>JAVHKY010000005.1:4800000-6145089 GCA_035079385.1 Aspidiotus rigidus
TGGGAGGATTCTCGTCAGGCGTAGATTTCATTGCATCAGCTTCGGTATCGGGCTCGGCCGTTCCAGGCTCCGAAGTGTCGGATGTTCTTTTCTGACTCGAGGCTTCTTCTTCGGATCCGCTGGTATCAAATTTATTCAAACTTAGTGAGTCGCTGGTTTTTGAGGATTTAGGCTTCGCTGCTTTGGCTGCGGTCGACGACGACTGAGCTGAAAGTTTATTTGTTACGGCACGATTCAAAGACGCCAAAATGTTGTCGGTGAATCTGGTATCTAGTTCGATCGATTCTCGAAGAACCGAATTTTCTTCTATATCGGAAAGTACTTCGCATTGGTCGTCAGCATCGGACTGACTTTCCGATGACCTGGATTTTTCACTTTCAACATCAACAGATTGACAGACGATTTTCCCCTCCACAGCAGATTCGTGAAATGATCTACTTAGATCACAGTTGTCAATCGGGTGATCATGACCGTCGACCGGAACCGTTTTCTTATTTCTTCGCATATTTTTGTCCCCGTTATGATTATTGTCGTCGAATTGCTCCCTTACCGGACAGCCATGAAATAATTTAGCGGATTTCGTAAACCTTTCTTTTTTCCGCTACGTTTAGTTTTGTGTCACGAAACGAAATTACCTCACACAACACAATGGCGTGATCATATTTTCTTCGCTCATTTACGTTATTACTATGGAAAAACGGAAATAAAAAATTGAATGAGATATTAGGACATAACATGACGAGGAAAGAGGAAGTGATGCTTAAAACAAATAATCAATTTTCCAACTAAAAAACCTGAAATGCAGAGAACGGTAGAATGGACCAATTTATTTGTAGGGCACTCTGCACTTTAAGAAATTGGCTTCGCTCGGTTTTATGATCTTTTTCTGTTTTCCGCTGTTCTTAAGTTTTGTAACTTACACATGCATTTTTGCTTCTACTAGGAGAGAAAAAGGACGAAAACAGAACTTCTCGAGTCGAACACGTTACAAAATGCATATAATAATAAAATTCGATCAGGTAAAGATATTGAAAAAACCGTAACATGTGGATGTGTGCGACGTAGTTTTACAAATTCGGTCGTAGAAAATCTATGAGAGTTTCTTAAAAATTGTTTTCGTACAATACCTACTACGTAAAGCCAAGTTCACTCAATTAGACAATAAGGTAGGTTATATGAAATGGAATAATTATGAGGTTGTAATCAAATTAAGAGCGACTGAGTGCTGCCAGTATGAAAAGAGATACGAATACTAATAACTTATGATGAGAATGAGTTTTCAATGTTGACTTAACAGACTATACAAGTATTTGAATTTGAGAACACTCATTGCATGTTATTCGTTGTTACACGTGACGTAGATGAAAAATTTTCAGGAAAGGAAGAAACGTTCAATAAGGAAGATGATGAATTTTTTTCTTCTGAGATGAACGATAAAATTTCACAATATTCACAAATATCTTTTTTTGAACTCCTTTGAACGAAAATTTGATACTTAAAATCCTCAGGAAAAGGAGATTCTCAATCATGCATCTCCTTCCCCCGGTGGCGTAGCCAGGGTTTGAGGAAGCAGGTAAATGCCTTTCTCCTCAATATTTTTTCAAATTTCGATAGGGAGGATTCATCCCTCTCAACTTCCCTAGCCACGCATTTGGTTCTAGTGCTTTTATATTCGGTTTCAATCAATAAAATCCTCATCAATTGTATCTACGAGGACTTGAAGTAAAAAAATGCAAAATTAAAACTAGTGATTAATAATGGTCGAGTTGCTTTGTACAGGGAACTACGCAGAGGAAAAATTTAGAAATCATTCTGGAGAGAGAATAAGTTGAGTAACCTCAGATTATGAAGAAAAATCCAAAATTTCATTTCATGTCCTACTAGAAGTCTCACATAAGGAGCTCAATGTTAGTTTCATATTGAAGTGTGGGTCATATCACAAAACGTGCAAGATAATAATATAGAAATACATACGAGTATCTTTAAAGTCGACTAGAAAGTAAGGATCAGAAACAGGTCGAAGAGTAAAAAAAACGACGGCTTCCTTAACGAAGTTAAACGAGGAACGCAGGGAACCTGTTTTATGAGTCAAATGAGATTTGGTATTGAAAATTCAAGAAAGCCTACACCTAGATGAAGCTAGTCTGAAAAAGGCCTAACCCTACTGTAAGACTAGTATAATATAGATTGAGAGTCTAAATTTTTCTCGAATCTCCAGCTATATATTATGATAGCTCGAGAGTTGAAATTTTTCCAAGTCCCCCTCCTATCATATATAGCTGGAGAGTCGAAATTTTTTCAAGTCCCCCTCTTATCACATATAGCTCGAGAGTCGACATTTTTCAAGTCCTACTCCTATCATATATAGCTCGAGAGTTGAAATTTTTCCAAGTCCTATCATATAATGGCTGGAGAGTCGAAATTTTTCAAGTCCCCCTCCTATCATATAATAGCTCAAGAGTCAAAATTTTTTCAAGTTCTAGGCTACTCTTATCATATATAGCTCGAGAGTCGAAATTTTTCCAAGTTCCCCTCCTATCATATACAGCTCGAGAGTCGCAATTTTTTCTAAGTCCCCGTCCGGTCCCCTCCTATCATATATAGCTCGGGAGTCGAAATTTTTCCAAGTTTTTCGCTGGACGGCGCACGGCAAATTTCTCAAAAAGCCCCCCATAAAACAGGTTCCCTGTTAATAAAGACTTGTTGTATATTCTTGTTGAGATTGGTAAAATGAGGATTCGCTTGGTACAAATTCATATTTTGGGAACCATTATCACCACGGAAATCAGGGGAAGGGTACATTTGGGCTACAAGTGAATTCACTTTTGCGTACAACGAAGCTATATTTAGTTCGGAAGCCTAAGTATACCTGTCATAAAAAGGGTAGGTAGGGAAACCTTTGTCGTATTTTAATATGCTTTTTCATACTCACTAACAAATTGACTTTGGAGGATCGACGGCCGGACAGCGCGACGGATCGCTCAACGCACCCCTAGCGTCGCGCATTTCTACATAAGGGGAGAGATGAAGAACAGGAAGTGAACGATGGCGGTATACAGGAGAAAAATGAAAAAATTCAAATGACGCTTGAATTAAGCAGATTTGCTTCCTGACATCCCATAAAAAATGTTCACAAATAAAAATTCTACAAATTAGATGAGATGACAAAACCTTCAATTTCGCTTCATTGAAGAAATATTCAGAATTTTTCATTTCCACCCTAGACGTACACCACCACCATAGTTTAATTCCCGTTTTTAAATTCGATATTTTTGTCGAACAAACTGCACGCGTAGTGACCGAGTTTCAGAGTATTGCAGCCAGCTGGAAGCCGATAAGAGCGAAGCTGAAAGGCTCCTTTATTTAAACCTCTCTAGGCCAAAAGCTAAAATAAGGCAATTTTTTTTTTTTTTTTTACTAAAGAAAAGCTTTTAAAACCACGTTGAAACTCAAACAAACTAACAAAGAAGATGTCAAGGAAGTTTGATTCCGGTTCAGCTGTTCAATCGTTCAGCTTAGAAGCCTGTAGTGCGGTCATCCAGTGCAGATGAACACAAACTGGAGACTAGGTCTCTTCCACAAGTATGACAAAGACTTACTTCTCCGAATCGTGTCATCCGGACTCACATTTTTTTACAACATTAATCAGCTGAAAACCAGCTGAATTGTTCCAAAAGCCAAAAACCAAATTTTTCATAGTGCAATACTCTGCCAAATTAGCGTTTTTCAGACCGCTATGGGTCAAAAGTACAATCACACGATGGTTTGAATTTTGTCGTGAAGTGTAGACCGATACAATTTTGGGAAAACTTCAATTGCTAGGCGCTAAGACCAATCCAATTCAAATTGATGAGGCGTCCACACGCAAAGCTTTGAAGGCTCGACGCAAAAAGGACGATTCGGAAGAAGAGTCGCGGGATTCTTCGATCTGCTGCAATCTCATCTTGACCAGTATTGTTCACAAATACCTATGTAGGAAGGATAATCCGATCGATTCTGTGCTTTCCTCGACGATGTTAGAGATGCACACATGTTACAAATATTGCTGGCTACCGAATAATACAGCAGCTTGAGATGTAAAACATTACTGGTTACTAAATAAAAACTGTAAAGTTTAGCCTTTATAAGCAGGTGCACTGCCTACTGAAAAATACTTTTGTCACGAACCGCAGTTCTCCCTCTCGGCGAATATCGTTGGATCTAGGCTTTTGAACTACGAGTATAGAGCGAATTTCGTTCAACGCCTCTCCCCGTTGCAAATATCGTAAATTTGGGCGAATCTCGTCTCCTAACGAATATCGTCAACTCCCGGACGAATATCGTTGTTCGAGGATTTCAGGTGCATGCCTACTCGGTGACAGAACACACATTGTAATTCACAACTTGAACGAGACTTCTATGAAGTTGGATTTTTTGATTACTAATTCCGACAAAAACCTTCAATGAGTTGATTTTTGGAAAACAAGCTTACAGATTAGAACGAGTAGAGCGCACTACGACAGCAATGACTGTAGAGGACACTACCTGTTGCTGTAGATCACAGCACTTTAATAGCAGCGGAATAGCGGATGGAGCGCAAACGCTAGTAATGTCGTTTGCTCTCCGATATCAAGGCGATGGCTATGAAACTTTGGGGTTGGGGTTCTAGATTCAAGCTGGTAGCTAGAAAAAAGGATAATACCACGCTAGATATCACAGATGGCAGAAATCCAAAAAATTTATTGACCCTCCCCCTCGAAAAAAAAAAAAAAAATTACTCCAAGGAAAACATTGTATCGGTACACGTTATGGGCATTTGCAATGAACGGGGAGGAGATTGACCCAGACTTACCTCTCATGACATCCTCAGACAGACTGTATCCCTTCATCTTTTTTCTGGTATACAGTAATTACTGCACATTAGAAGTATGTTGAACTAGCTAGCTGACGAGCTCTGCTCGTTCACCCACCTCTGCCGGTATTTCTTAGCCTATTATAAGCTTTGCATACAATTTTAAGACTACGCATTTAGCCTAATTTTGCCTGGTATACCAAGTGAAGGTCAAAATCTCTTCCAAGCCTCCAAAGTAGATCGAAATCATACGTTTTGCAAAATAGGTCTTGCAGGAAAACGTCTCGCAAATTTTCGACCGACTCCCAGCATGAAGAGTCAAGAATATGCGGCTTTTACCTGGCTCGACGATATTGAAAAAAAAAGTCAGGTAGTTTTCAGCATTGCTCCTATCAGTGAAAATTCGGCTTTTGGCTAGCTTTAAGAGTTCAACTTAAATTATGTATTCCACCGACAGATAGCTTCGCCAAATTATCTTTCGCGCCATCTTTTGGAAATTATTTCAAGTTGAAAAGTATTTTCGACCTACAGTAGAAATTTCGAATAACGATACCGCTTATTGCGATACCTATATAGTTTTCAACGATGCAATCGGCGAGTCCCGGCCAATTTACATACGGCACAAGTTATAAAATATTGGTTTATTACGATATTGCTTTCAACGATATATCGGAATTAACGATAGCTTTTGTCGTCCCCACAAACAAAAATTACGGGCTAACGATTTAGAAAGAAACAAAATTCCTTTTTTCTGCATAGTTCAAAATGTTTAAACACATTCTCTGTTTTATTACTGCCTGGTCTATTGTATGAATCTTGACTATAACCTAGTTGTAAACTAAACTGAAGAGAGGTCAAGTAAATACGTAGAAAGAGGGGGGGGGGAAGATGAAAGAGAAAAAAAAATGAACACAAATCTTGAAGGAGTTGAATGCATTGTCTCTCATTGAGAACGGCAATGAAAGGAAGTGGAAAGGACACAATTTTGTAAGTGATTTAAATAATAGAAAATATTCTTCTTTGGAATTTCACGTTTTCTTGGACAGAAGAGCCGCAGAGACACAGCGCGCGGTGACTTCACAGGTTGTGGCGTTTCCTTTCGTTCGATTTTCATTTTAGACTGATTCAATATATTTCATTATGTAAGTCTTGGAATTTTTTTTTCTGAATGGCGGCAAAGTATGTAAAAAAAAGTTTCTTTTTTTTTCTTTCTTTTTTCATCAACTCTTCCATTTGATATATGTTATGGAGAAAACAGATCAACAAGAAGCTTGCCGAACTGACCCGGAACAAAGAAGAAAGAAAGAAAGAGACAGCGAGAGTTGAGCACAAATTTGCTCCCAGAACCGAGAACCTATCAAGCGTCACCTTCACAGAAAAAGAAAGAAGACTGCTGGACAAAGGAATCAAGTAGGTGCAGCCAGAGAGGCCGAACCAGTGTAGGCTTGAAAGCAAGGCCATTAGCTGCGAACAAGTGATCCAAACCATGGAACACGACGTGAGACCAGAAGCCCGGACTAAAATTGGGAAAGTACTGTTGGACATCAAAGAGGATATGTGCCGAACCTATGACAGAACGCAAGTAATGCAGAGGAAGGTCACAAATCTACAAAAGAAGATCCGACAGAACAAGCTGATTTTGACAAAGGCGGACAAGGGTAGCACGGTAGTGGTAATGGAGAAGGAGGACTACACCCAAAAAGTGGAGTCGTACATCGCAGTTAATGGATACCAAGAGCTGGCAAGGGACCCAACGCGGAAATACCAAGATGACCTGAAAGCTGTGTTGAAACGGAACAATGTACCCGGCAATGGAAAGACGCTTGAGATGAACCCGGTTGCACCAAAACTCAAGGGGCTTGTAAAACTCCACAGCGAACCGTCCGATGAGACCCCTGGTCAACAGCATTCAATCACCATGCTACAAGATAGCAAAGATCGTAGCCACATTCCTGAAAGAAAACTACCAGTTTGCACCCAGACGAAGTATCAGAAACAACGGAGAGCTGATTGAGCAACTGGACAAGTTGGAAATCAGGAGTAACGACAAGCTGATATCCTTTGATGTGACCAATATGTTTGGTACCATACCGAAGGAGGAATTTCTCACCCTACTCAAAAGCAACAGATACCATGGGAACCCCGATGGGTCGAAGTACGCCAACATAGTGGAGGAGATCTTGAACCAGAATTACTGCCGCTTCAATAATAGGTTCTACAGTCAGGAAAGGGGACTTGCGATGGGATCACCGCTGTCACCAATACTGGCGGAGATATTCATGAATGATATGGAAAACAAGACATTGAAGGGCAGCAAGTTCAGAAACTCGATCAAACACTGGGCCAGATATGTAGATGATATCCTAATTGTGTGGTCAGGCACTGATAGACAGGTGGATCTATTCCTTTCAGAAATGAACGCGATGAATGAGAGCATCAAATTCACAGTGGAAAAAGGCAATGAGACCATCGACTATTTGGACCTTACACTCACAATGGAGAACAATAGGATAGAATACAAAATCCATAGGAAGCCGACGCATACTGACACCATCATCCCAAATGACTCCTACCACCACCTCAGGCACAAGTTAGCGGCAATCCAGAACTACTGCTATCGGGCAATTTCTATCCTCAAGAACAACGAAGAGAAGAGGAAAGAGATCGAGATAGTAAAGCAGATCGCAGAAGCCAATGGCTACCGCAGATGTGTGGTGGAGGGAGTCTTTGGGAAGATGGAAACAAAGAAAGGAACCCATGATAGCATAGTGAGAAAGTACTCCGGATCGATACTATGTATAGGAAAGTACACAAACAAGGTGATACAGGCGTTCAATGGCTACGATGTGAATGTGGGTATCCAGAATAACCAACCCATGATGAAGAGAATCAGCAATGACCAGACGGAACAAAAGGACAAGGAAAGCTTAAGCGGAGTGTACAAGCTCAGTTGTGAACAGTGCGAGGGGATCTATATCGGTGAGACTGGGAGAAAATTTGAGATCAGGAGAAAGGAGCACAAAACGTCGAGGGAGAAAGGAGATGGCAAGTCACTGTTTGGGAAATACTGTAACGAGGAAAACCACGATGGAGAGGGAATATTTGAAGTCATACACGTAGAGAGAATCGCACAAAGAGGACAAAACTCTGGGAACAAATGGAGATTGCAAAAGCCAAGAGGAAGAAAGCCTGCCTTTTGAACAATGTAATCACATTTGACAGCGAAAAATTATTCGGCCTGGTGATTGGACGAGAGAAGAAGAACGGAACGGAACCAACCAATGAGACGGCAGGAATCCAGGTAGCCAATAGAAACGCAGCATTTGGAACAATAGATTGAACCAATCACAAAGCAGTAGGTTTTAGCCAATAAGAACACAATGTCATTATTGTAAGAATAAGTTTCTAAGAAGTGAACCAATCACAACACAGCATTGTTATAGTCAATAAGATCACAGTGTTATACTATAAAAACTCATGTTTAAGGCCTTGTTCTCCAGTTGCGACACAACTAATGATGGGGTAACACCCGAAAGTACTCTTGTATAAGCAACTAATAAAATTGGTTTGTACAATTGAAAAACCCCCTTTTTCAATATCAGTGCTCTACTTACACCTCACTCAGTCATTATGAGTTCCGATAATCGACTAATATTGACTATTTTCACGGTAAAACGTTTCTCAATGTGACAGAAAGAGAAAGAAATCGTGCATTCAAATTCGGACTGTCCACAACTACACCATGGACTCAATGTATGATGAACAGAGCAGGTGTTTTGAACGAGTCAGGTATCACGTTGTACTTCATAAAAGTAGTAGTTTTAAATATCTGACAAGGTTATAGCAAGAAGGATGACCCTTGACTAAAAACAAATATAGTCTACACTTCAAAGTAAAGAACCACCCAATATTCCCGATGCTAGGCTTCGACTTAAAGGATGAGAAAATGCAACGACATAAAGATTCCCTCGTATCAGAGCACGATGGTTGCGAAATGTACTATACTTGAATACAAGTATAATTATCTGAGGGTCCTTAGTACTCCACATACAGATAATAGTTGGAAAGGTTGAGCCGGAACTGATATTCAAAAAATTAAACTGGAATGACAAAGAAGTACGACCCACCACAAATTTGCTACACAATGAAGATTGTTGACTTGTATGAATGCCTAGACAAATTACTTTTATTTACAAACAGATATATTGAAAAAATTTAGTGAGGCAAGAATCGGTATCCAATTCGCCAGAAGATGAAAAATGACGTCCAGAGAAGTTGTGTCGGGAAAGACAGACCTAGACTTACAGCAAAAAATTCGGCTACGATATTAGATCACGAAAGATCTTCTGAGCCAAAACATATGAAAGTTACATAGGATGAATAAATGAGAACGTGGTTCTCCTGAAACAAACTAAGACTGAGAATAAAAAGTATAAACCTAGGTTGAAGTTTGAATACGCGGAGTATAAGCACTATATGAGTACAATATTCAACCCAATTCCAAATAATGAAACGGAATTCCAACTAATTGGAGGAATAAGGAGAAAAGACTCTCTAGAAAAAACTATAATACGGTACACATCAACAGCAGTGCGACGGTATTAGAATCGGATTTCAGACGATAGACATCTTTCAAACAAGGGATTTTTTACTATTACTTCTCCAAACTGGAATGGCGAAAGATGTATTTTCGATTAGTTTGTCTCGCAACGTTAATGATGTTAGAAAAGTTTAATTCCGACTTTTCCCAGAGCCGAACAACACGCTGACCAATTACAACTTATTTATTTTACTAAAAAAGTTATACACGATATGCAGCGACGATTCACTGAGATTATCGAGAATAGGTTTTCAGCGACGCTCTGATTGGAAGTATAGCTTTAAGAATATCTTTTAGACGAATTTCCAAAAATTGTTTCCTCCCGACTCGCAGGATTTTGGAAAAATAAAAAGTTTTAGGCTCTACTTTTAGTTCTTGACTTTTTGGCACGCGGCCTGCGCTTCCTCTTTTCGAACATCAAAATTTTCTGAACTTGTTTCGTGATTTGATCGACGTACCAATTCTTCCCGCTGGAATTCTTGAAAGGAGGCCTCTTGAATTCGCTAACATGCGACAGAATATTCCCCGGTATCTTGCGCTCGCGAAATTTCGTCTGTAAATGATAGCGCTGCCGAAAAACGCGATTCGTTTTCACGAGTACGTCGTCGCGTATTTTCCTTCTCTTGAAAATTTTCAAGCCCGTAGGATTTTCTTTGAGCTTTCCTTCGGTATAGTATACGGTGCGCTCCGCTTCGTCCACAGTTGGCTTCTCGTTTGTCGCTCCCGGTTTCAACACCGACGAGCGCATCCCCTCGAATTCATCGGCTTTTTTACTACCCTTTTCGACGGACGTCGTGTTTAACGTTGCCAGTTCCGATAAGTCTGGCAAATTCAGTATCCGTCGATCGAACGATTCCACGACCATGGATTTCGGCTTCGCGCATTCGGAATCTAGTCCACTTTCAGGCGGGTTCAACATATCGTTCGTCAGGTCGCAAATCGTCGTCAAGCCTTTCTTTAAATCTTCAATACTGAGATCGTGAAGCTTTTCCGCAGTATCGCTGAACGATGATCGATTTTGGTACGAGTCCTGCGCATCAAGCCTTCTATTTTCTTTAATTTTCTCATTAGGAGGCGATGACGACGTTGCGTCGTCGGTATTTGTTTGCTTACCCATGATGAATAGCACGTTGCGAGATCTTTCGTGCGAGAACGCTCGATTTAATTCGTTTCCATAGAAGTTGCACGACTAGCATTCGAAATTCAGGCGTTACGTTATGATGATCGATGCGAGTGAAATGACGCCGACGGAATTGCCGAAGTCTTATAACTGCTCGCGGTAGTAAAAATAAAGGTTGACGAATTTTCACCAATAATAATCCCACTTACGATTATTTAGGAGCCGAAAAGAGAAAACACAAAAACTATCGGTAATATATTAATTATTAAGAACATGAGTGTAGATGGGCTGAATATTTGGATAATGCTCAAAGAACATTTCAAGTTAATTGTCATACAGCATGAAGGATACGGATTATCATCGACCATTATTATTATTGGAGCTCGGAAAAAAAAGTTTTTCCCAAAAATTTCAACTGTTATACGTATCTTTACGAGCTACCCTATGTTTCATATCAGCTCCCTTGCACTCTCCAGACAAGGGTGGTCTCTAAAATGTAGAAGATACAAGACACCTCCGATACTCTTACAAAAAGTATCTATTCTATTCTATTATATAAAGGAGAAGCGCGTTTTTATGTAACGATTAAACTCGACCACTTTTTGGTATTACGAGTTGTACTTTGAAACGTAGATTGGTATTAGACTGGAGACGGATATAAGGTACATTTTTTTTTTCTAAAAGTTCATCAGGAAAGTTCTGAGCAAGTCTCAAAGTTTCAATGCCTGAATCTTAGAGGCAGGAACCTGGATAACACGTGTGTAGTTCGTGTTGCCTATGTGGGTCGTTATATTATTAATAATAGAAACATGCATGGACACGTGTAGGGTTCCAGGTGTAAAATCAATTAACGCGAATAAGTTCATGCAACAATCCTTGATGAATTTCAATTCAACTTTTAGATTCTCTTACTGTCCTTCAAATAACGTTCGAGTTAGTGACTTTAGTTAGGGGGCGTCCATAAATTACGTGAGGCATTTTTTCGGGGGAGGGGGTCCAGCCAAGTCTCACCAAAACTCACGTGAGGGAGAGGGGGACGCCGACAAATCTCACGTAATTTTTTTCTCACACAAATACATTCTAAAATATTGCTAAACTGGCTTAAATTTAATAAAAACTTGTTTTTTTTTTTGAATAGGTATAAAATGTGATCGAGAAAATTAGGTTTTTTTAATAGATAAACGCGATTAAGCACAGATAAACGTATTTAAAGCAAAAATACACGTTTCAGAAAATCTCACACGAGATAAGAGGGGGAGGGAGGGGGTCAAGGCAAATCTCACAATATCAAGGGGGGAGGAGGGGTCGAAAAATCACAAAAATCGCCTCACGTAATTTATGGACGCCCCCTTAGTGCATTAGAGTCGTGCCTGTTTTATAATGTGGTAAGTTATTTATGAAGAAAACGTCATTAAATTTAAAAAACTGTTTTCTATAATTATTGTGATATGAACAAAAAAGGCTATATTATTTTTGTCCCGTACTTAAACTCGATAGATTTGAAAAATACAAATGTATTTAGAACGTGAGTGGGAAAAGTTTATAAAAGTTGTACCTAATAAAATTTCCAATTGAAATGCATAAATGTTGGAATTAGAGAAATTTGGGAATGTCCGTCAGTCACAGTAGAAGCATAAGAGATTTTACGGACCAAAATTTACTTGGGATTTCAGCAAGTTAAAAAGATTTGTGGACCTGAAAAAATTTCTGAAAACTGTGGTTTGAAAGTATATTTGAGGAAGAACAATTTTCAAGTATAAAGTCTGCCAAAAGAAGTTCGAGGTACGTATGAGAATAGTTTATCAATTCTGAAGTTTTTGAGGTCCAGAAGGTGAAAGAAAAGACAATCGCGTGTACCTAAAGCAGAGCCAGTAGAATTTTGGTTATAGTTTCAAATACTCGAGTATAAAACAAAAAACGAAAATTATTTTGTGGACCTGAGAAATTTTTTGGCATTGTGCTTCCAAATATTTCTTGCCAAAATACCATTGAGGTGTTTGCGTAATTCATTTACTATGGTTTATTTTTTGGGATATAGTTGAAGTTGGACGCAGACGTTGAAAAATAGTTGATTGATTGTCAAGCTTCAAGTTTTTGTTAGAAGGTAAAGGTGGGAGAGGATAGACTCAAGTCATCAAATGGTTCAAGGCATGAAGAGGAAGATTAGGGAGCCTGGGTTAATTGTCACAAAAGCTAACAAAGGGAATGCCGTGGTGGTCATGGAGAAGTCTTCTTACACTTCCAAGGTCCTCGATGTGCTCAGCCAATGCGGAGCCTAGGAAAATGCCCAGTTCAACTTTCCTAACTTTGTAAAAGAGGTTAGGTTTCTTGTTAATAATTGTAATTTCGTCATTAAGAAACCTCTAACCAAAAAAGCCATTTTAGAACCTAACCCCGTTGCTCCCCTCCTTTACGGGTTGCCAAAAATTCATAAGGAAGGTGTACCTATGCGACCCGTGGTCTCTTTTGTCGGATACCCGACCTACTCCCTTGCGAAATTTCTCGATCGCTGGTTCAAATCTAGAGTTGAGTTCGAGTCTCCCCATTCCGTATTGAATTCATGTACCCTCGCTAACAACCTGAAGGATGTTTCCCTCCCTCAAGGCGTAACTTTATGTTCCTTCGATGTGGCGGGGTTATTTTCCAACATCCCAAAGGCTGCTACTATGCAGCGGATGGGTGAGTTACTTGTAAAATCTGGCGTCCCGCATGAGGAAATGGCTGAATTCTTTGACCTATTGAGGGTCTGTTGGCTCCCGAACTTTTGTAAATTTAATGATAAATTCTACGAGTTCCCTGAGGAAGTAAGGATTCCTCTGGGTTCTCTTATTTCAGAAGTTTTTATGTCGAAATTTGAGGGCGACCTATTCTCCTCAGGCCAGGTGTTTGTGAGTCATATACACTATTGGCACAGGTACGTTGACGACGTTTTGTGTGCGTGGACCGGTCCAACAGAACTCCTTAGCGAGTTTCTTCATTATTTAAATAGCCTTTACCCTTCCATAAAATTTACATTGGAAGTTGGTGGCTCCGTTATAAATTTTCTGGATTTGTCTATTTCCGTCACTGACGACGTCCATCAATTTGGTATTTACAGGAAAAATACCTCGACCGATATTACTATCCACGGGTCGTCATTCGTACCTGTTACCCACAAAGTTGCTACGTTTAATAGCCTAATACATCGCTTGACTCATATCCCATGGAGTCAAGTTGCTTTTCAGAAAGAATTAATGACTATAAAACACCTGGCTAGAGTCAACTAGGTCAGGATCGATGTTGACCTGATGGTGCGTAGGAGGCTCACAAGGAAATGCCTTGACTCTACGACCTCCCTCCCCCGGGATTTACGCCAAGATGGTAAGAAACGGTGGATTAAGCTTCCGTTTCTGGGCAAGTTTTCATTGGAGTTGGGCCGTATTCTCCACCCCTTCGATTTTCGGCCGGCCTACTATAATGCCAGCACGGTCAAGAGCCTTTTCGTCAAACTAAAGGACCCTATCCCGATGGCCGAGAGGGGAGGATTTAGGTGGCTTGTAGCGAATGCCCCAGCGTCTATATAGGAATGACCAGCCGTCAGCTCCAAATTAGAGTTGACGAACATAGAAAAGCTTGGATGAAAAAGAAAGTAGGGGAGTCAGCCTTCGCTGATCATTTGATCGAAAATGGTCACAATTTTAAAGATGGGTCCGAAGTCCTCCTTCATAGGGAAAACCCTTACTTCAAGCGTGTGGCCCTTGAGGAAATAGAAATCCTCCGTCATCAGAATAATAGTAGCGTTACCGTTTTGAACAGGTACATTCCTGAAGAAGGATTGATCGAATTAGTCCACAGGAATGATTCACATTTCGATGACTCGTAACGTCGGTCATGATTTCGCTCAATGTCGCTTGTTCTCGTTGGTGCTGGGTTTAGTCGCTTTCCACACTTCGAGAATGGCTGATTAGCCGAAAGCGCTCGGAGACCTTACAGCGATATTACGGAACTCACAAAAAAAGTTGATCGTTGAAAAAAATTGTTGGTGTAGTGTACTTTATGGTGGGCACGCGGGGGCGGGGGGGGGGTGAATGGGAATTTGTGACGTGGGTGACTGAAGCTTATTCACAGTGTGCATCATAGTTGGGAGACGACTAGGGTTGGGAAGAGATTCTATGTGGGGAAGGCTGTAGTTAGTCAGTGAATGTCACAGCTGATGCCGCGACCCACGGAGTTTTTGTAGGAATTGATTGTTCAAGATGATGCGCATAGCCGGAGGCAGTGTTATGAAATGAGTGGCAACATAAGTTGTTAATTATTTCTGTTATGACTTTTTCTTATTCATACTCGTGCTAAGAATATTTGAATGATTTGATTTTATTGACGAACTACTCCACTGCGAGTCGCAATGTATTTTGCTACAGAATCTTACGAAAGAGAGAAAATACCAAGTTGATAGAAGAAGAATAGAACTTTTTAAAGTCAATGGGTTTGTGGCATTGGTCAGAGAGTAGGTTTAGATTATTATTAGAAAAGTGATCATGACTCATAAACAATGAGACACATGAAAGATATGTGAGCGGGCAAGTTTCTACGTTGGAATGTGGGCAGGACGGGATAATAAGAGTACGAGAGATAGAATTGGGGGATATTTGGACTATATGACGTACAGTAAGTTGGCGAATTAGGAATGTAGGTCAAGAGAGAAAAAGAGAAAAACGAATATGTTCGTATGTGCAAGTCAACCAAGGAAACATTGTACACAGGCCTATCCTTTAATGAACTATAAGAGTGAAATTTTGTGGATAAAAAAAAACACAGAATATCGGATAAAATGATAAATTCTTCTCATCATCTTCTATTTTGATTACAACTTTTACAAGGGTTATTACTTTGCACTATTGGCTGTTTGGTTCCGTGTTAAAATGTATTTGAGCTATGACACCAATTTTTGCAGTAGAATTTACTGAAGAGGTGAAAAACCAACTTGGTGGAGGAAGGAAAGATTCTTCTCAGTAATGAAATGGTTTTTCATACGGCGAGGCATCGATTAATGATTATATAAAGTGAGCACCGAGATTTAAAAATTGGACGTAGGTCTACGAGTGAAATTTGTACGGTGCAAAACAGGCAGTAAAGGTGATAGTGAGTAAAGTGGATGAGACTGATTTCCATACGGATTGGAATAATATCTTCTTTCTTTGATGTAATATTTTTTCTTCAATGTACGCGGTACAAGTGGTACATGGTATAAATGTATTTGGAAATTAATTTATGGTATGAGTTTAAAATAAAATTGGTAGTACGGATTTCGGCTTGTAACTTATACTGTACGAGTGACGTTTACTCTTCGTGACCCTCAGTTTGAAAACCACTGCCCCAGAACGTTGGTCGAAATTTCCCTTTTCTTTGTTTTTGCAGCTTAAAACTCGAAATTATTTCAGGGATCAGATCGAGATCGAGTCTAGCAGGGGAATGACAACAGACATTTTCGAAAAACAGATCTTAATTATGGTGAGACCAAAAATTATTGTACAACTTATGCTTCGAAACGTCTCTTCTTGGTTTATTCCCAATTAGTTGCGGCGGATATCAATGTAAAAACAATGCTACTATAGCAAATCGATCTAATTCTGTAGGTAAAATTTTTTTTGTTGGAATTTTCACATCAATAGGACACTCTGAAGCGGCGAAATGTGGAGTAAAATAAAATACGCTGCTGATGTCAAATCATTCAGGCGATAACCTGAAAGCGCGCGGTTTTTATTTGTCACTCTCTCCTAGCCTTTCAAGCCGCATCATTGTTATTATAACAACAATGGCTACCTTCGCCGTTATTCGTCGCTAAAATAATACTTTCAGTACCGAAAATATTTTTATCATTCCGATCAGTCTGCTGAATAAAGTTGATGGAATTTTAGCGTTGTCACTTCGATTACAAAATATAATTTCTTTCTACGATATCTTGTAATCAGGTCCCCCAGTTCTTCACGAGCGTTGAAGTGGATATTTCATTTTTTATTACGCTCAATAATTGGCCAAACATCGTCATCTTTCTAGTTTTTTTTTTTTTTACGCGAAGATAAAATTGAAAATTATTTTCATTTTCTGGCGGTTTGTTGCTATATCTAGGATTCCTTTTTTACCGCGGGGCTCTAGAAACCGCAAGGGAGAAAGCTGAAATTTAGTTTTCGTTACACACTCATGATGTGAAGTGCCAAGCGCAATTTATTTTTTCGTCTCACATTAGGAAAAATTTACTGATCAGCTGATTTGAAATTGTGGCAGGCTAGATGGAAAAAAACACTCAATGCACGACTTTTCCTCTCATAGAGTCATTCCCTCTCTTTAGATTAAATACCAATGACCTGTCAATTAACCCAAATATTTGTAGAATGAACAATAAAACTTAGTTTGTCAATTCTATCACTATGACGTCGCATCAACCGATAACAGAGTAAAAATGCCCATAGCTGACTTTTATTTGAGTTTATTCCATGAGTAAACTAAAACTTACGAAACGTCTCCAGAAAATCCAGCCCGCTCCTCCTGTCCATCTTGCTAATTCTTCATCACCTCCGATTCTAGGCATCTCTTAATGCTATCTCCAGTTGCTATTCTTTTCATGCACACATAAATTGTATTCACGCCATCACCATTTTCTATGTGAAGCCCATCGTAAGATTCTTCGTTTGAAACCCCAGGTACATGGAGATTCCAAAAAACGAAAAAAATCACCAATCAATTACCCATAAGTCAACTCCTCATTCCTTCCCCCACGCTTCAACCTTTCCAAACGCATTAACAAACAAATGTAATATCGCACCCGAGCTCAGTTTACTCGTCGGTCTAACATCAAATCTTTCTTCATCACAATACACATACTGAAAATGAAAAAGATAGGAAAATCCGCTTCGACAGGGAACCTGTTTAAATGGGGTGAGGTGGGGGCATTTGAAGAAAAATGACGGTGCCATCCGGTGAAACGTGGGACTTGGAAAAAACTCACGGGTTCTTTAACGAAGTTCAACGAAAGGTGGCAGGAAACCTGCTTGATGGGAGATCTATGACGTCATCAGATTATGACGTCACAGAACAGGACTTTGGAGCTACATGTGATAAGAGGGGGACTTGTAAAAACGACGGCTTCCTTAACGAAGCTAAACGAGAAACGCAGGGAACCTGTTTTATGAGTCATATGGAATTTGGTATTGAGAATTCAAGGAAGCCTAGACCTAGATAAAGCTAGTATGAAGAAGGCTTACCCCACTATAAGCCGAGTATAATAAAGTTCGAGAGTCTGAATTTTCCTCGAATCTCGAGCTATATATGATAGGAGGGGGACTTGGAAAAATTTGGATCTCCGAGCTATATATGATTTTGACTCTCTAGCTCTATACCATGGGAGGGGGTTTTAGAAAAATTTTGACTCTCGAGGCTATATATAATAGGAGGGGGACTTGAAAAAAAATGGCTAGAGGGTCGGAATTTTTCCAAGTTTTTTGCCGGACGACGTGTGGCGCACGGCAAACTTCTCAACCCCCCTCCCATAAAACAGGTTTCGTGTTAAAATTCCAACCTCCGAGCTATACATATATGATAAGAGGTCGACCTCTAAACGAAGTTGAGGTTGTCGAACGGGGGACGGCGCACATTTTCTCCGACAATCTCAACCCCCCTCCCGATAAAGAGGTTCCCTGTCAAAATTTCGACCTTCGAGCTATGTATGGTAGGAGGGAGACTTGGGAAAATAAAACAATGAAAGCCTTACCTCGATTAATACGATCAATGAAGGTAGCCCCGGGCAGCCAACGAAGTAGGCTGCGAGTTTTTTTGAATTAATGTACAATCAACTAGACTTGTACTAGTTTAAGAACAAATAAGCCCTTCAGCTAGGTAGCCTAACAGACCGTATACTGGGAGGCAAACGAGCAAAATTGGAAAGCCCGTCAGCTAATTAGCCCATACTATACGCCTTGTCCTACTGTAGAACTTGGAAAAATTTAGAGTTCTGAGCTAATATATAATTTAGTATACGAGTAACTCTGATATGGAGCTTTCCATATTAGAATCAAGCTCTTCGGAGATTTCGACCCGCTGATGATACTACGACGCAGGCGAAATCATTTCAAAGACGCAGGGCTCAGAGGGACACAAGAAATATGATCATTTATTTGGTTCCGCCAAAACACTTTTTAGCGCAATGAATTTTTATGTGGAACTTCGTCACATCTAATCCGTACTGAAACCTAGAAAAAGATTTTCTACGAGCAAAATATATATAAAGATCAGGTTGCAAGTCTCTTTTAGTGAACGAAATTAGTATACTGGGCCTAGTACAGGCCAAACTCAGTACAAGCCTAGCATAAAGTTGGTATACTGCAAGGGATGGGAGGAGGAGGGTCACTTGACGGATTTTCAAAACCGGTATAGGATTTCTCGTAGCCTGGTAGTATGAGTCAACCTTAGTATAAAACTGAAATACTGAGCCTAGTACAGGCCAAGACTTGTATAAGCCAAGCCTAAAATGAACCAAGTGTATTAAAGGGTGAGGTAGGGCATCTTACCGTTTATTGAATGAGGCCTAGGGTTCCACTCGGCAATTTTTAGGGCGAATTGTCATGAAGTGGTAATTTAAACCTCAAAAAATCCCCTAAACGTTGAGGGCCAATTTAAATACAACTAATAATATAATTTGAATTTAACTTACCTTTTTCGCTAATTGTAATTCTATTGTTATCTTTGTTTTTGATTATAAAGTTCTCGTTACTAGCAGATGACAAAGCAAACATAAACGACATCACAGAACACGTGAGTTGCCATTTCATAATGACTACACGATCAGATCTGTAAAGATAAAGATACCGACATAAATATTTGAGATTTGAGATAAATTCTTGAATTATTTTCAAAAAGCACATTATACACAATTGACTTATTGCTTTCTGAAGAAGAAATAAAACGACGGCTTCCTTAACGAAGTTAAGCGAGGAACGCAGGGAACCTGTTTCATGAGTCAAATGGGATTTGGTATTAGAAATTCAAGGAAGCCTAGACCTAGATAAAACTAGTATAAGGAAGGCCCAGATCTAGCCTAGTATACTATAGTTTGTGAGTCTAAATTTTTCTCGAATCTCCAGCTATATATGATAGCTCGAGAATTGAAATCTTTCCAAGTCCCCCTCCTATCATATATAGTTCGAGAGTCGAAATTTTTCCAAGTCTCTCTTCTATCATATATACTAGCTCGAGGGTCGAAATTTCTTCCAAGTCCCTCTCCTATCATATATGGCTCGGAAGTCGAAATTTTCCTAAGTTTTTTGCCGGATGGCGGACGGCGGACGGTGCACGGCAAATTTCTCAAATAGCCCCCCATAAAACAGGTTCCCTGTCAAAATATTTATTTTGATTCCCCCCGTGTCATTATTGCATACTTGTTTGCCTTATTCTTATAGTTATGGTACTTCCTTTACATTAGTTTTATGGCAAAGGGAAATGAATATAATGCATTCCCCTACCATGAGACCAATGTGAAGCAAGTACTCTTACAATGAGAATGAGGGAAACGAGTATGCAATGAGATATAGGGGAAGAGCTTCACACTATTAAATGAAGGGAAGAAAATTTGTAGAACGTAAAGTTTTTTAGAAATCATCTCTTCTCTCGTGAAAATTGGTCCAGATCGATCTAAGGAAACCTTCCGCACGTTACCCCGCACCACCCATCAGTTTTCTCGTTTTCTTCGGGCGCGATACTAGGGCTGTCCAGCTCAAATAACGGGCTTTCATTAACCAACACTGAACAACAATAAAAAGAAAAATATAGAAGTCCATTCATTCCAATTTGTCCTCCCTGGTCACGAGCAAAACACTCGACGGGTCGACTTTATTGCCAGAGGTGCAATATCTAGACTACTCTTCACTCCAAATAAGGAGAAAATGTATTTCTTGTCAAGTGGCGTAACCCCCAGAGCTCCGAGAAAATTTAAATTAATGATTAACTAATCTACTGTTCACTTGTAAATACGTACATGCATGCATATAATGATACTTTTTTCATTCGTCTCTTTTCAAAATTTTTTAACCCCTCCCCCCCCCTGAGAAGATTTCTTAGCTACGCCACTGTTCTTGTCAGAAAAATAAAAGATATACTGAACAGAGTTGGAAAGCACCGAGCTGATCGAGCAAACATGCCGGGAAGAGCCTTTCTGAAATATTGATTGGGAGCCCTAGCCATAAGGTACACAACGAGACAACGAATTTCGAGAAATTACCCAGAATTCTAACTTTACGAAATTAGGAGAATATCGAAAATGGGTGATATTTCACCAGTAGGTGGTGAGTTGGATTCATACAACAGCATAAAAATAATTTTCTTAGATAAGCAATTTATAATAAGCTGTTCCAGGAAGTTTGAAACTGATCAACATTCTGAGATCTTAAATCACATAATGTGACTTCATCATTATTCCAGGTCTCTATTCAGTCCAATCAAAAGCAGTCTGATTTTACATGATACTCGTATGATAGTCAGCTAGGTCTACAATTTCGATTGCATAAAACTTTCAAGTCTGTATAATGTCTTCTCGCCTTTATTGCGTACCTCTCCTTGTGAAAAAAGTGTTCGGGGAGTTACAGATAGCACATGTTTGCCAAGCACAACAAAAATTGTCACATATTTGTGAGACCGGGTTTGGGTATCCGGTTTGAGTAGGATCTAACATGTTTCAACGTTATCAAAAGCAGAAGCAAACGCTTCAACAATTACACCAAACTTATCTCATTGAGTATGTTGGTAAGTAATTGCGAGTTTCAGCGTAACAGAAGGGTAAGATTTAATGTTCATATCTTTAAGCTCCATTTCCCCAACCCCTCCCCCCCTGACGGAATTTTGAGTCGCGACTAATGCCATAATTTTGTTCAATTTTGTTCAACAAATTTTAAATTTTGTTCACTCGTCGTTTCTTCGCTACAGCCATTTTAAATTTGGGGAGGAAGGGCTGGAGAAATGCAGTCAGCCCGCCTTCGCATTTTGGATTCAAATCCATGTGATAATTCTGTTCACATTTTGTTCAATTTTGTTCAGGAAACTTTAGATTTTGTTCACCCATCGTTTCTCCGCTACATGCATTCAATATTCTGGGGCCTAAGGAAATGTATACACCTCCCGGTTTCACGTGAAGGAGGGAATGATGCCTTGAAGCTCATCTTTCGTCATGAGATCGCGGTGAGAGATCCGTCATACCCGCGTGTTTGATACAGACGGGGGAATTCACAAAAATCTCCCGGTTTCACGCGAAAGAGGGAATGATAAATCGCGACGCTCATCGTTTGTCATGAGCTCGCGGTGAGAGAACCGTCATACCCCCCTGTTTGATAGGGAATTCACAAAAATCCCCCCCGGTTTCACGCGAAGGAGGCAATGATACCTCGAAGCCCATCTTTCGTCATGGATGAGCTTGCGGTGAGCAATGGAATAGGCCCTTGTGTTCAACAGAGGTTGGTGAATCCGCGAAAATCTTCCCGGTGTCACATAAAAGAGAAAATGATAACTCGAAGCTTATTGTTCGTCATGAGCTCGCGGTAAGAGACCAGTTGGAGCCCTGAGTTCGATCTAATTGGGTGAGTACGAGAAAATTCTCGTTGTTTCAGGCAATGGAGAAGAAAATACCGCGAAGATCGCGTCCCAGTGTGACCTCGCAGGGGTGTAACAGCCCTGTTTTATCTAAGCAGGTGAATTCAAGAAAATTCTCGTTTTGTCAGCCAGTGCAGAGAAGTATATTCCGAGACAGTCATTCGTTAAGCTTCCCGTGAGAGAACGATCAAGGCCCTGTGTTTGATCCTTCACGTGTATTCACGCAAAATTTTACAGATTCACCCGCCTCTATTGAACAGGAGGCTCTACCCGATCTCCCACCGCGAGCTCATGACCGAAGACAGACTTCAGAGTAACCTTGCCGCCTTTGCGTCAAACAACGAGATTTTTTGTGAATTTGCCCGTCCTGGTACGAGGCCTATTCAATCTCTCACCGCGAGCTCATAACGAAAGACGAGCTTCTCGGAATCACTCCCTCCCTCGCGTGAACGTACGAGAATTTTCTCGCATCCACCTGCCCCTATCGAACACGGGGCCTTGATCGTTCTCTTACCGCGAGCATGTAACAGAAAACGAAGTCGCCGGTATCATTCTCTCCTTGGCAAGAAACAACCGGAGTTCTTGCGGAATCGCCCGCCTTGATCGTACACGGGGCCTCAGTCCATCTTTTACCACGAGCATGGAATGGAAAACGGAGTCGCCGGTATCATTCTCTCCTTCGTCCAAACAACAGGAGTTTTTGCGGAAGCATCCGCCTCCCAGGCGTTCGTCTGCCTCAATCAAAGACTGAGCTGTAGCTGATCGCTCATCACGAGCAAGACTGAATTTGCGTTATCCTCCCATTGCCTGAATCAAGGAATTTTTGCACTTTGGCCCGCTTCGTTCGTAGGTTGGGCGTCAGTTGATCTCTCATCGCAAGCATGCAACAGAAGACCAACTTTGCGTTCTTTGTCTGAAACAACGAGAGTTTTCGCACTTTTCCCCGCTTTGATCATACGTAGAGCCCTAGTCGGTCTCTCACCGCGAACCTTCAACGGAAGATGAATTTTTCGTCTCCCTCCAATCCCCCAAATGAGAAGACTTTCCGTTATTTCCTCTTTGGGATCTGTCACCCGACGCTTGTCGATCTCTCTTTCCGCGAGCACTCAACGGTAGACGAACTTGTCGACATTCCTTTCATCCCCTGAATCAACAATTTTACTGCAGAGAGAGAAACATTTTTTATTTTTCATTTTGGAGATCATCTAGGGCCATTTCAGTATTATTTCCGGACTCGGGGCTAAATTTTACTTCAGAATTGAAAACCACTTTTGAAGATTACGCAATTTTTCATCATGGAGGAATTTTGATTCTCTTTGAGCCCATCATCCTATTTTGGTGCTTCGAGGAATTTTTCAAGCATTTTTTTCGGACTCAGCGCAAAATACCACTTGAAAATCTAATTCAAATTTAAAAGTTTGAACGATTTTCGAATTTGGGAAAATTTTGGCCCTTTCTACTGCTTTGAAGAACTGTTTAAGCATTTTTTTGGACTCAGCCCAAAATTCCACTTGAAAATCGAATTAAAATTTGAAAGTTTGAACAATTTTCCAATTTGGGGAAATTTTGACCTTTTTAGGGCCCATGAACCCATGTCGAAGCTTTGAAGAATTTTTTGAACATTTTTTTCGGACTTAGCGCGAAATTCCACTTAAAAATCGAATTACAATTTAAAAGTATGAACGATTTTCCAACTTCGGGGAATTTTGACCCTTTTTGGGCCTATTAACCCATTTGGCTGCTTCTTAGGATTTTGTTACTATTTTTCTCATTTTCCCCGTCCAAATTCGACCAAGAAATAATAATTTGATTATTAAAATTTTCAAAATTCAGCTCAATACTGTAAATTAATTAATTTTCGTGCCCTATTTTGGGAACCCTGGCGATTTGGTAAATTTTCGGCACATTTTGGTTCATAACTCGGCTTAGAAAAGCTGTAGAAACTTCGGATGTGGCTCAAATTGGAGACAAAATTAAGATACAAAATTCGTACATTTAAACGGCATACATTTAATCGCACGCCTCAAAAAACGAAATTGCCCGCCTATCGGTTACACGTCGAGGAAACAAAATTGACACGCCTATGAAATGTATTACACGGATAAAAACGAAGTAAGTAGTGCACACATCTTGATACAAGTTGTGCACACAAAATTAAAACCCTCAAAATCCATTGAAGAGGACAAATACACCACCATGTAAGTAGTGCACACATTTCCATATCGTGCACACTTAAGAACATGCAGAACAATGTGTGATCCACGTTTAATTCATTCAACTATAATATATCAAGTAAGTAAACCTGATACAGGAGGAAGAAACAGGAAAGAAGACAATGGTATGCTTTGGTTACTGACAAGTCAGCACAAGCCTTCAAGGCAGCATTCCAAGGGGAGTTTTTTTTTGTTTTTTTTTTTACCATCACCATATATTTTATAAAGACATTACAATATTGATACATATTAATGCAATTAACAAATATAAGTTTTCAAATAATTTACAATGGCTAAGCCCAACCGCTTTTTGAATAGATCTGAGTTCAAGACTACGTGGTACCTGCCTTCATAATAACGAACACCGCGAGAAGCGTCGAAATTAACATCCGCCTACCACTTGACATGTGCAGCGTGAAAAGCTTCCTGAAAATCGAAAGTAAGCTCCAAATGGGCCTGAAGATTAGACTCCATCGAGAACCTTGATTGCCAAAAGGGGCTGAGAAAAGGAAGAGTGGAATTGGTAAATCACGGGAAGGATCAGAAGTGCGAATATTGTCAAAACGGCGAACTCTTGAATACAAGTCAATAATGAAACGTCCGCGGCTATTGCACTGATCCATATAACTACCGCGCATCTCCTTGGCATCACCTCTGCCGAATCATCTTATTTTGACGACGAACCTCAGTATTTGACCAATCAGTGAAGATCTCACGACAATGCTCGAAATCCAATGCATTAACCAACTGACTCGACTGACTCCTCTAGGGTGGAACAATTAGGAAAACACCTCCATCAACAGTCATACCTCACTCATAGGGAGTTTGAGGTTTATTATAGGGAGGCAGTCTCTACTGTCAAGCCCATCCTGGCTGGAGTTCCTCACAATAAATGGAGCAAAATTATCTTCTTTTGAAATACGGGTCATGTGCCAGTCCTGGCGTGCATTTATGGCGTTCGTCATGGTTTCAACATCGTGTCAGTTTTTTTCCATGGCGGGAGGGGAACTGGCGGTCAATATAATTTTATGAGGCGTGCACTTATATATTTCCCCATTTAAACTATACGTCTAATGTTTTGCGTTTTTGTGCTACGACAGATTTAGCGCGAACACCAATTTAACTGGGAACATCTTTCCGGTCCACCCTGTATACATTTCCTTAGGCCCCCAAATTTGAAATGGATGTAGCGGGGAAACGACGAGTGAACAAAATTCAAAATTTGTTGAACAAAATTGAACAAAATGTGAACAAAACTATCACATGGATTTAAACCCAAAATTCGAAGATGGGGGAGCGGCATTTCTCCAGCCCCCCAAATTTGAAATGGCTGTAGCGTGGGAACGACGAGTGAACAAAATTAAACAAAATGTGAACAAAATTATGGCATTAGTCGCGACTCAAAATTCCGTCATGGGGGAGTTGGAGAAATGGAGCCATAACATTAGCTTTTAATAGATGGTCATTTAGGTCCATATTCGTATCGAACTTGCATGCGTACAAGAACTGGAACAATTTTTCGGGGATAGTGAGAAATTTTCCCCTCCCCAACGATTTACCCTGAAGCTAATTTTATAGCTATTTTCAAGAGCACAACAAGTCACTACACATTTTCAAAAAACATATCTTCCGGATTCATTCGTGCATGAAGAGGTGAAATAATTTGACTAATATTTTCATTAGCATCTAACAGGGTTATTAAGCTGGCAAATCTTCAAGTAGGTATGGGTTCATTTCATTAATTACACTTAGATCATAAAAAAATAAGAGAAATAAAAAGTAAAGAAGGTAAAGGTCGTATGGTACACCAATACCTAAAGCGATACTAGGATTGCAGAGGCAAGTTGCTTGATGGTGATGAATGAATTTAACGTTGGCTTATGGCCTATGTCTAATGAAAACTAGAAGAGGGAGCGTCTTGAAGAAAGGAACCGTCGTTATTACTCTTCTTTCTCGCTGCCCGTTGTCGCTCTCTCTCAATTTTGTAAATGCAGACCGGGCTCTATGTAGCGGACACAGAGGCGCTACACACGCTTTTGTTTTCGTTAGAGAATCTAGATTAATTTTGAGAATGACGCGACGGACGTGACGAACACGCCTTTCTCTCGTTTTAGGACGATTTTTCTACAGCAGCACGGCAAAAGCGAGCGAATGAGTAAGATAAGAGACGTTCTTAAGGTGTTCTGATACTGTAACCTATATAACGACGGAAGATTAATTACTGTTAGGTATGGATTCAACTCATATCATTGATACCGATGACTTTTCAGGAGTATATGCCTCGTACATTTCTGATGTAATTTACTGCACTGCACCATGTTCGAACAAAAAATACTCAGTATCTACACGCTTATATATAGTAAATTATTGTCATCGCAATAAAAGCGACCCTCGTTTTCATTATCCTCTTCTTTACCGCGATATAAATCTCAACAGTATATATTTCCACAACTTACTGCAGCTGTCAGAAGTTCTTTGAAAAAGCAAAGAAAATACGTGTAAGTTATGTAAAGCTGATACGGAACTCGTGCATCGAGTCCAAGTCTTGGCGGTACGGCCGACGCAAGTTTTAATTTATAACTTTCAGTCAAGAAACAAGGCAAACTAAACGTTTCAGTCGATGCAACCCGACTGTTTTCAGATTGGCTTTACATCTATTTTCTTCATCTATCCTCGTTATAGAAGCTTCTGTATAAGTAGAAGAAAAGACAAGGAAAAAATATCAAAAAAAAAAAAAAAAAACGTAACTCTCGTTTTACATAATCTAAAATAAACACATTTTTATCCCCGAATTATTAAGATCTTGTAAACGCGAGACAGACATATTGGCGACACGAAAAAATCAAATAAGTTAACGATAATAGGTATCTACAAAGTTTTCTCCAGAGATATCATGTAGAATGTGGAAATGAAGTAAGTTTTTGCGTATTAATAAATTAATAATTATTCTTGAAATTACTTTTATACCTTACTCGTATAAGATCTGTTGATATTGCGGATGAACCTCGCTTCTGTTGATACGTGTACATTCTTACTGGTGAATGTTCTCTAGTAAAACTAATTTAAAAAGTGTAGCAAATATCGCTTGGGGTGACTTCCCTATTATAGAATCATACTTACTCGTACTTCAAAAATTCTAGGATAACGAAGATAGATTTTTGAACGACTTTGCATAATTATTTAGCAATAAGCTAAGCTTCACGATAGCATGATGCTTGCTTAGAACTTCTGTAATTATCTGAATGACGATGGTGGAGTAATTGAACGAAACACGGATAGTCAAAAGAAACAAGTTTCAAAGGACACATCACAATTTAGTGTTTACATAAGTGGTTAGTTCAAAATTAGAAATCCTTCCAAGTCTTGAAACTAGGTTAACCCTCTCCTCCAGACAACTAAGGTCAGAAAATTTTCCACATTCCTAAAATAGATAGAAGCTCCCGCCCTCTTTGAAACGACGATTTGCTGTTGGTATATAATTATGCGGCAATTGTTGGGGAGACAGTTCCCTGTGCGCGGTGGAAGAAAGCCAGGCTAGCGTCGATCGAGGACAGAGGTAAACCACCTGGCCTGTCATGTCACTTAACGTGGACAAACTTGATGAGAGAATGATAGCCAATCGACTTGAGAGTTACCTGAAGGAAGGAGACGTAATTTCAAGTAGCCACGACGGGATCCTGGCTGAAGAGGATAGCCCAGTTGGCAATATCTAAGCGTCACTTCTGCGCAGGCGTCAGTCTCGACATCAGAAATGCGTTCAACTCAATTTCTTGAGACAGGGAATGAGAAGCCCTTAAGGAAGCAGAAGGGCCGGCATACCTTCTCAAGATGATCAACAGCTATCTCAATTATTGAGAAATCCCAGCAGAAACGTCTGCTGATACAGTTACCACCCGGTTACGTGTAGGCTGCCGCGGAGGTCGGTTCTTGGGCCGTTCTTGTGGTGGGTCGATGCCACCAAGCGTCAAGCTTATCTGCTATTCAGATGACATGGTGTTGAAACAACTTCGGCGGTGGTAAGCAGGGTAAATCAGGCCCTAGAGGCAGTGACACATTGGCTTGTGTCGACCAGACTAGAACTCGCAAGGGTCAAAGCTGAGCTTCAGGTACCGCAGCAGAAAAGGAGGGTTGGATAGTAAGCTACCTAAATCAAAGGAAGGGGTACCCAAAACGAGTAAACGTGAAGAGTTTTCCAAGAGACGCAGAAATTACGAACGGACCGGAGCGCTTTCGGTCAACATATTATCATCTAGCGAGACAAGAAAGCAACTAAATCAACGAAGACTAGAAACAAGAAAACCCGAGGCAAGTCATCACTATATCAACCCTCATCAGGAACGTACCTGTTGAGTACATGACCGTTGTCGCCATTCAGATGTCGGATAATTTCGATATTCTCAAGAGCAATATGTTTCGAGTATGAGTTTTCTCTTTGAAAGAGGACTTAGGACGCCTCTTTGAAATTGTAACCACTAGTAATTAGATGTTCTGCAATAGCTGATTCACCTATATTCTTCTTTTCTCACACTTTCCTATGCTCAGCCACTCTTATTTTAAGTGAGCTCGATAAATAGATGACCGGTGTGTTAATACCAGCCCTTAATGAATAGATGAATCGAGACCATGGTGAGTTGAATTTCCACCTGACGCAGGTGTTGAGCGGCCATGTCTGCTTCAACAGGCACCTTCATGAGAGTTAGAGAAATTTAAGCCAGCAATGTGTGATTAAGGGTGTAATTATGGACCACAGCACACCTAATTTGTGCGTCAGCGAGGCAAGCTTATCCGGTTTCTTAAATAGATTGGGGTCGATAAAAGGCTTGCTCCCAGTCACCTGGTAGCCACCATGCAAGGTTCCAAAGAAACATGGAACCAGGTGCCTGCATTCACAGCTACAATCATGAAGTAGAAGATTGATATGGAAGCAAATGCAGACTCAACACCTGTATACCATCTACATACAGACGACACGCTGTAAGAATTAAACGAATGCGTTCCTCAAGGTTACGGCTATCCATAACAAACGCGAAAAACGAATACTCCGAAGGGAGAGTAAACAAATGCAAACCGCAGAAAAATATAAGACGACGAGCGCTTTCGGTTAATAAACCATCTTCAAGCCTGAAATGAAATCAACTGACGAACAGAAAAGAAGAGCAAGGTATTAAGATTGTCCAAACGAGAAATCGCGGTGTGAATCATAAACCAGTTTGATCAGGTCATCTTCCGGAATGTAAGAGTTGAGTACAGTGATACCGTCGGTGTTTAGATGACGCATTATCTCTATATGCTCGAGGGCGATGCGCTTACGATAGGAATCCTCCATGGAGGAGCTTTTCGGATCCCTCGCGGAAGCTGTGGCCACTATTTATTAAATGATCAGCAGAAGGTGACTCCCCTAAGTGTCCCTTCTTCCAAGACTTCAAGTGCTCAGCTACTCTAACTTTCATTTGGCGGCTGGTCTCACCAATATAAAAGCCTCCACAATCCCCACATTCCAACTTGTAAACACCACTCCTCTCATCAACAGGTGTGGGGTCCTTCACAAACAACCCCTTAACTGTGGTAGGGTTGTAAAACGCGGACCTGAAGCCAAACGGGCGGAGGGCCCGACCCAATTGGAGGGAGAACTTCCCCAAGAAAGGGAGACTGATCCAACGCAAACGGCGATCACGGATCGTGTCTCGGGGAGGGAGGTGGTGGAATCAGGAAGGCTCCCCGTAACTTTCCTCCGAACCATGCATCACGTCAATATCGACATTGACCCTATTCACTCTGGCCAGGTGTTTTATTGTGAATAACTTTTTCTTGAAGGCAGACTGACTCAAAAGAATACGAGTCAGTCTGTGAACTAGGCTGTGAAAAGCAGCCATCTTATGAGCAACAGGACCGAACGAACCACCGTGGACTAAAACATCGGTCGTAGTATCTTTCCTGTAAATTCCAACTTATGGATACCGTCTATTATAGAGATCGATAAATCCAAAAAGTTAATGGAAAATACCCCTATTTCCAACGTAAATTTGATGGAAGGGTACCAGGAATTGAGATACCTGAGAAACTCACCAAAGAGATCTGGGGGACCAGTCCAGGTACATAGAACGTCATCAACGTACCTGTGCCAATAGTGAATATGATTAAGTAACACCTGGTTCGAGGAAAAGAGGTCAAGTTCAAACTTAGACATGAAAATTTCTGAGATGAGAGAGCCTAAAGGTGATCCAATAGGGATCCCTACTTCGTCAGGAAACTCGAAAAATTTTCCTTCAAATTTACAGTTGTTGGGGGACCAGCAAATATTCAGAAGATCGAAAAATTCCTGAAGCTCATTGTGAGGAATATTGGCTTTGACGAGTAGCTCACCCATCCGCTGGATAGTAGCAGCCTTGGGAATATTCGGGAACAAACCAACAACATCAAACGAGCAGATGGTCGTTCCCGGGGTCGACTTACACCCATCAGAACGTCAGTTAAAGAGGCCGAATTCAAGACCGAATGAGGAGATTCAAAATCAATGCGATTTTTGAACCAACGGTCCAGGAATTTGGCAAGGAGGTAGGTGGGGGAAGAGACGAAAGAAACATCGGGTCGCATCGTGGTATTGTTCTTATGCACTTTGGGCAGCCCGTAGAGGAGGGGTGGTGTAGGGTGAGGAACAAGGAGGGTTCTTTTCAAAGCAGGAGTTTTGATAATAGCCTCACTCCTGTTGATGACACTCCTAACTTCTTTAACGTGCTTAGGAAAACTAAAATCCTCACTCTCTTTAGCACCACACTGCTCGAGGACTTCATGGACCTTAGAAGAATAGGCCGACTTCTCCATCACCACAACAGCATTGTCCTTGTCAGCCTTACTGACGATTAAATCTCCCTCTTTCATCTTCCTCTTCAAACCTTGAATCACTCCTCCCAATTTATTACTCATGCGAGGGAGGGGGTTATTACGGACTAATTCGGTACAAACTTTCTGGGTATTAAAACCAGGACCAATTTTAACCGCAAGATCCGCAACAAAATTCACCAAGGTTTCATCCTTCTTGAGGGGAGGTAAACTGAATTTCAAACCTTTCTCAAGGAGGGCAGTTTTGTCACTATTAAACACTACTTGACTATTATTTATAAGGGGGGAGGTGGAATTTATGAACGACAACACCGTCGCTCACCTCTTCCTCAACCACCTCATATCATTAACCTTCATTAGGGAGGATAACTTCTCATTCGTCTTCTCCTTTAAGTTCATTTCAAACTTCCGACACTTTAAATTGACGTCCCGCGTTCTTCGCAACTTATACGAACTCCCCTTCAATATTTTCCAGGAGGTAACGAGTACTAATTCGTTCTTCGAATGTCTACACATGGGATTTTCGTTAGTACCGAAGACTTTCTGGAACGGATAATTTGTTTCTGTAGCATATGTGCCGCGGTAGAATTATTTCTGATTCATTTCTCAAATAGACGTGATACTGTTTTTAAAATAGATGTTCAATCTTCAAGATTCTTATCCGTACATCTCTTTAGAAAAACATAACTCAACTTTGAAAGAAAAGCACGCAAGATCGAGCCAGTTTTTACCCATAACATGAACTTTTTCAAAGGTTACAACGTGCGGAGAAAAAAAGAAAAACAACAGCGGTAGAAATAACACTTAAGACGTCACTTTCTGACGATTGACGATAGACTTATTTCTCAGATCTTTGTACGATAATAATAGCGGATTATCAGATGAAATTTTCTTACAATTAACGTAAAGTTCGCAAGCACGAATAACTTTCTTTAGAATCGAGAATAGAGTTATTTAAACAATTTTAAGTATGACTGAAAATTTGCGCAGGGAAACGTCGCCTCACGTCGCACGCAAACGGTGGCTTCTCTGAAAAATTATTAAGTTACCCTACACAATAACGCGACCCGGTATTCAATACGAGTAAGGCAACGCGTTGTAAAATTGCATAGCGTTTCGCCGTGAACAAATCAGTCAACGAGTGTTATTAGATTTGCATACACGAAGCACCGTAATAATAAAATGATCATTTTCCGTTGAACGAGTATTATAATAGGTATACAGTGAGTAACTCACCATGAATACTGGCATAATACATGAAGTTGAAAGTCTCGTTTTATGATGTATGTGAAATGAGACTGACTGTTGAAAAACCGCACTAATAAAAAAAAAAAAAGTGAACGTAGCTGTAAATTTATTTCAACGGTTTATTTAGCCTATTATCATCAGCCATACTACGTTATATACGAGGGAATTTTCTGTCTGCGCGTGTGAAGCTTTTATTAATGAAAAATAAAGACTAAACGCGAAATAAGTACAAAACTAATAACGAAGGGTTCTCAGTGGGATCGATGACTCAGATTAAAACCGGCACGCAATACTAAATTAAATTAATGATATTCATGATTCAACACTTGCCTAGACAGATTGGAAAAAAAATTTCGTTTGAATTCGTTTCTCTTGATTCCCTCACATTCGTTTTATTTTATAGTACTAAACGTTAAGGTCATTCAAAACCACGTGCTGTAGACTTCTTATTAACAGTTTACTCGCACTTACGCCACACGGTCGTAGAAAATACGCCATTTATTGTACCAAGGATTTATGAATTTCTACACTCATAATCCTAAATACAACACGCAAAAATTTTCTCCAGTAAACGAAAATTCTAGCCCCGACGGAGAATAAAGTCCTCACTCAAGAACAATGTCTATGGGTTGAGTATCCTAAAATACGAAGGTTTATATAGCAGATAAGGTCGACAAACGTAAGGATCAATTGTAGGAGAAATAACGATACAATACAAACGAAATCTTCGAACTAGTTTGTCCCCTCTTCTTCCCAGAGGAAAGTTATATTCCTAGCACCTGACTCATGCTCAATGATTTCACCAGACGTCACTACATTTATAGGGCTACAATGTAAGCAAATCATTCTTTGGTGTCATAGTGAAGGGGACAAGGGAACTTCAAAAAATCTGAAGTTACCGTAATTCTGTTTTATAAATTATATATATATATAAAACCAATTTTTAACGAAATTACTCTCCTGCTATCACCCCTTCCTTTACATACTTCGTGACTTAGAATTGGGGTTAGTGAACTCCATCCCCACTCCTCAAGAACCTTCTTCGCAAAGATTTACGCGAAGAATTCTCTCAAATTTTCTGTTAATTAATGCTTCTTTCTTTTAACAGGGAACCTATTCTTTGGGGGATTTTTCCAGAAATTGCCGTACCCCGTGCGATATCCGGCGAAGATTTGGACTTGGAAAAATTTGAGCTTTTAAGCTATAATACTTATATGACCGCAGAGAGACGTTGAATTCTCAAGACCAAAACCAATTTGATTCAATCCTGTTTCAACTTAGTAAAAAATGGTCTTCTGATAACATCACGCCTAGTTTCAAAGGTGAATCTTGGCGAGGATTCGTGATATTTGGAACTTTTCGATATCCCTAATCGGAGGCGTCAGTGGGGCTCAAGAGTGCAAAGTCAGGTCAAATTCCCTGGCGATCGTTGAAACTCACTATTTCTTCACCATATTATACAGGTTGAAGGTCGCGCTCTGTGATACAAGCGAAGGTCAGTGGGGATCAGGGGTATGAAGTCAGTTTGTAATCATTAGCCCACAGAGGATTCAAGGGGATGGCTCATTTTTCTTCCAACATATTCAAGTCGCGTTCCGAGGTACTCCCTAAGAAGAGTCAAGGCCAATCAGGATCAGGTGCACGGAATTAGGTCGAGATCATTAAGCACATGGAAGGTTCAAGTGCGAGCTACTCCTTGCATCCTCTCCTCTTCCGCTAAACTAAACACCTTCACACGTCACTAGTGCACACTCCTGATTCCTTGGTGTACCACATGTTATCACTTACCCAGCCTATGACGTCATCATGGATGATACCTTTAGTCTAGCATCCTACAGTACGAGTATCTTAGCACAGCTAAGATGCTTACGGAGGCTCCTTAGCCTCGTGTGTATATAATCGACATGTATGTCTTTGGGCCCGGGGTCAGTTAGAAATCCGCGTAATGTGACGTTACACTTCATGACGTCATAAATGACCTTGACCTACTTTAGGGAATTGTAAAAATTTCGACCTTTGGTCTTCATTATACTAGGTCTAAAATAGGCTGCTGTAGTAGATTTAGCCTTCATTATATAAGCCTAATATACAGTATACTAGAACAAAATTTATTTATTTATATTAGAGTGCTCTCCAACAGCCAATGGCAGGAGAGCACTATAAACAAAAAAGAAAAAAAAAGAGTAAAACAAACAAAATAAAAATAATAGAGAAATACGGATAAAAAACAAACAAAATTCAAAATAATAAAAAAAAAAAACAATAATGATAATATGTTCAGCACTAGCCACCCAAACCCTGGTCTCATGTCCAATCCCCCAACCCCTTCCACAAACCAATCACCCCCTTCCTCATTTGATCTGGCCCCACTTAACAGAGCGATGATTTTTTACAATAAAGTCGAAAAAGCAGATATAACTATTGATATATTTTTTGATAGCAGGGCAAAATTAACGAAAAAACTGATAGGGACACTCTCTAAGCTTCGAGAGGGGGGCTAAATTGCTAAATTGTTAAAATTGTCTCCTTCGTGCGCTTTCTCTCACTCAATAAGGTATGTTTGTCCGATAATAAAGGGGTTCACTCTTAGGAAGTTGGACAGGGTGGGTGGGGGCTCTTGGGGACAGGCAATGCAATATTATTATTATTATTATTGTTATTATTATTTGTTTTTGTCTTTTTTTTTCTATTATTACTATTATTATTATTACTTTTTTTTTTTTTTTTTTTTTAATTATTAGATATGTTCATTAATATTATTAGTAGGTATGTAATCATAAGTGGTGTCACCTGTAATTGGTCCGTGGACTGTTGGTGGCACCACTATAAAATAAACTATAAAATAAAATAAATAAATTTAAAAAAAAACGAATTTGAGAGAAAAAAATCAATCTTTATAAACGGGGACTTATAAATACCCAGAAATGAAGGAAATCACGTTATTAATGTTTTTGTAGCTTCTGAAATACTATAATCGGATGCTAACGGATGTTCTTCATAAATCTCGTAGTCACGCATCAATTATTAAAGCACAGATACTGAAACCAGTGTTTTTCGGTTTAATTACGATCAAAATTGGTACAGTATCTTAATTTATTTCACTGAATTTTAGTATAAAACGCCATCACTTGTTTGTACGTACACTTCTTCTTAAGGCAGACGCGAAAATCGAGCGATTTGTTGTGCAAACGATCAGTATAATAACTAGGCAGTTTCCATCATTTGTGGTTCACAATGAAAAACCGACTGTTACTGTCTTCGTCTTGGTCAAGTTCCAATAACCATAAATCTTCACCGGGTAAATATTCTGTCTTATTCGGATTTGGTTAAGGAGGGACCTAAGGAAGTCATTTCTCAGTCTGAAGTTATTGACTGCGGACGTGTACAGCTTACATTTATATACTTTGTAAAACGGAAGAGAAGATTTTCAAAACACTGAAAAGCGTTCCAAAATTTCTGTTCCTTTTTCCAGTAAGGCTCGAATGCACGATCTCTCGTGCGCGATTTTCGTATTCTATAGCTGCTTGAGGTAAATCAAATGAATCGTCCATTAGAATCAGTTCATATCTTGTTATGAAGTTTTAGTTTTTTTTTTTCCTCCCCTTCGATACCAATTACGATAGTACTATGTTTCGTCATTAAATGATATGAAATCTTTGCCAATTTCCGTCGTATTAATCTTCTCATTCGAGAAAGCATTTATGTTGGTCGCTGCCTTTGGTTTCCTGGGTCGTGTCAAAGACTTCGCTATATGCATCGACTTGCGTATGCGCTTAACGCTATCGAGAGCTTCCGCATTTATCTCGGTCCGCATTATTTTCCGAGGTCATTACGTCGCCGTATCTTCGTCAGCTTTATGTTCGCAAACATTTAAACCACGTTTCGTCCTCTGAAGGTTAGCGGGTCATGGTTGGGTTTCGTGTTCTTTCTGAAAATCGTACCTGAATGATTGCAGTTCTGAAGAAATAACATGTAACTACCGTCTCATACTAACGAGACTTCTAGAATCTCCATGAATATGTAACGCGTGCTTTAATCGCAGGTACCATATTCTCGAAACTTACACTATATTGTTCGGAAGTTTAGCCACTCATCCGTTCTCACAAGGAATCCTGATGACCTTATCCTACCTCATGATCATATCCGTGTAGAAAATGTCTTCTTTTTAAAAATGGTTTCATTGTGATTATAGGGTTCCCAAGTGTACATGGAAGCACGTCGTTCAGCCCCAAATTCAAATTTGAACGAAGGCGAGATTTACTTTGATCGATAATTTTTCAATTCTGTTTTCTTTTGCTAAAGTAGGGTGAGGTACATCGGGGACGTGCATGTACAGATGCAAGTTTCGCTGTAAAATTGATAATGGAGGAGCCGAGTTGAACATAATTTGGAAACACATATGTGCTGCGTAGATTTAGAAAAAGCATACGAGAACGTGAACCAAAGAAAACTACTAATAGCTCTTGAAGAAAATCATAATACCAACGCTAATCTGGATCATCCATGTTCTATATGGAGACATAAAAATAGCGATCAAATTGGGTGATGATATCCACGTAGGTACTCGAAGATAAACAGAGATATATAAGACAGGGATATCCGCTTTCCTGTGTTCTGTTCGATCTATCTCAATTTTATCTTTAATTTGAGCCACATCCGAAGTTTCTACGACTTTTCTGAGCCGAGTTATGGACCAAAATGTGCTGAGTTTTTACAGCAGGGGTTTCCAAGGTTGTGAATTATCAAAAAACAATTTTCCTATGATTGAAAGAATCGCGTAATTTTCAAAGTGTTCCCTAGTCCTGGAGTAAAATTTAGCGCTGAATCTGAATAAAATTGTTAAAACATTCTGCAAAGCACCAAAATGGGTTAATGGGCCCAAAAAGGGTCAACATTTTCCCAAAATGATAAAATCGACCAATTTTCCAAGTTTTTCTCGATTCTGAAATCTAATTTGGCGTTAAATCCGAATAAAATTGTTAAGAAATTCTGCGAAGCACCAAAATGGGTTAGTGGGACCAAAAAGGGTCAACATTTCTCCAAAACGAAAAAAATCGCCTAACCTTCAAAGTTTTCCTTGGTTCTAGGGTAAAATTGTGTGCTGAGGGGAAAAAAAACTGTTGAACTCTCTTTGGCAAGAAACAACAGGAGTTTTTGCGGAAGCACCCGCCTTGATCATAGACGGGGCCTCAGTTGATATTTTACCGCGAGCATTTAATTGAAAACGAAGTCGCCGGTATCATTCTCTCCTTGTCAAGAAACAACACGAGTTTTAGAGGAAGCACCGGCTTGATCATACACGGGCCCTCAGTCGATCTATTTTGTGAACCCAGGGATCATTCGCCTGCCTCTTTCAAACACGGGTCTTGATTGTTCTCTTACCGCGAGCACATGATACAAGTCGAGCTTGACGGTATCATTCCCTCCTCCGGGTGAAACCCCGAGAAATTTTGGGCATTCGTCTGCCTCAATCAAAGACTGAGCTGTAGCTGATCGCTCATCACGAGCAAGACCGAATTTGCATTATCCTCCCATTGCCTGAATCAAGGAGTTTTAGCACTTTGACCCGCTTCGTTCATAGGTGAGGCGTCAGTTGATCTCTCATTGCAAGCACGCAACAGAAGAACAACTTTGCGTTCTTTGACTGAAACAACGAGAGTTTTCGCACTTTTTCCCGCTTTGATCATACGTAGAGCCCTAGTCGGTCTCTCACCGCGAACCTTCAACGGAACATGAATTTGTCGTCTCCCTCCAATCCCCCAAATGAGAAGAATTTCCGTTATTTTCTCTTTGGGATCTGTCACCCGACGCTTGTCGATCTCTCACTCCGCGAGCACTCAACGGTAGACGAACTTGTCGACATTCCTTTCATACCCTAAATCAACAATTTTACTGCAGAGAGAGAAAAGTTTTTGATTTTTCATTTTGGAGATCATCTAGGGCCATTTCAGTATTATTTCCGGACTCGGCGCTAAATTTTACTTCAGAATTGAAAACTACTTTTGAAGATTACGCAATTTTTCATCATGGAGGAATTTTGATTCTCTTTGAGCCCATCATCCCATTTCGGTGATCCTAAGTATTTTTTAAGCAATTTTTTCGGAATCAACGCGGAAGTCCACTTGAAAATCGAATCGATTTTCCAATTTGGGAAAATTTTGGCTCTATTTGGTCCTAATAACCTCTTTTTGGTACTTCCAAAAGCTTTTCAAGCATTTTTTCGGACTCAGCGCAAAAGTCCACTTGAAAATCGAATTAAAATTTGAAAATTTGAACGATTTTCCTATTTGGGAAAATTTTGGCTCTTTTTGGTCCCAATAACCCCTTTTTGGTACTTCCAAGAGCATTTCAAGCATTTTTTCGGACTCAGCGCAAATATCCACTTGAAAATCGAATTAAAATTTGAAAGTTTGAACGATTTTCCAATTCGGGAAAATTTTGGCCCTTTTTGGGCTCAATAACCGATTTTGGCGCTTCGAGGAATTTTTAAAGCATTTTTTTTCGGACTTAGCGCAAAATACCACTTGAAAATCTAATTCAAATTTGAAAGTTTGAACGATTTTCGAATTTGGGAAAATTTTGGCCCTTTCTACTGCTTTGAAGAACTGTTTAAGCATTTTTTTCGGACTCAGCCCAAAATTCCACTTGAAAATCGAATTAAAATTTGAAAGTTTGAACAATTTTCCAATTTGGGGAAATTTTGACCTTTTTAGGGCCCATGAACCCATGTCGAAGCTTTGAAGAATTTTTTGAACATTTTTTCCGGACTTAGCGCGAAATTCCACTTAAAAATTGAAATACAATTCAAAAGTTTGAATAATTTTCCAGCTTGGGGGAATTTTGACCCTTTTTGGGCCCGTTCTGGTGCTTCTTAGAATTTTGTTACTATCTTTCTCGTTTTACCCGTCCAAATTCACTTAAGAAACAATAATTTGATTATTAAAATTTCCGAAATTCAGCTCAATACTGTAAATTGATCAATTTTCAAGCCCTATTTTGGGAACCCTGGCGATTTGGTGAAGTTTCGGCGCATTTTGGTCCATACCTTGGCTCGGAAAAGTCGTGGAAACTTCGGATATAGCTCAAATTAAAGATGAAATTGAGATACAAAATTCGTACATTTAAACTATACGTCTAACGTTTTCCGTTTTCGTACTACAACAGATTTAGCGCAACCACCCATTTAACTGGTAACATCTTTCTGATCCACCCTGTATAGCCTGAATGTGAAAATTTTTCCAAGTCTCTCAAAAGTCAAAACTTTTTCAAGTCCCTTAAAGAGTCGACATTTTTCCAAGTCTAAATTCTCTATTAGGGTAGGTCAATTTTCGCCGGACACCACATGGCGCACGGTATACGGCAAATTTTTCCAAAAAAAAAAAAACATAAAACAGGTTTCCTCTAACAATAATCTACACAATTTCATCCAGATTGCAGGATCAACTGACAAGACCTTACCAGCGAACAGGGTAAGAAGAAAATCCGAACACGTACCTATAGAACACACTGGCGATACCGGTGTTGACGTATGGGTTCGAAGTGAGGGCACTAAAAAAGACGAACTAACAAAGAACAACCACCGCGATTCATGAGAAGGTTGCTGATGGACAAAAAAAGACCCGAAGATATTACAAAATCTCAGGGAGTTACATCCATAGTCGGGAAAGTCAAAGCATACAGAAGGAGATAGAGAGCACACGTTGGACGCACGGAGGAACGTTCCGCTTTGTGGAGTTTTACAAGCCCCTTGAGTTTTGGTGCAACCGGGTTCATCTCAAGCGTCCTTCCTTTGCCGGGTACATTGTTCCGTTTCAACACAGCTTTCAGTATTTCCGTGTTGGGTCCCTTGCCAGCTCTTGGTATCCATTAACTGCGATGTATGACTCCACTTTTTGGGTGTAGTCCTCCTTCTCCATTACCACTACCGTGCTGCCCTTGTCCGCCTTTGTCAAAATCAGGTTGTTCTGTCGGATCTTCTTTTGTAGATTTGTGACCTTCCTCTGCATTACTTGCGTTCTGTCATAGGTTCGGCACATACCCTCTTTGATGTCCAACAGCACTTTCCCAATTTTAGTCCGGGCTTCTGGTCTCACGTCGTGTTCCATGGTTTGGATTACTTGTTCGCAGCTAAAGGCCATGCTTTCAAGCCTACACTGGTTCAGCCTCTCTGGCTGCACGTACTTGATGCCTTTGTCCAGCAGTCTTCTTTCTTCTTCTGTGCTTCTGTGAAGGTGACGGGACAAGGAAAGCTTGAGCGGAGTGTACAAGCTCAGTTGTGAACAGTGCGAGGGGATCTCTATCGGTGAGACTGGGAGAAAGTTTGAGATCAGGAGAAAGGAGCACAAAACGTCGAGGGAGAAAGAAGATGGCAAGTCACTGTTTGGGAAACACTGTAACGAAAAAAACCACGATGGAGAGGGAATATTTGAAGTCATACACGTAGAGAATCGCACAAAGATAAGAAAACTCTGGGAACAAATGGAGACTGCAAAAGCCAAGAGGAAGAAAGCCTGCCTCTTGAACGATGTAATCACATTTGACAGCAAAAAATTATTCGGCCTGGTGATTGGACGTGAGAAGAACGGAACCAACCAATGAGACGGTAAGAATCTAGGTAGCCAATAGAAACGCAGCATTTAGGACAATAGATTGAACCAATCACGAAGCAGTATGTTTTAGCCAATAAGAACACAATGTCATATCATCGTAAGAATAAGTTTCTAAGAAGTGAACCAATCACAACACAGCATTGTTACAGCCAATAAGATCACAGTGTTATACTATAAAAACTCATGGTTAAGGCCTTGTTCTCTAGTTGCGACACGACTGATGATGGGATAACACCCGAAAGTTCTCTTGTAAAAGCAACTCATTAAGTAGATTTGTACAATTGAAAAACCCCTTTGCAATATTAGAGCTCTACTTACACCTCACTCACTCATTATGAGTTCCGATGGCATTTATTTTTGTCATTTGGTACTACAGAGTTTCTACAAAAAACTTTTGGGCAGGCCAAAGGGTAGGCCTGGCCTACCTGGCCTCCCCCCTGGGGCCGCCACTGCTTACATTTGTCTAAGCAGATGGTTTTTGCTATCTCTAGGATAATAGCTTTTATCTTCTTTGAGCTGAAGACTTTGCCACGGCGACAGAATAAGATTTTGTAGTTGTTGTCATTTGCACACTCCGAATATTACTTCGAAATCTTTTCGTTCCAACTTACGTTCTTGAGAACGTGGACTGGACTTGATCTATGAAAAGTTGAATCATTCGTCAATAATTTTTGTACAGAAGTCTTGGGGCTTTTTATTGATTAAACTCATGCGAGTATATTATGTTCAAGCTTCAAATGTTGAGTCAAATGTAATTCATCTTGCCTTGGAGCTGCAACCGTGTACAAAAAAATCAGGTTCACAACGACGATAATCGACTCTACTCAAAGGGTTTAGATTAGATTTTCCATTTTTTAAAAATAGAATTTGCGTCGACGAGTTTTAGGATTCAATTCGTTCTACTTCAGGTTGTAATTCGAGTTTGTATGCCTGTATTCATATGCGGAAGAGTATAAAATTATGAACAGTATCCATGTTGGAAATTGTGAACCATATAGTCGCCATGATTCCAATATAGAATTAAAAAAAAGAAAGAAGATAGTGTTATTCAATTTTCGATACTAGAGTTATGTGAATAATTTGGTATTTACATTTGATTTTCAAATTCAGTTTCTTCGCGAACCTATTTTCATCGTCTCTCAGAAAATTGTATTAAGAAGATAACAGTTATTAACTCAGAAATTCGTTTTATTGGAATACGTGCACTAAGTAAAGTACCATCGTATCATAATACTCCGCGTGCAAGAAAGATACGTTTCGTATTATTGGTCCAATCAAGCGTAGCAGGGTATTATATACAAAACACGTGTGTGATCATGTTGATATTACTGTGTTTCACATCGTGTAGACCAGTCGCGTGGGTTAAATGAAGATGGGGTTTCAGAGAATTCAATGACCTGTCTACGAAATATCTTTAATACATATTTTTTTTTTCTTAGTAAATCATCGTGCTATAGAGGATTAAAGCTCCTGGTTTGTGCTCACGAAAGCATAGTATTAGGGTGTAAAACTCGTCTGGTTTTCGAAAAAGCATTTGAATATTAGCCTAATCTTGTACATGTAGATATTCGACTATAGTACCTGCACGTACGCCTTTCGAGCCACCTCAAGAGAAAAATATATTGTTCATTACCCATAATTGTACGCGTATTTTTTCAACAGTTTTTCTCTGGATTCGTTACGCAAATTGTAGAAAATAAGAGTAAAGTTGGAGAAAAACAGTTCAATTTCAGTTTACTAGCCGAAAAAATAAATTTGGAGATAGATAACATTCTTAGAGAGTTAATACGTGAAATCCAGCCGGGAGGCGTGGCTAATTCCTGTTGGTAATAAGTTTTTTCAGCAATTCCATCTGGAATCAGAACCTAAAGGCGATTTAAGAACGTCATAATGGGATACAAAGAAATTGACTCATCATAAGAAACTTCGAAGCAAAGTTTTTAATCTGTGGTACCCAAATAATATGGCATACAGAGCACAATTGAGTAATATATGAAGGGAATTACATATTTGTACACTTTGCTCCAGCACGACAATCGATAATGTTCACTGTTCATCAGTGCAAAGACAGTAAAGGGTCCTCGTACTTATTTATTTTTCGAATCCTGAATGGTTCACCAGTTACAGATGTTTTCACTCTTGAAAAAAGTTTTTCACACGTTATATGTGTTACTAGGCCTATTGTTTCTATTCGAGTGTACTTTTCTGCCACCCTTTGATCTACAGGAATACTGAAAGCAATCTGTCATGTAGCATTACTAGGTTCAATATTATACATTTTCTGTATTCATGGAGATTTGTTGAGACTACCCATTATTGTTGTCGTTCAGATTGTGAAACATTTCTGACCTTCAAGTAAGATCCTTAGTCTTTACAGCTACGTTTTTTTTGTTTTTGTTTTTGTTTTTTTGAGGGGAGATTAGTACTTTGTTTAACAAGTTGGGTTACTTTTCAATTTATTCCTTCGTTTTCAAGTTGGTCGATCTTGTCTTTTACTTCACTTTCAACTGTTCTTGAGGCTTTATGAAGTCACCTCAGCCATCCTATCGATACGATTTTCTTATTTCTATTCTTTCTTTGAAAATTGTAGGATTGTTATTATTGACATGTTTCAGGTCTTTAGGCTGGGTCTTGATTTCCTTTTTGATATGCGTCTGGACATTCACACGACCATAATGCGGGGGACTTACATTTCTTTTTTCTTCCAAAAATAATATTGTACTTGGACCAAATTTCGGTATATTAACAAGTAATTTTGTCGATTCGCAGGGGAGTGTGTTGAACTGCTGCTGTACTCTCTATAAGGCTTTCCCATTCCATATTCCTTACATGTTCTCTTACGTGTTATCAATCTGGTAGTGTTTCCCAACATTGATCTTATGGAGGTTCTTGGGTTACAGCCGAGAGTTCACCAAAAGAGCAATGTTAGAAACACTACCTGCTTCATAACGCTCAGGAGAATAAGTATTGTGGCGTTCTGCAATAAAGCCGCAAGTACCAAGCTTGCACATGCCACTAAACTTTTAATAATAACAGACGCCACAAGGAAGCGCACTTATTGCTTAACTAGTTCGCCGAATCAACCGTGACCCCGAGCTTGATTCTGAAATCTGCGAGTTCTGTCCACCTTCCCTCATCCATGTAATTTATAAGTGGTTTAGTATAGGCTTTTATACTGCTCTACGTTAGGCTTTTGTCAAACCTGGTTTCATGAAAGCTAATAGCAGGCCTAGTATAGTTCAGTATACTACACAACCCAGCATAATGGAGGTTGACGAGTGGCGCCTCAAGTCTGAAATCTGCAAGTACAATGTCAATAGCTGTGCCCCGGAGACCTAGTATAATGGAGGCTCAAGCAATGATAATATTAAGCATAATATAATGGAGACTGTTGCGAGGTTGAAAAGCGAATTGAAGGACCCCGAGAATAGAAGAGAGTAACGAGGAGAGAGAGAGCAAGTTGATTATATGAAAAATGCCGATGACGTCACAGGCAGTTATTATGGATCGTTATGACGTCGCAAGCTAATGACGTCATAATGTTCATATCGATTTGGGGCGAACTTGCGGAGCCTCCCGTGGACTAGACAGCCCAATTTACACTACACTTTGCCTGAAGGCTCAATCGCTCCACTCGTTCTCTCCCTCGACCCCTTTTGGAAAGATAGCTCAACTTAGAGTTTACTAGGCCTGTATTAATCCTAGAACGAGGCAAACGAACGGAAAGAGAGAGACCCCTGAGCCAGATAGCTTATCTTACAGTGCACCACATCCACATTAGTCATAGAACGGAGCTTGCGCCTCTGCGAGAAAAATTCACAGGCTAGGCAATGATTCCATCACAAAGCAGGTGTGGCTCTAAAATATAAATAAGGACACGTACTAGTAGACATAAAACACGATCTTTATCTATTTGCCTCAACAGAAAATCTATCTTCAGACGTTGCCACACCGGATTGCCGGTCCTTTCTGTTTATTTCCTTCACAATTCAACTTGAATTTCAATCCTATGAAATATGTGTTGTTCGTGAAATTCACGCGGTATATATATTTTTCTTTATACAAATAATGCACTAATGGTGCTGTAGCATTCCTGTCATAATGATGGCATGTTACTCGCACATAACCTGTCTCACTCTGCCGACATAATGCATCACCACTTATCAGCTATACTTTTGGTAAGCGCTCCTGGTTAACGTCGAACTATACGTGATCCGTTACATTGGCGGGACTCTGACAGGTTCCTCTTTGAAAAGATGCTTGCTCTCCAAACATCCGAACCGTAAGCCTTGGGATGGGTGCCATACAGAAAGCATGCGAAGTTACTGGAAACTTTCCAGTAACATACCTTGAGAAGGATCCCAAACATATCCTGGCACGATTTTATTATAAACTACAAAATACTGTGCCGGTCCAAATGTCGGAAGTATTGAAGAAATCATGAACAGATCAAGGTTGCGTTGGAGCAGACACGTTTATAGAATGGACAACCACAGGCTTTCAAAGGAACTCCTTTGCTTTTACCTGGCAGTGGGTAAACGGGCATCTGGTGGACAGAAACTGCGGTTCAAGGAGTCCTGAAGCGACTCTAAAGAAGCTGCTGTGGACCGCATCGGCTGGCGAGCGTTAGTGAATATAGGCATGGAAGACTACGCACTTGACAGGGAAACTTTATTGGAGAAGAAACGATTGGATAGAAAGCAGCGCGCGAAACCCCCAAACGCTGAGCCCGGTACTGGATATGTATGCGGTGAATGTGATAGAAGTTGTGGCTCTCGAATCGGACTATTCAACCATAGACGCGCGCGCACACAGCGAACTTGTAGGACTACAGACTCACTGTTGGCTTTCTCTCACTATCTTTTAACATGGAACCTGTTTTATGGGGGGCTTTTTGAGAAATTTGCCGTGCGCCGTGCGCCGCGCCATCCGCCGCCCAGCAAAAAACTTGGAAAAATTTCGACTCTCGAGCCATATATGATAGGAGAGGGACTTGAAAAAACTTCAACTCTCGAGCCATACATGACAGGAGAGGGAATTGGAAAAATTTCGACTCTCGAGCCATATATGATAGGAGGGGGACTTGAAAAAATTTCGACTCTCGAGCCACATATGATAGGAGACGGATATACGCGAAAAGACTAATACTCCGAATGGAGAGTAAACCTTGCAAACCGCAGGAAATAAAAAACGACAAGCGCTTTCGGTTAATAAACCATCTTCAAGCCTGAAATGAAAGCAACTGACGAACGGAGGAGAAGAACAATGTATTAAGATTAGCTAAACGAGAAATCACGGTGTGAATCATAGACCAGTTCGATCAGGCCATCCTCCGGAATTAACGAGTTGAGTACAGTGATACCGTCGGTGTTTAGATGACGCATTATCTCTATATACTCGAGGGCGATGCGCTTTCGGTACGAATTCTCCTTATGAAGGAGCTTTTCGGATCTCTCACGGAAGCTGTGGCCACTGTTTATCAAATGATCCGCAAAAGCTGACTCCCCTAAGCGTCCCTTCTCCCAAGACTTCAGGTGCTCAGCTACTCTAACTTTCATTTGGCGGCTGGTCTCACCAATATAAAAGCCTCCACAATCCCCACATTCCAACTTATAAAAACCACTCCTCTCATCAATGGGTATGGGGTCCTTCAGTCTCACAAACAACCCCTTGACTGTTGTAGGGTTGTAGAACGCGGGTCTGAAGCCAAACGGGCGGACGGCCCGACCCAATTGGAGGGAGAACTTCCCCAGAAAAGGGAGACTGATCCAACGCAACCGGCGATCACGGATCGTGTCTCGGGGGAGGGAGGTGGTGGAATCAAGCATGCTCCTCGTAACTTTCCTCCGAACCATCACGTCAATATCGATATTGACCCCATTCACTCTGGCCAGGTGTTTTATTGTGAGTAACTTTTTCTTGAAGGCAGACTGACTCAAGGGAATACGAGTCAGTCTGTGAACTAGGCTGTGGAAAGCAGCCATCTTATGAGCAGCAGGACCGAACGAACCACCGTGGACTAAAACATCGGTCGTAGTATCTTTCCTGTAAATTCCAAACTCATGGATACCGTCAACAATAGAGATCGATAAATCCAAAAAGTTAATGGAAAATACCCCTATTTCCGACGTAAATTTGATGGAAGGGTACCAGGAATTTTAGATACCTGAGAAACTCACCGAGGAGATCTGGGTGACCAGTCCAGGTACATAGAACGTCATCAACGTACCTGTGCCAATAGTGAATATGATTGAGTAACACCTGGTTCGAGGAAAAAAGGTCAAGTTCAAACTTAGACATGAAAACTTTGGAGATAAGAGAGCCTAAAGGTGATCCAATAGGGATCCCTACTTCATCAGGGAACTCGAAAAATTTTCCTTCAAATTTACAGTAGTTAGGGGACCAGCAGGTATTCAGAAGATCGAAAAATTCCCGAAGCTCATTGTGAGGAATGTTGGCTCTGACGAGTAGCTCACCCATCCGCTGGATAGTAGCAGCCTTGGGAATATTCGGGAACAAACCAACAACATCAAAAGAGCAGATGGTCGTTCCCGGGGGAAGACTTACACCCTTCAGGACATCAGTTAAAAAGGCCGAATTCAAGACCGAATGAGAAGATTCAAAATCAATGCGATTTTTGAACCAACGGTCCAGGAATTTGGCAAGGAGGTAGGTGGGGGAAGAGACGAAAGAAACATCGGGTCGCATCGTGGTATTGTTCTTATGCACTTTAGGCAGCCCGTAGAAGAGGGGGGGTGTGGGGTTAAGAACAAGGAGGGCTTTTTTCAGAGCAGGAGTTTTAATAATATCCTCACTCCTGTTGATGACACTCCTAACTTCTTTGACGTGCTTCGGGAAGCTGAAATCCTCACTCTCTTTAGCACCACACTGCTGGAGGACCTCGTGGACCTTGGAAGAATAGGCGGATTTCGCCATCACCACAACAGCATTTCCCTTGTCCGCCTTAGTGACGATTAAATCTCCCTCTTTCATCTTTCTCTTTAAACCTAGAATCACTCCTTCCAATTTATTACTCATGCGGGAGATGGGGTTATTGCGGACTATTCGTTTAATAGGAGAGGGAATTGGAAAAATTTCGACTCTCGAGCCATATATGATAGGAGGGGGACTTGGAGAAATTTCGACTCTCGAGCCACATATGATAGGAGGGGGACTTCAAAAATTTCGACTCTCAAGCCATATTATGATAGGAGGGGGACAAGGAAAAATTTCAACTTTCGAGCCATATATGATAGGACGGGGACTTGGAAAAATTTCAACTCTCGAGCCATATATGATAGGAGAGGGACTTGGAAAACTTTCAACTCTCGAGCTATCATATATAGCTGGAGATTTGAGAAAAATGTACACTCAGAAACCGCTTATAGTAGGTCTAGGTCTTCCTTATACTAGCTTTATCTACATAGGTCTAGGCTTCCTTGAATTTTCAATACCATATCCCATTTGACTCATGAAACAGGTTCCCTGCGTTCCTCGTTCAACTTCGATAAGGAAGCCGTCTTATTTCCTTCACCAATATTCAAAGTGACCCCAATGCTCGGGACATGAGTTGGCGCAAGGACGACGATATCGCAGTAGTAGTGAGGAGATTAGGCCTACATTACAGAATAGCGTCAGAAAAGCATCTCAGCAAAAAGATTCCAGGGAAAGTGACCATTCGGCAGAGTCGAGAAGCAGTACCGCCTCGTAGCACTGGTCTTGCTCCAGTTTTTCAATCGCATCAGAGACTCCTGCGGAAGTGATCAGATGATAAATTCGAGGAGACAAGTATCTCGTTGTCATGCCATGGTCTCGCTCCAAATGTCATACGTCATACGCTCCGCTCTTCCGAGGCATTCCTGTCGCACTCCATCTACATAATGCATCACGAGCTATATTTTTGATAAGCGCTTCCGGTCAACAGTCGAGTAAACATTAACCGTTATAGTACAATCGTTCGATGCTACCGAAAGTAAAAAACAGTTCAGATAACGGTACGGCACATACAGCTGGCTGCTAAGGAATCACTCTGCTGAAGCTTTAATATGAAACCAAAAGCACGGAACGAGCGGCCCACCATTTCTCAATAATTCTCACTCTTCTTTTTCAAATTCTGTTTCCAACTACAAAAACCAAACCCAAAAATTCACTGAAGCTCTCCTTAAAGGAGCTATCAAAACTCAATTTTATCCAGATACCATTCTTTCCTTCGCTTCGAATTTCGAACGGATAACGGACGTTAGAATGCGAATAACGTAAAAAATGCGCAAATAAAAAAGCCACTTTCGAGTTAGCAAAGGTTAAAATCTATAAGAAAAGTTGACAATTTGATGGACTATCTAATTAGATTAGCATGGTTAAAGAAGAGAATAAAAAAACTTTTTAATGATGCAGACGCATTCATTCTCGGGCACATAAAAACAACTGAATTTTGCGGTAACGATGATCAAAACCTACTGGGATATACCATGTATTCGTACATCCAGTATGCACCGCGATAATTTTTTCGAAGCGAGCTGACAAAGTATCTGTTTCGGTAGAAGTATAAATACTGCATAACATAAAACTCCACTGCTGGGAGAAATAAGCACACTTTGAACGAACTTAAATTGGAAATTCTTCATTCAACCCGAAGCAATAAAAGTGGAAAAGTTCTCACGCAAGAAAAACTTCAGAATGTTAACGACTGTTTCGTATTATAAACCGAGGTCATATTCTCTATTCTACTCAGTATTTTGGGAATTTTATTTATTATAATTTTTTTCCTCTCTTTTCCAGGTGTTTGAGAAAGTGTTCGTTCTTTTTCCCAGGTACAATAACCTTCACTTTACTCGTCGTCTTAACACCTTGGTGAGCTTCGTCGAAGTTTTCCCGTTCAACACGTGAAACATGGAGCAAATGAGGTGAGAGTTTATTATACGAGGCAAATGCGTTATTCCGAGACCACTGATTACAGCGCAGGATGCCCTCTTCTCATTTGTATGCTTCATGTGAAAATTCGCCTCAAAGCATGTAGTGCTATATCCTTTCAAGATAATCTTTTCACGGACTCCGGACAGGAATATATTTCTTTCGAGCAGATTTTCCTCTTTTCGCCCGATATTTTGTTTTCCATATTCATTTCCATTCCCTCGTTATTCCTTCGTTCTTCGTAAATTGCGATAGAATGGAAAACGTAGAAGTATACTGTTGATTCCCAGAAGGTACGCGAATATATAAAATAATGCGATCTCAAAAAAGAAACAAACGAATCCGAAGATATTAAAACAAGAATCACAATCGTTTCACTTAGGTAGGTATCTATTTTTGCACAAAAATAATCTTTATCTCTCGTACACGTTTTATTCAAGATCAGAAATACTTAATCTTCATTGAATTTTCTCGATACTTTTTTTTTCCCCCTCTTCTGATATGATATAGAAATAAACTTTTTATCTCGTTTCTATTTTTCAAAAAAAAAAGAAATAAAATCCACGCACAAAGATGCCTATAATACTCGTATCACATTCCTTCTCGTTTTCTATTATTTTTTGTGTGGCTGCGTCATCAGAGGTTGCTTACCCACATCGTGATACGACTAGCAAATTATCTTCCTTATTATTCACGTATGCAAAATACTAAGCACACACACACGGAAAAAAAAATTGTTGTCAAGAATTAAATTATACTTTATAATGTGTGCATCAATCAAAACGTTTTAACGTCAGAGCTATGAAAAGCGTCAAAAAGTGTTACGATTGTGAATAAAGGACCAGAAAGCAGTGTGGATATGCCATAATTTTTACGAAAGAGACAATGATAAAAAAAGTAAACAACCCTATTCTTCAACATTATTCAGCTTAGACTTTCCATGAGGCGAGAATTGATGATCGCGAGCTTGGTTTATGTTCCTGAGCAGAATTGAGAAAGAGAAATGATATTTGTACGTGCAATGACAGCGAAAATTTCTTACGGATTTTGGAAATAACTTGACTAGTTGTTGAGTCAACGAAATGAAAAAAAAAAAAACAAGAAATTTTGGGTCTAATCTCACACGAATTTGAATAACAATTCTCACGTTACTCATTAAGTTCAGTGACAGATACGAAGAATAATTTGTGATCGAAAAAAGAAAAAACAAAGATAGAAATGAAATTCCAACTAAGAGGGTGGTAGTGATTTTCATCTGTATTTTGTGGTGTTGAGTACGCTAATGAGACACACCCCAGACAAATAATTTGCCTGGGAATATTAGAAAGAGAAAATAGACCAACGAACAAAAGAGGGTTAGTATTTGGTGAGTTGATGACAAACCTAGAAGGCCGAGGTAAGTCAGAAGAATGAGAAGCACCGCTCGATCTTTTTATATGGTGCTCTAAGAAGGGCTGACTCAATAAAGATAGTCTACAGAAGGAAAAAGATGGAAAAGATCCAACGAGGAGTTGCGATAAGGTGTGTTAGTGCCTACCGCTCTGTCTCGACGGAAGCTCTTTACGTACCACCACGTTCACCACCAATTGAGCTCCTTGCTCAGGAGAGAACGGTCGTATTCAGGGCAGAGAAGAGGACAACAACTGACCAACAGGCTTTATGGGTCAAGCAGGAGGCCAAGGTCTCCTTGCTTGCGTGATGGAAGGTGAGAATTTCTCAGAGTGAGCCAAGTAAATGGACGACTCGTGCGTTATTACGCGACCTTGCTGAATGCATGAACTGAGACCATGTTCAGCTCCGCCAATGGCTGTTTCAACAAGTACCTTCACGAGGACTAAGTTGAGCAGGCAACTTGTTTGCACTGCAATCGAGAACTATGTCGTGCCTAGTGCGAGTGCTTTTCATGTCTTGGGGCTCTGCAGCTTGGCGGTTGTCAAGAAGAAGGGGTTCCGTCGAGGAGATTCTTCTAACACTGAAGTCACACCAGAAAGGGTCGATATCGAGGATAGAGGAGACAAAATTAATGCAAGCAATGAGAATCCAAAGGCTGAATGAATGGCATTCTCAGTGAAAATGACGGCTTCCTCAGCGAACTTAACGCAGGGAACCTGTTCTATGGGTGAATTGGTTTCAACAGGGAACCTGTTTAGCAGGGGTTTTTTCAGAAAAAACGTCCACTGTCGGCGGTTCGGCCGGCCGGTAAATCTCGAAACTCAAAAATTTTCCAAGTCCTCCCTGAAAGATAGTCCCTTCAAATATCAATGCTTATACACCAATTCACTTAGCCCCTTCAATGAGCAAGATATGCAACGCTTCAAACACCACAAGACTCAAAACATCCTTCTGAGGTATTCTGAATCCCCGTTGTATCATATCATACTTAGCGTGGAAAGATAGTCCCTTCAAGTAACTAGATATTCAATACTCCATACACCAATTGGCTCAGCCCCTTCAATGAGCCAGATAAGCAAAGCTTCAAACACCATAAGACTCCAAACGTCCTTCTAAGGTATTCTAAATCCTCATCTTATATAGCTCTGAGTTCAAATCATAATTGTATAGCTTGGAGGTGAGCGTTTTTCCAAGTCCTCCTCAATTAGCTCCAAAGTCCGGGCCTGTGACATCACAATTTGATGACGTCATAGATCTGGTACGTCAACATTTTTCAGATTCACGTGCTCCATAAAACACGTTCCCTGCCATCCCTCGTTTAACTCTGTTAAAGAACCCGTGAGTTGTTAGTATTGAGAATTGAAATCGAAATCTCGAAGAATCTGAAATTTTTCTGAGTCTGTTGTGTCATGATGTATAATATATTAGTCTGAAAATGAAAATTTTTCTAACTTCCTTTCCTAGCATACTCTTAGGTATATGTGTGTACTCGTATCATATATTATGGCAAGGGACTTGGAAAACTCACAGGTTCTTCAACGAACTTAAACGAGGGGTGGCAAGTAACCTGTTTTATGGGGCACGTGAGATCTGGAGAATGGGGATGGTGACGTCACAGGCCCGGACTTTGGAGCTATATGTATATGTTACGGTAAAGGACGACAATTGGTAAATGACGACATTTACCGAAATCACGATTTTGAGCAACACTAACCGACGAGATATCTGGTGAATGTTGACAAAAACCGGTAATTGTCGACACTTACCACTGCAGCAATTGGTAAACGTTGAAGAAGAACCAGAACGAAGTTATCAGAAAAGGAGAATCTGCATAGCGGAGAATGTTCGCTGACCCTTCATGCAACGGTTTTACTATAGAGTTTCTTTCTTGGCAATAGTTAACACATCATATTTCTGGAGCAGCCTTCTCTTACTCGGAACACATAATGAGTGAGTGAGGTGTAAGTAGAGCACAGGGACCCAACACGGAAATACTAAGATGACCTGAAAGCCGTGTTGAAACGGAACGATGTACCCGGCAATGGAAGGACGCTTGAGATGAACCCGGTTGCACCAAAATTCAAGGGGCTTGTAAAACTCCACAAAGCGAACCGTCCAATGAGACCCCTGGTCAACAGCATTCAATCACCATGCTACAAGATAGCAAAAATCGTAGCCACATTCCTGAAAGAAAACTACCAGTTTGCACCCAGACGAAGTATCAGAAACAACGGAGAGCTGATTGAGCAACTGGACAAGTTGGAAATCAGGAGTAACGACAAGCTGATATCCTTTGATGTGACTAATATGTTTGGTACCATACCGAAGGAGGAACTTCTCACTCTGCTCAAAAACCACAGGTACCATGGGAACCCCGATGGGTCGAAGTACGCCAACATAGTGGAAGAGATCTTGAGCCAGAACTACTGCCGCTTTTATAACAGGTTCTACAGTCAGGAAAGGGGACTTGCGATGGGATCACCACTGCCACCATTACTGGCGGAGATATTCATGAATGATATGGAAAACAAGATATTGAAGGGCAGCAAGTTCAGAAACTCGATCAAACACTGGGCCAGATATGTAGATGATATCCTAATTGTGTGGTCACGCACTGATAGACAGGTGGATCTATTCCTTTCAGAAATGAACGCGATGAATGAGAGCATCAAATTCACAGTGGAAAAAGGCAATGAGACCATCAACTATTTGGACCTTACACTCACAATGGAGAACAATAGGATACAATACAAAATCTACAGGAAGCCGACGCATACAGACACCATCATTCCAAATGACTCCTACCACCACCCCAGGCACAAGTTAGCGGCAATCCAGAACTACTGCTCTCGGGCAATTTCTATCCTCAAGAACAATGTAGAGAAGAGGAAAGAGATCGAGATAGTACAGCAGATCGCAGAAGCCAATGGCTACCGCAGATGTGTGGTGGAGGGAGTCGTTGGGAAAATGGAAACAAAGAAAGGAACCCATGATAGCATAGTGAGAAAGTACTCCGGATCGATACCATATATAGGAAAGTACACAAACAAGGTGATAAAGGCGTTCAATGGCTACGATGTGAATGTGGGTATCCAGAATAACCAACCCATGGTGAAGAGAATCAGCAATGACCAGACGGAACAAAAGGACAAGGAAAGCTTGAGCGGAGTGTACAAGCTCAGTTGTGAACAGTGCGAGGGGATCTATATCGGTGAGACTGGGAGAAAGTTTGAGATCAGGAGAAAGAAGCACAAAACGTCGAGGGAGAAAGAAGATGGCAAGTCACTGTTTGGGAAACACCGTAACGAGAAAAACCACGATGGCGAGGGAATATTTGAAGTCATACACGTAGAGAATCGCACAAAGAGAAGAAAACTCTGGGAACAAATGGAGATTGCAAAAGCCAAGAGGAAGAAAGCCTGCCTCTTGAACAATGTAATCACATTTGACAGCGAAAAATTATTCGGCCTGGTGATTGGACGAGAGAAGAAGAACGGAACCAACCAATGAGACGGCAGGAATCCAGGTAGCCAATAGAAACGCAGCATTTAGAACAATAGATTGAACCAATCACAAAGCAGTATGTTTTAGCCAATAAGAACACAATGTCATATTATTGTAAGAATAAGTTTCTAAGAAGTGAACCAATCACAACACAGCATTGTTATAGCCAATAAGATCACAGTGTTATATTATAAAAACTCGTGGTTAAGGCCTTGTTCTCCAGTTGCGACACAACTGATGATGGGATAACACCCGAAAGTACTCTTGTAAAAGCAACTAATAAAGTAGATTTGTACAATTGAAAAACCCTTTTTTAATTTTCTTACTCGTTGTCTTCCCAGGATCTCGTGTATCAACTTTCACTTTTTTATTTCACTTATCAAATCCAAATATTCTTCAGGAAAAAAGAAATAAATTATTGTCACCACGCTTCTTAGTTATAATTTTTTCTAAACTTTAACGAAATCGCGAACGCATTTGCTCAATGCCCATATTGCAGATTGAAATTTGGTGGAATGAAAACAAAACTTGATAACTTAGGGGTACATACATAATATGCAGGCTACAATTATTCAACATGCAAAATTTTAATTGTTCATTGGTAATCCAAGCAGAATGAAAGATTGAACCTAATCGCGTTACTATTTTGCACGTTTCAACCAAGTTAGTCTCAGACGGGAATTGAACCCAGCATCTCCCTATTGCCGGTCTTGGCGTATTCGACATTTACCAAGTGCAGGCGGTAAATGTCAACATTTCCTGGAATTATACAATTTTGTCATCACATACCAACTTCGTAGGTAAATGACGACATTTACCGGAATGTCATGATTTACCGTAACATATTATATAGGAAGGGACTTTTTAAAAAAAGTGATCTATGACGTCATCAGATCGTGACGTCACAGATCCCGCCACCAAACTATAAATGATAGGAGGAGGACTTGGTAAAATTTCAACCTCCAGGTTGCCGGCTGGACGGCGAACATTATTTCCGACCCCCCCATAAAACAGGTTCCCTGTTAAAAGTTTCAATCGTAACATCACAGGGTCGAAAGTCGAAATTCGAAATTCTTTCAAGTCCCACCTCCGAGCTATATGATAGAAGAGGGACGTGCACCATTTTTCCTAAGGTGTAACTCAGACCATATTGACATATCAAATCGTGACGTCATCGGGTCGAAAATCGACATTTTTTCAAGTCCCTCGTCATACCGAACGAATGAAATACTCAAAATGGTAAAACTAGGAGTAAACTAAACAAAGCCACAGAAATACGATTATACACTGGAGCGCTTTCGATTAATAAACCATTGTCAACAGTGACCTCCTTAATAACGACAGCCTAAATGTGCTAAACAGGTACATACCTGATGAGGGATTGATTGAATTAGTTTATGAGTATGATTCACATCGTGATGACTCGCTGGTTCAGTCATGATCTCGTCGGATGTTCTCCTTCCTAGCGGTAATTGGTTTCAGTTGCTTTCATGTCACTGTTGACAATGGTTTATTAATCGAAAGCGCTCCAGTGTATAATCGTATTTCTGTGGCTTTGTTTAGTTTACTCCTAGTTTTACCATTTTGAGTATTTCATTCGTTCGGTATGCTTGGCCATAACTTGCAGGACCGTATAAAATCTATCCCTCGTCATAATTTGTAATAGGAGGGAGACTTGAAAGCAGTTTCCCGCCTATCATATAATTATTATTGTTCGAAAGTGGGATGGGGGGGAGGGGGAAGGACATGGACCATTTTTGTTTTGGGCGGATATCACACGGCGCACGGTAAATTTTTCGAAAAACTCCCCATGGAACAGGTTCTCTATTAAAACACCGAACTCAAGACACGAGCTGTTCCCATGCATTAAGGACCACCTGCGGCTCAAAATTTGACCAATCTTTTGGACGTTACAAGTTATCAGTAACCACGCCTGCCTGAAGGAATACCTGCACAAGAGGACACTAGCGGAAACGAGCGACTGCCCTTGCGGCTTCGACGATGAGGAGACTCAACTGGTCAACTACATTGAAAAACATCATTTAACTCACATGCAAGCAGTCATGCCAAAGTTATGATGGAAAAGCCCAACTTCCGGATCAAAAACATCATGGATGCAGATCGTTACCCACCAAGTTCCAATCTCCAATAATCCCAAATTCAAAACCTCAAGAAGTCGGTAAGCTAACGTACTTTGCTCCTACTAGGAAGGCAGGGCAAATTAAGCTGGACACGCAATGGAAACCACACTGCAGGAACCAGCGAAGAAGAAGACAGCGTCCAACAGGGAGAAGAAATCTCAAGAAATAGAGTACCCATTTATCTAAGGAAAAGATTAACCCTATTTTATGTTTTCAATTTTTCACTCGCTGCGGAAGGGCTCGAACAGTGCATAAATCAACTTGATAGTCTCTGCGCGAACTCCTTTGCGACAGGTATGAAAGAGAGACTGCTGTTAGGCGAGTTGCCAGGTCGAATGACAAATAAAGTGTAGTGTACTTTGAGATTTTAAAAATCGTGCATAATTTTAAGCTAACTGCTTTTTATGCGAGGTAGCGGAACCACTGCAGTGGTCCCATTATTCCTCTTTTTGTATGTTACAGAAATCTATAGATGAGTTTTTTGGTACTTATGAAGAATACACGGGAGATTTCCTAAGGAAGTCGGTCAAAGAAATTTAGGTCGGCGTTTTCATGACTGAAAAATCTAAATTCTCTACCTAAAATTTTCTACAATATCCATCAGGTATTTTTCTGGAATTGATCCTGAGAACGTGCTCGCATTTTTTACTTATATCAGTCGATGAATTTCAAATTTTTTGGGAAGTATGTATCTTCTAATTATACGCATCCCTTTATGTTATACATACTCTCGTTTCTTTTCAAAAAACTTCTCGATTAGAATCGACAATTTCTTATCAGTCTATACACCTTATTAATGGAGATGTTCTTCCTTACGAATCTATAAATAGAAGATTTAAATAATCTTACCTTCAATTCCGAATTTTTCTCTTCCAATTGACCTGTAATGAAGTAAGAATACATGAAATTATTAAAAGAGAAACACAGAAAGTATCAAAAATATTATTATGAATTGGAAGAGATGTCTAATTTAGGATATCAAGCTGTTTTTATGAAATTGTATAGTTCACAATAACGTAGGACGATACTCGTACGATATTTAGAAACATTCACCGTGGAAGAGACTGTGGGATATCTCCTTATCAAATTACATTTCACTCAGCGAGGCAACAACATGTCAATCGATTCGGACAGAAGTATTGCGAAAATTTTGCAACAGAAACTCTTAACCAGAGGCTATTTCATAACTGACGAACGCAAAATGGGAAAAATGAATGATTTTGATAGAAATTTTTTCGCGAACATCGTCTATTTTTGAAATGAACCTCATTAGAGGGCTAGCAAAATAAAAATAACAACCGTCAACGCTATCATCCGAAAGAATTCCTAATTTCTTTTCATCTCGCTCTCATTCTTTTTTCTCTAAATTAGGAGGTGGTCTTGGTTCTACCGATCAGAGGAAAAAGAAAGAAAATAAAGAAAAGCCTTTTGTATCGAAAGATAGCAAGTCGCAGAAACTATTCTAGGACTCGTTAAAAAATTAGTTGAACTGATAGAAAATGAAATACGAAGTGTCTTAATTGTTATTTTGACAAGAATTATTTGTATTGCACGAATTACACTAAAAATTTTATTGAAGGGCGTCTTCGTGTTAGGTGACAATGTCTCTAAATTCTCATCCTCTTCTACAAATTAGATATTACGTATTCCACGTCCTCCGACTGAAATTAAATTGCAAGTCTGAAGCACGATTCGTAGGAAAGAGAAGGCGACTAATGAAATCACGATTAGAACAAGAGTAGAATTCAGAATATTGTATCCGTCAATTTCAAGACGAGCAGATTCTGAGGTCAAGCATCTGCTATGCAGCCTTTCACATGTTGAGAAAAAAAAACAGCCCTGAATCAAAGGTTATAAAAACGCTTTCATGTGCGTGAATTACCAGGTTAGGCATTGATTCAGAACTTTAAACTTTTCCAAGTCTCCGAAGTAAGTCAAGGCCATGCCCACCTTATGACGTCGTCAGAGTATTGAGATTCCATCTATCGGAACTCATAATGAGTGTAATGAGGTGTAAGTAGAGCACAAGATTAAAAAAGATCTCAAGTGCACTATTCTACTTTATTATTGGTTAGCTTAGAAGAGTATTTTTAGGTGTTACCCTATCATCAATTGTATCGCAGGTCGGTTCTCCTCTTTCTGTCTTGTCCAATCCCCATGTCTAATAATTTTTCACCATCAAACAAGATTTCTCTCCTCTTTCCCTTTGTAATCTCCACCTGTTTTCGAGTTTTCTTCTCTTCATGCGGTTTTCTACATGTATAACTTTAAATATTCCTTCTCCAGGATGCTATTTCTCATTGCAATGTTTGTGACTCAGTTACTTGCCATCTTCTTTCTCCCTTAATGTTTTGTACTCTTTTCTCCTGCAATCAAACTTTCTCCCAGTCTCAAGAATACAGACGCCGTTGAAATGTTCGCAACTGAGCTTGTACACTCCTCAAGCTTTTCTTGTCCTTTCCCTCCGTCCGATCGTTGCTTATTCTCTTCACCATGAGTTGGTCATTATGGTGACCCACGCTCGCATCATAAGAACAGATCACTTATCTCCTTTAGCTTTCACCTGCGTTTCATAACCCTAACACTATTCGCTGCTTATGTTCTAGACTGAGGGACCCTATCCCCATTGTGGAGAGAAGTGGGGTCTATAAGCTCCAATGTTCCGACTATCTGGCTGTTTACATAGGGAAGACAAGCCTGCAGCTTTGTACTCAAGAATATCTCGATGAAGTTACTTCTGCTCCCCTCCGAAAACGTTCGGCCTTTGCAGAGCATTTCTCGGTTTCTGACCATTAACTTGATCTTCACCAAACCACCTTGCTCCATTCTGTGAATTCCTTCCGTCGACGGTCGGCCTTTGAGTACATCGAGATCGTTCACCATTCGAATTGTAATCTATCTAATATATAAAGCGGAAAGTTTGTCTGTCTGTTTGTCTGTTTGTCCTTTTATAACTCGAGAACCGCTGTACCTATTGACTTGAAATCTTCGCCACATATTCGTATTATTCCAGAATAAATTTTAAATCATAAATGAAAATGTTAGCTCCCATAGAAAAAAAGTTCTTATTAAAAATTAAGTGCCCCACTGTACGCGGCACTTGGCGCGATTCGATTCACCAAAGAAGGGTACCTACCCGCAACGGTCTACTGTATTTCTCTCCTACCCTCACTTCCTGGTGCTACCTTCTAAATTGCAGCACGTTAGAGGTGTGTTCTTTTTATTTTCTTAACGTTACTGGAAGTACAGAAATCTTAGAATGTTTGTCTGTCTGTAGAAACGCGACTGTGACAACGGTGATATGTTTGTATGCCTGTTATTTGAACGCTTTTACCTATTGACGTGCAGTATTTTTTGAAAGTCTTATTTTTGTTCGGGTAAAGTTCTAGATAAATTTCAACGTTCTGACTCTTCTGGATGGAGTAATGAGCGAAAAACTAAATGGTAAAAATCGATAAATTTCGATGTAGTAAAACTGCCTCTCACTCTACACGTTGTTCCAAATTTTTAACCGTGTTCAGCCTCGCAGTTCTAAAAATTCAATTATTGTAAAACCTAACGCGAATTTTATTCATTTTTGTGAACAATTGAAGAGAACAAAAATTGTAGCCCCTGTAATTTCCTTTCAAATGAGTCTAATTTCAGATTCGCAGGAGAGAGAGCGAGAGAGAGAGAGAGAGAGAGAGAGAGAGAGAGAGAGAGAGAGAGAGAGAGAGAGAGAGAGAGAGAGAGAGAGAGAGGGAGTTCTGTCCATCCATTTCCTCAATCATTGCGACTGGTAAAATACTGAATTAGTCCGTTTTTTGCTTCAATAAAGCCTTTACCAGTCAAGTTAGCTCTTACCGTTGAAATCCAAATATTTACAAAACACCTACTCAACACACAGCAGCTGGCGGTCAGGCGCGCCGGAGGCGCGTCGCTAACCGCTAGTCTAATATATAAATCAGAAAGTTTGTCAGTCTGTCTATCTGTCTGTCCTTTTATGACTCGAGAACCGCTGTACCTATCGACTTGAAATCTTCGCCACATATTCGTATTATTCCAGAATAAATTTTAAGCCATAAATGAAAATTTTAGCTCCCATAGAACAAAAGTTCTTATTAAAAATTGTGTGCCCTCACTGTACGCGGCACTTGACGCGAATCGATTCACCAAAGGAGGGTACCTACCCGCAACTGTCTACTGTATTTTTCTCCTAACCTCACTTCCTGTATTCTTTTTTTTTTTTTATTTTAATTAACGGAGAACCGGATTTTGGTGCTACCTTTTAAATTGCAGCACGTTATTTTAGTTGTGTTATTTTTATTTTCTTAACGTTCCCTGAAGTAGGAAAATCTTCTAATATATAAAGTAGAATATTTGTCTTCTTGTTATTTGTACGCTTTTACCTATTGACGTGGAGTATTTTTTGAAAATCTTATTTTTATTCAGGTAAAGTTTTAGATAAATTTCAATGAGCGAAAAAAGTGGGAAAAAACGAGGAATTTGGACGTCGTAAGACTGCTTCTCACTGTACATGTTGTTCCAAATGTTTAACCGTGTTCAGCCTCGCAGTTCTAAAAATTCAATTATTGTAAAACCTAACTCGAATTTTACTCATTTTTGTGAAAAATTAAAGAGCACAAAAATTGTAGCCCCTGTAATTTCCTTTCAAATGAGTCTAATTTCAGATTTCGAAGGGATCAAAAAAATTTCTACCACCATACAATATATGATAGAAGCGCGACGTAAAAATTTCAAATATCAAGTTCGACCCCGGAACTATAGGAGATAGGAGTGGGATTTGGAAAAATTTCGACTCTCAAATTATATATGGTGGGAGAAGGACTTTAAAAATGTCGAGCATTGAGCTGTATTTGACAGGGTGGGGGACTTGGAGAAGTATGGACTTTTGTGTTCAAATTCACAAGGTAGTGAGAAACAAAGTTTGATCTTTATTTAGAAAAAACTCGGCGCTCCGCGCCTCACCAGGGGGGCTCGCCCCCCTCGACTCCCCCCAATTGATTTACTTTCAGTCAAACTGAATAGATAAGGCGTGGACCACGTTCTTTTTTACGAAATTTTCTGGCATAGGCAAATAAATAAAGATCATATTTTATGTCTTTCTCAGTATATAAGACTATTTTGCGGTTGAATTTCTTATTTATTCCACCTACCCCACCTTCTTAGAGGAAGGAGAAGGAGAAGCTTAAAGAAAGTGAGATTATCTATTCCTCGACTTTCATATTCCTTATAATTTTACTTCTCTAATTGCGCGTATGGATTTAGATCAAGAAACTATGATTGTTGAGTATAAGTACCCTGGTAAAACTGAGTCCAAAAAAATTTCTGGCATAGCCAAATAAATGAAGATCATGATTTCATGTCTTTTATATTTTATCAGTGATCTTGAAATATTTTAGTCTAGGCTTCTACTAGGTCAAGTGTTCGTGAGATATTACTCGTTTACCCCGTTACCTACTTTGGCGTCGTATAAGTCTTGTATGAGAAATATTTTGAGGTATCACCTATTGTATTCAATGGTATGAGATAATTCAAGTCTTCTATGAAAAATGTGAGGTATCGCCTTTATGAGAAATATTTTGAGGTATCGAATTTCGTGGGGCGAACGAGCTGTCTTGCTGTTGTATTGGAATGGTATGAAAAATTTAAGTCTTCTATGAGAAATATTTTAAGGTAACCTTTCGTGGGGCTCACTCGCTCCGCTCGTTTGCCCTCTTTCTCGGTCCCTATCTCGGTTTAGCATAAGTCTGATATAAAATATTGTGGGCTTCCGCCTTTCGACCCCTTCCTTGCTGTAGATTTCGAAATTTTTACAAGTCCCATGGTCATTTTCACGGACGCACGCAAATTATGAAATCAGGGTAGGGATCAGGATTTCGAAAGTATCCCAAGGTCATTTGCACGGACGCACGCGCACATTCGCACTGATTATTTTCTGTTGAACGAGTTACAAAAAAAACGACGGCTTCCTTAACGAAGTTGAACGAGGAACGTAGGGAACCTGTTTTATGAGTCAAATAGGATTTGGTATTGAAAATTCAAGGAAGCCTAGACCTAGATAAAGCTAGTATAAAGAAGGCCTAGACGTAAAATAAGCCTAGTATAATGTAGTTTGAAAGTCCAAGTTTTTCTCAAATCTCGAGCTATTTATGATAGGAGCGAGACTTGGGAAAATTTGTCCCCTATCATATATAGCTCGAGAGTCAAAAGTTTTCCAAGTCCCTCTTCTATCATATATAGCTTCAGATTCGAAATTTTTTCCAAGTCCCCCCTCCTATCATCTATAGCTCGAGAGTCGAAATTTTTTTAAGTCCCTCTTCTATCATATATGACTCGAGAGTCGAAATTTTTCTAAGTCCCCCTCCTATCATATATGACTCGAGAATCGAAATTTTTTCAAGTCCCTCTCCTATCATATATGGCTCGAGAGTCGAACTCTTCTATCATATATGGCTCGAGAGTCGAAATTTTTCTAAGTCCCTCCTCTCCTACCATATATGACTCGAGAGTCGAAATTTTTCCAAGTTTTTCACTGGACGGCGCACGGCGCACGCCAGATTTCTCAAATAGCCCCCCATAAAACAGGTTCCCTGTTAATTTCTCATTTATTCCCCTTACCCCACCTCTTTGAAGGAAGGTGAAGGAGAAACTCAAAGAAAGTGAGATTATCTTTAGAATTGAAAAGGTCTATGCGCCTCGCCAGGGAGCCTACCTTTTTAGCTACCTAAAATCTGTTGCTACCTGAAATCTGTTGTACCTAACATGGGATGCTATGGAAAATCTGTCGTTTTTATCTGTCGCTCGATTATGCTCGATTTTTCAGAAATACCTCCTCGATATACAAGACGTGTTCCACGTCAAAAGTATAAACAAAGGAACCCCTATGGAACAGGTTCACTTCTGGCCTCGATTAACACATAGTTAATGAAGGCAACATCCCGAGCAGTTAACGAAATAAGATGCAAGTTATCAGTTATCTTCGTCAGAGTTTGAAATTACCTAAGAAAAGGTACTGGATTTGAGAAAGAATTGTGAAAATTAAATCCGATTTCTCATATAGGAAACGACTGAGTGCGTCTCATGCCTGTATTCAGACTGGCCTAATGCTTCAGGGGTATGGCAGGCTTTTTACCAACTGTCCATCCATTTCCTTAATCACTGCGACTGGTAAAATATTGATGAATTAGTCCGTTTTTTGCTACAATACAGCCTTTACCAGTCAAGTCAGCTCTTACCGTTAAAATCCAAATATTTACAAAACACAGAATATCTACCCAATACACAGCTGGCGGTCAGGCGCACCGCTAACCGCTAGTGATATCATCTTTTCAAATCGTTTTCTTCCTGAGAATGATTAATCGAAGAGTTCTACAGTCTCTCTTCTTCTCCTAATAACTCTGAATCATTTAAATTTTCTTGTCATCAATGGTCTAATTCAGTTTTCTTCTCTCTTATCCTTCACTTCTTTTTCTTTGTAACTCAGTTCTATTTTGTGTGTCGTTCGATAATGGCCGCTATTGTTTAGCCGAAAATAATATTTACAATTTTTTACATTCTTCGATTTCAAAGTTTTTCAATCTTGATGATTTTCTATTTTTACAATTTTCAATTTGAATTTCGTTGGTCTTTCGAATGTTTAATAATATTGTGATACTAAATTATTTATTTGTACCTACGGTTTGTAAAATAAAAACTCTCGAATTTTCGAATTTTGATTCACGCACAAATGTGTGTACTGTAGATACTTTCCACGCGTACACACGACGCAACGATGTGAAGATAATGCTGAGAAAGAAGTGAGATTTCATTAAGCTTACAGCTCTTATTATTCAGCTCAGCATGAGATGTAAATAAGGAATCACAGCGAACTCGACTTCTCGAGTAGGTGTGGGATAAAATGTTGTATGCAGCTCGAACAAGAAGTCGACGTATCTCGGAAAATTGAAATTCAATTTTAGGTTTAAATATAAAGTGAATCCGCAACGACTTGTCTTCAAGTTGTAAGACGTAAAAAGTTTACGATACATATACGTATTACCCGAGTTATTTGCTCGAAAAGCGTTGGACGAGCTTACGCTATCCTTTCGCCGTTAAAATATTAACAAAAACGGAAAGGACAGCAGCGACAATACTCGACGCGAAGAAACTTTCTATGTTTCATGCAAATCTGGAGTTTATATTCGTAGAATTAATGGATAATTAAAATAACAGACCTATAGAAAGAATATAAATTGAAGTTGCGTTTGTAACGAGAGCGTCATCGCCAACACTATAAAGCCACAAAGCCTTAGCTTTTTATGAGTGTCAAAAGAAAGTTTTTAATCGTCGGATTTTAATACATAACGCAGATTGCGTGTCTAGGCTGGAAATTAAGTACCTACGCTGAAAATCAACCCGCACGCAAAATGAACCGTACAGGCAAAAATTTTTGTTCCCAAAACACGACTGCTCAATTCGAGAAGTATACAAGTAGTTTGTTATCCTCATTTACAACAAAACACAGCCGGAGTCACGTCCACCCACCCGCCTTCCGTCCTGTAACAATTTGAGATTAAGTCAAATCTCTCGAACAACATTGTAAGACCATTAATAACGGTGCCATTTTGAGTACCCATATACATAGTGTACTTTCAAGTCCTTCTTCTATTCTCGATGAAAAGGAAGAAGAAATGCGAATTGAATGTGAAAAACTCGATTAAATTGAGTATAGTTACGCGTCAAGCGAGTAGTAGATGAATACACGCCGGGTGAAGAAATATTACGTTGAATAAATACAGTTAAATAAGACATTACTTACTTGGGTTTTTGTATACAAAATAATCATTATCATACATTATCGTTATGATAGAACCTCGCGGTAGTAATAAAGGCTGAATGAACCTATTTGATCGAAGCGAAATGTAATATTTTCATTTCGCGCGATAATATCGAATTTTTCTTCTTTTTTTTTCTCCCCTTTTTCTTCATTTCTTTTCTCTAATTCTTATTTTCTGAAAAATCACATCGCCGTAGCGTGTATGTATGAGAAAAAAAAAAAGAAAAAAAGAATAGCGTTTCAATTTTTGTAAGCGTTTGAAAAGCATTTCGAAGAAAATCTGTCGAAGAAACCTCAATTTCGTTTTCACAATGACCGATTACAACAATGCACTCACTAAACGCTCGTTACCCACACACTCTGACTTTTTCTTTTCACTCAACCATTTCTAATACCGATTCCAGCTCAACAACTAATGTTCGAAAAAGTTTAAGCCGTCGAAAAAAAGGAAGAAAAAAAAATATAGACGACGACGAGAAGTACTTCGCGAAGAAAACGTGGACGAAAATTGTCGATGAGTAGACGAAAAAATATTTTTTTTTTCAAAAGCATCAGCTAAGAATCTTTTTTTCTATTCTAGGGATAATGTAGACTACAAAATGGGTTACGCACAGCACGTTATAAGCAGAAAATCATACGACTTTCGTGAACGAAAACTGCAATATAGTAACTCGAACGTGAAATCCAATAAGATGAAATTCGGCTAATTTTTACCTTCATCCTATTTAAACGTATTTTCCGAAGCGTTATATTGAGCGGCTGATTTAGTTACTTCCGAAATGTAAAATGGCATCTAAAAATACTCGTACACGCGTCGATCCAGAATCGTATTTTGGGGTGGAAATTTCTTTATTTTTGGGTAATGCAGCGGGAGGAGGGAAATTGAGAATAGGTCTTTTTCTACCCTTGAATTCAACATTTTTTTACAATTTTCCCTGCATGGGAGGCAGTAGGCAGAGGAGAATACCTCAAACTCCCCTCCTCCGGCGGGGAGCTGGAAAGTACTTGCCGAACCACCATCCAGGTGAGGAAAGGACTTTCCGGCACAGCGACGAATTTATTTTTCGTCAAACAGAAAAGACGCGCTTTCCACGACAAAAACCCCCGCGGAAACACAGCTTTCCCGACCGAGGTCAGATCTGATGGATTTTAGTGCCGGACAAGTGAACAGGTTCCCTGTTAAAAAACTCACGGCTTCTTTAACAGAGTTGAACGAATGGTGGCAGGGAACCTGTTTTATGAGGCACGTGGGATATGAAAAATGTACGACGTCGTCAGACTTTGACGTCACGAGCCTGACCTATGACGTCATCAAACTGTGACGTCACAACCTCCTCCTCAATTTATATATGATAGGAGGGAAACTGATCAATGACGTCATCAGATTGTGGTGTCACAAAGCTGACCTATGACGTCTGTTACATTATTTCGTGAGGCCAAGAAGGAGGGAGAGGTTTAATACAAGGTGAGACTGCGTAAGACGGGTATCTCCCAAAGTTGTTAAACGCGGGCAGGGAACCTGTTTTATGGCGCAGGTGGGATCTGAAAAATTTAGATTGTGACGTCACAAGGCTGACCTGTGAAGTCATCAAATTGTGACGTCACAGTCTCGGACTTTGTAGCTATAGGAGAGGAACTTGAAAGAAGCTGATGACGTCATCAGATTGTGACGTCACAAGATTGATGCATGAAATCATCAAACTGTGACGTCTCAGTCCCGGACTTCAAAACTGTATATAATAGGAAGAGAACATGAAAAAAATTGATCTATGACGTCATCAGATTGTGACGTCACAAGGTACAAACCCGGACTTTGTAGCTAAATATGATAGGAACTTGAACAAAACTGATGACATGAGAGATTAGTTCCTTAATTTTACGGGGCATGTGCACTAATAATGAGATTACACAATTTTGCGAAGCCCTTATTGATTTTCGAGATCGTGAGGTCACAAGGTTGACGTATGAAGTCATCAAATTTTGAAGTCACAGTCCCGGACTTTGAAACTGTATAATTATAATAGGAAGGAAACTTGAAAAAATGGATCTCTGACGTCATCAGAGTGTGACGTCACAACGTTGACGTATGAAGTCATCAAATTGTGTCGTCACAAACCCGGCCTTCGTAGCTATAGCAGAGGAACTTGAAAAAAGCTGATGACGTCATGAGATTGTGACGTCAAAAGGTTGCCGCATGAAATCATCAAATTGTGACGTCACAGTCCCGGACTTTTAAACTGTATATAATAGGAAGAGAACTTGAAAAAATTGATCTATGACGTCATCAGATTGTGACGTCACAAGGTACAAACCCGCTAGATAGCTAGATATGATAGGGACTTGAATAAAACTGATGACGTCATGAGATTGTGACGTCATAAGGTTGACGTATGAAGTCATCAAATTGTGAAGTCACAATCCCGGACTTTAAAACAGTATATAATAGAAAGGAAACTTGGAAAAAATGGATCTATGACGTCATCAGAGTCTCACGTCACAACGTTGACGTATGAAGTCATCAAATTGTGTCGTCACAAACCCGGCCTTTGTAGCTATACATAATAGGAGAGGAACTTGAACAAAACTGATGACGTCATCAGATTGTGATGTTGAAAGGTTGACGTATAAAGTCATCAAATTGTGACGTCACAGTCCTGGACTTTGGAGCTATATACAGTATAATAGGAACTTGAAAAAATGGATCCATGACATCATCAGATTGTAACGTCACAAGCTTAACCTATGACGTTATCAAACAGTGCCGTCACAGGCTCCGCCCACAAGCTATATATGATAGGAGAGAGACCTAGAGGTGCGCTTAGACTATTTTCGAGCTCCAAGCTTTGCCGACAGCCGGAAGCTGACGTTTTTTCCGAAAAACTAAAGTCAAATTGGCTAGAAATATTGTTTCAACAGACAACCTGTTTCATCGGGGGGGGGGGATCACAAAAACGTCCGCCATCCGGCAAAGCTCGGAGCTCGGCAATTGTAAGTCCTTCTCCAAGTTCCTCCTATAAGATATAGTTTGGGGGTTGGGCCCGTGACGTCACAATCTACATTTTCCAGATCCCACATGCCCCAAAAAACAGGTTTCCTGCCACCTCTCGTTTAACTCCAGCTCCGTTAGAGAACCATCGAGTTTTTCTTTGCTTTTTTCAATAGTTTTTGTCAATTCTCCCATTTTTACTTGACCGTTGATGAAGATACTTGACTTTTACTCGTTTACTCGACCTTTTATCAAATACTTGACTCTTACTTGATTTACTTGACTTACTTGACTAATAGACACCCTGTTTTTCAGCAGCTCCATCTACTGCATCACGAAGTGGAAAATTTCAATGTTACCCGGTATCCGGTTGTAAGTGGCGGAAACTTTATTGAATCGATAGCGAGAATTGAAATAAGTGAGTATGTTGTATTATGAGATTAGTTAAGAACGTATCATACCTCAATTTCTTATAAGTAAGCCTTGCAACGGTTGACACAACTTTTTATGTAGCATTTTACGAAGCGATGTCAACAGACCGCAACTTTTTGTATGATTAAAATCCTATCGTGCGCTAGGGAACAAACAGAAATCCGCGGTACCCGGATTATTTCGGAAAATAATAAACGAAAGAAGCACTGTCGAATATTTTGCAGGCTTAGTCCTCCGAACGGGCCGTCTCTAACGTCAAACCCACACATTTTCAAGGGCAACCTTCTCCTTTTCCCCGATTTGAGAAAATTGTCTACCTCGAACCTTAAGTAATGCAGGAATTCTTATACACAGCAGACATTCTTTTTGATACATACCAGTGACTCCTTGCTGTTCTACAGCATTAATATTGTTGATGATAAGAATGCAATTTCGAAAAATACCATTTTCGCATAATGACCAATTCTTATTCAAGCTGAGTAGAGTGGATTGTATAAAATGAATTTATAAATGTTAGTTGGCATATCAGGAAATATTTTCATCTCATAAAATGCATAGGCTTTTTAAGAATTGACGGTCAAGTTTAGGCACACTAAATGAACGACGAATCAACTTAAAAGTTAGACCCATCATATAAAATGACTAGTCTTTTCATGAAATGCTGACTGAACATCAGGCGAATTGTGAAATATACGACTTAATATTTCATAGAAAATATATCTACTCATTCACTCGGAAGAAGACGTCTAAGTACGTCGAAACGTCAGAAGATACTCGTTTTTACGTTTATTTATGCGTATTCACTGTGCGAGCAGAGCCGAATTCCTTTTCCTCTTCGAATATTTTTTTCTCTGCACGAAAAATTCCCTTTATCTGGTATCTTGATTGGAACAAGAGATGTAGATAGATGTTTGAGTGAGGACAATCTCAGAAAAATTCAAAACTTGAATGAAATGTCCTCGCCTTCCTCTCCTTCAATTCATCCAAATGAGATGTTATACAGCTCACTCAAAGGTAAAACTTTATCCACTAAGTGTTTTCGGACTAAAACTAACCATGTATATCTTCACTTGAATAGGAGATAAAGAAAAGTATGAAAACGAGAAATGTGTGGAAGAAAATCATGTTTGAGTATACTTGAGAATGCCAGAAAACATTTGGATGCCGTGGGGAACCCGCAAGATCCGTATTTCACTGCGGAAGGTGTTTCAAAAATCCTATCGTTATAGCTCGAAAGACGAAATTTTTTCACCTCCCCCCGCTTCCCCATGATGTCGTCAACCGCGGACCGCTCGCGCTTGCGGACACGAAAGTTTTCTGAAAGTACCCCCCAACAAAGGGAGTAGCGGATTCCCCGCTAAAAACTGTCTGATATTTTAACAGAGCATTAGTACGTTTCATTACTAAGGTGTGTTAGTGCCTACCGCAATTCCTCGACGGAGGCATTTCAATCGAGCTTCTTGTTGAGGACAGAGCAGAGGTGTTCAAAGCAAATCCGAGGACAGACACTGATTGAAGGACTTTACGGGTCAAGCAGGAGTGCCAGGCGCAACTTGCTCGTGTAATGGAAAGCGAAAATTTCTCAAAGTGAGTTAGGGATGAGGACGACTCGTGCGTTAATATGCGGCCTCAGTGAGTGGACGAACCGTGACCACGGTCAGGTAAATTTTCATCTGACGCAGGTGTGAAGCGGCCATGGCTAGGTTGAGCAGGCAACATGTTCGATTACAATAAATGGCGGAATGAAGAACCAGAGCACACCTTATGTGAGTGTAGGGCGTGGAGACGTCAGGGGGCAAGCTTAGTCAATCTCCTCATGAGATTGGAGTTTTCCGAGTAGCCTGGTAACCACCATGCCAAGTTCCGAAGAAGAAGAAGGACACAAAATGGAATAGGCAAATGCAGAGTCACGGTACGGTCCACTTAGCACCTGTATACCATTCACATACAGAAGAAACCTAGCAGGAAGAAAATAAAGTTCAAGCGTAGGACTTGAAGAAAGAAGAAAAAGAGGCTTCAACAGCGGTCAACTTAGTTCTAGGTTGTATCTGATGTTGAGTGTAGCGACGAACTGTTCGTGTAGGTCGCGTTTGTTCGACGGTCCGAGATGCGATAGTATTGGTGTGTAATCGAGATAGTCAAAGTCATTTTCGTGTGTCCCGTTACATCCTAGCCTACCGTTGTGTAGCGAGCGTCTTTCCTTCTTCCCCTTCCTGATTATCCTTATCTAACTCGTGTATTCTAATAGTTCCTTGCTTCTCCTGCTATCTCGTTTGCACACGGATCTAACGCTGAAGACTGACAAGGGGAGGGAAAATTTCCTTGAGTTTCACCGGTGAGCTTCGGCCTGCCGATGAGTTGGTGTATGTTCTTCGAAGGAGCTTCTCGCTCGTCGAAGGCTGACTCGTGGTGAATTTTAGCTCCGTTCGCGGTCGATGTGCCGTCGACGACAAGTTCACGAGTCAAAACAGATCAAGAAGAAACTTGCCGAACTGACCCGGAAAAAAGAAGAGACAGCGAGAGTTGTGCACAACTTTGCTCCCAGAACCGAGAACCTATCAAACGTCACCTTCACAGAAGAAGAAAGAAGACTGCTGGACAAAAGCATCAAGTACGCGCAGCCCAAGAGGCTGAACCATTGTAAGCTTGAAAGCATGGCCATTAACTGCGAACAAGTAATCCAAACCATGGAACACGACGTGAGACCAGAAGCCCGGACCAAAATTGGGAAAGTGCTGTTGGACATCAAAGAGAATATGTGCCGAACCGATGACAGAACGCAAGTAATGCAGAGGAAGGTCACAAATCTACAAAAGAAGATCCGACAGAACAACCTGATTTTGAAGACGGCGGACAAAGGCAGCACGGTAGTGGTAATGGAGAAGGAGGACTACACCCAAAAAGTGGGGTCGTACATCGCAGTGAATGGATACCAAGAGCTATCAAAGGACCCAACACGGAAATACCAAGATGACCTGAAAGCGATGTTGAAACGACAATGTACCCGGCAATGGAAGGACGCTTGAGATGAACCCGGTTGCACCAAAACTCAAGGGGCTTATAAAACTCCACAAAGCGAAGCGCCCGATGAGACCCCTGGTCAACAGCATTCAATCACCATGCTACAAGATAGCGAAGATCGTAGCCACATTCCTGAAAGAAAACTACCAGTTTGCACCCAGACGAAATATCAGAAACAACGGAGAGCTGATTGAGCAACTGGACAAGTTGGAAATCAAGAGTAACGACAAGCTGATATCCTTTGATGTCGCAAATATGTTTGGTACCATACCGAAGGAGGAACTTCTCACTCTGCTCAAAAACCACAGGTACCATGGGAACCCCGATGGGTCGAAGTACGCCAACATAGTGGAAGAGATCTTGAGCCAGAACTACTGCCGCTTTTATAACAGGTTCTACAGTCAGAAAAGGGGACTTGCGATGGGATCACCGCTGTCACCAATACTGACGGAGATGAATGATATGGAAAACAAGATATTGAAGGGCAGCAAGTTCAGAAACTCGATCAAACACAGATGATATCCTAATTGTGTGGTCAGGCACTGATAGACAGGTGGATCTATTCCTTTTAGAAATGAACGCGATGAATGAGAGCATCAAATTCACATTGGAAAAAGGCAATGAGACCATCGACTATTTGGACCTTACACTCACAATGGAGAACAATAGGATAGAATACAAAATCTACAGGAAGCCGACGCATACTGACACCATCATCCCAAATGACTCCTACCACCACCCCAGGTACAAATTAGCGGCAATCCAGAACTACTGCTATCCAGCAATTTCTGTCCTCAAGAACAACAAGGAGAAGAGGAAAGAGATCGAGATATAAAGCAGATCGCAGAAGCCAATGGCCACCATAGAGGCGGGATGGATGGAGTCTTTGGAAAAATGGAAACAAACAAGGGAACCCATGATGGTATAGTGAGAAAGTACTCCGGATCGATACCATATACAGGAATGTACACAAACAAGGTGATGGCTACGATGTAAATGTGGGTATCCAGAATAACCAACCCATGGTGAAGAGAATCAGCAATGACCAGACGGAACAAAAGGACAAGGAAAGCTTGAGCGGAGTGTACAAGCTCAGTTGTGAACAGTGCGAGGGGATCTATATCGGTGAGACTGGGAGAAAGTTTGAGATCAGGAGAAAGAAGCACAAAACGTCGAGGGAGAAAGAAGATGGCAAGTCACTGTTTGGGAACCACTGTAACGAGAAAAACCACGATGGAGAGGGAATATTTGAAGTCATGCACGTAGAGAATCGCACAAAGAGAAGAAAACTCTGGGAACAAATGGAGATTGCAAAAGCCAAGAGGAAGAAAGCCTGCCTCTTGAACAATGTAATCACATTTGACAGCAAAAAATTGATTCCCCGAGACTTTCTCTAACGCATTTTCTCTAACTGCACATTTCTCCAAGACAATTTTGTCTAAAACAATTTATTCTAAAACCAAATGTTCTAACGACAGTTCCTGTAATACATATTCTCGAATACATTTTCTCTAAAAACTTTATTTTCTAATACATTTTCTCTAAAAAACATTTTTTCTAATGACAGTCTTCCTAACAGAAAATTTCTCGAATGAACATTACCCATGTACTTTTCTCATGCCGTTCTCAAGGTCATATTTCTATCCTTCCTTAATGTGAACAGAGTATATAGGAGTCATGAACCACTTGCAATCGCTTTTTGTTTCATCAGGTTCAGCCTCGAGGTGTGTTATTTTCACTGAATCTGGATACCGTTCCAGAGGTAAGACCGGGTGATGTCGTTCGTACGGATAACTTTAACAGAACCCGAGTTCTTCAAGAATTGCAGCTTCCATTTCTTTTCTAAAAAAAACATACGGGTAACTTTAAAAGAACCCGAGTTCTTCAATAACAACGCGTCGGAAGGTTGGCACAACCGATTCCGGCTCGTTGTTGGGCGGAACCATCCTGATCTGTATACCTTACTCGAAGAACTGCAGAAAGAGCAGGGGATCACCGAAGTCGCTATAAATGAGTTAGCACTGGGAAAAAAAGTTAAAATAAAGATTTATTAGAGAAAACGTAGTAGGTTTAGAAAAAAATTATTAGAGAATTTTCTAATTAGAGGAAGTGTGTTAGAGAGAATGACGGAAAACAGCATTAGAGAAATTGTCGTTAGAAAATTTTGTTTTGGAATAAATTGTTTTAGACAAAATTGTCTTGGAGAAATGTGCACTTAGAGAAAATGCGTTAGAGAAAGTGTCGGGATACGTGATTGGACGAGAGAAGAAGAACCGAACGAACCAATGAGACAGCAGGAATCCAGGTAGCCAATAGAAACGCAGCATTTAGGATAATAGATTGAACCAATCACTAAGCAGTATATTTTAACCAATTACACCTTATCACATTATAAGAATAAGAATCTAAGAAGTGAACCAATCACAATACAGTATTGTTATAGCTAATAAGATCACAGTGTTATACTATGAAAACTCATAGTTAAGGCTTTGTTTTCCAGTTGCGATACAACTGATGATGGGATAACACCCGAAAGTACTCTTGTATAAGCAACTAATAAAGTAGATGTACAATTGGAAAACCCTTTTTCAATATTCAAGCTCATTGCGCACCGATTGAGCTAGTTAGGTCCGGTCCTCTCGAGTTGAGGGGAATCGAGGTAGGAGTCGATTACATGTAGATGAATTGGTTGTGATTAATTTGAAGTCTTGATTTAGTTCGACGTTTCGATGAAGTACAAACTTTTGTCTCGAGTCTCGTCTGACTTGATACAGCCGTGTCAAGTTCATAATAAATTGCTGTATAGGTTCGTGCACATGTGCTCGTATGCTCTACCCATTTGCTGCTACATCACAATGTGCGCTAGGGTTTCCGTGCCGGAGGGTATTGCAGCTTGGCTATTGCTAAGAAGTGGGCGGTTTGCCGAGGAGAATCTTCCGAAACTAGAATTACACCTAAAAGTATTTATATTGTCGTTAAAAGAGACAAAATTAATGCATTCGCAACCCGCGCACATTCCACAATTGAGGCCGGACCACTGCACATGCGAAAAAAAAGAAAGAAAGAAGGGGGGGGGGGAAAGCAAATCGATTGAATAGAACGGCCGGACAGACTGGACACAGTTTTCCTCAACTTTTCTTATTGCGTAGATCGCACAAGAAACAACTTTCGATGTAGTCCACTGCAGCAGGCAAAAATTGAAATACTATATAGAACTATTGAGGGATGGTAGGAAAAATAATGTATTTGTATTACAAATGAATGGAGAGAATCTACAGACACCAAAACTGGATTCTAAAATATACAGCGCGGCTCCATCCCTTCTATTGTGAAATAATTACAAATATTTTTCAAGAGATCGTCATTCTCTAAAATTGCATTCATCCATCTTCCCAATCATCAAAAATTCTAAAAATATAACAAGTATTTTTCCGATTAACTGATAGAAGGTTTGAAACAATCTTGATTATGTCCGATTTTTAAAAGTATAAACTGAGAGTCATGAGTCATTTATCGTGACCCAAAATTTCCGGGTGCACTGGTGTATAAAATAGTTAATTTACCCATGATGAAAAACGAGAACTCGTATGTCCTATACGCTCGTGCCTAAGTTTTTTTTTTTCCAAAACTCTATATAGAACAACTTTTTTTTCTTTTCTTTGTTTCTCAGGTCAAGGCTAAAATTCGTACTGGAATCAATATCTTAAATTTTCGACAACGAATTTCTACACAGAGAGTTGTTCAAAATTCTGATGTACTTGAAAGTGCTTTTCAAATTGATTTGAGAATATTGGCATCTGACCAAACCGAAGACTTTGGCACAGGAAGCGCGATCTTAGACGTGAGAGATATGGCCAGAAAATGAATGTGAAAAGTAAGTATTTCATGATTTTTTCAACATACAAATAAAATGGACGTTTTCTTCAAAAACTGTAAATATAATTCTCGTTTATTTCCGTCGGCTTGAAAGGAAACGTAGTACTGAAGAAAATATATAGGCTTAGAGTATAGGTATATATGAAATTGATATACGTACGCTTTTGTAGTATATGAATAGAAAATTTTCCGAGAAGGATATAAAATGAGCTCGCGGATTAATATGTGACTGTCGTAATATTAGTAGGAGGATTTTATCTATACTCGTAGACTACACCCACGCTGTGATAATTATTGTGTTGAAGAGGTAAAAGTGGTGTAACAATAAGTACATATAATACGTCGTAATCAGGAAGCGTATACGACACGTAGGAAACTCGAACGGTTCATTCCGCCTATAATGTAGCGATCAGCTGCCTTGAAAATCCGCCAAGCAATTAGAATTCAGGCGGCGTCCCGCAATACGCAGATATTAAAAAAGTTTATTCCCGCAAATACTGTCGTTAATTCTTTCATATAAACTCGATAGTACAGCATTAGGAAAGAGTTTTTGAAAATTTTACCCTCATGGAATTCTTGAAGTCGACAGCAAATTTGTTCTTTTTTTGGTATTCGAATTTGTACGTGACAAGCTTGCTTCGCTATCAGTTTTGCTTATCCGAAAGAGTTGGGATCGTATATGTGGACGCGAAAAGGACAACCTAATGCTTTTAATCGAAGTTCTCGGTTCCGTCTCAAGGCTTTCTTTTTCCATAAAAAAAAATTTTCATTCATTTTTACAACGGTAAACGCGGTAATCATTTGTTTGTGTAGGCTCGATGAAAACATGGTTGTTGGCGAACAAATAAACCGTCAAGAAACGATGCTGAAATCAGCGATACTAAAAACAGTTCTGTTGTTATGAATACAACTTTTAAACAGGAAATTTATCGAAACTGTTACATTTTTAGCCTCTTTCTAACATCGTGGACGAATGAAGATAACTTTTATTATTACTAGATCTATTTTTCTTGTTGATGTGTCTTGTTTACAGATGCTGTAGCGACGTGTGAAAAGCTATTTGCGGAGCCCTTCATATTTTCGAACATTATTGTATATTTCTGGTCAATAAATAAAAGCGAGAATGAACTAAAATGGAAATATGCCTGTATTTTTCGTAGTAGGAAAAATATAGTAGCTGATAATTCGATTACGTCGTGGACTCCAAAACAAATAGCGATAATCTAAACAATATTCGCTCACCTCTGATTCATAGGTCTATTAAATGGGACAGATTCGACGCTTCGACAGTATATTTTGTTTATAAGTGTTCCCATTTATTTATATTCGCTTTATTTCATCTGGATTTTTGTATTTTAATCAGGTGTGTCGATAATATCTCTCACTTTTTTTTTTGAATCTATGTTCATAGAAATGACTAATGAATAATTTTTCACGTATTCAACTTATACGCTGGAATTTACTTTCACATGTGATGAGGTCATCGTGATATTCGATAGTTGAGTTATTAGAACGCAATAAAATTTTTTTAATTTAAAAGAACATTTTTACGACACTAAAAGAACTTTTGGGCATCAGCAAGACATATTATGAGTGACGAATTACCAACTCTCCCATTCTGTAATAGGTACTATAGAAGTTCAATGAACAATAATCACAATATCTCCCTTCCTTGCATTCATTCGAATAAGGAAATAAAGAGAAAGTGTGTAGAAGGCATGAGTCTAGTGTTCCTTAAGTACCTACCTTAAACTTGGGAAATACTATTCTACTTGAGTATCTTTACTCTTGTTGTTGAGTACACGTTAATGCCTTCAGTTTCCCAAATGAGACCTTTCACTCATGGAGACTTGGATTTTCTAAACACCCACTTTTGCATAAACGGATGATCGGAATGGGAACTGAGTGGATTGAAAGGGAAGAGTAAGAAACAGAGAGAAAACTATTAAAAAAGGCAAAGAAGGGGGAAAACCAAAATTTGGGCGTTCAATATACTTGCTCGGTAATGGTTGCGACAACATAATATTGATTTTGCAGACCCACACATTACTCGCTCAACTAGTCGAATCTCATAAACGTTCAAAAAGACACCACAACAACAAATACCATTCGCGCAATGGCAGAAGTTTTCAGATGATTCAAGAACCAGGGGTACTTGTATCTGGCAATGGATCCCAAAGAATTTCGAGAGTGAAACACTCCCCTAAGAAGCTCATTTTCAAGTAGAGAGATCAAAGATAAGTTAAAAAGAATAGAAGACGAGCCATCAGGAGTCATAATCAACAAACTTTAACAGATTTTAAAGAGATGGAACAACGTAAAATCCTGTCAGAGCTTGGGCGGAAAATTTGAACGATGTATCAGTCATCATTGATAAAAATGCATCAAAGGAAATCGGCATCGGTAAAGGTCTACGATGGATGTATATGGTGTAGTCAAACAAAAATTAGATATAATTATGAGGAGTCGGATCTGGAAGCTACATATCAATCAAAAGAGACCGTTTAAAGTGTCAAGAGAAGGAAATATTATTATAGCACTAAAACAATTTAGACATAAGAAGAGAGACAAGTAGTTTGACAACTAGTGCCACGCCACGATTGGAGGGCAAATTGAACAACCCAACTGCATCTAAACAGTGTCGGAACTCATAGTGAGTGTGAAGAGGTGTAAGTAGTTGACCTCCGAATGAAGAGTGGAGACGACGCAAAGTTCAGCGGTCGTGTATTACAATTTCTTACTCTAGTAGAGCGCAGAAGGCACACATCTTTCAACATTTTTTTTTCTTGAAACAAATATATAAAGCAATCCTGAATAAGTTTGTTGTTGAATATTAGGACCATATACACATAATTTGTTGTTGAATATTAGGACCATATACACATAATTATAAGATATCCCCAGCATCATCAGAGATCACACATTTATTTTGTTCTATTATTTACAGTCCGGAAGAATAAAAATGACTGCTCGTAGCTTTCGGTTCTTTCTGAAGTATTGTAATAAACACAATCTTTGGAATGAAATAAGGATTGAATAAGTTCACGTAGACTTGAAGCTGCTTACCTACCTATATAGGTTACTCTGCGGCAGCACGTTTTCCTGAATGTGCGTGCCTTATTCGCCACACGAGTGATAAAAGGAAGATGACTTCTGTAAAAAATATCTTTCATACGGCTCAAAAAATATCTTACATAAGGCTCTAGGTAAATGATATATTTCCAGCGGTTTTTATTTGCTTTCGCAATCGAAACGTAAATTGGACTATTATTAATTGTACAGCGACGACGAACGCGGAATATCAATATTTTTGAAAATGCGAACAGCTTCTTTCCAGGTTTTTTTCCTATTTTATTTATTTTTCATATCGTCTTTGACATGAAAAATATTCATCACTGCCAGCTTCAAATATTTTTGTCGTTCAACAGTGGTTTCCCATTTACACAGATTACACAGCATGCATCTAGTGAATAAAAATTGAATGAGAAAATAATTATTATAGTTTGTCCACTTTCAGCAGTTTCAATTTACAGAAACTCCTGGAAATTATTGGAAATTATTGCATTTAACGTGGAATTCATGAAAATATTGTCTCCAGTTTTCGAGCCGAAAAAATTGATGGATTATCCGTACCAGAAAATTCAAGCGAGATTGAAACCATAATCGTTTCTAGGTATTGGAATTTTTGAAACATACTTTTTCTGCAACTAAATAAGAATACGATAGCAAGTCATTATGATCATTTATTTATTAAGAAAAAAATGGCGATAAGACGAAATTTTTCCAAGTCCCCCTCCTATCATATATAGCTCGAGGGTCGAAATTTTTCCAAGTCCCTCTCCTATCATATATGGCTCGAGAGTCGGAATTTTTCCAAGTTTTTTGCTGGACGGCAGACGGCGCACGGCAAATTTCTCAAAAAGCCCCCCATAAAACAGGTTCCCTGTTCAAAATTTGGACTCTCTAACTATATATGATAAGAGGGGGACTTGGAAAAAATTTCGACTCTCGAGCTATATATGATAGAAGGGGTACTTGGAAAAATGTCGACTATCACGCTATATATAAGAGGAGGGGACTTGGAAAAACGACGGCCTCCTTAACGAAGTTGAACGAGGAACGCAGGAACCTGTTTTATGAGTCAAATGGGATTTGGTATTGAAAATTCAAGGAAGCCTAGACCTGGATAAAGCTAGTATACAGAAGGTCTAAACCTCGAATCTCCAGCTATATATGATAGCTCGAGAGTTTAAATTTATCCAAGTTTCCCTGTTATCATGTATGGCTCGACAGTCGAAATTTTAACAGGGAACCTGTTTTATGGGGGGCTATTTGAGAAATCTGCCGTGCGCCGTGCGCCGTCCAGCGAAAAACTTGGAAAAATTTCGACCCTCGAGCTATATATGATAGAAGGGGGACTTAGAAAAATTTCGACTCTCGAGCTATATATGATAGGAGGGGGATTTAGAAATTAAAATTTCGACTGTCGAGCTCTACATGATAGGAGGGGGACTTGAAAAAATTTCGACTCTGGAGCTATATATGATAGGAGGGGGACTTGGAAAAATTTCGACTCGACAGCTCTACATGATAGGAGGGGGATTTAAGAAATTTTCGACTTTCGAGCCATATATGATAGGAGAGGGACTTGGAAAAAATTTCGACTCTCGAGCTATAGATGATAGGAGAGGGACTTAGAAAATTTTCGACTCTCGAGCTACATATAATAGGAGGGGGACTCGGAAAAATTTCGACCCTCCAGCCATATATGACTAATAATTGGTCTAGGCCTTCTTTTTACTACCTTTCTCCAAATCTAGGCTTCTTTGAATTTTCAATACCAAATCTCATATGAATCATAAAACAGGTTCCCTGCGTTCCTCGTTTAACTTCGTTAAGGAAGCAGTCATTTTTTCCAAGTTTTTTGCTGGACGGCGCACGGCAAATTTCTCAAAAAGCCCCCCATAAAACAGGTTCCCTGTTAAAATGTCGATTATCGCGCTATATACGATAGGAGGGGTAGTTAGAAAAATTTCGACTCTCGAGCCATATATGCTAGGAGAAGAATTTGAAAAAATTTCGACTCCCGAGCTATATAATTATGATAGGAGGGAGAGAATATTTACCTGATGAATAATTACTCGTATCACAGAAGAGGAACAAATTTTCGTAAATGTCTCCCTCTAAAATCGAAAATTGGATTTATTGCAAAAGAAAGGACAATAATATAAAAATACGTAAAACTTGAATACTAATTTCTATAGATTCATCCAGAACAACCGGTTTAAATGCTCTCTTTGTGTGAACATGATGATGTCGAATACGCATCAGTCAAAATACCAATAGTTCTCAAATTTCCTCCTGTAAATCTGAAATTAGACTCATTTGAAAGGAAATTACAGGGGCTACAATTTTTGTTCTCTTCAATTTTTCACAAAAATGAGTAAAATTCGAGTTAGGTTTTACAATAATTGAATTTTTATAAACGGTGAGGCTGAACACGGTTAAAAAATTGGAACAACATGTACCGTGAGAAGCAGTTTTACGACGTCCAAATTCTTCGTTTTCCCCCACTTTTTTCGCTCATTACTCCATCCAGACAAGGAGTCAGAATGTTGAAATTTATCTAAAACTTGACCCGAATAAAAATAAGATTTTCAAAAAATACTCCACGTCAATAGGTAAAAGCGTACAATTAACAAGCAGACAGAAAATTCCACTTTATATACTGTATTAGAAGATTTCCCTACTTCCGGTAACGTTGAGAAAATAAAAATAACACAACTGAAATAAAGTGCTGCAATTTAGAAGGTAGCACCAAAATCCGGTTCTCAAGAATACAGGAAGTGAGGGTGGGAGAAAAATACAGTAGACAAATGCGGGTAGGTACCCTTCTTTGGTGAATCGAATCGCGTCAAGTGCCGCGTACAGCGAGGGCACACAATTTTCAATAAGAACTTTCTTTCTATGGGAGCTAAAATTTTCATTTATGGCTTAAAATTTGTTCTGGAATAATTCGAATGTGTGGCGAAGATTTCAGGTCGACATTACAGCGGTTCTCGAGTTATAAAAGGACAGACAGACAGACAGACAGACAGACAGACAGACAAACAGACAAACTTTCTCGCAGTTGGCGATGGCGGCGCGTCTCCGACGCGCCTGACCGCCAGTTGTGTGTTGAGTAGATATCTGTATTTTGTAAGTATTTGGATTTCAACGGTAAGAGCTAACTTGACAGGTAAAGGCTGTATTGCAGCAAAAAACGGACTAATTCAATATTTTACCAGTCGCAATGATTGAGGAAATGGATGGACAGAACTCTCTCTCTCTCTCTCTCTCTCTCTCTCTCTCTCTCTCTCTCTCTCTCTCTCTCTCTCTCTCTCTCTCTCTCTCTCTCTCTCTCTCTCTCTCTCTCTCTCTCTCTCTCTCTCTCTCACACATGTGAATCTGAAATTAGACTCATTTGAAAGGAAATTACAGGGGCTACGATTTTTGTTCTCTTCAATTTTTCATATAAATGAGTAAAATTCGTGTCAGGTATACAATAATTGAATTTTAACAGGGAACCTGTTTTATAGGGGGCTTTTTGAGAAATTTGCCGTGCGCCATCCGCCGTCCAGCAAAAAACTTGGAAAAATTTCGACTCTCGAGCTATCATATATAGCTCGAGATTCGAGAAAATTTAGAGTCTCAAACTATATTATACTAGGCCTATAGTAGGTCTAGGCCTTCTTTATACTATAGCTTTATCTAGGTCTAGGCTTCCATGAATTTTCAATACCATATCCCATTTGACTCATAAAACAGGTTCCCTGCGTTCCTCGTTTAACTCCGTTAAGGAAGCCGTCGTTTTTTTCTATTCCATATATGTAGGCCAAAGCAGTCCGCGATAGTTCGTAAACATCTTCTTACTCTCAGTGAAAATATCAAAATTACGTTTGGTAACCATAACACCAGCATAGAAAAGTTTTTAACAGGGAACCTGTTTTATGGGGGGCTATTTGAGAAATCTGTCGTGCGCCGTCCGCCGTCCGCCGTTCAGCGAAAAACTTAGAAAAATTTCGACTCTCGAGCTATATATGATAGGAGGGGTTCTCCAAATCTAGGCTTCCTTGAATTTTCAATACCAAATCTCATTCGAATCATAAAACAGGTTCCCTGCGTTCCTCGTTTAACTTCGTTAAGGAAGCCGTCATTTTCAGTCACACTAACGACAAGGTACCCAATAAACTAAAGTCCGGTGTCGTTCATTCTATCCCGTGCTTAGACTGTCCTTCTGTATAAAATTATCTGGGAGAAACTAGCCAATTATTAAAAGCTCGTCTCGACCAACATAAGAATGACATCAAAAACAAGAAGGATCACATTGCTTTGGCTAACCACGCTCTTGAAACAGGGCATGTAATGAATCTTGATAATGCAAAAATTCTAGGAAGAGAAGAAATAGATAAAAAGAGAAATATTCTGGAGGTTACCAATATTGTCAAGAACGAACATTGCGTTAATTTCAAGACGGACACTGATGGACTTGCCGATTCTTATAAAATGGTGACTCAACAATACTCGTCATACTAATCACTCTTTCTCTCTTTTTCTTCTCATGCGTATTTTGATGGTCTGTATTGACCTGTTTGCCCTCGTTTTTTGTTAGTTTATTGTTCTAATTCCTCACCTGATGATGTTGCTATGCGGACGAAACGTCGTGAGAATAAAACCTAATTTAGGCCACAACTTTATTCATTATACTCATGTAATAGTGAACAATCAAATATCTTCCCTTTTGGCTGAGGCCTCTCTACACCTTCTCGAGCAGCAAATATTCGACCCTAATCACATATTCCTCACTAGATATGTAGACGACGTACCGTGCCTCTGAGATGGTCTTCCAAATCTTACTTCTGACTTTCTATCATTCCTCAACTCACGAAATTTATATCTAGCCTCGGTGATCACAGTTTACGCCGCTATCGTCATAGGTAGTACATCAAATTAACTATAAATATAAACTGTGTATCTTTCAATCCTTCAAACATAGCTACTAGCGACCGCAATATTGCGAATTTACCATCCAACGGATATCTGGTCAAGAGATAAGTCAAAATTCTCCATCACATCCACGATCTATTACTCTGAATGTTAGCACTAATGGCGCACCCAACTCTCAATTTGCTTCCCTCAACATTTTCGGTTTCTGGAAAAGTTCAAAAAACTTGCCTCCAAGAAATTGGATGTATAAGTAAATTCCTCACGCACTGGGGACAGCTATTGACAATTCGTGGACAGCGACTTGCACCCACATTACACTTTTAATAAACTTCTCAAATCTCATGGTTTTATTTTCTTCAAATCTCGCTGCCCCTCCCACCAAGACAGAATAACACTACTCCTTTTTATGGAACGTCGGATAAATTTTTCCGACGTATATTTTATGGAAATTGCAACGCTTAAATCATTACTGGCTTGTTGCTCTAGATAGTGTAACGATAAGAATGTAATGAACGTACGTGGTCAATATAGTGAGCGACGTAGTGTATTTTCGGCCTTTTTGACCAGCGCCATTTTATCGTTTACACCGCTGAAAGTCACTTAGCATCACATTGCTTCACGATACGTGAGTGCTGAGCAGCATATGAATAGTTGTCGAACATTATAGGTACCTATTAACATTACGTTGGACGGAGTGAGATAACGGAGAGAACGCTATAAAATTCAAACGTGATGCAGCGACCCTAAGATATATTTTAGAGAAATATTTTTATTGTTCTTAGCTACAAAAAGATGAATTGAAAGATACGCCATGAGGTACGTTGTACACAAAATACAGCTCTAAAACAGAAAAATAAATCACTTTTCGCGTGACGTAAAGGTGTAGTTAAAAGAGAAATAAGAGAACGCGAGTTTCTTCTAAGAGGTAAAAATGAGAGATAATACAACAAAATTCAGATAGAATCGACGTAGTTTATTATATTTTTATGAATTTTGAAAAATTCACGTGGGCTATAGCAAGTCTCGCTGCGACCAATGTCTTTTTTCTTCAACTCTTTTCCTGCCGCTCTCCTCTCCCAGTGAAAATTTTCACTTTACTCGCCACTCTAATTCTCTATAACGTTTCACTGAACCTGAGATATTGCTTAAAGTATTCCTCTGCCTCAAGAGAAGGAAAAAAAAAAGGAATTTGAAAACATGAGCTTCGTATATACTTACACCTTCTTTTTTTGTACCGTAAGTTAGGCCTTCTGAAAGTTTCACTTCAAAGTGGCAACTTCCTCTCTTTGAACCCATTTTTTTTTTCTTTATTTCTTTCAAATTAGCTCTCTCTCTCTTTAAACGAAATAATGACAATACCTTTCTTCGAAAGAGCTTTGTGTGCTTTCGAAGAAAGTGCGTAACTTTAAAATACTAAAAAAAGTATTTAAACAGTTGAGGAGTAAAATATTTTCAAATTTGTTAAGGTCGACGTTTTCTTCGTCTGACAAAATAAATTTAATCGAGACAATATTACTTCGTTCTTTAATATTTCATTAAATGTGTAAGTCCCTCTCTCTTTACCTACTTCGAAGGATGCTCCTTCTTTCTTGACTTTTCTCGACATAATTTTAGTCTGTTACCGTGATACATGAGACCGGGACGTTCAGTCGGTTGGGCAACACCTAAAGACTCAGTTCCAACAGGAAATTGCTTTTAGCGAATGTTCGTCCACCAGTGTTCCAGAGATTGGAAAAGTTTCAACTTCTAATGATATTACAGCAAAGATTGGACTAGAAGAAATTTCAGAAATAGCCTGAATGAGTAATAAGTATATGCATACAGAATGGAGCATAAGAATGATGGAACCAGTCATATGCTCCTAAACTTGTATAGAATATGTGGAACGTCCTCTTTTGATCAAGCCGAACTATAATCTATAGGAGGAAACACTACAGTAAGCAAAAGTAGCCGCATTCAACAACGTACAGAAATTACTGCGTGAAACGTTGCCCGAACACTTCTTCTGTAATCGTAAAAAGTACAAAAAATTAGAAGCCATTGCAGACGTTGCAATGGCAGCGGGGAACCCGCAATTCCTTAACTCAACCTCTCAGGTGGTGTGGAACTGAGTTGATAATCTTGTCATATAATTCAAATCGAAATTATCATTCTACATTCCCTCCTATCATATATAGCTCGAGAGTCGAAATTCTTCTAAGTCCCCCTTTTATCATATATAGCTCGGAAGTCACAATTCTTCCAAGTCCCCCTCCTATCATATATAGTTCGAGGCTCGAAATTCTTCCAAGTCCCCCTCCTATCATATATAGCTCGAGACCGAAATTCTTCTAAATCTTCCAAGTTCCCCTCCTATCATATATAGCTCGAGACTTGAAATTCGTCTAAGTCCCCCTCCTATCATATATAGCTCGAAAGTCACGATTCTTCCAAGTCCCCCTCCTATTATATATATCTCAAGACTTGAAATTCTTCCAAGTCCCCCTTCTATCATATATAGCTCGAGTCTCAAAATTTTTCCAAGTTTTTGGTTGGACGGCGGACGGTAGCTCGAAAGTCAACATTCTTCCAATTCCCCCCCCCCCCCCTATCATATATAGCTCGAGACTTGAAATTCTTCCAAGTCCCCCTCCTATCATATATAGCTCGAGACTCGAAATTCTTCTAAGTCCCGTAACCTAACCTAACCTTAGGTTACTAACTTCGCGGACGCGGACGCGGACGTTTTCTGAGGATGTTATCTCCTAACAAAATGGATAGCGGGTTCCCCGCTAAAAAGTTGCCCAGACGCGTTTTCTGTACATTCTGTCTTTTTCTGTACTTTCTGTACGCCGCCCGAACAGACCTTCAGTAAGGACGCACGCGTTCTATCAAGACAATTTAGTGTGAGTGGTATTGTACAAAACTCGCAGATAATATTTGGAATTACAAGCACATAAGCCATCAAACGTCATGATCTTTTAGTTAGCTCTGGGTCACTGCTACCTAGAAACAAGTTTGTATGTCGAACCCTGAGTAATACATGTATCCACTTGGCAATATTAAAGTAAATTTATTAGCACCACCGGTAGGAAAGTTGAAAATTTGAATGTATTCAAGTGCACTCAATTTATAACTCAATTTCATTCACGATCTGAAACTACAGTGAACTTCGATAAGCTTCATAATATTATTTTCGAACCACTCTCAAATCAAACCCAAAATCATGAATAAGGAATTCAGGATCCCTACCTATAAATGCAACTATTTGACTCGTGTCGCATTTAAACGAGTTGATAATCGAAATACTTGGATAACTATCGTCAATATGCTATATTTAAACATTTCAACGTTACCACAGTTTTTGTGTTCATGAATTTCGATTTCCTCAAATTTATTCATGGAGCTCATTCCATTCCTAAGGCGCGAGTAGAAGTTACATCGCTATCCTCAGGAGTATGCCGAATACTTAAAAAGTGTTTCGTTGTAAGCTGATTTTTCAAGACAATTATTTGTAGTATAACCTGATGCCCTTTAACGCTTCTCCTGAGAGTTGTATCTACAATTTGTCCCACGTAAACAGAATTACAGTTATCACACTGAATGTAATATATCTTGCTTTTCTAAAATACGGGGGATGGGTCTTTGACGTGCAAGAAACTCCGCAAGGTATTCGGATTGTAGACAGGTTTATTTGTGCGAAATATTTATAGAATCCTCTCCATTCTCCGTATTTCCGAAGAAAAAAAAAACATACGTGGGTATCATTTTCGTAACTATTGAAAAAAGAGATGATATTAAGGAGGATGTAAGGTGATCAACAGGTACCTATTTTTATACATGTAAACGACTGCTTATTTCTTGAATATCAATTCAGAAAGTCGACGCAGTTAATACTTGAAGCATTCATTTCAATTTTTTAATTGTACTATATCATACGAGAATTTATTTTATACTTTGTGATGTGGGCAGACCTTCAATAAACTCTTCACAATATCGATAAAAAAAAACTTTCAAATTCGAGTACTTTCCTTTTTCTTGTAGGAACCTATTGTAGGAGGATTGACTTTGAAAAAAAAAAAAGGAAAAGAAGTTGATCCTCGGTACTACTCAATGAGTGCTCTTGTAGGAGACTAATGCAAGCCGCTTCCGAACTGACAACATCCTTATAAAATGGTCAACACACTACAAATAATGAGTAAGACAAATCTATTAACTCGTCTTCATTCTACAAAAATTCTAACTAATAGCAATCCTCAGACTATCTACGAGTTTCATTGCAATATCCTGCATCATGTTGCGCCAAATGACAATGTGTAGAATAAAGTAAGAAGGAATAGTTGCCTAAAAACTTTCTTTGCAGTCAAGTATGCCGGTAGAACGCACGCTAATAAAGAAGAATGCAGGTAGGGCACACATTCGTACAGAAAAATGATGGTAGAACGCACACTAAAGAGGCAAGAAAATAAGAAAAGAGGTGGAGCAAAGTCTCCTCCCTACTCACCTGGAAGACGCATTCAGACCTATGCGATAGCGATCACTTTCCCATTCTAATCAGTCAAGAATCTCTTCACTCACACACATTCACATCCCTCCCTAAGTGGATCCTTGAGAAAGCCGACTGGCCCCTCTTCACTAGTCTCACCGCCAACACCGAACACATTCCCCCTTCTGACACAATTGACGCTGATATCATCTCTTTCACTGAATTTATCATCCAAGCTGCCGATCAAGCCATCCCAAAAACCTCTCCATCACCAAAAAATCGTACCGTCCCCTGGTGGTCCCCTGAAATCAAAATTGCATTGAAAGACCGAAATAAAGCCCTCAATCGTTACAAAAAGACCGCAGATGTATCAGACCTCATTAACTATAAAAGACTAAGAGCCAAAGCCCGTTGTCTACTTCGTTGCGCCAAGAAACGAAGCTGGAACTCGTTTGTCTCGTCAATTAATCGTCCTGTTTCTTACTCCGCTATGTGGAGTAACATTAAAAAGTTAACAGGTTCGAAACAAACATTCTCCTTCCAACCCCTCTATCGAAACAACCAAATTATCTATCACCATCAGAAATCAGCGAAATACTAGCTGAGAATTATTTTCAAATTTCCTCCAACACTAACTACGACCCACCTTTCACTCGAATCAAACAACAAGCCGAAAATACCACAATAGATTTCTCCCTTAATCTGTCACAAACTCTCACACTTCCCTACAACAAACCAATCACCAAACAAGAAGTCACCCACACCATCTCCCTCTGCTCCAAAAAATCAGCTCCCGGTCTCGACCAAATTAGCCCCGCTATGCTACACAAACTTCATACCAATGCCATCTCACACCTCACCTCACTCCTAAACCGAATACTTTTTTCCACCTCCTTCCCCAATAACTGGAAAACAGCTCTAATCATTCCAATCCTAAAACCTCTCAAAGACCCCTCACACCCTCTATCCTACCGACCCATATCACTACTAAGCACTCTTAGCAAAATTCTTGAAAAAATTATTATCAATAGTAGACTCTCTTGGTTCCTTGATTCCAACGAAATATTAAGTAATACACAATATGGGTGCCGTAAGGGCCGATCAGCTCTAATGGCCCTTGCTGACCTCGATTCCCAAATCTACAACGCCCATGCTCACGGAGCGAACCTCTACTCAATATTTTTTGATATGGAGAACGCTTTCCCGAGAGTCTGGACATACCAAATATGCGTCATCCTACACCAACTTGGACTTCGAGGACCCTTCCCTCTCCTACTTCAAAATTATCTTACTAATCGATCTTTTAGAGTCCGCGTAAGCGATCACTTCCTCAACCTTCCCTCAAGAAAATGGTATCCCCCAAGGATCCCCACTTAGTGGCACCCTCTTTCTCATCGCCATCAACAACATAACAAAAATCATAAAATTTCCAATTCAAACCCTCCTATTCTCTGATGACCTAAGCATCCATTCACGTTCCACTAACACAACTCGCGCCCATCGTCTGCTACAAAAAACAATCAATAAAGTACACGCTTGGCTTTCCCTCCTAGGATTCCGCATTTCTTACCCCAAAACCAAACTCGTCATTTTCCAAAAACCACGCCAGAAAACTATTAAATTTCCCCCTCTCACAATAGCTAACTACCCGATCCCACAAGTCAAAACTACTAAAGTTCTTGGCCTCAATTTCCACAACCGTCACTCTTGGATCCCCCATATCAAACTAACTAAATCAAAATGCATTCGAGCACTCAATGTCCTAAAATTCCTTTCCCACCCTAAAGAAGGTTGTAACCGAAAAAACCTTCTCCACCTCTACCAGAGCTTAATCCGATCCATCCTCGATTACGGACCACCCATTTACGGTCTCGCCCCTCCCTCTCATTTAAAACTACTCGACACCATCCAAAATTCTTCACTCAGAATAGCTACTGGAGCATTCCGAACCAGTCCCGCTGAAAGCCTCTGTGCAGACACTGGCTTCCCCCCACTTCACTATATCGACGCCTCAAACTGACAACCAACTTCCTCACAACTGTCCTACAATATCCGCAAACCCCCGTCCACCATCGCATATTCCCCCCTCATCATAACCAAAATTCCTCGACCAATCTACGTTCCAACCTAGAACTCCAACTAGCACGCCCCTTCAAGTTCCATTGCCTTAACCACATCGTTCCCTCAACCCCTCCTTGGCTCTTTATTCCACCCAAAATCATTCGCGACCTAAAACGCCTCCCTCGTCTTTCAACTTCTCCCGAAGAATACCAAGCACAGTTTAACAAAATCCTTAACAACTTTCACAACCCTATACTATGTTTCACCGATGGATCTAAATATCAAAACAAAACCGGCTTTGCTTACTCAATAGATCACATCACAGTCTCTCACCGACACCGCAACACCGCAACACCGTATCTGTCTTCAAGCAATCTTGAGCTGTTTAGAACACATCCTCACCAACCTACCCTCCCGTCTTCCTCTCAACCCATTTTTAGTCATTTCCGACTCCCTATCATCACTCGACGCCATATCCAACCACACTTCCTCCCACCCACTCATAAGTCGTATACACACTCTCATTAACACCTTCCATACCATCCCCATCCCATTATTCTTCATCTGGGTACCTGGTCACAAGGGTATCCCAGGAAACGAAAATGTCGACAAAGCAGCCAAACTAGCAACCCATAACCCATCAGTCAACCGCTCTTGCCTCTCCTCACGCTCAGATCTCTCCAAACACATCAACAAATTCATCACTCAAGTATGGTTCACTCATTGATCTGATCTCAAATCACACTCAAACAAACTAGCCCAAATTAAAAATATTCCCACCGCATGGGACTCTTCAAATCTGTCAACACGCAGAGAAGAAATAGTCATCACTCGTCTCAGAATCGGCCACACCAGACTCACTCACACCCATCTCATCTCTCACCTTATGCCTCTCTCATGCCCTCACTGCGAATCTGAACACCCCCTATCCGTTCAACACATCTTCTGCTGCCCCAACTTGACCCAACTCCGTAATTCTTTATCCATCCCTCACAACCATACAGAAGCACTTTCAGTTCTCTTTCCCTCCATCCCTAACATATTCAACTTTTTACAACAAGCCAACTTCCTCTCACGCATATAATCACACAATCTAGCCGAGCTCATAGCCCTGAAGGCAGGCCGCTAGTAGCTCGTTAAATAAAATAAAGAAAAAAAAAAAGTAGGATTTAAGCTCTGACGATAGAACGGTGTACGTTTTTCGTTCTTTCTTATCCTCTCTCTTTGTCGAGCTTTTTCTCACTTCTGATGGGTACCTAGACAAGGAAAACTGAAAAGAATTTGATTTTTGAGCTATAAGTAAATGGTATCCAGAGATTTGAAATTAATTTGACCCTCCATCTATACATATATGTAACTGGAATATTGATATGCTTAGCAATCTATACTATCTTAACTGTACCTCAGTACAGATGGTACTATTATTATCATGTTGTACGATACGGAACAGTAAACATCTCTTGAAGTCTCTCTCTAGTCTTCTGATTTACATCAGAAGTGGGATTCGCACTTAATGATCCCTCGGACATCGGTCAAGATTTTCTCGACGACAAGTCAATTCAAACGCCAGTAACAGAAACGGCTGCAAATTCGCGACGGCTCAAGATAATTCAACTTATGTCTGTTTCTACAAAATGATTCTTTTATTGTCGATGATGTACCACCGCGTGTTTATGAGCTGATGCGTTATTTGGACCAAAGAAGACAAATGGGTCTGCAGAATTGACCGTTGGCCGTTAGTCAAGATCTACTCGCCGTCGTACGGGATAATCATGCGTCTTTGTTTTCAACTGTCTGCCGGAAATCGTCCAGATCCAACACAAGCGGAATTACCCAACAACCTTACTGGTGTACCTGGATTACCAAAATTGCGCTGAGATGTGCAGAGAGTGGTGCACTTCAAGGACCAACGTTGTCTTGTTGAGCGCGGTTAGAAAACGTTGCTGAACAGCCGTTAGAGAGAGGGTCTGCGGAAGCCAGACTTGTAGATTCATTTGTTACAAGAAGTTATCCAAGTCACCCCAATACGTCACTGGTATGGTGGGGAGAAATCGCATTGGTTATTACCAAGAACGAAAGATGAAGTGCTCAACTCGGATTGCTGACACTGAGTTGTAATAGTTGATACAATTGCGCAAATCTATGGCTGAAACGAGAAAGTCTAACAACAACGTTGAACAAGAGATCCAGAAGAAGCTGACAACGTCCGCCACCACCTGCATGTAAACCTGCGTACCTACTGAAACTCAGACTGGTGCTTACCTGGATACTGCGACTCGTAAACCAATTCAACGTAATCAATCGTCGGATTATACGTGAAGACACATTGCCAGTGGTGTTGACAAGTGCCAAGTTACTAAAGCAAAGCTCCTAAAGATACCGGTCCGACATTCCTACAGAATGCGCAGGTACCCATCAACCTGGCGTTCAACTGTACAATAAGCCTTTCGCCGGAACACAAGAAATCGCAAGAAATCGCTAACAAGATGAACAAGATGATAGAGATGTTCCCTACTGGTTGAAACCTGCAATCATGGAAAACTACCGTACGGCAATGGTATACTTTGACGAATTACCAGCGTTTGGCGCACCATCATGCCACTCTACCAAATTCGTTTTCAGCATTTGAAGAAAGTCGTGACGCGAAATTAGTTCATTCATAGAAAAAGTCCCGTCGGAAAAACGCTATTGGAAAAATTTCGTACAACGTATCCGCAACGACTGAACGGGAGCTCAACTATTTTGATTCTTCGAGAGCATCAATGTTGGAGCCCCTACTGTTGCTCTTTATTTCTGTGTCTAACGAAGATTGTATTATTTTATGTTACATTGTAATAATTGAGAGAGTGTGTCATGAGTAATTGTGAGGTCGTTGAAAGATACGATAAACGGGGTCGTTGAAAGATACGACAAACAAGAAGTTGGTAGCAAGTAGTGACACTGCGCTATGCAACTTGGCAAGTAGTAGAGACTGAGCCACAATTGAACTAGTTCGGCAAGTAGTAGAGACTGAGCCATCCTGCCAGCCAGTGTACAGACTGTGCTGTCTCGTGTAAAACTGCGCTCATCGTAGGATAGAGCAAGTATAGTATGAGAAACTGTGTCTAAACTATGAGTTGGACAAGTACTATGGATGAAAGTGTTAAAATTAAGTCAGTATGACCGAGTGATTCTGTGAAAACTGTGAGAAACTGCGTCTGAGCTAAAAGCCAGATAAGTATTGAGTGTGTGTAAGAGTGGTAGGATGTTTAAATTTCAGGTCATTTCAGGAAACTTTACTAGTCAAGACTAGTACCACAACGGCTTTCGCTGCATACAAAGGAATGTCCACAACCTAGGCACGCGACCAAACGTGATTACAATGTTGGTAACTCAAGAATCAACAAGCTTGATTTTACTGAAGAAACCAACACCTCTGATGCCAATTCACATGAAAGTACTACGTACAATAAAGCCAATTGTATAATGCCTACTCTGGCGTCGACAAATCAAACAAACATACCCAAGTGTTGTTGAATACAAGAATCATTACATCAAGATCCATCCGTGAAAGTGGATAATATTATCCACGTATTATTTTTGACATCGCTGCAAGATGTTTTGGAAGCCGGTTCTTTAGACTTAAAACCTATGGCTCATCAAACTTTGGACATATCTGAGGTGCACGTCTATCTCTCGAATGTTGATGAAGACAATAACGAAAAAAGAAGATAATTATAGCCATCTACGTCGACTACCACTACTAATTCTGGACTGATAAATGCTGGAAATGGTGACAACCCTTCCATAGAAATTGGAAAATTACTGGCAAATATTTCAGCAGAATCAAAGACTCAAGATAAATTTGTAGTCAGAATGACCGAATGGTTTTTCAATAACGAGGACGTCATTGTGAGTCAAGACGGCCGTGTGAATGACATATTATTTCACCGAAAATAGGTACCGGAAACTCTACCCTTGATTTGAATTGTCCAATAATGCCGCAAAGAATATTAATCTTCGAAGTTTTCAAATTATGAAGGATATCTTCTTAGAGTGAAACGTCGGGACGCCGTTGATGTCAGTATGGCCGTGTAACTGGAATATTGATATGCTTAGCAATCTATACTATCTTAACTGTACCTCAGTACAGATGGTACTATTATTATCATGTTGTACGATACGGAACAGTAAACATCTCTTGAAGTCTCTCTCTAGTCTTCTGATTTACATATACACATGTAGAGTATGATCTACTCGAATGTTTACTTCGGGAGATATGCAGAAATATCGTCTAAGTCACTTCATATATTTCGTCCGAAAATCGAGTTACTTATAATTCCTTCACGCCTATAGTGAGTCAAACGTTCGGAAATTTCTGTGAGCTTACCCAATTAAGTTTCCCCGAATTTCTCTATGTGTCGGCAGTTTGACAATCAAATAGGGAGTCAATTTAATGCCTATTAAGGAACGAAAATAGTAACCGAAGTGCCTCGGAGCAATTGCACTGATAAGAGGGACCATATTTCCACCCAACTCATTTCAAGTGACCGGCAATGAGGAGAAGACCTGAAACTCAGTTTTTGAGAACAACTCGTCTGAAGTTGTTAACACCTCATGTTCTAACTAAGAAATTCTTGAAAAATAATGATAAAAATAATTATTCTTTCTTGAAGCTGAACAGAATATAATCTCCAAATCAATTTTTCTACTCCATGCGGCCTTTCTCTCCAGTGGGGGTACTAGGGGGAAGTTGGGCAGGCCAGGCCTATTAAAACATTTCTCGGAGTACTCGTTCGGCCTGCCTTAAAATTTAAATTTCGAGGCCCAATCTCCTCAGACATCAAACCTGAACCTCCTAATTCCTGGCACAGCCGTTGTTTCTTCCATCGTCGATCACACGTAAGGTAGATTACTTGAATAAGTACGATGCATTACATGATTATGACTTGCATTTGTACATAATTTCGACTTTCAGACAGAGGCTAACGACTTGAACGATTGGAAAATTGAATAATTATTTCTATTTAAGCTACATAGGGAACTCGTGAAAATTTTCGATCGTCAAATCATGAATAATGAGATAAAATTAGTATAAACCTTGATGACCCGCTTGATGGGCATAGATTATTAAAGTAGCTGTCAGTAATTAGTTTCAAATCTAGAAGAAAGAAGAAAAGTAAGAAATACAATCTCTACCTCAATGTAGCAAGTGAGAAATTGTAATTTTCTCAACGCTTTTCTTTCTCTTTCACCTTTCATTCTCCGTCAAAATCGATGACACAACTTGAAAAGACCTGAATAGCCCGCCAAGTGAATAAGGTTGGCAAGTGATACGCAGAGATTAGCTATTCTGAATACAGGGAACAAAAGATTGGAAAATTGTTTAGCAGGTTCAAAATAACTATAATCTGCCCCCCTTTCAGTTTTTCGCTAATGTACGAAAATTTGAATAATAAGGAATTCATATTTTACCGAATGTTTTGCTTCACTAACTCATGTAATCTTTTCTGAAACATTCATCGTATAGACCAGTTTGAGGGACGCAAGCGAATACCATACCTACCTCTATCGCCAATTTTCAATTTTCTTGAAACAAAGCTTATACTTATCGAGTTCTGTTTTAAACTTTGTCTCCTTCTTTCGGTTTCTCGAATATTCGCTGAATTCTAAACGGATCTGCTGATACATTTATACCTATAGCTTTTCAACAGAAAAATTTGTTTCTGCATTGTACTTTCGCTGCGTAATATCGAAACTATATGGTGTGCGAAACTTCGAACTAAAGAAACGGGATTTTCCTGTCAACATACAAAAGTTAAAATACGACACGACGTTCAACATTCCCTCTCACCGGCATTTTATGTTCTCAACGGAATACAAAGAAAAACGAGCTCATTATTCAACTACGAACTCGGCTCTTGATTCTGAGCTTTTAGTTTTAATTGTTTTTCTCAGATTTGCAACATTTTCTAAACCTTATACCGCTCGCTTTCCCTGCTTTCATTATTACATTTTTTTTTCTTTTTTCTTTCTGTAACGATATTCTTCAACTAATCTCTCTGACGTTCGACGCTCTCATTTTTTTAAATCTTGACTCTCTGTCACTTTTTCAGCGCTTGATATTGTTCACTATAACGTTTAAGGGTAATTACACATACAAGCAAGGACGAGTCAACATTTTTCTCGATCTGAATTAGATGTAGGAGGAATTCGTTAATGGATTTGCGCGAATTTTTCGTACTTTTCATCCTCGATCGTTAATTTGTTCAATAAGTAAGGATTAAAGTTTTGCGTAGGATGAATCTTTTATACAGAAGACCTTTTCTTACTCAGCCTATATAACCTGTCCGAGCTGTACGGTAATGAAATTTGTTTCGCGCGATGGGAATTCTGGATAAATTTTAATTGATATTCAGTTGTATAAATTTGTAGACTGTCTCTCCTTCTCTGTCACCTCATCATCGTTATAGCCCTTAAAATTACGATCTGCCATAAACGTAGTGAAAGACCTTGAACTGATTCACAGCGCATAGAATGATATCAACGATAAACATTTTTCGATGAGGAACTCGTCAAGTTAACTCCCTAAGTTCATAAGATACGAAGATGAGCGATGTGATAACGTCATCAAACCATAGAAGCACTGACTCTTCCAGCTAAGTTCTAACCAGAGTGTTGGGAATTACTTTCGATAGACTATCGATAGTTTTTGAAGAAAATTATCGGGACTAACGATAGTTTTGTTAAAAAATACAACGATAGTAGATAATTATCAGAAACTATCGATAGTTTGAAAATTTTCCTTTTTTTTTTTTTTATCAAAATGACGTAATTGGTGTGATTTGACAAGTGAAAATTGAAAATGTATGCCAGTTCAATTATGAATTAAGATCAGTCAGGCGGTACCAGTTGTGTAACGGGCATAGCACGACGTTTTTATGATTTGTTTCAGTCACGTCCATCATAATTATGGTAATACTAAGATGTATTTCTTGACAGGCTTTCCCCCAAAAAATAACCATCAGGAAACAGAAACTTTTCTCTTGATCGATATTTCCCATCCAAACTATCGATAGTATCAATGGTTTCAAGGAAAAAAAGAAATAAAATGTCAATGAGGTAAGATATAAGCAAAAGACTAAATCTTGGGGGGTTTAAACCCCTACTAAATACATGAAATTTTCTGGCATAGCCAAATAAATGAAGATCATGTTTCATGTCTCTTATATTTTATCAGTCACCGTGAAATATTTTAGTCTAGGATTCTACTAGGTCAAGTGTTCGCGAGATATTACTCGTTTGCTCCCTTACCTTTCTTGGCGGCGTATAAGTCTTGTATGAGAAAGGTATTTTGAGGGATCGCCTTTCGTGGGGCTCACTCGCTCCGCTCGTTCGCCCCCTTCCTTGGTCCCTGTCTCGGTTTAGCATAAGTCTGATATAAAATACTTTGGGTTTTTGCCTTTCATGGGGCGAACGAGTGTACAGATGACCTTCGGGCTTAGGATTTTTTAACAGGGAACCTGTTTTATGGGGGGCTTTTTGAGAAATTTGCCGTCCGCCGTCCAGCAAAAAACTTGGAAAAATTTCGACCCTCGAGCCATATATGATAGGAGAGGGACTTGGAAAAATTTCGACTCTCGAGCTATATATGATAGGAGGGGGACTTGGAAAAATTTCGACTCTCGAGCCATATATGATAGGAGAGGGACTTGAAAAAATTTCGACTCTCGAGCCATATAGGATAGGAGGGGGACTTAGAAAAATGTAGACTCTCGAGCTATATATGATAGGAGGGGGACTTAGAAAAATTTCGACTCTCGGGCCATATATGATAAGAGGGGGACTTGGAAAAATTTCGACTCTCGAGCTATATATGATAGGAGGGGGACTTCGAAAAATTTCGACTCTCGAGCCATATATGATAGGAGAGGGACTTGAAAAAATTTCGACTCTCGAGCCATATAGGATAGGAGGGGGACTTAGAAAAATGTAGACTCTCGAGCTATATATGATAGGAGGGGGACTTAGAAAAATTTCGACTCTCGGGCCATATATGATAAGAGGGGGACTTGGAAAAATTTCGACTCTCGAGCTATATATGATAGCAGGGGGACTTGGAAAAATTTCGTCTCTCGAGCGAGAAAAATTTAGATTCTCAAACTATATTATGATAGGCTTATAGTAGGTCTAGGCCTTCTTTATACCATCTTTATCTAGGTCTAGGCCTCCTTGAATTTTCAATACCAAATCCCATTCGACTCATAAAACAGGTTCCCTGCGTTCCTCGTTCAACTTCGTTAAGGGAGCCGTCGTTTTCCTAAGTTTCTTGCTGGACGGCGCACGGCAAATTTCTCAAAAAGCCCCCCATAAGACAGGTTCCCTGTTAACATTTCGACTCTCCAGCCATGTATGATAGAAGGGGGACTTAAAAAAATTTCGACTATCGCGCTATATATGATAGGAGGGGGAGTTAGAAAAATTTCGTCTCTCGAGCGAGAAAAATTTAGATTCTCAAACTATATTATGATAGGCTTATAGTAGGTCTAGGCCTTCTTTATACCATCTTTATCTAGGTCTAGGCTTCCTTGAATTTTCAACACCAAATCCCATTTGACACTTAAAACAGGTTCCCTGCGTTCCTCGTTTAACTTCATTAAGGAAGCCGTCGTTTTTTCTCTCTGAGCCCTAACCTAATTTTGGAAGTGTGCGTGCGTGCGTGCAAGATCCCTTTTGGACCTATGCAGTGAACTACTGGTATACTAGGCTTATACTAGCTTTATACTAGCTCTAGACTAGACTTATACTAGATCCAGACCTAATATACAGTATACTAGCTTAGTATACTAGGCCTTATTCCTAATATGCAGCATACTAGCCCAGTACATAGCTAAGCTATACTATGACATTTTATACTGGGCTTATACTAGGTTCAAGCCTCCTTTATACTAGCTTCATACTACATTTAGACCACTAATACTACAGGCTTAGTATTAGTAGTTTATACTAGCTCTATTATACTAGGCTTAATCACAGTGCTAGTGGCCCCGCTCGTTGGCCCCCTTCCTAGCTGTTTTATAAGTGTACATTTGCACGCGCACGTGGGGTGTACTCGCAAATTTCTGAATCACCCACGGGTAAAGATGTGCACGCGCACGCGCACATGCACGCGGGGTGTACTCGCAAATTTCTGAATCATTTATCGGTTGCACGTGCACGGTCTCTCTTGACGGGGGAGGGGGGGGGGTACTCGCGAATTTCAAAATCGGGGTACGGTGAGATAAAAAATGACATGAAACATGTCAAAAACTATCGGACTATCGACTATCTCGACAGTACCTCGAAAAAAATGTTGGAACTATCGATAGCGTGAAACTATCGACTATCGCCCATCACTGGGGAGAGCATGTACTCTGCTTGGCTGCAAGCTTCGTCAAGAGACACGATTTACAAGTACGACCTAACCTGGCATTATTTCATAAGAAAAGGGGATTTTCAAAACTAAGAAAATAAAAAAAAAAAACAGACGGGTTCTTTAACATAGTTGAACGAGGGGTGGCAAGGAACCTGTTTTATGAGGCACATGGGATCTGAAAAATCTATGACGTTATCAAATTGTGATTTCACAAGCCTGAACTATGATGTCATCAAGTTGTGACGTCACACGCTTGGAATTTGGAGCTCTATATGATACGTACAAGAAGGACTTGTAAAAATTTCGACCTCCAAGCTACATATGATAGAAGGGATATTTAGAACAAAAAAACTCACGGGTTCTTTAACGGCGTTGAACGTGGGGTGGCAGGGAACCTGTTTTATGGGGGACGAGGCTCACCTATGATATCATCAATTTGTGACGTCACTGACCCGGAAGGGGATTTAAAAAAATTCCGATCTCCAAGCTATATATGATACGACCCCGAGCTATAATTATATAATAGGAGAGGGATTTGGAAACATTGTATATCAAGATACTTGAAGGGGCTATCTTTCAGGCTATACACACCAAGATACGAGGCGGTTTTAGAATACCTTAGAAGGACGATCTGTGTCTTATGGTGTTTGAAGCGTTGCATATGTAGCTTATTGAAGGGGCCAAGTCAATTGGTGAATGAAACATTGCATATCTAGTTACTCGGAGCGGCTATTTTTTAGGCTATATACACCGACCACTAAACTACTATTATAGGATAGGAGGATAACTGGGAGAATTTTCAAGTTCTGAGCTTTGCCGGCCGGATAGCGGACGTTTTTTTCGACCCCCGATAAAACAGGTTCCTCGTTAAATGAGGCGGGTAGAATCATTAGGATCAATCGCAAAATATGAGCTATCTTCAGCGTATTGCAGAAAGCCAGAAGCCGAACTCAGACAAATTTTTTCTGATAATAGCGAAGCTGAAAGCCAAGTTTATTCAAACCTGCCTAGGCCAAAAGCCAAAATAAACTAAATTTTTCTAGGTTCCAGCTTTCTTTTTAGTTTTTCCAATTATTCGCAAAATAGGAAAATGCAGAAAAAAGAATCCCAGATTTACGACAATATCTTTTATCTTTTAAAATTTACTCGATATCTAACTGAAACTCAAATAAAGTAACAAAGATAAGAAAGATTGTTCCACGTTCAATTCAGCTTTCTAATCGTTTGGCATAGAAGCCTGTTGAGTTCAGTGGAGATGAACACAAACTGGAAAATAGGTATTTTCCACAAACATTATAAAGCCCCGATTCTCCCGATCGTTTCATCTGAACTCAGATTTTTTCATGACGTTCATCAGCCGAAAATCATCTGAATTGTTCCAAACGACAAATTTTTCAAGATTGTAAGTTTAGGCCAAAAGCCGAAGCCGGCTGCAATACTCTGGTTATTCTACGGAAACTTTCTTTTCATAATTCCTAGTTCTCCGTCCTCCAGTGACTTGAGAATGGACAAGAGTACCTATTTATACCAGGTAAAATTTGAACGGACACGGACTCCTTGAAAAGTTTTCGGCAGTTGTACCTACCCAATCCAACCAATTTTTTTACGAACTAAATCCTTGTAAATATTGACCTGTTATTACTGAATGGTCACAGGAATGATCGATAGTGGGAAAGCCAACATCATAGACATTGAAAGCGATTACTTCAACAACGTAACTTTCCTTTTCTCGTGAAAAATTGCGTCCTTATTATTTTCCAAGACCAAGGTCAAACGCAAACAGTTGATTCTAAAAATTTATCTTAAACTTAGAATAAAATCGTTTTTCTACAGATTTTTCCCTCAAGTTTTCTATTTTTTACTGATAAAGGTATGGTCTCAGAAAAATTTAGAAATACAGGGAAACGAAAAAAAAAATATAAACAGTAAATCGTAAGTATTTTACTGCTCTGAATAATGTGAGTAGAGATTGAGCGTGCCATGCAAAATTTTAAACCTCTTTTTTTCCGTCTACATCGGTTTAGGAGAACGGATCGAAATGAGAACAAAAATGCAGAAGGTAGAAAATTTAAGATAAAATTCGCCATGAAGAATGGAAGGAGAAACTTCCAAAAATAGGAACAAAATCCTTTCCCGATATCTTATACTCCCTTATTATGGTGTACTTTTCGATTGATAGTTTCTTTCAAGCTCCAGTATAGAACAATAATACCATCTTATAAACGAGCATTTCATTGGGGAATACTTCTTTATGGTCTTCTGGTGGAACGACGGAAGCTACGTAGTTCAACTTCTCTGAAATCATATTCTTTTCTTTACTTTCTCTTTGTGAGTTTCGTTCCTTCTTTTCTTCATCGTTCGACTACGTTTCCTTTCTTTCTCTTTCCACTGTTTCATTTCCACGCTTACCGCTTTCTTCCCTCCTTACTTCCTCGACATTTTCTCCTCTATAGTCCCAATTCACCAGCCTTTCTCGCAAAACAAATATTTTCTCGAGTCATGAACGTAATATACTTGTAATTAAGCGTAAAAATGGCTACATCGTACGTTTTTCAAATAACAAACTCTTGACAAATGTCAACAAGAATTTTCTGGTTCAGAGGTGAATAAATTCAACGAACATCTGATAGCAGAATGTCTGTCTATACTACAGAATCTTCACTTTTCAGATCATATGTACTTTGTACGTTTTCTGTTGCTAATCTTGATTGACAATGCTGTTTATAGTTTGTACATTGTATTATATTTCTTTGATTCATATTATTACAACCTAACTGTATATTAAACATCAAGGACTTCGGAATAATGAAACAAATTGAAAGTGACTTCAAATTAATGTAGGCAAAGTCCAGTTTAAACGGGTACCTATAAATAATTTTTCAATAATTATCAACTTCACTTAAGACGGCATACTTCTGTCGGCAATAATTAGTTACTACACATACTTAAGTACGTAGATGTGGAAAAAGAAATGCTCTCTCTTCCGTCGGAACTTCGACGCGTACGATGCCTGACTTTTGAGAAAAAGTTAATAAAAAAGAGGAGAGAATGAACATCACAGTCATTAAAATTTTGTAAGGTGTAAACCGAAGTGATGATGATGATGAAGATAATTACTATTCCAGCCGCGTCCCATGCATACAACAGTACCTACTGCTGTTACACTCTTTCAATATATTAATCTGGAACGTGTTCGCGAATTTGTTGTATGTACACCACAGAGGAACGAGCGAAAGTAATTAAGGGTCATGCCTCCAGCGGACAGGAAAAATCTTGGTAACGATAATTTTATACAGGCCATGTTTTGCAAAATACATTTCAGCATTTTCTACGTGAAATATAAATGCACCTTTTGTTGGTTTTGTATTAAAAAAAAAAAAAAAAGAGTTTACGTAAACAATAAAATCACTATTTCACGTTATTTCGAGTGTTATTTGTTGAGCAGCATAACTGTGATAATTGTTCGCATCTCTTGCAGGCCTTGGGCTTCTATAAATTCAATTGTGATGTTCAACCAATAAATACGAAAAGACAATTGGTAATCAATCATAAGTGTAACGAAAAAATAAAATACGATGAATATAGAGGAGGAGCTTTACTGTGATTTAGTGAAAATTGAATAATTTCGGGTAAAACGTCAAAAAACCAAGTTAGAAGAAGATTTTGAAGAACAAGTAGAAAGTAGTTATTTCATTCAAAATCCGCTTTCCCAATCAAGACTTGAAATGAATTTAAAAAAGAAAAAGGTAAACCTCGAAAGGACGCGGACTACTCCGTGTTCCTCAATATGAGTACAAACGTATTACAGAACTGGCCATTTGCAATTCGAAAATTGTCACCCAGCGACTCATCGCGATTTTGATGAAACTCTTTCGAGGGGGAGGGAAGTACTGGAGCATGGGATATTTGATAAAAGAAATATAATTTGAGATTTTCTCGAATTATTTATTAGTCATCATTCTACCAACTTCCGCACATAAGAAAGATCAATTCCATCCCATAAGCATAAATATAGGTATATCTCAAGTTAAAGGGACGATTAGAGCACGACGTGCAACAATTTGATTTTCCGCGAAACTGTACGAGGGTATCCGTAACATTCAAAATGTCAGTTTGACGTTGATAGCACGGTTTGTTGGTTACACTTAGTCCTCAACCCTACTATCACATTCAATGTTTGAAAGACTGATGAGTGATATATTGATGTATTGCCACCGTCATGTGACAGCCGTGCGTACTCTCGACTAGCTCACTAGCTTTTGTATTCTTCGCATCACGTGTGCACCCCTTCATCATAGCGAGTACCTATCAAAAGAGACTTCAAATCTACACTTCCGATGTTTTTAGGTATCGTCAATTTACGGACTCCCCCATATCCCTATAGTTTTTACACAAATGAAAATTTCGACTATCTATTATTGATGTCTTTTTACAAAAAATACAACTAGGTACTCTCTTACGTTCGAAAATCGGAAAACTATTTTGTCGAAGAGAATTGTTTGAGTAAGTACCTTATCAAAATAAATAAAAAGTTCGAAAAACAGTGCACTGAGAAAAATTTTGGTGGTACTTTTAACTAAAAAAGATAGTAAAGCCGGTCCAGTCGAAGATTATGGTTATAACGACTGAAAAATATAGTTATACAGTACTTACGAGAAAAAGTAGTAAATAAAACTAAATATTACTGAAATTGCTCAGTTGTTTTTACTAAAAAATCGTGACTGGACCGGCTCTTAGTCAAATTTACTATAGTTTTTTCTCCGTGTGGATGCTGTCGTTTTCTCATCAGTATTTGACTTGAAAAGAAAAAAAAAATCAAAAAATTTGTGAAATCAAATAATTTCAAGAGATGTCCATCGTTTAACTTTTTTTTTTTTTTTACCTGCAGTTGCTCAAACGATGCTACGTCAGATCCTTCCTTGTCTACGGTGAGTTTTGATATTTGAATTTAATGGTGCTTAAGAAGAGGAAACTTTTTTTATATGGACTTTTTATATGATTAAAACGTTCTTCGTGTGTGGAAATTGATAATGTTCTGAGCACCATAATGACAGGATAATATTGTATTATCATAGCAAATGTTGCTTACTATCGATTACAAATGAGTATTCGAATACTTCTGCCTATGATCATTGATCACATTCACTCTTATCAGTTAGTATTGTCACGAAAACAAGGCTTATTAATCTTTATATTTTCATCAAGCCTCTCCAAGTTTTAAAAATCTTAGGAAGATCTTTGTTGTGTATTACTAGTATAAGTTACAGCCAATATCCTATGCAAAATAAATTACTGACCATCTTTTTATTTGACAACAAAACACTTGCTTCTCACAAGGTCTCTCTTATCAATTGAATCAATTAGGAAAATACGTACCGGTAAGTTATATCTCACTCTTCACTACAGCTCGTCTTACATAACTTTAAAGTTACCTAATACGCCTATGTTATTCCTATTTCCTACAATCTTTAATACTTCTTCTAGAGAGTTGAAAAATGAAATTTAAGAGTCTCTAGTGGTTATAATAAGTATAAGGTTTATTAGAGTTGATGGAACGTCTAACTCAGTAACTCTAGACAATGACCTATAATGATAGTTTTCCAATTACCTATCACAAATAGAAATATCAGTTACCGGCATCAATATTGCACTCGATAGGTATAATTATGTACAAGTTCTCAAAAATAAGTGACTTTTCTATCATCGAAAGACAATTGTCAAAAAATTACAACAAACATTACCTATCGGGATATGTAAGTTACGTACTTAGAGGCATTTAGACTACTTGGGTAGAACCTATACTTTTAGTTATAACAAAATACACACTGCTTTGTTTAGAGACAGATCGCGCGTTCCTGTCTCCAATTTACCAAAACAATTCAATTCTGAAGTTGAGAGAAACGCACCACAATTTCTCTAATAGATTTTGTTTAAATAAGAGATATCTAGATAATATTGTAATGAATGATCAATCATTACCTGATTCTGTTTCTTTTATAGATTCATTCTCAGATGTGCTTATAAAGATTCTCCGGGTCGAGATATTAATTTTCCTTGATACCATATCCAAATTGTATTCGTATTCATAGCACTGTCACTAATCACTCCCGGTCTCAAAAATTTCATCTTATTCTTCACCAGATTAAAATCGTCATAACACGACATAATTCAAGAATAAGAATAAACTCAGTATATCTTCGATACACAATCACGTTTAGTATTTTTCCGGACCGCCCACGTATGATAAACTCGTTGAATTTTAATGGACATGCACCGTTCATCATGATCAAAATCAAACCAACATCAATGCAAAACAATCGGTTGTTCTATAAGGTCTTAAAGAGTTGGAGTGATATCCTGAATTCCTGATAGGTACTTAGATTGACAATTATATGTATACCTACGCAAAATGAATTTATTTTAATGAATAAAATGAAATTGAAGACCAGTCACGGTTAAAGTTAAAGACGCAAAGAACTATCGCATTATTTTTCACGCCATTTTTTGCAACTGAGGAAAACCCAAAGCACAAAAATAAAACACAATGGACGGGGCATATTGTAGGTGCGCCAGTGTTGATTGAAGAAATATTGATAAGCGGTATATAGTAAGCTGTAAAGTGCGCGCTAAACGATCAATATTTATGCGTCAATTTTCACATCAATTAATGATGACCCTGCCTTTAATAAATCGATGACAGAAATTTTTCTTGTGGGTTCTACCTAAAGATACCTAGAAGAACAAGATAACGCACGCGCCGTATAACACGAGTTAAATGGACTGTGTTATTTGTGATAACAAAAATATCGACTGATATCGATTCGTTTGGCAAGAGTACTCATTCTGCAGGAAATCGGTCCAATTGCAAATTTGCTCCCCATAAGAACACATGGGAAGCAAATCGATCATATGTAGGGCTGCCAAAAATATGTACTTATTTTTTTAAAATAATTATGAATAGGATGGTAAACCAAATAGAACATGAAACTGAGTGAAATCATAAGAAATTGAATACATGATATGGTTGTATGCTCAAGGTCGTCAACTGGTCAACGCCTTACTAATTCAACACGACAGTACACCTGTTCAAATTCGAAAGACAGACGACAGTACACTGTTCAAATTCGACAGACAGACGACAGTAGACAGTATACCTGTTCAAATTTGACAGATAGACGACAGTATACCTGTTCAAATTCGACAGATAGACGACAGTACACCTGTTCAAATTCGACAGCTGATAGACGACAGTACACCTGTTCATGAAAATTTTTATCCCTCCGAGACATTAGTCTTATGACCGCAACAAGTACAAACGCGAGCATAGCTTCTCACCTCTCTTTACTCTATCTTTACAGGCGCAACGAGTATAAACGTTCCTATCATGTTCATTCATCTTACGGGCGCTATGAGTACAAGCGCTCATATACTTACTACAGTACAGAGTACCTACGTCATATTCTATATTGTCATATTCTTCTTCTCTCAATCTAAATTTGATTTAATTTCAATATGTAGACCGCGCAACGAATATAAGCGCGCATATCCGTAGACATACAGCGGGTTTTTTCTCATATCCCTCGAATACTGAGCGCAATGAGTACAAACGCAGAATACATTGGTCCTATAGGCGCAACGAGTACAAGCGCGAGTTAAAATACACTCAGCCCTGTTCTCGCTCTCTTTTTCTACTTAAACGAAGTTAAATATCAGGAAGGAAAGTAGCATGGCAGGTCCCTCGCGAACTAGCAATATAAGAGAGCTCAAAATTCCCCCCCCCCCCCCAAAGAGCTGGCTCGAATTTTTTGAAGTCCAAAAGGGCCAGCTCAAAATTTGTTCAAATCCCAAAAACGTGACCCGTGACGTCATGGCCTACAGCTATCCGTGACGTGAGTCATTTACCGCTCATTCCCTACATTTTTATTTTTGTCTATTTCCTAGGTATTTTGTCATTTCATATTATTTTTTGCTCGTTTTGGCTCATCAAAATAAAAGAAAAATCACACTTATTTTGGAGAGTTCCAGCTCTAAAAATAAGTACAACTGTATTTTGATTCAAAATTGACCGTTTCTCTTTATCCCGTCTCAATGTTCCGCAATTGTCAATTTTTATTGAAAAAAACATAGGAGAAAAAAGAAATTAGGATTTTAAGTAATTTTTAAGAACTTTCTTTGATGTGCCCCAGCCCTCGAAATACATCAGTCAACAGGTATTTTCAACGCTGAGTCCAATGCCGTTGACCATTTTCCTGGATAATCTTTCAATGTTCCGCAATTGATAATTATATTCGCGAAAATGATTTTAGTAAATGTGATGCATTATTAAAACTTGAGTCGACCAAAACAAATCTCCAGTACTTTATAACTTTTAAAATGTTTTGTTTTAAATCTTGCATTATTATATATTTAGGTCTTTAGGACCTCTGAGCTTTGGAGTATTACTCTGGAGACAAGTCGTTGCCATTGGGCTCACCTACTGGAACCTCTGAGCCTTCATTTCTGTGAGAACAAGTTATATGGAGAGTACCGGAGACCTCTGAGTTCCTTGAGACAAGTCTCGACTTAGGCCTCCTAGCTGCGTAACCTCTGAGTCTTCACATCCTGCTTGAGAGAAAAAGTCACATGGGGAAGTACCGGAGACCTCTGAGCTCCTTGAGACAAGTCTCACCTGTGGCTTCCTATCCGTGTCCTCTGAGTCTTGAAAGCCTTTTCCTCTGATTAATCTAGAATATGTCGCTATGTACATGTAATGCCGATCTAAATAGGTCAACCAATTGGAGGGAGTGATGCTCACACATGATTTTTCTCCACAGGTCACTCAAGATTACGTTTGGTTCGAGATATGCCGCTCAATCCTTCACCTCCGTGTCCGACGATCGTTTTGGCTAAATTAAGAAATTATTAAAATTTATAAAGTACTCGTTTTTACCCTGATTTAAAATAATATAGCTTTTTAGAATGAGATACCTCATGCTTTGAATTCTATTCGGTGCAGTCGAATACCTTACGTATATACGCACACACACGCAGATAAAAGTATTGTATATTTTACCTAGTTCCACAATCATGATTTTGAAGAGAACAAACTGGAAGAACGGTTGATGCCGGATATCGATTTTCTATTATTGTTTAACAAATTCTTATCATCGTTAATGACGACATCGTCTTTCTTATTCGTTTGGCGTCCTATTTTTCTAGAGAGAGATTCGTTTGGTGTTGTACCTATTTTTCTAAAGTGAAACATTCCTTCAGAAAATCTCGGTTATATTTATCTCAATTTGAACTTTCTTCATTATCATTAGTCCACGAAGAATTAGTATTTTATTCCTCAAGTAGCAGCTGAAATACAGAAGCTTTTAATCGAATAGAAAAACGAATACTTACTCGTAATTTGCTCCTTGTATAGCATTCATTGAAATAAGATATCATTATGTTGATTTCCAATTAAAATCGAAAGGTTCTGTTGTTATACCATCTACATAATTTAGATATGAGGCTAATATGCGTGTCTACTATTAGAGTTGATGTTATCAGAGCAGCTGCTAGAATGTTGGGAAATTCTAAAGTATTTCGTAATAGAGATATTGAAATTAATTTTCACAATTGTACTATGTACTCTCAAATTCAGTGGCGGACCGGTTTGACAAAACAGCTATATGTTTTTACAATTATGTACACTAATTGGTGAGAAACTGATATTATTCATCTATGCAAAAATTTAATTGATAAGGAGATCTAGTCGTCGTCTTCCATCTCGACGGACATAAACCACTTATTTTGTGTCAGAATTTTACGTTCCGCTGGCGTGATCTGAAAGGGCCTTGAAAAGATCTTCTTCATCAACTCATTGCATTTTTCAGCGACAGTGTCCTTTGCGAACAACGTTAATATCGATTTCATAAACTTGATCGTAAGCTCTTCATCATCCACGTCCACGGCGTCATGTTTACCCACAGTACACGCAACATCCCACGTCTTGTTAAGCTTCAGACCAATAATTGGACTTACATGAATGCCGTATTGATGTATTTCATCTTTAAAAGTAGTACGTAATTCTGTTGCGAATAGCTCTAAGCGTCCATTGCGATAAGGTGAAGCGATTCTTTTCATATTGGCTCTTACATAATCGTCATAAAATATTAACCAATGGATAATAGCACAAAATCGGTTCATATGCGTCATAGTTTTCAGAGCCTTTTTCGATTCTTGTTGTACTCGGGTTCTTCTCCAACCTCCAGCAATAGAGATATTTGGATAAACTGCAAGCAAAATCGAATTTTGCAGATTTGGAAAATGCTGAACGAACTGCCAGTCCATATATTTGAATTGGAGCACCTTTACTCCATTTCTAATCTTCCGTGAGCATGTTGTCAATCCAAGAACAACCCGCTGGAACTTGATGACCGCCGATTGATTCTTGTACTCTTGGTATTCACTTTCAGAGAGAGTATAAAACGTGGCTGTTTCCACAATAATAGTATTCAAAAATATGCTTAAAGCAATAAAACTTATTGAAAATTTCTGAAAAAACATCTTGCAAAATGTGATCCTACAGTTACTGTACGAAGAGTAGAATGTTAGTTTTTAGAGAGATAACTTTTCCGACGCATTTTTGTTCTTCTAGGTAACTAAAGAGATAAGTCAGTAATCGCTAATCACATCGCATAAACAGATCTGATGAAATACAGTAACTTACCTATAATAATGAACGCGATGTGGAACGAGGTTGAGATGAGGAAGCTGAATGCACTTTTTCCTTTGAGTGCCTCGTGTGGTAATTTTGATTGATTACGTGATTCCAAGGGTTTTAAGGTTACAGTTGTTGTTGGAGAGAAGTGTGAATGGAAACGTTCCCCAGATTTAAGGGGATCCTTTAAATTCTCATAAAAAGATAAAAAAATGATACAAATTGATATAAAAATCGATACAAAAGTTTGAAAGTTTTCAACCTACCTAAATTCCTATGAAAACAGGACGAGGACGAGGAGGAGGGTTGCGAATGCGAGGAGCGACACTACTTTGTAAATACGGGAAGAAGTTCGCCCTGACGTCATGAGAAAAAGAGCGGCTAAATGAAAATCCTCTCTTGACGTGAACAGACTGTATACTCAGATTACTCCTCATCCTTTGACTTTATTAACATGGTGACGATTTTATTCTTATCACTTGCGTATACATATCTTATAATTATAGGTCCTCAATGAAGATGGTGCGGCTGTATTACACCTAATGTATCTGCAGGACAGCAATCTTGTTGATGAGAATCTGATTTTGAGCAGGTTTTTCACAAGTTCTTCATATTATTCCGAATATAGCTTGACATTACTCAATACAACCCAATATCATGGCTCTCTGTTCAGAGAAACATATTTGAAGGGTACATTTGAATGGACTACTATTGAGACTCGGAAGTATATGATATGAGGAGGGTTAGATGTCTCTCCACCATTGATAATTTGAAATTATGTGGATGGTCCCATGATTTTATTGCACCTATCGAAAGTACTGTAGTTCTACAACACCCCATATAAAATCTAGGTTTTATACAAGAAGAATTGTGTAATATGGTCAATTATTCAAGTACTGTAACTAAAATTTAAAAGAAGAAAATATGGTTAGGTACCTATCAAGAGTTTTGAAGAGATTTTTAAAGAAATTTGTTCGTCGAGAGACGTACTGATTATACAAAAGCTTTCATCTATTTAAAAGGTACCGGTATTTAAATTGGTTGCATATTTTGACGACGATGCTGCACTACTTTAGAGAATACGAGTATTGTATATATTCACTTTAGGTACTGACGCTGATGATTCGACGTAGCAGATGTCGGTGACACAGAAGATGTTGAGTAGAACTAGGGGAAGAGTTGAAGAATAATAGCCGACTGTCTAGACTGATATGCAAATTTTTCTTAAGAAAATAGAATAACGATTACATTTATTCGAGAATTTAATCGTCAAATAATGACTCATACCCGCTTTGAATTGCAACTAATGATTTTGGTTTAATCAAAAAGGGATTGTCTATGGTGCGGTGAAATCGTAGATGAACTGTGAGCCGAGGTTAGAACGAATGAGTTGGTTATGAATAAGTAGGTGAACTTCGTCAGGGGGTTTCTTAATTCCAAATTTTGAAGATCGATCAACATTGCAGCTAATAGTAATAATTATCTTTTCTTGTATTTTGGAGGATGCCGAATATGTCTTGAGACACCAAGGAACTAAAAGACCCAATGCCGCGAATTGAGCTTCGAAAATCTCTGAGAAAACGTACTGTGTACACAATCATATCCAATCCGTCCGGAGTTAAAGTTCGTAATGTACCTACTTTTGAAACATTCTCTGCGGCAAAGTTTTTCTTGGTTCTGTACCACTATCACTGCATTCGTTTTATAGAGAGTATTCTTGGCAATGATTTTATACCTCGACCCGTGAGAAAAGTTGTTTTATTTTTTTGTTCACTATATTTCTCGTGTATATGCGGCACTTTTCTCTAAAACTTAGCCATATTCTTGGCTAAGCTATTGCAAATAATCCTGTCCCTTCACGAGTGATAAATGCTGCAATGTACAGTATCAGGCATTTTCGATTGTAGTCACGTATACTAATTTCTATTCTCCGGATGTTATATTTTTTTTATTGAGTTTCAATTACACTTTCATACATCGTACTAGAAGACAGGGTCTCGAGAAATTGATAGCTATAAGCTGTGTCATGTGTATTACATTTTAAAGTACGGAAACTGCACATGTTTCTTATTTATTATTACTTTTTTTCTTCTTCTTCCTCCTAACAGAGTGATATTATCCGGACTAAGATGATACGCACGAGAGAAAGCGAGAAAGAAGATAAAACAGTGCGAAGAAGAGTGAATGTCTTTCAGTAAGCAGGAAAAAATCAAAGAAGAAAGGAAAACAGAAGAAAAAAATCGAGGACCGTGGAAAATGAATCAGTGCCTCCTGAGACTGGTATGTAGGTTAGAGTTGAAGGAAGAAAGAAAGAAAAAGTTAATTTTCCTCAAAATTTTCGCAATAGAAAGAGAAGAAAAAAAAACGTACAAGGGAAGCGAAACTAGAGAAGAAAAATTGAAGAATGTAAAATGTAATGTTCTCGGCAATTTGCTTTTTAATAAAGCTCGCAAACAAAGGCATCATAGCGCAGAGCTCTTGTATCGCAATGAAAACCATTTTAATATTAAAATTTATCGTTTACCGAGGGAAAACGACGAATAACCATTACTGACGTATTTTTCTTTTGCATTATTTTTCTTCTATATACTGTTTTCATCCGGCGCGATACTCGTTTTTATGCCTGCTACTGGTGAATTCTCCGTAGCGAGAAGATGCTGTCTGGTCCGTGTTATGAATATTATCTCGACTGAAGTAATTGTCGATTATCATCATTGCGAAGAAATAACGCGAGGATAAGATAAATCGAGATTATCAAAAATTTTTACGATGCTAAGTAATGTATTTCTTTCTTTTATGATTGATGAATGACGGCATAAAACAAACGAAAGGTAATTCCTTTTGATTTCCTGTCGAAAAAGGGAAGCGAAAAAAAGAAGTGAACGTAAAATAATATTTACGAACGAACGTTGCGATTTCTCTGAGACCGATATAGCGAATACATCTCTGGCGAAGGAGAAGTAAAAATTTTCTGAGAACGTTTGTGATGAGAGCGTGGTCTCGTTGTGAAGGGTACTCATTGCTAAAGACAAGATTTATCAATTTCAGTTCGTTTCACTAGAAACGGCGGCAATAAATGAACAAGAGTATGTAGAAAATGCGCGGCAGCGGCGTCGGTGCGAGCGTGAGAGTCGGGAGCAACACGCGCGTACTTACGGTGAACTAAATAGGCAATTTCATTAACATTCGAACAGAAGTGGATAACACCACATTTATGGATTTTTATATCCCCGCCAGACTATGCAATTTCACCGTAACATTGCCGACTACATGTCGCGTTCCAGCGTCAGCTGCGTGTGTCGAGAACGTTTTATTGAAAACGAGAGAAAAAAAAATAAAATAAATAGCGAGTATAGGTGGGTGCTAGAAGGAGGGAATTTTCGAAATGAATATGGATTCTATTAAGCAACAACGGAGGAGGAGGTCGCGGAGGGAAAGCTATTTTGGCAGTTTTGAATAAAACATTTTTCAACGTGTCCGTTCTGTGTGTTGTATTTTCAAGATGTTTTTGAAATCGTCTTCCTGCGAAATTGGATTTCGCCGCACATTTTAAGCACTGTAATTTGGAAAACAAAATTTACCATTTTGAATCAAAAGCTGACGATTACACTTTGAATGAGCATACAGTAAACCGTGCTCATGATAATCGTGGAATGGACAATCTATTCAAATTGTCTTCCACCCGGTCCAACAAATTGAGCGTCGAGAAAAGATTTTCGGTGCTTTTTTGCATCGATGCGATAGATTAGTGTTTGAGTGCTAATATTTTATTCGTTTGTGTACTGCTGTTCGTATCTTTATTTACGTATTCGTTTTTAGTCGCAAATATACTCCTATTTATTCATTTTTCCATTTATATTCTATTTATTTTTGATTATATCAAAATTATCATTCAGCTCTAAGATTGATAGACTCCTCAATATTACGAGAAATCATAATACATAATGAAATGAAGGTACAGTCATGTAACTATAAATGTTTTTTGATAAAATATTGAACAACGACCAGGTATCGTCTTGACTGTGCTAGACATCGTCAGGTACTGAATTGCAAAAAAATATTATGTACACACTAGTCATCGACTGCAGGATAAAGCTATCAGAAGAAAGCAACGAATCATGCTCGCTGTAGAAATGGTAAACGAAAGGATTTACGAATGCGAATCTGGTGTCGTTCATAAGGTTGCTTGACGAGGTGGACGCAACGATAATTTCAACTTCCTCGAGGCGATTAAGATGCTGACCTTTAGTAGTTCTATAGATTAATTTGAATTTGATGAGACCAAAATGATGTCTCTTTTCTAAGCAATGCTTGGCAATAGTGGATTTACCCAGGAGGTCACGGCGAAAGGACCAAGAGTGCTCCGCAGAACTCTCCTTAAGGGTGCGGCTTGTTTGCCTACATAGAAGGCAGAACAACTAGGAGCATTGCACATGACTCGATAAACTCCGACAGACTCTTCGAGGGGCATTCTATCCTTACAGGAAGACAAATGACCTAGAGTTGAAAGGGAGTAGAAGGAACAGTTATAGCCATTCGATTCAAGAATTAATTCCTCCAGAAACACCTATACTTGTTCATGTTCATTCAAGGCTGTTCACATTTGTTTCAAGTATAAATGTTAAAAACATGATTTCCTCGAGTCTCTATCCAAGTATTTTAGCCGAACAACAAAATCTTTTCGAACCCTCTCTCATATGTAACTAGCGGGCAATGTTTTTACGATGAACGAGAAAAGGAGAACTTGCCCCCGTTAGTATGAGTAAAAATTTTGGATTAGGGATCGAGGAAGCTTGGACTCTGGTACCTCGTACGAACGAACTAGAAAGAAAAGCTCCGAGACTCGGGTCTCGTACAGACGTGAATTTCAGAATGAGGTGGCTGGGTCCAGTAAAAAAATGTTCAACACCAGTTGTTATAAATGTGCTTACTTTTAGTGATACCATTTTCATTGTGGATCACATCTGCCTCGGAATTCAACTTCTTCAAAAGATATTTTTCAATACTATTTCAACAATCGTAAGACTCTCCTTTCTTCTGACTTCTCAATAGGTTGAAAATTGTGGAAACGTTGATAACAATATTTCGAAGAAAAAGAATTCGAAAAGCGCACGACGAGCTAAGGCGACCTCCATTATGTAAAAACGAATCATAGTTCTTAAGAAAAAGAAACTGGACAGATGAAAAAACAAAACGGAACAACGAACATTACTATGATTTTCAACATTAAAAAGCACGAATGAGAAAAAATAAAATATAAATGACAATTGAACGATCAGAGAGCTAAACAACACATGAAAAAATGAAAAAAGAGAAGGATACAAGACTGTCTCAGAGTGGAACAAAGCGCAATTTTGAATATTGTAATTAGAGGTGGATCCATTGGGACCAAAAAACAAGGTCTGAAAGAAAAAAGTTGGTAAAAAAAACGGTAGTTAGATTAGACTTTCCTTCACTAAAATTTTCGGATTCTGTTCCCTGGACTCTTTTCTGGATCCGCCCTTGTATTAATTGTAGTTGTTCGAGTGTCCTTACCTTTACGTGATGAGCCATGGCGTACTCCTTCAAGGGCAATCTTGTAGGTGAACAAAGGAATATTACTTTCAAAGAAGAAAGGGTATGAGTAAGACAAGACATAAATTACGGAGCTAATGGTTTTACCCTCCTTGTTTAAAGAGGATATAACATGTATAATTCTACTATAAATACTTTTAAAATAGATGAATCAGATAAACTACATTTTTATTCAGCAGTGCATTAAGGTATGCTTCGAACTCACTAGATTCAAATATTTTTCATTCAAAAGTAACTCAGATACTACTTAAGAACGTGATCATCAATTTCAGATTTACTCCTCTTTAGAAGATAGTTCCTATAAGCAAAGTTTATAAACTCCCGGCCATATAGTCCAAAATTTTATGTACTTACATCCTAAACTGAAATTTGTATTTTTTGCAAACGTTATAAATCTCAACATTTCAAGAGAATTTAGTTCTATCCTTTGTCTTTTTGTATTACTTGGTCGACGCCTCATTATACCGTAGCCAGGAAAAATAGTGCGAAAAATTATGTTTTTCGCGTTAAGAAAAGATGCCTGAAATAATGATTCCAAAACACATTCTTAACGTGCTAGTACGATATACCACCAAAGTTGTATTTTAACGTCGGAAACAGGAAAAGAGCCCACGGGGTGCAGAAAACTAGCTAAGAACTACATAATACACAATATGGGCGAAATGGTATACCAAGATGTGCGTGTATATCGTGTAAATATTCCCATTATCTTCGTCAGTTGTCTAAATACCACTACATGAGCACGCGCGAATAAAACCGCACACATTTGCTCGCTGAAAGTGTACACAAGATAATGAATAGATGGTTATTTTGACATCAGCCCTTCTGGATATTACTTATTTTGTTGCACGTATACTGACTACACTCTTTTCATATTTACTTTTAATTAGGGAACTTTTTTGCTGCTCAGTTAGTGGCGAAGAATTTATGATGAACGTACATAAGTGAAGTAAGTATTTCATTTAGAGCTATAGGAATCTGAAAATTGTACGGAATTAGAACGAGTAATAATGAAATTTAATGCGTTTTTGCCTCATTGAACCTCTTGTAAGTGATCATCCTTCCCTTGATTAGAAAGACTCAGACTGTAAACGAAATTTGGGCGAAGTAAAATTCTTGAAGAATATTTAAAAAAATAAAACAATACGAGAAGCGTTTTTTGTTGAATGTACAATAACGAGGCTAGTATCCCACCTGAGACAAACACTTGAAATTTCACTGGGTAGCTTTTGATAGTATACGTACCTAATTTGTGAAATATCTCGTATAGAACATTTCATGAGTTTGTAGACCCTTCATTTTCCGAAATAAACTACTGGACCATATTTATTTTCATCTCGTTGAGTTTCTGTTATTCCCGCTTCATTTGCCAATTAACCAGAATTAAAGAACTTCGCACTCTCGAACATTTGCAGTCGATTCGTTCAAAACAATGAAATGTCCTAATTTCCAAATCACGAACACTAAGAAGCTGCTACGTGTACCTGTATACCACTTACATTTGTCCATGCCATGACTAGCTTTATTGATCCTCGTGAACCGTTTTCTTTGCTGTCATTTTCAGTAGGTACTTTCCTCTCTGTTAACGTAGGTTATTTCTTTTGAATGTGTCTATTTGCAAGTACTCTACCTACGCGTAAGAAGCTATTTGCAGGTACTGATCACAATTTTAATGTCACTTGCAAAATAAAATTTTCAAGTATATAAAAACAAATGTTTGCTAAAATGAAATTGACAAATAAATTATTATGAAAAAAAAAAATTTATAAAATTAAGTATTCTTTTCTTTACTACTTCGGCGAGTATACTGTATAGGTAATGAGGCAAGAGTGCGAGTGCTGATAAAACTTCTTTGAGATGAAATTTACGCCTCTTTAGAATATCAATTGAAGAGTCATCTCATAAGGTGAGCCGACTGGAGACGTCACGATCCATGATGAGCAATTCCAATCAAACCCATTCCACCTAAAGCTAAAAACAAATAAAAAACTCACGGGTTTCTAGCGGAGTTAAACGAGAGCCTTTTTTATGCTGCACGTGGGACTGAAAAATGTTGACGTACAAGATCTATGATGTCATCAAATTGTGACGTCATAGACCTGGCTTTGGGGCTATATATAATAAAAGGAGAACTTGGAAAAATTCTGACCTCCAAGCTATATATGATAGGACGGCGTGCAGAACGGAATCGGTGTCGTCCCAAAGAAAAACTGGTCAGCATTTCTCTTTCATACCCCACTCGTCGAAGTAGTAAATTGTAATTAATAATTCGACTGGGTCATTTCAACAGACATTTGGTTTTACTTTTTGGAAAATTTTATTTGTCAAATTATTAATAAAGATAATTTTTAATGTCTTCTTATATGTTTGAATCGGACCAACTTGGGGTTGGACTCGCACTCGCGGATTTCCAATAGAGAAAGGTGGGGTACCGGTAAAGAAGAGGTTCTAAAGGATGTTCATAAGGAATCATATAGATAAGGATAGAAGAGGAAATATAACGAAAAAATATCTCTTTATCTATATGATTCCTTGTGAATATCCGCAGTTATCAACATCCTTTCCTCCCCCACTTCCATCTGCAGGGCAAATATGCCCAGTAGTTATCATACTCGTCATGAAAATGAGAGTCACGGATTCGTTTCCCACTAGGGCTAGAAAATATTATCGTCATATTTCCTCTTCTATCCTTCTTTAAAAGACCGGGTTCCTCAAACATTTTTTAGGTCCCTATACGTCATCAGATCTTGACGTGACCGGCAAATTCTGGTCAATGTCATACCCTGTTCCAAATGTGTTCAAGTTCCGATAACTCGTCTTTATCGATATATCGAATATGATAGATTTAATATTATTACCATTCATTTCATTCGTAAATTGACGGGCTCAAAGCTTAGTATAACTCCAGTATACTGTATATGTTACGCAGGACTCGTCTACATAATTGTCTAATTCGTGAAATCGACAACTCATTCGCCCCATTCGTGCTCTAGTATACTATATACTAGACTAGACTAAGTGCAACATACTAGATGACGTCAAAAGGACTTATAAAAATTTCGAATTTCGCCTTTTTGGGACGTATATATTTACAGCTTTCATGGTATTAGGCCTAACAATAGCTTCCATCGTGATAAATCGATTTCACATATCGACTGTATCAATGTCGAGGTTACTTCACCCGCTAGAATTTAAAGAAATGATCTTCGAAAAAGGAGGAGCGGGGAAGAAAGGAGAGGACTATGTTGAAAAACGAGTGGAAGCCCAAACAAAACAGATCAAGAAGAAGCTTGCCCAACTGACCCGGAAGAAGGAAGAAAAAAAGGAAGAGTCAAGAGACAGAGAAAGTAGAGCACACTTTTGTTCCCAGAACCGAGAACCTATCAAGCGTCACCTTCACAGAAGAAGAAAGAAGACTGCTGGACAAAGGCATCAAGTACGTGCAGCCAGAGAGGCTGGACCAGTGTAAGCTCGAAAGTATGGCCATTAGCTGCGAACAAGTAATCCAAACCATGGAACAAGCCCGGACCAAAATAGGGAAAGTGCTGTTGGACATCGAAGAGAATCAAGAGAAGATCCGACAGAACAACCTGATTTTGACAAAGGCGGACAAAGGCAACACGCTAGTGGTAATGGAGAAGGAGAACTACACCCCAAAAGTAGAGTCGTACATCGCAGTGAATGGATACCAAGAGCTAACAAAGGACCCAACACGGAAATACCAAGATGACCTGAAAGCGGTGTTGAAACGGAACAATGTACCCGACAATGGAAGCTAGGACGCTTGGGATGAACCCGCTTGCACCAAAACTCAAGGGGCTTGTAAAACTCCATAAAGCGAACCGTCCGATGAGACCCTCGGTCAACAGCATTCAATCACCATGCTACAAGATAGCAAAGATCGTAGTCACATTCCTGAAAAAGAACTACCAGTTTGCACCCAGACAAAGTATCAGAAACAACAGAGAGCTGATTGAGCAACTGGACAAGTCGGAAATCAAAAGTAACGACAAGCTGATATCCTTTGATGTGGCAGATATGTTTGGTACCATACCGAAGGAGGAACTTCTCACTCTGCTCAAAAACAACAGAATGATACCATGGGGACCCCGACGGGCTGAAGTACGTCAACATGGTGGAAGAGATCTTGAGTCAGAACTACTGCCGCTTTCATAACAGGTTCTACAGTCAGGAAAGGGGACTTGCGATGGGATCACCACTGGCGGAGATATTCATGAATGACATGGAAAACAAGATATTGAAGGGCAGCATGTTCAGAAACTCCATCAAACCCTGGGCCAGATATGTAGATGATATCCTAATTGTGTGGTCAGGCACTGATAGACAGGTGGATCTATTCCTTTCAGAAATGAACGCGATGAATAAGAGCATCAAATTCACAGTCGAAAAAGGCAATGAGGCCATCAACTATTTGGACCTTACACTCACAATGGAGAAAAGTAGGATAGAATACAAAATCTACAGGAAGCCGACGCATACTGACACCATCATCCCAAATGACTCCTACCACCACCCCAGGCACAAGTTAGCGGCAATCCAGACTACTGCTATCGAACAATTTCTATCCTCAAAAACAACGAAGAGAAGAGGAAAGAGATCAAGATAGTAAAGCAGATCGCAGATGGCCACGGCTACCGTAGAGGCATGGTGGATGGAGTCTTTGGGAAAATGGTAACAAAGAATGGAACCCATGATGGAATAGTGGGAAATTACTCTGGATCGATACCATGCATGTAGGAAAGTACACAAACAAGGTTATAAAAGCGTTCAGTGGCTTCGATGTAAATGTGGGTATCCAGAATAACCGACCTATGGTGAAGAGAATCAGCAATGACCACACGGAACAAAAGGACAAGGAAAGCTTGAGCGGAGTGTACAAGCTCAGTTGTGAACAGTGCGAGGGAATTTACATTGGTGAGACTGGGAGAAAGTTTGAGATCAGGAAAAAGGAGCATAAAACGTTGAGGGAGAAAGAAGATGGCAAGTCACTGTTTGGGAAACACTGTAACGAAGAAAACCACAATGGAGAGGGAATATTTGAAGTCATACATGTAGAGAATCGCACAAAGAGAAGAAAACTCTGGGTACAAATGGAGATTGCATAAGCCAAAAGGGAGAAAGCCTGCCTCTTGGACAATGTAATCACATTTGGCAGCAAAAAATTATTCGGCCTGGTGATTGGACGAGAGAAGAAGAACCGAACCAACCAATGAGACAGCAGGAATCCAGGTAGCCAATAGAAACGCAGCATTTAGGATAATAGATTGAACCAATCACTAAGCAGTATGTTTTAACCAATAAGAACACCTTATCACATTATAAGAATAAGAATCTAAGAAGTGAACGAATCACAACAGAGTATTGTTACAACCAATAATATCACAGTGTTATATGTACTATAAAAACTCATGGTCAAGGCCTTGTTTTCCAGTTGCGACACAACTGATGATGAGATAACACCAGAAAGTACTCCTATAATAGCAACTAATCAAGTAGATTTATACAATTGGAAAACCCTTTCTCAATATTAGTGCTCTACTTACACCTCACTCACTCATTACGAGTTCCGATAATATATTGGAAAGATTGATCAATGTATGAGACACTATCATTTCTTATGGGAAATTGCGTATGTACGACTAAACTAAAAGTAAACAAAGAATGAAGGAAATTCAGCAAGCAGATTGTATACTTTCTGCATGCAGTTTTCAAGTATTTAACACAGGTGACAAATGCTCCCATATAACCGCAGTTTCTTATTGAAAAAGTACCGCAATAATAACCATGAACAGTACGCTCCAACGATTCGGGACGTACTGATATCTTATGTTCAAAATTCTATCGTCGTGAAATCTACATAAAGATAAAAATGTTTCTCGACCAATAAAAAGAAAGTATTAACTAGGATGATGACCGGACGATAGTACCCTCGATGTCAAAACGCAGGACCAACTGATCGCACCGCCAACGACCGATCGATACCGCGTACAACAATTTGTTCACAAGGTGTTTTTTATTACTTGAGATATTATTGTATGCTAAGCTTAATTTAGACCCAGTATTGTATAGCGCAGCATAAGCGTATGTTGGATCTAGTTTGAAGTTAGTATAGCCTAGTGAAGTGTAATATACTGTGTGCCAGGACTGGGATACTCGAACTTGGACTCGCAGATTTCTGTTTCGGGTCAAGGGTTCGAGGGTTCCAAGTCCATCAACGGGAGGGGGTAACTCGGACTTGTTGATTTTCAATAGAGCTGTGGGGTTCCGGTAGAGACATTAAAAATGTTAAAATCAGTAACTACAAATAGCTTCTCACGCGTAGGTAGGTACAATACCTACATATATTGTGTACACCTTCATTTTTTTTTTTTTTTTTTTTTTTGCTAGATTTCATGTGTTAGGATGTTTTTAATCTAGTAAGACACAGCCAATAAATTCTTTGCCAAATTTTGTAAGTTTTCCGATCACCGTCAATAGGGGTTCTTAGCCTTCTTGTTTGACGTATGGGATAGACAGTTATATGTTTTGAAAACCAAGGTATGAAAATTGAATTCACTGGTTAATTAAATCCTTCTTTGTATTGACCTCTTCGAAAAGATATAAAAATTCATGGAAAAATAACGTGAATTCACATTTGCGAGGTATTTCTTCAAATGAGTGCGCAGTATTGATAGGCTCGTGTAAAACTGATAACGTTTAGCACGGAAATTCTTCTGCTCGATTTTCCCCATTCAAGAAATTCAAAGAACAAACGTCTTTACTATGAAAATAACATTGTCATCAGAGTTTACATTGGAGGCAGATGCGAAAAACGCGAAATCACTCACATCTCATTTCTCTTGAAGCACTCTTTCCCAAACTAACTGTTCTTTCCAGACTTTTACGTTACGGATTCGTCCATTCAACTTTGAACGGCAAATCGTGTCGACCCAATACAAATCCTTTACTTCGTTTTTTTTTTTTTTTTTTTTTTTTTTTTTTTTGTTGACTAAGTTCCATTTTATCTGTTTTTTCCATGCTCGGTATACTTGATGATCTTTAGTTAAACATCACGGGCGAGTTCACAAACTTCGAAAACGACAGTTTGAACGTTCATCGTGAATGCTTAGAGAAAAATTATTCCACTCGGTCCTTATAGACAAAGTTCAATGTGACAACATGGTAATTTGAATTTTAATAAAGGTTCCTATACTAGCGAGTGACTCCTGAATAGGACGTATTTTGTATCCGGTAGAATAAGAAGTCCAAAAGAAATTAATAATTCTTGTATTATATTTTCGCAGATTACGAAAAGTTAAAACAAACAATCTTAACTTGTGTATATAGGTTGGCAAAAGTTTTTCCAATGCTCCTACATATCGATAAGAGCAATCTGGCGTCGTATCTGCAAACAGTCGCGCAAAAGTAAAAGTTATCCGTTTACCTCACTTATTTTCAGCCGCTTATCGTTTAAAGTACTGCGTAATGTACAAAAGCTTCTTTTACGGACGTCACACACGAATGCATAACCGCGTCATTTATGAATGCGGCAAATTTAAACACTTCGTAAAAACGACGACCCTTTCAAATCTGTTCAACAAAAATAACAGTAATGTGCTTTCTGGTAGATCTCTTTTCCGGAAAAAACGTTAATGGCCATTTCAAAAACGAATTCTATAAAAACATGAAAGAAGAAGACGCGACTGAAAGAAGAAGAAATGAGAATGAGAAAGCAGGAAAATATAGGAAGAAGACGCAAATATTCCTTGACGACTTTTCTACTCAATTGCGCTTCCACTTTTTTTTCTTCTTTCTTTTGTCTGTCTGTTTCATCTCACTTTTCTTTCTTTCTCAACACTCGGAAGATTTCGTTTTTTTTTTCTTTCTCTCTCTCTACAAGCTCTTTTCGAAAATTCCGCTGATGCTCAATACCACATAACAGACCGTGATATTCTACACGCGGTTTATTATGATATTTTCATTCTTTTCGGTAAGAAAATCCCTCAAACTGTTGATGTCGCTTGAAAACGAAAGCGAAAAAAGAAGACGGGAAAGTGAAGAAAGCATTTCACTTAAACGTAGAAAGCGACAAATATTATAGATTCGCACAAACTAGTATGCACTCGAAGAAATCAACCCGAAAGGAAGAATATGTACGTAGTTCCAGTCTGTTGCTTTTATTTTCTATACTTTTTTCCCACGGAAAAATTCGATGAAATGCGAGCTCGGTCAATACCATCGAAGAAGTTAATTGAAGTGATGGAGAAGTCCGTTGATAGAATATGAGTGGTTCGGACTACAAAAGAAGAAGAGTCTTTAATTTGTTCGTTCTCGTGAGGAATATCTTTACACTTTCTTCGCAATTCGCTCGTTTCTATAGTCGTTTCCCTTCTTTCTCATCATATGCGGCGAATCACTTTTGCGTAAGTTACTTGACCCGAATGAGGTCACCGGCCCTGCTGTAAGAAACCTCTACAAAGTGTAACAATTTTCACGAATTCGGTCTCACTCCCATGAAATAGGGGGGGGGGGAATCCAAGACCAACTATTTTCCCTTTGGTAACGCTGAAACATATTTCTTTTTTATATTTACATATGTTGATGTGGTATTCTTTGTAGTTTAGGATTCGCACAATCTCTTCTCGTTTGGCGTGCTAAATCTGTTATTGAATAAGTGATATTGACAAGGAGCGGTTGATTTTCAAAAACGCCCAAGTCGATTTTTTTCAGATTTTTTTGTAGTGATCTTCTCTTACTGAAAAGCTTGGCAAGTGAGCCGTTAAAAATGGCTGACATTTAAGCTCCGGTACGGAAGGAAAAATATTACCACCAGGTTATTAAAGAAGGTTCCTTTGAAATTATCTGCAAGCATTCTTTCTGAATGTGTATGTTTTTAGAGAAGAAGGAGGAAGAAAATTAAATATCGAAGTAACACAATCGCATTAATTTTTAGTGATTATGAGTAACGACGCGTTTTGGTATTCAGAGTCCGACAGAGCTACAAAAACAAAGAACAAAAAAATAGACCAACTCATGAAGGAGGCAAGATTTCGTCACTATAAAAGCATATTTCCGAGACTGGTAAATTCCAGCCGTGCTTGATCAACATAGCCGATGTAGGAAGAATAAAAACTCCTGGAGAAAGGGTTCCAATTCGCGCCTTCCCCCTCGCAGTCAAGCAACTGCCATCATCAATCTTGTAGCAGATTTTATCAATACATAATCGAGTCGATTGCGAAGGAGGTTAGTGAGGTGATTCAGTTCTACGCCATATTGAAAGCCATATCCAAGAGTCTGGCCAGAAAGATCAAATCAAATGATCTCGTCATTTTAAACATGGACAAAGGTAGCCAAGCAGTGGTCATGAATATGACGAAAAAGTGTTTGAATTCTTGAAAGCGAATGATGTCTATGTTGTTACACGATTCATTTTTCATAATTCAACGCAAAGGTTTGTAAAAGCATCAGGAAACGTGAGTTCATCATTCCCTCCCGTAGTAAACGAGCCCTGAATAAAATACATTCAAACTTTATGGGTTACAAAAAACTCATAGAGACGAAGTTCCGATCAGATTCATAGTCTCCTTCATTTTCTCTTTCATGTACAAACTGACGAAATACAGCTGAACTTTTGGTTTTATAATTTTACTGACTTTGATTCCAAGTGCGCGTCATAAAAAATTCAGCTGAATTAATTTGGAAAATTCCTGAATATACTCTTCCTCCTGACTCCATAATTTGTTTGTTTGACGCGACCAGTTTGCTTACCAATGTCCCTCTTGCCCCAATTCTTCGACCTATTGATGATTCACTGAAAGAGGCATTTATTTCGCCCCCAGCTGCCAAAGAATTTCTTTCACTCTTTGAAACGTGCCTCTTCCCCAAAATTTGTCCGTCAAAAAATACGATATATCAATTTTAGGGTGGCCTCCTTAGAGGCTCACCTTCATCATCTATAATTTGCTAAAGCTTTATGAAGATGAAAAGTGTTTGTTTCTCAGAGAAGTTTCCACAATGTTTTAGGAACTGATTAAGGTACGTAGAAATGAATTTCTTCAAGTTATCCTCTCTCTATAACCCTCTATGAAATCCTTACTCCAAGTCGGAGGTAAATCCCAACTTTCTGGACTTCTCCATCACTCTACAAGATAGAAAACATTTGCTCGAAATCTCTGAGAAGCCTACATTAGATTGCTACTCTTACTGCCCCACCTCTCACCAGTATGTAGTTTTTTTCACTGTCAATGTGCCCAGTACGACCAGCATGAATTTCCCCTTTCAAACATTCGTGTTTGACTAAAACATTACTCTCAAAAAAACTCACGAGTTCTTTAACGGAGATAACGAGGGGTGGCAGGGAACCTGTTTTATGGGGCACGTGGGATGGTTGTGACATTACAACAAGGCTGACCTATGACGCCATCAAATTGTTATGTCACAGGCCCAGACTTGTGGCGACACAGCGAAATTTTTTTTTTCATATTGCAAGCCCCTAGCACATCACAGATATCCGGTAGGTGCAACCTATAGCATGCCTATAGCCGGCCGCCATAGGAACTACGTATAAAAATATCACAACAGTTGTGATCTCGGGCTATTTCTTGCATTTCGCGACGTCACAGCGTATGTGATGTCGATAGCGAAAGGGTTAAAATACTGAACAGATTCACTGACTAATTTATTAGAAGGAGGGACAGTTATTTCCAGCTCGGTGAATGTGGACATTTTTCAAAATAATTGGAGGGATACGTATTTAAAGAGTACAGAAGAACCTTATTGGATTCAGAATAAATATTTTTTTTTGTTTCGAATTCAAGTAGCAAACTACATAATTGAAATTGAAGTTTTATTGAAAGAGAAGAAAGAAAGGAACGGACTTAAGTTGGTCATTATCACCAAAATCACTTCACCAGGTCTTATGTCAACACCAATTGTGTACCCTTTAGCCTCATTTCAGTAATTTCACAAATTAAAACAGAAATACAGAATACAAAAAAAAAAAAAAACAATTAATTAGTTCCACTTCTTCTTTGATATCGAAATAAGGTATTTGAAAGAAGGCATAAGAATAGATTGAACCTCTAGGCTGATTCAGTTTATTTTGTAAGTGACATCCATTCTTCCTTGCCCAAAATTTTCAAGGCTCTTGAATATACCGAGTCCTCAACAGATAAATTTACCGCATAATTAAAATGGTTTTCGCATAGAAGAAGGAAAAAAAATAAAGACTTCGAAAACTCTAATTTTTCAGAAATTGTATAAGTAATAACAATGATTTACTATATAATTTACGTAAATTGGGTGTGAATAATAATTTTGGTGACTATAAATTACGGAAAATGAACGCGAATCTACCAACCGTAGGAATGTATGGTTTTTTTGATAACCGCACAGCTCAAACTCCTTGAATAAACAGCATGCCTAAAAATTTATGAATTGTTAAATGTACACAGAGAGTGCGTATTCCCCCTTTAGTATTATTTCATTTTAAAAACATGAAAAAAGAAGAAAAAATACGATATTTGAATACGGTATTAGAGAAGGAAATAGCCAAGGTTCGACAAAGAAAATTTCCTTCTTACGTTCGAAATGAATGACATAATAATTTCAGTATACTACTTTTTTATTCAACAGAAGTATATGATAACCTCCCTCCTTCTAAATGGTTTCCTCCCCTGCATGTGTCGCCCAACGAAAACTCAAGAGTCATTATGAAACGCTAAATTAAGTATAAGCTCTTTTTATCGTCGCATCAACGATCCCTACTTTTTTCATTTTAATAGTTTCATTTAGATAGTACCAATTTCTTCCTTTTTTCTTGTCCTGTCTTCTTCGTAATCATAATATATTTTTTCTTGCGCTTTTATTCGTTTCGTATCTTCATGGTCTGACTCTCGTGTCCGAGAGTGGCGAGCAACTTCATAAGGTGCCTAGAAGAATGCGTTATACGCGAAACATTATAATTTGTTCCTCAAACTTTTATTGCTTTTTGATAAAAACTTCAAGAAAATTATAAACTGAATACAGTGGGCAATAAACATAAAAGAAAATGATATAAAAATGTATCCTTGTACTCGCCCTTTTTGATTTATAGCGCTGTCGTCGTCTCAGGAGTTTCTTCACCCATTTATTCAATCTTTTTCACGTTGTTTTTTTCCCGTATTTTTGTAGACTCGATAATATGTTTCTTTCTAAGATATTTAAAGCTTATCTATACATCAAATGTTTATAAAACTTTCAGAAACAAAAGAAAGCTATAGTGAAAGAACTCGCGAGAAAATAGAATCGTAGATGATATTCGTTAATCGATACGATATGATGCCATCCCTCTTTTATAACATTTTGAACGCGTTCTATTCTTTTATACTGTAATAAAATCGAGGAAGCTTCTGTGCATCTTCTGACTGATTTAACGCATTCAGAAATTTTTCATATATTTCAATTCACTCCTCACCTTGAACTTTCGCTCTCGAAAAACATAAAGAGGTATACAATGGTAGTGAAAAGAATCACTTTGTTTCTAAAAGTACGAAGACAACGCTTTTGTCACAATCTTGATCCTATTCATATTGAAATTATTGGAACTTTCCGGGCTGAATGATCTCTAACGAGATATGTCGTCAATATTCGTCATTGATTCATCGGAATAAAGAGGACGTTAAATTTATATAACGCCCACCTGTTGGTAATAACCACATTGTCGACACAACTATGAAAAACTTGGTAGACGATTACACAAGCACTTCCCTAATTTTTAACGCCCCTCGAATAGCAGTGACTGTACCCATTTGAGACACGACGTTTAGTGGTACAGTAGAGAGAAATGAACATTATTTAACAGAAGCTGGTTGCGAGTTTCAAATTATTCTATGATGAAGTCGAATATGGTTCAGAAACAAGGGAAGCCTTGTCGTTGAAGTGCATTTATTATTTCATCATGAATAAAGGTCATTCAGTCGGACGTGTAACGAATAGAAGATTGTTTTTCTTTTGTCAGTCAAACTTATCCCGCAATATTTAACGAAGGTCTCGCGTATATATTTAAGATTTAGTGGTGACCTGTGACATCAGTAAAGATGTTGGGTACCTACCTACGTACATTTTGTGATATGACTCATCTTTTCTCTTCTTTATTTTTTGTGAAGAAAAAATGCGATCGAATTGGTTACTATTTAAAAATACTGAATAATGTAGATTGATTTTTTGGTTCAGCATCACTTGACCCAGAGATGACAATTTTTACCAAAAATACCTTCCTGAAGCAAGGAATTGTAGTGAGAGTTCGCACATGATGCGTCTACTCACCTCGGTTTGAGTAATTCGTTCAGCAAATCCTCACTTTCCCTTGCAAGAATTTATATTAGTATTAGGTATTCGATTTGGTTTCGAGTACACCTTCAACGGAGAGCCTTGAAAAAAAAATTTGAAAACTTGAGAGGAGATCCAGAGACATGACAAACGACGTCGTGCTCAGCGCAAAAAGTACTCCTAGAATCACCTTCGCCAGTTAATGTTCACTGAAAGTTGTGATCATGAGTGCAAGCCAAATAGTCCAAATCAGGAGAGAGGCGTTTGCGATGTCATTTACGGCCCCGTAAATAGTTCTAATCGGAAAAGAGCTGTATGCGGTCTCATTTGCGGTAAGAGCGCAAAATGGTCACGCAAATACTCCAAATTGGAAAAGATGTGTTTGCAAGTGTCATTTGCGGTAATAGTCCGTAGGCCATAGCGAAAATTGGTATAACTCGGGGGGACAAGGCGCCACTTTGGGGTTTGTTAAGTAGGGTCATTCTAAGCCCAAAAAACCATGATAGACATTTCAGAAGCGTAGCTATCCAAAATGGCGGCTATTTCAAGATGGCGAACCTGGGTTGTACGGAAAACCCTTATATCTCACGTAGGAATTGTTGGATTTCATTTTTTTTTTTTTAAATGGAAAATCATATCAAGAGCTACAATTTTGGTTCTTAACGATTTTTGCCTATGCACCATTTTTCAGGCGCAAATTCGTATTCTTTACAGTTCAGCGCATAGCTGTTGTAGAAAGCTGTAGTGGATACATTTTAACATCTATTCAGACAGAAGTTATCTGTCATCGATATTGTTATGATGATTTACAGATTTTTGTGAAGACAATATGGACCCCCTCCCCCCAGTTGAAGTAAATCACCCCTTAAAATCTATTACACAACAAGAAAACCTTAAAAATATTCTTCATTAGAGTTGTCTTCATCGTCTGTATCGTCGGAGTCATAGATTTCATTGCTCTTGGTCGCTTTCTCCGCATCTTTATTGGCACAGTGGAAACCATGACGAAGTGCAGAGCACTGCAACTTCTGTCTCATGCAGGCGCAGGTCTCAGACTTGCACTGCCTTTTACAATCGCAGGTGAACTTTTCTAAGATCGGTTGACGCGCAGTTTGTATTGTCCTCCAAACAATACATAGCTCCTTACCGTCTTCGTCTGTTATCCAATCATCCTCGGTACGATCAACAAGGAGGTGCTCTTGAAGACGCTGTCGCCAAAGAAACGCTTGGTAGTTTGCTCTATGAGCAATTAGACGTGAGTGCGAACGTTTCAAATAAATTATCGACGTGAAATATTTTCTGGTATTCACGTACATGCACAGGAACATGATATCCGCTTCGTCGCTTTGGTATACAATATTCTCGAAAGTTTGACTGGCATGCTGAATGTGGAGCATCATGCTCATGTCTGCCTCCTCATGTGAAGAATTAAGTTCCAAAACTTCTTCAATCTTGCCACGGAAAAACTTGAAGCACTGGGTACCGTAAGTCGCGAGCATTGTTCTCGAGCAATTGAAATAAGCACTCATCTTTTAAACGAATCCGTTCCTTAAGGTTACGGCTATCCATCATAAACGAAAAAACGAATACACTACAGGGGGAGTAAGTGTATTCGTTTTTTTTCGTTCACTCATCTTTTCTTCTCTCCAGCTACCCACCAAATATTTCGTCAGCTTATTCTTGCAATGCGAACTCCGCATTCACTATCTTGTGGTGACTTTTGATTCGCTGGAATGTCATCACGCACTCATTTTCTCCTCTACGTTTCTTGTAGAGTGAACTACCAAGGATTTCTTTGGCGCTAGTGTCTTCAAGAGCACCTCCTTGTTGATCGTACCGAGCATGATTGGATAATAGACGAAGACGGTAAGGAGCTATGTATTGTTTGGAGGACAATACAAACTGCGCGTCAACCGATCTTAGAAGAGTTCACCCGCGATTGTAAAAGGCAGTGCAGTGCAAGTCTGAGACCTGCGCCTGAATGAGGCAGAAGCTGCAGTGCTCTGCACTTCGTCATGGTTTCCACTGTGCCAATAAAGATGCGGAGAAAGTAACCAAGAGCAATGAAATCTATGACTACGACGATACAGACGATGAAGATGAAGACGACTCTAATTAGGAAAATTTTTAAGGTTTTCCTATAGTGTAATAGATTTTAAGGGGTAATTTACTTCAACTGGGGGAGCGGGTCCATATTTTCCTCACAAAAATCTGTAAATCATCATAACAATATCGATGACAGATAACTTCTGTCTGAATAGATGTTAAAATGTATCCACTACAGCTTTCTACTACACTATGCGCTGAACTGTAAAAAATACGAATTTGGGCTTGAAAAATGGTCGATAGACAAAAATCGTCAAGAACAAAAATTGTACCTCTTGATATGATTTTTTATTTAAAAAAGAAAAAAATTAAATCCAACAATTCCTACGTGAGATATAAGGGTTTTCCGTACAACCAAGGTTCGCCATCTTAAATGGCCGACATTTTGGATAGCTACGCTTCTAAAATTCTATCATAGTTTTTTGGGCTTAGAATGACCCTAACTAACAAACTCCTAAGTGGCGCTTTGTTCCCTCGAGTTATACCAATTTTTGCTCTGGCCCATGGACTATAAACGCACATCCTTCAAATAGTCCAAATCAGAAAAGATACGTTAGCGGTATCATTTGCCACAAAATTGCAAATGGTCTCGTAAATAGTCCAAATTAAAAACTAGTCTTTTGTGGTTGCATTTGCTACAAAATTGCAAACGGTCCCTCAAACGGTTCACATTAAATGTAGTATTCTTCCTCTTCAGCTCCATCGTAATTTAACTCTCCTTGAATATTATCTTCAATTACATAGCGCACCTAATCTTCTCTTAGTCACTCATATTTTTCCCTCTTACAACTCACTGTGTTCCAACCTCCATCTGTGTCATCGAATTCAACGTATCCTTAATCAATCAACTAGTCCTTCATTCAACGAATTCACATACTTTCCCCGCTGCCTCCTTGGTCACCCTCAACACTCACAATAGACACAACATTCCCGGGATCGACTTCTCATTCCAAACCTGACCACATATAGTATCTTATATAACAAACCTCTAAGCAAATACACATTCTGCTCCATATACCACACCAATGGGTGTAAATTATCTTAAGTTTCCCGGCTGCTGTAACACCCATCCCGATAACACCATCACTCGTTTCTCTCTCCCTACTTCCTTCTCTATCCTACCAGCAGAACTTTACTCCACTCTGCTAGCTCTTCAATCAGTCATTCAATCCGATATACCAGTAAGAATTGGCTATAACAATGCTGTGTTGTGGTTGGTTCACTTCTTAGAAACTTATTCTTACAATAATATGACATTGTGTTCTTATTGGCTAAAACATACTGCTTTGTGATTGGTTCAATCTATTGTTCTAAATGCTGCGTTTCTATTGGCTACCTGGATTCCTGCCGTCTCATGGGTTGGTTCCGTTCTTCTTCTCTCGTCCAATCACCAGGCCGAATAATTTTTCGCTGTCAAATGTGATTACAGTGTTCAAGAGGCAGGCTTTCTTCCTCTTGACTTTTGCAATCTCCATTTGTTCCCAGAGTTTTCTTCTCTTTGTGCGATTCTCTACGTGTATGACTTTAAATATTCCCTCTCCATCGTGGTTTTCCTCGTTACAGTGTTTCTCAAATAGTGACTTGCCACCTTCTTTCTCCCTCAACGTTTTGTGCTCCTTTCTACTGATCTCAAACTTTCTCCCAATCTCACCGATATAGGTCCCCTCGCACTGTTCACAACTGAGCTTCTACACTCCGCTCAAGCTTTCCTTGTCCTTTTGTTCAGTCTGGTCATTGCTGATTCTTTTCACCATGGGTTGGTTATTCTGGATACCCACATTCACATCGTAGCCATTGTACTTCCCTATATGCATGGTATCGATCCGGAGTACTTTCTCACTATGCTATCATGGGTTCCTTTCTTTGTTTCCATTTTCCCAAAGACTCCATCCACCACGCCTCTATGGTAGCCGTGGGCTTCTGCGATCTGTTTTACTATCTCGATCTCTTTCCTCTTCTCTTTGTTGTTCTTGAGGATAGAAATTGCCCGATAGCAGTAGTTCTGGATTGCCGCTAACTTGTGCCTGGGGTGGTGGTAGGAGTCATTTGGAATGATGGTGTCAGTATGCGTCGGCTTCCTGTAGATTTTGTATTCTATCCTATTGTTCTCCATTGTGAGTGTAAGTGGTCAACAGCATTCAATCACCATGCTACAAGATAGCAAAGATCGTAGCCACATTCCTGAAAGAAAACTACCAGTTTGCACCCAGACGAAGTATCAGAAACAACGGAGAGCTGATTGAGCAACTGGACAAGTTGGAAATCAGGAGTAACGACAAGCTGATATCCTTTGATGTGACTAATATGTTTGGTACCATACCGAAGGAGGAACTTCTCACCCTGCTCAAAAGCAACAGATAACATGGGAACCCCGATGGGTCGAAGTACGCCAACATAGTGGAGGAGATTTTGAGCCAGAATTACTGCCGCTTCAAGAACAGGTTCTACAGTCAGGAAAGGGGACTTGCGATGGGATCACCGTTGTCACCAAAACTGGCGGAGATATTCATGAATGATATGGAAAACAAGATATTGAAGGGCAGCAAGTTCAGAAACTCGATCAAACACTGGGCCAGATATGTAGATGATATCCTAATTGTGTGGACAGGCACTGATAGACAGGTGGATCTATTCCTTTCAGAAATGAACGCGATGAATAAGAGCATCAAATTCACAGTCGAAAAAGGCAATGAGGCCATCAACTATTTGGACCTTACACTCACAATGGAGAAAAGTAGGATAGAATACAAAATCTACAGGAAGCCGACGCATACTGACACCATCATCCCAAATGACTCCTACCACCACCCCAGGCACAAGTTAGCGGCAATCCAGACTACTGCTATCGAACAATTTCTATCCTCAAAAACAACGAAGAGAAGAGGAAAGAGATCGAGATAGTAAAGCAGATCGCAGATGGCCACGGCTACCATAGAGGCGTGGTGGATGGAGTCTTTGGGAAAATGGAAGGAACCCATGATAGCATAGTGAGAAAGTACTCCGGATCGATACCATGCATATAGGAAAGTACACAAACAAGGTGATAAAGGCGTTCAATGTCTACGATGTGAATGTGGGTATCCAGAATAACCAACCTATGGTGAAGAGAATCAGCAATGACCAGACGGAACAAAAGGACAAGGAAAGCTTGAGCGGAGTGTAGAAGCTCAGTTGTGAACAGTGCGAGGGGAACTATATCGGTGAGACTGGGAGAAAGTTTGAGATCAGGAGAAAGGAGCACAAAACGTTGAGGGAGAAAGAAGATGGCAAGTCGCTGTTTGGGAAACACTGTAACGAGGAAAACCACAATGGAGAGGGAATATTTGAAGTAGAATCGCACAAAGAGAAGAAAACTCTGGAAACAAATTGAGATTGCATAAGCCAAGAGGGAGAAAGCCTGCCTCTTGAACAATGTAATCACATTTGACAGCGAAAAATTATTCGGCCTAGTGATTGGACGAGAGAAAAAGAACGGAACGAACCAATGAGACGGCAGGAATCCAGATAGCCAATAGAAACGCAGCATTTAGAACAATAGATTGAACCAATCAGAAAGCAGTATGTTTTAGTCAATAAAAACACAATGTCATATTATTGTAAGAATATGTTTCTAAGAAGTGAACTAATCAATAAGATCACTGTGTTATACTATAAAAACTCATGGTTAAGGCCTTGTTCTCCAGTTGCGACACAACTGATGATGGGATAACACCGGAATGTACTCTTGAATAAGCAACTAATAAAGTAGATTTGTACAATTGAAAAACCCTTTTTCAATGACAGCAATAGAATAAATAAATAACAGAAATCCCCAAAAGAACTTGTAGGTATTTTTGTAATTTCAAACTCAACACGAGTTTGAGTTTGTGCGAGAAAAGTGTGCTTCACGGTATTTCGTGATTCTTGTCCTTTTATACCAATCATTTATTTGTTCCTCGCCAAATCCCTCATTATGATCCCAAAACTACATTCATGAATTTAAGCTGACGTGAATTACAAGTTGACTGTCTTTAGCTTTCAAATTGACAACTATACATATCATCACTACCGTACGTTACGTTAAAGAAACATTCCGGAGAATTCTTTGCGTCCTTCTTATAATGTATAAGATAATATCTGGCCTTTGACAAGCTATTTTTATAATGAAGAAACTAGAAAGGGTTCACTAGTCGGTAAAATGGATCGATGAAGGAACGTTACAGAGACGTGAGCTACGTCAGAAATGGAGACTACGTATAATATAAGTTCGGAGATGTCTAGGAAACCGCTAACAATTCATTTCTAACCCTCATTCAAACAGAATGTGATGTTAGAAAATTTTGGCGCATAAATGGTGACACGAGAAGAATAAAATTGAATCTTTTAGCCGGAGACAAAAATTCCACGAACAAAATTCATGTATACCTCAAGCTACCTAATCGTTTTCAAATAAATACTATACCGTAGGTGGTCGAGAAAATTTCGGAATTTAATTTGAAGAGTTAATGAAATTAGATGGCGTATGGAATTCTGCTGAACATCAGGCAGGTGTCGACATTGGTTCATTAATTTGAACCGAGAATAACGAGACATAAAGCATGAAATCTTGAGAGGAAAAAAATTATAACAGTATAAAACTATATCCATCAAGAAAATGAAGTTAATCGTAGAACGCGTCTACTGCTAAAAAAAAAAAAAAAAAAACTGGAAACTAGTGAACGAGAAAACCAACTTGCTCATGCACGCAGAATGTTAAAAAAGACAATGATAGTTTCCTTCTTTTTTTTTTCTCTATTTTTGTATCGTAATTGAATTTTTATCGAATTTATCTGCAGGGTGGTTATATTTTTCGTCAAGAAAAATTTCTCAAATTTTTTCGTTTGAAAATTTCCGATCGGACGAAAGAAAGAATGAATTACTGGTCATCGCAGCTTATAAATTTTTAACTTCCTCTAAATGAGTTCTGCGGATGTGAAAAAAAGAGGAAGGAGAAAAAGCTCCGTACTAACTGCTAGTTTAAGAGTTAAAAAGAGGAACTTCTAAATGAGATCCTTTCTTATTCGGTGCCTCAGAGAAGGTATGGAAAGGAAATTTTGAGCGTTAAATTGAAAATTTAGCGTAAGATTTTCGTACATCAAAGAGATTTTACAGAGAACGTATGAATGAATATTAACATAGCTTGTCATTTATTTAGGAGAGTATAAAAGGAAGGACAGAAAAATAAAAAAATCTATCGAAAATGCGAGCCTGCTTAAAAGTATAGTTAAGCTTTCGACAAGTTTCAAATTTTTCACATTTTCATAAATAAAAAAAGAATTAATAGAAAAAAAATGGATTATACACTTATGGTTTATAGATATACAGTTTCGTGTGACTAATTTTCTCAAGCTAAAGGTAGCCTAGCCATCACACACCTGATTGTTCGGCAGAAAATTTAGGTGCAAGACATATAACTCCCCAATGAATCAGGCGCCAACGTAAAGATTGTATTCTTTATTTTATTCTTAAAAAAATCAGTGACAGTCCAGATTTAAGATTCCTAATAAGTTGGTCAGTAAGTACGTAAATGCGAGCATTTGATTCTTCTTAGCTTGAAAAATTAGCTTCTAAAATTTTTATCCGCTGAAAAAATTTTCCCAAATACGACAGTATACGACGCAATGAGTCAAATATATTCAGTAAGAATAGAAAACAGGCTAAACGTATCTTCATTAATTCTTTCTCTTTCAAAGCAGTAGAATAATTTCTTGTTCTTAAAATCCGACTAATTATCGACTTTTTCTAAATGGGTAATGTAAAATACGGCCTATCGAATACATGTACCGCTTCGTCCAAAGATCCCGCAGGATACAATGTTTAATTGCTTTTTCAGCCAGCATCATTTTTCTTAGAAATAAATAATCTCTTCTCCTTTTAACTGTAAAACGACGATAAGTTGTCGGAACTTTAAAAAATTGGACGCTTCTCACGCGTTTCGGCTTAGTCAGCTTTCACAGAGAAATATTTAATTATAAGCACCGAAAGCGTTCGGTGGTAAGTCAGAAGGAGGAAAAGAAAATCGCAAACGTCGAGCATTGCAATATTGTTTCACGACGGTAACTCGTTATATTTTTTCTTCAACTCTGTGTACAGAATTTTTTATGTTCGATAGGTTTCCAAAGTGTAATACGACTCGATATCGACCTCCATAAGTTAATTCTACGTTTTAGATTTTTTTTTCTACTCTCTCTCCTTCTCTCTTAAAAAAGGTGGAAAGCTATGTCAAAGGAAATTTTGCTTTGTAGAAAATTGTACGAGCGTGTTGATTAAGAGTTACTGAAAGTAGAAATTTCATAGTATAAAGAAATCTGTTGAATGGAAATCAAAAAGCATCGATCGAGGTAGTTTGTGTTCGATTGAAAAATAATAATTAATTTTAAAAGGAAAAAGATGTGCTTAAAATGCTCGATTGAAGAGAGTTGCAAAAAGTAGATCAAATCAAGCAATATATAACCGAAGTCGACGATTCTCTCGAGCGAAGATTTCACAAAAAATATAAAGGAAGTATTAAGTGTACGAATTTATATATCTGATAGGTATTCGATTCTCAGTCGATTTTTCGTCGTCAAGCTCTAGGCAGAACAACTCGGAGAAATAATGATGCGATATAATTTATATGCCTCTAATTATAGTCGAATGCATTCGTTGATCTGCCAATTAAAATTTTTGTAGGTATTATTTCAGTTGCCGTTCGCGAAGTCTGTTTTTTAATTGGTCAGGGAAAAATTTAAGTCATGATCAAAGAAAGGTATATAATATGTTGATTTAATTCGATTTTTTAACATATCGAGCTCCAAACAGCAAACTTGATTGGCAAATACCGCAGAGTCCACAGAAACTAATAAATTGAAATTGTACTCTTGAGATTTTTTTAATTTTCAGTACTCTAATTACAACTCATCACATTCAATATGAGTTCCGATGATAACAAACCAGACATGGTCAAAGAGGTTTTCAAGTTCGACGAGGATACTCGAATAAGTAACACAGAAGAAAGATGCAAAAGACCGCACGATAATTGAAAACACGAGCGCTTTCGGCTAATCAGCCATTCTCGAAGTGTGGGACGTATTGATTCTAGGTTTTCAAGTTCCTGAAGACCGAGGCAAAACTGAAAGTCACACACGAGAAGATTTTGTTCAACAACGAGGCATTATGTCCCCGAGTACGCGACTATCAGGCTACCAGGAACGCACCAAGGTGCAAGCCGAAAGATTGATAGTTCATCACCAATGCTGAATGGTTCGCTGTATGACCAATATTTCCATGGCATCTGACCAAGTTGCTGAACCACTGAGAATTTGAAGAAATGGTATTCAACCAGCTCAAACAAAGCAGATGAAAAAAAAAAAAAGTTGCCGAACTAACCCAAGTCAAAGGAGAGAGATAATAAGAGACAGCGAGACGAAAGCACATCTTTGCTTCCCAAAACGAGAACCTATCAAGCGTTAATTTTACAAAAGAAGAAGAAAGACTGCTGGGAAAACGCATCAAGTACATTCAGCCAAAGAGATTGAACCAGCGGAACTCGATAGCACGGCCATTAGCTGCAAACAAGTAATCCAAACCATGGACTACGACGTGACACCAGAAGCCCGAACCAGAATCGAGAACGTATTGTTGGATCGCCAAAAAGAATACATACCGAACCAATAACAGAGCAGAATAAGATTACAAATCTACAGAAGAAGATCCAACACAACAACCTGGTCTTGACCAGAGCGGACAAAGGCAAGACGGTAGTGGTAATAGAGAAGGACGACTACATACAAAGAGTTACAGAGAATGGATTCCAAGAGCTAAAGGTGGACCCGACCCAAAAATACTAGAACAGGCTGAAAGCCGTGTTGAAAGAGAAAAATGTACCTGGCAGTGAAAGGACGCGGTAGCACCAAAATTGAAGGGGCAAGCAAGACTCCACAAAGCGAATCGCCCGATAAGACTATCGGTTAATGGCATTCAATCACCAAGTTACAGGATAGCAAAGAACACTGCCAGATTTTTGAAAGAAAACTATCAGTTCGCACCTAGACAAAGTATCAGAAACAAAAAGGCGCTGATAGAGGGTTTCGACAAGGCGGTAACGAAGAAAAAAAAATAAATAAACAGGTATTCTTGAACGTGGCAAACATTATACCAAAGCAGGAACTTCTCACTCTGCTGTGAAACAACAGATATCGCATGAGAACCCGCATAAATCGTTGAAGAGATCGTGGACCAGAACTACTGCAAATTCAAGAACAAGTCTTACAGTCAGGAAGAAGGACTAGCGTTGGGATTACCGCTGTCACCGACACCGGCGGGGATATTCATGAATTACATGGAAAACAAGATATTGAAAAGCAGCGAGTTTAGAAACTCAATCAAACCCTGGGCTAAATACATATAATATCTTAGTTGCGTTGTCGGGCACTAATAGACATGTAGAAACATGTACAAAATGAATGAGAGCATCAAAATCACAGTAGAAAAGGGCAGTGAGACCATCGACTATTTGGACCTAACAGCCCCGTTGGTAAACAACCGGGTACAATACAAAGTCTACAGGGAGCTGACGTACACGGACATGCACCATCATCCCAAATGACTCGCATCACCCCCCCCCCCCCCTAAGGAAGTAATATAATTAAGTAGGAAAGCACATGGAGAAAAGAAAACACTAAGAACAGATGGAGGTTATAAGAGCGAAAAGGGCCTCTTGCACAATTTACCGTATTTTACCGCCTATAATGCGCACTCGTGGATAATGCGCAGTAAAAATTTGAAGCGATGTGATTTTTAAAAGTTTATTAATATGCGCGTATAATCGCGACCCGCGCATAATGCGCACCCCATATTTACGATCTTCAAAAATGGAGAAAAGGTGCGCATTATACGCGATAAAATACGGTAATAGCTTGGTGATTGGATGAGACAGAAAGAATAGCAACGACCGATATTGGATGATAGCAAAGTTGATAGCCAATAGAAACGCAGCACATGGGTGAATCCAATCATGACGCATTATTGTTGTTGCCAATTAGATCATAGTGTTGGTGCGCATTTATAGTGGCGCTTGATCTGATCGAGCAAAGAAAGCAGCGCAGCGTTTCGTAGGCAGGAGGGGAACATAGCAGAACAGAGAAGAGAAAATACAAAAGGATATTTTCTCTGCTCTGCTTTGCTTGCTTGTTCGCTGCGCCACTATAAATCCGCTCTTAGACTAAAAAAAATAATATTGAAAAAACCTTGTTCCTTAGTAACAATACGACTGATGATGGGGTAACACTCGAAAGTAGTCTTGTACGCTAGCTAATAAAGTAGAGTTGTTTGAGATCTTTTCAATATTCAGTGCTCTGCTTACACTTCGTCCAACTCAATATAAGTTTTGATGATTTGATTTGTTTAGCTCATGGGGTCTCCTACAAACGAGAAACTAAAAATTTTGTTTCCTTTACGTCAATCAAACCGCATGTTCTTGTCATCAATGTTGCTAAAATTTCATAGTACAGTAGAAGCAATCCGTTTTTCAAGTTTTTGGTCATTCATTATGAATAAAATACTCGCGAAGAGTAAAGAGGAAGATCCGCAATAAAATTATACGACCAAGCGCTTTCGGCTAAAGAGCCATTTTCAAGGTATAGAAAGCGACTGAACCCAACACCAACAAGAACGAGTAACAACGGAAAGGAGGTCAAGATTGAACCAGCGAGTCATCGAAATGTGAATCATCCTCATAGACTAATTCAATCAATCCCTCCTCAGGAATGTACCTGTTCAACACGGTAATGTCTTTAATATTTCGATGACGATGAATTTCAACTTCTTCCAACGCTAAGCGCTTGAAATACGATTTTTTCTTGTGAAGGAGAGCTTCAGACCCCTCTTTGGGACTATGACCAGTTTCAATTAAATGGTCCGCAAACGCCGACTCGCCTACTTTTCTTTTTTCCCAGGCTTTCCTGTGTTCTTCAACTCTGATTTGGAGTTGACGGCCTGTCATACCTCTGTACGCGCTAGGGCAATCGCCACAGGCCACCCTATAAACACCCCCCCCTCTCGGCCACCGGTATCGGATCTTTCAATTTAACCAACAGGCTCTTAACAGTATTAGTGCTGTAAAACGCCGGCCGAAAACCGAAGGGACGGAGGACGCGGCCCAACTCCGAAGAAAACTTCCCTAGAAACAGCAGCCTAATCCACCGTTTACGCCTATCAAGGTGCAATTCACGGGGGAGGGAAGTTGTGGAATCGAGACTTTTTCTCGTAAGTCTCCTACGGACCATGAGGTCAATGTCCACCTTGACCTGATTCACTCTAGCCAAGTGCTTTATCGTCACGAGTTCGTTTTTGAAAGCAACCTCACTCAGAGGGATTTGAGTGAGTCGATAGACCAAGCTATTAAATGTAGCTATTTTATGGGCGAAAGGTACGAAAAATGACCCGTGGATGGCAATGTCGGTCGAGGTACTTTTCCAGTAAATACCGAATTCGTGGACACCTTCAATGACAGATATGGTTAAGTCCAGAAAATTTATTGATGAACCACCAACTTCCAGAGTAAATTTTATGGAAGGGTATAATCTATTTAAATAAGCGAGAAACGCACTAAGGAACTCCGCAGGACCGGTCCACGCGCACAATATGTCTTCCACGTACCTATGCCAATAGAAAACGTGATTCAAAAACACCTGGCCCGAAGAAAACAGGTCAAAATATTTACCATCAAACTTACAAAAATTAGGTGACCAACAGGCGTTCAACAGGTCGAAAAATTCGCCAAATTCATTATGAGGAGTACCAGATTCCACAAGCAATTTACCTATTTGTTGCATAGTGGCAGCCTTAGGGATATTGGGAAAAAGCCCAACGACATCAAACGAGCAAAAAATTGAACCTGGAGGAAGGTATGTGTCCTTCAATTTTTCAGCCAGGGCGCTCGAATTCTTGATTGAATAGGGAGACTCCACCTCCACACGAGCTTTGAACCATCTATCCAGGAACTTAGCGAGGGAGTAGGTGGGGGAGGAAACGAACGAAACAACCGGCCGCATCGGTACATTTTCTTTGTGTACCTTCGGCAATCCGTAAAGGAGGGGAGGAACTGGATTCGGTTCCAAAATAGCTTTCTTTAAAGCGGGGCTCTTAATGATCACCTCACTACCATTAATAAGTTTTCTAGCCTCTTTAACAAATTTTGCGAAATCAAAGAGAGAGTCCTCCTTGGCCCCACATTGGCCAAGTACCTCGTAAACCTTGGACACGTAGGAAGCCTTGTCCATCACTACGACAGCATTCCCTTTGTCAGCTTTTGTAATCACTAACTTTTCCTCCCTAATCTTCCTCCACAAACCCAAGATCAAGTCACTCCCTGGATCACTTATGCAAGGGAGGGGGGTATTGCGAACCATACATTTTTTCTGGGTATTTACACCAGGCCCGATTTTTACTGCTAAATCAGCAACAACATTAGCTAAAGTCTCCTGATTTTTTAGAGGGGGGAGGGCGAATTTCAATCCCTTCTCCAGAAGTGTCGACTCATAACGGTTAAACTCCGTTTTGCTATAATTTATGACACGTGGCTGGAAATGTTGGATAATATCATCGTCACCAAGATCTAATTCGTCATCCCTAACCTTAGAGCTCAGGAGGGAGGTAAGTTTCCGATTTTTCCTTTCTTTTAATTTCAGCTCAAAGTCGCGACAAACATCATTAATGGAATGAATAAATGGATCGAACTCACCGTGATGAAGTAGGCTAGAGAGCCGAGAGTGCACTAGGAGGTTGAGCCTAGTGGTTACACTAAGTAAACTATACCACCTCCTCAACTCAGTGCGAATCCATTTCTTTGTCACGAAATTTTCCAACTCCTTGGTTGTTGAATCACTATCGGAATAAAAATGAAACTTTACAAAATTTGGCCTCAAATCGAACTGGAGGCATTTACGAAGGAACCAAATATGAGACGAATACGAGACACGTTGGGTTCGGAACTTTCTGAACAAAATATGCCGTATCAGCACCATTAATAGAAGCAATCCGTTTTTCAAGTTTACGGTCATTCATTATGAATAAAATACTCGCGAAGAGTAAAGAGGAAGATACACGAACCGCAATAAAATTATACGACCAAGCGCTTTCGGCTAAACAGCCATACAGCTACTGAACCCAAGACCAACAAGAACGAGTAACAACGGAAAGGAGGTCAGGATTGAACCAGCGAGTCATCGAAATGTGAATCATCTTCATAGACTAATTCATTGAAAGATCCGATACCGGTGGCCGAGAGGGGGGGGGGGGGGTGTTTATAGGGTGGCCTGTGGCGATTGCCCTAGCGTGTACATAGGTATGACAGGCCGTCAACTCCAAACCAGAGTTGAAGAACACAGGAAAGCCTCGGAAAAAAGAAAAGTAGGCGAGTCGGCGTTTGTGGACCACTTAATTGAAACTGGTCATAGTCCCAAAGAGGGGTCTGAAGCTCTCCTTCACAAGAAAAAATCGTATTTCAAGCGCTTAGCGTTGGAAGAAATTGAAATTCATCGTCATCGAAATATTAAAGACATTACCGTGTTGAACCGTGTTGAACAGGTACATTCCTGAGAAGGGATTGATTGAATTAGTCTATGAAGATGATTCACATTTCGATGACTCGCTGGTTCAATCCTGACCTCCTTTCCGTTGTTACTCGTTCTTGTTGGTGTTGGGTTCAGTCGCTTTCTATACCTTGAGAATGGCTGTTTAGCCGAAAACGCTTGGTCGTATAATTTTATTGCGGTTTGTGTATCTTCCTCTTTACTCTTCGCGAGTATTTTATTAATTCATAGTACAGTAATTGTAGGAAAGTTTCAGTACTCGGACAACGTGGAAAAAAAATAAATAATAGAAAGGAAAAGGGTGTGAGACAAACGAAAATTCTTCAACAAAATAGGATGAATCATAGTCAAGAACCCTTTATTTTGCATTTTGTCTCTCATTTTTGTTTTTCTTTCTCAAAGCCGTCCCCTCGTCTCATCGAATTAGGTAATGGAACCAATATTTTAGTAAAATATACAAACTTTGTCTCAGATATCCTTACTCGTGCGTCAGTAGAAGCTTTTCACCAAAGCGTCCTGAAAGTTGACTTGCTTTATAAACTTACGAAATGAAGTTCAGTCAATGATTACCAATTACACAAATTTATACGGTGAGCTATGCTGGAGGCAATACGAGCACGTCTGATAGTGACAGCGAAGCCCATCATAACGCCAACCCAACACTCAATGATGAATGAACTGATGCGCAACCCAAACAAGCGATACGACAGTCGACATATATTCGCGATAAAAAGAAAAAGAAAAAAAGGGCGAGAAACGAACGCGTCTGCGCAACCCAGAGAAACAACAAATAAAATAGATATCTCGTCATGTACATTATCAAGTACGTCCCTTTAATGCATCCAAATAATGTGTTCAGTTTAACATCCGGACTTCTCTACGTTTGCCAAACATATAGAACAATTCGATAAAGCATCAGATCTGGATCCCAATTGCTCGACGTCGAAAAGGGTTTAACGCAGTAACAAGACATACTCCTGCCCTCGTTGTAAAGTATGCGGAGGCAAATAAGGTCGTTGTGTGTTACACTTTCCTAAAATTGGCGTCATATCCGAAAAGACGAACGAGCGCAAAGTCGCATTATGTGGTAGGAAATAAAGTATTTATGACAGAAATGAAATAAAACGCAGATGAAAATTTTCGTGACAAATTTAATGTTAAAACAAAAAAAAAAAAAAGAATAGAAAGACGAAATAATTCAAGAGCAATGAGTTAAAGTGGGTGATGAGAGAAAAATGACCAAGAAAAAGATTTTGAGCTGAAATAACTGAGTCGTATTGAAACGTTCTCTCGAGTAAGCCATACCAAAACAAAATAATCATATAAAATTCGTAACAATATACGAAAAAACACTCAAAGTGAACGTTTTCAACTCAGCAGCCATTTACGAACTAAATATAATCGGAGAATTGGAAGAAAAAAAAACAAAAAGGTGGTAGATTGCAATACATTGGTACGTGAGACAGGCCCGGAAAAATTAGAAAAATTAGTCAACGATAAATCGCATTAGCGAATAAAAATTAAGGGACGTCTTCTTTCAATGTTTAGTAATTCTTATTGCGAATCCCTTTTTTAATTTCGGGCTTCTCCCATACAATGCGTTTCCTAAAAGTGTCTTGTCTATGTAGGAGACGGACACCTGTCACTCTAACGAAAGTAAGTCCAGACGCCATCACCCGTTAAAATGGGAAAAATAACACTTCTGATCCCCCACTTGAAGCCAATTGTTAATCACCTTGTTCCTGTTTTTTTGTTTTTTTTTTTTCAGTAGAAGCCCTTTAGATTCCCAGGCTCAAAGGGCTTCAACAGGGACAAACCTGAAGCCCCTTGGATCTCCGGGCTTCATTTGGGAAAAACTACCCTTTTAATTCTGATTTAAGGCCCTGTTTCCCCTTTTGAATCCCTGAAGCCCTTTGCATTCGAGGACTTCAAGTGGGAACAATGTTTACCGGGGAGGTAGGAAGTAAAGCGAAAGGGGAAGAAAGGAGCGGTGGCACCTCGGTCGTTCCCCGAGATTCCCTCTTTTGACATCTTACCAATTTTCCCAAAGCAAGATATCGCGTTTGTAGTCCTTAACAACAGGACCTCGACTCAGCCTTAAATAGCATTTATTTGTTGGAGTTCGTACTGTCGAGTGCAAGACAGAAACTGAAGCGTCACAGTAAACGAGAAATTCCGGATCTTTTAAAGCCGAAGATTGTTGTAGAATTGTTGGCTGTTCCAAGAAAATTTCTTCACTATTCCCAAATGATCTAAGCATCCATCTGTGGTCTAGTAATACAACACGCACTCTCCGTGTCCTCCAAGAGACAATCGATCAATTATACACGCTAGGCTGTCTCTCAGTGATTTTTATACATTATAAGCCAAAACAGAATTCATAGTCCTTTAAAAGCCACGTCAGCCAGACCTCCAATGTCACCCTCTTAAAATCGGTAACAACGCCATCCCACAAGCGGAAATGAATAAAAAACTTCTTCACTTAAATTTTCATACTCGTCATTCCTAGGTACCCCTTGTTAAGAATGAAAGCAAAATGCATTTGACCTCTCAATTTCCTGAAATTCAACTCCCTCACCCTAGGGACAATCGTGACCGTAGAATCCAGCTCATTCTTTATCAAAGTTTAGTTCAACCACGGGTCACCTATTTATGGTCTAACATCTCCCTACTTGACATTATCCATATAACTTAGCGGTCAGAATAGCGACAAGAGCGAGGGAGCATTCCGAGCCAATCCCACCGACATGAATAGATTACCGTCGTCTCAATATAACTGCCAAATTTCTTACAACTACCGAGCAGTATCCTCAAATCCCTGTCTATGAATGTACATTCCATCCTCACTACGACTTAGACCCCGTACGTAATCTTCGATCCAATCTTGAGCTAAGTCCATCTCGCCCTTTTAAATTCCAGTCTGAATCCAGTCTCACTCTCAAGACCTCCGTGGCTCTTTATCTCTCCCAATATAACGTCATCCAAAAGTTGAAATATTGTTTTACAGATTTGCTACAGTAGTCTACACTATCTCTACAGAAGAAAAAGAACTGCACTCAACTTGGCGGAGGAGAGTATTGACACTACCAATGTTACCAGCTAGGTGCGAAAGGACTCTATGAACATTCCGAAGTAGTGCTCAAGCCTCAAGCTTACCATGCTGAAGAAAAAAGACCACGAAATTGGGAGTTACGACATTTTGACTCTTGGCCGAAGACAAATCAATTTCACTCGCCTCTCTAGGTACTCAACCACCCCTGTGGAAGCGTTTTACAATCCTACCTTATATTTTCATCGACGGTCAAGAATATTGCAGTAAAACCGGGTTCGCGTTCTCAATAGGAAATACTATCGCTGTCTCTCACCGCTTCCACAACACACCCCTGATCTTCAAGCCATCGTCAGTTATCTAAAACACTTTCGCCCTTTCTCTACCGTCTCACTTCATTAATCCCTCCCTGATCATATTTGACCCTCTCGCTTCACTCGACACTAACTCCAACCGCACTTTCTCTCGTCGACTTATAAATCGAATTCACGCTTTCCTTGCTACCCTCTCCGCTAATTCCACCCCAATATTCTTCAACTGGGCATGTGGCCATGAGGGTATCTCAAGGAATGAAAAAAATTGATAAAACAGTCGAAGAAGCAACCGATCGCTCGCCGATAAATTCCTCTTTCTTGCCTACGAGCACCACAGTCCTCTGCACATTCATCAACGAACATATCACTCAAAGCTAGCTCACTCACTGGTCAAAGCTCAAATCTCACTCAAACAAAAAGCCTAGCGTTTTCCTGGGTCGACTCGTCAAATCAACCCATCCGCAAAGAAGATTAACTCGCCTTAGTATCAGTCCTACAAAACTCACGGATAGATACTCATCTGACACCTCTTCCATGCTCTCTTTGCGAAATCGATCAACTTCTATTGGTCGAACACATCGTTTCTTGTTCCAAATTAACCTCACTCCGAAATTCTTTATACATTCCACGCAGCTATATAGAATTGCTTTTTCAGATAAGTCTTCATCCCTCAGTAATATTTATCCGTTTCTCCACTAACTTTTCCGTACCTAAATTCAACCGACGCCAACACCGACCTCATAGCTTTGATGGCAGTTGGTAGCTCGTTAAAAATAAAAATAAGAAACTTCTAATAAGAGCTCACACACATGAAGAAATATTTCTTTAAAATCAAAACATTAGTCTAACTTACTGTTATACTTCCTTCAGGCTACACGGCTTATGGCTCCTCAATAAACGATTGAAAAACAAAAAAATTGAACATATATTCACAATATCCATTTAACCACCTTCTGGACGAATTATTTGCCATAAAATAAATAGGTAGCTTATTAAAAGATTACGATAAATACCATAAACAGTTTGGGAACTTCGTACAAGAAAGCACAGTAGGTATGTGGGGTTTCGGAGACGAAGATACGAACGCTCGAATTTCGAGAAGCGACGAAATAAAGGATATGACAAAGTTGGAAAAAATATGACTCACACTTCATATTTAATAAAATACTGGTAACAACTGGAATGCGAAAAAACAATGAAAAAAATACTCGTAAAATGCAGTGTGCGAAGGAAGCGAGAATAAAATACACACATGGAGAAATGAAGTATCTTGAATATGTGCACTAGAGTGTTGAAAACGAAGTGAACAAAATTAGAAAAGATTGAAAGATTTTTCGACAGAAACTTTCTCTGAAAAAAAGTAATGTAAGTAAATGGAGAAATGAGAAAAACGAGAAAAATTCGTATATTGCGTTCGCGGAGAAATAAGATCATAGAGAATTTGGAAAACTTTAAATGAATCAAAAACAAAAAAAAAAAACACTCTAACGCAGTTGGGTCAGCGAGCGAAAAGACATACGGGGGATTTTGTGTTCTGTGGAACACCTGGATGCGTCTCTGTCGTAATAATTTGGAATTATTGCAAAAGACGAGTAGGGATGGGTATAATCTTGGGAGAGTATTTTCTGAACTCGGAACAACAGAATTTCGAAAAATGATAAGACGCACACAGATTCATAAATTTGACCAAAAACTTTAAATCACGAAATTTTCCGAGATCGTTTTAATCTTGAAATACGAGCTATTGAAATTATTTTTCATCATATCGCTACAAAAATTGCATCCTTCCAGCAAATATTCTCTCGCAATATATTATGCAAAGATTAGGTCGAAGTATCATTTTTAAGAGTTGTTTTCCGTTTTGAAAATCCCCAATTCGTATTGCAAAAAATCTCATTTCGCGAAAACATCTGCCTAGCCTCTCTGAATCTATTGCTCCATTTGGCTTAAGCGAGGCCTAGAAAAAGACGCTCACTTCTATACTTGATTTCGATATCGATATTTAGTACCATCTTTTTTTTTTTTTTAGTTTTTCCGCTCTACCAATACGTAGCTCAAGCATCTTGTTCGAAAGTAGGAAATTCTCCGAAACTCTTCTGTCTTATACATAATAAGTAGTGTATACTATCCGGTACTCTTGGAAGGTTTTCGAGTACATTTTGGAGCTATGAATTTTTTTTTAATACGTCTTTTTTTTTTTTTTTTTTAACGAACATTTAAGCAACACAACCGGGCTATTAGCTCGATGAATATTACATATGAGTATAGGTGTAATTTACATCTTGGCATGATGAGTTAGGGATGAATATGGTGATGGTAATAGTGTACTTCATTGCTCCTATAATGACTATAACTCAAGGATCAAAATGTATCTCAATTTCTGATGAATTTTAAAATTTTATGATACCAAACTTTTTCACTGGGTACCCTTTTATAACACCCGCTCCTGGAAATTCTCCTCGAGTTGAACTCGTTATCAATTTAATCCCCATCTGTGGATCCTAATTGTGAGTTGTATAAATTGACCTGTCCAAAATTCACATAAAGTTTGGCTCTAGGCGGGTAAGGGGGGGGAATGGCCTTGGTCGGAAAATGTTTCAAATGTCCGTCAAAATGTTGTCTCCAATGAGAAGACTCGAAATCAAAAAAATTGGACCCATCCGCTCACCGACTTCGGCTGCAGAGTCATTTTTAGGCCTAAAATCCAAATGGCTGTATCTCAGGCAATAATGATCGTACAGCAATGAAACTTGGGGACATTTTAGTATATGAGGACGTATCTGTAAAAAGGGCCTCCGCAACCTGGAAATATTAAACATAGACAAAAACAAATTTGAAGTTTTGAGTGGAAATAACTTAAAAACAATAAGTTCAATCAAAAAAAGTGTGAGAACAAAAATTGAAGAGCAACTCTTCTTCTATAAGGTGCAATAATACATTGTCAATCTGTTGAATATTGGATTCAGAGGAAATGGGAGATGACGCGGAGGCCCTTCTTACGGAGATGGGTAAAATCCCATCCAAAAAAAAAAAAAAGAAAAAAAAAAAAAAAAAAAAAAAAAAAAGATAAGATCAGCAATGAACTGAAACGTCTAAAAATCATGGTCTCCGCAAAAAGGGCCTCCGAGATACGTCCTCATATGTGAACGTTCATCCATGGTATTTTTTTCAAAAAAAATCATTCATATTTTTCCTAGTTTCTATATCAATAACAAAACTTTAAACTCGAATAAAAAAAAAAAAATCGGGGGGGAGCCACCTGGGAAAAATCATTCATTTGAAGCGCCATACCCTGTACTGCAACATACATGAATACTATAGTCCTCGGTGAGGTGGAACATTCTCCAAAAAAATCAATATTTCATGAATTTCTGTGATTTTTCCATGAATAGCGGGGTGAACTATGACTGCTATCACAATAGACCGCGGTAAATCAATAGTCAATGATCGAGCTGAAAAATACGCACGCCTCCGTGGGATGAAATGGGAATGTTGATAGACCAAAAATATATTTTTAGTATTTCGTTTATCGATTTGGTCAATTCTCATGTAAACACGTCAACCGATTAGGTGGAGTACGTTAGATTGAGAAAAATAGTTGAAAAATTCTCCAGTCGCTGAAACAGTCTGAAAATAGTAGAGAAATGAGAAAATCATTTTTTCAACCGGGAGAACTGCGATTTTTCATATTTCATTCATCAATGAGGTTAATTTTTAAGTAAATACATCCGCCGAGTTGGAAAAAAATAGTCAAAAAATCCTCCAGCCGCTGGAACGATCTAGAAATACTACCAAATCCAGAAAATCCACTTTTTCCAACAAGGAGAGCCCTGATTTTTGGTATGTTGTTTATCAAAAAGGTCAAATATTATGTTAATACCTCCGCCGAGTTTGGGAAAAATAGTCAATAAATTCTCCAGTCGCTGGAATAGTCTGAAAATGAAAAATTGAAAATATTTATTTTTTGAACTTGGAGAATCGTGATTTTTATATTCTATTTATCAATAAGGTCAATTTTCAAGTAAACACATCCCTATTTCGAATAAAATAGTCAATAAATTCTCCATCTGCTCATCGGTATAGTCGATTCTTATAAGAACACTTACGCCGAGTTTAAAAAAAATTGAAAAATATTCTCCAGTCGTTGAGACGCTCTGGAAATATTAAAAAATCAAAGATATGTGTACATACCCGCCAATATGATTTATGTATTACTTTTTTCCCCTCGAGTCGCAGCGGTACAAATTGTATTACTGGTAGCCGTGAACTCGCATGATGTGAGGAATCCTTTCCCGAGACACAATAGAAGACAATCATCTCCTTTGAATTGTCATGCTTATGAATTCCAATATTTGAAGCATGGTCACCTCAACTTGAGAGGAGTTTCCTCCACTTCATGCAAATGCACGGCTCCTAGTAACACAGTTTGTACCACTAAAACTTCAAGGGAACAAAAATAAAAATTCTACAATTTGAAGTAAAGGAAATGAATCTTAGGGGTGGGTGTGTATCCTAGGTTTTTACTATTTCCAGAGCGTCCCAGTGACTGGAGAATTTATTGACTATTTTTTCCCATTTCGTAAGATGTATTTACATAAGATTTGACCTTATTGATAAACAGAATATGAAAAATCACGGTTTTCCATGTTGGAAAAGTGGATTACTTGGAGTTTTTACTATTTCCAGGGCATCCTAGAAACAGGAGAATTTTTTGATTATTTTTTCCCAACTTGGCGGATATATTTATTTATATGAATTGACTTAATTGATGCATGAAATACCAAAACTCACGGTCCTCCAGGGTTAAAAATTGGATTTTCTCGATTATTCGTCCTTTCCAGACCATTACAGTGGCTGGAAAATTTATTGACTATTTTTTTTCAAGGTCGGTGGACGTGTTTACATTATAATCAACCTAATTGATGAACGAAATTCCGAAGTCATGGTCCTCCAGGGTGAAAAAGTGAATTTTCTCGATTATTTGTCATTTTCAGAAGTTCCAGTGCCTGGAGAATTTTTTGACTATTTTTTTCTAACTCGGCGGATGTATTTACTTAAGAATTGACCTAATTCATGAATGAAATATGAAAAATCGCAGTTCTCCCGGTTGAAAAAATGATTTTCTCATTTCTCTACTATTTTCAGACTGTTTCAGCGACTGGAGAATTTTTCAACTATTTTTCTCAATCTAACGTACTCCACCTAATCGGTTGACGTGTTTACATGAGAATTGACCAAATCGATAAACGAAATACTAAAAATATATTTTTGGTCTATCAACATTCCCATTTCATCCCACGGAGGAGTGCGTATTTTTCAGCTCGATCATTGACTATTGATTTACCGCGGTCTATTGTGATAGCAGTCATAGTTCACCCCGCTATTCATGGAAAAATCACAGAAATTCATGAAATATTGATTTTTTTGGAGAATGTTCCACCTCACCGAGGACTATAGTATTCATGTATGTTGCAGTACAGGGTATGGCGCTTCAAATGAATGATTTTCCCCAGGTGGCTCCCCCCGATTTTTTTTTTTTATTCGAGTTTAAAGTTTTGTTATTGCTATAGAAACTAGGGAAAATATGAATGATTTTTTTTGAAAAAAATACCATGGATGAACGTTCACATATGAGGACGTATCTCGGAGGCCCTTTTTGCGGAGACCATGATTTTTAGACGTTTCAGTTCATTGCCGATCTTATCTTTTTTTTTTTTTCTTTTTTTGTTTTTTTTTTTGGATGGGATTTTACCCATCTCCGTAAGAAGGGCCTCCGCGTCATCTCCTATTTCCTCTGAATCCAATATTCAACAGATTGACAATGTATTATTGCACCTTATAGAAAAAGAGTTGCTCTTCAATTTTTGTTCTTACACTTTTTTTGATTGAACTTATTGTTTTTAAGTTATTTCCACTCAAAACTTCAAATTTGTTTTTGTCTATGTTTAATATTTCCAGGTTGCGGAGGCCCTTTTTACAGATACGTCCTCATATACTAAAATGTCCCCAAGTTTCATTGCGTATTTTTCAGCTTGATCATTGACTATTGATTTCTCGCGGTCTATCGCGGTAGTAGTCATAGTTCACCCCGCTATTCATGGAAAAATCACAAAAATTCATTAAATATTGATTTTTTTGGGAATGTTCCTCCTCGCCGAGGACTATAGTACTCATGGATGTTGTAGTAGAGGGTATGGCGCTTCAAATGAATGATTTTCCCCAGGTGCCTCCCCCCGATTTTTTTTTATTCGAGTTTGAAGTTTTGTTATTGATATAGAAACTAGGGAAAATATGAATGATTTTTTTCAAAAAAAATGCCAACGTTCACATATACTAAAATGTCCCCAAGTTTCATTGCTGTACGATCATTATTGCCTGAGATACAGCCATTTGGATTTTAGGCCTAAAAATGACTCTGCAGCCCAAGTGGGTGAGCGGAGGGGTCCAATTTGTTTGATTTCGAGTTTTCTCATTGGGGGCAATATTTTGACGGACATTTGAAACATTTTCTGACCACGGCCATTTTCCCCGCCTTACTCGGCTAGAGCCTTTGAACGTAGACTTACTAGTCCTTTGACCGATGCAAAGCCTATTTTTCATTTGTTTCTCTTTTTCAGTTGCTCAGAAAACTTGGTCCACAAATATTTCTCAAAAACTTTCGCAAGCTAGAGAAGTCTGAACAAAACTTGGAATTTTTATTGTTTCAAATAAATTATCAAACGTCGATCAACTCAACAACTCCGGATTCGCGCGAGTGTAGCACGATGTATTTGTACGGATGGTATAAATACATATTCGACGTCAAATTTTATTTTTAATGCTGATTTTCCGCCATTCAGGATATACAATGCGGAATCAAAGCAGAAAGATAAAATATATCGGATAGACGTGCTATATTAGAAGAGAAAATCGCAGAATAAATGAGGTGATTTATATCTTTAGTGCGTAAATATGTTTCTAAAATCGTTTACGTCGGATACGTATCGTTATTTATATTCTTGCGGGAAACGTCATGCTACGAAATTTTTTGGATTTATTTACAACCGCCTTTGCATAATAGTGCAGTCATCAGTTAGTATACATACAAATCAGATAAATTTACTGTACCATCCCGCGTGTTTTATAGTATTTCACTCATTTTGAAGCTCCCTCTATCTTGATCTATCGCAATAACAATCCTATCATGAGAGGAAATATAATATTAAAAAATGTCCGACGTAAGAGTACCTCTAAATATTTACACTCGAAGTCACGATTTGAGTTCAAATTGTGATGCGGAAAATTGAGATCTAATTGGATGATTGCATGAATGCATGCGTACATTCGATCAAGAGAGATAACAATTGCCAACTTCTGAAATGAGTTTTCCGCAAAAAGTTCATCTCAAACTCCACGGCCCTTAACAGTGGCATAATTATGGAAGGTGGAGGGAGAGGAGCACAAAACCATTACAATATTGCTGTTGCTTTTTTTTTCCGCACGAATTCACAATATGAACTCTTGGTTTCTTCAGCAGGAGAGAAAAAACGAAATCCTATTACGCTAACTAATTTTAGAATAACTTTCTGCGAAGTGCAAAAAATTAGGATAATGTCATGTCTCATATTGGCTATAAGGTTATAAATAATTCGAGGAATAGTCTCGAAGGCTAATCTAGTCTTTCCCTCTTTGATGATCAAGTCCTAAATTATGTATATCTAGATTCAAAATTCGCTCAAGTCTCTAATATTGTAATCCGAAATTCTGCTACATTTTTTTTTTTACATTATTTGCTAAGAGGAATAATGAGATGCAAATCAGAGAAAGACGAACACGGTACGAGCTAAAAATGATGAATTATCAAAGACAGGAAATAGAAATGACACACGACCGACAAATGAATTTTTTAGTCACAATTTCTGACACCCTAAACTCGGTGCTGTTATGTTTTCATCGCCACAGTATTCCCACAAATACTGCATAGAACGATATTATGCTAAAACGTCGTGAGCTTCTCCTATTGGACAATTTATGACCACCGTCCGCGCAGTACTTCAGGATTGCTCACGTTTCCAAATTGTGTTCACTACGCCAAAAATTTGACTCTTGATACAAAAAGATTGGACAGCTGCCGCCTACCCATCGGCCTTGAAGAATCGTAAAATTGTACTACGTTTTCACTGCCACATGATTCCTATCAAAACTGCATACAATCGATCTGCCAAAATGTCGTAAGCGCCTTCTTCTGTACAATTTATGATCTCCGTTTGCTGTACTTTATGATTGGTCAGTTGATATTGGCAGGGAACTCATATTTCCAAATCGCGTTCACTACTCTTCCCTCATACAAAAAGGATAGTATAGCTGCCCTCCAATAGGCCTTGGAGAATTTTAAAATCATCTTGGAGGTGATATCTGAGTGATGAAAGTTTATGAAGATGACGTTTCACAATCCTGTTGTACATATTTAAAGAAGACAACATGCACCACTCAGTGTGTATTTCGGTTCATTTGAAAATGATTTAGAGTTCCAGAGGAGTTTAAATGTGTGCCTGTGGGACAACAAAAGAAGGGAACGCTGCGTAAAAACAAAGAAAAGCTTGCTTTTTCAATAAATCTGCCATTCAGTGACATCATAACTGAAATATCTTGCGACACTACTCCGTCTTGCAGTTAAATCACACCCTTTTGCCAAATCGTGCTTTAAACAAAAGGGAGGGGGGCGCTGATGGAGGTACAGATGTAGAGCAAAAACGTAAAATATGTCGAGAAAAAGAAGGGAAAAGACGATTCAACCTCTGCCTTTCTTATGAAAGTTAGTTACCTCACGAGGCCTTATGAACATGACCTAGCCTTCCTATAATATCTAGCCTAGACAAATTCTTCTTTACAATCTGATCTAACATAGGTTGTAGGTTGTACTGACGCAAAGAAATACAGAGTAAACAGAGGTCGTCTCCCCTATATGCTTGTAATGTTAACGAATTGTAAATTACCTCTTCGGTTGTGTTCGGTGCACGATCGGAACCTTCGGGTTTTAAAACAGTGTTACTAAATGGAAGCGTCAAAGTTTTATTTGCAAAGGCTACAATTGAGTAAACTGAAAAGCGCAAACGCGGTAGGTCAATTAATTGTTGACGGAACAAACCGAACAGCGTCGGAGCGCGACGTAGCGCGGTAAAAAACAAATTTGGATCATGCCCGTGTCTCGAGCGCATATATATGACCTCTGTTTACTCTGTGCAAAGAAATCTTTATACGACAATGAGCTCAGTAAATAAGAAGAAAATGCATATCTTCATACACCTGAATTAGGATGATGACGTCCTCCCCACGTCCCTTCCTCATATATAGATATGACTCACCCAAATCTCTGGACGTTTTGCCGGAAATGAATGACGTTACGAAATTCGGACGCGGGTGCGCTCCTGGACGCTTTCTGAGGATCCCCCGCGTCAATAAAACAGATAGTGGGTTCCCCGTGCGAAGAGATTACAAGCACACATCTTAATAACATTCAAGGCTACTTGTACCGAAAAACGTGACGCTCGTCATGGATTTTAGACTAGATTTGACCGTGGAGCAGTAATTAGATTTTCGGAACAGTTCCTAATGGAAATGAACGCAGTGTTTAAAGAAGACAAATTTGAACTAAAAATGTTCCTACAGGAGGGAAAACGAACCGAAGAATAAGAAATCGACTGATATTTTATCCTCAATAAAATTACGGTTCATAGTTTTATGGAAATTCGGATGAAATAAAAATACAATTCCCGTATAAACTAGGTATACTGCGCGAGCGCTTTCGGCGTGAGCCATTGACGAAACAAACTGAACTAAGAAAAATAAAGAAAACTACATAAAGCGATATCAGAAAGGTGAGAAAACAAGTAAAAACGAGAAATTAATGGACAAAAGGAGATAAAGAAATACTAAAATCAACGGGTAGGAAGAGGAAAAGTAAAAATGAGTCAGAATACACAACAGAGGAAACATCGAAATTAAAAATTAAATAAATAAAATTAATTAATTAATTAAAACAGATAAACAAAATAAAAATAAATAAATGAAATAAAATAATAAAATCAGGTAAGATCAGTGGGGAAAAGGCAAGATATAACGCCATGGCTAGGTTGAGAATAATTGAGGACGTTGAAACCCGCTTTAGTATACCTGGCAGATTCAAGGGTTTCAAGAGCTAGGCGCCTACGGGAAGAATCTTCCAAGTGGAGAAGTCTTTCGGTGCCAACACGAAACATATGCCTATGGGTGGTAAGGTGTTTATAGAAGGGCGAATTAGAAGATTTATGATCGAGGTGCTCGTGTATTCTAGTGCGAAGTTGTCTGCCAGTCTCACCTATGTAAACGGAATCACAGTTGTGACAAGGGAGAATGTAGACACCACTCTTTTCTTGGCGAGGGATAGGATCCTTGCGATTACAGAGGAGCGCCAAGGTAGAATGGATGGTGTAAAAAGCCGCTTGAAAGCCATGAGGTTGCAGAACTTTGGAAATTTTAGACGAAAGATCACCCAGGAAGGGCAGACGGAATTCCACCGTTTTTTCTTCCGATCATGCAGTTGGCGGGGGAGGGCAGTGGTAGAATCAAGGGTTCTTTTTATGAGTTTCTTTCTCACCAATTTATGAATATCCAGATTGTGTAAGCCATTGGCAGCGGCAAGCTGGTGGATAATAGAAAGTTCTTTATTGAACTCAGAGTTAGAAAGAGGGAGGGTAACTAGGCGATGGATAAGGGAATGAAAAGCGGCATACTTATGGGCAGCAGGACAATAGGAAGTTTGGTTAATGAAAGTATCAGAGCTCGTAGGCTTCCTGTAGATGCCAAAAGTATGAGTATTGTCCATAACAGACACTTTGATGTCAAGAAAGGGAATTTCTTTACCTCCATACTCGGCAGTAAATTTAATAGAATGGTAGTTATTATTAAGCTTAGTGATCAAATTTTGGAAGGAGTCAGCCGTACCATTCCAAAGGAGTAGGATGTCGTCTACATAACGCTTCCAATATATGATATGGTTGTTGAATTCCGGATTATTGGTAAAAAACTCCATTTCGAATTTATGCATAAATAATTCAGCTAAGGTGGAAGCCAGTGGAGACCCCATAGGTACTCCAATTCCATCAGGAAACCGATAATATTGATCGCGGAACTTACAGAAATTAGGATCGAGGCATACTTGCAGCAGATGAATAAGCTCAGTAATGAAGAAATCGGGAACGTGGACCTCTAATAGTTTTCTCTTTAAAAACTCAATGGAAGGTTGGTGGAGAACATTTGGGAAGAGAGCAACGACATCGAGGGAAATTAAAGTGGATCCCTCCGGAACGGGAACATCAGCAATGCATTGGATCAAGTGTTGGCTATTAACGACGGCGCATGGTGACATATGATTTATGGTAGACTTGATCCAGAAGTCCAAGTGTTTTGAGAGTTCGTAGGTTGGAGCTGAAATAAACGACACAACGGGTCTCATAGGGGAACCATCTTTGTGGATTTTTGCTAAACCATATAAACGCGGAGGAATGGGGTTTGAGATGAGGATTTTCTTCTTGTGGGATTCTGTCTGTATTATATGAATACTGTTGTTGATGGCTAAACACCTTACCACCCATAGGCATATGTTTCGTGTTGGCACCGAAAGACTTCTCCACTTGGAAGATTCTTCCCGTAGGCGCCTAGCTCTTGAAACCCTTGAATCTGCCAGGTATACTAAGGCCGGTTTCAACGTCCTCAATTATTCTCAACCTAGCCATGGCGTTATTTCTTGCCTTTTCCCCACTGATCTTACCTGATTTTATTATTTTATTTCATTTATTTATTTTTATTTTGTTTATCTGTTTTAATTAATTAATTAATTTTATTTATTTAATTTTTAATTTCGATGTTTCCTCTGTTGTGTATTCTGACTCATTTTTACTTTTCCTCTTCCTACCCGTTGATTTTAGTATTTCTTTATCTCCTTTTGTCCATTAATTTCTCGTTTTTACTTGTTTTCTCACCTTTCTGATATCGCTTTATGTAGTTTTTGCACTCTTTATTTTTCTTAGTTCAGTTTGTTTGCTCGTCAATGGCTCACGCCGAAAGCGCTCGCGCAGTATACCTAGTTTATACGGGAATTGTATTTTTATTTCATCTGAATTTCCATAAATAAGAAATCGTTTACTGCAATAGCAATGCGCGTTTTGCTTTGTCAGGACACCCCCTCTTCCTCTACTGACCGAAGGGAATCATCTTGGCTGCCTCAAAAACACTTACGGTAGGTGGACTCGTCGAAAAAAAAAATAGAATATTAAAGAAAATGAGTAGTGTACATATTTTGCACCTACAACAATGAACATGAAAGGTGTACAAATTACTGGTCACTCGGCCTATCTTAGTGGGATAGAATTACTCAATTTCTGCAGACTTACTCCTCACACCAATTATTTACCGTACATGTTCATTAATCTACTGCTAAAACCATCTTTTTACTACGTGCAAAATAATTTCCCCCCTAACTGTACAACATGTCACCACGCAAAAATTTCGATAATTTTTTCTTTCATTGCCTTCTCCCTTTCATTATTACCATAGAATGAAAATTCATATCTGTCAAATTCTATCTCTCAATACCGGTATTTTCATTTTACTCGAATTTCGAATCTTGTACATGATGTGTACATAATATAGGTATAGCAATTAGGAAACAAAATTAGATTTTGAGAATGATTTCCTTCATCGTTGATCAAGTAAAAATACGGGAGCTATATATATTTACTAAAGCGGGTATCCTCGACGGCCCATGGGAATTTCACCACGATTCTACTGTTCGGGAATTAGGTTACAGAATGTTAATAAAAAAAATACGTAAGAGTTATTGCCTTCAGTTTCGCTAAAGATAATCCGTTAGGTATGCGAGCGTGACGACTGAAAACGACCTGAAAGAGGGCAGGTTTACGTTTGATACCAAATCCTTCGAATAAATGCATTTATAAAGTAATCAACGTAAGTCTATCTAAACAAGGAAACATATTGCAAGACCTTAATTATATCAACATATACGGAGAAGTAGTGACCGGGTTCTCGAACGAATACAATTTTATCCGATGTCCGATTTTCGTTATTTCTTGAGGTCGCGCTGATTTAATTACAAGATTTAGTCATTTCCATTTGGTGGACGAAAACTTTGATTTTGAAAACTCGAAACCAAATAGATTTTATCCTAAATTAGAAAAAAGCGAGAAGTTTCGAGGCACCGCACAGTTTCGGTACGATTTCGTTCTTCCGAGAACTTAACGTCCGGTGTGAATAATTTATGTACGAGCTATTTTCGCGCCCGGATCAATGAGAAAGCAAACTTCAAAAAACTCGATCCTTCCTCTTTGATAGCAATGAAGAGAACGTATGCTCGGTTGAAAGTAATAAGAAGAATGCGAAGTTTTTTAAATTCTCAAAGGGGAGAAGAAGACGGACGTTATAGTTCAATCTCTCTCCCAAGAAATACGTTACAATATTCTGACCAAAGAAAAAACGAAGAAAAGAGAATAAGAAAATTTCTCGAAAAGGAGCTTCTATAAATTCCCTCGCGTTCTTTTGAGAAATATTCGACGAAATAAAAGGAATATTGACGGGCAATTAATTATGACTCAAGTTATTTTAAAAACTTTTGTATGGCGTCCTGTAAAATGAATTGAGTTAAATTTATGATATCAATAGGTAAGTACATAATAAGCGTGAAAATAGAATGAGGTGAAGATACCGGTATCGTCGAAGCCTTGAAAAGTATTTGAGGGGGCCGCCCCTGGATTTAACGCTTGGTTAGAGACAAAATTCATCCTAAATTTTAAACATACATGTAAACAGAAAATTGCACTTCCTAATGCCACGGTTTGTACTTGTAGGCCTGCTCGTATTTTAAGAAAACGAAAAACTCGGAAATACAGAAGAAGTTCACCAACTCCAGCAGATTTTTTTGCATTTAAATATCAGGGGGAAAAGCATACTTCGAACATCGAAATAATAGTTGTGTCGAGTTACCGGTGCAGCTATTCAAGTGTAGGTATAATATAGTGGGCTATGCCATCTCATCAGTAAATTACTTACCATTCACATCAACAATGCTGGATCTATAATTATAACAATGAGCGAAAAGCACCAATAAATCAACCTGAAACGCAAGTACGAATGAAAATCACGGCTTAGACATCGTAAATTGTAAATCATCGAAAAAAATTCACTAGGATGATACGACAACAAGCACACGAATAACGCCGAATAAACAACGTGACATACGCGAATACACTGAACTCGTTCAATTTTGCGATAAGGGTTGCCACCAAAGCTCGCCGAAGCTCGGCCAATCTCGGCTCAATGTCGGCTCTCGCAAAATCTTACCTATGTTCATCAGATTCAACTTTTTTTTTTCTCCTCTGTATCACGGAAACTTCTACTTTCATTTCGAGCAGATTTCGACGAATTGAATTTTTTGTTCCCTAAAAAGGTGTACGCATTTTCATAAAAGTGATACTCCGGGAGAAAAAAAAAATAATATCAACGGTGTTTGCTCGTCAGAAAAGCTTCCTGATTAGAGGTGACAAAATTTTTGTCATTTCTCTGTACATGTTTGTAAGTTTTTTTTTTTATTTTTGGTCTACTATAAAGAATGCAATTTGCTCTGCTCGATTCATGTACTGAACTGGACATTGTAAATAAACGTTGACTGACTTTTGGAGCAACTTCTGGTTTTATTAAACGTGAGAAAAAAAAAAAAAAGGAGGTTCTTTCTAAAATTTGGAAGACCAAAATTTCAGAGAGTTGTTTAGTCGCTCTGAACAGTATTTCTTAATGTAGGTCTGTCTCATAAAATAAAATACCTATTTTGGTTCCAAATTTTAATGCTGTGCTAACTTATTCTGACAGCAATAAAGTTTTTGAAATCGAGATCATAGTAATATTAAAATTTGCAACCGACGTACCGTATTTTAGTTTTCTATTTATTTTATGGCAATTATTTGTAAATGAAAGTGTGTCACAGCACAGCATTTTCGAACAAATCAGTCGCTCGCTTGGTTCTCCTCTGCCATTGAAAAATATGCAATTATGATATTTTTATCATAAATTACTATTAAGAATGGAGCAATACCCACAGGCATTTAATTAATAGTTATTTATCGAACCGCGAGTTCAAGACGACATTTTATTCACTAGTGGGTCCCATAGCCTTGTTGTAGAATAAGAAAATCTCCAAAGAATCTCAGATTCGAGGAAGGATATGTTCGAACGAGCAGCTCTGAGTTTTAGGCTTGCAATCTAATCAACTAACAAAATGATAAAATCAAAGCCATCATCCTGTGCATTTTAATTTGGTGGTCCCAATTTTTCTTTTAAATTTTCAAAACATTTCAGATAAACTTCTATAATTTCTCTTTTTTCTCATAAAATTTTATGTTTTTTTTTTTTTTTTTTTGCTTGAAAGGTAAAACCAATAATGTTCGAAAACTCATTATAGCTGCTTATTTGATCTTGGAATGTCCGTCGTTGATTGAAGCTGATGATGTGAACTTCCAATGGAAATTAGTGACCTGTACTTACTATAAAAATGATACTAAATTCTAACCACCCAAGACTGAAAACATCTTTCCCTTGCTTAGCTCCTTGTCTGACTTTAATCTTATTGACTCAGTGAGACTCGTTGTTCGCAAAATTACGCTTTCTGTAGCACTCAGATTTTTCACATTATCATGACGTTCTTCATTGAGATAATATTTAAAATTTTATTTTGCACCATCATGGATCATGAATCATACTTAAGTCATAACTTTAGTCATAGCGAGATGAAACAAATCGAAGATTTTACCACTGATGAAGGGTTTGAATGGCTTTTAGATTTTCATTTTCTCGATACATCATACGACTAGGATTTTTTCAATGAGCATTTTTATTAAGAAACTTTTAAATTTACCAAAAGCCAATCTAAGTTTCTTTAAGGCGTGTCAAAAACCTAACAAAAGATTCCTTAAAACAAAAGTTGTCTTTGGGTTTTGAAAATCCAGTTGTCACAACCCAGATACGAATTTGTCCATGGCCTGAAAATCCACTACACTCGATTCAACTTAGGAACTACCCACGCCGATGGACATTTGTATTGCAAGACGGAAGGAAAGTTGTATTGAATACATACGACTGTCTTTCCTCTTACAATACAAGCGTCCATAGGCGGGAGCAGTTCCCAAGTTGAATTGAGTATAGTCAAAATTGAACTTTAAATTCGTTATTGGGTTCTTGGAAAATCTAGTAGTCAAAACCCGGACGTGGATTCGTTATTATTGAATCATTGGAAAGTTGACTAGTTGAAACCGAGATTCAAATTTATCATTGGACCCTTGAAAAAACTACTAGTCAAACAAAACCCAGATCCGAATTCGTCCATGGGTTTTTGAAAATCCACTTGTCAAAATCCAGACACAAATTTGTCTTTGGGTTCTCGAAAGTCTACCAGTTAAAACCCAGACACATATTCGTCATTGGTTTTCTGAGAATCCACAAGTCTAAACTTAGAGATGAATTGGTCTTTGGGTTCCTGAAAATCCATAAGTCCAAACCCACACATGAATATTCGTCATTGGCTCATTGGAAAATCAAGTAGTCAAAACCCAAACACAAATTTGTCACTGCTTTTTTGAAAATTTACAAACCCAAATCCAATGTAAATTTGTCATCGAATTTTTCATAATCCCCAAATTGAGACCCAGATACAAATTGGTTATAGAGTCCTTGAATAATCCATCAGTCAAACAAAACCCAGACCCAATTTTTTTATTGAGTTCTTGAAAATCCTCAGGTTCAAACCCACACAAAAATTCGTCTTGAATCTTTGGGAAAACCACTAGTCAAACAAACCCAGATCCAAATTCATCATTGGCTTCTTGAAAATCCATAAGTTTAAACCTACACACAAATTCGTCATCAGGTCCTTGGAAAATCCACTAGTCAAAACCAAGACCCAAATTTGTCATTGGGTTTTCGAAAGTTAACAAATCCATACCCAAATAAAAATCTGTCATTGGTTTCTTGAAAATTGATACCTACCTAAGTACAAACCCAGACGTAAATTTTTCAGTTCAATAGTGCATCAAATATCTCCAAACTGCGTATTTTTGTACATGAAGCTCGGAAATATATTTTAGGCATAACTTTGAACATTTCCTGACGAGTTTTTGGAACATTTTGCGAGCTGTTCAGTAATTAGCCATAATATGTTCCTCAACTTCGAGAGTAACTACCCAATATTTTGAAAAATTCTGAGTATTTTTCCCCCAATCATAAGCGATGCTAGCGCGCCATTGGTTTTTCATTTAACTAGTTTTTGTCAGGTCCTGTTCGACAACCTTGCGACCCAATCGTCCCTGTCCTAAACGAAAGAAAGTAAACAAATCACACAATTTTTTATCAGTAAATTGACCGCTTCCCATATTTCTCTCGAGTTCTGGTGGAATATCGTGAACCTTGTAGTTTGTAATACAATTAGGAAATTTCTCGAGGCTCGACGTTTAGTACTTCAGTTTTTCTGAACAAATTTAATTATGGATGAGGTGTGCGAATTTCTAAAATATTTCCTACCCACATCGATACTGCTCACATTTCCTCTTGTGTTTCTATTCGTACCGATACAACACTCACACGCCTCGAATGAATTCTCAATTTATCGTATGCAACAATTCAACTTCTATGGTGTTTCTCACGGTGAGATATATTATGGGTAAAATTATATTTTCATGAGTATATCGTTCAGAATTTCAACGCCATTTCTGTGTCCACAGGTTGTCGAAGTAGTTCCTTTAGTTTGGAAGCAAAAAGTATAACAACATGGAAAACTTCGCGTCATTGTGTCCTCACACGCTTGAAAGATCTCACCAGCGTTCGTTTTCTAGACATCATTCAGCAAGCCGGTGCACTACTAGTCATGTTACCTAAAGATATGATGTCTTTATCGAACGATGAGAAAATGGTAGGTACCATAAGTCAAATGAAATGCACTTACAAAATGAAACAAAAATTGACTCCGTCCAATTGAATGAGACAAACCCATCCAAATATTAATTGTTTGAATTTATTTCATAGAATATCCTTGATTTGGAGAGGACCATGCTTTCTCAAGAGGTTGCGATACCTGTATATTTTCTCGTTTGGGAAAAAGTACTTCAGAATATAATAAGCAACGTAGACGTGATAACTGCGACGAATGATGTTTCTTCTTCGAAGAAAGAAACTGCTGTAGATGGTAAGAATATTGATTTATTATTTTGTTATTTTCCGGTAGGTTGTTACGATTACTGTGAAGTGGAACAGGTCTTCTAAGTCTCAATTTATATTGTCGTAGCACTTCTCAATTCTGTTTTCGCGATGGGTTATCAAATAGTAGTAAATGCTCCAAAGCCCAGTCCACAAATACCAGCTTACATTCCTGTGATACAGGTAATTTACTTTCGCCTAGCGGTGAAGAGAATAATTGAAATTGTTCAAAGATAATGAATTTATGAATTTGTTTAATGTATCATTCAGGGAAAATTACCAGCTTATGGTTATCAAAATACGATGTCACCTACAATCGTTTTGGTTGCTCATTTCGATTCATCGAGTATTGTTCCAGTAGGTATTTTGCATCATCAATTATTTCTAGTAAAAATGTACCCTTTTTCAAATTTTCACTTTCATGGCTGCTCAGGAATTATCTTACGGAGCCGACAGTAATGGATCTGGTGTTGCTATATTACTCGAATTGGCAAGACTATTTTCAAAGTTATACTCAAAAGCCAAAACGCAACCGCGCTACAACTTAGTATTTGTACTTCCCGGAGGAGGAAAATTAAGTTATGTTGGCTCAAAAAAATGGATAGAAGAGCAATCTGAATTGGGCGATCCCAATGATGAATCTAATGTGTTGTTGAAGGTTCGAGAGATAAATTTAAAAAAATCGAAACTACTATCAATCCCATGTTCTAATGTTTGTGCGTTAATTTTCAGAATGTAGCTTTTGTTATATGTTTGGACACGCTGGCTGCTAGTAAAAATATCAATGTTCATGTTTCTAAGCCTCCTAAAAATGGAACTGTTGTTACCCGTTTCTTACAAGTTCGTAATTTACTCATTTATTAGATAGTTTTCTATCGCTAAACGAGAAAACTAACTGAACGGATTTTCAATAGGAATTAAAAAAAGTAACGTCGGAGAACTCTGCTCAATTTGAAATGATCCATAAGAAAATTAATCTAGCTGAACAAATGTTAGCTTGGGAACATGAACGATTTAGTATGCGCAGGATACCAGCGTTCACCATATCATCATTGTCTGTGAGTAGTTGACTAATCGATGAGTTTAATTACGATTAGAACTTTGAAACGGTAATTATAAGTTGTCGCGTTCGTATTCATTTCGCAGAACCATAAGGATTGGAGAAAACATACGATATTTGATTCATTGGATACAATAAACTATGAAAATTTATATTCCAATGCTAAAATCATTGCAGAAACTCTAGCAAGATTGATGTATGGATTTTCAGAGTCCGAAATACTCACGATGCATGTTAGTTTCTTTCTTATTTGTTAGCTTCAGTGGTGATTTTCTTATTCAACACTTTTTTTTTCTGCGTTTCAGAAGGTGGAATTCGATTCACTGATGTATGGGCTACGGTATGCAGGTTCGCATGCAAGGTCCGCACAAGTTTTGTGCGATAAAGATAATTCTCTAGTCTCTTCTCTATACTATGTCATGAATAGGTAAACTATTAGTATAATTTTTCGTGTCTATTCCGTGTACAAATAAATTGAAGAGAGTTTCCTTGAACAGGTACATGCCTTGTAATATTACCTTAATGCAAGCTGAAAAAACTGATCCTGAATTTGTTTTTTATGACGTCACCAAGTCGACTGTCAATATCTACAGGTACAGTATAGAATCGTTGAATCATTAAATGCAAATGGTAGTACAAAAATGGGTAGTTTTGTATGCGAGAAAAGTTGAAAATAAGATCATTTTGAACGTTAATCTTCTGAGTGAAGTTTTTGTGAGCGCTCTATTGTATTGGGCTGAAATAGATAATGGAAAGTTCACGCTTTCGATTAAGTTCATTTGCAAGTAACGAAGAAATATCGCTTTATGTACTGTCATAAGAGAATTCCGAAGGCTATCCTATTTTTGTATATTTTTTCAGCATCATTCGCACGATTTCCCTGTAACTCTGTTTATCTTGACCTAAAATTCAATAATTATAAAAAGTGATCGTATTCTTTACCTGCGTATGGAAGGAAATATCATTTGAAATTGGGTTTTACACTGGTTCAAGTTTTTTGTCCGATTGAGTAATCATCCTAAAAATGATTTCTTTATTTACTTTATCATAAACATTCCTGTATGTTTATACCATATTAGCCTCAGTGACAAATATGACAAATAGCAGGTTATTCTGGCGTGATAGTATTCGTCTTTGTTGATTTTCTTGTCATGGTTTTCTGTTATGATATCTCAGGCCTCTTTTCTAATTTTGCGAAATGCTTGACTAATATTAGAGGTTGATCTAAAAAACAACTCATTTCTTATGGACCGTATTTTTTCAAAACCCCACCTTAACACAGTGTTACCCCAGTTTACCGTTTGTTTTCAAAACAAAAATTTTACTCCATAAGAAATACATAGGGACGTTTCGATGATTAGTTATTATAAACCAGAGGAACATTTGCAAATGCTTCATAACTTCCAGATTCTGAATATAAACTTCAACTTTCTTATTTCTTCCTTACATTCAAATAATGATTTATGATCGAAACGTTCTTATGTATTTCTTATGGGAATCGATAGTACGTTTGAACAAATATGATAAAATATCGCAAATTTCATACGGGTACGTTTGCTTGAAGTGGGGCAATTCCAAACGTGCCAGCACGGATAATACGGTCCATTACAGTTTATGATCGTAGACCTCTGCTTGTACAACAATCGGTGATTTTAAAAATCAAATCCTACATTGATAATTTTATTCTGACTGAACTTTCAGCTCCATCGAATTTTCTTGTTCAACTCTTTAGCATATTCCTATAAATTCAAAGCTTTCTTTTTATGAAGAAGGAAAGATCGAAATCAATCAATGTAATTTACTACCGTACGAAAAATTTTGATTGGTATAAATCGAAAGAACGACGAAATCGTAAATTGACGAAAATTGTTAAAGTTCGTAAAAGTTCGAAAAACCGTCAACGGTTGGCCCTCGAACACATTGAAATCGTTTGTCATTCCATTAATAAGGATATTTCACTTTTGAATCGTCTTTTCCCAGAGAACGATCCCATCGAAAAATTCTACACTCTTCCTTCTTCTCCCAACGACTCTGAATCATCTTAATTTTCTTGTCACCACAGGCAAAACCATTTATTCTCTCTTCGTTCTTTTCTCTCTTTCGATTTAGCTTAGTTCTAATTTTGTGTTCGTGAGTTGATGATTGTTTAGTCGAAAAAATATATAATCACGATCTGTAATTTTCAAGATTTTTCTTGAATTTCGACGTCTTACGACCTCGTCGTTTGTTCGATTTTTGTATATTATTTGTCGAATTTTTACGAACTTTAACAATTTTCGATATATTTTACGACCTTGTCGTTCTTTCGATTTGTACAAATTAAAATTTCTTCCAAGGTAGTAAATTACATTGATTGATTTCGACCTCTCCTTCTTCATTCGATATGAGCCGCAATGTAGTTTCCCGTATCCTACAAAAAGTTTGCTTTTTCTAGACCAATCTTAGGTTTTCAAAATTCTGATACGATATCTCGTCATATTTGTTGTAAATAGGTATTATAGACATTTTTTCGGAATTATAAAAAATCTCTGAATACCTATCCGCATTATTTCTACCTTATCAAAATTCATTTTGAGTATCATTCAGATTTAATTTTTCGCTTGTTTGATTAATTTCTTGTTCCTTTTATTTCAGCGTGAAACCAGCTGTTTTTGATCTAGTGTTAACGTGTATCATAGCCGCCTATCTATCTCTAGTCTACTATATGATACAGGTATTGAATGATTTTATTCAAATTTTAAATTTATATTAGTATATTTTGTAGAATTCCACTGATTTTTCTGAACCAACAGATCTATTCATATCAAAACTGAACAACAAAATTAATATTTTTGTTTGCATTACGCATTAAAGGAGGTGATTTTTGAAGTATTCAACCCTAAATTCGAATCCGTTTTTTGTTTTTTGCTATCACTTCACGTTTTTAAGTAATCCCGTAAAATATGAGAAATTAAGTAGTGTACGAGTATTTTCAATACATTATATTGTCAAATCAACACGATTCTTTAGGTTATGGCCAGTGGTGCTTGCATTGTACTCGCGTTTTTTACTCGTTTATATTGTTTTGAAAACAAAGGTACCTACTTCACTAAACAAACTCATTTGGAAATCTGTATGAATCTCCCTGCATCATGTATCAAAGATTTAAGCGGATTAATTATTCTTTGAAGGAGTAATTTGCAAATTTTTAGAACCATGATGATAATAACACTATCAAAACATAATGTTCCGCAAGATCGCGAATAATTCATTTGAAGAGTATTGAATCTCTCACAAATCAAAAATTCAGGAAGATTTGATGTTCTTTAAATGAGTAGGTAAGTTGTGATTCTTGAGAACCATGATGATGATAACATTACCAAAACACATTCTTCCACAAGGTCACAAATTATTCATTCGGGGAATAGTGAAGCTTTCTAAACTTTTGGTATGAGATGAAGGAAGATTCAATAGATTTTCATATTCGAGTTCATCTAATTATCCTTTTGTTTCCAACATGATATACTTGAAACGTATGTTTCAAAAATATAACATTTCATATTTCAGGTGTTAAGTGTTTACTTAAAAACGTGATGTGATAGGGCTCTCCCCCAAATTATATCATATTGCATAGGATCATGTTTTCGATGTTGAACATTGATCGATACATCTGCGAAATAATATCCTTTGAGCATAATGGCTCCCATAAGAAATACATGCGGAGCAAAGATCATCATGTTACTAATTGAAAACAAGGGAAACTTAAGAAATGAAGATTTGCTTTTGAAGTACTTATGATTAGAATAACTGAAATATATTCGTTTCATTCTTTAAATATTCATTATTTTTCATTAGTGACATGATGATCTTTGCTCCGCATGTATTTCTTATGCGAGCCCGAGCCATTATGTTCCAAGGATATATTTTGGGTACTTTTTCCAACAGTGAATCAGGTGTATCGATCGATGTTCAACATCGAAAACTTGATCCATTGGTACTTGCTTTACATTGGTCTTACGGCAGGGGAATTGAATATGCAATAATAGCATATCCATTCCCCTGTCATATGACCAATGTAAACAAAGTACCATCACGATAAAATTCAAGCAACCAGAAATAGGTACAGTCTGTTCCACGAGAGTTTGGTATTATAAACGATAGGCAACCCACGTCACTCACGCTTATTTTACATTACGGAATGCGAATGGAATGCGGGTTCCCCGTGATTTATAATACCAAACTCTCGTGGAACAGACTGAAAGGATTTGTATTTAAATACTTTCGGAATCAATCAGAAATCAACTAAAAATTAGATTTTTGCGAAATAGCTGTTCAGTCGCGATATTTTGCTTTCTTTTCCTTACAGACTGTTGTGATTTTATCATACAGATCTCTTCCTCGATTCAGAATACATAATTTCTGCTCGGTTTATCTGCCTAAATATCAACTGTCAAATTCAAACGATTTCAATTGCTTTCTACCTTCTTTTCATTGAATTTCTGAATATTTGATCTTTTCATTCCGCAATTTTCGATGTTTTCCGCTTACCTCAGTGTCGGAATAATTTTTCGTCTGCTTTGTACGCGATAGTACTTATCAAATGCGCAGGTGATGAGAATAGGACCGTGTTGAAAGAGTGCCATGAAAAAAGATTTTAATTCTGGTTGATTCAAAAAATTATTGTGGCAAGATCGAAAGAATGACTAAGTTTTCTTTTAAAGTTTATTGATACAATAACACTACTGAACAAATTTCAAATTTTTTGAATGAACATGATCTATCTAAGGAGTTTCTAGAAGTATTTTTCACGCTGAACGCTATGCTGTTGACCGTTTTTCGCTATCACATCGGAGTTCCGAGTAATTCGCGTTTGAAAATTGAAAAATCGCCAAAAACTGTACCTGTGTAACACGATGTCATATCAAAAACAGAATAATGCGGTATGTTCCACAGCACGAAAATGTAGTTTGAACCTTACTCTATAACATATTTAAGATCAAGAATAATCGCACAATTCTTCGAACAGTTATGAACAATATTGTACAAGACTATTTTCACCTTCAAATGCGGGGAAACACGCGATTCTGCGTCGCGACGCGAGGACGTACATTGCCCCGCGTTCAAAGCTGAAAATAGTCTTGTACAAATATCGTTCATATCTGCTGAGCGATTATTCTAAATCGTAAATATGTTATACACCAAGGTTCAAACTACATTTTTATGTGGTTGAACATACCTCAGTATTCTGTTTTTACTGTGGTATTGCATTTTGGAAGTACAGTTTTCGGCAATTTTTGAATTTTCAAACGCGGATTACTCAAGACTCCAATGTGATAGCGAAAAACAGTCAACGGCATAGTGTTCAGCGTGAAAAATACTTTTAGAAACTTCTTAGATAGTTCATGTTCATAAGATGCTGTTCAGTAGTGTAATTGAAGACTTTTCTGTCAAAAGGTCCTCAATTCTCGTAACCGATGTTTAAAGTTTAGAATTTTCTTCGAACGATACCTCGATTGCTCCTCCACCACCTTTGCTGCCTCAGTCCAAGTCTTATCGCTTGCATATATCTTTGAATAAATGTTGGTCTATCTTGTTCAATTTGAAAGAAAAAAAAATCTAAGTACCTAAAATTTCCTACAATCGTCAACAATAATCTTTGATTTTTTTTTCAGAAATTTCCGTTGTTATATACAGTTGTTCTCACTACTGTGACGCCTAAGAAGAAAGTCTACTGAGGTATGGTATACCTAAAGACCTAAAGCGAATGAAATATCGTACCATGGAGATCGCATTGGTGGTAACAAGTTTCCTTAGTCCATATTCTCGGCGTGATTAGCTGGTTGTAGAGAAGAAAATGAGTCGCTGGAACGTTGTTAGAAATTCTTAAATTTTCGTTCACTTTTGTGAAGATTAAGTCATTCGATTTGAGAGTAATGACCTGTCTTCAATTCGTTTCAAAGAGGTACTCAATCTACCTCACTATTTATGTTATCCCTTTCAAGAATCTTAATCACGCGTTAATGAAGAAGAAATTTTGTTATACTAATTATAAATAAATATTTGAAATTGTCGAAAGAATATTTTACGAGAAATAGAGATGATGAAATCCGTTGCTACATATTGTTGGATCTTACGTAGTCAAAAACTAGTTGCGAATTTGTGATTCTTCCTTCTGATAGCCGAAAAATAATTATGATGAATGATACATGCGGCGACGATATACCGGTACTGAATTACGTTGATTATGCATTATTAATGTATACTGGAGAGGATTACATAAAGACTACCACAGCGCGCAGTGTATGTAGAGCATTGTAATAAATTGGACGTGCTTTCTCCAGAAGATAGGAAGAGGTTTGATCATTTTAATCTGTAGAAAGTTACAAAATTGTATGTAACAATCAGTGGACGTTAGTTGATGTGTTCTGCACGTGAATATGGAAATCGTTCGTGCTGGTACTGTAAGTATAACGCGTTGAAAAAGCTAACTCGGGTACAAAATTTTGATTAAGTCGCAACCCTCTCTACTGTATGTACTTCTTATAGTTCATTATAGTAATCTCAACGTGGTTGCAAACTAGCCTTACTCACGCGGCTGAGGGTGTTAATCTCTTCGACTTTTGGCCATCCTCCTCGAAAGACAGTCAACGTATTTCATTCAGTCCGGATGACGGTAAGAAATTTCGTAGATCGTATGAACAGAAATATGGACCGCGAGGAAAATTGTTGATCGAATCGATGGGTCAAGGGACGGCGGTCTTGATCCCACAAGTGGTATGTTTGTTATCGATTTTTTTAAATCATAGTTTTTCATAAATGACGACCGTGCTAGGTCGAAAATCCGTGCTGTACGTGATAAAAATTTAACGCCGTTTATAGAAAAAAATATTTTGGATTTCGAATGACATAACCACCTTTTTTCCATTTTTTATAAATTCAAGTGGACGCAGTTTATAGGGCTATTTGCGTCGAGTGGATCACGTTGAAATTCATGATACACTATGAAATTCAAAAAATCTGTCAAATATCGTAGGTACTTTTTTGTACTTTTGCCATTTAATTACCGGTACGTGTTCTGTACTCAAAATCAACATTCGGTGAATGAAAAAATGTATCTATTGTCAAATTTTGGAATAGAAAAGTTTGGGAAGGGAATAGAAAATTATATTTGATGAGAACCCTGATTGAGGGAAATAAACGAATGAAACAGCATTTATTTACATGCAATTAACATAATTTTAATTCTTCGCCTAAAACGACATAATGAATTTGCTTGGGTGTTCTACTTACGTTGCATATGTAGGAATGACAGACCTGTAGAACTGCTCGTCGCGTACAACTACGGCGTGCATCCTGGGGTTAGGTGAATTGGTACCTACCTGACTCTATAGATTGGATCTCGTATTTCAACTTACGTGGTTTCTTCCATACATTCTAGATAGGCTAGATGTGAAATCAACATCGGGCAGTCGTTCATTTTAACATTGCATTTGAAATTGGTTACTAATTTTTCGAAGGAACGAAACGATGAGCAGTGACCATCAAAACCATCGAAACAATGCAATAATAAATTTTAAAATTCCATTCTTCTCTTTTCCAGAGCAAAAGTAAAAGTATTGGAGTCAACAATGGAACGAAACATATTTTGAAAATACAGAAGAGAACCAGTCAATTCTTGACATCAAGTTCGCCGACGACGGAAATTCTTTCTTCAACGACGATATCAACGACCACAAAATCCCCATAAAATTGTGTCTGGAGTCCTTAATATTGCGCTGGCCTACACACCTAAATAATGATGCAGAAAGAGTATTTTTGTAATTCTTTGATTTCGGAAGTCCTATTTTCGACATCATTCACTATACCGTCGAGGAAAGTAATAAGGTTTACTTATCAAATACACTTTCCCAAGTCTATGCCAGGAAAATTGTGAAAAAATGTTTATCTTGAGGGGATAGGCGGGTTAAGTCTTCTCCTTCAATACTTGAAGAATGTTTGACACAAACGGACGAAGAGCCTCCTCATTCCCACCCCAGAAAAAAATTCTGTGCACGTATGTCTTGAGAAAAATGAATTTAAGAAATTCAAGAACTATATTTGCATGAGTCCAGTGGCGTAGATAGAATTTTTCATCAGAGAAGGAATACCTATTCTTGATTTCAAAAATCTGTTTTACATTGACTCTCTCTTTAATAAAAAATCCGTAACGATGAGAAAATAGTTCTTCTTACCCCCCTTCTCTTTTTCTATCTTAGCCATTGCATGTTTCCATGTATTTGAAAACGCTTGTTTGTGATTTTGTAATTTTTCATTTTTGTTAGAAACATGATTCTTCTTCTAAGTACATTTTATTCTATTTTTTTTTTTGTTTTTTTGTTTTTTCATTTACTAATAATAATAGCTAGGAAACCTTATTGTAAATTATTCTACTCGCGGTTTCCTTATTTTCCTGTAATCAAGAACCTCGTGATAATATAAACTTCTTGATAGGGAGAATAAATTTTTCCTCTTTTGTTGTACTCATTTCGATTTAGTCACAGAGATTTTATTTCAATAACAAATAGTAACGAGGTGAATCTCGTATTCTAGCGTTTTGTTTTCGTCTACAGTGATAAAGTCGACTTCCTCACGCAGACTTACACTCGCTTCACCAGAAATGAAATTGACTTACGCACTATTGGTTACAGATGGAAATGAGTGGCTAGTGTGTGCGCAAACTGTTACCCTTTTCTTGCGCAAAATATTCGTCTATTTTTGCGAAAAATGTACGCGTTTTCGGTCCCATTTGCGCAAAGTGAATTTACCGGCAGTTGGAACGTAGAGTCCGGAGAGTTGAAGACGGTTTCAGAGTTTTTTCATAGTGCGGTGGTTATAGGTGAGGAAACGTTGTAGGCGGAATGTTGATTTTGAAGGACAGGACATGCGAAAAGATGTTGAACTGTAAGACTGTCTGAATGGCAGTAGTCACATGGCGGACGAGGGTGAAGACCAAGAAGAAGGTGAGAGTGAGTGAGCCAGGTGTGTGAAATCCTAGGACGGGAGAGGATACTTTCTTCGTGGCGGGACTTTCTATTTGAAGAGTACCGAGGGATAAGGAAGCTTCTAATTTGTTATGAGGCTGGTTTTCCAGAAGTCGTGCCTAGATGCTAAGATTTTAGAACAGTAGTAGTTTTTAAGGTTGTATACTGGTGAGTGAGTTGATGAGCTTTTGGCCGTGCGGTCAAGGTTTCCATTTTGAGAGTGACCGACGTGACCTGGAACCTGCATGAAGATGACTGATGATTTGATGGAGGTTAGGGTATGGAGAATGACGTGTATTGTGTAGGAGAATAAGGTTATTTGAACATAGATCTTTTAAAGATATGAAGGACGAAAAAAATTCAGATAAAAGGATTTAGTTGAGTCCGGGAGGATGCGGAGTACGACTTGAAAGACAGGAACTCGGCAGTAAAAACGGTTGCTGAGTTTCTTGAACGATAGGCTAAAATTTTGTCCTGAATGGAAGAATATTCATAACCGGATCTATTTTATGTTTTGGAGTAAAAAGACCCTAATGCAGATGTACCTCGTTGTTTCGATATTTTTGTCCGTCAAGTACCGAGAGATTTTGAACCAATCGCGAAGTATTTCGAAGCGACTTACGTTGGAGGGAAGCGTGCTCAAGGGAGCTAAAAAACAGTCAACGTACGGTACGAATCACGTCTGTGGACCAATCCGAAGCGGTCCTTCAACATCAGGTTAGAACAAATAATGCCTCCGAAGGTTGGCATAACCGTTTCCAGACACTCATGTGTCGTCATCACCCCAACTTTTATGCTTTCTCGATAGAATTGCAGAAAGAACAGGGTGACCCGGAGGCCATGTTTCAACAAATTGCGCTAGGTCAGCATATCAAGAAAGGGATTTCCCGACGCCACGCCGTAGACACGCTGAAAAGTGCAATCTAAATTTAGTGTCGGGCTACCAGGATTACGTTACAGAAGGGAATGAAATTCAATATTTGAAGGCTGTGGGTTATAAGGTACATTTTTAAGCTGACATTTTCTTTTGATGTTTCGGAGTTTTTTTGGGGGGAATTATAAGTTTTTGAACATTTCAGTTTCGGAACTTATTTCTTGGAATTTTCGGATTGGATATTTTTTTTTGAACTTTTTTTTTTTTGGGGGGGGGGGGAATCTTTCGATTAATGTAAATAATTTTAAGGGACGATTGGAAACCATTATTTAACCCAAAACCTCGAATATGGATAGTTGTATTTCATAGTACAGGTAGGGGCTCTTATTTTGTATCTCTTCGCGTGTCCATAATATTGAGCCTGTAAAAAAGTAGAGTGCGGCGTCAAATTGATTATATTATATAGTTTTCAGACAATTGTCCAAATTTCATTTCATAACTCAAAAAGTTTTTTTATTTCTTATATTTAGAGACCGGATTCCTCGGCATATGCCAAATGAGTACCTGGCAGGGCAGATGTTTAAAAAGAAGAGGTACGTACGTTTTGGGGTAGTAGAAGACTAGGAAAAAATTGTATTTTGCCGAAAAATGCCGAAAATGGGATAAATGCTGAAAAGGGATATAAAAGCCAAATAATGCCGAAATCGTAACTGGAGATTTCTTTGCAAATAATTTTGTAAATTATTGAGACCTTATCAACAAACTACCAGATGATTGCTAACAACTGCACAAACTCAAAGCTTTAATTAATAAGATACTTTCCTTCTGATTTGACCTTCATGAACATGCATTTGGCGCACCTACCTGACGATATACAAAAGCCTAAGAAGAGAGACTTGAAATGCGTACCTATCCCGGTACACGAGGACAATTTTTTGGGGAAAAAAAGTCCAGTTATTCACAAAAAATTCTGGTCTGGAAATTTTGGAAGAAATTGATTCGGCGATTAAAGATAGAGTTGGACTTGTAGATTCAGTGGATATTCTCAATGATCCTGTTGTGTTAAGTTCCTACGCAAATGCCTCTATCGTAACTGCAGACGTTAGACCTTGAGAGATCTTTCTCAAAATACAAATACATCGTTAACAATCGTCGACATAATTTTACACAAGCGAATCTAGAGAGACATGTTCTCGTTTTACATAAAAAATTTTTATAAATCGGGGCAGTAATTTTGTCTTTTTTTCGTGTTTTGTATTCTTTTTTCGTTTTTGCCGAATAAAGCCTAATTTACAATTTTTTGTGCCGAATAGTGCCGAGGAATCCGGTCTCTACTTTTATGAAACAAAATATTTGAAATACACAGGCGCATTGTAGATTCGCATTCTCACAGTTTCTGACAATTTTGAAATACTGTAGACGTAGGTACCTCTACAACACAGCAATAAGTAATTTAGTTCCTTTTTTTTTTTTTTTTTTTTTAACGAGCATTTTGTAAAATTAAAAAAAACAACTATAGCTATTTTATGCAATAATATAGAGCCAATGCATTTCTAAGACCTAACCATTGAATTAAAGAAACTCCAACGATTATAGAAAAAATTTCTTTATTTTATTATTTTTTTCCTTTCATCCACACCAATTATATAATGTCAAAATTCCTACAACACGTACAATAGATCACGAAATCCTTAAAATGTTCCAAAAAAAAAAAAGAAAAAGAAAAGAAAAACAAGAAAAAAAATAGATAGAAAGAAAAACATTTACAGTACGAATAAACGATTGAAAAAACAATATGACGAAGCAATGTTCCAATGAACTTCTTTTATTGAACAATTGATAGCCACAAGACGAGTACGAACTAAATAATATAAGTATGATCCTTAACTAAGATCATGTAATATTTTTTTACTGAACAATCATAGATAATTTTCTCTTCTCGTTCTTTTAAAAATTAAATGAATAACAATCATTATTTTATTGCACATTATAGCCGGCCATTTTTCAATTCATTTTGTCCTATAAAGTATATCTCGATGCAAGTAATCTCTTTATAAAAATCATTTTCACGCCAGGTAGGTATTTTATTATTATTATCAATCATTATTATTCTTATTTCATTATCAAAATAACAAAATCTCTCACTTGTCATTAAAGTTTTTTTTTTTTTTTTTTTTTTTTTTTTTTTTCATCCTTGTAGTATTATTATCGTCATTCTATTGATATTATTTCTTTCTATTTCTTATTTCTGTAGTATACGATCACTTGTACAAGAAACAAATTAATTCTATATAGGAACTAACTAAAAATAAAAAAACGAGAACAAAATAGTAATATTGAATTTCTTTACTTGTGATTCACGAGCTTAAACGTGAAAAACGTCATGAATATTCACAAAACAAAAAAAAAAAAAAATTGTAGTAATAGTAATAATTTTTCCCACTTAGAACATTAACGTGTAATAACAAAACAAATTGGAACGAATTATAGTGTATAGCAACAAAACAAAACCATTATATCTCACAACAACCCACCAAACTTTACTAATAGATTTACTCATTTCATTAAATGGATCAGTAATTACTAGCGATCCATCGATTTTTCTCCCTTTTTCGTTTATAGGAATTAATAAGAAGAAGATTGTGCGACATCATTAGATTTTGAAGGGTTAGATGAAATATCTACATTATAGTGCGCGATTTCCGGCCAATGAACGTAGTACGCATTCGTAAAAGGCAATTATGACATAATAATTACCTTAAAACATAAATACCTTAAACATTAAATTACTCCTTAATGATAAATTTTCATAATATTTAACCGTATAATTGCTCGAACAACTCAATTTATAAGATTTGGAATAAAAGCTGTAAATTTATTTTTCAATTTTCACGGAGAGAAGAATTTTTCTAAATTTCGAGACATGCATAATTAAGGAAGAGAAAAAACATCGATATTAACATAGGTAAGAAATGAGAAACGAAACAAATTAATAGGATCACAATAATATGTAAACAAAAATTACACTCTCAGCAAGTATGATTATACAGAGATATTGATAAGTAAAATTATGTATGATCAAAAATATGTTTGTACTTTTACCATAACGTAATTTTCTTTCTTAGAAGTTATTATCAGCTAATGTAAATTATTTTTATTAAAAAAGAAAAAGAAAACTTAACGTGTTATATAATATTTGAAATGAAAAACGAAAAAAAAAAAAATTAAAACCTAGTAGATAATAACAAAATATATAATGATAATAATAATACGAGAATTGTTATAACACTTAACTAAATATTTCAACGAGAAATTTAATAGAACTAAGTTATAAGGATAGGTATATATAAAATCAAAGAGAGAGAGAAAAAAATTTAAAACCACAATCATCCTTCATTTGGACTTTTAACTCATTTATTCTCACATTTATTAAAACAAACGTACTTCATTTTACGTTATCGTTATTTAAAAGAAAGAAATGAAGGGAAAGAAAAGAAAAGTTAAGATTAATTTCTTATAATTATATTTACATTAAGAGACTTGGGTCGTTTTCAAACAATCGTTCTATCGTTAAGCATCCAACACACACCAAGTACAGCAATGTATGAAGCTGTAATAATCATCTTCACAGAAATATTCAGAACTGACACGATGGATACCAACGAACTTGATCTAATTATTATTCTCAGAGTTGTTAACGATCAGCGTATTATTCCATTAGGTAACACTTAAAATGATACGAATCCGCAGAAATTTCAGACACCTCCGTACTTCACATGGGTGGAATGTTCGACGACTGAACCGACAAAACAATTGTAAACAACTCCGAAAGACTCTTTCTGGTAACTGTTCTCCATATTTATTCCATATAAATGCAATACTTAGTTTCTATATCTAAGAAACTAAATAATTGCTAAAATTATAATTAAACGCTTAAATTTACGGAAGGGCATATCTAACGAATAGTATATAAGTTTGATGAGGACAGAAGAGGGAGGGGGATAGAAGGAAAACTTAGTTTTTAACAATTCTTATAACTTAAAGGAGTCCCCACACTGTACAAGACAAAAATTATAAAATTAGATAATCATGATACAAATAAAAGCCCATTTAAACTGATGTGCATTATGAATAGGATTTGGCAGAACACTGTTGAAGGAATTTGCTAATGAATGCCTTCGAGCGGCGAATACGATTTATATTGGTATAAATCTGGCCCACCATAGCCGTATAGTAATTTCCCTCGGCCATTTTCATCGTAGTATGGATATCGATAGTTTGGTCTGAAACATAGAAAAATATACAGATAAATACCTAGTTTATTTACAAAATACATGCTTCTTCTAACGAATATATTCAGTATCTATCTTTTATGGTCTCGTGTCGACAACGAATAAAAAAATTGTAAAAAATTCCAATTTTATTTTTCAATGCGATTTGCAATCCATAACCCGCACGTGTAGGTGAATTTATACACGTGCTCTTGAATTCTCTTGCTTGCACGTTCACAAAAATCATGTTTGCGTTGTTCAATGTCCCAGTACGTCATACATGACCAAGCGCAAAACTTTCGCCACTTCCACTCCTTGTCCTTTACGAGCGATGGTAGTAAATTCGCCGTTCGAGTACGGAGTCAAATCGTTAAAACGCAGAACTGCGAAGAATTACAATGATCTTTTTTTTTATTTATGGATAAAAATTTCTACCCTAGTGTATGTATGCTCGTACGTATCTACAATTTCCGAGAGAGAAATTAATTTTTTGGAATCAATTTTGAGCTACAACACCACGTTCATATACCTTTTTAAGGGTGAAACGTTTCACTAAGAATTCAATCTTTGTAATCTATCAGTGAACAGGGTGCAGCTGGGTGGCCTTGACCCCCATTAAGTCTGAAATATGACCACGCATACAGGTCTCATAAAATTTTCTTAAAGATTTCCCCTTTCGGGAAAATGTACGGCTAGTGGGCTTTTCCATTGTTTAAAAATTTTGAGATCATCCTTCACCCAAACTGTTTTTTCTTTACGACTCTGTCCAGAGCCTAGCGCATTCAAAATACATACAGAACTGTTTTGAAATGAGCAAGAATTGACTGCAGCTGTAATTTGCTTTTTAATGAGAATTATATTTCGTAATCTGTATCGGAGGAAATTTTTGACAACGCTGTCACGTGCGAAAATCGAATGCCAAGACTTATTTGCGCCACGACATTCACAGAACTAAAAGCAGTACGATGTACCTACGATGAAAATGAACTAATTTTTTGTGTATATTTCTAAGAATGTACTAACTTATATAAATCGTGGGTGAATCGTGCTATTTTTATAACCGTAGTTGAAAGAATATCGATTCGTAAATTTTCTTCACGGTAAACGCTATAAGCTTTACCGCGTATTCGACCACCAATTCGAACAAAATTAAAGAACCTACACTACTCAAAAATGCCATACTCGGATACCTGTGATAATACAATTATTTTCAAAAAAATTTCCGAACAAACAGGATGACACCGTTGATTTAGGCGAAACAGAATATCAACTGCATGTACAAGGAAACAAGACGCCGTGCAAAACTCAAGTCACTGGGCAACTCGTTGCATGAGTGATGATGAATAAATTAGAAAATAAGTCGCACTCCGATTCGTTTTTTTCTTTAACCTTGATACGATATTGTAAACGTTTATATAATTTTTCTTTTCTCTTTTAAATATAAAGAGTCGAAGTCGAGAAAGAAAAATGGTGTCATTTGCACACGTGTAAAAGGTGCTGTTCTACTCACGCTATATTTACGAGCAATAAACTCAAAATGACGATAAATTCCATCATTGTGCAAAAATAATATGAAAAATTACTTTGGGCTTGAATCATTATGACTAATTCGAAAATTTACCAACAAAATGATACCATCGAAAGAACATAAGGTGATCCCTACGAGAGACGCGTATTGTAGCATTTTGCACCACTGCTCCCATTCTTCCCCAGTATTTCTTAACCTGATTTGAGTCTAGTGTCTTAGGCTACACTCACAAGGTCATTTACTTCATTTGTTTGCCCCAAGTCTTGAATTTTATCGATGGTCCCTCGGGTCAATGTCACTGGTGACGCCAAAATTTTTTCAAGTCCCTGGTATAGTTGGACGTGATAAACATTTTGATCGACTAGGAAGCCAATGCATACCGACAAAATCGTCTCAAACGAGTCTTACCACTACCCCGGGCCCAAGTTGGCGGTGATAAAGAAATGCCATTACTGAGCAATTTTTACAATGAAGCGAAGAGGAATGAAATTGAGATAGTAAAGCAGTGCAGATCGCAGCAGTCAACGGCTTTCCTTTAGTCCTTGCGAAAATGGCAGCAAAGAAGGCAACCCGTAAGAAAGTGAGAAAGTACTCCGGGTCAATGCCTCACATAAGAAAATACACAAACAATGTGACAAAGGCGTTCAGTGGTTATGATGTGAATGTGGGCATTCATAACAACCTACCCATGGTGAAAAGAAAAAGCAACGACCAAACAAAGATAACTTGAGTGGAATGTACAAGCGCAGTTTCGAACAGTGCAGAAGCTCCCTCTCCCATTATATATAGCTCGAGAGTCAAAATTCTTCCAAGTCCCCCTCCTATCATATATAGCTCGGAGGTCGGAATTCTTTCAAGGAGGTCGAAATTTTTCCAAGTCCCCCTCCTATCACACATAGCTCGAGAGTCAAAATTTTTCCAAGAACCCAACAGGGGCGGATTTACGGGGAGGGGGCAGAGGGAACATTCCCCCCTCCAAAAAAAAAAAAAAAAACTACTCCATAAAAGACTTGAATTGTTCAATTTGACTATATTTTCTGAGCGAAGCGAGGAAAAAAGTTTTTGAACAATGGAAGTTCCCCCCCCCCCCCAACATGTACCCCTAAATCCGCCACTGACCTAGACTCTCGAGCTATATTATACTAGGCTTATAGTAGGTCTAGGCCTTCTTTTTACTAGCTTTACCTAGGTTTGGACTTCCTTGAATTCTCAATACCAAATCCCACATGACTCATAAAACAAGTTTCCTGCGTTCCTTTTTTAACTTAGTTGTTAAGGAAGCCGTCGTTTTTCTCTAATTACCTTAGCCATGATATATTATGAAATGGTTTCAGACTGTAATTATACACCATTACACAAGGGACTCAGGAAAATCTAAAAATTTTCAAGACTTCAATTTGAATTCTTAATTCCAAGACCAACTCGACCCATAGAACCGGTTCCCAACGTTCCTCGTTTAACTTCGTCAACCAAGGTGTCGCTATATATTGGATGTTGAGCCTATTATACCCTAGTATATTGCATGTCGAGCCTGGTACATCCTAGAATACTGTTTGTCGAGTCTAGTATAGAAGAAGAAGGTGTCGCCATCTTTAACAAACGAGGGGCAACTCGCAGAATTCAAATTTTGGCCTGGGAATTTGAATTAAGTTAGGGATAGAGAAAAGATATGAAGAAAAAAAATTAGAAGCCATTGCAGACGTTGCAATGGCAGCGGGGAACCCGCAATTCCTTAGCTCGACCTCTCAGGTGGTGTGGAACTGAGTTGATAATCTTGTCATATAATTCAAATCGAAATTATCATTCTATATTCCCTCCTATCATATATAGCTCGAGAGTCGAAATTCTTCCAAGTCCGCCCCCTTCTATCATATATAGCTCGGAAGTCACAATTCTTCCAAGTCCCCCTCCTATCATATATAGTTCGAGGCTCGAAATTCTTCTAAGTCCCCCTCCTACCATATATAGCTCGAGACTCGAAATTTTTCTAAGTTTTTGGTTGGACGGCGGACGGCGGACGGTAGCTCGAAAGTCAAAATTCTTCCAAGTCGCCCCCCCCCCTATCATATATAGCTCGAGACTTGAAATTCCTCCAAGTCCCCCTCCTATCATATATAGCTCGAGACTCGAAATTCCCTAACCTAACCTTAGGTTACTAACTTCGCGGACGCGGACGTTTTCTGAGGATGTAATTTCCTAACAAAATGGATAGCGGGTTCCCCACTAAAAAGTAAGATGTGCATCAATTTGCTGCAGGTTCGCTTCCCGTTCGGACTGGGAGACTTTTTGGCATATTTCTTCGTCCGTCATTATTTATGTAAATTTCCTCATTTTCATTAAGTTTTTCTCTCGATGTTGATTTTGATTGGTTTATTCTTCTGTACTTCTCTCTTCTTGTTTATCATTCAGTGTCATAGTTGAGTGATAATAATATGTACTCACCTTTCGAAATAAGGAAAATTTGGAGCCCGCGGCGTTAGAGTGCCCTGGGCTCCACTATCCATTAACATGATCACAACGAATGTCAATATTAAGACGGACACCTGAAACATACAAAATAACAAATTTTGATAAAATAGGATCGCACATCGATGAAGTAACAACAGCATGAAAAAAAGGACCTCAATTGAACTTCATAGATATTCAGGAGCATTATCGTTCTCCTTCGTAATTATGAGAAGGAGGAGGTAGAGAAAGGAGGAGTAACTCTCCTTGATCTTGCGAAGGGCGAGTGTGCAACTTAACAATCTCATTCTAAAATAAGTTCACCACGTTCGTTTGTGAAAATGTCAACCCAATCTTATCAATAAATCCTTTCCTCAAAATAAATATCACGATACAAGTAAAGGGGAGAGTTGAATTTACAGATTGTAAGCCAGCGCCTGCGTGATCTGGTGTGCACTAGACAACTTATGATTAATGTGAATGATAGTGGTCAGCGTCTCAAGCATCTACATAGGTACCGATATTACATTTTATTTCACTAGGTCTTGAGGTTTTTTTCTTTAATGCTACAATTAGCAGTACAATATGTAACACCGTCTACAGAAATCCGCCTTAGTGTTCAATTACAATCAGGAGAAAAGGAATCTTCCTTCTTCTGTAAGAGATCCTTTTCTTCTGATCGATATTCAACGCTAAGACGGGTTTCTGTAGACTGGGTCACATATAGTTTTCAATGAAATAAAAAAAAAAGAAAAAACCTTTCCTAGGAGTCAGAGGCGTTGCGAGAATTTTGGTGGCCCTGGGGCGAGAGACTTTTCTTCAATTTAACAATCTTCCCTCGTATTTTTGTGCACGTTTTTCAACCCATAATTTCAACAGCCTCTCGGAGCCCCTGAAATCATGAAGAGGCCGTTAACGAACCCTGTAGACGACCTTATATCTCGCCTTGCGTATTACTTAGCTTAGTACAAGACTAGCTAGTATTCTGTATTTATGTGTGTTAGGCTAACTAGCACGTTAGGCTCTCTCCGCCCGTCCACCGATATTTCTTAGTCTAGTACGCTTCTAGCCTAGTTTTGCCACCCAGCCTTGTGTACTAGGGGGCTTAAACACTGTATGCTAGGATAACTAGTTTGTCCCGGCATAGCTGGGTCTTATACGATAACGAAGAGGTACGATTCCAGTTTGTTTACTTAAGGTTCATTGAACTCGAATTCTGTCCCGAAAATCTTCAAAAAAAAAAAAAAAGATAGTAAATCGTTACTCGAGCTGAGTGTTGATCACTTCAAAAAATTGTTTTCGAATCATCGTGCGTATAGATCACATCACTTTAAATTTTCTAAGAGAGTCTATTGTTCAGCTATTAATTGTAATATAGACATGTACACACGAAAAACGGATGAAGGAACCTTGAGGTGAAATTTTTGGCACTCGTTGATCGTAACAACGGTAATTACGTCACAAATAATTAGCAATCGTGCAAATAAATCATATACAGTCGAGCGTCTCGTATTCGAATAAAATAAAAAAAAACTTCCGACGTCGATGCATAAAACAGACGGAAATTGAAAATGAACTTTAAAGAGTAAATGCATCGTGTCAAACGCATAACCTACACACAATAAAATACATAACTTCGCTTACTAAATGTTTGTGTGACATTCGGGGATGCATTTCTGGTGATGAAATTCTCATACTTATCGCTGGCATTTCCTTGGCCCGCAAACGGTGCAAAGGTCATAAACATTATACTATGTACCCTAACTATAACGTCAGCATTGCTATACAGCGTGCAGGAACAGCTGACAAAAATGACTGGGTTAGGAAATAATAGCGGCAATTTCGCCTGCGTGATATTGAACGTACACAGTTAAGTAGATAGTTCCACTCGTTTACGCTGCACTGAATATAATGAACCACGAACGCGACAATAAGATACAGGTCGAACTCATTACATTTACATATACTATGTTGTACGGCGTTAAAAAGGGAACGTCGCGTCGACTTATCAGCGATCCTTGTTCGTTGAAGGAAGAGTTTAGGCGCGGAAGTTATAGAGAAATCGGCGCATTTTACATGAAATGCCACGTAAAAGGAACGAGAATGAGCAATCAGAGGCTTGTCAAAAAATTAATTATGCATTCAATTACGTTCTTAACTACTTTTTATAGAAATTTGTGTCCTCTATACTACAGCCCCCCTCCTCCCCGTCCTACGATATTAAGTTCTTCGTTTTAGGCAGAAAGCGAGCAGTTCTCATTATCACATTGTGATAACAATGACGTAGAGGCGATGATCAATGTATTACATACTTAAAAAGTGAGAATTTCTGAGGAGAAGAGCCGAGTAAGTGCACGAGAGGCTCATCTCTGACTCGATGTTATTTTCCATAAAACCAATTTGTCTCACGGTTGTATTTAATATGTCTCTTCTGTTAGTACGTAAAATATTTTACAAACTACGAATACTGAAGGAAGAATTTCTCATTTACGCGTTCGTAAATCTGTAAGAAAAATTTCATCCTCATTGGGTATTCCTACTTTACACAATGCGAAAATGACTTGAGGGAATTATCTTTTTCAAATTTGAAATTGGTTCCCGCAATTCTTTCTAAATGAAGTGACATTTAATTTTCTTCTTCAAGATGGTGGGACCACGGTCCCTCAAAATGGTTAGTCAATTTCCATTAAAATTAGTGAATCTACATCATTAGGTATTTGCCTTAGCATGTATACAGTAATAGGTGCCACTAGCGTACACGGCCCACCACAATTGGTTTACTGTCTCGTGTCTGTAATCCTCGGCAACCAGTTGCCTGTAAGCTGGCCACTCAATGATCCTTTTTTTCACTCCCTCCGGATAATCGGCATGAGGGTTGCTTTCCTGCAATCCGTTCCCTGCCGTAAACCAAACACCCATGGGCCATCTACTCTGGCGCCATGATTTCGGCTATTCTGGATGACAGCATCTTCGTCTTCAGAAGCAGGCTTCGCGTCACCACCTAGCAAACGACCTCGGTTGTACTTCCTCCGTCCCACGAACCGGGATTCATTAATCCATTCCAATGAGTGGCCAGCTTACAGGCAACTGGTTGCCGAGGGTTACAGACACGAGACAGTAAACCATTGTGGTAGGCCGCGTACGCTAGTGGCACCCAGCAATATATCGTACCAGTCGAAAATAGTACTCGTACAATAGTTGAGAGAACAAAATAAGTCCATCTTACCGATCTGTAGCAAAGTTTAATAAAATGCCTCAAAATCTACCTACGACATTGAATTCTCACCAAGAGATGCGACGAGCTTGAAACCAAGTCTCAAGAGTTCCAAACATTTCTTATATTTCCACTCTCTTTGTTCTGATTCTCTTTCTAATGTTTCTAGTTTATTCAAGCAATAAAAATCTCAAAAAATATTCTATCAAGAATGTTTTAAATTACAATTGATACAGACGCGGATTTCGGGCGGGAGAATAATACCGTAGTCCGAAAAATTTCCCATTTTTGAAAAATTCCTTCCCTCTTCTCCGTAAATTCGTACCTTGAAATCAAATTGTTTATCGTAAAAACGATTAGTAGATACCGATGGCCTAAAATATTCATAAACCAATAAAATGTTGTACTTTAGCAAAAATTATCGGTGAACAACAACCTATATTGTTGTTCATACTGATGACCAAGTTAGATCTACGAGTAAAGGAAATTACGAATGTTCAGCTTGTCAACACTGATAAGATGTAAATAGTGGAGGTGTTCTGTACATAACTGGAAACCCGTGCATTGATGAGCAATCAAGTCTTGCGTATTTTTGTCTTCAAGTCGAACGACTAGCAAAAAGTATTGGCAATGCTAACAGTGAGTGACGAAATTCATACCTATTTAAAACTAATATGAATCATCACATTCAGTTGAAATCGTATCTCTCTTTTTATCTCTCTCCAATCCGATGAACCATTATCATTTTTTAGTGAGAGTACAAGTATAGCGCCGTTCATAAAAATATTAGATAAGGAGGAAGAGAAGGGGATTAGGAAACAATGAAAAACGTACGAGTTCCTGATCCTTTTCACGTCCTGTGACCTCTAGGAATGTTCTCTGACGGATTCTCCACATTTCACACTCTGACAAAAGCCACCTGAAAGTACCGGTTGATTTCCGGGTCGCACGGCACAACAACATTCCTTCCAACCGATATTGCATAATATTCAATGTGCTCTATGGAACACAAAAAAGCTTTTGATTGCATGGACTTGACCAATACGTGACCAATCCTGGTAAAGATGGGCGCAAGCGAATATTTGGTAGAACTATGAAAAGAACTCTGTAACAGTGTAATCCAAGGACTTTAATCAAGCCTTGCGTCCTCTCGTCCCCGCTTTTTAAACCCTATGGTGAATTCATCGTGCGTAAGACGTTGTAAGAGGCTCAGTGGCGAAGCGGTAGGATCTCCAAAGATCCGAGGTTATTCACGAAAGCTCATTCCGAGCATCGTGCTACTTATTAACGTCACTGAGCCGTCTACCCGTCTCAGCAATGAGTCGTGTAAAATCCAGGAGCGGGGTTTACCGGCAGCACCAGAACGCTCGAACGGAATAGCAGAGGATCTGGTTCAGCGTCGTAGAGATGTGGTTAATCGGTTAAACCAGCCATCCCCCAGCTCTCGCATACGTTGGGTAGGGAAAAAATGGAAAAATGAGGGTATTACAGTAATGGCGCTTAATTCGTCACCTTACCAAGCCGGACTTGGTCACTGTGGAAAGCGTATACCTTAATATCACGCCATCAATGAGCGTAGTTGCGAGGCCGTTAGTCAAATTTGGCGTAATTAAGCCTGCTATTATTATTATCGAGACGTTGCAAGTTAGTGGGCGCAAATGGAATAGAGGAGTCGTTTCAATTGGAGGTGTTTGGATAGAAAATCTGAGCTATGCTGACATCACATTAATGACATCGGGGGCGAATAAAATGTAACGATTGATGTGGGGTTCTTGATCAACGAAGGTAAGACAAAGATAGGTAATGAAAGTGAATCGACCGGAAGGTAAATGGCCTGAGTTATTGGAAATTGAGAACATCGAAGTGGTACAACGGTTTACATACCACGGGTTCGTTGTTAAAAACACAGACGGCTGTGTGAATTTGCTACCAGACGCAGCTGACCAGAAGTGCAATGGGCCGTCTGAAATGGATAAGGGCTGATCCCACAATCAGTACAGCTGCGGCTGGTCAGGTCCTGGTTCTCTCAATCTTTCTTTACGGGGCCGAGACTTGGACGCTTCGAAAGTCTGAACGTAAACGTATTGATGCTCTGAGAGGAAAGATTTTGAATCTTCCCACCGCCGAAGATGTTTTTAAATAAAAAAATTGTTCTGAAGAATACATCGTACGACCCTTCTCACAAATATTGTTGTTGAGAACTTATTTTTCTTGTATCACGTCTGGTATCATCCATAATTACGGAAAGAAATATGGTGTTAGACTTTCGAATTTCGAACTAACAAAAAACTGATCATTAGCATTTTTTAGGCTACAACTATACGTTCATCTTTTAGCACAGGTTGTTTTTTTTTTTTTTTTTTGTCGGTATTCAAGAACAATTCATCGTAATTACCACCTCAAGTAATTTTTATATTCATTGGTAGAAATCTGCAAGCATTATGATTAAGAGAGAAAAAACAAAGCAAAGAAAAATAGCATGGAGTATAGAAATTTTCTAACGAACCATTCATTTACCAGAATTACGTAAATCTACGACAAAATTCACTTTTATTGATCACCATTTTATTTTATTTAAAAAAAAATTTTCGACTGATGAAGTAGGGTACAGGCACGAGTTCGAAATTCAGTAGGAGCGCTAATGGCGATATCTAGAATGTTCTAAAAGGTGATTGTGGTGTTTTTGATCATCAGAAAATATTACACAAGTAAAATCAACTCCACTGCCCTGAATATCGTTTTATAAAGAAAAAAGTTAAGAATAAAAATAGTAGCTTTCATAATTAGGAGAGCTCAACTTCTAATTTTGTAGGAGTCTTTACTGTCCAAATTGCACCAATCGGCTTGTTTTGCCGCCATCTTTTGTCGGAACTTGCGAATGAAGAAAATTCAATTTCTCAGACCCTTTGAGGTGACTTCCAATATTATTACAACTAGCTCATTCTTTTAAACAGATTGCTTTAATTATAGTTCTTAAAATCTGAACCGTTGCGACGTTCGTTACTTTTTGAGGGATTTTTCTCTTTACTAGGCGACTCAATCTAAAGGTAGAGTGGGATTTGAAGGTTTATTTTATGGAAGTTGTTGTCTCGAGAGATAATATTTATAGGCAGTCGGCGGAAATCTATAAATAAACAATTCTAACGGAAATATACTTAACTTCATCGAGATTTTAATTCGATATTTTTTTTCCTAGAATATGCACACGGATAAAAGAAAAAAGAGAGAAAAAATATGAAATACATCATCGCAGAAATTTTTCTTTAATTAGTGAACATCGACCGCAACACAAAAGGAAAAAGAAGAAGAAATAACTCTTGAAATTAAGGACAGCTCAATGAAAATCGAAAGCTCTACAAATTTATAGATTGTAAGCTCAAAATAAAGGATTTTCAAGTACTTTTCATCTTTTTTTCGCGTCTTACTGAAGAGGGGAATAAAAAAGAAGAAAAATTGATGAGTCTTTTTCATCATTAAAGCACGTCTCTTACTCGAAAGCGTCTTACACGCGTACTCAAAGGGTTCATAAGTCTGTTTCTTGTAGAGTACTTGTTTTCTGAAAATTGCTTCACATTACCCAGTTCTCAAAGTATATTTTATTAAATGCTGTAGAAACCCGTACCTACGACAGGAAATTTATATTTCGCCTCTCAAAGGTCGAGACATATATGTTGCCCCGCTCTCCTGGAATCAGGGATATAAACTTATAGAAGGTATAATTAAGCTGTTGCACATCCTTACTTCGGAGCCATTAATGCAATAAGCTCCCCTCCTAAGCGGAGCAAGAATGACCTCGACGGACCGCGGGAGCGACGTTCCGTAGTATTTTATTTCATTTTACGCGAACTCGACGAGAACTTTCGCGTGAATATATTGTTCATCTATTTTTGCATCAAGGTTAACCTGTCACACTTGCGGCGTCCTTTAACGAGTACTCGCGAATACTCAACACTAAATATGTATTCGTAATCCGTTGTTTGTGACGTACGTCGATTTGCGAACCTCTCTGTTCAAACTCCTACAAGAAGTCTATTGCATCGTTGCCACGCGGTGTAACTCAGCCGTTCATCATACTCGCATATTCCGAAATTTTGTGATATAATTACTTTCGAGTTGGGATGGGAAAACGTGCGACTTAAAGTTTTGAAATATCTGGTTCAACCAACTCACGACCACGCGATATCTAATCATAATTGACGGAAGTATATCGTATAGTAAAACTGTATATTTCTATTTTTTTTTTCCTCGTTAGGTTTTTCACTTTCAGATTTTGAGAAAAATATCATAAATTCAAAGAAATTGGGAAAGAAAAAGAACTCAGACAAGACATAGAAGTGATGAAGAATAGGGGAAAAGGATTCAATTATAAGACGAGCAACTAAAAAACGTATATCAGTGATAGCATTGATGAAGCGGAAGGAAATAAAACGGGACGTCAAATAAGGTAGAGATCAAAAGAATGATTAGAGAATGTGTCATCAAAAAGATAATTCACGAGACCTGCGTCTTCATTTTTCTTTTTTGACGGCTCATTACCATTATTTTTTATTTCTCCTCCGGTCCTCAGAGTGATTTCCCCAAAACAATGGCACTTCATGGTGATCAATTTTATCGACGTCGAATATCGTGATATCTTCGTGTAGTGAGCAATTCTATTTCAATATATTTTTCTTCGCAGAAAAAGAAAACGTTTGACCCAAAACTTTTGAAAAAAAAAAGAGCCTTGAAATGGAGACTAGGGATTTTAAAATACCACTATCAGAGGGTCTCGGGGTTCACATGTCAGTGGAGTACGAGACGTGAATAGTTTTGAGATTTCGAGCCTCCATCGGACGCTTGCGTACTAGCACGTTCACCACCAATAGAGCTTTTTGCTGGGAAAAGCGGTGGAAGCAAAGGAGAGGACAATGACTGATTAAGAGGGTTTACGACTCAAGTAGGAGGCCAGGCGTTCCTTGCTTGAGGAATGAAAATTGAGAACTGCTCAGAGTAAGCTAGGGAAATGGACCGCCTGTCGGTTAATACGCAACCTTGATGAGAGGATGAACCGAGACCATGGTCAAATAAACTTTCACCTAACCCAGATGTTGAATGGTCGTGGCTCCCCAGGAAAGTTGAGCAGGCAACGTATTCGAATTGCGATTAAGGGTAAGACGATGGAACACAGGAAACCTCAATGAGACGTCGAGGCGTAAGCGAGGCGAGCTAAGTCGGTCACTGTAAGAAAACGAGGTCGACGAAGAGCTCCCCGAGTAGCCTAGTAGCCACCATGCTAAGCTTTAAAGAGATAAGAATGTCTGCATTTCCAACCACAGTTATGAAAAAGAAGATTGACACGGGATGGAATAGGAAAATGCAGAGCGACTCTTATGGCCTACTCAACGCCTGTACACCATTCACATACAAACGACACTCTACAGGGAGAAGATCAAGTATAGGGGCATGAAGAAAGAAGAAGAAGCGCCCCGACATCGATTTAGTGTAAGTTGGAGAGTGTTAAAGTGTTCATACCTGAGGGCACTGCGACTTGAGCGGATTTTGCTCAAGAGATTCTTCCAACACTGAAGTTATACTCTAAAGGGTCGGTATCGGAGTTGAAGGAAATAAGATCAGACGTACACAGTGCACTTTTCATATTCCAGGCTCTAACTTGATGATAAAATATTTTCAATTCCGAGAGAACCTCAAGAATCCCATTGTAAAATGAATCAAGTTATAAAAAGTCACTCACCAGGTACAATTCGGAATGAACGAACAATCCTAGAAGTTTTGTCGCAATATTGCTGATTTTTCAAATAAAAGAAAATATGGCAGTTCGCAAAATAGTTGTAGGCTAAGTACCATCGGTTTCATCGAATTCTAACCATCAAAAGTGGCAACGCAATTTAATAAATCGTACTTGCCAGTCGCTACTCTCGCACGAGACTGAAACGATTCACCTAGAGTGAAACAACAGTTTACCGTTTTCAGAAAATGGCTTTATCAACCTTGCGCAATAATACGAAAACAACAAACAGTGACTCAGATTATATTCACTCATCGTTCATAGTCTATCTGGACGATTACTCCGGTAAATATCGACTCGGTAGATAAGCCACGCGTTATTTTCAAAGTTCACATCTGATTTCTTATAGAAATGATGAAATACATTCCTATCTTCGTATAACAGATAACGGTTATCAACAGCAATCAATTCTTGGCACAGAGAAAATATGAGAACCATTATGCTTCAAAGTTGAAATATTCATAGAGATATCTCCGATGGCACCTCAACACTACTATATTTGTACGTATAAGAGATACAAAATCATGACTATTTTATAGGGAATTTTCGAGGTACCTAATCTGTAAAGAAGGAACCCTGTTTGTAGGTACCGTCAAATACAATTTTTCTCCTTACAATCGTAATCCAGGCTCGAAGACCGAATATAAGTTCGCAGTTCTGGCCATTTTTCCTTCGAATATCTGACTTCCGTATCTGCCTGCCCCTACTCCGATTCTATACTGGTTAGCCAAAGCTAGAAGATGACCGCCCTGCGACTTTTTGCCAATTTTTGACCCATCCCTCTTCATATTCACGTTCAAATTCGCTCCTCTCGAAAATAGCTTTTTGGGCGAAAAACTTTTGCAAAATTTATTGGCTTTTTAGACGAATTTTTTGGAAAGAAGTCCTACGGACGACAACCTTAGAACGTCTCGCGTTTGATTGAATCAGTCGTGAGTAGAAGAAAAAGAGGAAGAGAGCTTGGAAGAAATAGTGCTGAACAATTCTAAGCTATGAATAGAGTTGATTTAATGTAGCTTGCTATATTAGGGTCAAGTTGATAATGTGTAATACCAGAGGAATCTTCGACAGAACAAACTTTCTGGTTCATTGATGGAATTAATTGAAGAATGCAAGGAGGTTATACTACGGGAGGTAAGTGGAATTACGGCTATGATCAAAATTTTTCCGAGTTCCCCAGTATCCATTTGGCTAGAGAAATGTTCTATGTTTTTGCTGATTCCTACCCTCATTTGAAAATCTCCACTATACGAGGCCTTTTATGCAGTATATTACTTCCTTATGAACCGTATACTAGGCTTGTACTAAACTTCAAGGAACACAGTACCTAAAAGCTAGTTAGCCTATACTAGACTTATACTAGGCTAGGAATGGGGGCGAACAAGCGGAGACCTAACATACAGTATAGTAAATATGGAAAAGGATCTTTATTTTCTGCTCTTGGAAAATCTTCATTTCTCGGTCCTCCATCACGTACCTGCAGCTGAAACGTCAAAATTTTGCTAAGACTCCCTTCTTGTCTGCGTATATAGCTCGAAAGTGAACATTTTTCAAGTCCTCCAACATAGCTTGGGCGTCGAAATTTCTACAAATCCTTAGAAACGATTGAAGCACTCCTGGTGACGTCACAAGTATGCGTACCCCAGACGACGGCCATTTTCACCAAGTATGCAAAGGAAGACACGAAGATTGAGGAGGGAACGTTTCAACGAGGAAATGAAGCTTCGAGAATGGTACGTAAATAGATTATTAATATAAATTGCGATTAGTAAAATTATTACAAGCTTAACAGGTGCAGTATGTTGTTCATGAAACTCTCTTACCTACTACAGACACGAACAATTTCTGCACATAGCCTACGACAAAAGTAGGAAGCGAAGAAAGTTCGTTGCAGGTATATTGAAAAGCACAAATTTCTGAAGATCCTCAAAACAAATGAACTACAGGAGCACGACGAAACCCTTGGACTGGCTGACACGATTACAAAAGGAATTCGAGTCAGGAAGATTTGTCAACGTGTACCAACAAATTAATTTAGATCTGTCCAAATAAAAGCATTACAATGCTGCGAGCCTCATAAGCACTGGTGGCAGAGTAATTACGATGCGAGTACCGTACCTTATTAGAGCACACCGATAGGATAGAGAACCCAATAACAAATAAAGTCAATTAAATTCGTTGAAGCAACACGCATATGCACCGGTTCTGTGAATGCTTAATTCAATTCGTGAAGGGGCAAATTAAAAGTGATTAAGTCGTTGTGGCCACTGCGTCGTGTCACGCTATAGTCGGTTCACGAACGCAAGGTATATAAAGTTCAAAGTATATTTCCAGTTTATTCGTCAATCGAAACTCAAAAGTGCGAGCGAACGGTCAAATAAGCACGAATGGGTCGAACGTACAAATATTACAATAATACACCGCCGCCGAAAGTACCACGTGGATAGAATCATCCAAGACAATTTTGTTCGACAGACATACTAATCGATGGTCAAAACTACGACATACGCTGGCTACAGAAAACGAAAACGAGACAATTATACTTCACCGCAGGAAGTACAGGTGAGTAGAGGTTGGCTGAATAATTTTTGTAAAATTGCATAGCTATATCGACAAACTAACCGAGTAAATCACACGTTCGTACATCTGATTTGCAGTAGGTGCTATTCGAGCGTCATACCATTCTCGTCCTGAACTTGAAACCCAGTAAAAACATGGTAATTTTCCACGCTGATTCAGCGATTTTGTCATTTCGTTTACGACAGCAAGAAGGCCTCCCGAAAACGAAGTATCTTCCTTTATCAACAGATCAAAATATTCTCGAATGATTTTTCAATGTGGGCCCCTTTAAATTGACCCCTTGGTCGTAACACGAAAGGGATAAAATATGGGTCACGAAAATTTTGGAAAATTCCAGTCGACCTTCACACATTATACGCGTAATATTGGTTTCGCGATAGCGTTGAAATAATATTAGCGACACAATTAAAGAACGATGAAAAATATTTTCGGTTTAAATTTTCGATGCAACGATATTCATCACTTACCAAATTTACTTCTTTTTTTCCTTTATCGTCTTGTTTTCCGTTAACACAATTAGAAAATATATCGAAACGTACGAAAAGTTGTTATACAAAATAGTTTGAAAAAAAAATTACACGCATCTACAGACTACAACTCAATGTTTACATTAAGCTAGGCTCTTGAGCAATGATTCCACTGTAATGAGGTCACCGGGACTGTAGTATACCCTCCGCGTACTACGAGCCAACTTATTACCAAATCAGTGTTACCATCTAAACGAAACTGAAAGCGCGAAAGCATTCCGCGTATACGAATGTCGCACGTAGGTGCGAATCCATTTTCTCTACGGAACTATCAACGTTACTGTAGAAGCTTCCAACATTTGCAACAATCTCCTTGTTATAGGAATAAACTTTCACAGTCTAATTGGATTTGACGAACCAAAATAATAATACACGATACAATTTGGAACAATATTCCAGATTTTCTTATTCGAAAATTAGAAATTGGAAGAAAAAGTAGCGACGTGGCCTGAAATTGAAAAATACCTGTATCAAAATAATGAAATTTTCAATTTTATTCTGTGAAAAATTTTCGTCGTATATGACTTACAAATTTTTTATTTTTAATTTTATTCTACAAAAAATTTTTGTCGTGTGTAGTACTCGAATCGTTTGCAACATTCCAATTAGTCGACCTAAAATTTGTATTTCCATAGTAATTACTCTTACGCTGCGCTCGTAAGCCACCCACCTCTAAATTTCTATGGGAGGGTCTTTCTAAACATTTTGGCGTGATGCTGTCCGATAAAAACTGACCTACACAAATGAAGGAGTCGGTATACTTATAATACAGAGAGGGGGACTTTAAAAAATTCTGACTTCTCTAAGAATCACTCCTAATTCGAAAATCTTCAAAATCCAACTTCTTCAATTGTTGAATTTTTCAGGACTCAAATTTGGAATCCAATTCTCGATATCAAAACCAATTTGCCCGATGGAACAGATTTCCCCTACGTTCCTCGTTCAACTTCATTAAATAAGCCGTCGTTTTACGCGTATTGAATTTTAACCTCCACTCTATTTTCTGGACTTGCGTCCCTGCGTTCTCTTTAGGCTAGTTTGTCATAAAACCAAAAGAAAAAGAGGACTACTAACCAAGAGTGGGGCTCCATGATCGTGCTGGGCATTTCAAACCTTTGCGATACTCGTACATCTAACCAAATTGACTGAAAATACGTCTCCTTCAAAAGCTAGAACGACTTTGCATCGACTGCTGGAATCAATGTCAATATGTTGAGATTGACCTCATGACAACGTCGATTTTAAGTCAACTCCTTCAAATTTTTTGTCAACCTGAAATTGACGTCAATTTTCGGTCGTATTTAATCCAGTAGCGGGAGTCGATTCAATTTCATGAATGACATGGAAAAGTAGTAAATCTAGAAACTCGGTCAAATACTAGGCTAGATCCGTAGATGATATTATCTTAATTGTGTGTTCAGGCACTAATAATTGACACATAGCCAAATTGTCTCTGGAAAGGAATGCGGTGAACGAGAGCATCAAATTCACAGTGGAAAAAGGCAACAAAATCTACACCGACATCATCACCCCAAACGAGTCCTACCACCACCTCAGGCACAAGTTGACGGCGATTGAAATTTACTGCTACCAAACAATCTCTTTCCTGCAAAACGATGTCGAGAGGAGGAGAGAAATTGAGATAGTAAAGCAGATTGCAGCAGCCAGGCTACTCTAGAGGCGCGGTTGAGAGAGTTCTTGAGAAAGAGGAAGCAAAGAAGGGAACTCAGGACAGCATAGTGAGAAATAGGTCTGGATCCGCACCATACATAAGTAAGTACACAAACAAGGTGATAAAGGCGTTCAGTGGTTGTGGTGTGAATATGGGCATCCATGACTACTCCTCCAGCAGCACGGTGAAGAAAATAAGTTGAGCGAAGTGTACACGCTCAGTTGCAAACGGTGCAAAGGCATCTAGATTGGTGAAACTGGGACAAAGTTCGACATCAGGAGAAAAGAGCACAAAATATTAAGGGAAAGAGAAGATGGCAAGTCATTGTTTGGCAGACATTGCGATGAAGAACAACACAATGATGAAGAAACATTCGAAGTCGTACAGGTAAAAAAACCCACGAGGAGAAGAAAAGTCTCGGAGCGAAGATTGCAAAGGCGAAGAAGAGAAAAGCCAGCCTCTTGAACAATGTGATAATGTTTGACAGATGAAAGATTATTTGGCTTGGTAATTGGAGCAAACATAAAGAACAGAGCCGACCAATTGGATAATAGCAAACTTGGTAGCCAATAGAAACGCAACACATTGGTGAATGAACCAAATCACAACGCATTATTGTCGTAGCTAATCAGATTACAGTGTTATACTATGAAAACTAGAGTTTAAGGCCTCGTTCTTCAGTAATGATACGAATTATGATGGGGTAGCACCCGAAAGTACTCTTATAAGCTGTAACTAATAGAGTAGAATTGTATACCTGAGATTTTTTCAAGAATGATTCAATTTCGAAAAAATGAACAATCAATTTTGAGTCGATTGGCGGTCGGTATTGAGTAGAACTAAATCGACTTAAAATTGATGTCCATTTGCAGTCGACAGGTTTTATCGGGGGGAGTGAACCAGTTTGATCACCTATCCTCGTCTTCTTCTCCTACCGATTCATAACCTAATATACCGTACTAGTATATTAGGAAAGACACAATACTTACGTGCGGGGGTAATATTAAAGGAGGGGGGTTGCGGGTAAATGAAAAACTCGAGCGAAAAATTTGATCATCTCGGGTTCGGATCCCGACGAGGTGATCAAATTTTTCGCTTGAGTTTTTCATTTACCAGCAACCCCCTCCTCTAGTATATTAGGCCACGACCTTGGGAAAGACTACCTCGAGGGGGGAAGGGGGCGGAGCGAAGTTCTCCTGAGCTCTAAGGCTTTTCCAGTGTTCCATACTGTGAACTCTTTCCTCTACCTGCTAACAATCTAGTAGTGCTTCTCAACACTGACCTTACGGGTGTCGGTGGGTTGCATACTTATTCTTATTCCAGGAAGTTCGCTATAAGAATAATGTTGGAAACGCTACTATTTTGATAACACTTAAAAGAATAAGTATGCAATATGCAATAGTGGAAAAACCTTACAACATTCACCTGAACAAAATATTCATCTTTCTCGTGGTAAAGATCTTAAAAAGTTTAAGAAAGAAAGTTTCTGTGACGTTAGAAGACATATCATGAGGGAGAACTTACACACTTGTTTCTAACTGAGAGGTCCGAAGTCTTGTTTACATAGCTCAGAATAAAGTATCCTTTATAAACGCCGGGTTATGAAGGAAGACAAACAATGAGAACGCTCGCTTATCCTACATATTGCTGCCTATGCAGCAAATCATCATCAATTCAAGTAAAACCTCGATAAGTGAAAACTCGGTAACTGAAAAACCTCATTATCTGCAATAAAATTGCCGTCCCTTCACCTTGAACTAATTTCCCATGTAAATGTTACTCCTCAAGTGAAAGAAACTGAGTAGGCATGACTCGCTAACTGAAAAAAAAAATTAGCTTCAAACAGCTGATTTTACCCCCTAAAAGTCGTCTATTTTCTCTCACTGTTCGAAGTTTGACTCCACAAGTGAAATGTTTTATCGAAAAACTCTATTGTACAGTAAAGGATAAGGCGGGTGAACCTGTAACAACTTGATTTACTGCGACTAACTGACGGGTGGGCGATCGTGCTTTCTTTACATTTTCGTTTCAAACGAACAGTGAATTCATGAATGACTTAACGCTATGGCGGATAAGAAGTTGACGTCTTTATCGATCAGTGATAAGATTAAAGTGCTTGAAGAACTCGAAACAAATTCGAGAAGTGATGTAGGTAAGAAGTTCAAGATTAGCCAATCGACCATAACTTGTATTCTTCGACAGAAAGACGAACTCCTCGCAGGTGATAAAAATTCTTCTCGAAAACGACGCAGAGAAGCAGAACATCCAGAATTGGAGGATTGTCTGGTGAAATGGATAAAGAAAACGCGAGAGGATAATGTTCCCATTTCTGGTCCAATGCTTCAACGTCAAGGTAAGAAGTTTGCCGACATGTTAAAAATTCCTGCAAGTTCGTTCAGCGGTAGTAATGGATGGCTTGGAAAATTCAAGCAGAGGCATGACATAGTTTTTCGACAAATAAGCGGTGAAGGCAAAGCTGTAGATGGAGAAGTATGCCGAGAGTGGAAAGAAACTTTGCGGTCCATTATCGAAGGTCATCAGCCCCGTGATGTGTTCAACGCGGATGAGACGGGACTCTTCTATCAGTGCCTACCGAATAAAACCATGTGCTTCAAGGGAGAAACATGCCAAGGGGGGAAACACAGCAAAGAACGCGTCACGTTATTACTCGGTGCTAATATGGACGGATCTGAGAAGTTACCTCCTCTGATGATAGGAAAATCCCAAAAACCTCGGTGTTTTGCCAAGGTGAAAACGTTTCCCATGGAATATTTGGCGAATAAAAAAGCATGGATGACGTCGAACCTATTTAAACAGTGGCTTTTGAAGCTGGACTCCACAATGAAGTTTCAAAAACGACACGTACTGCTCTTCATTGACAATTGCTCGGCCCACTCACCCCTACCACAGCTGAAGAATGTCAACGTTCAATTTCTTCCACCGAACACGACCAGTCATCTACAACCACTTGACCAGGGCATAATTCGAAATTTCAAGAGTTTCTACCGCATTGAAGTTATCGATCACATTTTGGAAGCCATCGAGCAGTCAACAGATAGGAAAATTAATGTCTTACAGGCAATGAGAATGGCTCGTATGGCATGGAGCAATGTCACGCAGTCTACAATCGCGAACTGTTTTAGGAGGTGCGGATTTTCGTTTGAAACTGAAGCTGTGATGCCTGCCACTGAAGTGACCGAGGAACCACCTAATTGGCAAAAGTTGACAGAACTTCTTCCTGGTGAAACGAACGCTTCGTTGACTTTTCAAGATTTCGTGTGCTTTGATGATGCCGTTCACGTATGCGGTCAAGTCAGTGATGAAGACATTGTAGCTGAAGTCACAGAACCACATGAAAGTGCTGATGAAAGTGAGGGAGGCGAGGATGATGGCTCCCCGCCTGAAAATATTATACGACGAGACGCACAGTCTGCTCTTCTTACTTTACAAAAAATTTTAGAAAGTAAAGAGGGTGTGCCCGATTCATTTTTTTCTACCCTTGTAGATCTCCAGAAATTTGTAAAAAATAGTACTGAACATACGCAATCGAAAATAACGGACTTTTTCGCGAAATAAAATGTACATATGTATGTACATATTTCTACAGAACTCTGTAAGTGAAAATAAATGAACATTTTGTGAAAAACTCGTTAAGTGACCATTTACAGGCCTTCCCTTGAAAAATCACTTATCGAGGTTTTACTACGTTAAGAAATATTGCAGCCAGCGTGACAATGAATACCGACGATGACGAAAATTGTGATATTCTTCCGCTAAATAAATTTTTCATGAAAATTTACATAATCTTACAGAGGCTTAAAAATATCTCAATCATGTAAATAGACAACAATTGTTAGACCTTGACTGTCTAAAAGAAGAATTTTTAGGATATAGTAGGTATAATGCCTTTCAAGTGTGGTTCAGGTAAAACTTACGATTTCACAAAATCCTACTCAGAGGACGAGTTTTTTCCATTTTTTAATGATTCCAATTCATGAACTCAACCTTTAAAGCTGCGATATTTTTTTCAACTTTCTCATGCTTAAAACAATTTTTATTCTTCCATAAAAGTCATAGAGGGATCTAAAATTTTAATCATTTGAGTATGTCCTTCTGAAGAAGTTGGTCACAACAGTTGGAGCGGAACGCTAACAGGAAATCTGTAATTAACATTATTTTTGTACGTTCATGACTCCTACATAGCCATTGTCACTCCTGAATGGAAAATTTTGTAATGTTTGCTACCGCAAATATACAGACTTATTGCACAAGTCTACTAATGAAAAGAAAGTTCCTAACTCAAATGTATGACGTGGTCTAAAACTTATGTTACCGTATAGTAATTATATTTACAATTATTGGAAAAAGTTTTTCGCGTAGCTTCAAATTTGGTGATACGAGTATATAGAAATGTCGTACAAAAAAGATACGGACGAAAAACAATTTCTTGTCTTCCTCCGTTCGAAAATACAAAGCAGAGCAATCGAATATTTTTCCAAAATACGGGGAAACTAGGTCACTCGATGACTGCGTGACCCCAATTCGGAACCCTTATAATATAGACACGGAAAATCAATGCCAAAGGAAATCAAGAACGTATTTTTCAGGCATAATTGAAAATTTTCTAAGTTGATTAAGAAGTTGTTGAAATGTTTTTGAATAGTAAAACATATGGTTCACGATACACTTGTTTAGTACTTATTTGAGAAGTAATTTTTATTATAAAACTCACTTAAGTAAGTGCATATCTGCTGATGTGAAATTCATCATCGAAAAAAAAATGATAATAAAGAAATAGAATCAGAGCTCGTCGCTATTATTTTTTTATCCGAGTTTTCTTCATTTCATCACTCACTTAGTGCGAACAGATTTTTCAAGAAAGAAAACGAAGACGTTGGTAGCTTGTGATGGTATACTATAAATGACAAACTGGCGCGTGATGTTTTCACTTCTTCCCTTCTTCCTGTCAGCACTCAGCATTTTATTGTTCCATAAAATCAACTTACCGGGAGATTTCTGAATCGCGGCATCGGCAACTGTTTATACTGACTGAGTACTATACGTTTTTTTAGCGACGAGTCCAAATATCACATTATGAATGTAGGCGCGCACAAGCTCGCCAAAGAATCGAATTTTTATACAAATAAATCGTCGACAACGCGTTTATGCACATACGCACGATATAAATACAATATTTATCTGCTGGTATTTTGTTTTGAATGACCTAGAACATGTCGAAATTTCGCACGCCACTACACCCCCGCGTGTACATGTGAAAGATAAATGCTGCGCAGAATCATTTAACCCATATCGAGGTTATTTCCTGGATTTCTGTACGGCTTGGCGCATGATTGAAGGGCGCACGCGGGAAAAAAAAAAGGCTACAAGAAAATTCGTGCGAGGGTGACGAAAAGAGGGCGGTTTAGCAAGAGCGAGAAAGAAAGAGAGAAAAAACCAAACTTGTACATACACAAAAGTTTGGTATAGTAGCCTGACCTACTTAGACGCTCGAAAATTATTCGAGCCCTATCCCCATTTCGACGAATTCAGGTCATAGATTTTCGCGCGCTAGTCTTCGTATATGACAAACCATGTTACCGGGAAAAACGAATAAAGTTTATACCGTATTGATATAACCGACCCGGTGCCCGATCTTTCGTCATAACGAGATTTTCATTTCAGAAATAAAACGTTGAAAATTGGCGCAGCAAAAAGCGTCAGCATTGGGCGAACAAAAAAGAAGAGAGAGAAAGAAAAAAAAGTAAAATACTTGTTGAGCGGAGCAACTTTTTCCCCAATTTAACGCAACTTAACCGTATGCATAACGATATATTCATTTTGTCGCGAAAATGGGAATGTACCGAGCAGGTTTGAATGGAGCAAGACCTGCATTCGACATGCCGAGGAAGGTCAACCAGTTTATATAAACGGCTCATTATATGTGTAGTACGATACTATTGAACAGGTAGTTAGGCTGGCTTGCTTAATGTATCATAAAATATTTCATTCTTCGTCACTACTTCATCTGCAAATAGTCTGAGAGCAATGATTTATTTGTGTCTGAAATGAATACAAGTCCTGCCTTTCTTTCTTTCTTTTCATCACGCCGATTGCAATAACCGATTCTGTCTAGTTCCGGGACAACATTCGCTGTACAAGTACTTACATCCGATAGGCGAAAGATTTCCTATTTCTCGAAAATTATTCTTACAATTTCAAGACTGACTATTACATCGTGACACACAGTAAATTTTGTCACAGTCTCGCCCACTTACGAAGTGTTTCTTTTAGCTTTCTATACCATGAATTGTTTCGATTCCTTCAATCTCCAATTCCGCAAGTCCCCTCATTACCGATATCTTTCCTAAGATCACGGCTTGCAGCCAATTATTCTTCGTGATTAACAATTTATTACTCTAACAAATATGCCAAAGGAACTGATCATGAATTTGTTTCTTTTTAGAAGTATTTAGTCCAGCAGTTTATCGTCCACCTACGTTCAATTGATGATGATAAGTGGAGGTGCTATATCTGCAACTGGTATCACCGACAAGTCTCAAAAACAGAAGTCCCGCGTTAATAATTTTGCTTTGCTGTGAGAAAGGACCCTATTGGGCCGGAGGCTGTCATTCGATATCGCTCAAAACCCCACTGCATCAGAGAGGACTTTGCTCTTCTTCATAGTAGCACGTGGTGAGAAAAATTGATCTCAAATCTAAACATGCTTTTCCTGGAGACCAATCGTAGCACAAGAAATTGAGTTCTTCGTCCAGTTTAGTCGATTTGAAATTGGGGGAATTTCTTAGAACGTGAAAAAGTCTCGAGACCCGAGACGTATACAAAATGAGTAATTTAGAAAGTCTCGCACAACAGAAACGCAACACACAGAATGAGGACGGGAAAAATCCTCGACACCAGGTCAAGTGCACTAGATGACGAACTCGACGAATACATATCTAGAGGTAGCCGAATGAAGAAGAAACTGAAAACGACGATGAGCTTTTATCTTCATATTTCATCATAAAGATAAATTTGACTACACGGAGAATTTTGGAAAATATTGAACAGAATTCGATGAACAAGATGCATCATAAAGGATGGGATGATTGGGGGAGAGAAGGTCCAGTCATAACTTACCAAATCTCACGTGGGGAAGGGGCTCGGTTTCAGCATTAAAATGATCAAAGTTCATTTTATTTTCATTTTTCATTCAAGCCCGACACAATGAAGCCCAAATCAATGTACTCACACCATCAAATATTCATTTTGAAAAATATTACTTCAGATTCGCTGCGAGCGGAGATCAAGCCGACGACAAGAGAGGAGATGCGAGTCGAAAAATTACTATTAATGAACACCCCCTAATGGGAGTAAATTTTACCAATCGATTTTGTAGTTTTTCAATCTCAATTCAGAATGTTTTGTCCTTTTTTTAATTGTACTCGTAAGCACCACAGTCGAGTCTCTCTCCTGTCAAATTCGGACAGTTATGATCAGAGACCGGATTTCTCGGCAAAATGCCGAAAAAATAAAAAATAAATGCCGAAATCGTCGTTTTTGCCGAATTTTAGAAAAAAAAATGTATAATTTTTAGCATTAAATGACTCAAAAAATGCAAAAAAATGGTACTTTTTTCGTTATTGCCGAATAATGCCGAAAACTGAATTTTTAGTGCCGAAAATCTCCATTAAAAATGCCGAAAAATCCTGTCTCTGGTTATGATCGAAATATCTCACACTCAAAATGTATGATTTTCTTGCAACCTTTACGCCAACCAGCCTCAAAACACTGTTTATGACTGGTAGAAATTAAGTTCATATCACAATTGAAGCTGTATGAGGCCAAAAATTCCCCGCAGGTAGATATTAATGTTCTCATAGTATTTGTGTACGAAATACGGTTAGTCTTATGAGAGATATCTCACTTGGAGTCTAGCTTGAGATTTTCAAGACCGTGATTGGCTTAACCTCCCGAATTCTTATGAAGCAGATTTCCTACATTAATTAATCGATGACGTAATTTATGCTGCCGTCCTCACGAGCTATGACTTTTTTCCTCTTTCGTCTTTCTCGATTTCAGAATATTTTTGTTTCTTGTGTCTCATTCGACGACATTCCCAACTTTTTGAGTACACAAATTTGACACTTAGAAGAGGAATTGGGATTTTGCACGCCTTCCTGCTGGTATGTACAAGCGTCCTTCAATTACTTGAAGTGAAAAAGTATAGGCGTTTTTCAAGGCCCTCTGGTAGATTAGCGTCCTCCCTCCAAGGCGGTGTATACGATCGTATCACCAATGAAGAAGTATCTGGCCATCTGGTTCGATTAAAGATGAGCTTCAGGCACCTATCCCTGATAGAAACGAGATGGGCAGGGTAATGATTTACCTAAGCCACCTGGGCCGAGGAGAGCTAGAGGAAGGTTCATGATATTTTTGATCCTCCAAACCAGAACTTCAGTAATGGACCGACTCCATGACGATAACGTACAGAAGGAAAGAGATAGAAAAAATCCAACAAAGAGTTGTGTTGAGGTGTATTCGTGCCCATCGCACTGTCTTGACGGAGTCTCTTTGCGTGTTAGTACATTTAGCATGAATCAAGTACCTCGGTGAGGAGAGAGCGATGGTGTTCAAAGCGAAGAAGAGGTCAACGACCGATCAGGCGGTTTTACGGGTCAAACAGGAGGTCAGACGGTCTTTGTATGAGAAATAGAAAGCGATAACTGCTCTGAGTGAGCTAAGAGGATGAACGAGCTGTGTGTTAATACGTAACCTCGATGAAAGGATGAACTGAGACCTTGGTCACTTGAATTTTCACCTGACCCGGGAGTTAAGTGGCCATGGCTGCTTCAACAAGTTTGCGATCAAGGGCGGAGACGATGGACCACAGCATATACCTTATTTGAGAGCGAGGCGTCGAGACATGAGCGAGAAAAGCTTAGTTGGTCACTGCAAGAGATAGAAGTCGATGAAGCGCTTGCTCCGAGTAGCCTGGTGGCCACCATACTAAGTTCCGTAAAAGCATGAAACCAGGTGTCCGCATTTGTAGCGACATGAAGAAGAAGGTGGGACACAGAATGGAATAGGCAAATACAGAGCCAGTCTATGCGCAACTCAACACCTTTGCACCATCCACATAAAGATGACATTCTGGAGGAAGAATACCAAGCATAGGGACATAAAGACAGAAGAAGAAGATACTCCGACATCAATTTAGCGTAAGTTGTGTCTGGTTTTCATGCGTAGGGGCACAGCAACTTAGCAATTGCCAAAATGAGCGGATTTCGCCGAGGAGTTTCTAATTGCACTCTGAAGGGTTGATAGGAAACAAAATTAATGCTTACGCATCCTGCACACACTCCACTTTGTTGGACATTCAAAGAACTTCTCTTCAAATATCTTGAAATAAATATTTCGACAATTTAAATTCTCAATCAGAAATACAGCTATACGTATATCCTATTTAATGATGAGACAATGTAATGAACAAGCAGTGATTACCCTGATGGGAAAGTTATTTCAACGGACCAATTACACTAATAGGAACGCGACTAAAAAAACTGTCACTCATCTAACTGGCCTCTGAAAATTTACCGCGTAAATTTTTCACTTTTCAATTAGAGAGCAATTGTAAACGAAAAAAAGAACCAGACTCTGCTGTCACGTACAAAGAGAAGTTGTTGAAGATTCACGTATGATCGATCTCGTTCCTTCATTCGTATTTCATTTAAATTGGTAGAACTAGTTTCTATTGTGCAATATCGAAAACATTTTGTAGAGATACACTTGATACAGATACGAAAGTATTTGAGGGGGGGATGTGACCATCTTCTGGTTCGAACCCGTCTAATTAATTACATCACTAAGCAGTCCTTTTTTTTTCTGTTCCCCGTCCGATACCTCTAAAAGTCAAAAATTCAAAGCGAAATACTCGACTATCTTGCGCAAGACTTCTCCATATTGCCGAGATATAATTAGAATTAATAACGGTATAGATTATTCAAGAATCTTGAAAATATTACACATCGCTCTACTTACACGATGGGGTGAAATTTCTTTCTCGTATACCGAAGTACTCCAGCAAACTCAAAAGTCCGATTTTATCGATAAAAATTTGAATTTAGGTCACAAGTACACTCAGCTTGTTAGATGTATACATAAACATTTCATGAAATGTAACGGTTTAGACGCACTTTGAACTTCAGTTAGAATACAAATTACAATGATTCTTTCTTCTTTCTTTTGAAAATAAAAAGAAAACTTACGTGAATATAAACTTTATCTTATCAGCCGCATTTAACACAATGGAAAAGATTTTGTGCCGGGCTACCAACGTAGTCGATGCTCAAGTCAAAAACTATAGTTCACGCAGACGCGATGATCGCCGCTCTCATAAACAAGAAAATAGAAGGAACAATAAACCATTGAAACTATTTTCGATATATCCGTAACAATTGGTAATATTCGAAAGAAAACGATCTGTTTCTCGGATATTTTGTTATTTATCGTCGAAAAAAAATTTACAGCTTATGAATTTCTTATTCAAGGGTTGCCTATCGGTATACTAAACGTCGGAGACCCGTATACAGAGTTGCTTGCCAAAAACGGATCAATACATGATTACAACGCACGGTAGCGCGTTTAGTATTAAACCTTATAGCGAAACACGAGAATGAAGTAAAAAAGTAGAGGGAGGTTCTCCATCTGAGCTGCTATCAACAGCTGATAACCTTTGCAGACTGTTTAGAGTAGGGCGAAAATGGGTCACCTGATTCAGGGTGCGTACATGTATAATTTTTAAGGGGTCTATCCTAATACAAGATGTATTATAAACGAAAATCTTATAGCTTCTTCAAGCTTAATTTGAAAACGTGAGAAAGGAAAAATTTCTTCATAGGTGAGACGATTTCCTTTTCAGATTTTGGAAAAAACTCTTTTGCGGTTTATGTTTTTGCTTTTCTAGCGAGGATTTAGCTCCGACTTGATTCTTGACGCTAGAAGAAACTCTACATTGAGATACTGGGCCCTCCAGCCTCGCTGGACGAATTGAAATAGACTTAATATCGGTTACCTCTACTTGAGATAATTTTCGAGAATTATGAATATAAACTGTACGCTCAATTGTTTCGAAATGCACAGATAGGCCCTATAAAAATATTTAAAATACCGGTGAAATTTATTTTTTCAATTCGTCTAAAAAATTCAATGATGGAAAACTAAGAGAAAACGAGGAAATTTCCGCGTGTAAATTCTAATTCAGAGTTATATCGAATCCTATCTTTACAAAGCTAAAGTGGAACTTTTTCTAGCACTTCACTTATTTTTTATAACACCTGTGACTCGGGCGAACTAATACAGTTCAAATTTTTTCACACCCTCACCTTTTTCCTTACCGAATTTAAAGTTCGAAAAGTATTCTAAGACTATTTTTAAACAGAATTTAAAATCAAATAAATTTCTTTAGAATGATTGCTTCCCCATAGGATTATAAAATTTCAAAGTATGATACTAAAATCTAATATCCACTCCTTACGAAACACTCACCATATTCCTCATTCCAGAAAAGAGGCATTAACAAATAACGACACTACACTTACAGATCAACTAATACAATATCTTACCGCATCCGACATCTTCCCCCTCATTTAACCATATGATAGTATCCGTCTTTTCAATAAACCTTTGTCAAGCTAATAGCCCTAGAGCAGCTTCAAAGCTTGTAAAATAAAAAAAAAAAAATAGAAGCCATTGCAGACGTTGCAATGGCAGCGGGGAACCCGCAATTCCTTAACTCTACCTCTCAGGTGGTGTGGAACTGAGTTGATAATCTTGTCATATAATTCAAATCGAAATTATCATTCTACATTCCCTTCTATCATATATAGCTCGGAAGTCACAATTCTTCCAAGTCCCCCTCCTATCATATATAGTTCGAGGCTCGAAATTCTTCCAAGTCCCCCTCCTATCATATATAGCTCGAGACTCGAAATTCTTCTAAATCTTCTAAGTCCCCCTCCTATCATATATATCTCAAGACTTGAAATTCTTCCAAATCCCCCTCCTATCATATATAGCTCGAAACTCGAAATTCCCTAACCTAACCTTAGGTTACTAACTTCGCGGACGCGGACGTCTTCTGAGGATGTAATCTCCTAACAAAATGGATAGCGGGTTCCCCGCTAAAAAAAACAGTTCATTTCGCTGGTACTTACGATCTTCACATGAGGAATTTTCTGAAACGTGCGACGGGCGCCATCCGGCAAAACATGGGACATGGAATCTTATATACATTTGAAGCCCCATTGAGAAGCCAGAGTTGGAATAACTCCTAGTGAGTTCCCAGCAGTGGGTGAGAGCACTAGTGGAAGAGTAGATACGCGCATGTCCATGATGCAGGAGTACCTGAATTCTATATTGAGTACCGAGCACTCCCTCCTTCAGAAGGATAGACTTTTGTAGTCGCCTCATTGACGGAAATTGCACAGCGCGTGGTCACCGAGGAGAAAATGGAGTCCGAGCTCTCTGGACTATCGACGCAATGCCCAAAAATGTTGGTACCGGTGCCAAAGGTGCAGTTCGTCGGAAACCCTCCACACGCCCCGATTTCAAAGTCGATATATATTTGGAGCGGGACTGAATTAAGATTAGGTTGATTTAGGTTTGAATTATCGAGATGTATAATAAGGACTCGGCATATTTTCGACCATGGAGATACATATATTCATCAGGATGAACTATGTACGGTGGGGAGGAATGGGGGACGTGTGACTGAAGACAGAACTATAATAATATGTTATCCATATAGCCCGAATAATCGTTTGGGAGACTCAAAATATTTTCGATCATAAAGATATATCTTTCATGATTGGATTTAGAAAAATATCGACTGGATGAGGAGGGGCCAGGCTTAAAGGACTTAGGTTGGTTTTCGAAGGTAACATGGATTTGGAACGTTTTTCGTAGGGCATGTTTTTCGGCTGTAGACATAGAATGAATAAAAAAAGAATCCACTAAAATGATATACATACCCTAAAATTTGGGAGATGATGTATGGTGAGGGTACCAGGACTGGACCTAATGAGAAAAGAAGGTGGTGATATGGAATAAAGTTCAATCTTTTGTCAGGAAACAATATGCACGAAGCACTCATATTAACACAATAATTAATGAAGGCAGCTCCGAGCAGCAAACGGAAAGGGTTATAATTCCGGATGGGAGTGGCGGTTGTGTTTTTCGATACTTATAAAAATACCTCTATTTAGCGAAATGTTTTCGAGTGTGAGGGGTCAGAGCTCAAAATTTGAGGGTAGAGGGGGAAAAGGGTGAACGTCCAAACGAAGTTTTCTGGAGAAATTATGTTTTCTTAGTTCCAACTGGCAGGATCGTTTCTTCTGGACACTTACCCTTTTTTCCCCTGCATAGTCAATCCTCCCAAGTTCCACTAGAGATCGACATATTTGGACGACAATGTTCTCGTCGTGAGTATTTGATATAATTCATGTTTCGTTTCATGATTTCGAGTACAATAGTGTCTCTTATTGTGATCCGATGACTCGAGATTTAATTCATAGATTTCAAAATGAAGCGCAACACCTTACAAGCATGTTGTTTCAAAAAGTGGGTCAAAAGTCATCTTTTAGACGCACCTCATGAATTTAGTCCCCGATCGTATTTAAACACACCAGCGGATACGAACAACACTCATGTTCAGTCTCCGATATTGGACGAGGAATGAAAAATTTTCGTAACCGATGTCAAAGGTAAAGTTTGGAGGTATTCGTAATCATGGCGACGTAGGTGCTTGAGAAATGCTGATTCAAACTGAAAAATTATTACAGTTTACTCGCGTCTTGTCCGAGGGTTTCTAGACTTTTTCAAAAGTAGTTGAACAAAGAAGTTTGTTTATTCTGACGAAGATATGATTGTGCCTAAAACGATGTAATTCATCATTCAAGATGACAGAAAAATAAGTGATAAGTCGAAATAAAGGTATTTCTTCTTGCCAACATTATTTAATATCGAAAACTTTGACTGCTGCAATATTTGGCAATTCATTCTTCGTTGAGATCAGTTTTTGTTTCAATACTGCACTTCAGCCGGCGAGGATCCACAGAGAAGAAAGAGGGGAACATTCCCTTCTCAGAAGAGAAAAGTAGGGCAAAAAAAACCGTGAGCTTTAATTTTCTCTCCATTTTATACCCCCCTCCTCCTCCCTTCCCTCCCATCCGGAAGAAAAAACAATTGAAAAAAGTATGTGCAAGAAATTCAATAGTTCTTGCTTACAATTCTCCTTCAAAAAAAAAAATAATAATAAAGTAAAAAATGCTGATCTGAAAAAACGTCAACAAAAGTGGAACTAAAGAAATCCATCAATAATATCTCGTGAGTTCCATCCTGTTAACATTTGTTCACTTTCATCTCAGAGTCGACCAAAAATCTGTTCCAATATCCAGCAAGCCCTGGATAGACTTGATAATGAATACAAGTATAAGTTGTGGAACTCGAAAGAACTCAGAATTCTTCGCGTTCTCCATACGTGAAATATTCCCTTTCAGATGTGTCGCAAAGGTTACCTATTGGGTAGGGGGGAAGAAGAAGAAAATTGAACCGTTAAGGTTTTCGTGAGTTTCAATTTTTATCAAATTTTCGAAAAACTATTTTCCAACTGTGGAATCGCCTCTGATCCTACCAAACAACTCAGGAGAGAATGGTTATGCTCTAAACATATCCTTCGCATTTCTTGATTAATGAGGTAAGTACAGGCGAACAGAGAGTGAACCGAACAATCATCATAGACTAAAAATTAATGTTTTCATACGGACAAATGAGTTTACTGATTTACACTTAGATATCCTATTTGTAAATTTGAAAGACGATAGAATGCGAAACCAAAAAAGAAAGTTAACGTCATTCTTATAACGTTATATAAGTAAGACTTTCCCCCTCTCCTCATTCTCCATCACACACAAACACAACTCACAGACAAGTTTCACATTTAGCACCGTACCTTTCGCGGAAGTCTGTAGAATTATTTTGATTACGAGTCTAGTTCGGGACCTTTCTCACGGAAAACATAACAGCACATCAAAAACGGCAGAATGGAAGAGAAGCATTTTTGTAGAGTCAATAATTTGCATTATGCAGATACAGGCGTCGATAGTCTATTATGTTGTTTTTTGATGCAACTGCATACCATTATTTTCTTAAAAGCACGACAAAACATTCGATTACTCAACTGACAGAAGAGTCAAGAAAGAAATATTATGATATGGCGCGATTGTAGAGTTAGTCTCTATGCATAACTCGTAGATAAAAAGAACACTTAGATAAAAATACACATGTTTATCATGCAAAGTCATAATGGCTCCCTTCTCCAAGAAACTTCATGTATAACAATCATATTTGTAGTTGCATAACATAAAAATCCGTTACTCATCGAATGTTTCACAATCCAACGAGTATAAACATAATATTGTCGTACCATAATGAACTTCGTATTCTTACAGTGTCGTTACGAAAATTTTGGTTAGTATAACTTTCTCGACTCAGCTTGAACCGTACATGACCAAAAACTATATTTTTGAGAAACAATTATCGTACGTATATTTGAACGCGGCGCGTTCAGTATGACTGTGTGCGAATGAAAATAGGTCAATTTCTCAACAGTTCCAGTTAGACTATCCCTCCCCCCCTCGCAGACAATTGATAACTCGCTATCAGTCGAGAAAAGAATACGAATACACGTCGACACGGAAGTGCTCCGAAATGTACACATTTTCTTCTCTGGCTCGATATTGTGTAAAATTTTTATGTATTTAAACTATTACTATGTTTGGCTCGAAAGATATTATTATATACGCAAAGAAAAAGCTCAGCTTACCGGATTCCAAATTCGAGTTTTCATATTTTCAGCTTAGAATGGATGTAAAATCATTTATGGGCACACTTTATCGTCGATATAATGCGCGTACTATTTAACTTTTCATTTACGAACACAATATTCGATACTCGGCACTCATTGCCAGCGTTAATGTTTTAATCTACGCGAACGTCAGCACGCTAACTGAACTGAGAAGCAAGTCCAACGACTGGCTGATCGTGTGGTATTTCGACGGGGACCAGTGAAAGTTGCCACTGGTCCAGGCGTGCCCACTTCTACGCCGCTCTGCCCGCGCCTACACGTTCATAGCCTGCGCTTTCTTTCTGGCGTGACGCGTCAAGAGAAAGTAAATTGAACAGCGAGTCCGCTTATCCGAAAGTAAAAGTGTTTACCGAGTCGAAACATATTACCATGAAGTACGAATAACGGTTGACTTTTATGAAGAATACATTTGTTTTCCTGTTCGACCGAATCTATTCAAAAATCGAACTGAAATCACCAGAGGTTGCAAGAGGAAATTTTACATCAGTGTCAACCTTCAAGGGATACAGCCCGCGAAAATTCACAACGAAAAGCAAATGACTCTTTACGATTAAAGATTTCTTCGTCATCACGCGCTGGAAAAGTTTTTAGGGGGGGTCGTCGAGTAACTGCATCAGTTTGCATTCATTTCTAACGGTAAACGCGAATAACGTTCTCACTGATATCTGTACCGTTAACCGGAAAAAACACGACCCTGAATGTGTGTGAGTGTAACAAAAATGAAAGCTGGAGCAAGACCTTCCTCAATAAAAACCATTTCCAAAACATAAGACGAACGTGGGTGACTTGAAATTAAAAATAATTAAGAACGTGTTTTTAAAAATCAAGATTTTCATCGTCGTCGATTGTTCTTTAGAAGAGGTATAATATAAATTCTGCTGTTATATTGCATCATAAAAAAAGCTAGGTAGATTTCTGAACTGTGTTTTAAAAAATTTAAAAACGAATTCCACCGATCACGCCTTGGAACAATTTCTTCAAATTTTTTCAGACCAGATGATGTTGGGGTTACAAATCTTTCAAAAATTCTGAATCGATATCAGTGAGGAAATTGAAAACCCTATTTTCTGAATAATCTAGACGTCCAACTGTCTTATATATATAAGACCCACGTCCCAGTTCTAATATAACGCTTAAAAGAATTAAAAATTTTTCCAATTTCTAATATTCGTATATCAAAATATAGCTAAAAATTCCGCGCTATAGGAAAAAGAAGGAAATTTTTGTTCTTGCACAGCTCCACTATTTATTTGATAAAGCTCGAAATGTTTCCAAGTCCACCTAAGAAAACGAAAAAAGAGAAAAATTTCTGTCTTTACTATTTACCTATTTGGTAACCCGATAAACCAAGTCGACCACCACTATATGGTCGACATTGGTTGGTTTTTGGTCGTACGACTGAAAAAAGACCAAATATTATGGTACCATCAGAAAATGGTTGATTTTTAGTAAATTTTTGAGATAAATCGACCAAAGTTTGTCTATTCATTTCAGTTGATTGTTGGTCTCATATTATTCCTACTAAATTTTGATCTTATTATTGGTTGATTTTCGATCACTATGCGGAATACATTTCGACCCATTTTTTGGTCGTTATAATTGTCAACACAAAATGGAATTTTTCCTCGTTTCTTAGTCTAAAATTGATATTGTATTTATTACTCAATTTTCACTAAGATTTCTAGTCGATTTCTGGGCAGATATTTTGGGAGATACCTTGATCCATTTTGAGTAGATTTTTCCTCAACATCTACCAATATTTTTACTCTTTTTTTTGGTCTATTCTCATGCAAACCGCAGTCACTCATTTTTGCCCAAAATTTCCAGCCGATTTCTTAGGAATGAATCAACTGTCATATTGCTCGTAAACTCGCAGATAAATAAAGATATTTAAAATAAAATTTGAAATTTAAAAATTAATATTCTTATTAATAAAATTGTTCAATAAAGAACATATTCTACTAATCATGAAAATATTAGATTTACTATATTCAATTTAAGGAGTTCCAACAAGAATAATTATTAAATATAATTATTTTAAATTTTAATTTTATATCAATTTTATTTTTTGAAATTAAATTTCAACTGTAAGTATTTCAGAAGTTCATAATATAATATTATTTCGAAAAAATGATGATCTTACTTAAATTTTCTTGATATATTTGATTTAATCAAAATTATTAATTTTTTTTTCAGAATAATTTATTTAATAAAAATATTTATATTAATTATCAATAAAAATTATTATAAAACAACTAAAAAAATTGAAACTAAATAACTTTTTATATCATTCAATTTATTCAACATATTTTATCCTCTAAATGAGAATTCATTATTTAATCATTTCAATGATTTTAAATGACCATATTGAACCAGAATGATATTTTTCATTTTTTTGTTCAATTTTACATTCAATTAATAGAAAATTATTAGGTTTATTTATGACGAATAAAAAAATTATTAAAAAACAATTTTTAAAGAGTTGATTTAAATAATAAATTAACATAAATTAAATCGATAAAAATTAATTTATAAATAATAAATTGATAAAGAATAATGATAATTATTGTATTATATCAATTAAATTAAAATAATTAAATTTAAAATTAAAATTACGTAATAATATACGAATTTTATAAATTAAATTCAAATAAATAGATACATATAATATTTAGATTCATTTTAAAAAATTATTTAAATTAAATGATTCAATTTTAATTAGTATAAATCTATGATAAATTCCACAAATTTCTAAACATTGTCCATAAATAATTGAAGGTATACTAATTAATATTGTAATTTTAGACCAAAATCGCACTACTAACGAGATTGCCAGCTTCATTTCTTTCTTCTCTCACATGAGAAAGCCTTAGATTATATGGACTGGTTTTTCCTGTCGAAAATGGTGGTCTATTAATATCATCCAACAATAGACCGTTTTATGGCGTCCCTATTGCCCAAAACTTGATTGTTCTGCTTTGTCAAAAGGGGTCTATTTGTAGTGGTCCGTTAATATCGCTTGAATATAGGCTACAACAGACTATTTTATAATCGTCTACATGACCCAGAAATCTACCAATCTTTTTCATCAGAAGAATTCTAATTATGGTGGTTTGTTGACAATGATTAAATTTTGACTATGAGAAAATATTTTATATCGTCAAAGTTCCCTAGAAATCGACTCTTTTTTTGGTCAAAAATTGTCAAAATATAGTCAATTGCAGAGGAAGTATGGCCAATGACTGAGGATAGACCGTTTTATGGTACCTACATCACCTACAGATCGACTAATTTTTTCATTCAAAATTTTGTCAAGTTGCTTTAAATGTGGTCCAAATATGGTAGGTAAGAGCGGAAGTAAATCGACCGAAAAAGTTGGTCTATTATTCGTCACTCATCAGAGCGCCCCTCAGTCTATTTTTGGTCAACATTTACTCAAAATCGACTGAGATATTCGGTCGATCTGGTTCATCGGGAAAGCTCACAGATCGAAGAGTTTCAAAATCCTCCTCCTCATATTTAAAGCTCGAAATGTTTCCAAGCCCCTCCTCTATAGGGGTTTAGCGTTCATTGTTTTTATAATGACCTCTTCTGTAGAGAGTTGGGAGCTCAAAAGTTTCTCAAGTCTCGCCATCTCATTATTATATAGCTTGAAAATACGAGTCATCCTCATATCTGCAGCTAGATGATTGAAATTCTTCCATGTGTTCCTTCCAAGTTCCAATGCACATAGTTTGAAAGCTGAAAAATGTCCAAGTCCTTTTCCTCATATCTATCCTTCAGAAGTTGAAGTTTTCCAAATCTCTGCGTTAAGGAACAAGATTTTTCAAAACCCTCCTGTTTAGAGTTTTCAAACTTGAACTTTTCCCAAGACCCTAAAACCCCCAACAGAACAGGTTCCCTGTCAAAATAGGTCATCATTTATTGAAAAGAAAACAATTGTAGCAGAGTTGAAATCTGAAATGATTGTCGTGGTTCGCTTTTCAGTCAACATACTGACTCCCTCCCTTTAACTCGATCCAAACATTGCATTGCCTTTGGGAATGAAAGAACTACTAGGAAAAATAATTTTTCTACTCCATCTCTATAAATATATTGATTTTAGGTGAAGGTATAATTTATGAACGTTGAAGAATATAAAATGCTTTAGAAGAATAGTATTTTTTATTCAAACGAAGAAAAACGTTGTGCGGGTAAAGCCTTCGTTTTTGTTCGTTTGAATTATCCTTGCACGTATAAAAATTCCTTTTAGTTTTTTTATTCAAGTCCTAGGAGCAGTACTTATCAAAAATGATCGATATCATTCTACAATTTTGTCTCCGTACTTAAATAGTTTATGGTTTCTGATGAATCGCTGCAGTATTTCGATAGTGCCGAAATTCGCTCCCGTCGGCAGCAATTCGGCCGCAATCCGACAAAAGCTCCAACCAATCAGAAGCAGCACGCTCTGGGACGGACCATCAGCATTCCGAAAAAAAAAATGCGATGTCTCGGCAGTGCGTGAACAGTTGGGTTTCTTGCCGAAATGCTGCGGGAGTGTTGGACCAGTGTTACTGAAAGCGCCTCAGACCACTCGGCCACTTTGTTTTCGAGAGAAAAAGACGTAAAACAGTTATATTGACCTTCAAATCCAACCACAGCTGATTTTTTAAACAATTTTTTTATCACGAAAATTTTTTAATTTATTTCCCAAGCATTTCAAAGTTTTTTTTTTTTTTTCATTTTTAACTCTTTAAATTATTTTTCACTGAAAGTGGGCGCAAGATCAAACTTTAACATTAGAAGTGGGCGGAGAGTGCCGAAGTGCTGTAAATTTCGGCAGTTCGTCACTGCCTAGGGTACTATAGAGGAGAGGTATGGCAATACGCCATTTTAGAAGCAAAAAGAAGAGTCTAACATACGGATGCGTATCGCACAGCATCGCGAGAAAACGAACGTGACCGATGTTGCCCGGCCCTGCCAAATATTCCACGACACTGCGCGAACGCGTTCGTGCTTGAGAGCCTTCTTTTTGCTGCTAAAATGGCGTATTGCCATACCCCCCTCTATAGTACCCTACACTGCCGAGCTTGTCAACCGGGGGAAGGAGTTTCCTTACCAATTTCGTTTCTAGAAAACTGAATCTTTTGGATATATTTGATTGATAAATTCTCTTATCTCTTAAAAGATGACATCGATCAGCGCTGATCTAAAGACTGACGTAAAAGAGATCTTTTTTATAATAAATTTCTTATTGTTTACTCATAATGGGGTGTACTGTTACCGAAAAATCAACTGCTAAAAAATTGAGCCCTGGAGAGACTCCAGCAAAACGTATAACAGAAAAAAGGAAGTTTCCCAGTTTCATTTGGTAGCAATCGTCAAAAGCCAACTCTGCGCCAATTCTTTTCTCCATTTGTGATTCTCATACCTGATATTCCTAGACTAAGTACTAGGTCAGCATTTTCATCGCAGTGCAGTGAGTAAATCACACTATTTCCTGTCATGAAAAGATTTCACTCAACCAAGCAACCAGCCAAAATTAAAAAGAGTAGGTAGATAAATTGAGAATGAAGTCACCAAGATAGTCTCGCCGCACACTGTGTGGCTTTTTAAACTCGAGATTTTCACTATTGAGTAAGACTAAGTAATGATAAATGAAGAAGCTTAACAAAAGAAAATAAAATTCTTCATAGTTAGCAGGCACGGCCTGGCGATTAAATTCTTAAGGTGCCAAAGTGTAAAGGGCCCGTCAAAAAAAAAAAAAAAAATTTCCAACACATCGAAATCGAGCTCAAAAGGGCCCGGCTGGTAAGGGCCCGGGGTGCATTTGCCTTTTTGCACCCCTAGCCAGGCCGTGCCTGTAGTTAAGGAAAGGATGAGAAAATTCGTTTCTCATGACGTTAGCAGATACTAGTGGTTTGAATATGAGAGAGCGATTTCAAGAATTTCTCTCTCAAATTGAGTATGTCTTACGAGCTACTCAGCCAAACTCAAATAAAAATGCACATACATAATTTTAGATACTTTACTGAAACTTGTCCACCTCTCAAGAAAATCCGTGCGGTAGTCTTGGAGCAGAAGTGTGGAAACAACATCTTTATGAGCCTATACATGTAATTCATAATTATAATATAAAGAAACTTGACATTTTTTTATCCTTGTTAATGCGATCTAAAACCTCCAAAATGTCGGGAAGGTTCATTGCCTCCTCCTAGTCCACTTTGATACGGGTGTAAAACACACAATTTTTGAGCTGCACATCACATTGATAGAAGGAGCACTTGGAATATTTTCGACCCCTAAGCTATACATTATATGAGGTGAGGGACTTGGAGAAATTTCGATTTTTCAGTCAAGTATGTCCTTGACATATTTTTGACTTTCCAGTTATACCTAAATAATCTTACGTATAAGGTGGAGGACCTTGAAAAATGTTCATTTTCCAACCACAACGTCAGGAGGGTGACTCCCGATCTCAAGAGTTTGAAGCTATTTTGATTGCAAATTTTGACACTTTGACGCTATGCTTTTTAAATGGGGGTTGCCACGGGTTGATACATTTTTGACGTAACTGCCCGCGCCCCACCTATTAGAATGTGGGCAGTTTCGTCAAAAATGCGTTAATTTTGCGAATTTTGACAATAAAGGGTGTCAATTGACACTAATTTTCGAAATCGGGGCTTGGAATATTTTTGACCATCGAGATGTAGGGACTTGGAGTGATTCTGACTTCGGAACTATATTATTAATACGTGGTCACAAACGATGGGACTTGCAGGCTATCCGCTGCCATAGCCGCAAATTTTTTCTCTAGCTGAATTAGTAAATTGCTAATCAAGCTTTTTTGATTACACGACTCACAAATTTCTACGATATATGGAAGATCTGATTCTCTAAATTAGTAATTTGAAATAACAACGCACCGATGCGAGCAAATACAGCAATAGCAAATGGTTCACCATGACCTTCAATAAATATTTCATGTATCATAATTAGCCTATTATTATATTTTTTGATGTTTTGATCATATCCCCAAAAATTGTAACGAACATTCATAAATTAGATTCAGTGACAACCTTTGAATCTCTGAGGTGGGTGAAATAGAACAAGAGTACAGTCTACACATTGAGGTGTCGGAGGCTAATCAGATATCTGCGAACTAAATTTAAAAAGTAACTATGGTGAAACGATTGTAATGTTGAAATGTCATACTTTCGAGAAAATCTTGCGGTAACAAATGAATTAAGTTAGGTAGGTATCTAGTTCTTCGTGGCTTTGTAATTAACTTCGATAAGAAGGTTTATCCTCCGACTCATCATGATTTCTAGAATCAAACTACAGTACACGATTCCATCAACGAGCGAGGGAGGGGTATTATACCGAAACGTGATACAAATCCAGCCACACGTAATGCTGTGTGTATACCATCGAGGATGAAACGAAAAGTCAAACGAGTTCTGTTTCACTTCGTGCTGTAACGCGCGTACTCCAAAGAATCAAGTTCGCTAGACGAACAAAAAGTCGTGAAATTGGAAAGTAGCAAAATCTTTTACCGTTAAGCCTTCATTTGTGTGGAGAGGGGAATTAGACGGCGCGGCATCCAGCAAGTGACAGGTGAAGAGATGGTGGTAGTGACGACGCGACAGCGGCAAAAATAGAAGTTCATGTAATCGACGGCGCAAGGTAGTGTTATTATTTCACTTGTGAAAAATCCCGTTATAATAGAAAATGAGATTAAAATGATTATAATGAGTGTCGTACGCGCTGCGGCCGTCCAAAGAACACTTTCCACTTTGCCGCCGCCAGAAGAAAACTCCTCTCACGTTTGAAAAAATGACGTTTGAAATGATGATTAGGAGAACACACCGCTACCTATCTAGTGTTTCCACGATGCTGGAAAATCAGCCAATTTTCCACTTAGAAACTAATAACTTCCATGCTACGTTGAGGGACTAACAATATCGAAGTTAATGATAAATTCAAATTTTCCTCAAGTTTCTTCATGATTTTGAAATCCACACATAGACGCGAACGTGGACGCTGTGATTTTTCCAAGTCTTTGCGCTAAGATAGTCTTATTTTCAGAAGTCGTCGTTGCTGACAATCATTGGCTGATTTTTCCATTGGGGATCGTAATAATACTGAGCTCAAAACTTGAAATTTTCTCTTATCAAAGACCCGCTCATAGCAGGTTAAGTACTTGATATCATTTTTTTTAAATGTAATTTATATATTCCTTCGTCGTATCAACAAAATTAATTACAAATTCTCGATGAAAACTTCACAATAATAAGCATTCAGAGTCTGATGGCAATATGGCGGAGTAAACGACTTATAAAGTAGGTTTGCTACCAGCTAAAATTTCATAAATTTCATTGATATTGTACTGGGCTCGTTAAGTTTGAATTCATAACGAGATAGCCTGAAAATCATTTTGTGAAATTTTTCTAGTGAGGCTCACTTTGTAGGCCTATCGTATCAGAATTTTTTGCCATCCATTAACGTAGATGCGCTTTCGAGGCCGATTGAAAGCTTTTATATACAAGCATCGTTACCCAATGAACGACTTCCTCGCACATTAACACGCCGAATATAAATTGAAAAGGTATTGAAAAAAGTGTATAAATATATTTATTATCCTCAACAAAATTTACCAGTATTAGCACTTATTTCTGAACAGCAACTTTACGGTACTCTTAAAAAATCTTGGTAATACATAAATACATATCTTAAGAAGATTGTAGTTATAGCAATTTATGAAAGTAAAATTAATACGTTTTTCACGTATATAGTCGTAGAAATTTGTCAGGTAAATTTTCCAACGCACCTCGCTTTACCTGCTATTTTTGATTTGCTCATTGTCCAATACCAAAAGGAAACTCTTATTTTCATAAGGAAGGCACATTGACGCTCCTGCTTCTGAGGATCAAAAATATGAAGAGTAAAAAGAATGATGAAGAAGAAGACGAAAAAAGGAAATGATTTCATCTCTCCGAATTGGGCATCTAACAGTGCCTCGTACGTATCAAAAATAAGTCGGGTACGTATGACTCTCAAATCTTGTGGAGGTGAGCCACCGCACTGATCGCTCTATGCTCCTCCAATCGAAAATCGAAGTTGACCAAAAATATTGCCAAAGTTATAAGAAGGAAAAAGTAAACTAACTGCATAAGATATTTCTTATCCAAGCGGCGACCTTTCCTAACTCAACGAAACTCTTCGATTCTGTAACTTCTCCCTCCCAAAGCTCGTTCTTTCCCTCTGAAACGAAATTATTTACAATTTGAACATTATTAAATAGATCTCAAGTGTACTATTCTAATGAGCTTCGAAGAATACTTTTCGGTGCTACTCCATCGTCAGTTGTATCGCTACTGAACAACAAGGCCTCAAACATGAGTTTCATAGTATAAGACTGTGAACTTATTGGCTAAAATGAAGCTGCGTTGTGATTGGTTCATTCTTTAACATTTTTTTATTGGCTACCAGGTGTACTGTCATCTTATTGCTTGGTTCTGTTCTACCAAGCCGAATAATCTTTTACTATCAGACGTGATTACATTGTATGAGAGGCTGACTTTTCTCCTCTGCAATCTTCATGTGTTCCCAGAGTTTTCTTCTCTTTACGCGGTTTCTACATAAATGTATGATTTCAAATATGCCTTCATTTTTGAGCTGTTCTTTGTGGCAGTGTTTGGCAAATAGTAACCTAACTTGCCATTTCCTCTCTTCCTTGATGTTTCGGGCTCCTCTCTTTCTCCCAGCCTCACCAATGAAGATGTCTTTGCACTGTTTGTAACTCAACTTGTGCACTCTGCTCAAGTTCATCATGTCCGTTTCAATTCCTTCTATAGTCGTTGCTTATTCTTCACCATAAGTAGATTGTTATGGATGCCCACACTCACACCATCCCGATAAACCAGATCGACCAGATATCTCAGTTGATTTTGAGTAAATGTTGACCAAAAATAGACTGAAGGGGCGCTCTGATGAATGACTAATAATAGACCAACTTTTTCAGTCGATTTACTTCCGCTCTTCCCTACCATATTTAGACCACATTTAAAGCAACATGACAACATTTTGAATGAAAAAATTAGTCGATCTGTAGGTAGTGTAGGTACCATAAAATGGTCTATCCTCAGTCATTGGCCATACTTCCTCTGCAATTGACTATATTTTGACCATTTTTGCCCAAAAAAGAGTCGATTTCTAGGGAACCTTGACAATATAAAATATTTTCTCATAGTCAATATTTAATCATTGTCAACAAACCACCATAATTAGAATTCTTCTGATGAAAAAGATTGGTAGATTTCTGGACAATGTAGACGATTATAAAACAGTCTGCTGTAGCCTATATTCAAGCGATATTAACCGACCACTACAAATAGACCCCTTTTGACAAAGCAGAACAATCAAGTTTTGGGCAATAGAAACGCCATAAAAAGGTCTATAGTTAGATGATATTAATAGACCACCATTTTCGACAGAAAAAACCAGTCTATATCTAAGGCCTTCTCATGTGAGAGAAGAAAGAAATGAAGATAGCAATCTCGTTAGCAGGATTATATCGAGAGGAGTGCGATTTTGGTGTAAAATTACAATATTAATTAGTATAGGTACCTTCAATTATTTATGGACAAAGTTCAGAAATTTGCGGAATTAATCATGGATTTATAACGATTAAAATTGAATCATTTAATTTAAATAATTTTTTAAAATGAATCTAAATATTATAATTATGTATCTCTTTATTTAAATTTAATTATTATAATATAATCGACATAATACAATAATTATCATTATTCTTTATCAATTTATCATTTATAAATCAATTTTTATCAATTTAATTTATGTTAATTTTGTTATTTAAATTAACTCTTTAAAAATTGTTTTTTAATAACTTTTTTATTTGTCATAAATACACCTAATAATTTTCTATTAATTGAATGTAAAATTGAACAAAAAAATGAAAAATATCATTCTGGTCAATATGATTATTTAAAATCATTAATTCTCATTTAAAGGATCAAATATGTTAAATAAATTGAATGATATAAAAAGTTATTCATTTTCAATTTTTTTAGTTGTTTTATAATAATTTTTATTGAAAATTAATATAATTAGTTTTATTAAAATTATTTATTATTTATTCTGAAAAAAAAATTAGTAATTTTGATTAAATCAACTAAGTATATCAAGAAAATTTAGATAAGATCTTTATTTTTTCTAAATAATATTATATTATTATAAACTTCTTAAATGAGGTTGAAATTTAATTTCAAAAAATAAAATTGATGTAAAATGTAAATTAAAAAGAAAAAAAATTATATTTAATAATTATTCCTGTTGGAACTCCTTAAATTGAATATAATAAATCTAATATTTTTATGATTAGTAGAATATGTTCATTTATTGAATAATTTTATTAAATAGAATATTGATTTTTAAATTTTAAATTTTATTTTGAATATCTTTATTCATCTGCGAGTTTGCGAGCAATATGATAGTTGATTCATTCCTAAGAAATCGGCTGGAGATTTTGGGCAAAAATGAGCGACCGCGGTTTGCACGAGAATGGCCCAATAAAAAGAGTAAAAATATTGGTAGATGTTGAGGAGAAATCTACTCAAAATGGATCAAGGTATCTCCCAAAATATCTGCTCAGAAATCGACTAGAAATCTTAGTCAAAATTGAGTAATAAATACAATATCAATTTTCGACTAAGAGCTGAGGAAAAATTCCATTTTGTGTTGACAATTATAACGACCAGAAAATAGGTCGAAATGTATTCCGCATAGGTAGTGATCAAAAATCAACCAAAAATATGATCAAAATTTAGTAGGAATAATATCAGACCAACAATCAACAGAAATGAATAGACAAAATTTGGTCGATTTATCTCAAAAATTTACTAAGAATCAACCATTTTCTGATGGTACCATAATATTTGGTCTTTTTTCAGTCGTACGACCAAAAACCAACCAATGTCGACCATATTATAGTGATGGTCGATTTGGTTTTTCGGGATAACCACTGATCGCCTCTATCACCTTGTTCGTGTAGGTATTTTCCTATTTAAGGTACTGAGCCCGAGTACTTTCTCACTGTTTTGTCCTGGGTTCCCTCATCTTTGCTTCTACGTATTTTCCGAAGGACTCCTTCAACTGCACCTCTAGAGTAGTCCTTGGAAGCTGCAATCTGCTTCAATCTCAATTTCTCTCTTCTTCTTTTCATTGTTTCCCAGGAAAAGATTACTCGGTAGCAACAGTTCAGAATCGCCGCTATGTGTGTCTGGTATGTGGTGGTAGGAGTCCTTTGGAATGATGGTGTCGGTGTGCGTTGGCTTTCTGGTGACTTTTCTTCTACCCAGATAGCGGCCAGATTCTTGAAAGAAAATTACCAGTTTGCGCATCTAAACAAAACATCAGAAACAACAGGAAGCTGATAGAGCGATTGGACAACGTAGAAATCAAGAGTAACGATAAACTGATATCTTTTGACGTGACAAGCACGTTTGGCACCATACCAAAACAATAGATACCATAGGAACCCTGACGGGGTGAGGAAGAATTCGCGAGCCAGAACTACTTTAACAAGTATAACAAGTTGAACAGCCGATGGGATCACCGCTATCAAAGATACTGTCGGAGATATTTATGAATCATGAATGACATGGAAAACAAGATATTGAAAGGTAGCGAGTTCAGAAACGGCTAGATACGTAAATGATATCCTAATTGTGTGACCAGGCACCAATCAATAGGGTGATCAATTCTTTTCAGAAACAAATGCAATGAATGAAAGCATCAAAGTCACAGAGTAAATAAAGAGCAGTGAGACCATCAACTATTTGGACCTAACACATACACAACCGATGACAGGGTAACACCCGGAAGTATACTCTAATAAACTGACTGACAAAGTCGTTCAATATCTAGTGCTCTACTCACACCTCAAAAAGAGTTCTGTTGATGTCATCATCTATCCATATTTTTATAATATCTATGTGTCTACCCCTCCTTTGAATGTAAACCTCAATATAACTTCAACTCATAAATCCTATTCAAAGTGAACTCAAGTTGATGAATAGATCAAACTCAAAATCTTCATCTTATAATCACCCCTTCAGACTAATCCCGGGTAGGATGAAGAAAAAGAGTCAAAGAAGTTTTGATCTCAAATCTATAGACATGAAGAGGAGCACACGTACTCGGAAAAACTTAAAAGCATTTGTACCCACCTTCATAGAGGAAAGTGATCATCGACCACAAAAATAATATTTCTCATTCTAACAGGAAATGAAAACCTTATTATCTAGGTTAATATAAATAGGAAGATATCATAGAGAAAAAGAAAGAAAAAAGAGAGAGAGGAAAAAAAAAACGTGTTCCAAATTATTCGCCTTCTTCTCGATCATAATTTATAAACATTTTGCAATGCACTCAATATTTAAACAAACGTTTACTTTACGAGTACAACGCGGAGAAGTCAAACAACGACTTCATATTAGCGTGTAGGACTTAACTTCTATTTAATTCTGTGTACTTTCTAGCTTGCTTTCATGCATTGACAGTCGTGTACTAATGACGACAATTTCGTTCACCCATTCGTTGATAAATATTGAACACTGCGAGCTTATGTGATTATTTAAAGAGCGCATTAACAGTACAAGGAGCGAAAAAAACTTACTCTGCTCTCTCAGTATAACTGCAATGGCTCTCGAATATAAATGGGTTGGAAAGCAGGCGGAGGAGCTGGAGCAGGAGTAGGGTTGCGACTGTTTCGATCGTACGAGGTAGTCGATACATCGAGATCGCGAATTGATTGCTGGTATTTGCGTTCTTCTTGATTCCCATCTACGCCTAGTCCTAATCGCTCAATCAAGTAATAACCCCGATGACCATGAAGTGCTTCGAATTCTGGATTTCTTTTGCCACCTTCATCCGGGTGGAACGGCCATGGCTCAGTTTTGTGTACGACTGGAGGCCCATTTACGTTATCTCGTATCAATGTTGTTATCAGATTAATGACCGCTGATGAATTTTGTAAGCTCAAGGACAGAACGAGAATGAAAGTCTGCAAAATAATCAAATATTTAACGAAATATTAGACCTACTGGTATTGTTTCGTCTTCAATACTATCTAAGGATAATTAATTGGAACGAAGGGTATCTAAAATATTAGGAAAACGACAACTAAATAATTTGAACATTAGCTGAAGCGTAAAAAATCAGTGGACCGACCAACGACCCCAGTCTGCCCGCACCAAACCACACGCGCACCAACGATGCAATGTTTAAAAACACATTTGGAATAATGCGGAACAATTCAGAAGAACAATTATAGGTGCAGGTAAGAGTGTTATATGAGCGGATCCTCCTTATCTTCCCGCGATGTCCTAACTAAACTTCATTCTTGACCGTCGCTACGTTTTTTTTTCCTCAATTTTTGAGTGCAGCTCGGCACCACACCGCTTATATTTACAACCGAGTTTTTCATACTTATAGCCCGTATCTAGGCGTTTCAAACTTTCACGCCCTCTAACGATTGGTAAACCTGGTTATTTTTACTTAGGGTTTGCCAAGGTCAAAATGTGTCCCTAAGAGAGGTTCCCGCGAACTCTCTTCTTCAACGTAGATTGGTTGTCAGCAAAAGTGGCTATTTCCCTCTCTGCAAATCAGTCAGAATTTGACCAGCCATCAATGCAAAAATCCACTGGCTGGCTACCTTTGAACAGTGCCAGAGGACGTGTTGAGCCGTGTGGTTGGTTACTTCACGTGGACGATCGCGTAAATTACGTGCTTCAGGGCCCGTCACCAGCCAAATGGTACAGACTTGCCTGGAACGAACCACGTGGCTTCCAGGTGTTCACTGATATTGGGAAGTAACAAGAATAGTTCCCAGCCGTTCTTCGAGGCTGTTCATCCTTGTCCAGCCTGCTCTTTCCAGAAATTATTCCTAGTACCAGGTTCAAAGTACTGATCTTTCCCTTGTGTAGCCGGTACATCATTGCTCGCTCCTGAATCACGCAGTCAATGGGCATCACTTCCGTCAGGTGGCACAGTGCCTCTGTATTTGTCGTCGCATAGGCGTGTAGGTCTTTGCCGCACTCAGCCTCCACTTTCTATTGGTCCTCAGTTTCTCAGCAAAAGTATTGGTTGCGTGTGCTATGATCGACATCACCTTCTTGTACCAGAGGACATACCCCAGTCTACGCGAACAAGTTACGCGACGCCGGAGAATGTATCGCCTTGGCTCGGTTGACGACGGGTAAGCCTGTACACCTGAAACGAAAACTCTCTTTCAGGCTTGACGCCCAGATACTTCACAACACTTCGGAATCGTACGGTTATCGGGAGTCGAAACGTTTCCGGAATTGTGCCTTTCGGCATGATAGCCTGCGTCTTCCTAGAGTTGAATGCCGTGTAATGCTAACCTTTTCACTTGGTAATGAAGTCTACGCAAACCTCAACGGTTTCCTCTATTTCATATCGACTGTCTGCTCCCATTAGGAGAGCAGTGTCGTCCACGAAGAGCACGACCTGCACGAAATTTGTTTCAAGCCCCTAAAGCAGGTCGCAACCCTTTGCCTTCAGATACCAAAGCTTACATCTGCGAAGGGTCATAGAAAAATACCTGGCTTATTTGAAAGACACATGTTATGAAACGTAGAAGTTTGTACGCTGAGATTTGAGTTTTTGCTGTCAATAGACGATCTCGTTCCAATCGAGGTAACCAGTGGCAGATTACCCTAGAAGCACAGGAAGCACGTGCTTCCAGCGGCAAATTTTCGGGGGCGGCAAATCGAACGTAAAATATCTTGGGGAAATGATGAATGATGCGTGCGAAAAATAGAAAATTGAAAAATTCACTTCAAGGGAGCGGCATATTGGAAAGTGCTTCGAAGCGGCGGAAGGCTTAATCCGCCTCTGGAGGTAACTGCAGGTGACAACGGATGTGGCAAGTTTGAGCTAGTTTTTTTCATCGAAGGACGGTTAATATTTTCACCAGACTACATTTGCAAAGGAAACTGATTGAAATGAGGGAGTATACTTTTTGTTTTCAATGATAAAATAAAACAGAATTAAGTCCTAAGACGTGAAACTGATGGGCTGTCGAATCCATACCAGTTTTGTGATGCGGTCAGCACACGGGTAACATTTGACGAAACTCGCGAAGAAGTTTTTATTTACATGCGTTGTTGCTCATTTGTCCAAACTACTTCGGTAAATCATTGAATTATGGAGTTACAAATAATACTACGGTACACGTGGCGTAATTCTCAACCGTTTTTACAAAAATTTCGTATCAGACGTCTCGAGAATTATTCAATATAGGCACGTTGTAGAGAGTGACTTTTACGATATTTGGTACGGAAACGTAAATATATACGGTCGTTAATGATTATTTTTCAGTCGCCTACGCTGAAAATAATGGAAAATGGTACTCTGTAAACAGTTTGAAATGTCATGAACGCGACGTCCAAACTTTTGATAACCTGGAGCGACAAAACCTGATCCGCGCTATCTAGCGGTTATTATGCACGTTCAACGAGAGTTTAATCGATATTACCGAGAATGTGTGTCAACGGATGACAGACAAAAGTAGTGTATATGGCATAAGAATGAAACACTTGGAGATAACAGCGATTCGAGCGGCTGGGAGGCGCGCGGTGAAGTGCGATGATGAATAGAGAGAAACAACACAACCTTCACGGATAATGAACATCAAATTATTGTTCTTCTCTAGCGATTGTTAAATTGAAGAATGTCATTTGCATGTTTTTACTTTTACTGTTCCCACATTATATTCTGGCTACTACCTACTATAGTCGATGATGATTGAATTTCTCGCTGTCTCTCGATACAGGCGTCGCGTTGGTCAGTTCAATTCGCTGACCAACTCTTTTAGAGCCGCTCTACCGTCGATATTCGCGCACTTTCACATATTGGGGATTCTCCCATAAATAAGCTATCGTTTCTGGTGCGCATATCTGTTTCACCTCGTTGCATAGCCCTAATCGCACAATTAGAATAAAAATACGAATTTCGCGTCCATTCGCATCGATTTTTCACACAAAACTATACGCGTGCCAATTAACGAGCTACAATCAATCAACGATTTCTATTCCTGTGAATTGATAAAAAAAAATTTTTGCATTTGACCCTCTGCATTAATATACTTGTTAGTGGGGCCATGCTGCTCTACGCAGCTCCTATATCGAAGAAAAAGCTCTCTATTTCAGCGTATGCGCAACAACTTAGGTAGACAGGACTAAAGGGCTGCATTGGCACTTTATTTAGTTATGTCGATCCAGAACATTGGGAAACTGTCGTGAACATTGAAAAAAAAAAAAAGAATCTAATAAGTAATGATTTGCTCGTATGGACTAAAAGACACTCCGTGGAAAAGAGCTTAGAACGTTTCTTATACTATGGAAAGCTGGCCACAGCACATTGCGAACGCTGACAACCCATACAGTCTACGTCCATTGATGAGCTCGCCTTGAAGCCATGAACTGAATGAATGGATCTTTCAATAGGGGGACCTGTTCTAAGGGGGGGGGGTGGTAATTGAAGAAAAGAGGCCGAGCGCCGCTCGAAAAAATGTGGGGCTGGGTACAATTTCGACTTTCAAGCTATTAATAGGGAACCTGTTTTATCCTGTTTTTTTTTTTGGAAAAAAAACGACGGCTTCCTTAACGAAGTTAAACGAGGAGCGCAGGGAACCTGTTTTATGAGTCAAATAGGATTTGGTATTGAAAATTCAAGGAAGCCTAGATAAAGCTAGTATAAAGAAGGCCTGGACGTAAAAAATAAGCCTAGTATAATGTAGTTTGAAAGTCCAAGTTTTTCTCAAATCTCGAGCTATTTATGATAGGAGGGAGACTTGGGAAAATTTGTCCCCTATCTTATACAGCTCGAGAGTCAAAAGTTTTCCAAGTCCCTCTCCTATCATATATGGCGCGAGAGTCGAATTTTTTCTGAGTCCCCCCTCCTATCATATATAGCTCGAGAGTCGAAATTTTTCCAAGTTTTTCACTGGACAGCGCATGGCGCACGCCAGATTTCTCAAACAGCTCCCCATAAAACAGGTTCCCTGTTAACACGTCCGTCGTCCGGCCGGTCGGCAAAGCTCAGAGCTCGAAAATTTTTAGCGGGGAACCCGCTATCCATTTTAACAGGGAACCTGTTAACAGGGAACCTGTTTCATGGAGGGCTATTTGAGAAATCTGGCGTGCGCCGTCCGCCGTGCGCCGTGCGCCGTCCAGCGAAAAACTTGGAAAAATTTCGACTCTCGAGAATATATGATAGGAGGGGGACTTAGAAAAATTTCGACTCTCGAGCTATATATGATAGGAGGGGGACTTGGAAAAATTTAGACTTTCGAGTCATATATGATGAGAGGGGGACTTAAAAAAATTTCGACTCTCGAGCCATATGTGATAGGAGAGGGACTTGGAAGAATTTCGAGTCTCGAGCTATATATGAACGGAGGGGGACTCAGAAGAATTTCAAGTCTCGAGCTATATATAATGGGGGGGGGGGGGGACTTGGAAGAATTTTGACTTTCGAGCTACCGTCCGCCGTCCAACCAAAAACTTGGAAAAATTTTGAGACTCCAGCTATATATGATAGGAGGGGGACTTAGAAGAATTTCAAGTCTTGAGGTATATATGATAGGAGGGGGACTTGGAAGAATCTTGACTTTCGAGCTATATATGATAGGAAGGGGACTTAGAAGAATTTCAAGTTTCGAGCTATATATGATAAGAGGGGGACTTGGAAGAATTGTGACTTCCGAGCTATATATGATAGAAGGGGTACTTAGAAGAATTTCGACTCTCGAGCTATATATGATAGGAGATAATGTAGAATGATAATTTCGATTTGAATTATATGACAAGATTATCAACTCAGTTCCACACCACCTGAGAGGTCGAGTCAAGGAATTGCGGGCTCCCCGCTGCCATTGCAACGTCTGCAATGGCTTCTAATTTTCTAAGTTCCTGTCCTATCAGGCATAGCTCGGTGGTCGATGTACATAATAGCTTGAAAGATTCCCTTCGAGTAACTAGATATGTAATGCTTCATACATCAATTGACTAGGTCTCTTCAATGAGCCAGATATGCAACGCTTCAAAGACAATAAAACTCAAAACGTCCTTCTACGGTGTTCCAAGTGCCCCTCGTATCATATCATATACAGCTCGGAAAACAATGTATATGTATAGCCCGAAAGGTAGCCCCTTCAAGTAACTAGATATGCAATGTTTCCAAGTCTCTCTCCCACGAGTATCATATTAGCTCGGGAATCAAAAATTTTCCAAGTCCTTTTCCTGTCATATATAGCTCTAAAGGTTGGGTCTGTGACGTCACAATTTAATGACGTCATAGGTCAGCCTTGTGCCTCATAAAACAGGTTCCCTGCCACCCCTCGTTTAACTCCGTTAAAAGACCCGCGTGAGTTTTTTATGGTGGAGGGAAACTCGAAAAAATTTTGTCCTTCCAAGTACATCAATAAAAGAAGACTTGAAATATTTTCGACCGCCGCGTTCACGTCTGACTTCGATGTTCTCATCAACCTAATTGTTGGGGGATTCAATTCCACCCTATTTCCCTGCGTTAAGTCCGGACGTCTGTACAACCATAACCTTGGGACTTACAAGAATTCCTACGTTTTGAACACTCCTATCTATATATAATCTTCTGGATTAGCGTCCGGGTGGGACTTATTAAAATGTTGATATCTGATCCAATGTACATTATACAAATTAGTATACCGGGACCTACTTGTGTATTGATCGAACTAGCCTAAAGGAGGCCCTCGCTGTTTCCCAGAAAGCTCAATGATCTTGCGACTTGATGTTGCGCCCTTGGTCCCGATTGCCCTTTATCTACATAGAGACTGCCCAGATGGCGTCCTAAGTAAATGAATAATATATACTACCGTGAAGGTATTAGCGGGGTTCTGAATTTAATATGATAGAAGAAGAGTAAAGACAGGGAGTGGACTCGTCTCCTCACCCAAAAATGTGATGTACAGATATTAAAATTATCCCTCTGATCAAAATCCTTCGTAATTTTGAGGAATTCAATTATGTACTATTCTACTTATAGATTTACCCGCAAAAAGCCTCCATGTCAAAGATAATTAGTGGAAAGATATGGTCCATTTCTAGATTGAAAGAAATAGAAAGAAAGAAATTATATATAGTTTACGGACCTTTTGATGTGGAGGCGTTGGAGTGTAAAAATATATGACCATGTGTTAAACTCGCTAATTGTGATAACATTTCAATGAACTAGTACACTTGACACTCGGCGTTGTCTAACCCCAAAATCAGAACAATTTAAATGCGTTCGTCAATTGTAGACGAACCGAATATCATCTTTTTCATTAACATCGTAATTTGCTTGATGTGGAGATAAATGAATAGCGCAGTTCAAATGAATACTACTTTTTAATGAGTCACTTTTGTAATATCAACGTCCAAGTAATTTCTTTAATTAAAAAAAAATATTTTATAAGAAATAAAGTCAAAGATTACGATGATAATCGTGAATATAATTCTGTAGGATACTGAAGAAATATCAATGAATGAAAAATTTCTTGTGTCTATGAAACCGTAATGTCCACTGCTGTAAACCAGGGATAGTGGAAGTTGTTGGGAAGCACGAATCAGCAACGACATAGTTATTGCGTGTATTGAAGAGATTTTTGAGTCAAAGGTTTTAATCGAAATTTAATACAAGATTTGACTGATAGTCAAACATTTCATCAATTACGATGATTTTGCCAAGATATTTTATCAATTTTAAAGGTTGATAAACCCTCGAACACCTTCTCAATTGGCTACACCACTACGTAGATGCGCGTAAGAAGAGGAGTGATACTCCAAGATAGTAAAAATGAGTTGCAAATAGCGCAGAAATAAAAATGAAACAATTGAGCACGTGTTTTTGATGCAACAACCATTATCAGACAAATTCGAGGACGCACAGAGCAATCAAGACTGAACGCTAGAGTCATCACAATACGAATCACAAACTAATTCTCATCAGGAATGGACCTTTTAGTACAGTCCACAATAATTTTGATATGTTCAAGCGTGATACATCTAAAATAGAATCCTTCCTGTAAAGGAACTCTTCCAAACCCTCCCTGGAACTATGACTTCTAGTAATTGAATGGTCCGCAGAGACTTTTTCCAAGCTTTCTTAAGCTCAGCTACTCTATAACCTTCAGCTGATAACTAGGTTTCCGTACGTGATACTGCCCTCAAATTTCTACATTCCATCCTATACTTTCCGGTCCTCTCGAACAAGGAACAGAATCCTTCAACTTGACGAACAATTCCTTTACAGTGATAGGATTATACACAAAAGGGCGAGGACACGGCTCATTTGTCAAGAGAATTTATCTAGAAATGGAAGCCCAGTGCAACGCTTTTTCACTACCGCGATTCATTTCACGAGGGAGGGAAGAAGTGGAGTCGAGACATTTTTTCGTGATTTTTCTGCAAACCATTCGATCAATGTCCAAGTTGATCTCATTTACTCCGGCCAAGTGTTACATGGTCATCAATTTAGCATGGAAAGCAAATTGTCTCAATTAAAAATTATGTTCAGTCTGTGGGTCAAACTATTAAACGTAGGAAACTTGCGGGCAACATGACAAAATGACGACTTTAGAACTGCAATATCAGTTGAAGTATTTTTCCTATAGATCCCAAACTCACGAAAACCATCTCTTTCCGAAATCGTGAAGAAGTCCAAGTATTTTATTGAGGGACTTCCAACTTCCAAAGGGTCTTGACGAAATATCCTTTCTCTAATATATTTGTAATTTGAAAAATCGGATTAACTCGCCCATAATAAACTCTCTAGACTTTGTATTCTAACTTCCTCGGATTTTTCATCCATTTTGTCGCCCTAATTTTTTTATTGCCCGTTATTCATCCCCTTATTTTAGGATGTGTAACACTGCCAGTTATTCAGCACAGCATTCTTCATATAGGTACGACGAATTTTTGCTCGAAGTAAGTGCGCAGTACTTCCTCCAACAGAGGCGAAAATTGAGACGCTTCAAGAAAAGCTAGCTCCCGGTTTCAAAGTCTCCCCTCTCCCTCATAGACGAAACCGATGATTTGAATTATCTTTCGTGGTAAACAGACAGTTTTTTTCTTTGTTGGAATTAGAAGTGCACCTATGATAGCTCACAGTCTTAATCAGTGCAGGATTTGAAGGATAAAGGGAGTGAGGAGTAAGGGGGTAAAAGGAATTTCTAACATTCCGGCTTGCAAAAAATAATCTCATGTCTCTTGAAAGTTTGTGTTACCCCTGCTTTCCCAGGCTTCTGGAACAAAATTTCATTTTCATTTCTAGTTAAAGCAATATTTTGCCCAACTTCATCAAGTACATTTATAATTTGACATGATTATGCCTTCGAGCTGACGGTCGGTCGGAAATTTGCGTGACACTTACCAAGTTGGATAGAGCACCCATTTTTGGTTGTTGTTTAGAAAAAACGTCCACTAGTACACTGTTCGTCTTTCGCCTGGCTTCGAGAGGGGCGAAAGTGCTGAGTTAGTTAGAGGCTTGAAAATTTTTCAAGTTTACTACAGCTAGTCGAGGGAGAAGAGTATTTGACCTAGTCTGGAATACCCTTTGTACAAAAATGTTGTATGTAACAATCAAATTGTAGTCCCAAAGGGGGCGAGGACTCTTATTTAGTTCAGAGATACAAAAGAATTTTAGAATATGACCTATCCTGGGAGTAGAGAGCTCTGACGTACTTCAGCACTTTGAAAAAGAAAAATTCGATTTTTCAGCTATGTACATGCGGAGGCAGACGTGGAAAAATTTCGATTGGGATCAAAATCGAAAATATCACCTCCCACGACACGAGTTCTACTCGTCGAAATTACAGTCTGCGATGATTATTATTTAAGGGATTCTTCTCCTTTAACAGGGAACCTGTTTTATGGGAGATAATCTGAAGAAAAATGACGGGCTTCGACCGTCGGGTGCCGTCCAGCAAAACAGGGGGCCTTAGACCTCCGAGCTATATATGATATTGGGAAACTTGAAAAAAACGACAGCTTCCTTAACAATGTGAAACGAGGAACATACTTAGGGAACCTGTTCTGTGGGTTGAAAATTAATACATTGTGCGACCCGCCTTCGGATAGCCCCTTCAAGTAACTGGACATGTAATGCTTTGTACACCAATTAGCTTGGCCCCTTCAATGAGCCAGATATGCAATGCTTCAAACACCATAAGTTCCTGTTCTATCATATTATCACAGTCGCGAGTCGAAATTTTTCCAAGTACCCCACCTATCATATAATAGCTCGAGAATGGAAATTTTTACATTTCTCCTCCTATCATATATGGCTCGAGAGTGAAATTCATCAAAGTCCTCCTCTGATAATATATAGCTCGCAGGTCTAAATTTTAACAGGGAACCTTTCTGTGTTTTTTTTTTTGAAAAATTTGCCGTGCGCCGTGCATTGTCTGGTGAAAAACTTGAAACAAGGAGAGAGACTTCAAAAAATCTCAACTCGTGAGTTATATATGATAGGAGGGGTACTTGGAAAGATTTCGACTCTCGAGTTAGTGTTTGGTGGGGGGGACTTATGGTGTTTGAAGCATTGCACATCTGGCTCATGAAAGAAGCTAAGACAATTAATGTATGAAGCATTGCATGTCTAGTTACTTGGAGGGACTATCCTAATACACGTTATATCACGTATTATTTTTCAACCCGCAGAACAGATTCCAAAGAAGCCGTCGTTTTTTTCCAAGTTCCCCTCCTGTCATTAGCTCGAGAGATAAAATTTCTGCAGGGAACCTGTTCTGTGGGTTTTTTTTTTTGAAAAATTTGCCATGCGCCGTCCAGCCAAAAACTTGGAAAAATTCCAACCTCCAAGCTATATACAAAATGACGGCTTCCTTAACGAAGTTAAACGAGGAACGCAGGGAACCTGTTTTATGATTCGAATGAGATTTGGTACTGAAAATTCAAGGAAGCCTAGATTTGGAGAAAGGTAGTAAAAAGAAGGCCTACACCAACTCCAAATTTTTCTAAGTCCCCCACCTATCATATATGGCTCGAGAGTCGAAATTTTTTCTAAGTCCCTCTCCTATCATATATGGCTCGAGAGTCGAAATTTTTCCAAGTCCCCCTCCTATCATATATAGCTCGAGAGTCGAAATTTTTCTAAGTCCCTCTTCTATCATATATAGCTCGAAAGTCGAAATTTTAACAGGGAACCTGTTTTATGGGGGGCTATTTGAGAAATCTGCCGTGCGCCGTGCGCCGTCCGCCGTCCAGCGAAAAACTTAGAAAAGTTTCGACCCTCGAGCCATATATGATAGGAGAGGGACTTAGAAAAATTTCGACTCTCGAGCTATATATGATAAGAGGGGGACTTGGAAAAATTTCGACTCTCGAGCTAGATATGATAGGAGGGGGACTTGGAAAAATTTCGACTCTCGAGCTGTATATGATAGAAGGGGGACTTGGAAAAATGTCGACTCTCGAGCCATATATGATAGGAGGGGGACTTATAAAAATTTCGACTCTCGAGCTATATATGATAGCAGGGGGACTTGGAAAAAATTCGTCTCTCGAGCGGGAAAAATTTAGATTCTCAAACTATATTATGATAGGCTTATAGTAGGTCTAGGCCTTCTTGATACTATCTTTATCTAGGTCTAGGCTTCCTTGAATTTTCAATACCAAATCCCATTCGACTCATAAAACAGGTTCCCTGTGTTCCTCGTTTAACTTCGTTAAGGAAGCCGTCGTTTTTTCTAAGTCCTTCTCCTATCATATATGGCTCGAGAGTCGAAATTTTTCTAAGTCTTCCTCCTATCATATATAGCTCGAGAGTCGAAATTTTTCCAAGTCCCTCTCCTATCATATATAGCTCGAAAGTCGAAATTTTTCCAAGTCCTTCTCCTATCATATATGGCTCGAGAGTCGAAATTTTTCTAAGTCCCCCTCCTATCATATATAGCTCGAGAGTCGAAATTTTTCTAAGTCTTCCTCCTATCATATATAGCTCGAGAGTCGAAATTTTTCTAAGTCCCTCTCCTATCATATATGGCTCGAGAGTCGAAATTTTTCCAAGTCCCCCTTCTATCATATATAGCTCGAAAGTCGAAATTTTTCTAAGTCCTTCTCCTATCATAATATGGCTCGAGGGTCGAAATTTTTCCAAGTTTTTCGCTGGAGGGCGGACGGCGGACGGCGCACGGCGCACGGCAGATTTCTCAAATAGCCCCCCATAAAACAGGTTCCCTGTTAATAGGAGGGGGACTTGGAAAAAATGGGTTTCCTTAACAAAGTTGAACGAAGAATGCAAAAATAATACATGCTATAACATAGCCCCTCAAGTAACTAGACATGCAATGTTTCATACACCAATTGTCTTAGCCTCTTTATTGAGCCAGATGTGCAATGCTTTAAACACCTAAGTCCCTCCCACCAAACACTAGCTCGAGAGTCGAAATTTTCCGAGTACTCCACCTATCGTATATACCTCGACAAGGGAAATTTTTCTGAGTCCCCCTCCCAACATGTATAGTCCGAGAGTCGAAATTTTTCCAAGTCCCCCTCCCTATCATATATCGTCCGAGAGTCGAAATTTTCTCAGGTTTCTCGCCGGACGACTCACGGCGAATTTCTCAGAACCCCCACATAGAACAGGAACCCAATTAGAATTTCCGCTCTGGAGCTATAGACATATATATTAGGAGGGGGTTCAGAAAAATTTCCATTCTCGAGCTATATATGATAAAAAAGGTACTGGGAAAATTTCGACTCGCGACCCGTAGTATATTATAGAAGGGGGACTTGTGGTGTTCGAAGCATTGCATATCCGACTCTTTTAAGGGGCTAAGCTTATTATTATTAAACTCAAAGAACAGTTTCCCTGCGTTCCTCGTTTAACATCTTTAAGGAAGCGGTCGTTTTTCCAAGTTCCCTCCTATAGCTAGGGAGTCGAAATTTTCCAACTTTTTGGCTGGTCGGCGCACTGTACATGGTAAATTAAAAAAAAAAACACGTAACAGGATCCCTGTTAAAATTTTGACCTCCGAGCTATATATGACCTTCAAACTCTACATGATAGGAAAAAGGTTTAGAAAAATTTCGACCTCCGAGCTGTATTATGACAGGTGGGAGACTTGGAAAAATTTCAACATAATAGGAGGGAAGCTTAGGTGGTGAGGAAATAAGTTCTCCCTTCATTACCAAAATTTAATAAAAGTTAATACTGCTCACAAATAACTCCTATAAAACAGGTTTCCCGCTTGCCTCGATTAACAAGGTTAATGAAGGCAATTCCGAGCAGCTCACCAGTATTTCCCAATACATCGCCGTAGTTTGGACACCTCTCTTTTTTTCTTCAGGACAGCAATTTTCGGCGAAACTTGAAGTGTCAAACACTGAAGACACGAGGTCTTCCTGGCATGTTCCTTTCTTGAAATAGCAATTTCTTTCCCCCGATCGCATCGTGAGGAATTTTCCTTCATATCGGTCTCACTAAACTAATTGAGGAGTTTTCAAAGTACGCCGAACTCAGGGTCTAGGGTACTTATTTTCATCAGACCGACCGTCTATAAAATCCAGTTAATATAAAGCCATACTTGTATCATAATAGGCAATGTTGGATGCCAATAGAGCGACCAGTAAATCGAATTCGTTAGGTGAAGTTTCTGCAAAACCTTATGGTAAAAAGCTTGTGACTCGATTCTCCAACTAAAATTTATTCCGGTCAATCAACTTTTCATACAAAATTACGTCAAAATTGAAAAACTCCAATGTTTTCGATAAGAAATGTCGTGCATAAAAGTAAAGATTAAATCGACAATTATTAAAAACACTGCACTTAATTGGAAGAGTTTCCCGCACAAAGAAAACAAAACACTTACCAAGCGTAGAGCGGACATTGCAATGAAGTGTGTATTGAGATATTGAAAACTACTTAATATAAGTTGTACGATACGGTGACGAACGTTCAAGCAAAAACCCAAAGATTATCCGTATGTGTTGACTATAAGAAGCATGAATACTGTGTAAATTGTAGGTAAGTATGTCTTCAAGAGCTCTGCAGGCGAAGAGCTTACATCATTGAGGACAGATATTGCATGGGACCATATCTTATGCAAGCTCGAATCAACTGGTTTTTCAACGGCGACGAGTGACGAGGGTCACGTCCGTAATGAAAATAATCCATTGGCGAGAATTAACTGGGAGTAAGAATGTCAATAATCCTACGAGCGCATAACTGATTGGCGCTCTCATGCGCGTTCGTGAATTAGTTTGCACGGTCAGTAGGTTTAGAACAGGTTACGGACATTAGCGCGTAGTACCGTTCCTAAAAGAAGATCAGCCCTCCTAAAAAACTTGAAAAAACATTCGGTCGTCTTCATTATTGGTGGAAAGTTAGTCTCGTAACCGCAGTGCTCTATGCTCTAAAAACTATGTACATCTTGTTAAATTTTGGAGTGAAGAAGATCAATTCTGATTAATCATTTATCGAGCCTCCGGAGTACAGCGTGAAGGTCATTCATAGTACTCATAGTCGGTGAGACATAATATGTAATATGTACACGCACAAAATTTCTTCTGAATTATACACATACGCTAAAGTTGACCTAGAGAAAAGGAGTTAATTAATGATCGGAATAACCACAGACAGAAGTAAAAATAAGACGAAAAGACAATAAAAATTGAATCCGAGTATACTTTGTTGTAGACAAGTCAAACTAATTTGGTAGTAAAAGTCACAATTTTAGTCTTCATCTCGCTAGCCCCTATGATCAAATTTAAATACTACTTGACATTCCACGAATCCACAAAGTGGGGGGGGGGGTGAAAACTGTAATCAGTGAATGTAGGCTTCGCTTGTCGCGTGTTTGACTTGCCCGGTCTGTAGTAATTAGTAGCGATTCTTAATATTGATAAAATAAATGTAAAAAAGATGATATATTCTCTAGCGGAACGTGAAAAAGGTATTACGTGTCTCTTTTCGAGTCTTTTTTTCCTCTTGGTTCCTTTGGCCCGTCTTTTGATCATTCTGATCCATTTCAATTCTTCTAGATCGTCCATGCTTAGAGTCGGAAGCACTAGAACTGACGAAGAGAAAAAATTTTCCATCGTTGAAGAAGGTGAACCACAACTATAGAAGAACTAACTTCCCGAAATAAAAGAGTATCTATCAAGGCAATAAAGAGGATTTCACCTCATTTCAACAAGTTCGCGAACACTGAAATAGAAAGAGCAATTTGATAGGCCCACACCAGACTCTCGCTCCTCAATCAGGCTAGCAGCACCCATAGGAGGAAAAGCTGCATGAACCCAAATAAGTACTATAAATAACTGGAGAAAATTAGAGGAAAAGAATATAGGAAATGAGAAGGCCTATGCCTGAGATGGGCGGATGATGACTCATCGAAAATTTAGTTTGGAGAAAATTGTTACCATCCAAGGCTGTATGATAGTACAAGTAATAATAACGATTTTTCTAGTCTTTTTCCGGAAGTCCGCAAAAGTTCAAGATGTGATGCATATCTTAAGCAACTTCTCTTTTACTTACACAGGATTCGACTTGGGAAGATTTTATTTATTTTTTCGTCGAATATTTGATAATATCTATGTCCGTTTAGGAAGTTTAAAGGAAAGATCCATAAACAGGTACGGAGCAATTTTACCAAGTTATTACAATTCAGTGACATGAATTACCTATCGTCTGCGGTATTACTATAAAGTGCGAGGGTTCAGTATCTTTCTCGAGCTGACAATGTTGAAAGCTCTCTTCAAGGAGTCTATATCGAAATCGCATTTGAAGAATAAAGAATGGTTTGGGCTCAAGATTATCAGAAAGAGGAGGTTTGCTCACATCCAAAGCGCAATGACGTGAGTGAAATCTAGTTTGCATAATTTCTTATGAAGACATCGTGACACCATTAAAGTCCGATCAGCGTCAAGGTTCCTAAATACCTACAAATACAAAGGTTGCCCGGATCGCTGAAGAGTTGGGCAACGGTTACAGAATTCTCGCGAGTAACACAATGTAGTTTCTTTTCATTTTACTCGTAGTCATAAAATTGATAATAGACTCTTCTGAAAGGAAATAATAAGGGCTACAACTTTCATCCACATCAATTTTCCCTAAATAAGAGTACTTCCTGAGTAAAACGCAAAAGAAAAGTTTTTGTCCCAAAAAGGCTGCATTGGTCTGGCTTCCGTACCGCGTGTTGTATTGCGAGGTTGCGATTGCACCGGGGTAACTTTCATACAGGAGAACCCTGGCTCGGCATCATCTCTTATAAGGATTTTCCAGGATTCCTTATTGCGTACTTATTCTCCTATTAGTTTTATATCTGGCACTGTTTCTAACATTATTCCTATGGCGAACTTCCTAGAATGGAAATAAGTATGCAACCCAGAAACTTTCTTAAGATCAATGTTGAAAAATACTACCAGATTGATGACACGTAGGAGAATAAGGAAAAGTCTTATATTGACAGAATCCTGTTACCATCGTCCTCAATCCATGATACATAAATGAAGCAGATGATCACAAACGGAATTTACCAAAAAGCGCGCGTGCCGTAGATTTGTTGCCCCTTAATGGTTTTTGCATTAGAAAACCATAAACCATAGGCCGGGGTACGGTGAAAATGAAGGTTTTGTGAATGTGAAAATTTTAATTAAAAGACGTTTGATTCATTCCCTTGCGAATTTTCATTTCAAGTAGTCATTTGGCAGTCATTTTTGAGGCTCTTGCCTCTGGCAAGGCGAAAGCCCCCATGCAATCGCGAGAAAAAAAAAGTTCTTACCGGAAAAATATGTTGGGTCGTCACTCAAGATATTACATTCTCTGTCTCGTGAGATTTTATTTTTGCCTGGCAAATTTTATTTCTCGCACAGTCTTCGTCAGGAGTACGGCCAAAAGTGACCAAGATAGTCTCTGAACATCAATATTGATGATAATATACCTAGATATCGTTTGGTTAATACAGCACGTATTACATATTCTGTGTCCCCTATAATTTTATTTTTGCATAGCGTTTCTCGGATTTCTCAACAGTTCTGGCGAGTTTTATTTTTGTATATCATTTTCAAATGTTTACGTACAGTCTTCGAAAAAGTTTCTTCTTCTCGATACTTCAATAATGGTAGTAGTATACCTACCATAAGTTGGCCGTGTACTAAGTCTCTCAGGTTCCAGATTTGAGTAAAACAAAGATGCGAATCTCTTGGTTTCCAGATCTTGACATAGGAAAAAAATCTAGATCTCTCGAGCTCTACATCTTGGTATGAAAAGAAGCTCAAGATCTTTTGAAAAAAATTAAAAAATGAATCTCCGTCACGTAAAAGTCAACAGAAAAAAAAAAAAAAGAGAGAGAGACGGATACTGAAGCCGTGAAGCGCATAGCAACTCAATCTTGTTTTGTAATTCTTTCGCCTCGCATATTGATAATTATTTATAAAAAATACCGTAACGTGGTACCTATTGGGTTTTATCATTTTGGCTCTTCGCAGAATGATTCCAATACTTGAACAACCTAAGGGATATATCACACACTGGATAAAATTATCTACTGTAAATTATATTATTTAGTTGTGAAAAAAAAGATACCTATTGTTTTTAAAATCTAGCCTTGATGAATAAAATTCCTTATTTAGCTGAGATCAATCCGTTTCAAGAATATTTTCTCCAATATTCTTCCCTAACTTATTCCTCCACTTCTTTTTTTGTTTCAAACTAGAATTAAAGGAGAAAAAAAAAAGAGTGAGACATAGAAGTAGATTCTGAATCGAATCAAATTATGCAATATTTTATTCTACTAGTGCAGAAAAGTAATGATATTTAAACTATTGCATGAGTGAATATAATTTTTTCTTACTTTTTGGCCTAATATATCTTAAATGGAATTCGTGCAAAAAACAATTTGCTACTTTTGGCTTTGCCTTATGTAGGTATTAAACGTATGGTACCTATTATCTATTTTTACTTTTTCTCATTAATTGTACAATCTCCTATTTTTCTTTATTCTAAATCAAATGCCTTGATAAGCTTTTTGCCAGATTTTTTTTTTTTTTTCAACTTAATCTTGAAACTTTTTTTGCCAAGTTTTTGACTTAACTTGGGTAATTTAAAATAGGTATGTTTTCATTTCTATTGCGCCTAAAATAGACTTGCGAGTAAATTCTGACCGCTACTAAATAATATCTTGATATTGTTTATCAGCTAGATAATTCTGATTACGGTATTGGACAATGAATAGTTTCAATTAAATATCTCAAGAAACAGATAATTGTAATATTGTTCTTGAACGGTACGGTAAATGTAAGTAAATTGGGATTATTACAATTTTCAATTGTTTCAGAATAAACATTTTCATTCAGTTTAAATGAGAAAGTTTCAGAAAAAAAAAAAATCCGTAGAACTATTTCAAAAAATGTCAAAATATTCAAGCACCAATATTGTTACTCAAACACAAGGTAACATCGAGATTAATTCACTCTCAACGGATTTAAAATATGAAAAGTTTATTGTCAATCAATAAAAGAAACAACACGGTACTGAAACATTAAAATTATGAATGTGGAATAAATACATAAATGATGAACAAACATGATTTTTACATAAAATACCAACTGTATATTACATCTATTATGAAAAACAAGAAAATTTATAACAATATAATAAAGAGTATTTAGAAGTAATATTTAGTTAACATTCACCGAAAATAAGACAATGCATTCTTCAAGTCGATCATAAAAAATACCATTGTAAGTTGAATAGAGAGTAGATAATGTTTACCTACTGATACTGCATAAGTATATCTAAGTATGTTAAAATTGACTAATGTTTAGCAAATTCCAACCCTGAAAATGCAGTATGATGCTAAATTCTGACTAAGAATATTACAATCTGTAAAAAAACAATTTTATGCTTTTCACATATTGTTTATGATACAGATTGTAAATAGTAAAATTAGTCACATTTATTGATAGCATAAATAAGATTGAAAAATTCACTGAATAAAAATAAAGAACAACAAAATACTGTACATTATTTCACAACTAAGTTTTTGATATTATTTTCACGTTCATGATAGTATTATACTGTACCTACTCCATTTTATAGTAAATTAATTCATTTGAGAAAATTGATTTACCACGCATTAAAGTTGGTGACAGGTATATTCTGAGTAATACTCCTGAGAGTGAAATCAAAATAAAGCTATTCAACAGAACTTTTTTTTTTTTTTTCAAAGGACAGAGATGTTTTTAGTGAAATTTTCAACAGAACCACTTATAGCGTTCACAATGCGTAGATCTTTGAAAACAAGATCTTTGTGATGAAATAACTTTTTCAATACTACGTTTTTGTACACTTACAGCTTTATAATTCGTATTCTGCAGCGTATTGACTCCATAAATATGTTTTTTTTTTCTTTCTTTCTTTCTTTCTTTCTTTCCTTTTCATCAAAACTTTATTTTTGTAGTACAATTTAATTGGCGTTTGCGTTAGATGTATGGGTGTTATTTATAATTTTTGTCTATAAAGTAGAAGAAAATGAAGCCATACAATTTTCAGAATATCATCCAAAGGGAAGAATGAAAAGGGAAAAAAAAGGAAAAGAAGAAGAAAAAGTGAGATAATTAAAAAACAGTTGATATTTCCAAGTTACCCCGACATCTCGAACATCTCCATTCGACGAGATAATCTTACATGTTTGGAATTGGTTGAATTGTACTGAATGGACTCTATAGGAACGCAGGCTGGAATAGTATTTGACCATTTTCCGTTACTCTGGCAAGTCAGCTCAACAGATCCCTGAAGTACAAGGTTGTTTTCGCAGGTAAACTTTATCGTTTCCCCGATACTGTAGTAAAATTTCACCGATGACATTTTACCACTAATCACAGTGCCTGGATATGAACATGCTTGTATACCTGCATAATAAATATATTCAGAAAGGAGATAAGAAATTCAATTCTGTGCAGTCAAAAAGAAAGAAAAAAAAAAGTTTCGCAAGCAAAATAATTTAGTTGAAAATTCTTCTGTTTTAGATCTGAAATTTTTGCTCATTTTTGAAATTTTTTTTCTTCGAGAGAAAACAAAACGAATAAGCATTTTCTCATAGTGACTCGGCTGTGACACGCATACTACTTATCAAATAAGGCAAAAATATGATCTATATAACATGTTGTGGGATTCTTGTCGGGATGAAAACCATTTTCCGAATACATTATCGAATACCAATCCACTAAAATCTACAAAACTCTCAAACATTCACTTACACACAGGCAAGGGAGCCGACCAAAAACCGTTTTCCTCACATTCAATCTCATATTGACCACCCAACGAGTAATTTGGGAGGCATTTAAATTGCATTTTTTCACCAGATTTATATTTTTTCCTTTGATCTAATATAAGCCCATGTTCTAAGTAGCCCGAGAATTGACAATATATTTCTACAAAAAGAGAAACCAACCTCGTAATATATTATTGCGAAAAAATGAGGGAAACTATTCGTTCCAAATCATATAATTTTAACGAAGTAGATCTTATAACTTAAAATATTATATTTTTCTAATCGCTGTACCTGAACATTTGGGAAAAGGTTTACTCCATGTTCCATTTTGCAGACAAGTGGACTGAGTGGGGCCATGAAGACCGTATCCTTGAACACAACTAAACATGGCTTGACCTCCCACAACATTATTTAAAGGAGCAACTCGCAGGTTTGTATCAGTCAGATTAATAAAAGGAGGGCACTCAACAACTGCAAAAAAATAATCAAGACGTCGGATAAATATACGTCTGTAATGGAGCAAGTATGTTTGAGTTCAACTTACCTTCACAAGTTGGTAATGGTGCACTCCAATTTCCTGACGGTAAACAAACGACATAGTCAGCACCAGAAAGAGCGTTACCATTGGAACACCAGAAGTTGACCTCGGTATTCATTACTGTATCTTTAGAACTCATAATTAATCCTTTTTTTGATGGCACGACTGGACAGTGGACCGCTGTCATAAAAAATAATTTTCAAAATATTCTTTGCAACTAAATTCTATAAATAAAAGTTGATTGTGATGCAATCAGTAGAACTTATGCTGAAGCCTGGGCAAAATAATGAGAGTCCATAAAATTTGTCCGAGCGAAAATTGACCGACAGAAAAAAGAACACTGAAAATTGACCGACAGAAAATTGTGATTGCTGAACAACTTTCGCCATTACTTAATTTCTCAAGTGACTTTTTTCTGTTGGTCAATTTTTGCTCGCACAAATTCCCTGACACCAATAATGAAGTTTCCCGCTCTCTTTCTAGTCATCATTTAATTTACTGCAGTATGGTATCTACTGGAGAAATGTACTTAATCGGTATTTAATATAATTTTGTCTTTTTGGTTTTGAAGAGCGAATTTCACATGAGAGGCCTTTGTGATTCCATTTTATGTGCGAGTTTTGCTGATGATTGAACGTTTAATATCTACAAATCTAAAATGTTACCTTTTACAACAATTTCAACAGAATGAGTATGTCGTGTCGGCGTGATGCAAGTGAACACTCCAGAATCGTCTTCAACGGCATGATATATGCTGAGACGGTACTCAAGAGAACTGTCTCGGTCTTTAACCGTTGTCCAACCTTCGGGATATTTTCTGTAAAATTTGGAAAATGAAGATAGCAATATTTATTACTGTAATAAAAATATACCACCATTATTTTGTCTTCCCACCATTTTTATCGCTGAGTGTTAGGCTATATAGAAAACTCTGAACTCCTGAAGAGAATTGATTTGGCTGTGTTTGATTGTTTGTGTAGATATTTAACAGAAGTTATTTTAATTCTACTGGTGGGTGTGATTTTAATTTATAATATAAGTGCACATCTTGTCCTGATGAGCATTTCGGCTAGGAATGATGAAGATTACGCATTATTTGACAATATTTCTCACGAGAATTTGGATTTGCATACAAAATTGTTTTGTTGTTTAAATTTTGCTCTTCAGAATGTTTTTGGGAACGCAGTACGGAGACTTTACAGACTCTATTATAACGGAGCCTTTGACTAACTAAAGGATACAGGCACGTCTTTCCGCGCTATTCTTGTTTTGAAGCCCATACATATTACATTTGTATTCTTCAACGATAGATAACTCGACAAGATTAGCAATTGATGGGTTTTCTTTTCTTGAAATTACACTTGTTAGAAAGGAAATATTTTTTGGAGAGAAAAAGAGGGGGAACAAATTATTTTCCTAGTTATTGATTGATAAATGAATCGCGTTTCCTTGCCCAATCACTCACGCATTCAGAGAAGTCTAATATAAGTAGCAAGCGTGTCCGGACAAAAAAATAAAAAAGTTTCCTTCTAATTTATTGATCGATAACTCAGAGAATAATGCTTTCCAGCGTAAAACCAAAGGGAAGGTAATTTATTCTGTATAAAATTTCATTTTGAACGAGAGCAATTTCAATTGAAAATCGATTGAGCCAACCTTGAGTTATCCGAGTTTAAAAAACATAAATTCATTCAATATCGGCTCTTTTGTTATTATTATTCACAACTTTGTACGCCATAGTCTGTTCACGTTAAGAAAGGATAGAAGTACGTACCTCGAGAACGGAACGCTCCGGGTAATTTTAACCTATCGTTCCGTTCTCGAGGTACGTACTTCTATACTTTCTTAACGTGAACAGAGTACAGACAAGGAATGCAACAACAGCGAGCAGCCTGCATCATTAAGTGACGTCACTGCGAAATCGGTCCATCATGCAAAATTAAGGTAATTGCCGGAAAATACGGCAATTTTAGGTCAATTTTAGCATTTTTGGTCGGTACGGTAATTTTTCCGGCGTACGGCCGTACGGTACCGTACTAAACGTAGGGCAATTTCGAGTGAAACGGCATAAATGGCATTTTTGTACGGCAATTTTGAAATAAAAGTCATGTAGGGCAATTTTGAGGTCTAAAAACGGCAATTTAGAGTTTCACATCTGGCAACACTGGTTCACTCAATCCATAATCACTTTCACTCAGCTGATGTCTCACGTGCGTTGAAGCACGTTGGAAGTCTCCTTCTTAAGCTTAGAACTTATAAAATGATTTTGTATTTTCTTTATTTTTTCAAAAATCTTAATCAAAACATTAATTTTTTTTTTTGAAAAGGGTGTAAAAGATCTTATTTGGATGAAGAATTTTATTCCGCATGATAAGCTGCTCAACGACTGAAGTTATCCACGTTGATTGAATAGCCGACTACCCATAGAAGTGGTCTGAGTGCGTCTCACTTAATCGTCAGCCGAGTAATTTATGTATTACTATGTTTTACGAATTCGTCATGGATCAGACAAATGAAGGTAAGACGAGATGAATTCATTGCGTGTTGATTGATGATGATACACTGTTGTGCAGAAAATCTCGCTAGAGTATGAATCAAATTCTGTACCCCAGTCACAATTCTGAACAGCAGATTTGACAACGTTAACGCGCTATCTCCGCGCACGTATAAAACGACCACGTTTTTAGGAAAACTGTACAACTCAATTGTTGCGAGAATAATTATTATTCTGATTGAGAAATTCAAGCAAGATTTGAGCGAGGACTTCATTTTTACCTCATCTCAGTTTTCAATCATGGACTGTAATATCGTATCATCGCTGTCAGAACCTGTTCAATCGTCTACTATCATTCCATGAATATGTTTTTTCAGAACTGAAAGATTTCTTCACGTCGATCAACGTCCCAAACGACTTGAAAAAAGATTATATCACAAAATGCGCCAGTGAATTCATTTCTCCAAAAATGCTTTTAAATCTGAATCAGGCTTGCTTGAAGAAACTAAATATAAAGAAGATCGATCGATTAGCCATTAGGAAACAGTCAAAACAGCAAGCTGTAGCCGGGTCTTCAAACGAAGTAAGTGTTCGAATATCGACTCTTTTACATATTTACACACATCAAACTTCCTACTCAAACATTTTCGTTAATGTTAAAGAAGTAGATTTTTTGTTTATGGTCAGTCAACGAGTATCATGTTCTTGTTTTAGTTTCTTCATTTCGAATAAAAAGTTTTTGGCATTTTTAGAACTCCCCGTGTATCCTTTATCTATTTTATCCCTTCATTTGATGTTCGGTATTGATCTCATCATGGAGTTGTGTTACTTTTTAATTCTTTCTTTTCGGTAGTCGTCCAGGTTTCGTATGCACACGTTAACGTCTGTAGGACTAACGATGTAACGTTTAGTATTTCTCCTTATTTACCTTGAAAGATATTTTTCAGATCCCAGTATTTTCGCCGAACTAATTTTATTCTTCTGCTGACCTCGTAATCGTCAGTTTTCATGTTTCATTCCTCAAGTAGGCTTACTCTATGACGTATCGTATAGGATAAAGCGTTAAAAAAAACAAGTGTTCTTATATTTCCAGACTAAATTCAAGAACCGTATAAAGAAAATGAAAAAAAGAATTAGAGTTCTGAAGAGAATTATACGACAGACTAGAAGAAAAGTCCAACGGTTGAATAGGTGGATGGCTCAAATTGCGTTCGCCAGAATAGCATCACAAATGCGAGAACTGTTTGATTCCGATAGGCAGAAATACGAAGCATTTGCCGAACATTATGGTTATGATATTGCCGAGTTGGATAACTGTTTGTCGTATGTAATGAATGCCCCCTTTACAGAAGACTGAACGAAAACTCGAAAATCTTTTAACCATGAGACAGTTTTTAATTGTACCGGTAACTAACAACGCCTGAGATTTTTTTCATCTAAAATTTTTATGAATCCGCAGCTTAATATCTTTTTTTTTTTTTCTCTTTTGTAAAGTACATATTGACGTTTTCATTGAATTTTTGTCCCTCGCTAATTATAATTCCATTTTTTTGATTGCTGTGAATTACGTACCGCGGTATGTTCCAATTAAACAAGAAAACTTAATACTTTTTTCTCTCTATTCTTGTATAAGGTCTTCATAATCTGTCATATTTTTGTATTTTTAATCAGATTCACACCAATTCCTTCAAATTATAATCAATTATCGATCTTTTTCCTGCTCTCTAGAATAATACAAAATTCGTTGTATGTATATAATATGTAATATTTATGACATAAATTATCTTAAAATTGAACGATTTGTAAAATTTTCACTTACTGTGAGAATCCTGAGATTTGTGGAGTAATTTTCTATTTATTTAAAAACCTAACTTGCTCGCCAGCAGAAATCGTAAATACCGGTACATCTATAGGTAGTCTGCATTGACGAAAAATAATTCATTTCAAGGTTTCGATAATCAGATTCAAAAAAGAAAAAGACGAAAAAAAGAAATTGAAATGATGTGCCAAAACAAAAAGGGAAGGATTCGCCACTGTGCGATACAATCGATATAAATAAAAATTTTACTAATCTTCAATACTACTTCTGTCGTAATTTTTCTCAATTCGAAAATGAAAAAACAATACTTTAAAAATAACAGATTTTAAATTTTCGATTTTTTTTTTTTTTGTTGTAAGCAATCTGTTATCATTTCTGTTGAGATTACATCATTTTAAATTTCTTTAAAGGAAAGTAGCGTGATATTCTGTACGTATCTGATTTTATGAATTTGAAATAATGAGTGATGAATTATCTAATGTATTTCCAAAACACATCAATTTTGATAATAGTTTGTTTGACAGGTAAAATCAAGAAGACCAAAACGGGAATTTCTATACCTTTAACACGAGCAATTCTCTGTAGTATGTGGCACAAAACCAAATATACTCAATTAGTGATGTTAAAATATCCATATAGGTATCAGGTAATATCGATATTGGCTCAATATCGAAAATATAGTTCCAATAGAACTCTTTATCACCCCTTGATTCAGGATTTGACTAGGCCTATTGCGTAATGATATTGATAAAATTTCTAGTTAGCTATGTTTTTTTTTTTTTTTTTTTTTTTTTTTTTTTTTTCTCTTCACTAGAAAACATTTCTCGTTTCCACGACTTCACTATTCAGTTTTATGAACTGTAAGGTATTGTCCACAATCATCAGCCATTGACTTGTGGGTAATTTTAGACATTTATTTCATCATATAAGAAGAATTTGGCTTTTTCTTTTGCGGTATAGCAACCCTCAATATCATCCCTATGAATACAAAAATACTTCCTCACCGAAATGCATGACTGACATTCCACTTAGGAGTGCCAAATCTCCGAATCCATAAACATTCCATGTGTAAAACAGTACTCGGGTGCACAATAAGCTTTCCATCGTTGCTTTGGGCGATAGGCCCTCCCTCGTGGCGAAAAAGTATTGTTGGAGGTTTTTCCACTGGGGGAAAAAAAAATAATGAAAATTATGCGAATAGAGCAAACACGTCCATCCTAGGTACTGGTTATGGCGCTTTATAACTGACAGGCGTAAGCGTTCTCTTGGTTCAGTCCAAAACATACAGGTTTTTCTCCATCCCATTCTCCATTATTGCACCGTCGCTGATTAGAACCTTCCATAGCATATTTTCCTATATCGGCGCAACGAAAAGTCTGAAATAAGAAAAAAAAATCAATGCCTAGTCGAGTTTAAATTCCTAGCAAAATAAAATCCTAATAATGAAAGCTTACTAAAACTGTTCCAGATAAAAAATTAGCCACGTTATCAGTAATATGAGTATCGCCGTAAAAAGTCTCCACATTTGGCTCCGTATTGCGATGTGTGCAATTTTTATTATCTTTCCCAGATAAACTTGCTCCAATTGGTTCATCAGATTCTGTTAGAAAATATATATTTTTCTAATTTTCCCGCGAAAGTCATTCTTTCAAAATTAAATCGTACCACAAGTTTGGGATTGTCCAATCCAATCACCATCTGCACAATTAATTCTCCAGGTTAGTTTCTCCCCTATTACATTGTCGACGCAATGAAAAGTCACTTCTGTACCATCTGGAAAGCTTGAGAATTTTTTTTCAAATGATTTCGAAATCAATTTTCACTAGGTATAAAAATATCCACTAGGTATATATACGAGTGGTACATAGTAACTACCTTCTCTCAGTATCAGAAAGTGGTTCTCCATTTCGAAATATTAAAGATCCTTGAATTCTAGTTGGTCGGCCACACGAGCCACGTAGTCCAGTGAGAATGTCCATTGAACCTAGCTCTGTAGACCGTATAATATCGCTTCCAGCAAGGTATAGAGTGGGATCTGAATAACATAATTGAAGGAATTTTTATACGCGATCTTAAGTCTTTCCAAAGCATTCTAGATATCCTAAAAGTACAATTTTGTATTAAGGAGACCGATGTAGGAGCCAAATCTGTTATATTCAAAGAGCTCACCTCGTTTACACCCTGGTTTTTTTGGGAGTAAATTTCCACGGAAACATTCAATCGCAGCCATGGTCACTTTGACAAATTCGTGATCACACTGATAGCCAACGGAGGAACCGTTGGCGATTGTAAGTCCTTCCCGATAACCAGATAAATACTGTCCGTGCTGGATAAATGGAAGTTCGCATGGCGCTAGAATTGATCACAGAATATCTCATCGATACTAGGGACAGTAATGAAGAAAAATGAAAAGGAAAATCCTTCTAGGCCTACCTGGAGTACACTCAGGCAAAACAGATTCACGCCACTCTCCAAGAACACAAGTGAGAGACGCCGATCCCTTTATATTGAATCCTTCGTTACATGTAAAATTCACTGAATCCTTATCCTTAAATTTTGTTTCCTCGGTCACTACAGATTCCTCAGGACTCAGACCCTCTATAGTGACAGGACTAAATACACCATGCCCGATGTTAGGCACTGTGCACATTTCTGTAAAATTATTAGGGATACAGTAGACATTTTACTGTAATCAATATTCTGAGTTTTGTTTTTTAGAATTCGGAGAGAGACTATCCTGTCGCATGTTTATGGTAAATTACTTACTCTCAACGCAATTCGGAATCTTAGGTCTCCATCGACCTCTGGAACATTTAACCGTACTATTTGTGCCGATAAATTTATAACCTATAGCACAGTACGCCCGCACAATGGTACCGTGTGAAAAAGTGATATTCTCCATTTTGCCAGGTTTCAGAATTTCGTAGTGGAAGTAAGGCTCGGTCCATAGTTCCGGGCATGGATCTACTCGGGAAGATTGAATGAGTACAAATTCAACGAGTTGAGGGAAAAAACTGAAATTAATGATAAACCACGCGCACACCTTTCTTATGACCTTTTTTGTGAGATTTGTGGACTTTTTTTGTTGGCTCGGTTTCGGTGGAATTTCCGCTAGTGTTATCGTCATAATCGCGAAAGTCGAATTCATCCTCGGATTCGCCATGACCACGAGATCGACTTCGCGAAGAACCAGTGCCGACCGCTTTTTCTTTCCCTTCCTTACCACTGGTTTGTGTTTTCGTTCGCATAACCTGATACAGAAAATTCATCATCGTGCGGGTAATTTTTCGAAAGTGCACCCTATTCGCAATGCAAAAACGTTGACAGATATCAGGCACTATTTCGGTATTTTAGTACTGTATTTATCAGCCATCTTTCTGCACATCTCATAAGACTACATTTTAAATTTTGCCCGAAATTGAAATTTCTGTGAAAAGAGGCTTCGACACTTTTTTTACATCTTCCATCCAAAAACAAAAACTAAGGCTCGCAGATTATGGCAAAACACTATTTTGACACGCTATTTGCGGAGGGATATGCTTTAGGAGTTCAATGAATAAATGTCTGCACAAACTTGTGAATTCTGCCCGGAGAGTGCACGTCGTATTCGTTGTACAGCATTCACGAACGTCTCAATAAACGAGGTCGAATTCTGTTTATCCACTGATCGAGTTAATCTGATTGAAGGATGTCTGGCCAGATTGCAACTACAACAGAAAACTTATTTATAATTCGTTAAAACAGTAACAAATAACAGAAAAACCCAGTAAAATCAATCCTACGTACCGGGGCTTTTTCTTTGGACTCCAACGCCCATCAACGCAGGTAGCGCCAACTGGACCTCCTTCTAATATGTAACCTTTGTCACATTCGTAAACGATCTGACGATCATTGGTAACTCGTTTAACGTACGGTCGATAATCGTAGACTCCCATGCTACCCACGAGTAAAATTTTTCCATTTTCTAAGGTACCGGGAAACGGGCAATAAACTAAACAACAGGAAAATATTAATTGTAGAGTCATTTTAGAAAATTGTCAATATATATATAAAAATGTATTGAAAATGGGTTTTCAATCTACAGAATTGCGTTTGCAAACTCAGTGCTTTTAACGCACACTTGTTGCACATAAGCTGCAGTCACGCAATAACTGAACCGTGATTAGTCTCTTTTCAGTTCCCACTCATACAGTAAAATCCTCTTAAAACGCTCCCGTTTAATACGATTTCCCGCTTAATACGCGTTTTTGGCTCGGTCCCTTGATTTTCAACTCATTTTACATGTGAAATATCACGTCTACGTTCTTGCATCTCTGGGTAAAACGCTCTTTTTTAAACAAGATATCACGTCAGAACATGCTTTCAGAATAAAAATCTTTACTTCTCTCAGCCTGGGATGATGTAAAACCTGAAGTCATTACAAACTGTTTCCGAAAAGCTAAATTTTTTGAAGGTCCTACAAACAATGTGGGAGGAGAAGAACAAGAGGAAGTTGATGAACTAAACCATTTTCCGGGTTGAGAATGTATAGACGATGATGTTGTAACCCGTGAACTGAGAAATAGACGACATTACGAGCTTGGAGATGACAAAAATGAAGACAATGATGAAGATCAAAAAGAAGAAGAACTTGATGATACTCTTTCATTAACCCCTGGATTAGATTCTATCCACAATTTGAAGAAATTTTTACCTTCATTCAGTGATTCTGAAGCCCTCCTTAAAAGCCTCAATAGGGTTGAAAATTTTTTCTCAAGAGAGGCTTCAAAAAAACATGACACTAAGACAACAATTGATAAATTTATCGTCGCCACAGTTTCTTAACTACATGTAATGTACTGCAAAAATTATGTTCTTTATATTATAGAAATTAAAATTCCAGACTTTGTTTTTACATTTTTTGTTTCCCGGGTAAGACGTTTTCCCGCCTCTTCTCATTTTTTTTTACTAGTCCCTTGGAAAACGTTTTAAGCGGATTTTACTGCAGTAGGTTTGAAATAATTATTTTTCGGAATACTTACATGACTGTAAAATCTATTTTTACTCTTTGATTGAAGTATGTAAAGTCAATGTTGTCGTCTGTATTTATGCAAATATTGTTTAGAAGGAAATTTAGATTCTTTCATTTCTAAGAGAGAAAAAAATGAAAAATCTCCCTGCTCGCATGTATCCCAAGAAGCCATGTTTCCCTTTCTTATTTGTATTCAAAGAGATCAGTCGATCAAATATAAACTGTAAGAGATAAATAAGAATGGTGGAGAAGGTTTTAACTTGTTCGGCTAGGATGGGAATAGACTTTCTAAAAGAAATGAAATGAAGATGGAGAGAATCAGGTTGAGTGAGGCGGGAGACTAGGTATTGGATAATCGCATCTGAAGGACAGAATAACGCTATCAGCCTGCAGAAGAACTTGGCAAATATCATAGTCAAGTATTAACGTCTACCCTGCATAAACTATATAACCTGACTGCTTAAATATCTTTTTTTATATTATTTAGTATTAATTTATTTAATTAATTTATTTATTATGAAATTATTTTATTTGTTATAATTTTGATAATTAGAAGAGATAGATATTATTATGAACGAATAAATTTAATTATTTGATTACTTTTATATAGGCCTATAATAGTTTTTTCATATTTAAGTTTAATATTTATATTTAAAAATAGTTTATGATTAAATTTTAATTTGATAAATTTATTGAATTTGAGAAATTTAATATTATTAATAATTTTAATAATTTTTTAAATAAAAATATCAATATTTATATTTCATTATTGATTATTAAAAGTTCATTGTGAAGTTTCAATAAATCTTTAAATTTTATTATCTTCTGTTATTTTAAAATTAGATAGATTTGGTATAATTCGTATTATAATATTTTTAAATTTATTTATGATAAAATTAATTCTTTATTCAAGTTTTATTGGAATAATTTATTATACAATATTAATTTTTTTAATTTTAGATTTAAAATTGATAATTGCTATTTCTTCAGTAATTTATATGAATTTTTCTTTAATTATGTTGATAACTAATAAAATGTTAAGTATTTATATATTTATTTATATAAATTTATTTCATAGTTTTAGATCTTGTTTTTCATTTATAATAAGAGGATTATTATATTTGTTAAGAAATTCACATTTAATATTAGTTAATAATTCATTAATAAAAATTTTAAATTCATATTATTTCATTTCATTTTTAATTTTTTTTTAGAATTAATAGACTTTTAAATTTAAGATCTTTTAGTGAAGTATATTTTTTTTCTTTAATTTTGAATTTAAATTATTTTTTATATATATTATTATTAAATTTAATTATTTTATTAATTTATATGATAATTTTTTTTTATTAATTTATTGTTTAGTTATAAAAATGTTTTTTATTATAATCTAATTATTAAATTTAATTGTTTGTTAATAATATTAATTTATTTTATTATATTAATTATTTTATTTATTAAATTAGAAATTTTCATTATTTAATAATAAAATTTATATTCATTTTTAATTTCACAAATTGATATTATATTTTAAATTATATAAATTATTAAAAATATTTTTTTTAATAATATAAAATATTAATTATTTTAATTTCTTTTTGTATTAAGATTTTATTAAAATTTTATTAATAAAATATTATTTATAAGTTTTAATATTTAAATTATCATGAATTTCTTTATAAAATTATGTAAATAAATAATAATTTAATAAAGAAAATTTATTTAATTAAATTAATAATATTTATAAATGAAATTAATTAAAATTAAAATAATAAATTTAAATTAAATTAAATTTAATAAAAATTTTTATTCAAGATTATTAAGATACGTTAATAATTAATTTTAATATTAATAATAAATTTTTGATTATTAATTCATTTTAAAAATTTTGAAAGTTTTTTATAATTTATTTAATAATTTTATAAATTTTAATTATTGAATATTTAATTCAATTTATTAAAAATTTTGATAAAAAATATTTTAAATTAATATAAAAATTAATATAGATATATAAATTTTATTTTATGAATTTAACAAAAAATCGGTTTATTAGTTTATTAAAAACATATTTTAATGATTAATAATTAATATGAAAAATATTCTGCTCAATGATTTTAATAATTAAATTGCTGTAATATATTGATTATACAAAGGTAGCAAAATAATTAGTATTTTAATTGAATACTGGAATGAATGAATAAATAAATGATAACTTTATTAAATATAAATATAAAAATTATTTTTAAATTTAAAATAATTTAATATTTATTAAAGACAAAAAGACCTTAGAAATTTTATTTATTAAAATTATTTTATTTATTAAATTTTATTGGGGTGATAAAAAATTGTTTTTTTTTATAGTTATATTAAATTTAAAATTACTTTAAGGATAACAGGATAATTAAATATAATATGTATTTTAAATTTATTACCTCGATATTGAATTAATAAAATTTATATTAAAAGAAGTTTTATAAATTAATCTCTTCGATTAAAATTTTATTACACGATTTGAGTTTAGATCGATGTAAATTAGATTGGATTTAATCTTAATACATAATAATTTTATATTATTGTACGAAAGGATTTGATATAATTTGAATTAATTATTTAATTTTTAAATTTAAAATTTAATATAAAAATTGTTTTTAAATAATAAATATTAAAAATTATTTTAGAGCTCTTCCTAGTACACTCGGCCAATGACGCGAGATAGAATTTTCACAAAAGTTCTTCTCTGGTTATAAGATCAGCCAGGATACTTCTAAAAATCTCGAGTCTTTTCTGCTCTCAAGCCACAGAATCTTAGACACACCACAAACAGAAGCAAAAAAAAAAAAAAAAAAAAAAAAATGCTGTAAACTATCCCTCCTATTAGAACGTTCAAGCATTGATAACCCCAATCCCAAGTCACAAAATCTTTGACGGAGACGGGCGGTTGATAGCTGTTACTCCATTGGCGGACTAGCTCGCTGAGGCGCAAATGGCGATTGCATACCAGGGGTGCCAATGTTTTTTCCCCTACCCTACAAATTCCTCTTTTTCTTCTTTCTTCCTCCGGAGGGGCTCCCTTCCCCGGGGGCGGCGCATTTGGCGATCGCCAGGTAGCCAGGTCGGCCAGTTCGCCACTGTTTTTCCCCTTATCAGCAGATTTATGCATAGCTCACAACTTATACACACGCAATATACTCACTTTCTTGACAGATAGGTACTTCTGAAGACCAGTTACCGTACCTACATTCAGTTGTTTGATTACCCTCCAAGATATAGCCATCAAAGCATTCGAAACGGGCTCGGATACCGTGCTCCATTCTCGGCGCGATCACAATTCCATTCTCGGGGGCTTTTGGTAGATGTTTACAACGAGCTGCAGAATTTTTTTTTGTCACAGTTCATCAATTCATTTTAATTAAATTCGCCAAAAAAAAAAAAATTGAAATACCTGGCTGGCATTTAGGAATATACGACCAGGTTCCGTTATAACAAACTACTGGCGTATTGTTGGAGGGCTCGTAACGATTTTCACAGGCGACAATAACGCGTGTGCCGTGCGGAACAACGGGCATTTCTACTTCCGGTGATCTTGTATGAACTGTATCATTGTCACCAGTTTCGTTCGCGGAGACGATAATTTCTCCTTGTTGCACTTTCGGTACCACGCAAGGAGCTGAAAGACAACAGAAGAAGGTACCTTTATAAGAATTTTGTTTAAAAAGTTCTTTGTGTCCATGATGTATGTTTTTATGAGACAACTTTCTTTCTGTAAGAGGGGGAGGGGGTCGACTTTTCAAATACGGTAGTCGTTTATTATTCAGTAATCGAACTATGAACTTGAAAACGTCAAAGCTTTTTTCAGCGGGGAACCCACTATCCCTTTTGTTGAGGGTACTCTCAGGAAATTTTCGTCCGCGAGCGCGGGCACGAGCAAGGTTGATGACGTCACGGAGAGGAGAGGGGGACTTGGAAAAACGACGACTTCCTTAACGAAGTTAAACAAGGAACGCAGGGAACCTGTTTTATGAGTCAAATGAGATTTGGTATTGAAAATTCAAGGAAGCCCAGACCTAGATAAAGCTAGTATAAAGAAGGCCCAGACCTACTATAATATATTTTGAGAGTCTAAATTTTTCTCAAATCTCGAGCTATTTCCAAGTCCCTCTCATGTCACATATAGATTGATATTCGAAATTTTTCCAAGTCCCCTCCTATTATTTAGCTCGAGAGTCAAAAGTTTTCCAAGTCCCTCTCCTATCATATATGACTGGGGAGTCGAAATTTTTCCAAGTTTTTTGCTGGACGGCCGACGGCGCACGGCAAATTTCTCAAAAAGCCTTCCATAAAACAGGTTCCATGTTAGAATTTCGACTCTCGAGCTAATATGATAGGAGCGGGACTCGGGAAAATTTCGACCCTCTAGCTATATATGATAGGAGGGAAACTTGGAAAAATTCCGACCTCCGAGCTGTATATGGTAGAAGGGGGATTTGGAAGGACGACAGCTTCCTTGAAATTGCAGCGCGTTCAAGTTGTCACAACATGATTTTCAGGACTTGGAAAAACTTCAAGCTCTTGGGGACTTGGGACAGCGGGTTCCCCGCTGCCATTGCATTCCTGCAATGGCATCTAATTTTTTTTTCAATCATCTCTTCCAAACGTCCAAGCCCCATCCCTCCTTTAATTTTTTCGATCCATCAGTGAACTTTTTTCAAGTTCCTCCTCTTTCTATGTTTAAAACTTGAAAGTTTTCAAGTTCCTTCTTTACAAAGATTTCGAACTCAAAACTTTTCCAAATTTCTCTTCTCTTTGGTCCCGTTATCACGATGAGCTACCTCACCAGTCGGAATAGTGATTCAGAATTCGAAATCATTCTCACTAGTTCATACGTGTAGCTTGAAAGTCAAACATTTTCGCGGAAAATTCTGATAACGGAAAGTTTTCATTTACAGACAAATTTCTTCAATCTGAATGAACTTAAAAGACAAATGTTTTTTTCAGAATTAACTGTAAACTCTCTACTTATTCTAGACTCCAACGTAAATTTATCAAGAGTCTTATTTCAGATCAATAAAAGGTGAAGGAAGCTCTTTCCAATTTTTCAACTGCTGGGATTCACGCTCATTTTAATTAATATACTGAATAAACTAGAGCAGGTATCCATAAATTATTTTTGGACCACAATTACACATACCTTCAAAAATTGACCACTGAGCAGGACATAAATTAAGAGCACCTCGTCTGGCCATCGTAAGATTGCGTAAGTTCAACCAGTATTTTACAATCACTATTTTTCCTTTTTTTTTCGTTACCCACAGGGTCTTATCCTTATATCATATCGCACACTCATTTGTCTGTCTCTTATTGTAAAACTACTGCAGGTACTGGTTCTACATTGATCTTATGGCAAGGGAATTAAATACGCAAGATTGTGTACTTCTTCCCTTACTATAATACCAATGTAATAGGATATGAAAGAGGCAGCCAGCGAAAATTCAGGTGCACCATGGTGGGAATTTTTAGCAGCTGGTGAAAAATTCTCCATAATGAAGAACTCAACATATTTGTTACAAGTTGAGAAGAATATTTTCGTTTGCATCTGGTGCGAAAATGAAAAAGTAGCGACCCTGCGCAAATGAGTACGCAATATGATACCAGGGGTAAGGCCTTATAGAAAAAGAAATAGCCGCAGCCTAATTACAAATCAAGCCAGTCGCGTAAACTTTAATACGATTACCTAAGCAGAGTGGAGGCGGGTAACTCCATGTTCCGTCATTCTGACAGACCGTAGACGAATTTCCGACCATCATCATACCTCCGTCACATCGAAAGATGATACTGGCACCCAGACCAGTTCCGGAATCTGAATGTTCCATCCATCCATTATGGAGAACCCCTAAGGAACCGCAATTGATTTCTAAAAAGAAAGCGCGAATCAAAAAGAAAATCGGTACGCAAATATCAAATTTAAGAAAAATAAAAATGAAAAATAAAAGAAAAGCAGGCAAGCGACAGCCAGACTCGATATTTGCACTCCTATACCTTTCGAATCGAATGCGTTATAAACATATTTTTATTTTCCGAAAGTCTCAAAGGGCAGGGACGGTATAACGAGAATTTAAGAAGTAGCAGAATTTTTGTGATTCATGCTTGGCAATTTGTGTTTGATAATGGGTTGTCTTTCTCTGTACGCGGTCGTACTCTTGATTAGAAAACATTTCTTATTCTTAACAAATGAATGACATCAGGAGTTGATTTAGAATTTTAGGGCCAAGAAACCAACAGACAGTAGAAGTCATGAAATTCATTCATGTATTTACCCTCAGAACCTAACTAGATATCAATAACAAAGTATCACGAGTATAACGTGGATGATGAAGCGGAATTTGGTCAAAGGGTTTCCTTGATAAAACTTTCAACGCCAAATACAAGCCTGAATCTTGAGCAGATGCAAGAGATCTCCTCCAAAAATGGTACCCCCACTACTCCACCATATCTATTGTTTTGTTTTGTTTTTTTATGAATATGGGGCCCTCAAGACGAATATTATAGATTCGTGCCTAATATGCGCCCAAAATGTATTTTTTGTCAGCATTACACCTATGATTGATCCAATCGAAATTATCAATTATAATTTAATTTTCTAGTTCACTTAATCTGCAGTGGATGAAGTGACCAGTAAACTTTGAAGACAATTTTTACTGATCTAAAATCATAAGTTTCCTCCTACCAACTCGAATATTTTTCTTTCTGAAACCGAAAATCCATCATTCTTCATACTCGCTCAACTTCAAAAATGAATTGAGGGTCCAAAGAGTCGTTGCCGACCAATTTGCTTTCCATCATTCAAACACGCATTCTTTAAGATGGTAAATGATCAATTTTTGAACGAAGATACTGACATGAGAGGTAGTTACAAAGGATTTTAACACTAACCTTGGCATTTCGGTGTGATCCCAGTCCATTTCCGATCCTTTTCACACCGTCTCGTAGGCTCGCCAACGAGCATATAGCCGTATTTACAATTATACGAAACGACAGAGTTATACCCGGTCGACGTGAAGAGTGCGGTCCCGAACAAGGGGTTCTCGGGCGTCGGACATTGAACAGCTGAAACCACAGTAAAAACAAACGCGCGCAAAAAGCAACAGTATTTTACAATAATATGTTGACCATTAAAATTCATTAAAGTAACTTCTAATCGAGTCGCATTTAATGGAAATTGTCTGTTGTAGAAACTTACGTACGCATGATGGTAACTCTTTAATCGACCACAGACCGTCCGCTTGACAAATTTTTTCCTCTTGATTTATCATTTCATAACCTTCTTCACAATGGTAAGCGACTTTACAGCCAAAAGTGAGGCAATCTCCAGTATGCCAACCATTTGGTATATTAGGTGGTGTGCCACAAGATTTTGCTGAAGCAATGACAGTTTTGCAATATAGTATTATTTGGAAAAATATCCTAGTTCTTGTCATATGGTTAAACTCAAGAAAGTTTGAATGTTCAAGTTGATAACGTTTTCGTCACGGAACGGAGAAGATTCGTGCCGAGAATGTACTCGTAATCTGGTTAAATGTGAAAAATAGCTATCAACAATGGCATAACTAGCAAATTTTTATGGGGTCGAGCGGGTTCACATTCTTGAAACTTTAATAAGGAGGAAGACGAATCATTAAATTAATTCGTTTTTCAATGCTTTTTAATGCGTTTTCAACCCCTGACCCATTTCTGTATTTGCGTTCGGGTGTCTAAGCATTACCTTAAAGGACTTGGCAGTTACGTACAGCGAGGGGGATAGAGAGGTCGAACCCTCCCTGCCTCAAACACGTTAAATTCCAAATAATTTTTTCGACAATTTTTGTAACATTTCTTTTCACCAACAAACTTCAACTTCCCCCCACATAAAAATTTTCTGGCTACGCCACTGGGATTTAGAAAATTGTTGTAGTCCCAACACTATTTTCTGCCGAACATCTCCTTCAAGTTGGTTTGCTATACTAACATACTGACAAAAGAAGAAGAGAGAAAAAGAGGGGGAAGTAGTGACCAAACTTTTCTCTTCTACCAATATAATAATTAGCCACTGCGGTGCTGACGCGGACTCACGTTTTGAAAGGTCGCTAACACTCGCAAAATGTTAGGTAGTTGAATTTGAATAAGAAGGACAGTTTGGAACACTCATGCTGAAGCTTTGCACTTGCCTGTGTGATGCGAGAGCTTGTTTTGTTTACGCATTCTCATGAAATCTTTCAATTCAGTTTTTAGTTAATTCCACCTTTCCAAATTTCACAAAAAAAATGATACTAGGTGAAACCAAGAATTCTATTGATATTACAGGACATGTGAATTTTATTCTATAAGATAAATCTCATCCTGATCTTATCATTTCACATTTTTACTTCAGAGCTCAAACTTGAAAGAAAATATCGAGAGAGAGGATAAAACGTCTTGCTCCTACGTTCGCGTGATGTACGAGTAACGGAATGAGCTGAGAGTACCTAAATTCAGAAAACGGTATCCGCCTCCACATAGTAGTTTTGAACTCTCTTTGGAGCGTACGCGGTGGACAGAAAGACACAAACGACATCATATCTTCTTTGCTCGTTGCCTTCCTTTGCGTCAAGTGATGCGTACAGCCTCCTACAATTTCCAATAAGAACTTTTTTCCTATGCTCGAGAGTCGAAATGTTTCCAAGTTTTTTGCTGGACGGCGCACGGCGGACGGCGCACGGCAAATTTCTCAAAAAGCCCCTCATAAAACAGGTTCCCTGTTAAAATTTCAACTCTCGAGCCATATATGATAGGAGAGGGACTTGGAAAAAATGTCGACTCTCGAGCTATATATGATAAGAGGGGGGCTTGGAAAAATTTCGACTCTCGAGCTATCATATATAGCTTGAGATCCGAGAAAAATTTAGACTCTCAAACTATATTATACGCAATAGGTCTAGGCCTTCTTTATACTAGCTTTATTTAGGTCTAGGCTTCCTTGAATTTTCAATACCAAATCCCATTTGACTCATAAAACAGGTTCCCTGCGTTCCTCGTCTAACTTCGTTAAGGAAGCCGTCGTTTTTCCAAGTCCTCCTCCTATCATATATAGCTCGAGAGTCGAAATTTTTCCAATTTTTTTGCTGGACGGCGCACGGCGCAAGGCAAATTTCTCAAAAAGCCCCCCATAAAATATGTTCCCTGTTGACACAGAAACTTTCTGCTTTGGACTAGCCTCTACGGCGCTCGGCGGCTATAGATTTGCGTCGCACGGCGCTGACATGGGCTCGGTCAGGTGGTACTTGAGATATAAGAAGACAAACAGACAAAATTTCTGCTAGTATATTGATCAATGGAGTCCTGGTATTCCCTTTAGGCTAGTATGCTATACAAAGAATACTATGGATAAAACTAGCTTGGGGGTGGTACGGACACTATAACCTTGGAATTCAGAAGAAATCAACCTTCCCAATATTTTCTCACCAGGAGAGGGCAGCTGGTCTTGGCACTTTTTAACAGGGAACCTGTTTTGTGGGGGGCTTTTTGAGAAATTCGCCGAGCGCCGTCAGACGTCCGCTGTCCGGTGTCCGCCGTCCAGCGAAAAACTTGGAAAAATTTCGACTCGCGAGCCGCATATGATAGGAGGGGGACTTGGAAAAATTTCGACTTTCGAGCTATCATATATAGCTGGAGATCCGAGAAAAATTTAGACTCTCAAACTATATTATACTAGGCTAATAGTAGGTCTAGGCCTTCTTTATACTAGCTTTATTTAGGTCTAGGCTTCCTTGAATTTCCAATACCAAATCCCATTTGACTCATTAAACAGGTTCCCTGCGTTCCTCGTTTAACTTCGTTAAGGAAGCCGTCGTTTTTACCTTTCTTCTTCGGCCAAGATATTACCTAGTGTACCACAGTAGTATACTATAGTCCATGATCTTGAGGAAGACTTTGGGAGGAGAGGGATAAGTAGCTAAAATTGACTTATCTATCGACCCTGACGCTGTTTTTTTTAGCGGGGAACCCGCTATCCATTTTGTTAGGAGATTACATCCTCAGGAAACGTCCGCGAAGTTAGTAACCTAAGGTTAGGTTAGGCTACGGGACTTAGAAGAATTTCGACTCTCGAGCTATATATGATAGGAGGGGGACTTAGAAGATTTAGAAGAATTTCGAGTCTCGAGCTATATATGATAAAAGGGGGACTTAGAAGAATTTCAAGTTTCGAGCTATATATGATAGGAGGGGGAATTAGAACAATTTCAAGTCTCGAGCTATATATAGTGGGGGGGGGGCGACTTGGAAGAATTTTGACTTTCGAGCTACCGTCCGCCGTCCAACCAAAAACGACGGCTTCCTTAACGAAGTTAAGCGAGGAACGCAGGGAACCTGTTTTATGAGTCACATGGGATTTGGTATTGAGAATTCAAGGAAGCCTAGACCTAGATGAAGCTAGTATAAAGAGGGCCTACACCTACTATAAGCCTAGTATAATATGGTTTGAGAGTCTAAATTTTTCTCGAATCTCCAGCTATATATTTTAGGAGGGGGACTTGAAAAAATTCTGATTTTTGAGCTATATATGATAGAAGGGGGACTTGGAAAAATTCCTATCATACATGGGTCGAGAGTCGAAATTTTTCTGTTTTTTGTTAGGTGGCACACGGCAAATTCCTCAAAAAGCCCCCCATAGAACAGGTTCCCTGTTAATATAGCTTTCAACAGCCTACAACAATAGAGTCTACTACTGAATGATATTATAAGTAAGTATGGGTTGCGTGAGTGAATCAAAAAGGGTAAGAATTGAATCTGAACATGATACCTGCAGAGAATTGTTAGTTCGTACCCTTTCAATCCCATATTTTATTGTGTGCTTGTCTGAGTGTGTCAGCAGCCTGTATGTGTAAAATATGCTTTTTAAAAGGTGAAAATGGACATGATACCTCATTCTGAGGATAAAACCTAGTAATGACCAATGAGTTGATTCAACTATTGAATTGGAAAATAGCATATTTTACACAGACAGGTTGCTGACACACTCACACAAGCACACAATAAAATATAGGATTAAAAGGGTACAAACTAACAATTCTCTGCAGGTATCATGTTCAGATTCAATTTTTACCCTTTTTGATTCACTCACGCAACCAATACTTACTTATAATATCATTCAGTAGTAGACTCTATTGTTGCAGGCTGTTGAAAGTAATATTTTGTTGTGTACTTGAGTGAGTGTGTCAGCAGCCTGTATGTGTAAAATATTATTTTTTTAAGGTGAAAACGGACATATTACCTTTTCAATTATGGAGATAAAACGGTATCCATTTTCACCTTTAAACAGCATATTTTACCCATACCACTATAAGCCTAGTATAATATACAGTTTGAGAGTCTAAATTTTTCTCGAATCTCCAGCTATATATAATATGGTAGCTCGAGACTTGAAATTTTTCAAAATTTTGCTGGACGGCGCACGGCAAGTTTCTCAAAAAGCCCCCCATAAAAACCTAAACCTAAACCTAAACCTAAACCTCAACCTAAACCGCAACCTAAACCTGACCTCAACCTAAACCTAAACCTAAACCTAAAACCTAAACCTCAACCTAACCTAAACCTAAACCTAAACCCAACCTAAACGTCAACGTCAACCTAAACCTAACCTAAACCTAATCATAAACCCAACCTAAACCCAAACCTAAACCTAAACCTAAACCTAAACCTAAACCTAAACCTAAACCCAACCTAAACCCAAACCTGAACCTTAACCTAAACCTAACCTAAAACTAAACCTAAACCCAACCTAAACCTAAACCTAAACCTAAACCTAAACCTAAACCTAAACCTAAACCTAAACCTAAACCTAAACCTAAACCTAACCTAAACCTAAACCTAAACCTAAACCCAAACCTAAACCTAAAACCTAAACCTCAACCTAAACCTAAACCTAAACCTAATCCTAAACCTAAACCTAACCTAAACCTAAACCTAAACCCAACCTAAACCTCAACCTAAACCTAAACCTAACCTAAACCTAAACCTAAACCCAACCTAAACCCAAACCTGAACCTAAACCTAAACCTAAACCCAAACCTAAACATTAACCTAAACCCTACCTAAACCTAAACCTAAACCTGAACCTGAACCTAAACCTAACCCCAACTGGGTGCATAACCCATTGAGTGGAAGTGAAGGAAAATGAATGAGAGGAAAAATATAATGTTAGATAGAAGGTGAACAGAATCAGCGATGACCAGGCGGGAGAAAAGGACAAGGAAAGCTTGATTGGAGTGTAAGAACTCAGTTGTGAGCAGTGCAAAGGTTGGGAGCAGGTCTACTAGCCCCCCATAAAATAGGTTCCCTGTTAAAATTAGATGCCATTGCAAGACTGCAATGGCAGCGAGGAACCCGCTGTCCCGAGTCCCCTAGAGCATGAAGTTTTCCAAGTCCTAAAATCATGACGTGACAACTTGAACGCGCTGCAATTTCAAGAAAGCCATCGTCTTTCCAAGTCCCCCTCCTATCATATATGGGTCGAGAGTCGAAATTTTTCCAAGTCCCTATAGCTCGGAGGTCGGAATTTTCTAAGTCACCCTTCTATCATATATAGCTCGGAGGTCGGAATTTTTCCAAGTCTCCCCCCCCCCCTATCATATATAGCTCGAGAGTCAAAATTTTTCAAGTCCCCCTTCTATCATATAGAGGTCGGAATTTTTCAAGTCCCCCTTCTATCATATATAGCTCGGAGGTAGGAATTTTTCCAAGTCCCCCTCCGATCATTTATGGCTCGAGAGTCGGAATTTTTCCAAGTTTTTTGCTGGACGGCGCACGGCGCACGCCAAATTTCTCAAAAAGCCCCCCATAAAACAGGTTCAGTGTTTAAAAAAATTAGATGCCATTGCAGAACTACAATGGCAGCGAGGAACCCGCTGTCTAGAGTCCCCTAGAGCATGAAGTTTTCCAAGTCCTAAAATCATGACGTGACAACTTGAACGCGTTGCAATTTCAAGAAAGCCATCGTCTTTCCAAGTCCCCCTCCTATCATATACAGCTCGAGAGTCAAAATTTTTCAAGTCCCCCTTCTATCATACATGGCTCGAGAGTCGAAATTTTTCCAAGTCCCTATAGCTCAGAGGTCGGAATTTTCTAAGTCACCCTTCTATCATATATAGCTCGGAGGTAGGAATTTTTCCAAGTCCCCTTCCTATCATAATATTATATGGCTAGAGGGTCAAAATTTTTCCAAGTCCCCCTCCCCTCTCCGTGACGTCATCAACCTAGCTCACGGACGAAAAATTCCGGGAAGTACCCCCACCAAAAGGGATAGCGGGTTCTCCGCTAAGAAACTTTTGAAAAGTTTGCTGTCCAGCGTCTGGCCAAAATGGACTCGGAAAAATTTTGCTTCTTCATCTTATTTATTTATTTATTTATTTATTTATTTATTTAATTATTTATTTTATTTACTTATTTATTTATCTCATTTCATTCCTTTCCTTCTTTCCTTTTTTCTTTATATTGTGGCGTTCTGCAATGAAGCAGCTTCCACATGCCGCTAAACTTTCAATAATAGCAGACGCCACAAGGAAGCGCACTTATTGTTTAACTAGTTTACCGAATACGCGTCTTGAAAAATATTCTAAGTCCAAAAATATGATCCGTAGCCATAAAGCATACGCCGTGTTTCAGGAAAGTGAGCGTGAAGACACAGAATCTCATTTCAAGGCAACGCGCGGTAAGTCTGGCACGCCGTTTTTTAAATGCAAGTCGACTACGCTTTATCAGTCAAGTACGCTGGTACAAAATTGACGCCCTGGAACATGCTCGATTGATTGTAAGGACTCTTGCATAACCTGTTTGCCGTTCTAGAAGAAATCTGGAAGATTCCGGAATTAAGGGTGACACTATAAATAACCGGCAGCAACCCGCAAAAGCGATAGTTAACGTGTTCTCGTTCTTTAACGCGATTGTGTTACAGTTTAACGGTGTTTAGAAGTGTTGTACTTGCGGTACCAGTAACAAAGCTCGGTTTTCCTAATTGTTCTTTATTATTGGCGTCAAGAGATATTCGGTGACTGGTAGAATGTCACAATATGATAGGAAGGCAAGTTCCCTATCATATATATCTCGGAGGTCAACAGGGAATGTGTTCTATGTTTTTCTTTTGTTTTGTTTTTTTTTTTTTTTGGAAAATTGATATTTTTTTGATTCAGTTTTACACTATCCTGGACGTCGAATTGACAATGCGTTTTTAACAGGGAACCGGTTCTATGGGGGGCATTTTGAGAAATTTGCCGTGCACCGTCCGCCGTCCAACAAAAACGACGGCTTCCTTAACGAAATTAAACGAGGAACGCAGGGAAGCTGTTTTATGAGTCAAATGGGATTTGGTATTGAAAATTCAAGGAAGCCTAGACCTAGATAAAGCTGGTATAAAGAAGGCGTAGACCTACTAAATATAAGCCTAGTATAATATAATTTGAGAATCTAAATTTTTCTCGAATCTCGAGCTATATATGATAGCTCGAGAGTTGAAATTTTTCTAAGTCCCTTTCTTATTAACAAGGAACCTCTTTTATGAGGGGCTTTTTGAGAAATTTGCCGTGCGCCATCCAGCAAAAAATTTAGAAAAATTTCGACTCTCGAGCTATATATATATGATAGGAGGGGGACTTGGAAAAATGACGGCTTCCTTAACGAAGTTAAACGAGGAACGCAGGGAACCTGTTTTATGATTCGAATGAGATTTGGTATTGAAAATTCAAGGAAGCCTAGATCATATATAGCTCGACAGTCGAAATTTTTCTAAGTCCCTCTGCTATCATATATGGCTCGAGAGTCGAAATTTTTCTAAGTCCCCCTCCTATCATATATAGCTCGAGAGTCGAAATTTTTCTAAGTTCCCCTCCTATCATCTATAGCTCGAGATTCGAAATTTTTTCTAAGTCCCCCTTCTATCATATATAGCTCGAGAGTCGAAATTTTTTCAAGTCCCTCTCCTATCATATATGGCTCGAGAGTCGAAATTTTTCTAAGTCCCCCTCCTATCATATATGGCTCGAGGGTCGAAATTTTTCTAAGTTTTTCGCTGGACGGCGGACGGCGGACGGCGGACGGCGCACGGCAGATTTCTCAAATAGCCCCCCATAAAACAGGTTCCCTGTTAAAACTTAGAAAAATTTTGAGACTCGAGCTATATATGATAGGAGGGGGACTTAGAAGATGTAGAAGAATTTCGAGTCTCGAGCTATATATGATAAAAGGGGGACTTAGAAGAGTTTCAAGTCTCGAGCTATATATGATAGGAGGGGGACTTAGAAGATTTAGAAGAATTTCGAGTCTCGAGCTATATATAATAAAAGGGGGACTTGGAAGAATTGTGACTTCCGAGCTATATATGATAGAAGGGGGACTTGGAAGAATTTCGACTCTCGAGCTATATATGATAGGAGGGAATGTAGAATGATAATTTTGATTTGAATTATATGACAAGATTATCAACTCAGTTCCACACCACCTGAGAGGTCGAGTTAAGGAATTGCGGGTTCCCCGCTGCCATTGCAACGTCTGCAATGGCTTCTAATTTTTTTTTTTTTTCTCTAAAAATTCGTGCTCCGGAACGAGTTATAGCTCAGTTGGTATTGCTAGGGTAAGTAAAAAATGAACCGTTTCCCGCGGGAACATCAATCGCGTGATGTGAAAAGAAATACGAGGGAAGACTCAACTTACGTTCACAAGTGATATCCGGACCAAACCATGAAAAGGCTCCGTCATCAGCGAGACATTTAGCGACTGGAAAGCCATTTGTATTAAATCCACTCAAACATTGATACTGAATTGTCTCATCAATAGCGAAAGCTGTCTGTTCTGGCCTGGCGTTGTGACGTGCGTTCCCGATGACAGGAGGTTTTATACAAAATTCTAAAACACAATACACATAAAATTGTCAAATATTTTACATAGAAGAATTTGATTCTTTGGGGGAGGGAGGGAGAAAGTAGAATTATGCAATAACGATTTTGATAATTTTTTTTTTCTTCGTTTTAAAAACGAGGTAGGGATTTCTTTAGTAACTCAGGCGGATCGTAGAACCTCGAAAGCTGTAGAAATTTCTGGCTTTCACTCGTAACCTTCAAGCAATAATACAACAGCTGAACTACTCGTATTCCACCGACGGGATGCCGTTCCAGTCTATCAAAGGTACTAAGGCAATTGCAAACACGCTTTCTTAGAATTCTAGATACTAACATAAGAAAATCGAGATTTGGCATCAATTATTGAAGGCAAACGTTCGCGGTGGTTATTAAACATCACGTGTTTTTTTTTTCTCTCTCTCTCTCTCTCTCTCTCTCTCTCTCTCCCTCTTGAATAATTCAAATATGTCTTGAACATATGGAAACGCTTTTGAAGTAATAAAAAATATGTAAGAATCATACACAGAAGGAAAATATAATTTAGCATACTGTATGATATGTACCAAACTCGTGTTCAAAACGTTAAGTACGAGTACGACTGATGTACATTGTTTATTTTTATTACTTTTTCGTTATACCAACCAATTGAAGGTGCTATCTTCGAAGATAATCGTAATGAAAACTGCACCACACCAGAAGTTGTCTGCAATAACGTTTCCTCATTCTTCGTGTTTTCATATAATACGTATAATGATGATGAAGATGGGAAGACGTGCATAAAACTTTGTACAATTTTGATAGGACGATAGCCTCCAGAAATTCAAACTTTTAAAAACTTCTATGATAACCATCGACCATTTATATTATATGAAGGCTATCAAAGATGATCGTGAAAACTACTGGCGAAAATTAAATTAGTGCACACTATTTAAATGTCTTTTGTCATCAGGTCCAAACAATTTCATTTAATGAGTAGTGTTCGTAACCTTTGCAAATCAAATCATACAAAAATAAGTCGATAAAAAAAGAATGAGGGCGCAAAGAACAGTTTTACGGTCTCCAACCTCATAATATGGGAATAAATCTCGGAAATTTCTAATCGAGTCAAATTAAAAGAAAGCACATTAGAAATTAATTGATGAAGATACCTAATCGACACATGAACTTTGTACCTCAGTCAATACACTCAGGTAATGGTTTACCTTCCTCCTCGACTTTTTTGAAATTGTTTTACTTCTGTTCTCATAAACTTTTAATCACCGACAATTATTGTCCAACTCCGTCAGTTCACAATTGTAGCCGTGTACATACGAGTATAACTTTATGTCCTCTTTCACTTTCGTTTTTTTTTCTCTCGACTCTCTTCAGTTCAGCATTGATTGGGCTTAGGCAAACTAATCAATACGTACTTTATATTTTGGCAATCTATTATTTTTTGGATTATCAAAAGATCAGTACCATTTTGTTTACATGTTGGAAATGACCCCGACCATGTACCATCCGCCTGACATGTTCGCTGTTTGGGGCCAACTAATGTGTAGCCTAATTCGCAAGTATAGTTGGCCTTATCGTTGAATAACAGCCCTCTTAATGTAACTTGACCAAAAGTGGGGCTTGCCAATTCGGGGCACTCACGATCTGGAAAAAGAATGAGATCACTAATAATCATGATATCCATCTGAAATAATAACAAAATTGTGTTATGAACAAAAATAAATGAAGGAAGCTCAAAACTTGTAAAAATTTATAGTCATCACTTTCAACCAAAAATTACAAAATATTTTCGTTTTCATCGGCTTTCCTTTTCTGCTGGTAGTATTTGAAAAAAGTAAATTAATTCAAGACCATCGATGAATGTCCGCATAACGTGAGGATTACGTTTTATCAAAGTATCAAATGCTTAATTAGGAATTAAAAAGTACGTCTAGACAATTTGGAACGTCTCCTTTGATGAGACGTTCCAAGTATGGAAGTAAGTATTTCGGATAATTGTGATGTAGGGACACAGTTAAGGGCGGTGCAAATTTTCTCGATATTTTTACTTTTAAGATTGAGTATGCTTGTGCGTGAACCGTGGTACTGTCCCCGACACCAAGTGGATCAGAAATGCCACACCTCAAAGTCAAGAAAGATAGAGAAATATGTCTTATTCAAGGGCGAAAAAGGTCATATGGTTTTATTTTTTTATAAATCCTCCTCCTTCCATTCATGAAAATTGAAAAATTGTCCACCCAGAAAAGTCAGCCGATTTTAGTTGTTTGCGTCCTCCGCAATTATTGATCTGATTCCGCGACTGGACACGCTCCTGTTACTAGGACGTCGTCAGCTTCTATGACGTCTCAATTACTGGGCATACAATGAGGGAAAACCTTGACGCTCCATTCGCGTATGTGAAGTTATACAGATTCTCATCCAGGACTAGATCGTATGCTAGGCCATTATACTTATAGGCAAATGCTAGTGGGGCTCCTATATATGCTTTCCTAGTTTTCACTCGATCTCTAAATCTAGCTCAAACTTTTCCTCCATTCTGAACGCCCAGAGTCTTAGCCTAACTTAAGTGATAGCCAAAGGGCAAAAATTACATAAACTAAATTAAGGGGGGGTGGAACAATTCAGACTGGTAGAGTAAAGTTTAACAAGACCATCTATCATTAATGTGACTTGGTTCAAAAAAAAATAAAATAAGCGTTCGAAATCTGGAGGTACGGGTCTTTCTGCGTCTAAGGAAAGACCCAAATCTCCTGACTAACGTTTGGACACTTACTTTTTTTTTTAGAATCTAGTCATAAATTCATAATTCATGACCCATAATCGATCATGGTTGATTACAGAGATTTAGAAGGTCGTTGACTCTAATCAAGCTCAAAGGCTTCAAGTTAAACTCTATCAATCACTTGTAGCAAAGGCGATCGAATACTTGAAACACAAATTAATACATCTGTATATCGTGTTCAATACAAATTCGTCATTGTTGTCGTTTCCGTTCAAGCGGTCTGTCTCCGGCGTTGGTGTACTGGAAGATGATGAGTCCGAAGGGTCTACGAGCCTTCTTCTCAATCTTCGTACGTGTGAAAGAAAGGGGACCAAGACAAATTCCACAATATCTCACCAAGGGGAGGGGATGAAAAAATCGCAAAAATAATCTCACGTAATTTATAGACGCCGCTTTACCACTTGGTCATCAGCAAACAAAACGGTTTCCATACTTTTGTTTCCTTCAATTTGTATGCCCTTTGAATACGCTTTGTACCAATCCTTCAGCAACTGGTTCATGTAGATATTATTATAATTATAGGACACACAAGGCTGAACATCTTGCTTACTTAACACCTTGATGTTGACGTCTAATACTTCGTTTTCCAGCTGTATAATTTTCAACAGTGCGGATTGTTTGTTTTGGGATTTCTAGTTACAGCTGTATTTTAAATATGTAGTTTTCCCTCTTTCAACTCGCTTTCTCAAAGTCAATGAAATAGAGGTGAGTCTCCGGGTTGAGCTCAAATCAGCAATTTGATTATGTACGCTGCATCAGTGCCGGAAACCACTCAGCTGTCTGACCGCAACTGTTAGCAAGCTGATGCGTGGTAATTTTCCATGTTTGTCATGTGACCCTTCCTAAACAGCGTTGCAACCATTACTATCCTAGAGTCATGTGGCATTAAGAGTCGATTTTTGAACGATAATGCAATAAATCAAGTGATCGGATTTCTTTTATTGCAGTAAACATGAACTGAACATTCTTCTTTTTCTTCTTCTTCTTCAACAAAGTATACCATCAGTCATACCTGAGGTAAATAAACTCTACTAAAGGAAAGACTGTATTCAGAAGGGTGACATAACACTTTTTCTAGAAGGATAACTAACATAATCTAAAGCTTTAAAGTCAGCCATAAAGTCAAAAACTAGCTTCTTATTAGTTCATTTCTAACCTAGAAACTCTCAAGAGTTTAAATTTACGTTGATAAGAAGAGAAATAGTTTCTCCCGAGGGAGGGGGCAAACTTAATAATGGGGGCGTCTCAATGAAAAGGTGGACTTTACCTACAGTCCACTAACAGGCGTAGACTCAGCAAGCACGTGTACTGTGAATAAATTGAGATTTATCTGACCTGGAATTCAAGATCTTCCATGAGGTTGGTCATTATGAGCGAAAAGCTACCTCACGTAGCGTCGAGTAACAACGTATCCAATGGCTTAAACGCAGCTTCGCGTCGTAATAAACAATGCAAACGACCGCTCGAAATAGTTGAAAAATGCACCGCGTCGACCGCAGTCCATTACAATGATAAACTTCGCGTCCAGAAAATGATGCAAACAATTCAAACGAAATTTACAAGATTTACAGAGCCAACTCACTTACATTGTGGCAAAAAGTATAATGTGGACGGTCAACTATGAAGGCTCTGGAGGGACGCAGTTTGATGAGCAACGTTTGTCTTCGAGGATAATTTTATCGAGCATCCTGTGGTAGTATCGTGCACAAGAGGAAATTATTACTGAAGTATCCCTTTAACTATTATACTGATCTCAATTTGTAATTTTCGACACCGAGGTAAAGAGGCTACTAGCCTCGATTTCAGAAAAAGTTAGAAAAAATTAGTTTTATATAGCGAGTTTTTAACGTTACCTACCAAACTTTCCAAACAAATGCCTTTGTAGCTCGCACTCATACGTGAATCTGATGCTAGCCTCGATTTCAGAAAAAGTTGGAAAAAATTAGTTGCTAGCTTAAATTATTGTTCAGCTTAGAATATTATTCCTTAGATCCTTCGGAACATACGCTTGAAGCCTAAGTTCGTTAAATTCCGGTTTTATTCCGATTGTAAGGTTACAACTAAGAAACTGGAAAACTATACGAGGGAGAAGTGGATAAGAACAGAGTTACGAAGATGGTACGGTAAATTTAATATTACGACTAGATTAAACCTTATGGTCCACTCGAGACTCTCCGGTATGCTCCTCCCCCTCGAGTTTGATTATTTTATGCGGGACGTCAATTTAAAGTGTCGGAAGTTTGAGGAGAACTTGAAGGAGAAGAAAAATAAGAAGTTGTCCTCCCTAATGAAGGTTAATGATGAGGTGGTTGAGGAAGGGGTGAGTGACGGTATTGTCGTTCATAAATTCCATTCCCCCTCATAAATAATAGTCAGGTAGTGTTTAATAGTGACGAAACTGTCCTCCTTGAGAAAGGTTTGAAATTCAGTTTACCTCATCCCCTCAAGAAGGATGAAACCTTGGCGAATGTTGTTGCGGATCTTGCGGTTAAAATTGGTCCTGGTTTTAATACCTAGAAAGTTTGTGCCGAATTAGTCCGTAATAATCCCACTCCCTCGCATGAGTAATAAATTGGGAGGAGTGATTCAAGGTTTGAAGAGGAAGATGAAAGAAGGAGATTTAATCGTCACTAAGGCTGACAAGGGTAATGCTGTTGTGGTGATGGAAAAGTCGGCCTTTTCTTCTAAGGTCCATGAAGTCCTTCAGCAGTGTGGTGCTAAAGAGAGTGAGGATTTCAGTTTTCCTAAGCACGTTAAAGAAGTTAGGAGTGTCATCAACCGGAGTGAGGCTATTATCAAAACTCCTGCTTTGAAAAAAGCCCTCCTTGTTCCTAACTCCACCCCCCCTCCTCTACGGGCTGCCCAAAGTGCGTAAAAACAATACCCCGATGCGACCCGTTTTTTCTTTCGTCTCCTCTCCTACCTACCTCCTTGCCAAATTCCTGGACCGTTGGTTCAAAAATCGCATTGATTTTGAATCTCCTCATTCGGTCTTGAATTCGGCCTCTTTAACTGACGTTCTGAAGGGTGTAAGTCTTCCCCCGGGAACGACCATCTGCTCGTTTGATGTTGTTGGTTTGTTCCCGAATATTCCTAAGGCTGCTACGATCCAGCGTATGGGTGAGCTACTCGTCAAAGCCAATATTCCTCACAATGAACTTCAGGAATCCTCCAACTACTGTAAATTTGAAGGAAAATTTTTCGAGTTTCCTGATGAAGTGGGGATCCCTATTGGATCACCTTTAGACTCTCTCATCTCCGAAATTTTCATGTCCAAGTTTGAACTTGACCTCTTTTCCTCGAACCAGGTGTTACTTAATCGTATTCACTGTTGGCATAGGTACGTTGATGACGTTCTATGTACCTGGACTGGTTCTGAGGTATCTCAATTCACTGACTCGTATTCCTTTGAGTCAGACTGCCTTCAGGAAGGAGTTACTCACAATAAAACACCTGGCCAGAGTGAATGGGGTCAATGTCGATGTTGACATGATGGTTCGGAGGAAAGTTACGAGGAGCCTTCTTGATTCCACCACCTCCCTGCCTCGAGACACGATCCGTGATCGCCGTTTGCGTTGGATCAGTCTCCCTTTCTTGGGGCAGTTCTCCCTCCAATTGGGTCGGGCCCTCCGCCCGTTTGGCTTCAGACCCGCGTTTTACAACCCTACCACAGTCAAGAGGTTGTTTGTGAGACTGAAGGACCCCATACCTGTTGATGAGAGGAGTGGTGTTTACAAGTTGGAATGTGGGGATTGTGGAGGCTTTTATATTGGTGAGACCAGCCGCCAAATGAAAGTTCGAGTAGCTGAGCACCTGAAGTCTTGGAAGAAGGGACACTTAGGGGAATCAGCTTTTGCAGATCATTTAATAAAGAGTGGCCACAGCTTCCGCGAGGGATCCGAAAAGCTCCTCCATAAGGAGAACTCCTATCGTAAGCGCATCGCTCTCGAGCATATAGAGATAATGCGTCATCTAAACACCGACGTTATCACTGTATTCAACTCGTACATTCTGGAAGATGGCCTGATCGAACTGGTCTAGGATTCACGCCGCGATTTCTCGTTTGGACAATCTTAATAACTTGCTCTTCTTTTCTGTTCGTCAGTTGCTTTCATTTCAGGCTTGAAGATGGTTTATTAACCGAAAGCGCTCGTCGTCTTATATTTTTCTGCGGTTTGCATTGTTTACTCTCCCTTCGGAGTATTCGTTTTTCGCGTTTAATAAGCTATAGGCTTAGGTTATGATTAGAGTTAGGATTTTTCGGTACCGATAAATTAAAATTCGGTTTTTTGAAATGTCATTTTCGGTATTATTCGGTATTTTCCAAATTTTTGAACGTAAAAATAATAATTACCAAAAAAAATGGTAAAAAAGGGGGTATTTCGCAATAATTACAACCAAAATTATGATTTTCGCAGACATTCATGCTCAGTTTTAAGAGATCTCAATAAACCTCAAAACGAGTGCTCTACCCAACGCAACGTGAGCTTCACGTTCAATTTCTTTTGAAATTAGTAGATTTTCCAAAAACAACCAATTTTTCTCGTAACTCACAATATTTCCGTAATATTTTGCAAAATCTCGCTATTTCACGCGTTGCCAGCAGTTTTTTGGGAATTTTTGGACGTTTAAGTCAATTTTCGGTTTTATTCGGTGGTGAAGTCCATTTTCGGTGTTTATTCTGTTTTCGGTATTTTTCGGTGAAATAAAATTTTTTTCCTGGCCTTCCTACACCCTAAATCGTGTTCATCTTTCATTATTTTTGACTCGTCCTCAAAGGAAATCATTTGACAAAAACCGGCAGATCCTAACTCTAGTTATGATCAATTGTAGAATCCTGAGTGGAACAAGTATGAAGTGCTACACTGCTTGTCTCTGTATGGAAGATATGTTCGTTTTTTTTCTTTTTCAGGTGACCGAAATTGGGATACGGTCACAGCTTAAAGCTCTTTCTTTGCCTCTTTTGAAAAGGCCAGCTGGAAATTCGCGTGACGCTAATCTGCGTCACGCTCGACCATGATCTATGTGCATATTGAAGAATTGTGAAAATTTTGATCACCGTCCCCTCCCTCTCATGAGTTGTTAAAATTACGTTGTGACTGTACTCCACTATATTCAGAAATTCTATTGTCACGTGTGCGCGACATGAATGTCACTCTGTACAATTTCGTGGAAACCCTACTGCATAAATAATTTTCAGAGCCAGGCCTTAATTTCATTCAAAAAACGTAAGTAATAATACAGACTTCAATAACGACTGCTATAGCAAAAAAGTAAACAACATTCTTTCCCCTTCTGTTCTTGTTTGTGCGTGTATGCCCACAGATTATTGACAAACTCAGACTTCTCTCGTGTAAAAAGTGAAATAGAAGAGTTATTACGATTGTTGATCCGGTCTAAGTAGAAAACGAACGTTTCTCCCTTAAAAACCTTTTTCAACCCGCGAAACGTTCGTTTTGTAAGACGGATTTTATTGCTGTATTTTTTCGTGACGACCACACTTGATGGGAGATAAACTTACAGGAGTAGAAGTAGCGTCACCCTAATCTCCGCTCTTGTGCATAAGAAACGAAATTTCAGTTCGAACTCGAAAACACTTACAAATCAATTCACGAGGGAAAAAAACCGTCGAACAAGGTGCTAATGGAAAAAAATAACTATACTACACTACTTATCGAAAATTGAACTAAATTCATCTTTTACCTCAATTTCTCTAATATCATTACAATTATTGCGTTCTAGGCAGCATTTTAAACGTCAAATAAGATTAACTCGAAATGAGGCAGCTGATAAAAGAAATTGTGCGAAGAAACTAGTAGGTAGATACTAAAATTTAATTTGTACGAATAACATGAAGTTCGAAGAACAAAAATAAGGAGAGAGAAAAAAAACGAAAGCTCTGAGAGTAAAAGTATGAGTCGAACAAGAAGAACGAAGTTAATAAAAAGCGCAAAAAGGTTGAACGTGCACTATTTTATCCGGTGACAAGATTTTTTTTTTTTTCTAGCGTCAGCGAAGTTTATTAAGTTCGCAATTTGACTTCCTTCGAAGTATATTTTCCTTATCCTTCATTTTTCTTTTTTCACTAAGTCTGCAATGACAGCTACAAAAGTTTCTGTTGGCAGCAAACGTTCAACAGAGTTAGTATGTATTACGAAAATTATGAAAGGAAGGGAAATTCACGAAAATTTGTACACGCTGCAACGGCCTCATAAAAACTTGCTACACTCACTTAATTAAAATTGAAGTGAATAAAATTTGATGAATTTCATTCCGATGTCGTCCGTGATAATCTGGCTTTTCGAAGGGAAAAGTTTTTTGTTAATTCCAAATGACGAGTAAATATTTTGGAATTCCCTACCGGAATTAATACCGAAGGCTCCCTCAACGACGAGTATAATTCCATCGCTCGCTGTTTTTCTTTCCCCAGGCATTGTTTATGAAAAAGGTTTTCAAAGTCGAGATATTTTAGCATTTAGTGTTTTTTGAGTGACACAAAATTGAAAGTAACCAGATAGACGATGTCATTTGATGTGTGACGATAGGAAATTGTATCAGAGTTTTTGCTGTTCGAAAAATATTTCACCTGTGCGAATAAGCTTTGTATTCCATATCCACTTCAATTGAAAGTCTAAGAGCAGATTTATGATTGAATCGGTTGGCTACTCAAACTACGGTCATCCATACTGTATAAGAATAAATTTCGAAAAGAAAATTCGCGAGTAAGATGCACACCATAAATTAAACATTTAAGTATATTATGCTGGTGAGCGATTTCAGTCAACGATCATCATGACCATTATCGGAGCTACTTAACTACAACAGACTAAGAGAAAACGATGATCGTAGGAAAACGAATCAAACCAAATTAAACAAGAGTGTCGATGAGAGGAGAGAGGCGAAGCTGTTGTATTCATGCTGCATCTTGTTAAGAAGAATGAGGTCGTTGTATTTGCTACATGACGAATGATATCGAGTTCTTCTAACGCAGTACGACTACAATAGTAATTATTTTCTACGTAGAGAAGCTCTTCGTATCCTCTACCTTGATACCGCTATTCGGTGAGGTGGTCGGCGTAAGCAGAACGGTCCAAGATCTGAGAGGCCCAAGCATAAACATGCACCCTAACCCTAGTGGTTATCTCACCAATGTAAACGCCGCTGTGGCAATTATTGCACTTCAACCGATGGACACTACTTCTCTGATCACTAAGGATGCCGTCCTCGTCAAGTTCGACCAGGCATATTGGAATTATAATAAGCAGGACAAAGGCGGAAGAACAGAGAGCCCTACTATTCGGGCTAAGAAGGGTAGCTTCATCAACCTTTTCGTGTTAAGACTTAAGAGAGCCATTATCGCGAGGAATGAAAAAAGTAAAATTAATACACTGGCAGTTCAGATTATCATATGGACCAAGCGATCGATATCGCTGTTTTTGTCATTAGAAACACCAAGGTGTTCATGATAGAGTTGTGACAGGAATATTAGCCAAGTAATGGAGTGTAATGATGAAGGCGGTAAATTTATGAAATTTTGAGCAGGAGAAAGTACTATGGATCGTCGTTTTAGAGGATGTAGGTTTTCTGGAAATACTAAACTCATGGCGCCCTTTCTTTTTTAATAGAAATCCTAAGATGAATGAAATTAATCTCAGAGCCGCCTATCTCTACAGTAAACGTTATGGACTGATAAAGATTATTGATGGGAGAAAGCAAGTCTCGAAGAATAGGAAGAAAATCGGATCATTGGTATTGGACATCACCGATGTATTTCTACCAATAGGAAATGTGAGTGAGAAAGTCGAAGAAAGTGTATCACACTCGAAATTACGCATGAATATTTCGGAAATTACGGAACTCAGAAGGGAGCCGATAGGGATACCGACCTCTTCTGAGAAGGAGAAGAATCTCTCACTGAGTAAAAAACCTTTGCCGGTTACCCCTCAGAAAAGATATATCCATGTAAAAAAACTTGGGAAAAAGTTTAATTTTCGAGAGGTAAGCTATCTAGTCAACAGGTTCCTCGTAAGTCAGAAGAAGTTTGCACTCTGACCTCTACACAAGGACGGAAACGGCGTTGGGAGACCAACAAATGCGGAAGAGGTTCATGAATTCACCGGTCTCTTCGGGAGAGGTGCGGAATTTGACCAGCTAGGCGTGAGTACGCAACAGGATGGCTTCGTTAAATTTGTTCGGAAAGGAAAATGTTAAATAGCACGCCTGGAAAAATGATTTGAGCATCCTCAAGGAAACACGCCAGTATTACAGTTGCCGACTAGTGATTGCGAATGACAAGTATTTTGACTCGGATATGTCTTAAGGCTGGGGTTAATTCTGAAATTTGCTCGACGAAAATGACGTGACGTGACTTTGACCTACTTTAAGGACTTGGAAAAACTTTGACCTTCTAGTCCCATTGTCAAACACCAAGTAGTTTTATACCTGACGAGGATACTCGAAAGAGTAACCCATAAAAGAGATGCAAAAAGACCGCACGGAAATTGAAAACACGAGCGCTTTCGGCTAATCAGCCATTCCCGAAGTGTGGAAAGCGACTAAACCAAGCGACATCGAGCGAAATCATGACCGACGTTACGAGTCATCGAAATGTGAATCATTCCCGTAGACTAATTCGATCAATCCTTCTTCAGGAATGTACCTGTTCAAAACGGTAACGCTACTATTATTCTGATGACGAAGGATTTCTATTTCCCCAAGGGCCACACGCTTGAAGTAAGAGTTTTCCCTATGAAGGAGGACATTGGACCCCTCTTTAAAATTGTGACCATTTTCGATCAAATGATCAGCAAAGGCTGACTCCCCTACTTTCTTTTTCATCTAAGCTTTTTTATGTTCGTCAACTCTAATTTGGAGCTGACGGCTGGTCATTCCTATATAGACGCTGGGGCAATCTCCACAAGCCACCCTATAAACCCCTCCCTACTTTAGCTAACGTTGTGGCTGATCTTACAGTAAAAATAGGCCCTGGTGTTAATGTCCAAGAAAAATGCGCCGAGATGGTCCGAAACACTCCCCTCCCCAGCATAAGTAATGCTGGAAGTGAATTGATTAAAGGTATGAAGAGGAAGATTAGGGAGGCTGGGTTAATTGTCACGAAAGCTGACAAAGGGAATGCCGTGGTGGTCATGGAGAAGTCTTCTTACACTTCCAAGGTCCACGATGTGCTCAGCCAATGCGGAGCCCAGGAAATGCCCAGTTCAACTTTCCTGACTTTGTAAAAGAGGTTAGGTTTCTCGTTAATAATTATTGTAATTTCGTCATTAAGAAACCTCTAACCAAAAAAGACAGTTTAGAACCTAACCCCGTTCCTCCCCTCCTTTACGGGTTACCAAAAATTCATAAGGAAGGTGTACCTATGCGACCCGTGGTCTCTTTTGTCGGATCCCCGACCTACCCCCTTGCGAAATTTTTCGATCGCTGGTTCAAGTCTACAGTGCAGTGGAGTTTGAGTCTCCCCATTCCGTATTGAATTCATGTACCCTCGCTAAGAACCTGAAGGATGTTTCCCTCCCTCAAGGCGTAACCTTATGTTCGTTCGATGTGGTGGGGTTATTTCCGAACATCCCAAAGGCTGTTACTATGCAGCGGATGGGTGAGTTACTTGTATAGTCTGACGTCCCGCATGAGGAAATGGCTGAATTCTTTGGCCTACTGAGGGTCTGTTGGCTTCCGAACTTTAGTAAATTTAATGATAAATTCTACGAGTTCCCTGAGGAAGTGGGGATCCCTATTGATTCTCCTCTGGGTTCTCTTATTTCAGAAGTTTTTATGTCGAAATTTGAGGGCGACCTATTCTCCTCAGCCCAGGCGTTTGTGAGTCATATACACTATTGGCACAGGTACGTTGACGACGTTTTGTGTGCGTGGACCGGTCCAACAGAACTCCTTAGCGAGTTTCTTTATTATTTAAATAGCCTTTACCCTTCCATAAAATTCACATTGGAAGTTGGTGGCTCCGTTATAAACTTTCTGGACTTGTCTATTTCCGTCACTGACGGCGTCCATCAATTTGGTATTCACAAGAAAAATACCTCGACCGATATTACTATCCACGGATCGTCATTCGTACCTGTTACCCATAAAGTTGCTACGTTTAATAGCCTAATACATTGCTTGACTCATATCCCATTGAGTCAAGCCGCTTTTCAGAAAGAATTAATGACTATAAAGCACCTGGCTAGAGTCAACCAGGTCAGGATTGATGTTGACCTGATGGTTCGTAGGAAGCTCAAAAGGAAATGCCTTGACTCTACGACCTCCCTCCCCCGGGATTTACGCCAAGATGGTAGGAAACGGTGAATTAGGCTTCCGTTTCTGGGCAAGTTTTCATTGCAGTTGGGCCGTATCCTCCGCCCCTTCGGTTTTCGGCCTACTATAATGCCAACACGGTTAAGAGCCTTTTCGTCAAACTAAAGGACCCTATCCCGGTGGCCGAGAGGGGAGGGGTTGATAGGGTGGCGTGTGGAGATTGCCCCAGCGTCTATATAGGAATGACCAGCCGTCAGCTCCAAATTAAAGTTGACGAACATAAAAACGCTTAGATGAAAAAGAAAGTAGGGGAGTCAGCCTTTGCTGATCATTTGATCGAAAATGGTCACAATTTTAAAGAGGGGTCCAATGTCCTCCTTCATAGGGAAAACTCTTACTTCAAGCGTGTGGCCCTTGGGGAAATAGAAATCCTTCGTCATCAGAATAATAGTAGCGTTACCGTTTTGAACAGGTACATTCCTGAAGAAGGATTGATCGAATTAGTCTACGGGAATGATTCACATTTCGATGACTCGTAGCGTGGGTCATGATTTCGCTCGATGTCGCTTGTTCTCGTTGGTGCTAGGTTTAGTCGCTTTCCACACTTCGAGAATGGCTGATTAGCCGAAAGCGCTCGTGTTTTCAATTTTCGTGCGGTCTTTTTGCATCTCTTTTCTGTGTTACTCTTTCGAGTATCCTCGTCATTATGAATGACCGTAACTTTATACAGAAACGTATTGATTCTAGTTTTATATCTCCCTTTTCTTTGAAAATTTCTCGTGGTTATGTCTTCTAATCGGAAAAACCTGCGGGCGTCAAAGAACGAATTAACCCAAATTTAGAAATTTGAAAATTATTACATCAGGAGAGTTGTGACGTCCTCAGGATCCAAATTTTGTTGAAGAGCAGAGGGAGAAAGAGGTTCACCTATTCAAAGGACTCCATGTGTTTAAAACTATTAGAGGAAAGGGGTCCAACAGGTCTCCGCTCGAAAACATAATTGAACCATTTGAAGGACTTGAAAAAAATTCAAGCCGCATGCATGCTGGAAGGAGACTTGAAAATATCACAGTTTTCCCGTTCTTATTCGCTTTCATATAATGACCGGTATTTTCTTTCTCCATATTTGATTGCAGTTTCAACGAGGGACCTGTTCTATGGAGGGGTTTTTAAGAACGTTCGCCAGCCGGTGAAAAACATGGAAAAATTTTGAATCTCGAGCTATATATGTTAGGAGGAGGACTTGCAAAAATTTCGACTCTCTACCCGTAATATATTATAGAAATGGGACTTATGGTGTCTGGCTCATTAAAGAGTCTCAACCAATTGATGTACAAGGCATTGCATGTCTAGTTACTTGAAGGGGCTATCCTAATGCTGGTCATATGACGTACGTATATATTTTTTTAACCCATAGAACAGGTTTCCTGCGTTCCTTGTTTAACATCGTTAAGGAAGCTGTTGTTTTTTCTCCAGCTTTAAACTTTCTGCGTCCACTGAAAACTACTAGCCGTGCCTTAATACTTTCGCTCGACGCCCAATGATAGGACTTCTATTTTACGTACTCAAATACAATGTATTCCATGATGTAATAAACCAGAGGAGAAGGAGTGGAATGATTTCGAATCGCCTTAAGAATATTATTGCGGGATCATCAGTCGATGTTTCGAAAGAGGAAAATGAAACTACAAGATCTTTTAAAGCGATTCACTTTTTGAAGTTGTAGGTTCTATTAACAGCTGTTGAACCAAGTGCGATCATTCTCGCACACTTGGCACGCTAATTGTTTAATCGCCTTTTCATATATTTTTCATTACCTTTCAGTAAACCTAATCAACAGAACATGACTTCAATATTGTTTGTACCCTATTATTTGCTAGAAAGTGGTCGAGGCAATTAATAATTTCGGATCGTGGGTGACATCGTGTTATTGCAAAAATGAAAATAGTTCGAAGGTATACGAATTTGTTCGTGCCGTTCTGGCGTTTTTAATTATCGTCCCTGTCAACATTGTTTAGTTGAGCCCACAGCTTTACTGAAACGTCGACTTGTAAAAAATTAAATTTTTCGCCTTTTTCGGTTTAACTTATTTAAAATTCCGTGCATAATGCTAATTGGTAACTCTATTGTTTTTCGTTTACTTCTGGGCAAGGCAAGACACGATATTCATTTCGTTGACAACATAATTCTTCTTTACTCATTTTATCGCAGCAGTAATACACACTCATAGTAAGGAGAAAGAAAAAAAAACAATCGTTTTATTTTATACCTTTCTTTGAATGTGATTAAGTACTTTTAGAGGCGTCGCGTCGTCAGTTTTGCAAGAAGTCGTCAAAAAAATTTGTATAAAAAGAATAAAACACGGGCAAGGAGTACAATAATGTACCTAATAAAAAAGTAAAGAAGAAGAATCAGAATAGAAAAATATAAAAGTGAGACAGAACTCATTCAATGTAGGTACTTATGTGTAGTTATAGAAGGTGCTGATTGGGGAAAAGGATAAGAGCGTTATGAAGCTCAGTACCACTTTCTATTCGGTGAGTTTTCACATATAAATTGAGTCTCCTCTTCCAATCCATACAATGAAAACACCTATCCAGCGTCCCAAATTTGAGTAGATAAGCAACGGTAAACGACTTTTCTCTCGAAATTTTTTTCAAGTACTTCTTCCCTTTCAACCTTGAATATTCAAATCTTGGGCTGAAATTTCCTGAAGTCCCTGTCCTCACATATTCTCTGAAGTCGGAATAAGCGGAAGGGTGAATTATGATTTTTAACATCGAGGAAAAATGATGGTGACCTATAAATCCAAATTGCAGTCGTTGAAAAGGAAGGTGACGAAAGTTTTCGCGATGTACCGATTTCAACATTTTTCTATTTCACTCAGACTGTTCCGCTGCACAGACTAAGAGAGGGGTTCAAAAAACTTGAAATTATACAGTATGAATAAAAATAAAAAAATAAGATGCGCTTGTATAAATGAGTGAAGACTCATCGAAATTTATCTGCTCGAATAGAATTTTTTGGGAAGGCATAACAAATATTTTGATATTATTACTTCGCGATACAAAATTATACATCGCTCTAAGCGAAAGACGTGAACGGTTTTTTTATTGAATTTTGAGAGCGGAGCAAGAAGCGGTAAAAAATATCAAGTATAAAGTAAGAAGAGAAAAAAAAGTGGAGTTCAGTCACTGTCACTGTCCTTCTTAAAATCGTTCACTACTCTCATAAACGGATTTTTAAAATTAGATCATAGGATTTTTGAACGAACTTCTTCGAAGCGCGGAATTTCGTCCATAATACTTCGCGGAGGAAAAAATAAGGATTACAATTCTGTTACGTCGGAATATGAAGGAAATACGGGATCCTTTTCTTGTTTGACAATCTTCGCGTGCTGGCTGTATGGATTACCTCAGACAGATAGGATTATACTGACAGAAATGTTTAAGACTGATAGTAAATGTAAACATTCAAATTACGTTTGTAACGCGTCTCGCCGCTAAAGGGATGCGATTGAATGAAAAATGTTATTTTTTTTAGATTCTTTTTTCGTCTCGTCTTGTGAAGAAAGAGAAAACGTGACTTTTGTTCCAAATAGAGCGAAAGTCGAGAAAAATTGACATCCCGAAATAGAACGGAGTGGAATTACCTACCCACTACAACGCGTATCTAATGTCGTCGGCGAATTCGAACGAAAAATAATGCCAAATGACAGATAACGACAGTCTAAAGAAGTTCGAGGAAGTATCAAACCACCGAAACACAGGGTACAAATTCAATAAGGACGTTAGTCTAAACCTATAAGAAGAGATGATTGAAGTGGTAACCCAGGTAACACGACATCAAAAATTTAATAATATAATAACTAGGTCAGAGTTGGGAAACACGAAAAACGATACCTGAAATAAACATTCGCGAGTCCGAAAACCAAAACGGGGAGATTAACGGTCTGCCACAAGTCAGTGCGAGAGTTTAAATAATTTCCGAATTGCCGAGGAAATTCTGTCTTTCAGTCGATTGGTACGGGTGTGCGTATTTTTTTTTTTTTTTGAGACATTCGTTCACTCCACTTTCAACCACTCTACTGGACCCGCTTATTTATTTTCAGTAAATGTTGATCTCGATTTTTAAAAATCAAGATCTCAAGATTCTGGATGAAATTCTATTTGTTTGTTGTGCGGTTTCCAATGTACCTATTTTTATCTTCGATTATGTCTTCAACCTGACGACTCTCTTATTTACGAAACACTTCCGGTAGAAATAAATTAAGGTTTTATTTATTCATTGACATTATGTCGAATCGGTTATCTATAAGCCGCACGAGCATCGGTTCCACACTATCGGTTTTCATTTGCAACTCAATCCTCAGAGACCTCGCCTGATATTTTTGCTTCCTCTAGATTTAGGTTAGTTGTGCGGCGCGATACTACTTGAAAACGACGCAAATGAATGAACGAATTCGAGAACAATTTAATTAAAATTCTTCGAACAAACGCAATGGATACTAGAAGTGAAAAGGATTTATGATTGTTGTACTCGCATAGTGTAAGTTTAGTATCTTTTCAGTCAACTTCTATGCATGAGTTCGTCCCACGCTTACCACTGCGCCTCTTTGATTAAATTCTCTACGGACAGTTTTCCTTGTTCGCATTCAGATGTTCGATGGTATACAAGCTCGTAGTGGACCTATTTCACTTAAAGTGTTACATCTCCCATTATGCTGCGCTATTGTTTTTTTTGTTTTTTTTTTTTTTCTATAATGATACTTTCGAAATGATTTTTACACAGTGATACGGGTGTGTGCGAAAAAAAAGATAGATAAAAGAGAAAAGAGCAGCAAAGGAAGGGTCCTTCAAAACCTCAAGTCTCTTGACTTGTTTTTTTGTTTTGCACAAGGAAGACGCGAAGAGAAATTACGTACTTGAGAACAAAGATTGTCAGAATTATTCAAACAAAGAAAACTATAATTGCGACGTCGATGATCGTTAGAATATTTTAATCGTACGGCGATTTTATACGGGAAAAAACTGATACAGTCGAGGAGAAGGGAGTTTATAATTCCAAAAAATTGGGGATCAAGTTTTTTTTCCTCTTCTTCTGTAAGTCGTCGCTGTATTGGGAGTGCTCAATATATCGAGACGCCCTAAATTTCCATGGGGAGAGGAATATTGTTGAAATCTCTTCAACATTTTAGCTTTGCTCATTATATTAAAGCAATTTGAAGATGAAGATACAAAGCTTTTTTTCCACAAATTTCCCAGAATTTTACCTTGATACTAGGTAGCAAATGAAACATGTTAGGAGGAGTATTAATGGAAAGCAAAAACGAAGGAACGGGTCATAAGCCCGAAAGAAAGATAGATTAAAGAAATAAGTGATACAACAGAAGAATAAATCACGATCGATTTGCTTTCTCTCTGAAACTTCAGTGCTCCCAATTTTTTTTCGTGCTTTGCCACAGATTCTCTTCGCACCAGACCACCAGACTAGCACTTTACGTACGAATGCAGAAGTGGAAGTATTATTTCAATGTCTTCATCAGCACTCTATCCCGTTATTGGAGATCCGCGAGTCCAAGTTGCCCCTTCCCTCCCCCCTCCCCCATGGATGGACTCAGAATCCTCGAACCCTCGACCTAATCCAGAAATCTGTGAGTCCAAGTTCGAGTTTCTCAGTTCTAGCGTGCAGTATATTGGGCTATACTAGGTTCAAACTAGGACTACCATATGCTAGGGTGCCGTGATCCCCAAAAGCTTACAAAGATTTCGCCCACCCCCCCCAAAAAAAAAAAAATTAGGAGCCATTGCAGACGTTGCAATGGCAGCGGGGAACCCGCAATTCCTTAACTCGACCTCTCAGGTGGTGTGGAACTGAGTTGATAATCTTGTCATACAATTCAAATCGAAATTATCATTCTACATTCCCTCCTATCATATAGAGCTCGAGAGTCGAAATTCTTCTAAGTCCCCCTTCTATCATATATAGCTCGGAAGTCACAATTCTTCCAAGTCCCCCTCCTATCATATATAGCTCGAGACTCGAAATTCTTCTAAATCTTCTAAGTCCCCCTCCTATCGTATATAGCTCGAGACTTGAAATTCTTCTAAGTCCCCCTCCTATCATATATAGCTCGAGTCTCAAAATTTTTCCAAGTTTTTGTTTGGACGGCGGACGGTAGCTCGAAAGTCAAAATTCTTCCAAGTCCCCCCCCCCTATTATATATTGCTCGAGACTTGAAATTCTTCTAAGTCCCCCTTCTATCATATATTGCTCGAGTTTCAAAATTTTTCCAAGTTTTTGGTTGGACGGTGGACGGCGGACGGTAGCTCGAAAGTCAAAATTCTTCCAAGTCCCCCCCCCCCTATTATATATAGCTCGAGACTTGGAATTCTTCTAAGTCCCCCTCCTATCATATATAGCTCGAGACTTGAAATTCTTCTAAGTCCCCCTCCTATCATATATAGCTCGAGACTCGAAATTCTTCCAAGTCCCCCCCCCCCTATTATATATCGCTCGAGACTTGAAATTCTTCTAAGTCCCCCTCCTATCATATATAGCTCGAGACTCGAAATTCTTCCAAGTCCCCCTCCTTTCATATATAGCTCGAGACTTGAAATTCTTCCAAGTTCCCCTCCTATCATATATTGCTCGAGTTTCAAAATTTTTCCAAGCTTTTGGTTGGACGGCGGACGGTAGCTCGAAAGTCAAAATTCTTCCAAGTCCCCCCCCCCTATTATATATAGCTCGAGACTTGAAATTCTTCTAAGTCCCCCTCCTATCATATATAGCTCGAGACTTGAAATTCTTTTAAGTCCCCCTCCTATCATATATAGCTCGAGACTCGAAATTCTTCCAAATCCCCCCCCCCTATTATATATAGCTCGAGACTTGAAATTCTTTTAAGTCCCCCTCCTATCATATATAGCTCGAGACTCGAAATTCTTCTAAGTCCCCCTCCTATCATATATAGCTCGAGACTCGAGATTCTTCCAAGTCCCGTAACCTAACCTAACCTTAGGTTACTAACTTCGCGGACGCGGACGTTTTCTGAGGATGTAATCTCCTAACAAAATGGATAGCGGGTTCCCCGCTAAAAAAATTTAACAAGCAAAAAAAAAAAGCCCCCTTATAATATTACGAGAACAACGAAAATCACCGCCCCCCCTAAATTTCCTACGGAGAATCATCTTCAAGAAAATGGCCTCACTGCACCCCTAACCATATGCCTATGCTACGCTATACTAATATTACTCTGAAATAAGCATTAAAGTAGGCTTAGCATACATTAGACTACATTGGCCCTACATTAGGCCTATTATGGCTTAGCATATAGTATACTAGGCTAAGTCCACCAAAGAAGAGAAGAGCCTCTTCCTGGTGGACTAATACTATTGCCGAGTTGTGGAAAGAGTGCAACCGTCTAGACCTAGCATACGCCTACTGTACGCTGTAGCGCGGATCCAGACAATCGTTTTGGGAGGGAAAAAAGGCGGAAGGACCTTGGAATTTTTTAATAGGGAACCTGTTTTATCGGTGGGGGGTGGGGGTTGGAAAAAACGTCCGCCGTCCGGCCGGTTGACAAAGATCGGAGCTCGAAAATTTTACAAGTCCCCCTCCTATCATTTATAGCTCGGAGGCGGGACCTGTGACGTCACAAATTGATGACGTGATCGTCATAATCTACATTTTTAGATAGAATGTGCCCCAAAAACCAGGTTTCCTGCCACCCCTCGTTCAACTCTGTTAAGGAACCCTTGACTTTTTAACAGGGAACCTGTTTTATGGGGGGCTTTTTGAGAAATTTGCCGTGCGCCGTCCACCGTCCAGCAAAAGACTTGGAAAAACGACGGCTTCCTTAACGAAGTTAAACGAGGAACGCAGGGAACCTGTTATATGAGTCAAATGGGATACGGCAGTGGTTCCCAACCTTTTGGAGATGTCGGACCCCTTCAATGCTCCGGCCTTTTTTTGCAGACCCCCTCCGAAAAAAGCATTATTGAACTCGAAACATGTAATATTTTTTTCATTGGAATGAGGTACAAAACAATGTTAAAGGAATAAAGTAGCACTAATAACTATAGTACTATTCACTTCATTAATTAATTCATGCGATGGTTGACCTTGGTGGTTGTCAACAAGCATATCCTATTGAGGCACAATGTTTGACACTGCTACTCGCATGTCTGAAGTAGCATTCAATCGATTTCTTTTTACACTTGATAGTTAGAAGAGTTGAGAAGCCCAGCTCGAAGAGATATGTTGTTGCGAATGGAAGGAAGCTGTGCATGGCCGCTGAACCTAGGTTTTTGTATGTAGGAGTCACAGTTGACCAAAACGAGAGGAGATCAACACGTGCAAACAAATTTTCCATGGCTTTGTCACACGACAGCTCTATTAAATCCTCTTCTAAGGGAGCATCGAGATTCAACTCCGCTATATTCACTGCGAAGGAATTCATTATCCAAGTTAATCTCACAGAATACTGCTGCGAGCGATGATAGAAAATATTAAAAATTATAATAATTATTTTCAGACTGCTGCGGACCCCCGGGCTCGGCTCCGCGGACCCCTTGGGAACCACTGGGATATGGTATTGAAAATTCAAGGAAGCCTAGACCTAGATAAAGCTAGTATAAAGAAGGCCTTGACAAGTCCCTTTCACATCATTATATAGCTCAAGAGTCCAAATTTTTTCAAGTCCCCCTCCTATCATAATAGCTCGAGAGTCGAAATTTTTCCAAGTCCCTCTCCTATCATATATGGCTCGAGAGTCAAAAATTTTCCAAGTCCCCCTCCTATCATATATGGCTCGAGAGTCGAAATTTTAACAGGGAACCTGTTTTATGGGGGGCTTTTTGAGAAATTTGCCGTGCGCCCTGCACCGTCCGGTGTCCGGTGTCCGCCGTCCAGCGAAAAACTTGGAAAAATTTTGACTCTCGAGCCATATATGATAAAAGGGGGACTTGGAAAAATTTAGACTTTCGAGCCATATATGTTGAGAGGGGGACTTGGAAAAATTTCGACGTTTGAGCCATATATGATAGGAGGGGGACTTGGAAAAAAATTTCGACTCTCGAGCTATATATGATAGGAGGGGGACTTAGAATTTCGACTCTTAAGCTATATATGATTGGAAGGGAACTTGGAAAAATTTCGACTCTCGAGCCATATATGATAGGAGGGGGACTTGGAAAAATATCAACTCTCGAGCTTTCATATGTAGCTGGAGATTCGAGAATAATTCAGACTCTCAAACTATATTATACTAGGCTTATAGTAGGTCTAAGCCTTCTTTATACTAGCTTTATCTAGGTCTAGGCTTCCTTGAATTTTCAATACCTACTAAATCCCATTCGACTCATAAAAAAGGTTCCTTGCGTTCCTCGTTTAACTTCGTTAAGGAAGCCGTCGTTTTTAACTGTCGGCAATTTTTCCTTCAAACCATTAATCCCCTCCCTCTGCTTCCTTCTTTCATTGATCAGTCTCTCAGATTCTATTGTATGTTGTTGATGATTCAATTTTGACACGTGTCATGTCTTTACTCTGCCCTGACCCCTAATTTGAAATTTTTGGAGTTCAATCAACGAGTTCACACCGGCCAGTTTATATACTAGCTTTATCATAGCTTTATACTAGCTTTATAAGAGTGCAGTATTAACTTAACTAGTATAAACCAGGCATACACCATCAATTTTTGTTATACTAAACCATGCCCCCAAAAAGCTATTAGCTTGAAATATTCTAAGCTGCGCTTATACTAGACCAAGGAGGTGGAACGAGGAGGGGGGCGAACCAGCGGAGCGAGTGAGCTACCCAAAAGCTATTAGCTTGAAATATTCTAAAGTAGACTTTTACTAGACCATGCCCCCAAAAGCCAGTGGCTTGAAATATTCTGAAGTAGAATCATTACATTCAGGAGTGAGCTCCCCAAAAACTATCAATTTGAAATATTCCAAAGTAGACTTATACTAGTCCAAGAAGGGGGCTCTCTCGCATGTGGAGAACAAGAAGGTGGTTCTTTGAGATCAAGCAAAGCAAGCATGACAAAGACGAACTAGTATGCTACTTTATAAAGGACATAAAACATTGATCTTCATTTATTTGGCTACGGCAGAACTTTTTTTTTTTTTTACATAAGTATGCAGTATGAAAATCAATGTAATAATTTTATTCTTGTGAACTGCAAAATAATACAATCATGTTCGCGGTTGACGTACGATTTCATTTTCTTTGATATTACATTTCTCGGTTTTTGTTTTGTTTTTGGTCGGAATAAATCCCCCCTCCTCCAAATCTGCAAATCCTAGGGAGAAAGAGTGAGGAAGGAGGAATAGTAAGTTACTAATTTGATCACGTCATAGGCAGGTCCTAGCTGGTGATTGGTAAAAACCGGTAGTTTAAGACAACCGGTAGACCAGTAGTCGTCAAAGTTTCACTATCAGTAGACCGCAGGGTACTAGCAAAAACAACCAGTAGTACTGGTTGTATTCCAATTTTGGGAATTTTCGTGTGGAATTTGAAAAAGTATCGATAGACTACCGGTTGTACCTCCTGAGGTGACCTATTGAACTGCAGAAGTTAAGAAAAGTTCGACAGATAAGGAAAGATTCTTTCAGTTTTCTGACTAGATGTATCATAAAATTCGACACAATCAAGAGAAAAATATTTCCGTCTCTCGGTTAAAAGACCTTGTTTTGCGAAATGTGAATCGTTGATGTTGATATGAAGTGACATAAGCACCAATTCTCCGGATTTCTTAAAACTTCAAAACTATCGTTTTTTTTTTTTTTTTTTTTTAGTTGTTCTCATCAATAAAACCGGGTTTTCCTTCGGTTGTCGAACTACGGGTATTTCAGAAAGTTTTATTTTTCCGTAACAAACACACAGTTATAAATTAAATGAGTCAATTTGCTTTTGTTGCCACCTTTATTAATTATTATTATACAAAACTCAATGTTCTCCTGGTGATGACGACGAGGTGCGTCGAAACGTCGAGTTTTGTATAATAATAAAGGTGGCAACAAAAGCAAATTGACTCATTTAATTTCATTTACAGGTATTTCGCCTTCCGGAGGGAAATCAACCGGTAGCACCGGTTGTACCTCTGGAGGTGACTCATCACTTGAACAAGCTGATGACGTCACAAAGAAGTTTAAGCTGGTCACTGCCTTTGCAGTGCCTTTAAGCGCGATCAATTTTTTTTTGTCTCAAATGGCAGCTACATATATAATGCAACTATAGAAAGACATTAACTTAGAATTATCTTTATTTATTTAGCTCCGACAGCTATATTGTCAAGCAAAAGTTTGAGCCGAATTTCTGAATTCTATATGACGAAGTCGTGTCTTATTTTTAACCACCTTTTTGTTTCGACAACTATAATGCCTATAATATACGCTTTCCATCTCGTGCTCGATCCTGATGATCGTTCAACGAGGCTGAAAAAAAGAAAAAAAAAATTCATGAAGAGGTTCTCCGCCTACTTGCTTCAATTAATGTGGGTAGTAAATGAAAGAGACCTCACAAGCAGTTAATGATGAGAGCTACGAATTTCTCTCTCTTTCACAAACACTCAATCAAATAAATTTCTTTCCCCTTTTGCTGAAAAATATCTCGAATTTTAGGAAGCATGCTTTAATCTTCTCCCTCTTTCATCAATTGATGAGAATTTTTTTCGAATCTTATTTCACAGACCCGATTGCACATGAAAAATAAGAAATTGAAAGAAGATGAAAACAGCATAGTTTAAGGATGGTTTCGGAGTAGGGGTAGAAAGAAAATGTTCGTCAATTTGTTCGCATGTTACTGTACGAGTATAGTTTCTTAATACTCCCTTCGAGTCCTACGGTAATTCTAAACAAAAGTAAGAAAAGTTCAAACTTCCTAGTTCCTAGTTGTGAAAAGTTTCATCTTTTCGTCTTTTTACGTACTCCGAACAAATAAGTGTAAAAATACGTATTTAGGCTACGTAGACTAGGGTAGACTGTTCAACCGTGAAGACATCTATTCGAAGACTTTATAGGATACCTATTTACTTGATTCTCGGGGAAAGAAAAAAAGATAGGCTATATCCTTATCATTTCGGTAACGCGTTGACCAATTCTGAACACGAAGAAGTCATTACCGGTATTATAGACACATTATTTAGGGTGGTTTCGGTTAGAATAAAATAAAACGAATCAACAATAAATTGAAAAAAAAAAGGATCGTTCTCGGATAAAATTATTGATCTGAAACATTCGCTGCTTACGTTTTCTTTTTGGCCTTCGGCTGTAATATATCGAGTCAAAAAACGTAGACGTAGATTCATTCGGGCTAAAAAAAAAGCAATCGAGAGCACGTAAAGGAAAGAGGAAAATGAAGAATACGCGGTAGCATGTCAAGAACAAGAACTAAATGCTATCAATGCACATTATCAAGTCTCCTATCGAAACAAACGTCCTCATTGCCTGATAAAAACTGTCAAAATGGTTGAGGAATGGGAAAGCAATCGAGAAATAAGATAAGTAATAAGATGTTGTGCAATGCAATAAATCACATCGTGACAATTTTCCACATCAATACATTTTTGCAACACGGCACGTATTGTAAGATACGAAAAATATCGTTCGAATATGACCACACAGGGTTCTAGTCGATAGAAATTGAAAGAGACTTAAGAATTTATTAACGTAAAGAAATGCGTAGATATTAATTTGTTTGTTTTTTGGAATGTTGTTATGTATAATGGAACGGTTTTCAGGTTATTGTATTCAGGTAAATGTCAGGGAATTGGAGTAAGAATTTAGAGGAAACGATTAACGTGAAAAATTAAGAAAACAATTAGGTTGAAATAAACAATCTTACGCTAATTCTCGTCGTAATACTCGTAGAAATACAAGCGAGATGTTAAGTTTAGTATTGAAATGATGAATTTCTATCAATTAACCATTCACTAAAAGAATTTCAGACTGCGACTTTTAATCACACAAATAATACAATCTTCTGGAAAAAAATGATGAATTTTAATCTGATGGTTCTTAACGAAGTTCAACGAGGTATGCAAGGAACCTGTTTTATGGGACAAATTTATTACCTTCGACGAAAAAAACTAATTTAAATCGCCCTCTTCCCACAAGTCGATGACCGAAACGTAAAGAAATTTTTCAAGTCCTTCTATAATCATATACCTATAAATAGCCCGAAAATCGAAATTTTTTCAAATTTTAAGAGTAACCGATTATTGAGAAAAGAGAAGAAAAAATTCAATAGTTTTCTAGATTAAGGGTCAAGTCAAGATCAAAAATTATACCAAACTAAGGAGAAATTTCGAGAAAGAGAAAGAGAGAAAAACACCCATGAAGGTATGTCTCCCCAGAGACACGTAGTGTAACATTTTATATGTTTGCTTCCTACTTTTCGATGTAATAAATGTAGTGTTGGATTTTAGAGCTTAGCAAAAAAGATGGTTTACGCAGTGGAAAGAATGTAATCACAGCAAAATGAGGATCCCACAGCAAAGAAAATAATGCACAGTAAAGGTCCCATTGAACAGCAAATTGAGGACTGCGCAGCAAATAATATATGTATACAACCTCAAGAAAAAGAAGTTGAACAGCAAAATACGTTAATTCAGCAGTAGACCGCTGAAGTCAAAAGTCTAAAATAAAATTAAATCCGTTGAAAGTCTAGAACAAAATAAAGTCTATTCAAAATCTGAAATAGAATAAGATCGAATAAAGTTGAGGAGGCTCTAGAACCATGACGAGAACGGAGAAACAAAACATATTATAATCATTGCACTAACAGAGCTTTCTTTGCCCTCGCCGGGCGTCCTCGTTTATGTTTCTACCCTAGGGGCACATTTTTTGCCTGAGGAAGAACGTCACAAAGTTGGAGGCGGATGAGCATACCCAGAGAATGTTTGCACATTGAATGTTTTAGAAAAAAGGGACATGAACAAAACAAATCTGAAATGTCATTACGATTAGTACGAGTTTTCCGAACCCCATGTCAAGAGGAAGAGGATAAATTTCTTGTTACGACGTGTACATGAATCATATTTTCAAAGTTTAGAACTTAATCGTACTGCTCTTGAAGTTGCCTATCATGATGTTTCGGAAGGCGGGCATATTTGTGTTAAGAAACGAGTGATTTGAGGTAGGAAAAAAACTGTGACTGTTTTAACAAGGAACCTGTTTTATCGGGGGGTCGAAAAAAACTTCCACCGTCCATCGTCCAGCCGGCAAAGCTCGGAGCTCAAAACTTTTCTAAATCCCGCTCCTATCATATAATATAGCTCGGGGGTCGAGACCTGCCTGTGATGTCACAATTTGATGACGTCATAGGTCGGTCTTGCCACATTACAATCTACATTTTCAGATCCCACGTGCCCCTTAAAACAATTTCTGAGTCCCTCTCCTACCGCCCTACCATATATTATAGCTTGGAGGTCGAAATTTTTTTAAACCCTTTCCTATCATATTTAGCTTGGAAGTCGAAATTCTTACAAGCCCCCCCCCCCCCCTCCCATCACATGTAGTTCTCAAGTCCAGATCGGAGACGTCACAATTTACCCTCTACCATATATTATAGCTTGGAGGTCGAAATTTTTTCAAGCCCCTTCCCATCATATTTAGCTCGGAAGTCGACATTTTTACAAGCCTCCCTCCTACCACATGTAGTTTTAAAGTCTAGATCTATGACGTCACAAATACAGTGGAAACTCTATATAACGAATCTGAAGGGACCACAAAAAAATTCGTTATATAGAAAATTCGTTAAAAAGAAATTCATTTTTTTTCTTATTTTTGAGATGTTCCACATTTTGAATGATAAAAATTTTCAAATTTCACCTGAAAGTTGACATTGTTAGAAGGAAATGTTGAAACATTCGTCAAAATTCAAATTTTCTGGAGAAAATATTCAAATGTTCACCAAAGAATCAGAATTTTCAGAAAAAAGTTTGAATTCAGGCCAGAAATCGACATTTTTTTGGAAAAAATGACAAGATTTCTGTAGAAAATTCGTTATATAGAGTGAATTGTTCGTTATAAAGAGATTTTTTAACACGTAAAATTCATTGAAGGGGGAGGGACCGAGGAAAAATTCAATATAGAGGAATTCGTTATATTATAGGGGTTCGTTATGTAGAGTTTCCACTGTATATGTAAGAAAATCGTAACGATTTCTTCAAAAATCACGGCAGAAACTCTGTCTTCCCTCAACCTTTTCTATTTACGATAACATTTCTTTTTCTTGGAGGGAAAGGGGGTACATTCTCTAGAGTGTGTAAGTCTCGTTCCACAATCTTCAAGTAATTTCGACAGATATTGTAGCCAGGAGATAGAATCAAGATTAAAGAGATTTTCAAATCGTTTTCCTATAAAAAATTTGATTTCGCTCAGCCACATCGTGCCTAATGTTACCATTAAGAGATTCCTATTAACTTTGGTACTCAATTTTTCTATTTCGAACAATTTGAAGCTATCGAGTTCCATGTCAAAAGCCCAAACGGACAAATCTAAATTGAGAGAAAGCGGGTCAAGCTAGAGTGAAAATCATGAAAACTATGTAAAATTTCTTCATTCTGATTATTCGATGGAGTAAACTCCCCTTTCCCTGGAGCGAATTCCCGGCTGAATGTCAAAAATTATTTGTAGTAGGAATTACTCGGCCTCTCATTAATTTCATTATCGTCCACCATTTTAACTCCTCATGTGAAAACTATGAAAATGGGACTGGAGGAATTTTCTAATTAAAACGTTCTTACAACTAACTTACAAAATAAGACTACATCTTTTACTTTATTGTCAGCGTTTACGCTCTAATTTCTTATGGACCTACTTATAATAAAAGAAGGTACCTTAATCTCATATTCGAGGAAGTACCTACGCATAACTACAGAAAACTTTTTGCCTAGGCCTGAAATTTATTTTGCGATCAATTACCATATTTCGTAATAAATTATACAATTCATTTTGAGCATAATATAAAAGTTTTTTGCTATATAAAAGGCAATCTTTCATTTTCAAATAAAATTAGAAATAAGTGAGAGAGGGAGAGAGAGAGAAAACAAGCGTCGATGTTAAGATTGTCGAAACTGTGTTGCCTACAACAAAATATCGTACTTATACGCGCAAACTATGTCGATTGGAGAGTGAAATAATGCAACAATGTAACGACTCCGGAAATAATTACTTAGAACGAATAAGAAAGTTACAAATAACTCAGATTAGAACTTCTGACAACACATGACTAGGGAAGTTTTCAATAATAGAATAGCCAAGTTTTAGTACGTTCTTTTAACAATTTTCGTCGCGCAGTCTGACGGATAATAATTTTCTCAAGACGTTGTAAATAAGTGATCAGGATTCGGTGTTGTAGGATAAACCTATTTCAAGCAAATGCAAGGCGTTTACTATCTACATAATTATTTCTTTAAAAAAAAAGTTCATTAAGGAAAAGGTAATTGTGTATAACGATATAAAATTTTTTGACATGTTTCATGTCTTTACTCTGCCCTGACCCCAATTTGAAATTTTGCGAGTGGCCCACCCTTCACCCTAGCGTGCGCGTGTGCGTGCAAATCTCTACCCCGTGGGTGATACCGAAATTTGCGAGTTCACCCGGCCTAGTTTGTACTAGATCAGTGTACTGAAGTTATACTAGGTTTATACTAGGTCTAAACAAGTCTAGGCCTCTTCTAGGCTACATCTTAGCTGGTATAAACCTGGTTCATAGTAGGTCTAAGCTCCTTTATACTAGGCCTGATACTGCCCTAACCCCTAATTTGAAATTTTGTGAGTTCATTCCGCGAGCTCACACCGGCCAGTTTATATACTAGCATTATAACAGCTTTATACTAGCTTTATACTAGGATCTCCCCCCCTTCACCTTCGTTACTCCGTCGGTGATTCAAAAATCTGCGACTTCATTCCGCGAGTTCACACCAGCGAGTTTATATACTAGCTTTATACTACCTTTATAATAGCTTTATACTAGCTTTATACCGAGAGTACATACCAACGTAGCTAGTATAAGCCAGGCGTACACTAGTATACTGTATAAAAGGAGCTAGTCAGTTTGTGTTATACTAGACCATGATTAGCCGAGGAGGGGAGTGAGCTACCTCTTAGCTATTAGCTTGAAATATTCCAAAGTAGACATACTAGACTAGACTATGCCCCCAAAAAGCTATTAGCTTGAATACTCTAGAGCTATTGGCTTGAAATATTTTAAAGTAGATTTCAGTAGACTATTCCCCCCAAAAAACTAGACTTATACTAGGCTAGACTATGCCTGAGACCAAGGAAAGGGGTGAACGAGCGAAGCGAGTGAGCTACCCAAAATCTATTAGCGTGAATACCGTAAAGCTATTAGCTTAGAATATTTTAAAGTCGATTTCACTAGACTATTCCCCCAAAAAACTATTTGCTTGAAATATTCTAAGTTCGACAAGGGGGGGGGGGCGAACGAGTGGAGTTAGTGAGCTATTCAAAAGCTTGAAATATTCTACAGTAGATTTTTTCTAGACCAAACCCACTAAAAGCTATCACCTTTCAACATTCCAAACTGGACTTGTAAGTGCAACCACCCTGGTACATATGTACTGAGGTATAGTACAGATGATGCAGATTGTTAAGCGTATCAGAATTCATTCTGAGTATTCCATTTACACGGCTGACACTGAACATCAACATACTATCTGTATATTGAGAAAGAGAAAGATACCCCGTGGGTTATTCAGAAATATGCGAGTACACCCCACGTCCGCGTGCGTCTGTGTTCTCATACCATTCTAATACAACTGCGAAAGCCCAAAATATTATTATTTTATATCAGACTTATGATAAACCAAGACCGGGACCAAGAAAGAGGGTGATGAGCGGAGCGAGTGAGCCCCACGAAAGGTGATAGTTCAAAATATTTCTCATAGAAGACTTGAATTTTCTCATACCATTCCAATACAACAGCATGACGCCAAGATAGGTAAGGGGGCAAACGAGTAATATCTCACGAACACTTGACCTAGTAGAAGCGTAGACTAAAATATTTCAATATGACTGATAAAATATTATATAAAAGACATGAAACATGATCTTCATTTATTTGGCTATGCCAGAAAATTTTTGATATTACCTATGCAAAATATGGAACCAAATGGAAAAAAAAAGGAAAATTATTCAAGCGGTGAAAGCTCTTTCAACTCTACCCAGGGTCCACGTAATTGCTTTCAGCTTCTGAAGGTGTGCAAAGAGCGTGGGTAGAGACCTGAGTTTTAAAAAGAGTCACAGAAATCTCAATAATGAGTGGGAGGGCGTGAGATGTGAGATTGTAACCTTTTAGAAGGCCAACAGGAAACTTGTAGATAGAATGCACATTTTTAATGAATGAATAAAATACTTGACAGTACGTAGGTAAACAAATATTTTCCTTGTGGAACTTCTTGTGTGCTGTAAGTTGAGGTAAGAATAATTTGTGAAAAGGCTTTCTGCATGGAAACTTACGAACGTCGAATGACAAAAGATGAGTTCTTCCTTATTAAATAAGAGGATCTTGTCCAAATTATTTGAGGCGGTACGAGTGACCGCGTATGTGAAGCCGCTGTCAAATAACTTAGTGTATCGGAAGAAGTTGCTCGATGTTCAAGGTTTAGCTCAATAAATAGACCTATAGGTCTAAAATTCAGAAGCATAATGTTTTCTCTAGAAGTCAGAGTATTCAACTAGCCTTAAAGTGGAAAATGACCGGTTGCTTTTCGATTATGATCTCGCTTGCTGCATTCAAAATACCTGTCATGAAAATTATTTCGCTTTAGATGTGGCCGTAGGCACGCAGCTGGAAATATAGCGCGAGTTAAGCAGGCGGAAAACTCGCATTTTATTTTAAAATTATACTATGTAGTAATCCTTATCAGTTTTTCATACTTATTTCTATTAAACAGGTGTACGAAAATAACTTACCGCACCAACTCGGTAAATTTCGATGGAAATTAAAATGATTAAAATCATCCAAAGTGGGTTCAGAAAAGCTCGACAGGATAAAGCTTTACGTATACATTTAATGAACAGGAAGAAATCAATTTTGCATTGATCATCATCGTACTTACAAGTTTTTTAGAGAAACTGTTTCGAATGAGTCAAAATCTCGTTACGTGGGTAATGACGAGAAATTTTTTGAATAAATTAATTTTTACTCGGATACAATTCAAAAGCCTACATCAATGAAACTCTTACTTTGATTTGCGGTACATTCATAACGGTCCGATCGATTCTGTTATTTTGTCTGCTCTTATCATGAAACAAAAGTCGCTACTAATTCTTGGAACTTTCTGGTTTGGTAAATTTGGACATTGGAACTTTCGGAAATCATGAATTTGGAATTTTCGGATTGGATTTTTTTTTGAACTTTTGGGAGTAAACGGGGGAGAAGTTTTGTCTTCGGATACTTTTGAAGTTTGTACAGATAAATAGAAGCTGCTTTAAAAAAAGGGAATAGTAGGTAACTAGACTACTTCAATTTTTTTTTTTAATTGAATGCACTCTGATGTACTTGACTCTGAATCCTCCTAAGATAATAAGTTTGGAAGTGATGGAGAGAGTAAACATTTACCTGAACTAAAAGACAAATGATGAACTTTCAGAAACAAATAAAGGTAACGCTTATGATGACGATGGTGAACGATACAATGTTCACAAATTTGATACGGCTTTCGCCGTGAAAAAAGAACGAGCTCTGTTAATTAAAACTGAATGTTTCGAAAAAACGAGTGAGAGAATAAAAGTCGACGTACATAAGACAACTTTATAAATCTAAAATAAGAAACAATACACTGCAAACCTGGCTTCACGCAGGACATGCCACAAATTCCGTCACACAAGCAGCGTTTTCGTTTACTTTTGCAATCTTCATCACTGTAGCATCTTCGAAGACATTTCTGACCCTGAAATAGCCAAATCTAATTAAAAAATAAATTTTATACGAGTACGTGATCGGTTACCGCATTAAGCGTTAAGTTTGGCCGATCTTAACTCAGAAGTAGATAAATTAAATAATGACCATTTGTTGCTGACTATTTATCGTGCATGTAAGCTTACGCTACCCAGATCATCTGCGAGTAGTAGAGGCACAAGTAACATCTTACGTCTTACATACATAATATGGTACCGTAAATATAATACTAGTAGAGGCTGTCAATCCAAAATTCTAGAGAATTGTACATTTTGCCATAAAAGCATGACATTTGATGTTGAGATGTATGAAGGTGTAACAAATGATATTAACAAGAGTGCCACGCAGAAAGTCCATTTTTTTGCACCCAGGAGTCCACTTTTGGGGGAGGGGGAGGGTTCATTTTAGAGATTATTGTTGCAGAAATTGGAAAGACATTATGAAAAATATATTAGTCATGTGGTTTGTAGAAAAAATGTATCACAAAATTTTTTTCCTACACGCACCCTTCCATTGGGGGCCTTGGGCCCAAAATTTCACAAAATTGTAAATGTAATCAGAAAAAATTTTCTGGCATAGCCAAATAAATGAAAATCATGTTCCATGTCTTTTATATTTTATCAATCATCTTGAAATATTTCATTCTAGGCTTCTACTAGGTCAAGTGTTCGTGAGATATTACTCGTATTCGTTTACCCCTTCTATCTTGGCGTCGTATAAGTCTTCTATGAGAAATATGAGGTAGCGCGAACTCGCTCCGCTCGTCGCCCCCTGTCTCGCTGTTGTATTGGAATGGTATGAGACAATTCAAGTCTAGGGGACTTGGAAAAATTTCGACTATCCAGCCTTTATTTATTTACGAGTAATTATTTAATATTATTTATTTATTTATTTATTATTAATTCTTCTACTAGGTCAAGTGTTCGTGAGATATTATTCGTTTACCCCTTCACCTATCTTGGCGTCGTATAAGTCTTGAATGAGAAATATTTTGAGGTATCAACATTCGTGGAGCGAACGAGCGATCTCGCTGTTGTATTGGAATGGTATGAGAAAATTCAAGTCTAGGGGAGTTGGAAAAATTTCGACTATCCAGCCATATATGATAGGAAGGGGGACTTGGAAAATTTTCTAATTATTAATTATATCAATTATTTAATTATTTATTTATTTAATTATTTAATTATTAAATTATTTAATTATTTAATTATTTAATTATTTATTTATTTATTTATTAAATTATTAAATTATTGAATTAATAAATTATTAAATTATTTAATTATTTAATTATTTAATTATTTATTTATTTATTTAATAATTTAATTATTTATTTATATTAATTATTTAATTATTTAATTATTAATTAATCTATTAATTAGTTATTATTTTTACGCGGGGTGTACTCGCGAATTTCTGAATCACCCACGGGGTAGAGATTTCTCTTGACGGGGGGGGGGAGGGGGGGTGTACTCGCGAGTTTCAAAATCGGGGTCCGGCGAAAGAAAACACATGGAACATGTTAAAACTTGAAATTTGGTATACAGGTGAAGAAAGATGTAATGAATAATATTAACAAGAGTACCACCCAGTAAGTTCATTTTTGTACTCTCCGTTTTTTGGGGGGAAATGCTTATTTTGAACACTATTGTTGAAAAAATTGGAAAAAAATTATATAAAATATATGCGTTGGTTGAGTTGTTTGAAGAAATGCTGCGAGGATTTTTTCTACACATAGACCCTTTCATTGGGGGCCTTGGGGCCCAAAATTTCACAAAATCATATATTTCATCAGAAAACTTGAAATTTAGTAGGTACACAGGTGAAGGAAGCTGTAATGAATAATATTAACAAGAATATGCCACAGAATAAATTCATTTTTGTGCCCGTATGGCCCCATTTTTTTTTGGGGGGGGGGGGGGCGGCAAAGGCTTTATTATTTCAAGACTTATCGTTGCAAAACTTGGAAAAGAAATATTCATAATAATTACATTCATTGGGTGATTTGTATGAAAAAAATGGTGCGAGGATTATTTTTTTATGTATAAACTCTGTCATTGGGGGCTGATGGGCTCCATTCACAAAATGCTAAATTTCATCAGATGTGTATGTAAATTTTTAGCCTTCATTACACTAGGCCTAATTTACACAAATTATGAGACAAAAGAAAACGCACTTTGTAAAGATTTATTGAATGAAATTATCATCATGTGCCGTGATGTAAAGAGACAAGTTCTGGATTCCGTTTTTTTTGAAAATGATTTGCCAAACTTGAGTCTATAAAATAAAGTTGTGAATATTTAACTTTTTGAGCATCTTGTTCTCTCAAATTGCTTTTTAAATGTGAAAGAATACCCTGTATCTTAAAACAGTGAGGCCCAAATCTTGACACCTTTTGTACATTACCTATTGAAAGTGAGGCACCAAGAGATGCAAAAGCTAGTGCCGAATTATATTGTCTAATATTTCCTCGGAATTGCTTACTTTCAATTTAAATACTATACAACAATTCCTCGATTAACGGAGGTACTTCAAAATCAAGATCAAAAATATGTTTTCCTCCCATGCAACAGTGCAACACTTGGTGAATATTTGCTGCTTTTCAGTTACTTCATTTTCGAAATGAAAAACTTCACATAATTTACAATTTTGGTTCATGGTACCCAAGTAATTTGATTTCACAATATTTTCTTCTCCCAATAAATATTAAAGCAGAATTCGAAGTGATTGAACCTGGATATAATTTTCAAAAGTAAATGTACGTCTTGTCTGGTAGGTGTGAAATATTTTGTGATTTATTATTATCAACCGAAAACTCTTTCCTGGCATATGAATGATCTAAAAAGGAGTCAACTACGTTCATATTTTCATGGTCATTCAAATTATCGCTACGTGTGTCAACACCTAGACCATCAATATTAGAGTAACTACTGGCATACGAATGCTCCAATAAGATATTTAGAGTATGATTTTCGACATCTGTACTGGAATAAGAATGCTCTAATGAGATATTTGAAGTATGATTTTCGGCGTCTGTCAACCTATGATGCATATTAGCAATTTTTTCCATCAGCGGCATATAATGGTTACCGTTTATGTACAACAGACGTATTGTACAAAAGGGAGTAGTCCTTTTTATTTCAGTCAACATACTCTAATATTGGAAAAAGAAATTTCTTCGTATATAATGACGTCAGCTTTATAGATTATAGACATAGAATAAATCTCAATGTATGCAGCATCTTGATTCGATTGATAAAGATCTCGTACTCTTTTATCAAAATCATCTAAATTTGAATTGTCAGGGTATAACGATAACCATTCTCTATCATTCTGTTCATATTCACTACAATTAATTCGTAATCCCTGAGAAAAAGAAGTATCACCTACTGCATATAGTTTTTTTCCCCAAGTTTTGCAACAATAAGTTTTGAAATAATGAAGCCTTTGCCGCCCTCCCCCCCAAAAAAATGGGGCCATAGGGGCCCAAAAATGAATTTATTCTGTGGCATATTCTTGTTAATATCATTCATTACAGCTTCTTTCACCTGTGTACCTACTAAATTTCAAGTTTTTCTGATGAAATTCATGATTTTGTGAAATTTCGGGCCCCAAGACCCCCAATGAAAGGGTCTATGTGTAGAAAAAAAATCCTCGCAGCATTTTTTCATACAACTCACCCAATGCATATATTTTATATACTTTTTTTCCAATTTTTGCAACAATCGTGTTCAAAATATAAGCATCTCCCCCCAAAAATGGCCCCCCGGGGGCACAAAAATGAACTTGCTGGGTGGCATTCTTTTTAATATTATTCATTACCTCTCCCTTCACCTGTATACCAAATTTCAAGTTTTTCTGATTACACTTACAATTTTGTGAAATTTCGGGCCCCAAGGCCCCCAATGAAAGGGTCTATAAGTAGAAAAAAAAATCCTCGCAGCATTTCTTCATACAATTCACCCAATGCATATATTTTATATACTTTTTTTCCAATTTTGCACCAATAGTGTTCAAAATATAAGCATCTCCCCCAAAAAATAGGCCCCCTGGGCACAAAAATGAACTTACTGGGTGGCACTCTTGTTAGTATTATTCATTACCTCTTCCTTCACCTGTATACCAAATTTCAAGTTTTTCTGATTACATTTACAATTTTGTGAAATTTTGGGCCCCAAGACCCCCCAATGAAAGGGTCTATAAGTAGAAAAAAAAATCCTCGCAGCATTTCTTCATACAATTCACCCAATGCATATATTTTATATACTTTTTTTCCAATTTTTGCAACAATAGTGTTCAAAATATAAGCATCTCCCCCCAAAAATAGGCCCCCGGGGCACAAAAATGAACTTACTGGGTGGCACTCTTGTTAATATTATTCATTACCTCTTCCTTCACCTGTATACCAAATTTCAAGTTTTTCTGATGACATTTACAATTTTGTGAAATTTCGGGCCCCAAGGCCCCCAATGAAAGGGTCTATAAGTAGAAAAAAAAATCCTCGCAGCATTTCTTCATACAATTCACCCAATGCATATATTTTATATACTTTTTTTCCAATTTTGCAACAATCGTGTTCAAAATATAAGCATCTCCCCCCAAAAATGGCCCCCCGGGGGCACAAAAATGAACTTGCTGGGTGGCATTCTTGTCAATATTATTCATTACCTCTTCCTTCACCTGTATACCAAATTTCAAGTTTTTCTGATTACATTTACAATTTTGTGAAATTTTGGGCCCAAGGGATGGAAGGGTGCGCGTAGGAAAAAAATTTTGTGATACATTTTTTCTACAAACCACATGACTAATATATTTTTCATAATTTCTTTCCAATTTCTGCAACAATAATCTCCAAAATGAACCCTCCCCCCCCCACAAAAGTGGACTCCTGGGTGCAAAACAATGGACTTTCTGCGTGGCACTCTTGTTAATATCATTTGTTACACCTTCATACACCTCAACACAAATTTCATGCTTTTATGACAAAAGGCACAATTCTTGTCTTACTGCCTGTACTATATAGCCTATCGTGTCGATTGAAGGGGAAGAAAGATAATTTTGAACGTAGCCGCTAGTAAAGATTAAGAAAATTGGATGTGAAATGATCCAAGTTTGAGTTAATGAATAAGGCGATGAAAGAGAGGAATCTTTGGCGGGTAGAAAATTTAGAGGGCCTAGCCAATGAGAAAGCAACATTTAAGAGCTACGGCTAGGGTCACAAACCTGTAACAGGACCTTTACTGAATCGTGCTGCTCTATGAAGAGTGCCAAGAACAAAATTTAGGAGTCAAACAAATCGATTTCGCTCACGGCGGATTAATTTGATTCGTGGAGAGAGAAAAAAAAATACAAGTATTTCAAAGTAGAATCTACCATAAATTCAGCTTTTTCTCCATCTCGCGGACATTGTGTGTTGGGAAAGTTTCGTGGATTCTTGTAAACGCGATCATCATCATCAATTTGTAAATCATCTTCGTCCTCATCATCGGGATCAATGGTGGTCGTCAACAATAATGAATGTCTTTGTTTACGATGCAATGTATACTTATTGTCTGTAACAAAGAGAACACATAAAAAATTGAAGTGCGATTTGAAAAGTATTCGAACTAACTTAATTATTGAGAACACGACAGCAACGACGTTGAACTAATGATGTTACAGAGAAATTCTACATATATCGTAGGATATCTATCATGAGTACCTACATCAAAAAATCAATTAACTCGATTGTGTATCAAATTATTAATACATATCTTGTGCACTAGTACTGAAATGTGTAGCTCAGTTAACAGGTTTTATCCCCCTATAAGACGACTATAACATCGACATGATTGTAAGCGGAGATATCATCCAAGACTATTGTACAAATAATTTTGGAGTAAAATCCACTTGTCACGACTTCTCCTCAAATGATATAGTAAAAAAAAAAACTATCGCTGTTTTTCTTCAGATTTTCAAACTTCCAGACTTCTTTTATTGCGGCCTTTCCTACATCTCTACCGGTCTACGCCAACAGAAGGAATTATGTTCCCAGATTAAAGTTTGCAAGAGGTTATTTTTAGATATTATATTCAACCTACAGTTATTTTTTTTTCAATTTTTTCTTCACTCGAAGCACTTATTTTGTTTACATTAAATAAGAAAAAGCGGGATGCGTATGTATATCTTTGAAATGACGATAACAGTCAAATGTACACAAATGCACATTACATTACCGTGTGCGAGGGTCCGAGAAGGACCGTTTACGTTAAAAGCTATGTAACGGTACGATGGTTCGTGTATATGATTAAAGAGCTTAAGCCATACTTCTGTACCAGAGAGCGAATAGGTGAGGTAAATGAAAAATAGAAAAGCAGGGCTAGGATACACCATAACCTTCATTCAGGCAACAATGACACTCCGTATCGTGTATATGCTAATGCTGTTTTTCGTTAATCGCACCACACGCCAACTTCCTGCTCCCCCTCCCCCACCCTTTGAAGTCTAACGTATTCACCTGCTTGCGCTGCGTTACATTTTGGCTTATTATTGTTTTCGGCCGCTGAGATAAAATGTACATTCCTTAAATTGTTAATTATCTATGCGCCGCAGCTTGAGTATGGTATCATGAATTTGACCTAGTACCTTTGAGAATTAACTCTTTCCTCTTTGTTCAAGTTTAGGTTGTTTTTACGTTAAAATGTTGTTAAAGATTATTCTATTCCTCTTGCCAATCACAATTTTTTGAAGGTCTTGTACGAATTGTGGATGCCCAGTTTTTTCTCTTCGAAATTTTCCAACTGAAGCTGTATGGTACAGTTACAGTACAAGCGTTATACCTTCTCCAAATGAATTTACAGAAATTGAAACAGAGGTAATACCAAAGTAGCACTCTTTCAATGTGAACGCATTAAAATGGAAGGTTGTCCGGATTATCGAGGTAGGTATTTGGAAGAGAGAAAGAAAAGACTCGATAAGAATAAAGGAATAGCGTCCATTTTAAAAGCCTAACGATGGTAAAAAGAATGAAAATAAGACCGTAAGTTCAAGCAGTACGTAGAATAGACACAGAATATGTGGTATTTTTTTTTGATAGTTCCTTGATCTATTTTAAGTATTTATGGATACAACTCACTGTTTGCAAATACGTACCCAATCTCATGACTTGGATTAACAGATTAGCACAAATTCAGCAAATTCTTTTCAATTCTTCCATACCACCAATAGCTTTGGACTATAGTGAGATATTTGCTCCGTCGTTTTGGTGACCTAAGCTAGCCTCTAGCCATCTTTGGCTCAACTTATACTCGTATTGGATTAGGGTAGGGAAAATCCAAACACTTTTCGTCAAGAATAAAAAACAAAGTCTTGTGACATGTCCTAGAGCTCTAACTTTAATGGTAACCGGCTGGAGGGTGGTAGAACTGACGATAACGCTTCGACAAAAATGGAAGTGATACATGGCTTTTATAGTCCGGACAAAAAACCATCATAGACGGAGCAGATCTACATCTGTGGGTATGAATCGAGCCAAAGTTAGATTGGATTGAGAAATATAGACTAGTCCAGAGTGAACGTTTTGTATCAACCAGAGAAGTGGATTTAGTTTAGCCGGTCCAAAATCAATTTACTTCCTGTTAGGTCAAAGCAGATTTTTGTATAACTATAAGAATCACTCTTGTAATACCGAATCTATTCATCTCAGGGAAAGACAAAAAACGACTTCACAAACGTACACAAAATTGAATATGAGTATTAATTAAAGGAAGAGAACTAGGTGCTTTTTGTGAGAGAAAATTTTCGAAGATAAGCTCTCGCCCCCTCTCTTCTGAACTAGCATTTCGTTTGGAATTTTGTTCTCAATTCCTTGTATAATTACATTTGCCTCCTTTTAACAGGAAACCTGTATTTTATGTAGAAGGGAGAGGTTAATTCAGCATTTATTTGAAGGCACATTTTTTTCCAAGAAATCAGCATTTTGCTATGTTGAGAATTGTCCATTTTTGTTCCGCATAAGAGTAAGTTCTCTAGCAGGTCAACCCCCTCTTCATGTACAAAATTTGAGATTGAAATGTTTCCCAGTCTACCCCTTATTATGTTTATGATAATCAGAGGTTTGATCCTGCGAACTTGTTCTTGCGCCTCTTTGAAGTACTTTACAGACGCCATTTAGACTTATATCACCGCCTACTTTATCTAAGTCTGACTGATGTAGTGATATCACAATTTTGCATTTGGAAATTGGTGGATAGAGTTTTACATAACCACTTATGAGAAAAAACAAGAAAGTCCTTTCTTACGCAAATAGAAAGGAGTTTTCGGGGGAAAAAATAGAGAAAAGAAAATTTTAAGAGCAGACAATTTCCTATACCTTATAGACTAACTTGAGTAAAATTAGTGCAGTACAGAAAGAGTTATTATCAGTTGAAAATTAAAAACCGGATGAGGTACAAAGTGCGGTACTACCTTGTACAACGTTACAGCACTGTTGAATACCAAAATGTCCATCACAAGCAACGCTAAATCAGTGCTGTGACGCTCGGCTCCACTCGTACTTGCAACTTTTATTTTTATCTGCGAGTTTTAGTGCAACGTTACCTACATAGAACAGTTGTGAGAACCACGTGAGTACCCGTTGTGTAAAATGCCGTTGAGTGACGTGATTGTGACGGCGCACATTTGTGTCACAGTTGGGTCACAAAGCGGGATCACTGTACTTTTCAAATGGGTAATTGTCGTCACAAACTACCGTTACAGGCGTAACAAGTCTCCTCTGTTCCCAACTATGACGACATTTTGCACAACGGGTAGTAGAGGCACCAATTCAGATCACTTCTCCAAAAAAATCAACTAGAATCAACCAAAATCATCTATAAAAGGAGCCTACAATTATATGTTTCCACCTAAAATGATTTCATACTTTTTCTCTTCCTTGTTTGCACTCTTGTCCACTACATGTTTTGTATACATTTTTTTGTTATTCAACTGATGATGGCCGCAAAATCGGCACAAAACACGTGTGGTGTATTTCATACAAAAATTTTTCCATTAAAAGTTTTCATTCATTATGTGATTGTAATTTATTTTTACTCTATTCAACTTATCAACTAATAGGTACCTAACAACTGCAAGAGAGCATCTTATGGTCGTTTTTTGGTTCAATTAAGTGAATTTCCGTTGCTTCTGATTGATTTTAGTCAAAAAGTTATGCATACAGAGGGCCCTACTACTGATATGTGGTTATTTTTATTTTGGCATGCCTTTGTTATAAATAATTCTGTCATATTAGTTTTCTCAATTATAACAAAAGCATTAGGACTCATATTGAGTATAGTGGGGTCTAAGTAGAGCAAAAAAGATCTTCAGTGTACTATTCCTTTTTATTATTTTACTTACAAGAGTACTTTGCATTGTTACCCCATCATTAGTAATACTAATTAAAGAACAAGACTTCAAATATTAGTTTTCATAGTATAATACTGTGATCTAATTGGCTATAACAATACTGTACAGTGATTGGTTTATCCATCTATATGCTACATTCCTTTTGGCTACCAGGTTTGTCATCATCTTATTGAGTGTTTGTATTCTTTCTGTCTTGTCCAATCACTTACTGTCAAACGTAATTACATTGTTCAAGAGGCTGGTTTTCCTCCTCTTTACCTTAGCAATCCCCATCTGTTCCCTTTCTTCTCTTCATGCGGGTTCCTACATCTGGTGTACAAAGTTAAATCAACATTTATGTAAGAACAACGATTACCAAGATGAAGTCTTCCCTGCAAATTGTTGTAAGTGTATTAGTAATGAAGCTCTGTATACTCACGCACCACTACTATCACAATCAAATGCATTCATAATGTAGGTACCATATCTGACAATTAATTAGAACTTGTTGAAGGAGATTATTACTATATTATTAAATTCTAAATTGAAAACTGATATTAGAGAATAACTAAATAGTGATTTGATTTTCTTCCGAACACATTTCTTGAATTGTTTTAATACTTTTCTGTGGTCGTTGTTTTTGCATATCTTACGCCGAATTCGGGCAATTGCACAATGCGCGCAGTCATTAACCACTTTGCTGACAGCACGCAGTCGGCATTGTAATTGCCAAATATGCGCAAAATACTGAAGAGTGCGCGCGATTGGCAATACTTAAGTGTAGATTGCGCGCATTCAGCAAGTCATCATTTTTAGTGGTACTCTGAATTTGTGCAGGCAACAGGTGCGCGCAGTTGAAAGAAATTCTGCCGAATTCATGCATAGAAAAATGTATTGGGAATACGTAGACAAAAAATTTAGAGATAGTAATTAATTTTGAAGTGTGAATCATTCTCATAGACTAGCTCAAACAGACCCTCATCAGGAATATACCTGTTTAAGACTTTGAAGTCTTCATTATTCTGGTGACTATTGATTTTGATATTCCAAAGCCAGTATGAGAGACCCCTCTTTGACCCTGTGGTCGCTTTTGATAAGGTAATTGGCAAAGGGTGACTCACCCAAGTTACCCTTCTCCCACACTTTTTTAGGCTCATCAATTCTTTTTTGGAGCTGACGGCCGGTCATTCCTACATAAACTCCAGGGCAATCGTTGCAGGCTTTGCTGTATACACCACTCCTCTCGGCTAGAGGAATGGGGTCCTTTAATTTCACAAATAAACTTTTTACCGTGTTAGTATTATAGAATGCCGGTTGGAACCCGAAAGGACTGAGCACAGGGCCCAACTTCAACAAAAACCTACCGAAGTGGTGAAGGAATCCAACGTTTCCTCCTATCTAAGTGTGTATCCCTAGGGAGGAAGGTGGTAGAATCAAGGCTTTTTCTGGTAAGCCTCCTACAACCATTAAGTCAATGTCCACTCTCACTTGATTCACTCTAGCCAGGTGCTTGATTGTCAACAAGAAAGAGGAATACTCCGACGTGGAGTAAAAAAAAAAAAAATGCAAACCGCAGAGCGAGTTTCAAAATGCGCATATTTCGCGGCAAAATATTACCGAGTCCATGTCAAAAAAGCTGTACAAGAATGCGCGCATTCCCCATAAAAATATTGCCGAATCAAAGTCAAAAAATACGTTTTCATAATTCATTGCGCGCAGTCTGCAAAAAATTTTTGGGATACGCGCTGTCAGCAAAGTGGTTAATAACTGCGCGCATTCGGTGAAAATACTGAAGACTGCGCGCATTGTGTTATCGCCCGAATTCGGCGTAACACATATACGTCAATTTAATTTTGTACGGGAGACATGTATGACTTAAAATATTTCTTCATCGCCCTTATGCCGTTCTTTATTGCAGTGGTTGGCAAACAGTATGGCTAACTTCTTTTTCTCTTGATATTCCTATCTCTTAGTCTCTCCAATATGAAGATGCTTTCGCACTGTTCCAAATTTAGCTTGTACACCCGCTCAAACTTCCTTTTCCTCCGTCTGGTCGTTGCTTATTCTCTTCACCATGGGTGAGTTGTTATGGATATCCACACTCACATTATCTTTAGCACCTTTTTTTTGTAGGTACTTTCCTTTTAGAGTACTTTTTCACTGTGTTATCGTGGCTTGCCTTCTTTGCTTCCATTTTCCTAAGGACTCCCTCAACCGCACTTCTAGAGAGTAGCCGTTAGCTACTGCGATCTGCTTTACTATCTCAATTTCTTTCATTGTTCTTTAGGACAGAAATAGCTCGATGGCAGTAGTTCTGAAGCGCCGCTAACTCGTGCTTGTGGGATGATGGTTTTAGAGTGTGTTGGGCTCCTGTGGATTTTATATTCTATTCGATTGCTCTCCAGTGTGGAAAATCGACTACAGTACTTAAATTGATGATGCAAAACTTTTGTACAAAGTAGCTTTGGTAACCTTTTGACAGATATAAGAGATATAGGAATCAGAAATTTCTGCACGAACCAAGTTTTTCTTCTTATTTGACCACGTCCACTCGGGTAGTGTAGGCGAGATCATATCATAATTTTCCTCTCTTTTTTACAATAGCTTTATTTTATTATTCGTGTGAAATTCTCTCAAATTTCGTCTCGTGTTTAAAAAAACCTTTTTCGAGTAATATTAGGAGGAATATTTTTGTTTCTCATGAGATATCGTTGGGTGTTGCTCCTAAACAATTCAATATTTTTCTTGACCATATTATGTTTACCCCCAGTCATGTTTACCCTAGTGGCAAAAAATCGAAACGTACCCCGTTGATTGGGCGAAAACAATAAGGCTTTTAAAAAGAAAAAAAAAAAAAAAAAAAAAAAAAAAAGAGAGAGAGAGAGAGAGAGAGAGAGAGAGAGAAAAAAAAAAAATAATCTCAAGAGCACAATGTCAATTCAATTCATGAACGTTGCTCTGACTGCTTACAAACAATAAGATATCGGTATGTCAAACTTTGAAATTGCGCCGGAACTTTGGAAATAAGATGTAAACGAAAATGACGTCGAATGAAATGAAGAACGAATTTTCTGGGTCAAGAAATTAAATTTTGATCAGGTATAGGCCTAGGTATTAACAAAACAGAGTTTTGATGAACTATCTGAGGAATGTAGTTTAAAATTATTAGGTCTTTATGAATTGCAACTGAATAACCTAATTGAATTAAGCTATACAATATACAAGATTTCAGCTCATATTTTGATGAAAATACCATCGCAATTTGTATTAAATTCTTCCTAAAATTTTTCTTAATCGTGAACAATTTTCTGAAAAATAACTCAAGTTTTATGGTAGATCGCTTTCTGTTTCTTTTTGTAGAGCCCTATAAAAATGACTCAGGATATCTACGTCGTCATTTAACTTCAGACTTCTCTATTCCATTACTGATAACAGGTAATAAGAAAACTACTAGATTAAGAGCTAAAGCAAGATGAAAAACTCAAAACTATTAGGAAATGCAAAATGGCTCCACTAATCGTACAATTTCTCACTACAGGGAATTGTAAGAATAAATGATGACGTAATGACTAAATATGGCGACCCATATTTTCCTTAGTTTGTTTTCTCCTTCTTTCGTCAATAGACTGATTTTCCAGTGACGTCACATCACAGGCTGCAGGTTCCAGACATACAAGCCTACATATATAAATTTCCATAAGAGGATTGTTGAAGTTAGATTATTTAATTAATGAAGCATTTTTTTAGAAAAAAAAGTTGATATTTGCGAAGCTCTGATTCTAAGCTTCATTTTGAATATAAATTTATAACACTTTATTTGTAGGATTTTATATGGACCTATGATAACAGGTGATCAATTTATATTCAAAATGAAGCTTAGAATCAGAGCTTCTCGAATATCAACTTTTTTTTCTAAAAAAATGCTTCATTAATTAAATAATCCAACTTCAACAATCCTCTTATGGGAATTTATATACGTAGGCTTGTACTTCTGGAATTTGCAGTCTGTGATTTGACGTCACGGAAAATCAATCTATTATTATTGGTAAATAAGAAACCACTGCTGGAAGGTGTGATGTGAAGAATGATGAGAGAATGACTTTTACAAAACACAAAGGAATGGGTGGAGGTAGGGATGATGATGTAAATGGAAAAGCTGAAGCTAATGATCGTTTTATGGCTCGTATAAGATTTATATTGGAGGTAGAGAGGCATCCAGTAGAGTTTCTTGAGACAAGTATAATTCCAAATTTCTGAGTACAGAGCTGGATCTCTTCTTTTTGAGGCGATCAAAATTCGAGAAAGAGTTGATGACTCTTTTGTGAATTGAGCAGATCTATTTGCTTATCTGTTTTGTTTTGGGAGGGCACATTCTAAGAAAAAGTCCGCGACGTCATCAACCTATGTTAGGTTAGGTTATGTTACAGATAGAAAGAGGACATCCTCAGAAAACACCCGTGTCTGACTTGTGACGTCATCAACCTGAGGTCGGTTTAGTTAAGTTGCTTGAAAGAATTTTTCTAGGTTAGATTATAGACATTTTTCGAGATTAGATTACAAGAAAATTTAGGTTTGCGGAAAGATTTAACCTGTTTCCCCTCAAAGAAGAGAGACAGAAAAAGATGAAACAGATCAAGAGTTTTAAAAAAATGTGTTTTTCCCCTTCCCTCTTCATATATATTTTGAAAACTGAAATTCTTCCGTCTTCTCCAAGTCCTAGTATACCCATGGTAAACCTTCAGAAAGTTTTTCAAATCTCTGAAGTAAGCCAGAGCCTTCATCTTCCACGGAATTTTGTAAATACCCATTTTTCTAGCCTCTACGTTTCAATTATTTAGTGTAATTGAGGGTCGGCCCTATTCTCTCGTCCTCGTCTTGTATTCTCTTCCTTCCTTCTTCTTCAAATCTTGGGATACGTATGGTAAACTTTTATTAAAGATTTTTTCAATTCCTGAAGTGTATCAGAGCCTCCATTTCCTCGAAAACTACAATTTTTTGAAAAGACGGTAGACTTTTTTTACACCCTCCTCTCCCCATAAACAGGTTCTCTGTGGATGTAATTATCCTCCCATCCTGTAAAATTCATGTATCGGTAGAATTTTTACAGGATAAAACCATGAACAATTTTCCCTTGATCCCCGTAGTCATATGGAGCTTGTTTCCACGAGCTGCAGGTCTTTTTTTACTCAATTATAGATGAAATACGTTTAAGATGGGAAAACGGATATGAACGTATAGAAAATATACCTAAAGTCTACATTTTTTACTCGGTGAACAGTAATGATAAATAAGGGTATTTTTCATCGTTGAATTGAACTTCTTGTTTAAAAGACAAAAATGTTCTCTATCATCCATACTATCTAACATTTACTGCATGGATGCTGAAAGAATTTCGAATGGAGCATTATGTGACTATCTTTATTATACTCAATTACTCTCTCGTGATTGACCGAATAAGTTCCTTTTTTTTCCCCTTTTGTTTCATGTACCCTTTCCAAAGGTGTAATTCAAACGATGTTTTTTACACTTTCTTTCTACCACATAAATGTCATCTTTCTCTCGAAGCTAAACGAAATGGGTCCGTTGAGAAAACGAATACATATACAGCTCTCAACAAATTTTCTTATGTCTCTTATGTATCATCTACAGCTTATTCCTCTAGGCTGGGTTGTATAGTACGTACGAAAATTTCCTCTCCGTCTCTGTAGGCGAAATTATACGAACACCAGATGTGGGAAAAATGAAATGGGTTCATGTGTGAAGATGTGACGCGTCATTTCCGACATTTTTACATCGCATTGGTATAATAGCGTCGCTATATCGTCGTGAAAGTAATGAGCAGACTTACTAACTTACTGACTTTTCTAAAGCGAATTTCTCTAAGTTGATTTTGAAGACGAAAAAGAAAGAAGTAACAAAAGAAAGAAAAAAAAAACGCGGTTATTTTTTTAAACATTTATCTCGGATAACGTTATAATATTATAGTTTCAAAGTAAGCGTAGTCGCCTCTAACGTGCAACGTAATTATTCGGGGGTTTTTCTAAGAAACCCTTAATAGGAAGTGATTTTTTTTGACCGTTTGGCTGAAGCCATTAAAGAAAAAAAAATTATAATATTCGAGATATTTAGGAGGAAAACGAAAAGCGAGGTAATCAGCGTAAAGTACGAGAGGGTTGTGAGTACATGAATTTATCAGAAAAGAATAAAGAGAAATACTTTCCGTCAAACTTCATGAAAAATTTCACAAAATAGACGAAATTGGAAAAGAAAACTCTCTTTTTCAAAACAAATATTATACTCATTTTTCCTCATGAAATTTTTTTTTTTCATGGTAAAAACGAATTCAATACTGAGAGTGTTCTCGGCAGATCGTGGCGTTATTACCAAGACGTGCTGATGAAAAAATTTATATAGGCCGCATCCTGTAGGTAGGCCAACAATAAAACGAAAAACGTGAGTAAGCAAAGACGACTGGTTACAACGTGAATATAAAACGTGTAGCCAAAATAATATTCATACAAAGCTGTATTCGACAGACTAAAAATTACTACAGTTGGTTTGAAACAATTTATCGCTAAGAACACCCGCTGCCAATAAGCTTTTTTGAAGAGATAATAAGAACTTTCAAGAATAAACTATGTCCATCAAAATCAGCAATATGACACCCTTTCTGAAGCAAATGAGTATCAACGATATTGAAGAAACCGTCGACTTCGAATTTTAAAATTGAAAACTAAATAACCGCCCAATGTAAAAAAAAAGGTCAACATAAGAGTTCGTTTTATCTTGTAAATCGAAACTGCTTCTCCTTTGTAAATTTCATAAATTAAACATCTTCAGTAAGAGGTCGAATAATATACCTGTGAATTGTTATTTGTATGTTGAGCCCTATTTTCCTGTCAGTGGGCATTCTGGGAAGACGGGGTTAAAGACGATTCGTAACCCTACAGTAGAACAAATTTGCTGTACGCCTTACAAGTTTGACTCATCACGAGTCTTTATCACTGTGTTTCTCAACCTTTCTTATATCGCGGCACATTTTTTCATGACATGATATTACTGCGGCACAGCATTTCCAGAACTCCAGCAAATTGTATCGAAAATTTTTGTGCGTTTTGACATTTTCATGTCTCTACCGATTTCCTCCTCTTAATTTCAGAATTTGTGGCCTACAAGATGGCTATCTTTCTCTGTACTACGGTCACGAGAAACAAGAGCTTTGATCTTCCACCAGGACAAAAAAATGTTTCCACCAATATACGCAAAAGTGTCTGGATGCTTCCCGTATTTACTGGAAACCCTCCGGGCTCTTCTAATTCCGAAATTTATGAAAAAACATGAAATGTAATCTGTATTTCTGGCCAAGTCACAGGAAGTTCTTGATTTTTATGAGTGCAGGTTTGGACTCAAGTTTAAGTAATTATAACTGGAACTGACATCATTCAAAAATTGGAACACATCGGTCATATAGGGCTTATGATTACTTTTCCAAGTAATTTCATCAATAAATTCAATTTAAATTTTAAAAATTAAAATTATCAATTTTAATAAAAATTTAAAAACAATGAATTTAATAAAATTAATGAATTAATATGAAAGAAAATTAATAGTTAATATTTTGATTATAATTAAAATTAAAATAATTATAATTCAATAAATGATGAACTCAATTTATAATAATTCAATTAAATAGAAAATACACAATTAATTTATTTTATTTTAATATGTATTCATGTATAATTCAAATGAATATTTTAATTTATTTTTTAATAAAATATTCTATTCAATTTTATTTAAATTGGATTTTTTTGATATCATTAATTAATATAATTTATCTTTAAGTATTACTCTTATAATTCTTATATTATAAAGAATATTAATTTTTAAATTTGAAATTTAATTTTTAAATTCTTTTGAAAAGTTTGATTTTTTTAAATTTATTATGAGTTTAATAGCGATCAGCACGATCTACTGACTTTTACAACCACGTTTAAAATTCCATCAACATTTAAATTCAATTCATTTTTTCCGTTTTTCCTTCGAGGTAAGGCCCAGTAGCCATCCTCTTTCCAACCCCCTTTTTTTTTTTTTTTTTTTTTTTTTTTTCATGATTTACTTTCTTTAAATTCTAAAGAGCGATTAAATCAATCTTTTTTAATACAAGAAAACTCGGCTCCAGTCCTTACAACGGATTGCTATGTCGGAGTACTATTGTTTTCACTATTTTTTTTTTTTTACATTTATGCATGTGTGTAATTTTCCCCCCTTTTTTTTCTTTTTTGTTTTGTTTTATATTGTTTTTTTTTTCTTTTATAATTTTCTATTATGGTTGGATGTGATAAAAAAAAAAAAAAAAAAAAAAGAATATTAAATTTTTGTTTTCCTTTATATTTTTATTTTATCTCAATTCTTTTACATGTATGTATATTGTTTTCAACTGTCCTTCCTTTCTACTTTATTAAATACTAAGTTTATGTAAAAACAGAACTATCTGCCGAGCAAATACCCCTCAGCGCAGCTGCATTGCTTGTAAAAAAAAAAAAAAAGAAAAAACTTCATTTTCAATTTCTATTTTTAATTAATTTCGAATATTAATCATTATTAAAAATTGATTTTATTCAATTTATTTAATATTTCATTTTTTAAATTATATATTATTATTGATAGAATGTTTTATTTTATAATTTATTCTTAATAAATTATTTCGAAATAAAATAAAATTAGAGAAAATAATATATCGTCGGGGTATTCTATTTAAACCGAGATATAATTCATTCATGAACATTGCCATCAATAAATATTAAAATAGATTGTATCCTCAATCAATTGAATAGAATTACAGATTGAATCATATAAATTCTTTTAATATAATTCTAATAATTCAACATCGAGGTAACAAATTAAAAATTTTTATTGAATCATCCTATTATCCTTAAAGATATTACCTAATATTGTAATTATTTAAATTTATTTTCTTAGTTAAATTAATAAATTAAATTTAAAAATGTTAATTTGTACTAAGAATCAAAATTATTATTATTGTATACAATTTTTTAATTGGAAATTAAATATATTTATTCATGTTAATAAAATATTTTCAATTTATCTAGTTAAAGTAATAACATTAATTTGTCAAGTTATTAAAAAAAAATGACAATTCTTTTTTAGTTCATATTGATTTATGTTTTTGATAAAACTTTTGCGGCACATCTAAGGCGGGCTTGCGGCACAGTGATGTACCGCGGCACACCGGTTCAGAAACACTGCTTTATCAAGTTCGATAAAAAAGACGGACTTCGAGTTGAATGAAAAAGAGTGGCTAGGAAAAATATCCAGCCAATAGAACTGATTTTCGAGACTGGAGAGAGCCTATAGACAAATTCTTCTAAGCAGTCTGACCCAACTTAGATTGATTAAGTCACATGTTGATGACGTCATCAAAATTGGGCGGCCGGTGACGTTTCCTGAGGATACCCCCCTCAAATAACGGTTTTCTCGCTAAAACAACATCTTCTTGGGAGAAAAGTCAATTTAGTGGTAGGTACCGTTCATTCTTCGTGTTCACCAAATATAGGTTTGTATGACCTTTATAGGCTCTAAAAATAAAGGAGTCGAAATTTGGACAGGATCACAAGAAACGCAAGAGATACTTGAGATCCTTTCTTCAGAGGACCAGAGGACTGATGTTTTGAGGACTGGTTCAAAAACTGTTTCGCTGTGAGAAGGGATCATCTGAAAGCGAGCAATTTGTCATTCCCTTCTTGTACAAATAAATCTAATTTTTTAGAGGTAGGTCGCAAACTTTTTGGACAAACTGTGTCAAATCAATGAATCGTAGTTCAATATTGTTTCGTTAGTCATCTGTTGCCTCTCGTTCGTTCATTTCACCAATTTTTTATGTTTCCTTCAATTTTTTTTTTAGTTCAAGAACCATGCGACTGCTTAAAATGGGTCATCAACTCGTAATAATTTGGTGGTACAATATTATGCTCAATTATTACATGTATAATTTATAATCAAAAGTAGTTGGAAGAAATAGGTACAACATAGGTAGTTGAGGGAGTTGAAGACGGTTTCATAATTGTTGCTTAGTGCTGAGGTTATAGACGAGGAAAAATTACGCAAAAATTTCTCAAAATTTTTTATCAGGTACACATCATATTTCGGACGTCGAGTGTCCTTTTTCAAGGATACATAATTGTTTTCCACGGAAAATAAAACTTGAAGTTATAGATGAGGAAACCTTGTAGGCAGAACGTTGATTTTGGAGGACAGTGTAAGTAAATCGAGAAGCCATAGTCCAATTGGGAGCGGATGAGACTTGGATACAGTTGGAGATGTAGTTTCCGGTTACATCCCAGACGTGAATAGAACAGATATTTGAGAATATTGGTGGCATTCAGACATTTGGCTCTTTGCGATTTCATGTGGGAAATCGAAGAAATATTGTGACCTAGAATTTATAAGACGTAAGAAGTATCCGTTGGATTGAAAAACTCTAGGAGTAGAGAGGGTGGAGGGTTTTTTGAGCGGCGTTCTTTTCGAGAGATAACGAGACCAGTTTTGCCTGAGGAGAAGCGAAAGCCACAATCACTCGTGCAAATATTTTATTCAAAGTTTGATGGAGGAGTCGTATTGCTCGGTGAGAAATTGAAGATTGAGGAGGAATGTTGTCATCATCGGTGAAATAGACGTTACGTAAAAAGTAAAGAGGTACAAATTGTGATGTCATTTAGAGCCAACAAAAATAAAAGCGGTACATTGCTGACTTCTTCTTGGGGGACGCCGTTATGGATGGTTTATTAGAGAAGAGGGTTGGTCTTCTGTCCTAATTGTTATGAATCTTTCGTACAGGAAAATTTGTAAAATTTTGGAAAGTTGCCTCCAAGACCTATGACGTGTAGTTTCTGACGTATGTAATGACGCCACGCACAGGGAAAAGCCTGTTGAAAGTCGAAAAAGATGGCGTGGAGTATTGAGTGTTCGTTTTCTGCTTTGGTAATTTTTTGTCGGAGGTCTGCCAACGGTTGAAGAGTATTTTGAACCTTCCACAAACCATATTGAGAGGAGGGAAGTACACCATTGTTGGATTCGACTGGTCAATAGATACGCGTTGAGCAAAACCAAATAGAATCTTTTAATCTACGCCCCAAACGATTTATTTTATGAATAGTGCGATTATTCGATCAGTGTATCCGCATTCCCCTCCCTCCGCTCATTTCTCAAGCTCTGTACGCTTTCATGCCAGAAATTTCAATTAATACTTTTCCTTTGATGATGGCTACCTCAAACACACATTTTACCCTCTTAGTAAGCCTAGGCCAGAAGGAATTTGTCGTTTCCTAAGAATCTTCTTCAAAGATAAGTACCTACCTTTGTTTGAAATATTCCAAAAATTCACAAAAAATGCGTGTCAAGAGTAAAGGAAATAATGCACCATATTATCTTCAATTTTATCGACTACTTTCATAAGAGTATCCAAATATTTTCATTGTATTACAGGATCCTTTGAAGAAGCCATCCGAAAAATGTTGTTCATTTCTGTGTTTCTACTATAGTTGCCGAAATAAGTTGAACGAAATTACCTGTGTGCAGTTTCGGCTCAATAATCGGCAGGAAACCAATTATTTCCCAATTTTAAAAATGTTTTTTTCGTAGCAGCAAATTAGGTATTAATAAAATTTTCTTTTCCATAATTTCCGCGTCTTTTGAAGATTTTTACAGAAATTTATGAATTACTTAGGTACTTGTAAAAAAAGACAAAAATTATGTACTTACCAACAATGAATACGTTGTTCAATATGAGATAAATGGGTAGAACCGTCTTCAAACAGAACATCATTATGTCGAGTAATTAATTTTGTTGCAAAAATTTTGCCGGTTGCGATCTTTTCCTGGAAAATAGGAACCACGAATACGAATTCGAATACAAACTTGCGATCGCGTCAAACGTTACACGAATCCTAAAGTGGTTTTCGTCGAGACTGAATTTGAAAAACGAAACATGAACGTTGGCACAAGCATGCGCCCCTAGAATCGCGCGAACGTAATTTTTCTCTTCAATTGGGAATTCGCACAATATTTGAATTTGTAGACACATAAACGTCTGTACATCGCATAAATGTACCGCGTACAACTCCCTACAGAAACGTCGAATCAAAAGGCAAGTAGGTACCTAATGAAAATCAAATTACCGGCATACCTTATAATTGCGCATAATACATCTTCGTATTAAATTCTGAAACCCCCCAAAAAATCCAAGTTGATTTTTTGTAGCGCGAACGAGGGATTATTCTGAATACTCTTCCACGCAATTCGGCTAGATATACGAAAAGCGAACAAAAAATTACTATATTCAAATCAGATCGTTTTCGAGCACCTAAGAATCAACAAGTAGAGTTTTTCCTTCGTTCGAACAAAATATGTCGGTAGATAAACCTAAGATACGAGTTCGACGTATAAATCATGACCGCATGACTGGAATTTACATTCAAAGCGCAGCTTCATCCCTTTATATTCGCTCAAAGGCTCTTGTAGAATTATTCTCATTATTACTCTGCAGAGACTTGTTCGCAGCATAGGCTAGACTTGTATTAATTTCTTCCAGCTATAAAACGAAACATCAACAGACTATATTATTACGATATTTTTTCTCCGGGACCTTCCTCCTTAACTTTTCATTTATTCTTTTTTTCTCTTGGTCGACGACCATTGTAAAGTTTATCATGTAGAACGAAGAAATTGATAACGTACAACGATCCTGTAGCCTACCTCCGTTTGCATTAATTTTCATTTTAGTTGCTCCTCTGATATCATTTCTTTCTCGAACGAAGCTATGGAAAAATAAAGATCCACCAATAATAACACTTTTTAGTTGGCAGAGGAAAAGAATACGAAGCTTCATATTTATGAGGTACTCCAATTTTTCTTCAGGTCCGGCCTTCTGAATTCTCTCGCTTTACCACTGTCTAGTCCAATAAAATTTAAAGACTACCCTACCTCTTCGCGAAAGAAATGAGCCACAACAACTTTGAGATAAATAGACCATAGGCATCGCTTTTCTGCATAATTTTATTTCGAAAGGTCTCTTCGCAGAATTTTTTTTTCTGTTCTTTCAGAGACACGTGCGACATTGCCTCGTAAAGTCACACAGGGTGTCGACGGTGGGAAATTTTTTCCACAATATTTTTGGGTACTATAGTGAGAAGACTTTGACGACGACCGATGTTTTTGAAAAAGAATCCTGGAATATGAGAGGGATTTCGCTTATTGGCTGAAGAGACACGACGCAGGACTTTGAAAAATTTTTTTGATGGGAGCTATAATTATGATAAGAGAAGGCTTTTCACACCATCAAAGTCATGGATACTTCTGAATTGTCGACAGAACTTTTAATTTTCTTTAAGTAATATTTAAGGAGAAAAATCTCTAGCATTGTCTACGCCCTCTTTCTTCATAAAATTCCAAAGACTCCGCCAATTTCTTTGGCTTTTCTCAACAAGAAACCTGTGCTGCATATTTTTTTTTTTACTTGTAACGTATCTTTGCCCTGAGCTACGACTTAATTCCAAAATTTCCTTCACCCTTATCTAGAGACTTGAAAAAATTTCGACCTCAACTTCACCCCTTATCCACAAATTGCGAGAGCGTGCGCAGTATATACGTAATCTAGAATATGATATTATCCCATACTAAACTGTATACCAAAATGTTAGGCTAGGGAGCTAATCGGCTTATTATACAGCAACTGAGCTACGAACAGAGGAGGAGACCCTGCCTGGGAAAGGGTCAAGTATACTAATAATAGCTTATCCTCCATATCTCTCCCCTCTTGATGAATATTTAAAAAAATAATTAGTTTTAGGAAATTCAAAATTGAATTGTTTTCTTTTTCTTTTTTGCAAACGAACACTTGTTTTCGAGATTAAGGTGAAACTTGATTTTTACCATCTTTGGGGGTACAAAACTTTTCCAAACATTCTATAAGAAAATGAACTGTCTACTCTTTGTTTCCCTCATATTTTTATTCCCCAGCATTCTTCGTTTCTCTCCCCCTCTGATCAGCACTCACAGACTTTATATTTTTTATATTCCTTTCATTATTTATTTATTTCTCAATTTTAGCTTTCATTCTTCGGGGCTTCCCTCCCTTTCTCTTTGGTCAAAATTTTCTAGCCTCTATAATCTTTTCCCTTTTTCAGTATCACTCTTGTCTTACCAACAGAAGTGGTGATTCTCATCTTTTTTTTTTTTTTTTTTTTTTATTACATCCAACCATAGAGCAAAATTAGAAAAGAAAAACACAAAAAAAAACAAAAAAACAAAAAAAAACAATATAAAACAAAACAAAAAAAAAAAGAATAGGGGGAAAAAAATTACACACATGCATAAATGTAAAAAAAAAAAAAAAAAAAATGCTTACGCAGCCGCGTAAGCAATACACGACTTTTCACCTGTATCTACAATCAAGTTTTTTGCTTAAACTTTAACTCTAGTACTCCAATTTATTCAATGAATCGTTTTCTCAATAAGATACACACATCCTCAACATATCTCTTGCCACTCTAATTCATTCTTGATCATCTCCGATTCTCAAGCATCTTTTAATGTTGGTTGTTGTAGACTCACACATAACATTCATTCATGAGAAACTCAACACAAACGAGCAAATCTTTCACACATATAAAACTATTTCATCACTCAAAAAAATGACAAAATTATACGCAAAGGATTGTTGCACTAATACTATACTAACACAACATTCATTCATGACTGACTCAACACGAACGAACACATCTTTAAAAATTCATTCATAAAGAGCGTATCCTTACGTGTGTGAACAGGTAACCCAAAAAATGAATAAAACTAGCTACAACTACACTGACAATCTACGTAATCAAAGGTTACCCTTCGCTTTTGATGACGAAAGCGACTACCTGAAGTTTAGTACTACAAAATATTAGTAGCTCGAATATTTGCAAATTTCATCAAATTAGTTCACGCTTCAATTTGAGATTTCTCACGAACCAAACATCGTATCAACACCAAAAGTTCACAATTACATTTTTAGACATGTAAATTACAATATATCAACATTTGAAAAAAATTGAACAAACCATATCAGAGTTATAGGAGTGGGGAATTTTTTTTTAAATTGGGTATATCTGGAGAACTACTGATCCGATTGTCAAAAAAAATGCAGGTGCACAACTTCAGATATAACACTACAACTTGACTAAGTTTCAAGAAAATCCATCCAGTAGTCTCGGAGGAGAAGTCCGGACAAATTTTGATCCATATATATATATATATATATATAAGGAAACCTGAAATTTTTTTAATGACGTAGCGATGATCTATGACCTCTAAAACGTCGAGAAAGTTCATTTCCCCCCCTTTCTGCCACAACTGTGACGGGTGTAATACTCGCTTTTCTACGAAAAGTCGGTAAAAGGGGGGTGGAAAGAGGATGGCTACTGGGCCTTACCTCGAAGGAAAAATGGAAAAAATGAATTGAATTTAAATGTTGATGTAGGTCAGAGGTAAATTTGAGAATGTGTGAGAAAATTGAAGGGTTTTCTAATGATAGGAGATCGGTGGCTCTGAGTGGGTAGCGAATTGTAGATTGATGGCTTCTGAGTATAGTATTTGTCTAATGTTGGATATTTCTGGACATTCGAAAAGATAATGATTGATGTCGCCTTTAGAAGGATCGTCTGGATGGAGGGGGCATATATCAGATTCGGAAAGGTTTAAACGTTTTAAGTGACTGGGGAGACGATTGTGTCCAAAACGAAGACGGCTGAGTTTAACTATAAGGGAGCGGGGAATATCGTTAAAAAGTTTATACCAAGGAAATGCCGGAAGTAGAGGTTGAACGAGGAAATAAAAAATTTTCTGGCATAGCCAAATAAATGAAAATCATGTTCCATGTCTTTTATATTTTATCAGTCATCTTGAAATATTTCATTCTAGGCTTCTACTAGGTCAAGTGTTTGTGAGATATTATTCGTTTACCCCTTTACCTATCTTGGCGTCGTATAAGTCTTCTATGAGAAATATGAGGTAGCGCGAACTCGCTCCGCTCGTTCGCCCCCTGCCTCGCTGTTGTATTGGAATGGTATGAGACAATTCAAGTCTAGGGGACTTGGAAAAATTTCGACAATCCAGCCATATATGATAGGAAGAGGGACTTGGAAAATTTTCTAATTATTAATTATATTAATTATTTAATTATTTATTTATTTAATTATTTAATTATTTAATTATTTAATTATTTATTTATTTAATTATTTAATTATTCAATTATTTGATTATTTAATTATTTAATTATTTGTTTATTTAATTATTTAATTATATAATCATTTAATTATTTAATTATATAATTATTTAATTATTTAATTATTAATTAATTAATTAATTAATTATTTATTACTATTACGCGGGGTGTACTCGCGAATTTCTGAATCACCCGCGGCGTAGAGATGTGCACGGACGCACGCTTGCACGGACGCACGGTAATTAAGTATTTAATTATTTAATTATTTAATTATTTAATCATTCAATTATTTAATTATTCAATTATTTAATTATTCAATTATTTAATTATTTAATTATTTAATTAATTATTTATTAATTAATTATTTATTAATTAATTAATTAATATAATTATTTATTATCATTACGCGGGGTGTACTCGCGAATTTCTGAACCACCCACGGGGTAGAGATTTCTCTTGACGGGGGGGGAGGGGGGTGTACTCGCGAGTTTCAAAATCGGGGTCCGGCGAGAGAAAAGACATGGAACATGTCAAAAGATTTCAGATTGTTAGCGAATTTCGAGTAGGATATTGCCCAGTCATCTCGCGTGGAGCATCGAATAAGAGAAAATAGTTCTGACATAGGGAGCAGATTTGATGAGACTGGTGATGAACGGGCTGATTTAGCTAAAACATCTACAATTTCTTTGTTGAATATTCCTGCATGACTGGGGATCCAGAGAAAATTAATTTCAATGGGGTTGAGAGAATTGATCAAGTAGATGATTGATAAAGCTAAGGATGAATTCACGCGTGAAGGGATGGAAGAAATGGATTAGAGAGCGGAGAGAGAGTCAGATATTATGAGAAACTGTCCTGTTTGGGAGTTTTGCTTTATGTAGGAAAGGGCTTGGAATATCGCCATCTGTTCCGCATGAAAAATAGATGTGAAGTTTGGTAGAGATAAAGAGCAATGAAGCTTAGTTGAGGGGATCCAAAAGGCCATACCCACTTCCTGATGCTCTTTAAAACCGTCAGTAAAAATATGTGTATGATGAGGAAAATGTTCTTGCGTGTATAACAGGAAGAGTTCTTCAAAATCTGAACCAGAAGTTTTGGGAAGTTGATGAATTTCAATACGTTTCGTGATACATTGACCAATTAAATCCATGGAGGTGAGTATAGTCATAAAATCTATCCGTAGAAATTGTAAATCAATTAATGCAACAGGACTGATGTCACAAGAATTGTGGTAATAAAACGCATTCAAATTCTTTTTTTACACGTGAAATATATAAAACTGTGAAGCGTCACGGATTGCCAACATTTTTGTATGAAGAAAATCAAGGAATAACATGGTATTATAAATTTAAAATGTGGCCTTATTAGGAAGATTGATTTTGAGATGTTTGCAAAATCATAAAATTTTGTAGTCGTGAAACTGTGATTTTGATATATGATGATAATAAGAGCACAGCAAAGAGTCTTGAGTACGCACTAAAATTTGGTATATTATCGATGCAAGTAAGGGGTGAAAATTATCCAACGTTTGTAACGCACAACCTGAAGGTGGCTTTTAGCTATACATTTTCATTCTAACGGCTACCTACAACTTTGTGAATTCACCTTGACGACGATTAAACAATCAAATTTTATTAATCGTTAATCCGAACAGTTGTTAATCGTGGTTACATGAAATTTAAATTCGTTTTCAAGAATCCACGGAGACAAACGTACATCTACTTCCAATTTACATTCCAGCTGATAGACATAAATTTCTTCTGTGTCATAAAAATTGAATGTGTTCGAAATAAAACAGTGAAAGTTGATCGGATTTGGGAATATCAAGAGTATTTGCGTCGTTCGAAAATCTGTAACGTCCAGGTAATAAAATTTATCCATCGTGGATGTAGAAATAATAGAATCTAAAAACTGATAAAATAGGCAACAGGAATACCACAAATTGTTCCCAGGGCTGATTGTGGTAGGATTCGCTATAACTTATGGCACAGAAATATAAAAAAATGTTAAATTTTTTTCCCCCTCGCTGAAATGGTGTAAAGTAGTTCCATATTTTCCTATTCAATGACTTACCCAAAAATGGGGCTTTTGCAAAATTTAAGGAAAATTTTAGATATAATATCTATCTGCATGGGCTTCAGATAGTTCTCGCTTCTCGCCGGGCAAAACTGGTTTCGTAATCCTTCGGAAAAACCACCGCTCACGAATACTTCTGTACCTTCTCTACTGCTTCAAGGTTTCCCAATAATAATTTTGAACTTTTATAAATTCTTGGGGCTTACCTTCGATCACAACCTTTCTTGGATTTCTCACATAATATGTGAATGCTACCAATATTCTATACATCTCATCTACGTAAAAATCCAGCCCTAACTGGACTAGGGCTTTCCGATCTACTCCCAGTCCAACAAGTCTACTCTTCAATCACTGAACTCGGTTCAATAAACAGCTCTCAGAATGGGCTTAGGGGCATTTCATACAAATCCTAATCTCAGCATCTGAGCTAAAACAGCCGAACCTCTCTTCCACTTTCGCACAATAAAGTTACTTGCTAATTTCATCGCGTGCTCAGTTCAATTTTTGGCACGCTCTATCCAAACCGCTTTTACTTCCCCTAACAATACCCAAATAAACTTTCTCAAACCTTATCTTGACTCCTTCCCAAATTCAATCTTCTAGGACCCCATTTAATCATCCATTCCTCCGCGGCTCTCACACTGGATCGCACAAATATTCCTAAATCAAATAACACTACTTTAAATCATATGAATTATTGCAGAATTCCTCAACCACATAATATGTCACACTAATGGCTCTAAAACAGAAGATGATAAAACAGGCTACATGCATAATTATTTTTTCGAAACAAAATTACGGTTTATCGTTTAAGGAACTCAGCCTCCATTTTTACTGCCGAGTTTAGCGCAATTCGCTCCTGTCTTTCGAATCTAACTCAGCGCCCTTCCGTACCTAACTATATCCGACTATTCCTGCCTTATATCTTCACAAGATCCCTACTCAAATAAGGCCTTCACCCAACGCGCTCATGACATTCACCACACCCTTACCTTCATCAAACCTGGATTCCAGGTTACATGGGTTACTTTTGATAGTTTGGTGGACATTTTTTCATCCTCCCCTGTCTTATAGGATTGATCATACCTGGCTCACCCACTCTCACCTCTTCCTCGGTCGTGAAAGTATTGTCATTCAGATAATCTCACAGTTCAACTTTTCTTCTCATGCCCTGTGCTCCAAAACCAATGTTCTGCCTGTAAAGTTTCTCCATCTATAATTTCCGCACTAAGAAACAACTCTGAAACCGTCCTCAACTCCTCACCTGCGTCCTACCTATTTCTTCAGGCTGGTCTAATTATAAATTATACACGTAAAGCTTATTGCACCACCAAATTAACGGGAGCACACGACCCGTTTTGAGAGCAGTGGGATAGCTTGTAAATGAAAAAGATATGCAGAATGAATTTTCATGGTTTCTTTTACTCACATTGGTTTTGGAGGTGCTGAAGATTTTTTTCCCATCATATCTTTTTCATAAAGAATATTTTACCTATAGCCTTGTTGACAAAAATTTAAAAGAGACCATAATCTTTGGTTTGCTCAAAGATATGAATGAGATACATGATTAGAAATAGTTGTTTTCTATTTAAATCGTCTTTTCCCAATTTGTTTTAATCTTTAAAATTGAAGGTAATGCACTAATCTCCTCGCCCTTTGTACAAAAATTACCCGGGCAAAAGACGAGACGCTCTAAAACTTTTTTTCATTCGTTGGAAAATTCTTTAGATATTGATCGGTAACTGCCTATAAGAATATGACTCGGTGCAGGCTTATAAATATCTAAAGTATTTTCCATTGTCGATTCCGTGTCATATATATATGAAAGTAAGCCTAGACTATCCTACGACAACGCAGAATATTTTCAGGTGTGGTTTTATTTTGTCATCCGAATGTTTCGGAAGTTTTCGGTACGAATTTTTATTCACACATCTAATTGCGAATAATGATTGTTTCAGGAAGTTCGAAATTTTTTCTACGCTCATTTCTAAATCAAAATCTCCGGACACGCAAATACAAAGAAGATGAAAAAAACTAAGAAAGACCATTGTAAAAAAGATGCGAATACAATAATGATTGTCGATCGAGATACGATTCGTAAACTCATCATTCCTCGAGAAAAAGTGGAAGAGAAAGCAGTAGTCCTCCCTGTGAATGCTTACGATAAAATTAAGGAAAATTCCCAGGTAATGAAGAAATTTGTCCTCAGAATCAGCCTCAATGCGGTTATCGTACTTGTTGGTGCGGCGTATTTCTCAGCAAACTTGAAAGGAGCTTTAACAGATTACGAATGACGAGCTTTGTAGACGACATCGTGTTCAGAAATAGGAAGTTGAGGGAGGGAGATTTCTAGCCTAATAAAGAATGATCTTGAACTAATTTCGAAGCTGGAAAGGAAATGATTTTCGTGCCAAATTTTCATAGAGAAAAGATTTCGTACGAGCCTCACCAGGATATGACGTCATCAAAAGAATTGGTCAAAATATTGACTGAGGGTGCCTAGGGGGGTGGAGAAGAGTAGAGCTATAAAAAGGAGTCTTTTAAAATATCAACTTGAGAATAAGATCGGAATCACACTTGGAAAATTTTCACCAAAATTGTCACAAAGTTTGTAACGATGTCTTCATAATACTAGGCCTGACATACAAGGCTTTTTCTATGCCAGGTAGTATACTATAGGTTTTATCTTGGATTACTCTTGGAAAAATTCTTACCGTTTTCATTACGACTGATGACGTCCTCAGGGAACCTGACCTACTTTAAAGACGAAAAAATTTCAACCTTCGCCACTTTCATGATACTAGGGCTGACCTACAGTATGCTACTAGGCTATACTGCGCCTGACATTCAATATGCTAGGGGCTTCAAATACTGTGTGCTAGGCTAACCAGCTAATCCTGACCCTTAAACAAGATTCTCTCTGTACTAACTACTTAGTCTAGGTTGAATCGATTCAACGGATAAATACCATCGAAGTGAAGAAGCAACTATCGGTATATAAAACGCTACACCAAGTTTCGGAGACACGTTAGCACCATTCTAGAATTTGTGAAAGTGAAATGTCTGAACGGGCCACTCATACGAGGCCTCGGCTATGGCCTCGTCCTCCAGAACAAACATGACGAACTAAAGATCGAGGCAAAAATGCCGTTTAATTTTCCATAGGAACGAACGGATAGCCGTTCGTTCTCCCATAAGACCTGTGTTAAAGACCGTTCTTAGTTCGTCATGTATGCTCCAGAATTACGTTTTCGGGTATGGAGGGGTGAGAGCTTTGATCTACTTCAAGGAAATGAACCAATTTTAAGGATTGCAACTTATACATTATGAGTAGAGAGATTTTAGACCTCGGAACCCCACCTCTTCCTCTTACTTCGAAATTAGTATCTACACAAAATCCAATCCCCTCAAACCCTGCGTATATTAATATGTGTTACGTGCACTCGAGTACTTACAAATTTATTTTTTCCTGTGTTAGGAAACTTCGTACGTCTCTCCTCACATGAAGACCGAAGAACCAAAAAACAGTTTAGAAGACGAACTATTGAAAGAAGAAATTCTAAATCAAGAGATAAGACGTTTACAAGAAAGACGCATATCAGACGTGCGTAACTTAGATGAATAAGTGATTTGTGTGAACTGATCCAAATGTATAGCTAAGAAAAGTGGATTTAGCTCGTAGCAGAACTCAAAGGATGAGAAACTATATACAGAGATATTTTTTGCACAGGAATTGAATGAAGAAGAGCGGTTGGAAAAAGAACGCATACTAGCTCGAAACGAGCAACTGAAACGAGAACAAGAAGATATCGTCAAAAAATGTAATTCGCTCATTTTGAGCACGCAATGCAAAGTTATCCAAGACGCACAGATCGTTGAAAAGGAACTTATGAAGTACGTTTCAAGAATTTGTAACATAAATACAGTTTTTTATTTAGTACTTAAACCAAAACAAGCAAACAGACTCCTTTCCTAGGTGAAAGTTATTCGTTAGGTACTTGTTTGTTGCAGATAACAATTTCGAATCCTAAATTGAGATTCTTCTCCTATGTAAAAGAAATTAGGCCTATTTTCTTATTTGTCTCAAGTACCCTATAGACTTCTAAATTTCTATTCCTATCTTTCTGTCAACCCCAGTCATTCGAGTGAATGTTTTGAATAATTTATTAGGTATTGCCAGGAGGAATATTTTACACCAGACCGACCACGAGTCACAAGCTTTTGATATTCTCACTTGAATATCTGTATTTTACAACTGTTGCTGTGACAGAATTTTGATTTTGATAGTCAACTTTTCGATAATCATATCAAAAAATGAATGCACACACACACACAAAAAAAAGCTACACAGATATAACATTACCTAGGTACTTTCTACTTTTCTTTTGTCTCTATCGTTTCATCTTAATTTTCAAGAGAGGAGTTTCAACAGAATGAGAACCTTATGGATGAAATGATGGAAAAAGAACGTAAACAGATATTGCAGGATATGCAAAAGAAAAGAGAGCAAGATTTGGCACGGAAACAGAAATACGCAGCATCTATCCTGGAACAAATCCAAGAAAACGAGAAACAACGTTTGCAAGAAATGAAAAGACAACAAAGGGTAATGATTCGCGAATATAAGTACCTCTTTAATGTAAGTGAAGAGGATAAAGCACTAATGAGTTTGGTTAGTGAGTATACACACAGAGGTGTAGGAAAAACAAAAAGTTTCAAAGGAAATTCTACGTTGGAGGGTCCTTCTCTGCACCATTTCCACTTATATGGGTCTTTAGAAATAAATCTAGACCAGCTACTTTAGAGAGAAAGTCACGCTATATTATACAATTATACCCACCTATTATTTTACCGTCAATATAGGAGTTCAAATTGAAGAAATTACAAGCAGAACAACAGACATGTGATCAATCTAAAAATCTACAACATGAATTCGCTTTACGCGCCGAATTGAAGAAACAAAACGAACAAATTAACGAAAATATTCAACAAGAAACAAAAAGGAAACGTGAACAAGAAAAACTTGAAAATATCAAGGTAAGTAAGAAACCAGCGATGATTAGGATTATAGTAGATAAATAACTGGAATTTGAATATTAAAGGGAAAGGCCATAAGTTACTTATACCGTCTTCAAAAACGAATCAAGTTTTAAAAATTTAAAGAAAGAAGAAGCAGGAGAAAAAAATAAATTTTTGACGGCATATCTGTATACACATATCTTTCAACCAATACTTTCCATTCACCTTGTCAACGTTAAATCTATCATGTGAGGTCGTGAGAATATCCAGCATACAGGTATTTGAAGAGTCCGATGAAAAACAGTACCGTCTCACAATGTACCGAACTATGAGTATCATTCCCATAAATTGGGATGAATCTCCCGTTCATAGGAGAGAAAGTCCCGCACACTACTAATTCCTGTCACGCTGCGAGGGTGTTTCTTGGAAATCTCTTCCGAAATTTTCCTTCAGTATATCTCTTAAAAAAAAGCGACTTGAGGAAAAATCTACTGTTCGAGTATTCAAGAATACAGCTTGTGTCTGAGACCTTAAATAATCCTACAAAAGTCTTCAACTTTGAAAAACTCACGGGTTCTTTAACGAAGTTAAACGAGGTGTGGCAGGGAACCTGAGGATTTGAAAAATATTGACGTACCAGAACTATGACGTCATCAAATTGTGATGTCACAAGACTGACCTATGACGTCATCAAATTATGATGTAACAGACCCAGACTTTGGAGCGAGATATGATAGTGGGGGACTTGGAAAAACGAGGAACGCAGGGAACATGTTTTATGAGTCAAATGGGATTTGGTATTGGAAATTAAAGGAAGCCTAGACCTAGATAAAGCTAGTATAAAGAAGGCCTAGACCTACTTTAAGCCTAGTATAATATAGTTTGAGAGTCTGAATTTTTCTCGAATCTCGAGCTATATACGTGTATGATAGCTCGATAATCGAAATTTTTTCCAAGTCCCCCTCCTGTCATATATATAGCTCGAGAGTCAAAATTTTCCTAAGTCCCCCTCCTATCATAAATGGCTCGAGAGTCGAAATTTTTCCAAGTCCCTCGCCTATCATAAATGGCTCAAGAGTCGAAACTTTTCTAAGTCCCCCTCCTATCGTATATGGCTCGAGAGTCGAAATTTTTCTAAGTCCCCCTCCTATCATATATAGCTCGAGAGTCGGAAATTTCTAAGTCCCCCTCCTATCATATATAGCTCGAGAGTCGAAATTTTTCTAAGTCCCTCTCCTATCATATATTCTCGAGAGTCGAAATTTTTCCAAGTTTTTCGCTGGACGGCGCACGGTGCACGGCAGATTTCTCAAATAGCCCCCCATAAAACAGGTTCCCTGTTAAAATTTCGACTCTCGAGCTATAGATGATAGGAGAGGGACTTGGAAAAAATTTCGACTCTCGAGCTATAGATGATAGGAGAGGGACTTAGAAAAAATTCGACTCTCGCGCCATATGTGAAAGGAGAGGAACTTAGAAAAATTTCGACTCTTTGGGTCCTCTCGATCTATATTATACCAGGCTTAAGATCTAGGGCTTCTTTATACTAGCTTTATTTTAAGTCTAGGCTTGCTGTCATTCTCAATACCAAATTCAATTTGACTCATAAAACAGGTTCCCTGCGTTCCTCGTTTAACTTCGTTAAGGAAGCCGTCGTTTTTCCAAGTTTTTCGCTGGACGGCGCACGACGGACGGCGCACGACGCACGCCAGATTTCTCAAATAGCCCCCTATAAAACAGGTTCCCTGCTAAAAATGTCAACTCTCGAGCTGTGTATGATAGGAGGGGGACTTATTTCGACTCTCGAGATATATATAATAGGAGGGGGACTTGGAAAAAATTTCGACTCTCGAGCTATATAATATGATAGGAGGGGGACTTAGAAAAATGACGGCTTCCTTAACGAAGTTAAACGAGGAACGCAGGGAACCTGTTTTATGATTCGAATGAGATTTGGTATTGAAAATTCAAGGAATCCTAGATTTGGAGAAAGGTAGTAAAAAGAAGGCCTAGACCAACTCCAAATTTTCCTAAGTCCCTCTCCTATCATATATGGCACGAGGGTCGAAATTTTTCCAAGTCCCCCTTCTATCATATATGGCTCGAGAGTCGAAAATTTTCTAAGTCCCCCTTCTATCATATATGGCTCGAGGGTCGAAATTTTTCTAAGTTTTTCGCTGGACGGCGGACGGCGCACGGCAGATTTCTCAAATAGCCCCCCATAAAACAGGTTCCCTGTTAAAAATGTCAACTCTCGAGCTATATATGATAGGAGGGGGACTTGGAAATAATTCCGTCTTCCGAGCTATGTATGATAGGAGGGGGACTTATTTCGACTATGGGGCTATATATGATAGGAGGGGGACAAGGAAAAAATGTCAACTCTCGAGCTATGTATGATAGGAGGGGGACTTATTTCGACTCTCGAGCTATATATGATGGAAGGGGGAGCTGGAAATAATGTGAACTCTCGAGCTATATATGATAGGAGGGGGGCTTGAAAAAAATGTCAACTCTCGAGCTATATATGATAGGAGGGGGACTTGGAAATAATTTCGTCTTTCGAGCTATGTATGATAGGAGGGGGACTTATTTCGACTATCGGGCTATATATGATAGGAGGGGGACTTGGAAAAAATGTCATCTCTCGAGCTATGTATGATAGGTGGGGGGGACTTATTTCGACTCTCGAGCTATATATGATGGAAGGGGGAGCTGGAAATAATGTGAACTCTCGAGCTATATATGATAGGAGGGGGGCTTGAAAAAAATGTCAACTCTCGAGCTATATATGATAGGAGGGGGACTTGGAAATAATTTCGTCTTTCGAGCTATGTATGATAGGAGGGGGACTTATTTCGACTATCCGGCTATATATGATAGGAGGGGGACATGGAAAAAATGTCAACTCTCGAGCTATGTATGATAGGTGGGGGGGACTTATTTCGACTCTCGAGCTATATATGATGGAAGGGGGAGCTGGAAAAAATTTCGACTCTCGAGCTATATATGATAGGAGGGGGACTTAGAAAAAATTTCGGTACTCTCGAGCTATATAATATGATAGGAGGGGTACTTTGGAAAAATGTCAACTCTCGAGCTATGTATGATAGGGGGGGGGAGGACTTATTTTGACTCTCGAGCTATATATGATGGAAGGGGGAGTTGGAAATAATGTGAGCTCTCGAGTTATATATGATAGGAGGGGGACTTAGAAACAATTTCGGTACTCTCGAGCTATATAATAAGATAGGAGGGGGACTTTGGAAAAATGTCAACTCTCGAGCTATATATGATAGGAGGGGGACTTGGAAAAAATGTGATCTCTCGAGCTATGTATGATAGGAGGGGGACTAAGAAGAATTTCGAATCTCGAGCTATCTCTATTATATAGAGAGAAGTTGCAAAATCGCAAATCCATTTAACTTTATTCCTATTTCACCTACGAACTTCAAATTTGTTTCCATTGCTTTAGCTTGCCCAGGAGAAGGTTTATGCGTATTAAATTTGAAATTACGTAATCAGGCGAATGGCGTGTAGTATATATCTTTGTGCCGGGGGGGAGGGGGGGTCATGAATGATTCAAGAGATGGAAAATCTGTATCATTCATTAATTATTTATTGATTGAAAATGCTAAGCAATCATTTTTGTTGACATTCATCGAAAATTAATTTGTGCTAGGCAATCATTTTTGGAAAATGGTTCTTTTTAACCGGAGAAGTTTTGAATACCCATACTATGAGTAATCGAATAGTGTAGGATTACAATATAGATTTTGCTTATCAATTATCTGAAAAAGTGGTGGTTTTCTTTCATTATTTCAAATTTAATGTGAGGACTGAGAAAAGAAAAACAATTCACGTCAATGATTCAAGGAAGTAACGGATGTCTCATTTTATTGCAATCTAATTGGAATGCCGAAACGCAAGAAAGCAAATCTAGGCCTGTTGACGTCGAGACGATCCTGTAGCCAAATGTCCATAAAAGTAGGACAAATTTACCACTAGTCCAACAAACTGCTGTTGTCGTTTCAGGTGATCTTATCGATAAAAGACATAATAATTGGAAAATAATTAGATTAGAAATTGAACTAAAAGAATACTAATGATAAATAAATATCAAGAATTTTGAAAATAATTTGAAATTTTATAATATTTAGCGGGTTTACGGCTTGTATATGATAGAAGGGGGACTTGGAGAAAATGTGAACTCTCGAGCTATATATGAGAGGAGGGGGACTTGAAAAAAATGTGAACTCTCGAGCTATGTATGATAAGAGGGGGACTTGGAAAAAATTTCGACTCTCGAGCTGTATATATAGGAGGGGGACTTGGAAAAATTTCGACTCTCGAGCTATCATATATACCTGGAGATTCGAGAAAAATTTATACTCTCAAACTATATTATACTAGGCTTATAGTAGGTCTAGGCCTTCTTTATACTAGCTTTATCTAGGTCTAGGCTTCCTCGAATTTTCAATACCAAATCCCATTTGACTCATAAAACAGGTTCCCCGCGTTCCTCGTTTAACTTCGTTAAGGAAGCCGTCGTTTTTCTAAATCTCCCTCCCATCGCATATAGCTCGAGAGTCGACATTTTTCCAAGTCCCTCTCCTATCATATATGGCTCGGGAGTCAAAATTTTTCCATGTTTTTTGTTGGACGGCGCACGGCAAATTGGTCAAGAAGCCCCCCATAAAACAGGTTCCCTATTAAAATTCAGACCTTCAAGCTATATATGATACGACCTTAAGGCTGCCCGATTTCCGTGATACGAGGGGGACTTAGAGTACCTTAGAAGGACATTCTGAGTCTTGCGGTGTTTGAAGCGTTGCATATCTGGCTCACTGAAGGTGCAATGTCAACTGGTGTACGAGACATTGCATACCTAGCTACGCAAAGGGGCTATTTTTCAGACTACGACCACCGAGCCATGTGTTACAGGAGGGGGACTTGGAAAATTGTTGAGCTCTGAGCTTTGGCGTATGGCCGACTTTTTTTCCGATAGCCCCCCCACCCCCCCACCCGATAAAACAGGTTCTCTGCTAAAAACTTGGTAGCGCTTTCACAACCAAAATGATTACGAGACAATAGAAGCAGGATATATGTGATGCGATCTGCGAAACCATAGGATAAGTCGCGCTGGCGGGACCCCCCCTGTGTAAAACCTACCTTCACAATACGCAACTACACATGCTATACACACAAATATCTTCGTATTGTTTGCCGAATATTTGCGCCACGATGTTACTCAAAAGAAATCATTTTGGTTAACTGCATGTTGATATCGCTATATTCCGAGGCGAGTTTTACATGGGGGGTCCCGGCAGTGCGACTTATCCTATGGTTTCGCAGATCGCATCACATATATTCTAAATGAGATATCACATTCATCGCTTGTGTCGTATATGCTGCTCCCATCCTCCATTGTGGAGCGGGTGCGGGTTGCATAAACATTAATTTTGTTTCCTGTAAGACCGGTATCGACCTTTTCGGGTACAACTTCAGTGTTGGAAGAATCTCCTCGGCGGAACCCTTTCATCTTGGCAACCGTCAAGTTGCAGTGTACCCTGGAGCGTCAACTTTAACACACTCAACAAACACAACATGGAGCTAAATTGCTGTTGAAGTCTCTTCTTCTTCTACCTTCATGTCCCTATTCTGAGTTTTCTTCTTCTAGAATATGTTCTGCATGTACATGGCACGCAGTTGTTGAGAAGGCATAGTGTGGGTCTGCATTCCTCTATTCCATTCTGTATCCATGGGATCTTGTAGTTGCAAAAGCGAACACTTGGTTCCATGTTACCGGGCTACTTGGAAACAAACACTTCATCGACCCCAAACTCTTGCAGTGACGGAACAAGCTTGCCTCGCTCATGCCTCTACACCTCCCACTCAAAAAACGTGTTCTGTAGTCCATCATTCTGTCCTTGACACGTTTTCTGCTTAAATTTCTTCAACTCATAAACTTGTTGAAGCAGCCATGACCGCTCAACGCTTGCATTAGAAGAAATTTTAGCTGACCATGGTCTCGAGTCATCCACTCATCAAAGTCGCGTATTAACGTACAGATCATACTTTTCTCTAGCTCACTCTGCTGGGCAATTCTTGCTTTCCATTTCTCAAACAAGGTGCGCCTGGCCTCCTGCTTGAACCGTATAGCCTCTTGATCAGTCTTTGTCCTATTCTTTGCTTTAAACATCACCTGGATTGGTAGTGAACGCGCTAATATGCAAAGAGCTTTTGTTGAGACATTGCGGTAGGCACTAACACACCTCCACCTCGTTCCATCTCTTTCCTTCTGTATGCTTTCTTCATTGATTCGGGCAATACAGGGGCACCGTATAAGAGGATCGACAATGTGATGCTCATCATGATCCTCGGTCCTCTTGGATATGTCGACCAACGGTCCGCCTTTTCCGCTGCCCTCAGGAAATACACGTGGAATCGAACCAGATGCTGAGGTACTTCACCACCTTCTTGATCGTGATTTCCACACCTTGCAGGCGAAAGGTGGGTGGACTGGACTCGCGACAGGTCATGAATAATATGGCCACCGTCTTTCCTATTGCGTGTCTTAGTCTGACCGATTCGATCGAACGCGTCACTGCCTCTAGTGTCTCATTTACCACGATTTCTACCACCACCACCACAATTGTTTCGGCAGTGCATATCACCAGGACGCACCATAAGAGCGCCCCAATGACCGACCTCTGTGGCACCCCACAAGTAAGTATGTGCTTTACTGTACGCGCAGATGTCTCTGCTTGAATTTCTCGGCAGCGAAGATAGCTGCTGATCATCCTGAGCACGTATGCAGGTATTTCTGCGTCCATAAGAGCTTTAAATATCGTATTCTAGTTATACCTACAACAATAAGTCATCTGAACAACTCATTAAGGCTAATCGAAGCAAAAAAGTTTTTTCAATAATATTGTTCTATTAATTGTAGGTAGAAGCCACGAAATTGTCTTCAGTTCTTAGTACCTATTCTATTACATTCCTTCTAAGCTCATTATAAGCATATACCTTTAATTACTTGAAACCATTTCGACTTTACCGCTTTAAGCTTGTCTCCGTGGTAGAACGCCACCGTTTTTGCTCATAAATTTTCTCGCTCAGGGTCCTTAAAAGCCAAGACAACATCAACTAAATTTTTTCAGGCTTTTTCTGCGATGTACAAAAAAAATTAATGAGTTTTTTGTAATCTATCTTTTTCTTCTAACACTTTTGCATCAAAATTCACGGTTGAAAAGGTCTGAGACTAGTAGATAAGTGCTGAAATACATATTTTTTGATACCAAATCCTGATCAGGAAATACCAGAGGCTAGACGAAGCTGGGGAGCAGTGTAAACAATCGCTCCTGTGTATAAATTTTACTGCGAGGCCCCATGCCACATTTTTTAATTTTTTTTTCGTTTCCATTTTTTTTTTTTTCTCCAGACAGAATTAGGAATTTTTTGCCTAAAAAATCCTCAAAATAACCTTGCGTCATAGACTATAGCCTTGTTAGCCTATGCGTTACAGCGGCCGGCTTTGCGAAGTCCCTAACAAAGAACTATAATTAGAGTACTTCTCAATCAAGTTGAAAGATTATTTTCTCTTACAAGTCTTATAGTCTACGCTGGCTCTAGCAGTTCGACATGACTAGAGACCGGATTCCTCGACGTTTGGCACTTTTTTTTGTAGAAGAGGCGAACACAATATGATGAAATATGAATACGAGTCATGGTGAGAGGAAGCATGAGTGAAGAAAATTTTTTGCCGAAATTAGCCGAAAGTATAATTGGTCAAAAACGCCGAAACTGTGCCGAAAATGCAGATAAGTGAGGGAAATTGTACAATTGATGTCTTTTGCGCACACAACGTCATCGATTAATCGACACAAAAAAAGAACACCGTGTTTTCTCTTACCGTATCTCTACGCTTGAAAAATATTCATCCCAAAACCGTCAAAATGCACCTGATAGTGATGTACAATAAACAATTTTTTTGATCTTATTTAATTGTAAAACTGAATTAGAATTAATTTGTAAGAATTTACTTTTTCGTCGAAAATACGTTTTTTTTTTTACATTTGCCGAGAAATGCCGATTGTTCTTATTTTGAAGCCGATAATGAATTTTTTAGCTGCCGGGAATCCGGTCCCTAGAAATAACGCATGAAAAGCTCTACCAACTACATTCTTTAATTAACAACTCTTCCTTGTTTCATAAAAACATGAGATTACAACCTTGTTTCATAAAAACATGAGATTACAGTGAATTGTTTCATTCTCTGGTTTCACCAGATTCAGCAACTAGTAGAACGTAAATTAGAAGAAGAAAAGGAATTGGAAATAGTTCATCGGAAGGAAAAGCAACGTCGCGAACGGGAGCTAGCGCGTTTATGGAAAATACAAAAAAATTCTCAATCTTTACAACACCTGAGAGATGAAATTGTTGCGGAACGAATCCAAGAAGAAGTAAATTATTGTCCATTTTCATAAATACCATCACTACCTAGTGTTTTTTTATCACTCAAGATTGAGACATGTCTATACCTCCAGAAGTAATTCACAAACACGCTATCAACGTCGATTGTATAATCATTACGATCCCGCTAATATCTACTTTTATATTTTTGGTTTTTCGACTTTAAAGAAATGAATACATTTTCTTATTAACGTCTCATAAGTTTTTTACATCCTACAAAGTTTGCTACAAGGCCTCGATTTGGGTGTTGAACCACTCATCCCTACGGAGTTACGTTTTCCAATATTTTCATCGGCTCCAATAAAATACATTGTGACGTGCAATAAGTCTGTACAGTATTCCAAATCCTTCTGAAAATTCGAAATACTCACACGAATATTTTCCAGCATTTGTCATCGAAACTGTTATCTTTAACTACCGGTACAAATTTTTTAGACATTTCAGCCTTCCGATAGTGCCGAAATCCCTGTACCGAGCTCTCTGAATATTCTTCATTTGAAACAATTAGAATCTACAAAAGTCAAGAAGTTCCTCTCATCCGAAATTTCCATTAAACTTGTTGAATTTTCCCGATTTATTAATTTTTTTTTTTTTCGAGCCTTGAAAAACATCAATTATTTTTAGAATCTGAACTTCTAAGAGCCATATTGAGTTCATGACCAAGTATTCGCTCATTCGCACACTAATTCCAATACCATTACACGGTTCCGGTCTCTTGAAAAAAGTTCCTAATCTTCTGACATTCACTTTTACCCACAGATACAACGAAAATGGCGCGAGCGAGAACTAGAAACTGCCCGAAAGAAAAAACAAGAGATCGTAAATCTGAAATCGATTCGGGATCAGCAAATTTGCCACAAACAACGAGCCCACGCGATAGGAGCGAGCGAAAAAGAAGAGGAGGCTGAAAAGAACGCTTCTGAAAATGAAAAATTACGAAACGAACTCCTTGATTTGCGGCTCAAACAGAATGAGGTCGAGCAGCCATACTCTTGATGATAACCTCGTGTTGGACTTTCTCACTTTAAAATATCTTCTTAGCTTTCGTTTGTTGATGTATTCATTATTTTACTTTTGCAGAAAATGAACCAATATAGAATAATTCTACAAAAACAAATTCGAGAGAAGGAACAAAGGAAGCGAAGACAACGTGACGAAGCGCTCAAAGAACACGAAAATTCATTAATTCGACTGCAGCGAGATGATCAAATGGTGAAAGAAACAATAAAACATAAAATAGATCAAATAAGGTAATCATTCTCAACTGATTCAGAGTTCGGAATATTCGATATTCTGTAAAGAAATTTAGTTGCAAGAGCTAAGAGATAGAAAGTGACCCTCAATAGTGTTGCGTAATTCGCCAAAAAATGATTCAGTAATCTTCATTAAAGCAAAAGATTAGGCGAGCTGTTCTAGGAAATAAAATTAATTTTGTCAACTTGATAATAGAATCCTATCGGAAAAGAGAAAAATTTGAATTTATTAGGTTGGAGGCATCTTCCAAAAGGTTCCCTTGTCCGTAAATCCATCCATGATCTTAATTTTGGTAAACGGGCAATTACCCGACAACAGCAATCAAAGATAGACAAATTCTATCAACAATTTAAACTCTCCCAAATCGATGCGTGTCTTGGTGCAGCGAATTAGTCAAATAAAATAAGTTTTCCATCTCACTTTACAGATCAGGAAACGTTCCTCGCCGCTATGTGAATCATCTAGAAAAGCATTTCAATATAGCACCCCCGGTCATTGTGAACCACACACCATCGCCAACAATATGTGCAGAAGAAACTGATACCAATAATCATCAGTAATTGTATTTTTACCGAAAATATAAAACACTTAAAACTGCATTCTGTGTGGATATTGATTATTTCGAAGGCCAAACATGGAGGACAAATATGCCAGCAGAGGTTTCTTGTCTTCGTGTTTCTTCAGTACGTCAAGGACCTGTTTGTCGACAACTTTTTGAAGTTCCTTCCTTTGAGGATTCGGGTGGTAGGACTACAAAATGAAAACATAATAAGAATGAATGACTCTTAATTCTATAACTTTTTTTTTTTTTTTCAACGGAAATGTATATCGATACCTTCTTTTTGGGAACGAAGATAGTCTTGTCTCCTTTTTTAACTTTCTTCTTTTCGACAACACGTTTGAAGAATTTATCGTTCAATTCGGAGGGCAATTCAACTTTGCTAACATCGAGCTTCGTTTTCGTTCCGATTACATGACACTGTTGCACTCTACGCAACGGAACACCATTCAACAAATATGGTCCGGTAACCAGGAGTAAGCCACTGTCCAAATTTTTCAGCAAGACAACACGTTTGCCCTTATTTACTCCAGCTAACAGAATTAATACAGTGCCCGGGGTTAAACTTGATCGGAAATGACGTTTGTGTTTGGAAAATAAACCTCGAACGCGGTGTGTATTTGGCCTGAAACAAAGTAAGCATATTGATTAGAAACATTCTTTTCAAAATTATCAACACATTCTGACTGACACGTTGATGATTTGACCGAGATGAGTTAATAATCGTCCACGTAATTGTTTCATATAGAGTCGTGAAATTGAAAGAGCTCATTCTTGAATAAAGAAAATATGACATAGGTAACGAATACAAACGATAAATAGCTCCCTCTTTAATAATTATCAAGAATGAAATAAAAAAAGTCACGGTCAGCCTCGTCTTTCCGGAGGTAATTTTTTACATAAGGGAGCAAAAACGATTTTTCTCACAAATCAAATATGATTAAATGTGTTCGAATTATTTAAAAAAAAAAAAATTGTAAATAAAACTTGAACGTATGAACTCAAATTGAATTCTATACATCTCATGTTGCTTCCATTTGTGTCTCTGACTCACGAGAAATTATCGTCAGAGGGCATAAAGTGAAAGATTTCAATTCTATTCGAGCATTATAAAAGCGCTGATACATTATATCGCATACACCAGTGACTCCAGCTCGATTTAAATCGCAGTATATGACCTCTCACATAACTTGACGAAGGGTCGCGGACGAAAGAATTTGCAAATCACGAAGAGTTTCCAAAGATCTTTCTATATTTTCGAAGGATTCGTTTCACCCATCTGTGTTTCTACATTTATAATCCCCCAATTTTTTTTTCTTCTTTTCTTCTGTACCATCAGTTTACATCATCACTGTATCTTACATCGGTGTCTCCAACAAAAAATTATTATCAGAGGGCATAAAGAGAAAGATATTTGTTTTTATCCGAGCATTATAAAAGCGCTGATACATTATGTTTCATGCACCAGTGACTCCAGCTCGATTTCACAAACAGTGCTTACGCCATATTTTCTAAAAATGCCCCAAGCCAATAGAAATTCAACCAACTACCAAAGGTTCTGATAAACCTTTCCTTAACATGATAAAAAATTCGATTCTCGAGCAATTAATCGACGTCTCATGATGAACAGTATGTACTAGTAATGAGAAAATATGATTTGTATACTCAAACATATTATGTACATCATCACTGTATCTTACATCGGTGTCTCTAACAAAAAATTATTATTAGAGGGCATAAAGAGAAAGATATTCGTTTTTATCCGAGCATTATAAAAGCGCTGATACTTTATGTTCCACGTACCAGTGACTCCAGCTCGATTTCGCTAACAGTGCTTAAAACGCGTCAAGTGAATGAAAATTCAACCAATTACCAAGGGTTCTGACAAACCTTCCCTTAATTCGCATGAGGAGGCTCCACTAGGAGCGCCAATTTTTGCACCTTTTCGGTCACTTCTGTACATTAGAACATTGGTTATGATCGAAGAATTTTCTTTTTTTGAACTCACACAATTCTTTCATACTTGTTATAATAAGTAAAAAAACTTGTTCGGACTAGTCTCTAAAAGTTTGTTTCAAAGAGCGTAGAAAGATTTTTATCATCATTCGCTTATGGGTGCTTTACGATGATCACCTCTTCGGACAGCTTCCAAATTTTGGCCCTCGCTTCGCCCACTTCGCATCCTCATGCGAATAAGATGGAAAATTCGGTTCTCGAGCAATTAATCAACGTCTCATGATGAACAGTATGTACTAGTAATAAAAAAATATGACTCGTATACTCAAACATAATGTACATCATCACTGTATCTTACATCGGTGTCTCTAACAAAAAATTACTATTAGAGGGCATAAAGAGAAAGATATTTGTTTTTATCCGAGCATTATAAAAGCGCTGATACATTATGTTCCATGCACCAGTGACTCCAGCTCGATTTTGCTAACCGTGGCCGTGTATACCTTGAGTCATGTTTTCTAAAAATACTCGAAGTAAACCGACCTATCACCAAGGCTTTTAGAAAATCATTTAACCAATATGAAGGAAGATTCGATTTTCTCATCATTAATCAGCGTCTCACGATGAACACGCACTGTGTACTAGCGATGAAAATATGATCTGTACACTGGACCATGTATAAAATATCACTGTATCTTACATCGGTGTCTCCAATAAAAAATTAGAATATTAGAGGGCATAAAGAGAAAGACATTCGTTTTTATCCGAGCATTATAAAAGCGCTGATACATTAAATTGCATACACCAGTGACTCCAGCTCGATTACACTAACAGTGCTTACCCAGTCACGTTTTTTTAAAAATGCGTGAAGTGACTGACCAATTACCAAGGATTTTGGAAAACATCTCACAATATGAAGAAAGATCAAATTTTCTCATCACTAACCAGCGTCTTCAATTCGGACCGGTCTGCGATTCTGGTCAGCGATAGAATCGCACTTCTACAGAAATGAACTATAGACACCAACAACGACGCACATAGACTTCCCCTTATTTCCATATCAGTTTCGTTGAAAATTATCTCAATGATCCTAGCGGTTGCCCGGTCGGAATCAGCGTCTCACGATAGACGATGGACAGTGAATATGATTTGTACACTCAAATGTACTGTATGTACCTATATTATAACTGTATCTTATATCGGTGTCTCTAACGAAAAATTATCATCAGAGGGCATAAAGAGAAAGATTTTATTTCTATTCGAGCATTTTAAAAGCGCTGATACATTATATTGCATACACCAGTGACTCCAGCTCGATTAAAATCGCAGCGTATGTTTTCTTACATAACTTGAAGAATTCTCAGGTAGGAAAAAGAATTTACAAATCACCAAGGGTTTTCGAAAAATCTTCCCATATTTTCGGAGGACTAGTATCACCCATCAGATTTTCCCGATTTATAATCACTCGCAAATTTTCTTTTGAATTTCAAGTTTTGTGGAACGTTAGCGCCAAAAAATAAATATTCCAACTTCCCAAAAATAATTTTCATTTATCCATCGTACTTCGCTTCGAGATCTCTTGACAAAAATTATTGACCGATAGTATTTGATTTTTATTTGACTATTACACAGGCTGCAAATAATCGCTTTCATTGACTAAAAGTTCCCCAAGGATCGCAATTCAACCATGGACCCCAGAAGTTATTTCCTCAATAAAGAATGTGATGAACTCAAAACATTCTTTCTTCGTAAAAGTTAGGGATAGAAACACAGATGCGTACTGGCATAATCGAAATGAACATCGATTTTCCGCGAAATTCTCATCAATAGAGAATATACATATACACTCGAACAATGGTTAGTTAGAACCTAATATCATGAAGACATACATGCATCGAGTTTCATGCACTCGACTTACACTCCTATCTCATGTTAAAGATACGATTCCGGAAAAGTGCACCATGCGGACGAATAATCAGTGAAGTAATCTTACCAACATAAATAAGAAAATTTAATGGTTGTGCCACTCATCAGCGTCTCAGAATGAACATCATCAAATGAGGAGATTTGCGAGAGGCGTTTAATATACGAGTTCATACAGGATAACACCCCATAAAATGATTGTGTCCCACGACAAAACTCGATCGTATGTAATAATTCACGCTGTCATAATTTACCTTTTGATGCTAGGATAGTGAGCTTTCCTTTTGCGGTGTATTTTTCTTGTTTCGCCGTTCTTCTCACCTTTGATGGGTTTTTCAATGATGGAAGGTCGCTGTTTCTTTCTCTCCTGATAAAAGAACGAACATAGTGAAACGCAAGATGAATATTATTACTAATATAAATTTAGATACAACGTATGAGAAAATGTTAGCGATGTATACATGTTGATAATAAAACTAGCATAGCACACACCTAGAATCGCTTATTAATTTCGGCTAACACTTAACAGTTATCTGTGCATCTATCACAGAAACTAGCGCGATATAGCCTTCGGATAGTACGTAAAATGGCAAAATTCACTTACTTTAGGCTTCACTTCAATTCCCTTGGCTTTCAGCTTGGCCAACTTCGACAACTTCTTCTTTCTATTTTTGTCGGCTTCAATTTTGTTGATGAATCGCCACTTACCACGATACATCATGGCCTTAAAATGAACTTTTCCGTAAGCCAAACTTTTTGACTCTTTCGTCACAGCATCAGCTTTGCTAGGAGTTGTAAGTTTTCCAGCGTCAGCCGGAATTTTAGGCTTCGGCGTTTCAACGGGTTTCCTACCTCCCATCTGTAATAGATGAGGAAATGATGAATATATTGAACATGGGACGATTGAGACCAAAAAGTAGGAATGTCGGGTACAAAATCTGAGTAGAAAAATCTACAGTGAAGTTCTCGAAGAACACATTACTCGAGAAGTACACACCAGTTAATGGCCATTATAACGTAACGTTTCATACAATCATCAGAACAAACCGATACTTACCGTCACAATAATCCACAACCTAGCAGAAGAAACATAGACCGTGAAGAAAAAATTATAACAATTATTGATGTGAGTTTTCGATGTAAATTATGACACGCCGCCAACTAAACTCAAAACCTCTCACACATTTACAATTTTATTGCTCTTTCACAGAATAATTCACATACGCTGGAATCTTGGACTTTGTCTTTTTGACTTTCGAATGAAAGATAAGCGACTACAGAGAATTCATCGATGGATGGTTGCTGCGACATCTTGTGGAGTTTATTATAATCAACGAGTGAGAAGAGAACGATTAAATTCATTTGACCGAAAAGAACGAACCACACAGGTCATGAGTCATGACTGACTGATTCATGATTGCTGGAAAAAATATCATTATTATTGATATCATTCATTTTTATTATCAGTTCGAATGCGATCACTTTTTAATAAGCAGGTACTTTGGACCCGTGGACCGTATTTGGACCACTTTGGTCGCCAAACTGCTTAAAATTACTTTTCACCAATCGTCTTCGTATCAGCTATCGTCGACTTCTTTTACCTATAATTGCCCACGTAGAAGTATTCACAGATACCGACTCTCTAGCCTACCGGTGACCAGCTGACTGCCAGTGAGTAAATTTAACATTTAAAGACGCAGTTTTCCTGACTTTCAAAACGCAATCCTCCATCATTACAGGATATAATTAATATGTCATCGACTGTAATCAAAGAGAGCCCGAACGCGATTCCCGCCGATGTACTTCTTGCTGAAAAAACCCTGGAAATTATTAGGGTGATGGAAATGTCTCTTCATATTCTTAAAACGAGATTCAATGATAATCCTGATCAGTGGATGAAGGCTATGTTTCATGTTCTGAAATTGAGAAATCTCGAGTACCTACGGGAAGAATGTCATGTCCATTCTGAATCGGAATCACTCTGTCAGAAAGTGCACGACAACATAACTCGGATGTATTCAGAAATTGAAGCTCAGAAACAAAGTAATAGAGAATGTGATATTAGAAGTCGTGACGATTTCATCTCGACCGCCAGTTCGTTGACCACACTATTCAGAAAGTTCACAAATTTGCTCGTCAAGACTGAGGATTCTTTTATTAATAGCGACATTCTTAAAGACATGAAATTAATTTCGGGAAACATCACGAATTTTATTTCAAAATATGAACGAGAGAATGCAAAAAACGCTGGAAAGAATGAAATAATTCGGAAAGAGACATCATCCGCCATTCCGTGTAAAACTCCATCAACCGGTTCAACGCTTAATGACGAAAGTAAAATCAAGAACTCTAAACCAAATCATAAAGAACCTATTGTTACCGATGGTATCCCATATCTTAACCCAGTTTTCTCGACGTTAAATAAGAAAATTATAGCTAACAATACAGCCAAAAATGTTGGCGCGAGTACTTCAACTTCCACGACACCATCGTTAGATAACTCGTCGATTCCCAAACCATGGAGATTACACGAAAGCGATCGATCACTTTCTGTCGATTCTCTGAATAAGAATCTTCCAATCACTTCTCTTGTGAAACAATTGAACTCATCTTTAGGCGATAAATCCGAAGCGATCAAAATTCTTAATGATCGTGAATTTTATTGTAAAGTATGTAACTGCCCAATATCAGCTTGGCAAAATGTGATAGCTCATATTCAGGGTAAACCTCATTCGAAAAATTTGAACTCGATGAAAGGTCAATCTAAGAAACAACCAACTGATGGAACACCAAAAGCTAACGATGATGTCAGAGATGAAACGACACAGTCTCGAAGTACGAGCAATCTACATTTGGAATTATAATTGCAAACATCATTTTGCGTATTAAATTTTGAGAATTTTCTTCAATTGTAAAAAATGGTTTATATTTAGATATTTTTCGAACTTTTTAATGACCGAAGCTCCTAGAGTTCTAATAATACTTCAATAAAGTATACTTTCATTATTTAGTTTGCCTTGACGAATGGAAGTATGTCCATGTTTGAGAATATTGTTCTCAATAAAAGAGTCAACTCAGTACTCTGGGAAATTTGATCCTACTTCCTTGAATCTGACTGGAATTTTCAAGAAAAATGAAATTCTTTCACTGGCTTTTCTTCTCTCTTCACAACGGAGTACAACGAAAACAAAATGATGTGGTTTCATTATTTCCTTCTAATCACCTAATAAGACAAATGTCAAATAAATATTTCAAATCGCGTGAATCATACATTTATTGTGAGTTCAGAATCGTTCATGGAAGAAGGAAAACTGTTACGTAGAACTCGGTATAAGATAGTACAAATAATACCTTTCAATAGCACAACATCCTGATTTCACGAATATTATCCATCACATCAACTGGATAGCTTCAATAAACACTTCATAACCGTATCCAACTTCTATACGAACATCAAAAAGTTACGCATGCCGGTAAACTTCCAAAGAAGAGACTTAACGATGATTGCGGATAGGCTCATTAAACTGATTCATATACATCAACATCAGCTTGATGTGGGCTTTAATTTTGGCACTATTGTTTCTTAGTGCATCAATGCGAGCATTTAAGCATTTTTTCTTCGCATCTACGAATAATAACGCTTCCTCTAGCGTAAACGACAGATGATATCCGTATCCTATATTCAATAGTATTGATGAAAAATCTTCTACATTGGCCTGCATGAAGAAATTGCAACCAATATCGGATAGTAATTTAAATGTTTCTTCTTGGATCTTACATTCTTTCATCGTTTCAATTACTTTCTCCAGTTGTTCGTACTCTGCTAAATCGGAATTGGCTCGATCCAATTCATCACAAATCGTCGCCAGATCAGCACGCAATACTTCGTTGACGTACGTTTCATACTTTTCTAATTCCTCTCCGGAAAACATTATTCAAAGTGTGATCGTATTCAAATATTCAAAATATCGGGAAACAAACCCTGAACAAAACCAAGGAAACAATAATATTATTCAACTCTATCATTGTAGTCTGCCCGGCTAGTCGTAGTCGTCTTATCACTTACGGCATGTTCTTATCAGACGATAGTTCATTCATCGGCAGAAGTTCAGAAGCATGTGTTTCTCTTACGAGTTTCAGATAAATTACAGTATCATTAGAACAAGAGTGAAAATAACTTATCTAATAAATGAGTATGCATATCCGGAAAATTCGAAGTCAAAAGTTGTTCTAATTTTCAATACTTTTATTTCTTGAGTGTTTTGCCATGGCTCCTAAAATCAGTGGATTTGGCTTTTTTATGAGTCTGAGTGGGACATGTCTGGGAATTGGATTTGTAATCAAGTAAATATTATGATGCACAATTAGCCCTCATGATCTGAACACTTTGAATTACTTTTTTATTCTTCCAAGTGTAAATCGTATGATGGAAAATGTTACAGAGATCGGATAGGAGGGAAAAAATATACTTACGACACTGATGCTGCCAAGAATAAACTGTTCATAGTAACTGGAGCAACCACTGGTTTGGGGAAAGCAACTGCCCACGAACTAGCCCTACGAAAAGCCAAAGTCATCTTAGCTTGTCGAGATATGCTCAAATGTCAATCGGTGGGTTTTAAAATTGTAATGGGGATTCGATCCTATTATAATTATATTGACGTAAATTCTTTGTCTAGGTTGCACAAAACATTCGTTATTCTTCAAAAAATAAAGCAGTTGAATGTCGAGAGTTGGACTTGAGTTCACAGGAATCTATTCGCACGTTCGTCGAAAAGTTCAATGAAAGTATGATGTTATAAATCGAAAATATGATGAGCTATGATAGTAATTACAAGGAAAAGTCTCGTAATCACACCACTCAACTTTCGCTTTTCAAACTCATAATGTTTATCAGAGAACACCCTTGACTTTTTGAGCGCGAATACGTAGTATTTCTTGCTTTCTTGTTCATTAGAAATTCTAGACAGTTGTTGCTAGAAGTAATTCACTACATGCTACAATTTCATTGTTTCCACAGAATACAAAAAATTGGACGTATTAATTAATAACGCCGCTGTCATGGCTCCTCCACGGCAAACAACGAAAGAGGGAATCGAATTACAACTCGGAGTCAATCACATGGGCCATTTTTTGCTGACCACTTTACTTCTACCTAAATTAGAAGTATGATGATTTATTCCACGAATGTTGTAATATTAATTTTAGTCCAATTATCTCCATATTATTTTAAAACGCTGCACTGTTTTTTCTCGTGTCTTGACGGCTTTTGTTGAGCTACGAGGATAGACAGGGAGGTATCACCACCTCCCTCCCAAACGGGAATCTAAAAATCGGAGACTTTGACCATTCGAGATGAAAAAAAAAACACTGTTAATAAGTATTGTCATATTTTTAATCTCTGTTCTTCATGGTCTGTATCCGCGAAATTTCTTCTATATTATCCCCGCTCCTTTCTCGAAAACAAAACGCGCTTTTTATATTTCCTTGATAAAACCTGAACTTTTTTCTATCAATTATGAAGATCAAATCCTTTCTATCAGTAAATAAGGTAATTCGACTTCAAGCCTTCCATTTTTGCATGATGTCTAGAATGTTGACCCAAATTGACCGACCGGGACGAATCCTGGCTGATACTAAAATTAAAAGGATTGAAGGTCACCGAGCTGGGACTGTGGGAAGACTCAGTACATTCAAATGAAGTTATTGTTTCCTGGTATAGTTTGTAGCCTCGTTTCAAACCCGTTGGGATGACTAGTTTACGCCTACATTACTCTAATAAAATTATTGTTCTATTTGCGCTACCACAAGACTAATACAACTCAATCTTGGAAAATGAAAAGAAAAAAATAATTTGTGATTTTAGGCTGGTGCTCCGAGTCGTATTATAAATGTTACCAGTTTGAATTACAAAAATACCAAAATCAATAGAGAAGATTTTAATTCAGTGAAATCGTACAACCCGATGGAAGCGTACAAACAAAGTAAAACAGCCAACGTCATATTTACGATGGAATTAGCAAAAAGATTGGAAGGTAGGTGGAATTAATGTTTCCAATAATGTTGTACTTATAGTCATATTAGTTTTATAATTATCAAGATACGTTTTTCTGTTTTCTACATTATGTGCGAATTTTTATCAAAAAGTAGTGATCAACTAAAACTTGCAGGAACAGGAATTACAGTGAATGCGGTATACCCAGGTGTCACAAACAGTCATCTTATGAGACATTCTAGTTACTACAAAAGTTACCTATCGTCTATATTCATGAAACCGTTTTTATGGATGTTTATAAAAAATGTCAAGCAAGGATCTCAACCTATTCTCTACGCTGCCATAGATCCTGAAATGCAAGATATATCAGGATATTTAATTAGGTACGTATAGATTCCGTAACTGTACAAAGATAGAAAAAGTTAATTTCTAATACGAGCGCGTATCTGGGAGTAAAGCAAATAGAATACAATATCTGCATCGATTCGAAAAACATTTCTTCTGAAGCACTAAAAGCATTTTTATTTGCTCGAAAATATGAAATCATTACGTAAACTCCTCAAAGAAGTTTGGAATCCTTCTTTTTTCACGAGAGAAAAAAAAAACAAATAAATAAGTAGTAGAAGAAGTGAAAGAAGTACGAGAACGACGAAGGCGAATACAACCAGGGAAATTCTTCCTAAACCAGAATAAAAGAAATGGTGCACTAGGATATTAAAAAAATTTGTATATTTCAGCACCAACTTCATAAAGGAGCGTTTAGAACTTTGTCCACAAGAAGATGAAAGTACGCTCAAGTGGTTATGGTACGTGAGTAGGAAATGGACTAAATTAGCAGACTCCTCGTAAGAAGAAGATGACAATAGCGCAAGTCAGATACCACTCGTGCGTAGAAACTAAATTATTTATTAAAAATAAAATCTTTTCTTTTCTCTTCTCATTCAAATTCATTCATTTCACCGGTAACCTGACTGTCTTCAACTTGTCCAGTTGATGGTATGTATACTTTGAAACTATACTGACGCAAGGAAAATGAACTCTACAAAGATGGAAAAGAAAAATTCAGAATCATCTTTAACAAATCGATTAAAAAGATACAATCTGTACTCTTTACTTACAGGATTGAAAACGGTACAATCTTTCTGAGTGATACTGAACGGACTTCTCTGATCTGCCACGACTAAAACGTCGGGTAATGGATACAGCATCAGAGCCCATATTTCTCCCCAGTACACCGGACAAACTGATGGGGTTAAAGGTACTAAATAACATTGAGCTAAAACTGATTTAACAAACTTTTAAGAAAAAAACAAAAAGGTGTCAGTCACCAAGATTTATAATCAACCTATGCATCCATTCTCAACATGTCATGGGTACTCACGTGCATCGAAATGTCTCCAGACTCGGGATATTTAATAGAGTTTCTACACATTTTCGTGACGATATCTTCACGAAAAACACAGATTTCCTGGGTACAATATTGTATCCGAGTCGGATTGGTAGTGAATACACTTCGTGGAACACGTTTTGTGAATCCTTCAGTAATAAATGATGGTAGAGGAGGCCTACATAAAATTTTTCAAGTTTCAGATTAAGATATTGTCAGTTCTCATTAAGATGAAGCAAAGTTTCAGACCTACCTGGGAAGAATATTAGCAAATGGAGAATCTGTTGGGCCGGCTATTATCACGAACGTAGTTTCCGCTAACAGTCTATCATATTGACTAATAATTTCGCCCAATTCCATTAATTTTTCGCGCAAAATATGGGTATGTTGACCACCATACGGTTTCGACAGAAAATTACCCATTAATACGATGGCGGTAGGTGAATAATCGTTGTACCCAGAGAATAACAATTTCAATTTTTCTATAACCTTTCCAAACAACAATACAACGAGTTAGATTACTTTAATATGAGATAGTTTCTTTCCCATTTCACGATTTTCTTTCTTTCCCCATTCTTCTTCCTTTCTGGTATTGAGTTAATTGGTCGCTCTTAAAGTCGTTTACCTGACCATTTATCATCCGCAATTAATTTTTCTTTTTAAATATTTTCATTTTTTGCCAATGTTATTAATATTGTTTTAAACTTTTTTTTCCAGTACTCTTGTCAAAATTGAAATTTTGCTTACAAAAAGTAGAATAAAAAAAAACTTACTTCAGGCTTATCTAACCAAATATCAGCGAGGAATACTAACATCGCTTCTTCATTCTCTTTTTCTATCTTTAATAATCTCGTCGAAGATTTAGGACAGGTATCTGATAATCCAGTAAAAGTATCAGCATTTCCAAAATAAGCACTGATGAAAAATAAGTTTCAGTCAATTTAATGAATAAATATTCCACCAGAAAATTCTCCCTTACCGACTAATTTTTCCAGATTCTGACGGGGGCATGGCTAAACCATGCACTTGAAGAGTACCATCGTAATAAACACCTTCGGCAAGAACCAAACTATTTTCTGTGAATAATCCAGGATGATAAATCTATAAACCAAGCAAACTTCATTTTTTTTTTTGTTCTGCAGAATTCTACATGAAGAGGACGATTTAAAAAAAAATACCGCTTCTGATAGATCCAAGGGTAGAATACCCGTCGGGTCTTCTAAATAATATTTTCCTTCTGTTAACTGGGATAAAAAACCAAAAACGATTGTCTTCACGGTCTGGCCACCGCAGCTTTTCAAATAATCAATATTTTGTAACTTCACTCGATTCGAATCGTCTTCCGCAACACTGTTGGAATTCAATAATTCATGTCGCGCAATTCTTTGTTTCAAGATAGTGTACCTACAACGAAATAATTCAGACTTAGATAGAATGTACTTCTGTTAAATCTTCGCAAAAGTACTCGCGATAGATTTTTTTTACCTAGTCTCGAATAAACTGATTCGAGAATCGGCAGAATCAAATAATTTAGGTTTATAATCAACGGGCAAGAATTTTTTCGAATCATTTGAGTACGAGAAACCGGGTACTTTGAACACTTCTACTGTATTTATAACGTCATCGATAGAACTCGCTTCCAATTTACAACATTCCTGTAACAGCAAATTTTCAAAAAACGATCCAACAAAGAGCGTTCGACCAAAGTTAGATTCTCATACTTCTACTGCTGAGACAACATGATTTTTCTGAACAACTGGATCAGATAAAGACTTCTTTCTTTGCAGAAATTCTGTTATTTTGCCTAACCATGATAAGCGTTCGGAATGTCGCAAGGGTTGGAACTGAACGACTAGATAATCGCAAGCATCCCTGAAAAAAATCGAGGATTGGTACGACAGTTTAAAATATAATGCATAAGAACAGCTTGTATTTACTTACCGATTGATGCTGAGGCCATTATATTTGAAAGATGTTATGATCGTTCTTCTCAATTCTCGATCTTGTTCCATGTCATAACCGGTGATAGAAGCTGTTAAAAAAGAACAATTATGTGAATTATACAATTATGACAAACGTCCTACGTCCACTCTTATTAAAAGAGTAATGCATGCACTGCACTAATAATGATAAACATTCTTATCACGAGTACACCACAAAAAATATGATGTTCGCGCCAAAAAAGCTGAAGTCTGAAGAGTGCTGCTTATTCCCTAGAGAAGCGTTATAATCGCGTCACGAATTTACTGGATTATTGTGACCGAGTATGAGAAAAGGGACCTTTACACCACGTGAAAGAGGCCGACCCGAGGTGTTTGGGCCCCGACCGGGACGGGACCGGCGTTGTTATCATTATCAAATTGCGCGATACTTCCTGCTCTTGGTGCCTTGGATTTTTGAACAACTTCCGAACTTTTGGCGGAAAAGCTGCAGCTTTATAGGTAAATTTATTAAACGAAGAGTCACTCATCAGTTATTGTTAGTATAAATGTGTCCACTGTCTACTATATAAGAAGGTTCATATATTGTGGGAAATAAGAGAATATTTTATGCGCTATGAGCATTTATTTAACTCCATGGCTACGAGATTTCGACGAAGAAACTTCGGGAAGTGAAGATTCTGTATACGTTACGCCGGAAGTTAGTTCTATTGATTCGGTTTTCAACAAAAATTTTTCTCCCTTATCTTGTAATGAATGCGACAGAAAATTAACGAAGATACATCGGTTAGATTGTCCAGTTGCCGTAAATAATATGGTCCGTCGTAAAAGGAAATTCATGTCAGACATCATAGGCGATAAGGAGAACTTGAAGATATCTCCCTCTAGTATAACCCGTCTTCGGAGATCTAACGACGGTATTCCGTTAAAATGTGTTACAACTCTTTTCAATCCTGATCGACGCTCAAATGAATTCCAATTCGAGAAGAACCTCCGTTCTGAACTTCCCGAGAAAATAAATATCATACCTCAAGTGAAGAAGGTCGACGAAGGGAATATCACTTCCGCCAAATCAACGCAAACCAATCTGTTTCAAAGATTGAAATTGATGCGAACATCGAAAACGCGATGCAGTCATTTAAATCGAAAAGAAGTATATGCTGATGCAGAGACGATAGTTGTTCGAATTCCGGAAACGAAAGGTTGTGGACCAATTACGTTGGAACATTCCAAAAAGGTAGATATTTTTTCAGTAATTTAATCGTTATCTTTGATATCGAATATTATTTATTTGTTGATTTTTATTTTAGAAATCTCCCGTTGAGTCAAAGCAAAAATCTCTTTATGTTTCTGCTCGAACTTTCTCATTTTCGGTACTAAGAAAATGTCGGCTTGTTCAATTAAAACGAATTTTTACTCGTCCTGTTACAAGAATACGATCCTGCTACACAAAATATCTCCAAGTAAGTTATTACTCGACAGAAATTTTTTTCAATGGGTCTGTGTGCAGTATGTTTCAGTGCGAGAACACCGTCTACAAAATTTTGTAGAACAATGTATCTTTCAACGGTGCGTCCCTGTCAAAATCTTCTCATTATCTTAAATAGTCAAATTGTGTGAATATTTTACAGATATTCGTAAATAAGTTCTTAATTTTCTCTGTTTAAAAAATTTTTTTAGAAATTTCGTATGAAGCGTTACCAGTCTTTACATCCTTCGGTATGTGAGGACAATCATAATTTTACAAATGTGTCCGAAGCTCAGTCAGAAAATCTAGTTGAAAAAGAGAAACAAAAACTTCCCGCGACGCCAAACGTGCAGGATTTATTGCAAACTGTAATTTCAAAACTATCTTGTATGGAACAAGAAATGAAAGAACTAAAAATCTTACTAAAAGAGAATAGTAAGTACTGTTGATGTATTTTCAGAATTGAACTTTAATAGTTCGTTGAGAATCGTGAAAAATATAAACGTTCTTCTTCGTTTTCTTCGACTTTTTATAGAAAATTCGGGATCTATCACTTGTTTTCCTGGACCGCCTCCACCCCCTCTTCCGCCTCCACCACCTCCTTTACCATTAAATCTTTTCAATCATGGTTCGACACCCAAGCGAAAAGTGGATTTAACGACGCCTGAAAACCAGCAGTTGGCTAAACGTCCTTCACGTGCTCAAGAACAACGAGGCCAATTTTCTGTTACGGTGGAGGACCTGAAAAATGTTAAATTGAGGAAAATTGGAAATCAAGTAATTCAATGCTTTAATGATCTAATGATAATTGTAATATTGTTTTAACGAATTTTAAATTTTGGAATTTGTGTACAGAAAATGAATCTTGGAAGGAACGCTATTAAGGAACCCATGTCTCTTCCATCTAAGCGTACACATACTATGAGATACAAACATAATTCTGTAGTCAATCAAGAACGATCCGATAATACAACAGCTGAACTTTTTTCTCCAAGGTATTTAAGATAGACTAGTCTGAAAGTTTCAAACTTTTTTTCTTGTAAAATTCAAATTTCAATTGGTAATGCATTCAATCAAAAATGTCAAGCAGTAAAAAAAAACTATTGAAAAGTTACCGATTTTGACCAATAGTCGGTATGGCTCATCTTTGTACCTTACCTACGAAACGCCTTGTAATTTCAGGAGTACAAGTATTACAACTGAAACAATATTAATGGGTAGTCCGGAAACAACTCCAGGTACTTTTTTGAACCTCAATATATTCGAACAAACACCGAGACGAATAAAGTGTAGAAGTTCAATGTTACGTAGAAGAGGAGATCTACTGAATGATCCATCTACTTAGAAATACTCCATAAATCTGAAAATTGTTTTCTTCCGAGGACAAATGTAACTGAAGCTGCCGAATAAAATCGTCGTAGTTTCTATTTCTTTTATTTAATCTTATGTAACGCTTTGTACTTCATTTTCATTTCTTATAATTTATTTTATTGAATCCGCCTATGGGATTTGTTCTGTTTTTTACTTTGTGAGTAATTTATTTAATTCTGCGTGATATCGCAACGTTTGTGTAAATTTGTTCAATTTGTATGTCGCATTATTTGTGCAAATTAATCTGAGTTGTAGTAATTATTTCTTAATATCGTCTCTATGTGTATGTATTATTTAATAGCCAAAAAGGATAGTACAAATTCAAAAGACCTAAAAATAGGAAAGCCTACCTTCTAAGAGGAATTGTTTTTAAAAAACTGAAATGTCTGCCGATATTATTTTAATTAGGTTTTTGTAAGTGTAGATTTGAACATTTTGATTAACATGTTTCTGACTGGCTGTTCTCATGAGGACAACCATTAAAAATCCAAGATGATATCGTTTACGTTTCTGGTGTTAGAAATTGTACTCTGATTTTACTGGGGATCCAAACCTAATTTGTTGACTGTCTGCCACTTTCCCAAAACCACAGAGGATACTATAAAAATATAAGGGGGTGAACAAAAACTATATTTCTAAACGTGCCTTCTCCCAATAATTTCTATTTTTCCTATAGTAGTCTGAAACAGTCTGAAAGTTACAATTTTCTTATGAAAGATCAACATTAAAGTACGTTGTATTCTTTGGTATATTGATTGCGCCATTAAAAAGAGAGGTACAATCTCTTGAAAATAAATCAATCATCTATTTGATTTTCATACTTGCAATCATTGTAGCTGTCCACTTCTAATAGGTTCATTTTGAAAAACTATCAATTTTAACGAATTTCACTTGTAATGCTTTCGTTTTAACCGGGAACCTGTTTGATAGGGGTCTTTTTGGAAATTTCTGCAACTCACCGTCCTGTGTACTGTGAAAACTGACCTATGGCGTCGAAAGATCGTGAGGGTCGAAAGTCAACATTTTTCTAAGTACCTACGTACTTTTATGGAAAAATTTTGACTTTCGAGCCAAAAAATTTATGATTGGAGCGAGACTTCGAAAAATTTAGACTCTTCAAAATCTCAATTTCAATTTGAATGCTCAATAACAAAACCAATTCAATTCAAAAAACAGATCCCTTGCGTTCCTCGTCACCTTTGTTGCGGAAGCCGTCTCCTTTGTGCACGCGCTTTTTATGGGATGAAATGATCTGTCAAAGAGGAAGCTCTGGTCTGTAACTACGAGCAACGCCGCGCCATCCTTTCCCAAGAATTACCTCAGCTGCCTCCACATCTGATAGAGATATCAAATACTTTGTCACATAGGAACAGTCAACTGTGGTCCCAATACAAACGGAATTTTAAAAATTTATTACTTGGTAGTTTCAGAATTCAGAGTGTTTGGTTTCATATATGTTCATTTTCATCTCAAATTTTACAAAATTGATTAACAATCCACCTCGCCTCATCCTTGTAATCTAAGTGGTTTAGTACAGGCTTTTATATTTATACTGCTGTCTTAGGTTAGGCCCATTTCATGATGCCTTAGGCCTAGTATAGTTTTGTATGCTGTTTAGCCCAGTATAATGGAGACTAGGAAGTACCTAGTACCTCGATTCTGAAATCTGCAAGTATGACATCACCAGCCGTTACCTGGAAGCCTAGTATAAAGAAGACTCAAGTAAGTAGTATTACTATTAGGCGTGGTATAATGGAGACTGTTGGGAGGCTTACAAGCAGAGTGAGTGATCTCAAGAATAGAAGAGAGGAAGGAAAAGAGAGATGAGAGAGAGAGTTTAAGCTGTGCTGATGATGTGACAGGCGCAGCCATGATGGATAGTTATGACGTTGCAAGCTAATTATGTCTTTAATGTTGGTATATAGCTTAACTTACAGTTCACCGCACCTATATTAATCTGCAATAAAATAGCCCCCTTGTAAGCTACTATACCTGGATTTCATCAAAAAGCAGGCATGGCCTTAAAATAGAAATGATGTCACTTACTAGAAGATATGAAACACATTTTTATTTATGTGGCTGTGCCAGAAAATTTCTCTTTTTTCTTGAATTTTTTATTTCAATATTATTTTTAATTAAGGATGTGAGAACTTCCTTTTATTCATACTGTAAAGTACTAACACAGATGATTCACAGATTTGGAATATTTATTCAGACTTGACAGGAGAAGAGTTGCTGCAGGTGGTAATGGTAATATATAGAACTTTAAAAGTTGGTCCCAGTACTGATGATAGTGAGATTGTGAATACTTTCATGTGGCAAAAACAGGTCATAAGAATTAAATTCAAGATTTTGATTCTATCCAGGGCTTGCATAATAACAGTTATTTTTTGGTTAACCGTTATAACTGAAATGAAAATACCAATTTTGACCGATTGACCGTTAACCGTTATAATTCACAAGCGATCTTATAACCGATTGACCGTTAACCGTTATTTTTTCTGTTATAACTGTTATTTGACTAAAATAAATTTGAAGCGACAGAAAAAAAATTGGTAAAAAAAAAAGAAAAGAATTTTTCCAGTTGATTCTTCGGAGTTTGGACCTAAGAAATGTACAGGGAGGAAATCGCGTTTTGAGATTACTCAAAGTCTATTAAAGATAGAAACTTTTGATATTGAACAATGAAAATATCGAGGTGGATACTTTTCATTAAAAAAAAAAAAAAAACAGTAAGAGAATCGGTGCAGTAGAAGTCGAGATCGAACTGTCAAAAGACCTATTTTTTTCTATGAAAATATGTCCCATAAGAAATATGTAGGGAGGGAATCGCGTTTCGAGATTCCTCAAAGACTATTGAAGATAGAAACTTGATATTCAACACTGCAAATGTCGAGGTGAATACCTTTTCATGAAAAGAAAAACCAGTCAGAGAATCGCTTCAGTAGAAGTCGAAATCGAACATTCAAAAGATTTTGGAGTTGATTTTAAATCAGTTTTAAATAATATATAGATACGTCATAATTAGAGCCCGGATTTTTCGGAGTTAAAAACAGCAAAATTCGGAGCTAGAATGAGAATTTTCGGCATTACTCGGATTTATTAAAATAATTAGGTACCTATTAAAAAATTGGGAAAAAAATTTTTACAGTAGGTAAATATGTATCAAAATTTTTACATCGAAAAAGAGAAAAAAAATCTAAATAGGCCTAGGTAATTGATCTGAACATAAAGAATTATAAAAATTTCACGTTATGCTGCACTAGCATGTTAGATTTTGTCTTATTTTATTTTCTGGTTGGTTCACGCTTCAATTAGAGCACAAGATATTGTGAAGTTACAACTATATAGGCAGTAAAGAAATTTTTTCGATTCATAATTATTTAAATTTTTGTGTCTCAAATCACAAAATTTTGTATAAAAAATAACTTTTTCTACAAATTATAGGTTTTCGGAAGATTTCGGATTTTATCCCCATTTTCGGAGTTTTTCGGAGAAATAAAACTTTTTTCCTGGGCTCAGAATACCATGAAATGAAGTAATGAACTTCTATTTGATTTTCAGAAATTTGCCCTTTAAGGAAATTATGCGACAAAAACCAGGGAATCCGGGCTCTAGTCATAATGTTTAATGTTTTTTCTATTAAATTTTTGTTTTCTGAATTCAAAAATATACAAAATCTAGAATTACTTCAAACTAAGGTTTTTTTTTAATTTCCATCTTCTGTGATAAATTCTAATTTTATTTTGAAGAGAATGAATTTGCTAACTCATTCAGCTATTCCCTAATCAATCATCATCATTTCATACATTATATTTTTGAAAAGTTTGCAAACTAAAACCAGGGCCTGACTAAAACTAGGTCTAGAAGGGAACTGTTCAAACTTTCAAAGTGTTCAAACTCTGAAGTTTGAACTTTCAACTTTTGAAGTAGCCTAAAGACTAATGAGTAATGAGACATTAACAAGAAGAAAACTAGAAATAAGAAAAGTACAAAACAAAGAAAAAAATATTTGCAATTTGTGAATTTGGAGACTGGAGAGTGACGAGTCACGAGATTGTCGAGTTTGTCCACTATCTAGTAGGTATCTATAGAGGTACTGAGGTAGTAATAATATTGAATTATTTTCTAAATTATGTGATTTTTCGATGCATAGGTGTTGTATTCACGCATTTTAACCGTTATAACGTAAAAATAGATATATTTTTAACGGTTATAGCGGTTATATCGGTTATAACAGTTAAACGTTATAACCGTTATATTTTCCCACATTTTGACAGATAACCGATAACCAAAAAAATTTGGGAGGTCATTTGACCGATAACCGTTAACCGTTAAAAAAATTTCGGTCGCAAGCCCTGATTCTACCTATATCAAACCCAAAATATATTATTCAGATGTCTTCCTTATTTCTTTCTTTAACTACAATAAGGAATACAAATCCTCAAGCTTTTTCAGAACTTTCTAACTCAAATTATAAGCAATTTTCTCGAATTAATTTTCCACATATCTACATAATAACCAAATTGCATCTCCAGTCTCCACCTTCTTGATACACGACTACTAACCTGCCAATTACAACTACTACACACAGCATACATGTAGCGATCTCTGGCGATATTAGCACGCAACTGCGCTTCTGCCAGTTGTGCACACCATTACCAGGTATCCAGCAGGGTCGCTAACAACGCGCGTGGTTTGTTCAATGGTAATTTTTCTGATTACAAAAGAGAAAAGAGGTACCTAAAACTAAAACTATAAAGGTATATATAATATGGGAGAAAAACGACAAATAATTTTCAACTCTCCCGGAAATGAACGTAGCAAATGTGTGTATTTGTGAGCTTGTGGCGTATTTGTGAACATTTTTTAGCGAATGTTCAGATTTTCAGAAGCCAAATCTACTTCATTCAGGTGTTATTCCAATTTTAATTTTTCTCCTATTATATACTGCCATAGTTTAGGCACCTTTTCTCCCAGCTCAGTAGAAGTGCAGCGCAACGCTAGCGCTGCCAGGTTCAAATTGGTTAATTCAATCACGGTACACTAAAGAGGTATTGACACTTGCCTATGTTCACCATTACTATAATGCTGTCACGAGAAATGATGTACTTGAGTGTTTTGCTACTATGTAGCGCCAATGATCTGGTCCCCGGTTGTACATAGAGTCTTATGTAAATTCACTACTTTAAAAAAATTGTAGAAGAGTCAGAAATCAACCAAAAAATCTGAAACATGGTGCGAATAGACTACTCATTATGCTCTACATATTTCAAAAAAAATTATTCTCATGTGTAAATTTCTTGATTTTTTATAACCCTTGGAAATTTGTCACTACTAGGGTACCTCCGGTAAGGTAACAACGCTGGTGGGGAGCGGAAGGCATTCACAACGGCGCAGCGAACGCAGCGGAATTATGTATGAACTACATTATTTTGTGTGACAAGAATTTTGTATAGTGTCAATACCTCTTTAGTGTACCGTGATTCAATCATCTTGCAAAAGACGACTAAAACAGGTTAATGGGCAAATTAATGGTCAAAACTGAAATTTTTGATTTTTGGTCACTCAGACAGTTACTCAGTAAGCTAATGGTTATTAGTATCCTAGTTCATCATTCATTATTCTGATATTTATCAGATATGTCAATATTTTGTTGTTTGGCTGTGGCACTTGGGCAGCTGCAAGCTTCACTCTTTCATATTATCTACATATTAATTGAAGAAAGAAGACAATATTGAGGAACATTAATTTTAGACAATTGAGAGCATAATTATATCAAGTGAAAGAAGAACATAGAATAGGCGCATATTTACCTTCTATCCCTATCAGAGACCAAACTGCAAAGTGCCAATCCAAAATGCAAACTACAAATAATACAAAGTACAAAAACAAAACTACAAACTTGTGTGCAGGGAGTCGAAGTTTAGCTACTTTTTTAGAGCATACACTTCCTAACCCTTACAATAACACGTAGATGCGTAAGCATAACAACATAGAACATAAATGATGGGATCCTGTGTCCTGACTATGACAAAGAATAACCCATTATTCTATAATGATGTTAATGATAAAATTTTTCTCTTCACTTCATTTCATCACGTTTCAAGTCGTATTTTTTTTCTAGCAGAAGAAAACGTCTGAATATTGACAGGCGAAATGAAATTATGAAAACATACCTAATGAGTTCGTTCGTTTATAAGTTACGAATTATGAATAAGTGTTTTACCCTAAATTTACCATTTCGCGTTGCTTTCGTTCTGTCCTACCAACACGATTCTCAATAAGACTGTTATTATTCTGTTTCGTACAGAAGTATTGTTATTGCTGTGATTTGTTCTGTTTTTTCTCATTCCAAATTTCTTGGTATTATACTCTCCGAACCTCGTTCAAGGTTTATGATGGCAGTTAAATGTCCTATCATCAGTGTTGATCCGTTTAGTAAACCCCTAAGATCAAGAGTATCTACTCGTCGTCGGAAAGACTATTTCAAACCTCTTCACGTCGATTGCAGCGTCGAATACGAATTACCGAACTCAGCCAAACCTCCCGTTGGTAACAAGAACGAACCTTTATTAATGATACATCCATCGTATTACCGACGAGAAGAAAGTAAGCGTCGAAGTCAGTTCGTTAATAATTTACCCAGAAGACGAATAACGAACATTAAATACGCTCGAAACGTTGTTAATTGTGATGTAGAGAATACGAATAAGTACGGAACTGATAATTACTTGTCTGCGAAACAAAAGATGAATGATACCTCGTCTCTATCTAAGGTATCCGCACCGTCTGAAATTTTCCAAACTCAAACTGAATTCGACTTTACGAGCTCGCAACCTAGAACCAAAGCGCATTTTCGTAATAAATATTTGGATTCTCTGCGTCCACGGACCAGCGTACAAGGGTTACCAATGAAAATCATAGAACACCACGATTCGATTCCAATGGGGAAGAGAATCCAAACAAATCCGTCAACTGGATCTACTTCAATCGTACACGAATATCTTGGGATGTCTGTTGTGTTACCTACATCTAAACACGCCGCTGCCTCTATACCTGTACCCAGGCCTGAATCAATTTCAACTCAAACATACGGTACCTATATATTTATTTTGGTTTACGAAAGTATATGTGCGATTAAAGTAACAGTTTCTCGAATCAGGAATTGAACAAGCTTGTCAAAAACTCTTCGCAGGGATCGTCCGGTAATGAAGATTCTTGGCCTGATTCTAAAGAGTCCTCAAAATCGATGAATGGTCCCCCATATCATCTTTTTCTTCTTTTTTTTTTTTTTTCACCATATTACTATATTAGTATTTATGAGCTCATTTTTACTTTTTAGGCATAGCGTGCTTTAACGAAGCAGACGATTTTAGAAAAGTGTTTTCATAAGAAATTCGAAGATACCTCATCAGATTTTTAGCTTTCTGTTGAAATGATATTTTGATCGTTTTCGTCTGGCTTATTTCTTCTCTCAGTTCACCACTATGTCTACCGATCAAACGAATCACAGAAAATGATTCGAAGTGGGGAACACATTACCCATGGACCCTCTATCTCTGAATTGTGACTCGTCAACATAATTAAAAATTTTCTGTATCATGTCGCCCAACAAATAAGGGGAATCTCAGTGTGAATCATCTTATGCACTTACATTTTAAAGGGATCGGGATAACCGCTGTCAATGGGTTAGATTGCTCCACACTTCCTTCTATAAATTGAGAATAGAGGGATAAGATCGTCAAAAGAGTTTGGATTATGTTTCAAGTGACGTAATGTCTTCTCTTATTCGGCTGATGGGATGTTCGATTTATTTGTTTTAGATTCCTGGGCGACGATGAACTTTCAAAACCCGAATATTATCGATAATAAAGGCGAAAGTAATAATAGGTACATCAATCGGACTCAAGATGGAAGCAAGAATACTTTTGAGAGACTGAATACTGTGGCTGATTTGCAACCAGAATTGATGATGCCCAACTCAATATCTAACGCAGCCGCCGTCGCTGCCAACTTGACTCATTCAACTTATCATCAACGACAACCAGCTGTTGGAGTTGCTGCAATCGCGGCGACGTCCTCGAATCCCGTGTCAAACTGTCGCGATCACTCCTTATATCCGGCGGCTGAAGGTGATCGTCATCCTCTGATGCATCAACAGCCGTGGTTTGCAACTACTGCTCCCGAAATTCCCAATTCAACCCTTCCCTTGAGTCATACAACACCTAAAAGTTCTTTGATCAGACCTACTTACCCAGAGATGCCACTGCAGTTTTTGTCTGCGCGTAAAAGAACGTCGGATAGTTTAAGGCCCTGTGACGAGTATTACTACTATTCATCTAAGCGGAATCGAATGAGTCTTAATGAGAACAATCAAACTTGTCAGTCGCGTTCGCTTGTAGTGAAAGAACCGGAGCCCTGCAAAATGTACCAGATGGACGAATCTCGTAATTATTACAACCATTCGATCACTGAGAATTCGGGAGCAACGTCTTGTAATAATTTAAATACGTTACAATTATTTCGTCTTTAATTATGGCGTAGGTTTGTTCGCATTGTGCCTGATTCGTGAAGTAAGAAATATTAATAGTTCCGTGTTTTTCATGAGGGGAGGGAAATATTTTTAAAATGCGACTGCAAACGTGTTAACGGAATTCGATCTTGTCAAAGAAGTATTGAGAAATGGTAAGACAAACCACAAACATTGTGTCTCTTTCATGAGATTTGAACTCACAACGCGGTCCCTTCTGTGAGATGGTCGCCTAAATTCGCTAACAACCACCTCACCTGCGGGGGTTGTGACTTCTAATCTCACAGAAAGCGATAGACAAAGAAGCGTTCCGTTACCGTTCATGACTTCTGTCTGTCATGAGGAAAAACTTTCAGGCTCGAAGAACCATGCAGCGTAACAGGTGTACCTACAAGAATACGGGTAAGTTTCGTCGATTGGTTCTTCGACGCCTGAGGGTTTTTCATCCCGACTGTTCAAATTTGAAAATTATTGATCATAATATTCTTATAAGTATTAGAGCGTGAACTTGGTTTTCCGTATTATGAATGTACCGCACGAAGTATTAGAAATAATTCCAATATGTTTAGTGATAAATAACAATTTTTTGATTAAGGGGAGGAGAAGATTATGAGAATGACGAAGAACACACAAATTTTTGCTCATTTTCTGTAGGTTTCGAATGAGGGACGTTTCACGTGTGAGGCATTCGTTGGAACCCCCTCACAACAAAGATGTGCAAACATTTGAGAGCATTCTTCATTAATTTTTTCGAAGTGCAGTCGACTTTCTGAGCTCGGTTTTGTAGGATAGAAAAATTATTTATTTTTTTATTTTTCCTGCTTTCGAAGTCACTTTATTTCGGTGTAGTTGTATTTAAGTAGCGGATGAACTCGGTTGCATAGTTCCATATCGTGAAAAAAGACCGCAAGTTTGTAAATTTATTGAGCTTATATCCACAAAATAATGTTAAATCATTCTACCGTCGGTATTTCGACCGTGCTGTATTCCTTACGACTGTGATAATAACGATTGAATAATTTTAGAGCATTGTATATCTAAATAATAAGCTATTTTGTACAAATTAACCGACTATTTTGGGGAAACTTTATAATCGAGAACTTGAAATTTCTCGTGACCCTATGATCCTGAAATCCTTTTCTTTATCCTACTTGTTACCAAAAAAAAAAAAAAAACAAAACAAAAAACGTCGTAGTCATAAGCGAATAATAATATTACGTTGTAAATTCGAAATTTCTTGTTATATTTATTAAAAAAACGACGACTGTTAAAACTCGAAAAAACGCTGATGTATCCTTTCTGCGTTATCGTATTTTTTTTTCAATTTCTCTACTCGAATCCCGAAGTTTTTCTGCTCTACGGTACCTGAATTTTTGTATCTTATTTTAGTGTCGTGATACTTGAAATCCGCCGTTCAAAGGATTTTAATGTATCGTGATATTATAATATTAATCGTTCCGTATGAATATGTTATGGAGAGATATTGATATTGACGTGTACAATATAATCATAATTATCGAGAATTGAGAAATATTTTGTGCTATCTTGGTTCTGAGGGTAAAAACAAGGAGGAAACATATTGAGAAAGCAAATTGCAGGAGAATTTATTTTTTACTTGTTCGTACGAGTTTTGTACAATGCAATGCTTTTCACAACAAATGCGTGAAAAGTATTGCAAAGTATGATGAAAAAGCTACTTTTCACCATAGTGTTGGGAGGAAAATATATTCGGTTTAAACTTACAGACTTCTCAAACCAGTTGTTAACAGATCAATTTGTCAGTTGAACATTAGAAGAGTGGAAAGTAAATTTGACTTGTACATAAACAAAATAATCAAGCAAGTTGATTCTGGTACAACCAATTAGTTCTGTGACTGTCTGATTAAAAATGTATACAGCCAGAATTTTAGAAAACTGAACTATCTGTAGTTCTGTGAATCGATTGGCTTTTAAAAGATTGATGTGGATAGCAAAGACGTCGTTATTTTGTTTATTAAAAATGATTATTAGAAACTCAAAACTGTACAACAATTGCAATTAACCTTCAAAATTATATGTATAGCTCAACAAGACTCCTTTCATTCTAAATTATCTGGGGTGATCTTTACTGGGAATAAATATGATCTTTGGTCCAACAGTGTGGGTTGTTTTGGTATCAGCAGCCTCTTATGTAACCTCATAAAATTGTTAAGAATGAATAACAAATTTCCTGTACGTTTGATACGTGATAAGTAGTTAATCCCTAACTTACTGGCTTTCAGAAAGTTTGTACCAAGAACAAAATATGATCTTCTACTGCTACTGCAGCAAAAGAGAGAGTTGAAAGAAAATTAACTCCAATTACCATTGTCTGAAATAATAACCATAGTAATTACCCACATACATAATAAACGTTACCTCAAGTTTTTGATACTTTTTTGTTTTTATTTTTTTTATTTTAACAACTTATGAAAGATGATATTACATTCATAAATACACACTCATTTGATGTAATCCAATTCTTCACACTTAGTACAAAACTTTCTCAACTCACAGTGATCCAGATCACATATTTTTACGTAATAATAATAATAATAATAATAATAATAATAATGATAATGAAACTAATAGCAACATTATAAATAATATTAATAATGAATAAGTGTTTGAAAAAGAAAAACAATTTCATTATGCATAATTTTTGATTAATATAGAAAATTGCGGTAGCCAAATATGTTTCAAAAATTTGGTAAATCATACACAGTTCAAAATTTCAAGATACAATTATAATTGGAGGTCAAAATTGCCAATTTCAAAATTCAAAACCATTTAAAAATACGATATTACGTACTTCCAAAACAAAGTAATATATTGTTGCGTATGCCACAATTAATCTAATAAAATGCAAAATTGAAGAATTGGTAAAATATTTTCTTAATGATCCTCGAAGTTCCACATTGAAGTACAGTGATTCATCTTCAACTATGTGATTACAGTCACAGCATATATGAGATTGTATCACACAGTGTTGCCACTATCAAATTTCAATCTATAATTTACAATTCTATAATTCTCTAATTCTATTATTCTTGGCTTTTTGACACGGTTTCATAATGGAACTTGACTTAAAATAAATATTCTCATTCTGTTCTCACTAGAAACAACCCTTTTACTACATGAAGTCATATGTAAGAATAATCTGTAATTAGTTACTGTGGTCAAGAGTCGGAAATAATTGGAAAGGAAAAATAAAAGGAAGAAAGAAATAGTTATCAACAAGGTATAGGGAAATAATATTGGCTTTCAAATTTCCTGAAAATTGAATCATATCCTCAAAAATGCTTATTTTGGCAACACTGCGTGAACCAATCACTTCAGTTATGGGCTTGGTACATAGCATAATTTGGTACTTGACAGTGAATGATATTTGTAAACATTCTTTAAAGAACCCCAGACGCAAAAAAAGAGTATAAATAACCGCCATAATGATATTGCCAGTTTATGCTACTGAAAATATTCCATTGAAACTTCATAGCTTACAGATTTTAAATGAATGAAGTTGTTTTCTCAAGAAAAAAGGAATAATAAAACAGTACATTCAATTAATTCAAACACCAGAAGTTTGGAAAACTGGAAATGCATCTTATATTCAATTTAATTAAGATTATGAGTATGCAACAAATAAAATAATTTTTATTGCAATATGCCGGTAGAGATGGAAGAAAGGAAAATAAGAAAACATAACATGAAAATTCATAGGTCCAAATGAAAATCCAATACTACATTACAAACGCAGTTTTAATCAAACGTATTCCGAGGCACACAAATAATTGTCGACATTTGATACGTCACAATCGATATCCAGTAGTCCCAAAAATGATGGGACTTTCGTTAAATCCTTCGGGGTAAAGTATTTTTTTTTGATACGCGACCACGTTTCGCAATTTATGTTGTAACCATTGGCAACTGCGTCCTCTATCAATTTGATGTCTTGATCCGTCTCGGGAATTTTTTGGATAGTATTTTGTTTGGGTTCGTCTTCATCCTGGAAAAATCGAATCAAATACAATAAGAATACTGTCAATAGATAGAAACGAGGAGACTTAAACTCCGAGATTGAGTACACTGTACGTTTTGCTTAGAAAAATCTTCACTCTATTTTCATAAGGTTTCTCTTTGTCCTGTGCCGCCAAGCTGTTTTTTCATTTGTACTCCATATAGGTAGTACTAGCGGTTACTGACAAAACATGATGGAATACTGCAAAATTTAGTTATACATTTATAATTAGTATTGTAATACTTATGACTGTAGAGAACATTTTCAGAAGGCGTGCCACTCAAAATTTCCCTTAGGGGGCTGGAGGGGGGCCAAAATGTCTCTCAAAAATCAGTATTTTGCTAATATCTCAAGAACGGTTGGGTATAGGGGAAAAATACCTCAGTATAAAAATAACCTCCGTATAATTTTACGTAAAAAACGTTCCTTTCATTTTTTCGCTACGACTCACCGTTGAACCACAATCGACGCACCAAAATTGAAGCGCGTAAAAAAACACATAGTCGGGAGTATGTACATAGTTACGCGCGACGCCACGCGGTGCACAGTTATGCCGTGGCTCGGTTTACCAGCTACGCTACGCCATGTTACCATCGTTTTCAACATTAAAGGAGAGAAAGTACGAGATCGAAAATTTTTCATAAAAATACCAAAAAAAAAACACTCACGCTAGCATGCGACTTTTCTTCTTACATACTCATAACTCATTAAAAGAGTAACTCCCACTCTTTGTACTAAATACTGATTGCCTATCAATTAAGTCCGATATTTGTAGAATCAATAGTAAAACTCAGTTTATGAAGCCTATCATCATGACGTCACTTCATCTCATAACAGAATAAGGAAACGTAAATTTATTTTATTTAATCAAAAATAAGCAATTTTTTATTAACGTTATCAAATTTTTCGCCTGAGTTTTTCATTTACCAACAACCCCCCTCCTTTAATAGCTAGAGATGTGCACCTGCAATTTTTTTGACGATTGAATGAGTAGTTCTTGGGATGTAATCAATTTTTTGGAAAATTCTCACTATTGAACATTTGAACCACTTATAGCTGCTTACATCATGAGAAAGGGAATTTTCTTGTCCGCTTGTTTTCAGTACTAATTGTCATGAAGAATCTTTATTTTTTTTTGTTAGGCTGTTCCTTTTTTCTTTTTTTTTTATTATTAGTCAAATTCAATTGTAAAAACCTTTAGTTTCAAAATCCATACATCTATGAATGAGTACAATTTTTTAGTGTTCATCAAATATACTGCGAGACTAGCTTAAAGACTTCATTCTTAATTTATTATTGATTTGTAGATCATTTTTCTGTGTATATGTGATGGTCAGTAGTTTGATTTCAGGTGTCTCAGGACATGGGAATATTATTTTTAATTTGGAATGGTTTCTTTGAGTGAGATTTGAGGTTAGACTTATGAGTAAACCAGGCTCGAGAAGTGTATTATTAATTTTTTAATATGTTTGGAAAGGTTGGAACGTGAGGGAAAGAATGAAGGATTGACTGATGGGTCATTGGTTGCTTGTTTGGCTTCAATATAGATTTTGTCCATTTTTTTTCCCCGGATGTCCATGTAACTACATCCCCAGTTAAAAAATATTGTGATGGAATTTGTATAGAAGGTGGTGATGAGAGCGTGACTACGATTTATGAGCGGATAAAAAGAAGAGCGCCTGGTGATAGCAATAAGTGATGCCAGGAATTGGAGATGATAAGGAATTGAGCCTTTCAGACTAATATACAGTATACTAGACCAATATTAGACTAACATTAACGTTTAGGGAGAAGTAATTATTAAGCTCTTTTAGAAGTGCTTGAATACGAAGACGCAAATCTAATTTCCAGACCACAGGGTGCGCGCTTTTTTGCCGACTTTTCTCATTGGAAAAGAGTACACCCGGTATCTGTTTAGAAATTTATAAAATTCGATAATCAATAAACCTATTAGTTGATAAGAAATTCGCCATTTATTTTATTGCTGTAGGTGGAAAAATGAAGATAAGTTTTATTGATTTTTCGAGCTAAAAAAAAGGAAGTATTACGCCGATTTAAGGTATCTCGGGAGGTGGGAGTATTATTTTTAATTGGGACAGCTTTTTGAGGTGTCTCAGGAGATAGGAATATTATTTTCAATTGCTATTTTTCAAATTAATTTTTTATTTCTTTTTTATTTAAATTAAAAGTTGTTTTTTCTCGTCTTAGAAACAAACGTTTTGCCGCTAAGGCACATTTTTCCGTTTGCGGTCGCATACTTCGATGGTCATTATTGGTGACAATTCTTAACATCGTTCCAAATGATAGTAAATAAAAACCGTTGAAAAAATTGCTTATTGATTAAATAAAATAAATTTACGTTTCCTTATTCTATTATGAGATGATGTGACGTCATGATGATAAGCTTCATAAACTGAGTTTTACTATTGATTCTACAAATATCGGACTTGATTGATAGGCAATCAGTATTTAGTACAAAGAGTGGGAGTTACTCTTTTAATGAGTTATGAGTATGTAAGAAGAAAAGTCGTATGCTAGCGTGAGTGTTTTTTTTTTGGTATTTTTATGAAAAATTTTCGATCTCGTACTTTCTCTCCTTTAATGTTGAAAACGATGGTAACATGGTGTAGCGTAGCTGGTAAACCGAGCCACGGCATAACTGTGCACCGCGTGGCGTCGCGCGTAACTATGTACATACTCCCGACTATGTGTTTTTTTACGCGCTTCAATTTTGGTGCGCCGATTGTGGTTTAACGGTGAGTCGTAGCGAAAAAATGAAGGGAACGTTTTTTACGTAAAATTATACGGAGGTTATTTTTGTACTGAGATATTTTTCCCCTATACCCAACCGTTCTCGAGATATCAGCAAAATACTGATTTTTGAGAGACATTTTGGCCCCCCTCCAGTCCCCTAAGGGAAATTTTGAGTGGCACGCCTTCTGAAAATGTTCTTTACGGTCATAACTACTACAATACCAAGTATCATTGTATAATTAAATTTTGCAGTATCATTTCACTAACCGCTAGTACTAGAAGACAGTCCCTCTTTCATTTTTTTGGTAAATTTTCAATCTAGATTTCTTTGCATTTTTTCCATGATTTAATCCTTATAAGTCTCACCACATCATTGCTCTCGATCCGCCTACAGAGGCTGAAAAATCCATTGATTTTCGCTGAAAAGGAAAACATAATGTAGACACATATGAGATAGAAACCCTCGAATCCTTCAATTTGGGTTGAACAGGGGCTTCTACTCGAGTATCCCCAAGGGTCTTGGGTGTTATCAGTTGTACGTTACAAATAGCTCTCTTAAATAAATGATTGCGAAGACACGCGTGCGCATAACTTAGGAGGGACATGAGAAAAATTCAATGTAGTGTGAGGGAAAGATTAGTACGAAATGAAGAGGTCTGGTTTGACGTGGAAAAGCTGAAAAATATTTTCAATGAAACGAAAACCTAATGAGTCGGACAAATGAAACATTCCAAGTCCCACACGATAAATTTCAACAAACAATGGTCGAAATTGATAATGTGAAAAGTTAGTTTCAAGGTTTTCAAATAAATACCGTTGCGGTAGTTCTCCTTGAGTCAGTACTCAGGATGACGAGCAAAATATTCACTAGAATGGCAAAATCATTGATATCTCTAAGGTTTTAGTGACTGTATATCTCACTGAAGAACTCTGACACATACGAGGCGGTTTTATTCGTTAAATTTGTTGAGATACTTTTAAAACGGAAAAAGAAGAAAAAAACAGGAATAAATAATTTTTGTTTTAATGAAAATTTGAGATTGTCTACAAAAAAAGTACAGAGGAGGAAAGAAGAGAGGGGGGAACAATAACAAACTACTACTTCTCGATAATGAGAAGATATTGCATAACGACTAGAGATGTTGATGGTGACCATTCGAACAAACAAATTCAATAATTGATGTCAGTACAAAAACCATCGACATATGATTCAATAAGTTTGACGAGTTACCCAACACTATGCATAGCCAATCAGCGTCGTTTTTCTCTGATCTCTTTCATCGATCTAATCAGTTCAAGGCTCTCTATAAATCGTGTAGATATACACAGGACTAATCAAAGATTACTTTCTCGTCATGCATATAAGAGGTGAAGAGAAAGATGAATATTTATTGGCAGTGCTGGAGGGATTAGAGCGATTTTTGACGGAACTATTCATACATACGTATCCGGCGCTTATATCGCATCCGCTAACGAGCAAATTCATTAAAACGCTATTTGTCTGTTTCGCCGCCGCAACCGCCTTGGCCATAGCCGTCGTCGCAGAATCTTGTTGTTGCTGCATCCTTTTACCAGCCACACCGTTCGACGAGTCGTTCCCATTTATCACTAAAGTTTTTCCAATTTGTTTGCTACGTTTGCAGCCGTTAAAACGACCCCAATTCTCCGTCGAACTTCTTTTGTTGCCGACTACCACATTCGCACTATGTCCACCATTTTTAGTACGCTTTTCTTCAACTCGATCTGCAACAGTTACAATGTAAATAAATGAAATAGCTCGTGATAAAATTTCAAATTTTTGATAGCCATAATATGTATTATTCATACAGTATCCGTTAAGGATTGATTCGAAGTTGTGCTTCAGACACCATTTCCTGATGGTGGCGAAAAAGGCGGGCTAAGTGGTGAACTACCTAAGCCGCCTGGAAGCCAAAAGAAGGATCTTGATGAGTACGTCATAGGATCCAATGAAGAGTTGCTCTGAGGTGTGTTAATGCCTATCGCACTGTCTTGACGGATGCTCCTTGCTTATTAGGACGTTCACCACCAATCGTGCCACTTGCTAAAGAGAGAACTCGCGCGGTGGTGTTCAAATGACTGATCGAGAGGCTTTGCGGTTCAAGAAGGAAGCCAGAAGCTCCTTCCTTGAGAAGTGGAGAGCAAGAATTGAGCTTGGGAAATAGACGACCCGCATGTTATTAAGTGACCTTGATGAATGAATAAATCGAGACTATGGTCACCTGAACTTTCACCTGACACGGGTGTCAAGCGGCAATAGCTGCTTCAACGAGTACCCCCACGAGAAGTTGAAGAAAGTTGAGCAGGCAACTAGTAACACTGCCATCACGGGTATCCTGATAGACCACAGAACACCTGAGAAGACATGAGCGGGGCAAGCTTAGTCGGTCTCTACAAGAGCTTGGGGTCGATGAAACGCCTGCTCCGGGTAGCCTTGTAGTCATCATACTAGGTTCCGAAGAAGCACGGAATCGGGTGTCCGCACTACCGCCACAATCATGAAAAAGAAGACATAGGCAAGTGTAGAACCATACTATAACCCACACAACTCCTGTGTACCACCCATATACAGAGACGACACTCTGCAGGAAGAAGAGGAAGCATAGGGACTCGGAGAAAGAAGAGGAAGAGAGACTCCGACAGCAGCTCGTATGATGAAGTTTGCATGCCTAGGCACTGCTTCGCGGTTGCCCCTAAAAAGATTCTTCCAATACCGAAATTATACCTAAAAGGGTCGATGTTTTATAGGAAATGAAATAGGCATACATTTAATCGCACGCCTCAAAAACGAAATTGCCCGCCTATCGATAACACGCCAAGGAAACAAAATTGACATGCCTATAAAATGTATTAAACGGATAAAAACGAAGTAAGTAGTGAACACTCTTGATACAAGTTGTGCACACAAAATCAAAACACTTAAAATCCATTGAAGAGAACAAATTCACCGCCATGTAAGTAGTGCACACATTTTCATATAGTGCACACATATAAACATTCAGAACAATGTGCAATCCACATTTAATTCATTCAACTATAAGTAAGTAAACCTGATACAGGAAGAAGAAACAGGAAAGAAGACAATGGAATGCTTTGGTTACTGACAAGTCAGCATAAGCCTCAAGGCAGCATTCTAAGTGAAGATTTTTTTTTCCCCGCCTACCACTTGAAGCTTCCTGAAGATCGAAAGAAAGCTGCAAATGGGCCTGAAGGGTTTTTTTTTTTTTTTTTTTCTATTTTTTTTTTTTTATTTACAAATTTTAGTCATGAGGGTTGGGTGAGTTTTACCATTGGTTTTTCCTCACCCCTTTCATGACGAGCTCGTAACATACTATGTTCTATATCTAGACTAGACTAAAATACAAAGCAATATTTTATCATGGAGAAAAGGTATATTTCTGTTCTTTTTTTTTTTTTTTCCCCTTCTTTCTTTCTTTTTCTTTTAATATTATTATTTATTTGTTTACTTATTAATTGTTCGTATAGCATTTGTATGTTATTTTTATTTTTATTGAAGTTATTATTATTTCTCTTTAATTCCTTTTTTTGTTTTGAGTATTTGTTTTATATATCTGTTGACTTTACCATGAATTTGTTCATCTTGTAGGCATTTACCCAACTCTTCAGCTGTAATATTGATCTCCTTTCTTATGCGTTCAAAGTTACTGCATTTTAGGAAGGTATGATCTGGATCATCTTCAAAATTCAAACATTCCCTACATTTACTGTCTTTTATTATTTTAAATTTTTTTAAATAAGTTGCAAAGTTACCGTGCCCTGTCAAGTATTGCGTTAAAAAGTAATTGGTTTTTAATTTTTTCTTTTTGAGTCTCAGTTCAATGTTCGGTATCAATTTTGAGGTTCTCCTTCCTGTTTTTTCCTTATCGTATAGATCCCGCCAGGTTTTTATTGTATCTAATTTAGTTTTCTTGATGTTATCTACCATTTCTGTTTTCGTTATTTTACCTTCTTTATGCCTAATTTTGATCCTTTTTATCTTATTCGTTTGACTTAATTGTAGATAAATTGGTGTCACTCCCGCTACTACATGAGATGCAGTATGTGATACTGTTCTATAGGCCGATATTATTCCGATTAATGTTGTTCTTTGAAGGGATTTTAATTTTTTGATTTCTGTTCTTCTTAATTTTCCAAAGTAGGCTAGAGATCCGTATTCAATTATCGACCGAAAAAGAGCATTATAAATTATTTCTCTTTTTTTTGTGTCCATCCCATAAGTGTTACCATATAATGCCCGAATTTTATTGTAGTGTTTTTTTAATTTATTTGTAATATATTCTATGTGCGTTTTAAAGTTTAGGTTTGTATCTGTCTTAAATTATTCCTAAGTATTTCATTTCTGATTGAAATTTAATTTTCTCTAGTCCCATTTTTATTTTGTCCTCCATACTTTTTTGAAAATCTAGTTTCTTGTGTCTTCTCGATATGAATATCATTTGTGTTTTCTTTGGATTTAACGTTAAGCCAAGATATTTTAATTTCTGGTTTGTTTGTTCTATCTTTCTGTTAATAGCTTAATAGTCATTCTGTTTATCTATTCCAATAATCATTAGCAGATCGTCAGCGTAGCTTAAAAGCTTGAATTTGTTTGTTTCCCTTGCTGTCTTGTGTATTTCAGTCATTGCAATGTTAAAAAGAGTTGGGGACAACACTGACCCCTGTGGTACGCCCATACTTGGTTCATATTCTAGCTTCAAATTATTGTCCTTATTAAAGAATCCTATTTTCCTATTTCCCAGGTAGCTTTGTATTATCTGTATTATATGCCTACTTATGTTATTGGGCCTGAAGGTTAGACTCCATCAAGAAACTTGATTGCCAAAAAGGGCCTGCGAAAAGGAAGAGTGGAATTGGCAAATAACGGGAAGGATCAGAAGTGCGAATATTGTCAAAAGGATGAACTCTTGAATACAAGTCAATAATGAAACGTCCGCGGCTACCGCGCATCCCTCTGGCATCATACTTCTGCCGAATCATCTTATTTTGATGACGAACCGCAGTATTTGACGAGCCAGTGAAGATCTCACGACAACGCTCGAAATCCAATGCATTAACCAACTGACTCGACTGACTCCTCCGGGGTGGAACAACTGGGAAAATACGTCCATTAACAGTCTTACCTCACTCATAGGGAGTTTGAGGTTTATTAAGGGGAGGCAGTCTCTACTGTCAAGCCCATCCTGGCTGGAGTTCCTCACAATAAATGCAGCAAAATTATCTTCTTTTGAAATACGGGTCGTGTGCCAGTCCTGGCGTGCATTTACGGCGTTCGTCATGGTTTCAACGTCGTGTCAGGTTTTTTCCGTGGTGGGAGGGGAACTGGCGGTCAATATAATTTTATAAGGCGTGCACTTATATATTTCCCAATGAAATTGATGCATACACAATTCTCACCCACTCCACCATGAGAGACGGGCGGCTGCAGATGCGGCATAAGCGACAATATCCTTCAGAAAATTTCTCAAATTATCTATCAAAGTATTTCAAATCTTCTCTTATTCGAAATAGAATTTGATTCTCTCAAATATTTTGGTATCTTTTTTTTTTTTTTGAGAAGGGCGCAAACGATGGGAATTGAGGTGTAAAAATTTGAATAAAACACGCTGTTTCCAAATAAATTTTCGAAGTTTTTGGAGTCATTCGTAGTATGGATCAGTCCATAAGGCTGGCTGGAATGATTATATCGAAAAAAAAAAAAAATTGTGGAAGTAGACATCAGAATGAGTTTTTTCCGACTTTCATCAGCCTAAAGTATGTTACAGAGCTCGAGTACTAACTGAAATCTGAAAGCGACAAGGAAATGCACAACTTAGAAGCATGACGTAAGTTCATAACAGGGATGATGAAACTTGAGGAAAATACGAACAACAAGAGGGGATGATGAAATTTACGCAATATGCGAATAATGACTCAGGTTCATGACAAAAATACGCGATGATGAAATCTACGGAAAATAGTAATGAAGAGGGATCATTTTTTCCGCGGAATCGAAGAGGAAGTCAAAATAAGGCGCAGAACTTGACGGGTAGAAACAGAAACACCTCCAATTTTTCAAATCTTTTTTCAAAGCATCTGATATAAAAAACACCTTTACTACGTAAGACAAATGAAAACACGAGAGTTTCTTTCTATTACTCGTATGGAACGTTTTTTCGCGTAGATTGTATATAGAATTTCTTGAAACTTAAACGTGAACACTCACCTCTTTTCAAGACCAGATGCCCATTCTGGAGATTGCCATTAACTATCATATTAGTGTCAGGTAAATCTGCACAGTTCGTCGTCGTCAGTACTCTCGTCGTATTATTGCAGCGACGTCTATTTCCGTCTACCTGGTAATTTACATTCATAGAACCACGTTGCTGATTTTGCATCGTCGTTTTATTATTGAAGCTGTTATTGTGCGAATAACTGCGGTTCATGTTTACAGAAACGTCATTCTGATTTATACTCCTTTTATTCGTCGTCTCTATCGTCTTTTCCGGATTACATGTTTCCGATATTTCGTCGTCGTAGGTGCGAATGGGCTTCGCAGTCAGCAATTTCGCCAGACTGGAATTGTGATCTAGTTTCGATGATGATGACGATGAGCAATTTGATGTCGGCGAACTAGACACGGAAGACCTGAACATAGAAAAATACTCGTATATCAGTAAAATGACACTCGATAAAATTAAAGACAAAAATATTCTATCGTAGTAACCATTCATTCTAACAGGACAGGTCTTCTACGAATTTTCTAGAATATCTAAACCAATTTTTCGAGACATTTTTCGTAGTGCTATGACGATGACGCGCAAAGAAATGTTACTTCTTTTAGTCGAGATGATAGAGCCTGATTTTTATGTTGTTGTTTTTTTTCTTTGTTTGGTTTTGAGGTTTACTAACCTCCAAAATTTGCATACACAATTTAATCTAGAATATCTAGACTATCACTACGCTAAAAACGGGTGGAGAGGGTGGGGTCTGGTGTGAGCCCATCAACAACTTAGCTTAACTTACAGTGTCTTGACCTACTTTCTTCAGGTCAATGTCACCAGCCCCCCCCCATATCGAATATTCACCCCAAAATAGTGTGAATCGTTCGTTCTACGTTTGTTCCGGTTTGTTCCACCCTCATTTTTGTTTGTTCCAACCTCCCGTTGCATGAAACAGTGTGCGGGGCTAGCTGAATGAAATGTGCTCAATTAGTGTTGAAATGCGCGATTTTTATGTTTTGTGGTTTCCTCTTTCTTTAAATGCTCACAATCTTCGGTGGGGCTACTGTGAAAACAATACCCGCCCCTCACTTTTCCAAATTTTAACTGGGAACCTGTTTGTTCTATGGGACTTGGAATATTTTTGACTATCAAGCTATTTGTATGTGAAGAACTTGGAGAAATATTGACTTTCAATCTGGTGGAAACTGACCTAACCTAATAAGGTAAGTGGAACTTGACAAAAGTGAACAAGAAATTTAGGGTGAGAGACATGCCAACCCCCCTTGACCGTAGTTCTTGGGCTTCCATCCGGAGGAGGGAATGATATCGACAAGCTCGACTTTCGTCATCAGCTCGTGGTAAGAGAACGATCAAGACCCCGTGTTTGACAGAGTCAGGCGAATGATCCCTGGGTTCAACATAGATCGACTGAGGCCCCGTGTATGATTGAGGCGGGTACTTCCGCAAAAACACATATTGTTACTTGCCAAGGAGGGAATATTACCGGCGACTTCGTTTTCCATTACATGCTCGCGGTAAGAGATCGACTGTGGCCCTGTATATGACCAAGGCGGGTGCATCCGCAAAAACTATCGTTGTTTCCCGCCAAGGAGAGAATGATGCCGGCGACTTGGTTTTTCATTACATGCTCGCGGTAAAAAATCGACTTAGGGCGTCTTCGATAGAGGCAGGCGGATGCCAGAAAATTCTCTTAGGTCCACGAGGGGGAGGGAGTGATACCGTGAGGCTCGTGTTTCGTTACGAGCTCGCGGTGAGAACGATCAATGTCCCGTGTTCGACAGGGGCAGGCGGATGCGAGAAAATTCTCATACGTTCACGCGGGGGAGGGAATGATACTGAGAACCTCGTCTATTGTTATGAGCTTGCCGTGTGAGATTGAATAGGCCTCGTAATAGGTCGGGCAAAGTCACAAAAATCTTGTTTCACGCAAAGGTGGCAAGGTGGTTACTCTAAAGTCTGTCTTCGGTCATGAGCTTGCAGTGGGAGATCGGGAAGGACCCCCTGTCAATAGAGGCGGGTGAATCTGTAAAATTTTGCGTGAAGACACTTGAAGGATTGAACACGGGGCCTTGATCGTTCTCTAACGGAAAGCTTAACGAACGACGGTCTCGGGATATCCTCCCCTGCACTAGCTGACAAAGCAGAAATTTTCTTGATTTCACCTGCCTAGATAAAACAGGGCTGTTACAGTTCTCTCCTTGCGAGGTCACACTGGGACGCGATCTTCGCTGTATGTTTTTCTCCATTGCCTGAAACAACAAGTATTTGCCCGTACTCACCCAAATAGATTGAACACAGGGCTCCAAGTGATATCTCACCGCGAGCTCATGGCAGAAAACAATCTTCCTGATACCATCCCCGACTTCGCGTGTCTCAACGGGAAATTTTTCGGGTTTGTCCGCCTCTATTGAACAAAGGGTCCTACCCGATCTCCCACCGCAAGCTCATGACCGAAGACAGACTTTAGAGTAACCTTGCCACCTCGGTGTGAAACAACAAGATTTTGTGACTTTGTCTGTCCTATTACGGGGCCTATTCAATCTTTCACCGAGAGCTCATAACGAAAGACGAGCTTCACGGTATAACTCCCTCCCTCGCGTGGACCTAAGAGAATTTTCTGGCATCCGCCTGCCTCTATCGAAGACGGGGCCTAAGTCGATTTTTTACCGCGAGCATGTAATGAAAAACCAAGTCGCCGGCATCATTCTCTCCTTGGCGGGAAACAACGGGAGTTTTTGCGGATGCACCCGCCTTGGTCATATACGGGGCCTCAGTCGATCTCTTACCGCGAGCATGTAATGGAAAACGAAGTCGCCGGTAACATTCCCTCCTAGGCAAGTAACAATATGTGTTTTTGCGGAAGTACCCGCCTCAATCATACACGGGGCCTCAGTCGATCTATGTTGAACCCAGAGATCATTCGCCTGACTCTGTCAAACTCGGGGTCTTGATCGTTCTCTTACCACGAGCTGATGACGATAGTCGAGCTTGTCGGTATCATTCCCTCCTCCGGATGGAAACCCAAGAACTACGGTCAAGGGGGGTTGGCATGTCTCTCACCCTAAATTTCTTGTTCACTTTTGTCAAGTTCCACTTACCTTATTAGGTTAGGTCAGTTTCCACCAGATTGAAAGTCAATATTTCTTCAAGTTCTTCACATACAAATAGCATGATAGTCAAAAATATTCCAAGTCCCATAGAACAAACAGGTTCCCAGTTAGAATTTCGAAAAAGGAGGGGCGGGTATTGTTTTCACAGTAGCCCCACCAAAGATTGTGAGTATTTGAAGAAAGAGGAAACCACAAAACATAAAAATTGCGCATTTCAACACTAATTGAGCACATTTTATTCAGCTAGCCCCGCACACTGTTTCATGCAAATGGGGGTTGGAACAAACAGAAGTGAGGGTGGAACAAACCGGAACAAACGTAGAACAAACGATTCACACTATTTTGAGGTCAAAATTCGAAATGGGGGGGGGCTGTCATGTCACTAACCCCGCACACTGTTTCATGCAAATGGGGGTTGGAACAAACAGAAATGAGGGTGGAACAAACCGGAACAAACGTAGAACAAACGATTCACACTATTTTGAGGTCAAAATTCGAAATGGGGGGGCTGCCATGTCACTAACCCCGCACACTGTTTCATGGGGATGGGGGTTGGAACAAACAGAAATAAGGGTGGAACAAACCGGAACAAACGTAGAACAAACGATTCACACTATTTTGGGTTGAATATTCGACATGGGGGGGGGGCTAGTGACATTGACCAGCTTTCCTCATATTGAAAGGTTGACCTTCATGTCTGTTTAATTCGCCGTCAGTTTTATCTTCCTATTTACCGCTGATGGAATTAGCCGCGCCCATATATAAAAAGTTCCGATAGAAAAATCAATAAAATAAGAAATAATAGCCAAAATTTCGAGGTACTTCTAAGCCTCCAACTTCCCTTTTCCTTCTGCTCTTACGAGTTGGAATTTTCCCAAATCTAGTCCTCCGATACAGTACGTATTCTAGTTACTTTCAAGCTCGTGATTTAAAATTCTTCCAAATCCAAGGCGCATACTTTTAACATGTGAGAGAGAGAGAGAGAAAGAGAGAGAGAGAGAGAGAGAGAGAGAGAGAGAGAGAGAGAGAGAGAGAGAGAGAGAGAGAGAGAGAGAGAGAGAGAGAGAGAGAGAGAGAGAGAGAGAGAGAGAGAGAGAGAGAGAGAGAGAGAGAGAGTGGAAAAATTGCGCGAAAAGGCAGGGAAAAGTCCACAAGTAAGCACCAATAAGTACTCTTCCCACGAACCCATCCAAAACGATGTCCCTTAGGAAGAAGTATAAAATGTTCTCTCTTCTGAATCGCTATCTGATTGACCTAACAAATAAGGTCAACTTTCCCTTTCAGTATTTCCCTATTCACCCAACGAGCAGCGAGATTACGCCAATCAATCCTTGAAGAAATCTCCAAATAGGTTATCTGACCAGTAATTACGATTTTCGGCCAAAAATTAGTCGTGGTAGCGTTTTAGAAGAGATACTGACGGCCTACGCCTCTACCTTCTCACAATCACCATCATATCCTCGATCAGGTTCCTTAACCACTCCTTCGACTCCGAAATCTCTACGTTCCCCACATCAAAATCCTAAAAGCAAAATACTCGAGTTTCTCGAACACCTGTCAGGCCCCAACTCCACAATAGTTCAGTCCGGTCCCAACATGATTACGACTCTCCAATTTACACTCGCTCTAACAAAAGAAACTTTATAATGCTGGACTCCATTCGATCTTCCGGGCTTCGATTGGCTCTCGGTGCACTCTCGCTTTCCTTCGTTCACATTTTGTAGGTCGTCGTTTAACTGGAAGCGCTCGGTGGCTCTATCTGCGTAATTCCTTGCGGTTTTTGTAATTTTTTATTCACTTGAGTATATGTCCCTTAAATCTGTTTTAGCCCTTCACTCAGCCTCTCCCTTACCGCGCTCTTTCTCCCACTGCTAACTACAGCCCAACAGCCACTTCTCATCTTTCCAAATGGTATCAACCCAACCCAACCCATGTAATTCATCCCTTCTGTCACTTCAATACCATCTCGGCACTGATCAAACTTGGGCGCTTACTTCTCATTTTTTCATCTACTCCCCCTTGACTAACCTCTATCCTGACATTAGTCTTGATCTTACTGAAATGCCCAGATAGCTGACTTCATAATACTAACAACGCATCAACAAAGTCATTTCTTCAGAATTTCCCTTCCACCTTCTCTGCTACACGGACGAGTCCAGTCGGGACCCAGTCTCGATTCAGGGTGACATCGCATCCTTCTGTATGAGAAACTTAACTTCCAAATACATTGCCGAACTTACCGCTACGAGTATATTCATCTGCCTCTCCTCTCTCTCCAGCTTCTCTCCTTCCCGCAAATTTCTTATACTGTCTTATTCTCTCTCATCTTTACTTCCAAGACCCTCAATTCCACCAATCCTATCGCTGAACGAATCCTCATTCTCTTTTCTGTGTTACTCTTTCGAGTATCTTCGCCGGAACTCCGATCTATTGGAAAGACTCCTAATTCTTTGTTTTACTGCATTTTTAACCGCCTTTTCCGACACAAAGAAGTCATGCTAACTCGTCTTAGACTAGGCCATACCGTCTCACACACCGTTTCTTCTTTTTACGCTTCTCACCCCTTTGATCGCTCAACAGTTCTCCTGCCCAGCTCTCAAAAACATCCGGCCTCACCATTCTGTCTCTCCCAGTATCAGAAACTCCCTCTATAAAACACGTTCGCTGTACTAGCACTCTTCATCGTGACCTACCGTTGGAATTGAAAGAGACGAAACGCATCTTCTTTCCGAAAAGAGGTCGCTTTTTAAAATTCCACAATGACGAACAATTTAATAAGTAGGTGTACAGCAACTTGATTTTCGCACTCGACAAATCATACAACCACAACAAGTTAAATTATACTTTTAAAGGCCTATGCTTACCATGCTGACTCTTCGGACGACGAGCCCCACATAAAATCATTCGCAACAAATGGAAGGATAGTATCCTGGTCCAGAGGAAGAGGTAGTAATGAGTTCTTTGAGGTAAGTCCATCTATTTCATCGGACGAATGCATCAATCCTTCAAAATCGAGGAAAGGATCTCCACTGTTATGTAACGGTGAATCGTCGTCACATAGTGAGGGTATACTGCAGTCTTCGGTCTGCGAAAATACAAACAAAACAAATACATGAAAAATCAATAAAAACAAAAACTTTGTTGCTACCGGAAATGTTGAGGCATTATCTAGATTGCAATCCGCTTTCTGATCCACGACATGTGGATCATAGCAACACTCAATTATGACCAGAGTCTCTAGATCGCTTATTGTAGTTTAAGGGCACTGTTTCCCTCTTAGTAAATCGATCGCCTATCATCCTACTGATCAATATGCTTCTAAAAATACAAAAGTGTGTTACTAAAGCACGTTATCATCGAATATTACGGAGCAATTTAGGAGAGGTCGAGATAAGAGAAGACGAAAAAAAAAAAACACGAAAAAAAATTCGAGATACATCATTCACGACTTTGAAAACAGAAATAAAAACGTTGTTCAACGCGTTGTTAAGTTATACTAGCTCGTAAAATTTTTATAGCTAAATCCAGCCAAGAATCCGATATAAACAAGCCCATCTACCGTGAGATATGCTACCTTTGGTTCTTTATGCACGTCCAAAGGAAATTGTGCCAGAGTAACGCTTCAATTTTAGATAAGCTGCGAGATCGATTATCTGATGCTTGATAGAAAATGAGACGGATATGAATCAAAAATGACGATCTGTTGAAGAAATCCAACTTCTGGTATAGAATTAACGATAAAAGGTGAAATAGAACAATCGACAGCAGATAATTTTGAGATTTCGAGATATCTTTGGAAGTACTTATTACGTATCACGGATATACGTTAAAATTTTTTGCGAGTATTTCGTATTCGTTCTTGTTGCAATGATAGGCTCGCATTAAGAACTTCTTCCAACCGATTCTTGGTATGAAGAAATGTACTCAAAAGAGTAAAAAGGTAGATACACGAAACGCAATAAAATCACACGACCAAGCGCTTTCAGCTAAACAGCTATTCTCAAGGTATAGAAAGCGACTAAACCCAACACCAACAAGAACGAGTAACAACGGAAAGGAGGTCAGGATTGAACCAGCGAGTCATCGAAATGTGAATCATCCTCATAGACTAATTCAATCAATCCCTCCTCAGGAATATACCTGTTCAACACGGTAATGTCTTTAATATTTCGGCGACGATGATTTTCGATTTCTTTTAACGCTGAGCGACTGAAATATGATTTTTCCCTGAGAAGGAGAACTTCAGACCCCTCTTTGGGACTATGACCACATTCAATTAAATGGTCCGCAAACGCCGACTCGCCTACTTTTCTTTTTTCCCAGGCTGTTCTGTGTTCATCAACTCTAATCTGGAGTTGACGGCTAGTCATACCTATGTACACGCTAGGACAATCGCCACAAGCCACCCTATAAACACCACCCCTCTCGGCCATCGGTATTGGATCTTTCAATTTGACCAAAAGGCTCTTAACAGTATTGGTACTATAAGACGCTGGCCGAAAACCGAAGGGACGGAGGACAAGGCTCAATTCCGATGAAAACCTCCCCAGAAATGGCAGCCTAATCCACCGTTTTCGCCTATCAAGGTGCAGTTCGCTGGGGAGCGAGGTTGTGGAATCGAGACTTTTTCTTATAAGTCTCCTCCGGACCATAAGGTCAATGTCCACCTTGACCTGATTCACTTTAGCCAAGTGCTTTATCGTCACTAATTCTTTTTTGAAGGCAACCTCGCTCAGAGGGCGTTTAGTGAGGCGATAGATTAAGCTATTAAATGTAGCTAATTTATGGGCAAAAGGTACGAAAGACGACCCATGGATGGCAGTGTCGGTCGAAGTACTTTTCCAGTAAATACCGAATTCATGGACAGCGTCAATGACAGATGTGGATACGTCCAGAAAATTTATTGATAAACCACCAACTTCCAAAGTAAATTTGATGGGAGGGTATAATCTATTTGAATAAGCGAGAAACTCACTAAGGAGCTCCGCAGGACCGGTCCACGCGCACAATATGTCATCCACGTACCTATGCCAATAGAAAACGTGATTCAAAAACACCTGGCCCGAAGAAAACCGGTCAGCCTCAAACTTGGACATGAAAACCTCCGAAATAAGAGAACCCAAGGGGAAACCTCTAGGGATCCCTACCTCCTCAGGGAGCTCAAAATATTTACCATCAAATTTGCAAAAATTAGGCGACCAACAGGCGTTCAACAGGTCGAAAAATTCACCAAATTCATTATGAGGAGTGCCAGATTCCACAAGCAATTTACCTATTTGTTGCATAGTGGTAGCTTTAGGGATATTGGGAAAAAGCCCAACGAGATCGAACGAGCACAAAATTGAACCTGGAGGAAGGTATGTGTCATTCAATTTTCCAGCCAGGGCGCTCGAATTCTTAACTGAATAGGGAGACTCCACCTCCACACGAGCTTTGAACCATCTATCCAGGAACTTGTCGAGGAACTGGATTCGGTTCCAGAATGGCTTTCTTTACAGCGGGGCTCCCAATGATAACCTCACTACCATTAAAAAGGTTTCTCGCCTCTTTAACGAATTTTGGAAAATCAAAAAGAGGGTGCTCCTTGGCCCCACATTGGCCAAGCACCTCATAAACCTTGGAGACGTAGGAAGCCTTGTCTATAACTACGACAGCATTCCCTTTGTCAGCTTTAGTACTAACTAGCTTTTCCTCCCTAATCTTCCTCCTGAAACCTATGATCCAATCACTCCCTGCATCACTTATGCAAGTAAGGGCGGTATTGCGAACCATTTCGGCACATTTTTCCCGCAAAAACGCAAAACGCTCATCCTTCGTCATGAGCTCGCGGTAAGAAATCAGTCATGCCCCCGTGTTTGATACAGGCAGGGGAATCCACAAAAATCTTCCCGGTTTCACGCAAAGGAGGGAATGATAAACTCGACGCTCATCTTTTGTCATGAGCTCGCGGTGAGAGACCAGTTGGAACCCTGTGTTCGATCCAATTGGGTGAACACGTGAAAATTCTCGTTGTTTCAGGCAATGGAGAAAAACATACCGCGGAGATCGCGTCCCAGTGTGACCTCGCAAGGAGAGAACTGTAACAGCCCCCGTTTTATCTAAGCAGGTGAATTCAACAAAATTCTCGTTTTGTCAGCCAGTGCAGAGAAGGATATGCCCAGACCGTCGTTCGTTAAGCTTTCCGTGAGAGAACGATCAAGGCCCTGTGTTCGATCGTGTGTCTTCACGCAAAATTTTATAGATTTACCTGCCTCTATTAAACAGGGGGCCGTACCCGATCTCCCACCGCGAGCTCATGACCAAAGACAGATTTCAGAGTAACCTTGTCACCTTTGCATCAAACAACGAGATTTTTGTGAATTGCCCGTCCTATTACGGGGCCTATTCAATTTCTCACTGCGAGCTCATGACGAAAGAGGAGCTTAACGGTATCATTCCCTCCTCCGGGTGAAACCCCGGGGAAATTCCGGGCTTTTGTCTGCCTCAATCAAAGACTGAGCTGTAGCTGATCACTCACCACGAGCAAGATCGAATTTGCGGTATCCTCCCATTGCCTGAATCAAGCAGTTTTTACACTTTGGGCCACTTCGTTCATAGGTGGGGCGTCAGTTGATCTCTCATCGCAAGCGAAGACCTACTTTGCATTCTTTGACTGAAAGAACGAGAGTTTTCTCACTTTTTCCCGCTTTGATCATACGCATAGACCTTGTTGATCTCTCACCGCGAACCTTCAACGGAACATGGATTTGTCGTCTCCCTCCAATCCCCAAATGAGGAGAATTTCCGCAATTTCCTCTTTCGGGTCTGTCACCCGACGCTAGTTGATCTCTCACTCCGCGAGCACTCAACGGCAGACGAACTTGTCGACATTCCTTCTATCCCCTGCATCAACAATTTTACTGCAGAATGAGAAGAATTTTTGATTTTTCAGTTTGAAGATCATCTAGGGCCATTTCAATATTATTCTCGGACACGGCGCTAAATTTTACTTCACAATTGAAAACAACTTTTGAAGATGGCCCTTTTTGAGCCCATTAACCCATTTTGATGCTTCGAGGAATATTTCAAGCATTTTTTTCGAACTCAGCGCAAAATGCCACTTGAAAATCGAATTAAAATTTAAAAGTTGGAACGAGTTTCCAACTTGGGAAAATTTCGGCTCTTTTTGGTGCTTCGAAGAATTGTTTAAGCATTTTTTTCGGACTCAGCGCAAAATGCCACTTGAAAATCGAATTAAAATTTAAAAGTTTGAACAATTTTCCAATTTGGGGAGATTTTGATCATTTTTGGGCCCATTAACCCATGTCGGTGCTTCGAAGAATTTTTTAAACATTTTTTTTGGAGTAAGCGCGAAATCCCTTCTTACAAATCGAATTACAATTCAAAAGTTTGAACAATTTTCAAACTTGAGGGAATTGACCCTTTTTGGGCCTAATAACCCATTTTGGTGCTTCTTAGGATTTTGTTACTATTTTTCTCGTTTTCTCCGTCCAAATTCACTTAAGAAACAATAATTTGATTATTAAAATGTTCAAAATTCAGCTCAATACTGTAAATTAATTAATTTTTCAAGCTCTATTTTGGGAACCCCGGCGATTTGGTAGATTTTTGGCACATTTTGGTCCATAACTCGGCTCAGAAAAGTCGTAGAAACTTCGGATATGGCTCAAATTAAAGATAAAAGTGAGATACAAAAAATTCGTACATTTAAACTACACGCCTAACGTTTTGCGTTTTCGCGCTACGACAGATTTAGCGCAAACTCCCATTTAGCTGGCAACATCTTTCTGCTCCACCCTGTATACATTTCCTTAGGCCCCAAAATGTTAAATGTATGTAGCGGAGAAATGATGGGTGACCAAATATAAAGTTTCCTGAACATAATTGAACAAAATGTGAACAAAATTATCACATGGATTTGAACCCAAAATTCGGAGATGGCTGGGATGCATTTCCCCAGCCCCCCAAATTTGAAATGGCTGTAGCGCGGAAACGACGATAGAAAAAAATTTAAAATTTGTTGAACAAAATTGAACAAAATGTGAACAAAATTATCACATGGATTTGAACCCGAAATTCGAATATGGGGGGGGGCTGCATTTCCCCAGTCCCCAAATTTGAAATGGCTGTAGCGGGAGAACGACGAGTAAACAAAATTTAAAATTTGTCGAACGAAATTGAACAAAATGTGAACAAAATTATGGCATTAGTCGCGACTCAAAATTCCGTCTGGGGGGGTTGGGGAAATGGAGCCCAGTTTTTGCCGGACAGTAAACGAAAAAATTTCCAAAATGATCCCATAGAACAGGTCCCCTGTTAATATACTGTACGTCAAGCCAACTAGCTTTCCGGAGCTCGCTTCACCTAGGATAAGTCTAGTACTCGTACACTGTATGTTAGGTTGAGTGGTTCAATTAGATCGAGGTCACTGATACCAACAAAGGTGACAATATTTTATTTATTAGGCCGAGTTGTATATTAGGCCTAGTTTAGGGACAGGATGTATCATTGTTCAAATTGCGAGCCACAAATTCGCAAAAATATTCATTCCGCGGTACGTGACCGGTTTCGTCTAAGACGACATCATCAAAGCGTATGAGACTGATCGACTTCATAACGATACCAGTATTGAGTGTGAGGCACTTGGGGGTGGCCTGAGAGGAAAATATTTTTCTCGATAATCGTCATGAATATTTACAATAGGCGAGCCTTGATGATGTCTCGTTTGACGGAACCGGTCGCGTACTGTATTATAAATATTTTGTACTTTTTTTCATTGCATTAGTATTGGAAACCCTTCGTATATTTTACGCTAGACCTGACACAGCGTTGCATACCGTATGTTAGACCTGGTAATAATGAAAATAGGGAAGTCAGCATTTTTCAAGTACCCAATGTAGGTCAAGGTCACTGATGACGTCATCGGGCGTAACGAAAAACAGTGAAGATTTTTTCTAGAGTATAGTTCAAAAAAAACGTAACGGCATTTTGTGCCACTTTCAATCTCATGTGCTGGGACGTGCTGCTTTTAGTCTGGAAAAGCTACGTAGTCGGTATGTTAGACTATGGTAGGCCTAGCTATGAGATCAAACACCTAGTATACTGCGTGTTAGGCCTAGTATTATGAAAGTAGCGAAGATCGAAATTTTTACGCGATCAAGTGTGACAAAAAATCGTGATGATTTTCCAAAGAGTAATTCAGTCAAGAAACCGCAGTTTGTTAGGACGGTTTTTCAAGAGTGGTCTTAATCTTATATGCTGTAGATGATATCCTAATTGTGTGGTCAGGCACTGATAGACAGGTGGATCTATTCCTTTCAGAAATGAACGCGATGAATGAGAGCATCAAATTCACTGTGGAAAAAGGCAACGAGACCATCGACTATTGGGACCTTACACTCACACTGGAGAACAATAGGATAGAACACCAAATCTACAAGAAGGCGACGCATACTGACACCATCATCCCAAATGACTCCTACAACTACTCCAGGCACAAGTTAGCAGCAAACCAGAACTACTGCTATCGGGCAATTTCTGTCCTCAAGAACAACGAAGAGAAGAGGAAACAGATCGAGTAAGTAAAACGGATCGCAGAAGCCAATGGCTACAGTAGGGGCGTGGTGGATGAAGTCTTCAGGAAAATGGAAACAAAGAAAGGAACCCATGATGGCATGGTGAGAAAGTACTCGGGATCAATACCACACATAGGAAAGTACACAAACAAGGTGATAAAGAAGTTCAATAGCTACGATGTAAATGTGGGTATCCTGGTGAAGAGAATCAGCAATGACCAGACGGAACAAAAGGACAAGGAAAGCTTGAGAGGAGTGTACAAGCTCAGTTGTGAATGGTGCGAGGGCATCTTCATCGGTGAGACTAAGAGAAAGTTTGAGATTCGGAAAAAGGAGGACAAAACGTCGAGGGAGAAAGAAGATGGCAAGTCACTGTTTGAGAAACACTGTAACGAAGAAAACCACGATGGAGAGGAAATATTTGAAGTCATACATGTACAGAATCGCACAAAGACGAGAAAACTCTGGGAACAGATGGCGATTGCAAAAGCCAAGAGGGAGAAAGCCTGCCTCTTGAACAATGTAATCACATTTGACAGCGAAAAATTATTCGGCCTGGTGATTGGACGAGAGAAAGAGAACAGAACCAACCAATGAGACAGCAGGAATCCAGGTAGCCAATAGAAACGCAGATTCAGGACAATGGATTGAACCAATCATTGAACAGTATGTTTTAGCCAATAAGAACACAATGTCATATTATTGTAAGAATAAGTTTTTAAGAAGTGAACCAATCATAACACAGCATTGTTATAGCCAATAAGATCACAGTGTTATACTATAAAAACTCATTGTTAAGGCCTTGTTCTCCAGTTGCGACACAACTGATGAAGGGATAACACCCGAAAGCAACTAATAAAGTAGATTTGTACATTTGAAAAACCCTTTTTCAAAATTAGCGCTCTACTTACACCTCACTCACTCATTACTCATTATGAGATCCGACTATACAGGGTGGACCAGAAAGATGTTATCAGTTAAATGGGTGTTTGCGTTAAATCGGTTGTAGCGCGAAAACGCTAAACTTCAGATGTATACTTCAAATCTACGAAATTTGTATCTCAACTTTATCTTCAATTTGCACCACATCCGAAGTTTCTACAACTTCTCTGAGCCGAGTTATGGACCAAAATGTGCCGAAATTTTAGAGCAGGGTTGCCCAAAGTTGTGAATTATCGAAAAACAATTTTCCATGATTGGAAGAATCGCGTAATCTTCGAAGTGTTCCCCAATCCTGTAGTAAAATTTAGCGCTGAATCTGAATAAAATTGTTAAAAAATTCTGCGAAGTACCAAAATGGGTTAATGGGTCCAAAAAGGTCAACATTTCCCCAAAATAATAAAACCGCCTAATCTTCGAAGTTTTTCTCGATTCTGAGATGAAATTTAGCGCTGAATCTGAATAAAATTGTTAGAAAATTCTTGCCAAGCTCCAAAATGGGTGAATGGGCCCAAAAAGGGTCAAAATATCCCCAAAATGATGAAAATCGCCCATCCTTCAAAGTTTTTTTCGATTCTGAGATAAAATTTAGCGCTAAATCTCAATAAAGTGGTTCAAAAATTCTGCGAAGTACCAAAATAGGTTTATGAGCCCAAAAAGGGTCACAATTTCCACGAAAGCGACTCTCTTTCGTTTACGCTCCCATGATGGTTGTTTAATCGAAAACGTTTAGCGGCTGATTTTCTTGTGGTTCAATGTAATTTGCTACACTTCTCTTGTGTAATAGTTTTTGTACTTTGGCCCGCTTTGTTCATAGGTGGGGCGTCAGTTGAACTCTCATCGCAAGCACGCAACAGAAGACCAACTTTGTGTTCTTTGACTGAAACAACGAGAGTTTTCACACTTTTTCCCGCTTTGATCATACGCAGAGCCCAAGTCGACCTCTCACTGCGAACCTTCAACAGAAGATGCATTTGTCGTCTCCCTCCAATCCCCAAGTGAGGAAAATTTCCGCAATCTCCCCTTTCGGATCTGTCATCCGACGCTAGTCATTCTCTCACTCCGCGAGCACTCAACGGCAGACGAACTTGTCGACATTCCTTCCATCCCCTGAATCAACAATTTTACAGCAGAATGAGAAACATTTTTGATTTTTCATTTTGGAGATCATCGAGGGCCATTTCAGTATTTTTCTCGAACTCGGCGCTACATTTTACTTCAGAATTGAAAACCACTCTTGAAGATTACGCAAATTTTTCATCTTGGAGGAATTTTGATTCTCTTTGAGCCCATCGACCCATTTTGGTGCTCGGAAGTATTTTTGGAGCATTTTCTTCGGACTAAGCGCGAAATCCCACTGGAAAATCGAATTAAAATTTGAAAGTTTGAACGATTTTCCAATTTGGGGAAATGTTGACACTTTTTGAGTCCATTAACCCATTTCGGTACTTCAAAGAATTTTTTAAACCTTTTTTTTTGGGACTCAGCGCAAGAAGTCCACTTGAAAATCAAATTAAAATTTGAAAATTTGAACGATTTCCCAACTTTGGGAAATTTTGACCTTTTCTGGGCCCATTAACCCATTTTGGTGCTTCTTAGGGTTTTGTTACTATTTTCTTCGTTTTCCCCGTCCAAATTCACTCAAGAAACAGTAATTTGATTATTAATATTTTCGAAATTCAGCTCAATACTGTAAATTAACTAATTTTTGAGCCCTATTTTGGGAACCCTGGCGATTTGTTGGATTTTCGGCATATTTTGGTCCATAACTCGGCTCAGAATAGTCGTAGAAACTTCGGATATGGCGCAAATTAAAGATAAAGTTGAGATACAAATTTCGTAGTTTTGAAGTATACATCTAAAGTTTCGCGTTTTCGCGCTAGGACAGATTTAGCGCAAACTCCCATTTAACTGGTAACATCTTTCTGGTCCACCCTGTATAGGGCAACTCTTTAATATAACAACTGCAATTGTTTTACTGCATTAGATGCGCGATTTGAGCTTTTACTCACCTTAACACCTTTTGAGCGTTGATTTTATCACTACATTCACATGTCTAAAGTGCATTTTGTAGAAAATCGTATATAGAACAACACCTGTATCAAGATTTTTCCTTAAAGTGAATTTCTGATAAATTACACAGAACTCGAACAATACCTAACCTCAGCCGTACTTTCCTTCTACTTTAAAAACTTCAACTATCTATAAAATTCTAGTAAAATTAGCCTTTAAGATGACTGTACCTTCAATGTAATAATGTATATCAAGCTAATAGCCCAAAGCGTAGCTCAAAAGCTTGTAAAAATAAAAAAAAAAAAAAAAAAAAAAAATTTGAAGAAAATAACTTGGAAACTGTAAAAATCAAATTTTCTAATTTTCAAAGCCAAATTTCAGCGTTGATTTTAAAGCTCCTCGAGATGTTTATTGTGCATTTTGTAGGAAACTTTATGGAGAACAACTTTCGTTTGAAGACATTTTCTCTAATGTTGAACCCTGACGAGATATTTCCCAAAAACTAATTTTCAGGAGCCAAAATCGCCAACCCCCGTCCTCCACATGGGGGTGGCGGCTGGCAACATATCTTAAATTATTTGCTGTGATATAATAGCCATATGTGCTAATCATCTCTTTTTAATCACAAAGTGCAGGGTAGCCCCTCATTTGGAACACTAACGTTGTACTTGACGTGTGCAAAAGTTCTATCTCAATTTTATCTATAATTCGAGCCTTTACCAAACAACCTACGACTTTTTTGGGTCGAGTTATGGACCAAAATGTGCAAATTTGTCAAGATTTTTGAAGTAAAGGTTTAGGAATTTCCTCACTTTAAAACTTTGTAAGGTCATTCAAATATTTTTTTTCGAAATGAGCGCTAAATTTTACGAGTAAACGGAGTGAAGGTTGGATGTTCAAGCAATTTTGCATTTTTCAGAACCTTGGCAAAGTTAACACATCTTAAAATTTATAGAAAGTTCAATACAAGCTCAAATTGTAGATAAAATTGAGAAACATTTGAAATAATTATACATCTAACGTTTCGCGTCTTTGCGCTAGAACAAATTCAGTCCGAAATCCCATTCAACAGTAAACATCAATTTGGCGCATCTCATATAACAACTCGGAAATCGAAATTTTGCAAGTCTCCCAAAAGTAGAGTGCGGGGAAAATGCCGCCAAGTTTGAATCGATCATTTAGGAAGAAACTGGTGTCATACGACTGATAGTCATTAGAACAGATAAGACAACTCCTTCATGCGACAGGTCCCACTTTGAAATTGATCGACGATCCTATTAAAATATACACTCGTATACTGTGATTTGACTCCCCCTACTACCTGAAATATAAATCCCCTCCCCCTCGTCACTGTATCTTCCGCTTTACCCATAATCTTTCTTCATTCGTTTGTCTTCCTTGTTCCAACGACGATCGAAAAAATACATCGGGAAAACAATTACGATATTGTACGCACCTGTGACAACATCGGAGATAGAGGTCTGGATGAAGGCTCCAAATCATCTCTATAGCTAAAGAACGAATTCGGCGACGAAGGTAAATAACCGTCTCCCGCTTTATCGTTCGACAACAAGTTGCAATCCGATAATATTATATCATCCAATATATCTGGCAACACATACTCAATAGGAGCTTCATCTAAAGGAACGCAGACGTCACCAGCAGTGGGCGCCAAGTGCGTCAAGTCTTCCGGATCTTCTTTCAGCACTAGAAATATCGAAAAAGAAAAATTAAAAGAAAATTATTACTTACATATTATTTATTCGAAAGAAAAAAAAACCTAAAAAGCAGATGAGAAACATCGCGTCGTACCAATTTTTCGCTTCCCGAGATAATTTTTTCCTCGTGCAACAAAGTCGAGGGTGTTTCAGAACGGAGGAATTGTTTTTTCTCGAGAATAACGCGTGCATTGTAACGCAAGAATTTTGGCACTCGGTATTCTTAAATACTCTTTTGCAATAAAATGCCACGTTCGCATAGAAAGAAAAAACGCCTGGATAATGCGAATTTTTGATCGACGAGTACTCGATTATACACGAATATCAGATGAGTGACAAGGTGCAAAATTCCGTACAAACTTAACACTACGCATTACCGATAAATGGATTAAATAAACGCTGACACACTTTCTCGAACTCATCGTATGAAGTCCAGAATGTCAAATATTATCCTGACCACGTCACGAGCGCAAATGTTACGCACTCCTTGAGCGTGAAAAGAGGATTTAGTTTATTTGAACTGTCGATCGACTGTACATGATAAGAATTATCTTTTCGAGATGAGCTTGAAAAATAAAAGGTAACACTAACGAGGTACATTCTATCAATGATAGGTGTTTCCATTCGGTGTTATTAATATGTTCGTTATTTCCTTCGCCGCTCTGCTATCACGGCCAGAAGAGCACTCTGAATAATTAAAGTAAACACACGTAGAAAATCTTCTTAAACATTTTACTACTTGGCAACATTCATTTTTCTGAAAATAGATTTCCCCACCTCGTCCAGATATTGTACAGAGTGAACCGTAAGATAAAAAATACAGTACAAGCATGTCAAGAGTGCGTACGTGGAATTCGCGTTGCCAAAAAAACCTATACAAAATGGACAGAGCTCAATGAATGGAAGTTTACAGAGAGAGAAACAGAGAAAAAGAAAGAAGCCGATAGCGATATTTGATACAAGACAGTTCTTCATTTCACATTATTAACTCACATTTTATACTTCAGCAGGCCCTCCCCCCTTTCTCACCGCATATATCTCACTTCTTCGACCATTAATGGAAATTATTTACGAAGGTTGTTCTACTAACCAACAGTTTCCTAATTAACAACTCGACCAGCCTCTATACTTCTACAACTTTCAGCAAACAAAACACTAAAAAAAAAAAAAACATACGTCAGGAGGAAACAGTGTTAAATAGTAATTTCGTTTTTATTCTTTCTTCGAACTCAAAAAAAAAAAAAAAAATCGACCAATTACACGCAAATAACATCTTAACAAATATACCAACACGCAAATATATTCAGCGTTATTTCAAAATCCCATTTTTGAAGAAAAAAAAAAAAGTTTTTTCAACCTGGAATTTAGGTATGAGAATCGTAAATTTCCCGATAAATACGCGCGCCAATTATTCGCTTTGGTAGCTTTTTATAGTCACTACTGGCACTAAATGACGGATTCCACCTGATTGTTCGAGTATCTCGAAAGCTAAAGAAGAAAACAATGTAGAATTTTCTTTCGAAAGTTCAAACCGCGAATAAACCTGCAAGGAATGAAGTTAATCGCGGCTACTACGAATGTAAGGCGTAGTCGTACTGTGTATGAATGAAAATCGAAGTCAAACTAGCAGGGAGTGTCCGCTTTATTTTCTATTTCTAATCCGAGTACAGAGACACACACTCGTCGAACGCACAATACACCAAGGACACAGCGATCCTGGTGCGTTTGTAAAAAAATTCGACTAGAATTTCTTCATACGTGACATTTAATTACCTATTACAAAATATTTAAAGAATTTTTTTTCTCGCAAGAATAATTTTCTTCCTCATTCGAATTATTATATCGTCATTAAAAACTTCGCGATGTCTGACTGGAATACTTGAGAGTATGCGCAACTATCGCCGACACCGTAAATTATTTTCCATCGTACCACTGATAAATATAACGAAGTCAAAAAATCGGACACAAAAACAACTTTCTTACTCAAGGCCACCGAGCATTATCAACTCGGGGAAACAGAGGAATATTGTTTACGGTGATGAAGGAATCTGCAACCTTCAATAGCGAGTATCCACGTGTTACGAGTATGTAGAGATACGTAAAAATTGAAATCGATTCCAGAGAATCCACAAGTATTTTCAACCGCACAAACAAATTTTTTAGGGACAATACGAATAATAATTCTTCACCTATTTTACACGTTCGCTATTGGTTCATATCATGCACAGAACTGCAAATTCTCACTAAAATTAATGGAAAGTGGATTTCCTCTTATCTGAACTAATCAGAAACCGACTACAGATAAAACGACAGCTTCCTTAACGAAGTTACACGAGGAACGCAGGGAAACTGTTCTATACGAATCAAATTGGTTTTGGTATTCAGAACTCAAGCAAAAAGACCTACTATAAACCTAGCATGAATTAAGACGTCATCAGTGACCTGGACCTATTTCAGAAAGGGGACTTGGAATGATTTTGACTCTCGAGCTATATATGACAGGAGAGGGACTTGAAAAAAATTCCCTCTTATCATATACAGCTCGAGAGTCGAAATTTTTCCAAGTTTTTCGTTGGAACAGGTTCTTCACAGGAGTTGAAAGCGGTGGCTGGGAACCTGTTTTATGGGGCACATGGGATCTGAAAAATATTGAGGAACTTGGAAAAATATCGACCTACAAGCTATACAGGGTGGGGCAGAAAGATGTTACCAGTTAGATGGGAGTTTGCGCTAAATCTGTCGTAAAGCGAAAACGCAGAACGTTAGACGTATACTCTAAGTGTACGAATTTTCTATCTCAATTTTATCTTTAATTTGAGCCACATCCGAAGTTTCTACGACTTTTCTGAGCCGAGTTATGGACCAAAATATGGCGTAATTTCACAGCAGGGGTTCCCAAAGTTGTGAATTATCGAAAGACAATTTACCTCTTGAAAAAATCGCGTCATCTCCAAAGTGTTCCCCGATCTTAGAGTAAAATTTAGCGCTGAATCTGAATAAGATTGTTAAAAAATTCTGCGAAGCACCGAAATAGGTTTATGGGCCCAAAAAGGGTCAAAATTTCCCCAAAATGATAAAATCGCCTAATCTTCGAAGTTTTTTTCGTTTCTGAGACAAAATTTAACGCTGAATCTGAATAAAATTGTTAAGAAATCTTGCGAAACACCAAAATGGGTTAATGGGACCAAAAAGGATCAACATTTCTCCAAAACGAAAAAAATTGCCTAATCTTCAAAGTTTTTCTTAATTCTAGGGTAAAATTGTGTGCTTAGTTGTAAAAAAAAAACTGTTGAATAATTTTTCGAAGCACCAAAATGTGTGCAAGTGCCCAAAAACGATCATAATTTTACCAACTTGGAAAATCGCTTAGTCTTTTCAATTTCATTTGATTCTCATAGAAATCGAGCTTCGCGAGAACAAAAGATTGGTCGCGGATGAGAAAAAGTGCGAAAACTCTCGTTGTTTCAGGCAGAGGATGGTAAGATACCGCAAAGTTGGTCTTCTGTTGCGTGCCCGCGATGAAAGTCCCACTTATGTTTGGAACAGTGAAAAAACTCATAAATTCAGCCAATGGGAAGTATGATATCGCGAATTTGGTCTTGCTCGTGATGAGATATCAGCTACAGTTCAGTATTTGATTGAGGCAGACGAATGCCCGGAATTGCTCGGGGCTTCACCCGCTAAAGGGAATGATGTCCTTAAGATTGTCTTCTGTTATGAACTTGCGGTGAGAGATCGGGTAGGACCCTCTGTTCAATAAAGGCGGATAACTCCGAAAAATTTCCCGTGGAGATTCGTGAAGTAGGGAAGGGTACTAGGAAGATTGTTGTCTGCCATGAGCTCGCGGTGAGAGACCAGTTGGAGCCCTGTGTTTGATCTAATTGGGTGAGTACGTGAAAATTCTCGTTGTTTCAGGCAATGGTGACAAACATACCGCGAAGATCGCGTTCCGGTGTGACCTCGCCAGGAGAAAATTTTAACAGCCCCGTTTTATCTAGGCAGATGAATTCAAGAAAATTCTCGTTTCCACAGCCAGTGCTGGGAAGGATATCCCGAGACCGTTGTTCGTTAAGCTTGCCGTGAGAGAACGATCGAGGCCCTACGTTCGATAAGGCACCGGATCCGAGAAAATTCTCGTACTTTTGCGCGAAGAAGGAACGATACTGTGAAGCTCGTCTTTCGTCATGAGCTCGCGGTGAGAGAAGGATCAAGACTCGTGTTCGATAGAGACAGGCGGATGCGTGAAAATTCTCGTACGTTTACGCGAAAGAAAAAACCATGCTGTGAGGCTGGTCTTTCGTCATGAGCTCGCGGTGAGAGAACGATGGAGGCCCCGTGTTTGATAGAGGCAGGCAGATGCGAGAAAATTCTCGTACTTTCGGGCGAGGGAGGGACTGATACTGTGAAGCTCGTCTTTCTTCATTAGCTCGCGGTGAGAGAACGATCAAAGCCCCGGGTTTGACGGAGGCAGGCGGATGCGAGAAAATTCTCGTAGATTCCTGCGAAGCAAGGAACGATACTGTGAAGCTGGTCTTTCGTCATGAGCTCGCGGTATGAGCTGTAGCTGATCGCTCATCACGAGCAAGACCGAATTCGCGGTACCCTCTCATTGCCTGAATCAAGGAGTTTTCGCAGTTTGGCCCGCTTCGCTCATTGGTAGGGCGTCAGTTGATCTCTCATTGCAAGCACGCAACAGAAGACCAACTTTGCGTTCTTTGCCAAAAACAACGTGAGTTTTCGCACTTTTTCCCGCTTTGATCATACGCACAGCCCTAGTCGATCTCTCACCGCGAACCTTCAACGAAAGACGAAGTTGTCGTCTCCTGCCAATCCCCAAATGAGGAGAATTTCCGCAATTTCCTCTTTCGGATCTGTCACCCGACGCTAGTCGATCTCTCACTCCGCAAACACTCAACGGAAGACGAACTTGTCGATATTCCTTCCATCCTCTGAATCAACAATATTTTACTGTAGAATGAGAATTTTTGATTTTTCATTTTGGAGATCATCTAGGGCCATTTCCGTAATGTTTTTTTGGACTCGGCGCAAAAATTTACTTCAGATTAGAGAACAACTTCTGAAGATTACGCAATGATTCATCTTGGAGGAATTTTGATTCTCTTCGAGCCCATCAACCCATTTTGGTGCTCCGAAGTATTATTTCAGCATTTTTCTTGGACTCATCGCGAAATTCCACTTGAAAATCGAATTAAAATTTAAAAATTTGAACAATCTTCCGATTTGGGAAAATGTTGACCCTTTTTGGGCCCATTGACCCCTTTTTGATGCTTCGAAGAACTCTGTGAGCATTTTTTTTTGAACTCATCGCAAAATTCCACTTGAAAATCGAATTAAAATTTGAAAGTTTGAACAATTTTCCAATTTGGCAAAATTTTGACCCTTTTCGGGCCCATTAACCCGTTTCGGTGTTTCGAAGGATTTTTTAAACATTTTTTTCGGACTCAGTGCGAAATTTCACCTAAAAATCGATTTACAATTCAAAAGTTTGAACGATTTTCCACCTTGGGGAAATTTTGACCCTTTTTGGGCCCATTAACCCATTTCGGTGCTTCTTAGGGTTTTGTTACTATTTTTTTCGTTTTTTCCCGTCCAAATTCCCTTAGGAAACAATAATTTAATTATTAAAATTCTCGAAATTCAGTTCAATACTGTAAATTAATTAATTTTCAAGCCCTATTTTGGGAACCCTGACGATTTGGTGAATTTTCGGCACATTTTGGTCCATAACTCAGCTCAGAAAAGTCGTCGAACCATCGGGTGCGGCTCAAATTAAAGATAAAATTAAGATACAAAATTCGTACATTTAAACTATACGTCTAACGTTTTGCGTTTTCCCGCTACGACAGATTCAGCGCAAACTCCCATTTAACTGGTAACATCTTTCTGCCCCAACCTGTACATGATAGTAGGAGGACTTGGAAACTGATATGATAGATGAAAATTGCGACTCAAGAATACTGATCTATGGGGCGTAACCGAAATGAGTCCCGGGAGCGGAGGGTACGTGTTTTTGATAGCCGAATTGAGTCCCGTAGTGTCGGGGGTAGAAAAAGATAAAGTCCGGATTGAGTCCCGAAGTGTCGGCGGTACTAAGTCTGAGAAGCTGGGGGTGAATTCGTTCATTTTCCTTCGTCCTCTGCTGTAGGCAACGCGATGTTGTGAAGAGTGTTTTGTTGAAGATCTGATGTCTGTACTTCCCGATGACGAGAGGGTACGGAAATTTACAGATTACCTCGTCGATAACGATATAGATATGGCGAGCGAGTTTCCTCCTCGTATGTGGGCCGCGTATTCATCAGCCACCTCGCGCACAACGAATGCCTGCAAATCATTTCATGCTCATTTGAACGGTTCGTTCTACGCGTCACACTCAAATATTTTCGTCCTCTTAAGATACTCTTCTTGAGGTCCAATGCGACACGTACGCCAAAATCCTTGACATTCGCAATTCGAAAAAACGTTTAGGCTCAGTAAAAAAAGAGACTGAGGTCGCAACACTCATGACGCGGCGTGATCTTGGCGAATTGTCGAGAATTGAATTTGTGAAGCGCGTATCTTTCAAATTTCTGCCTCCGCCTGTTAGAAAATAATTACACCTGATTACTTTCCACGCCCCCTACCTTCCATGGGTACTAATGTGCTCAAAGCATAGCCACGTGCTAACTCATTTTTCATCGCACCGATGATGCATACATCGACAGTCCTAAGTCTGTTAGAGCGAGAAGGAAAATGAGAATCATTCGTGAACTCGGGACTCAATTCGGCATCGCCCGACCTCTGACGTCACAAAATTGACCTATGACATCATCAATTTGTGACGTCACAGACTCGGAGGCTCTGTATATGATAGGAGGGAGACTTGAAAAAAAAAAACGATGGCTTCCTTAAAGATGTTGAACGAGAAACGCAGGGAATCTGTTCTATGAATTGAACAATAATAATTATATGACATGACCCGCATTAGGATAGCTCCTTCGATTAGACACGCAATGTTTCATACACCAATTCGCTTAGCCCCTCCAGCGGACCAAATATGCAATGCTTCAAACACCATGAGTCCCCTCCAATCACATATAAGCTCGAGAGTCTCAATTTTTCGAAGTCCCTCTTTCACCATGTACGGCTTAGAGGTCCACATTTTCCCTAGTCCAACCTTTGAGCTATATATGATAGGAGGCAGTACGACTTGAACCATTTTCGCAAATGATGTTGGACTTAGAACGTTTTCATTTCGGTTGGGAATCAGACGGCGTACGACAAATTTTTTGGAAGACCCTTCCCCCCTCCTCACAACGGTTTGCCTGTTAGAATTTCGACCTCCAAGTTATATGTGATATGACCTTAAGGTTGCCGGCCGGCGGATATGTTTTCCGACCCCCCCCCCCGAAACATGATCTCTGTTAAAACGACAGCTTCCTTAACAAAGTTAAACGAGTAACGCACAGGGAACCTGTTTTTCGGGTCGAATTGGTGTTGGTATTCAGAATTCAAATTAAAATCTCTAAGATTCTTACATTTTTCTGAGTACCTCGTATCATAGTGTACATAACCTAAACGTGAGAAAGTGAGAGCTTGCCTGAGTTCCTTCTCCTCCTATCCGCGTTATATATGGTACTCGGACCATTTTTGCCAATAATGTTGGACTTGGTGCCCCTCCTATCATATATTATGGCTCAAGAGTCGAAATTCTTCTAAGTCTAATTCGAAATATAATAGTAGGGAGACGTGGACCAGTTTTGGCAATTACAGTCGATGCCGACTATAACGAGATTCAAGGGCCTGATACTTTTTCTCGCTATACCCGGAAGCTCGCAGTAGACATACCCCGGTTATAACGAGATTCTCGTTATGTCCGGATATACCGAGAAGCTCGCTACATACGAAAATAGAGAAAAACTTACACAAATGCAGTAGAGAAAAACGAACGAGGGAGTTTGTACATATTTATTTCATAGGTAGAATTCAGTTCGACTGTTTCCAGAGCACCAGCGTTGTCTCTATGCCTCTCCTCATGTAAAACGTGAACATTCTCAGGTCGGAAAACGAATGTCCGGATGCAAAAAGATGGATTGCAAATTATAATTATAAGGTTGAATGAATAGAAAGAACTCTTGTAGCTGCGTTCATCTGTTCACAAGTGAAAAGCTGGAAAAACTTGTCAAAATAAAATGGCCCACCTATGAAATTCACCGTTGCTATCGTAGCTCAAATGTCACAAGTCGACTGTTGATACTTGATGGTGCATCCGAAGCTTTCGAACTGTCTCCTTCCAGACAAGTTTTTGATAGAGGTGGAGGAGGAATGCTGATGGATGCGAGAAGATGTTTGAAAGAAGGAGAGGGGAAAAAAATTCGAATCTTGGAGAAGGAGAAAAGTTTTCCCCGCAGGGCCATAACAGACTAACCGGTGTTTCCAACATTCCATTCAAGGGTAACCAATCTTTGTATGATAAGAGATGTAACATTTTTGCGAGGATATACGCCCTAATTGATAAGGAAAAGCTCGTTAAGACCGGCATCACTCCTCGTAGTAACCGGTGTAATTTACATAGCCTGTATGGGTGAATTGCAAGGGACCACGGATTCTGCTCGCAATACCCGAAATCTCGTTTCAACCAGCCTCGTTATAGTCGGCATGGACTGTATGTGGGACTTCGTCCCCTGCTATCGTATAGATATAATCTAGTCGGAGGTCGAAATTTTTCCAAGTCCAATCCATGCTACGTATGGTAGGAGAGGGACTTGAACCATTTTTGCAAATGATGTTAAATTTGTACCGTTGGTCATCATACGGCGGACTGCAAATTTTTCAAAAGAACCCCACACAGAACATGTTTCCTGTTCACAATCGTGTCTGGCGATTTTTAACTAACAATTTCAGTATAAATAGGGAAACGTCGACCCTTAGAAATCATTCAGTCAACCACAGCAGACAGATGAAAAACCCAGAAAGTAGACATAGCTCCGGTGTATAAAAAAGTAGAAGAAATCATGAAAGTTGGAAGAACTGTTGATTGTCAATACCAAAACTGGAGGAATTTAAAGAAGTGTTGGCAATTTGTTTTCGATTTGATGATATCTATCTAAAGAAGAATTCTACTTGAATTGAATTTGAATGCTGCTTCTCCATACAATTCACAAATTTTGCTTCCTTGAATTGTGAGCATAAAACACCTAGTATAGTCTGGGTTCAGACGGTAGGTTTTCCTTATGGTTAAGAAAGACAGGTTCCAGCTTTGGTACACTTGTTAAACAATGAGAGGCCACCGCGGCTTATTTTTGCAAAACAAATAACCACAATTACTCCCAATTATTTCGAATTTGAGGAAGAAAGAGAGAGAGAGAGAGAGAGAGAGAGAGAGAGAGAGAGAGAGAGAGAGAGAGAGAGAGAGAGGAACTCCCAGATATTTCCAGTTACATTTCCGGAACGGAAGCCGCCCAACTAGTAAGACTTCCGGTACAATTTAAAAAAATTTTAGTATACAATCAATTTTTAACTGAGAACTCATCTGGAGAGAAGAGGTGGAGGCAAACGCATCGGGTGTGAAGCTAAAATACCGTTTATTTGTATCAAATGTCTCCAGTAGAAGTCAGGTAATGTGAGAGGAAGAAAAGCGGGTACTATGAAATTTCGTTTCTCCAAATGATTGAGTGACGTCACTTTTACTTGTTCCCTTCATCACAGAGTGAGGGAAAAAGCACAAATTAAGCACCAAATTCTGACACCTATATCGACCTAAATAGACTTTTGAGAAAGGCGAACACTTCTGTAGTCCCTTCAACCTAAACCAGACGTTTTGGATGATAGAAGATGAGAGCGTGAATTTTGGGACTTTGAAGCACAAAAAGTACAAAATTTTCAACTAACATAACATTTTTTCAAGGACGGCAATCATTTGTTCCGTTTATGGTGGCTCAACTGTCAGACCTGCCCCTATCTAGCTAGCATATGAAATTATATCCATTAAAACTCGCGCTTCACATACATATATTTTGCTAGATTGGTATACAAGGACCGTGGAAAAGAAATATTTTTTTTAGCCTTTTTAAATGAAATGCGAGAATTTTTCAAATCACATAGCAGAAATTACCGATTTCTTCATGTTGTATGGTAGGGCGAGGTTTACCTACGTTATTTGTTTCGTACCTACAAGGAATAGAAGTTAGCGTTACTGATAATTTGCAGTACAGTGAACGAAGATATAGAGGCAACTAGAAAGGAAATAAAAAATATGATTTCGAAGAAATCTGATAATATTCACGTGTTGACGTGAATGATCAAAATGAACGGTACAAGTCGATGTGACGTTATCTTTATTCTCACCATGTGTGCAGATAAGACGCTGCAGATCTCACTTCTCTCCGTGGTAATTATCCGTTCCAATCGATTCGTTTACGAAGAAACTTTCTTCAACGGAATCAACACTCCATATCCTGCCTGAGTTACGAGTTCGTTTCCCTCGTCGGTGAAATACTTGATACTTGTCAAGGTAGAGTACTTTTTTCTTTGTCTCTACAGAAGAAACCTGTTCTTTGGAACGAACTGGGTTTCATAATATTGGGAATCGAACTCAATATTGGAGTTCTCAAAAGCGAAATTTTCCTCGAGTCTCTCATTTGTCATAATACATATTGAAAAATTTTTTCAAATCACTTCTTTCGATCGTTGAAATTTTCTCAAATCTTCCTCTCATCCTATAGGAGAACTTTAAAGTCCAATTTTTTTCATGTCTCACTGCCAAAGCAGGAGGGAAAAAAAGAAAAGGAAAATTAGGATAGGTCAATTTCGATGGACGGCGGGACGTCAAATTTTTCAAAAAGAAAAAAAACTTGTACTCGTAGAAAAGGTTGCCTGTCAAAAGTTGAAATTCTGTACTTTTGGATTTTTTTCCGTGGAAGCTCGCAATTCAAAAATTCTTCATCGTCTCTCATCAATTCTGAAAAGTCGAATGAAAAGCAAGAATTCGGTTTTCCTGCATGATCTGATTGAACAATCATTCTTAATGACGTTTCGAACGGAATTTTTCAAGTTAGTCCCCCAGTTAAACGAATCCGTTCCTTCAAGTTACGGCTATCCATAATAAACGTGAAAGACGAATACTCCGACGTGGAGTAAAACATGCAAACCGCAGAAAAATAAAAGACGACGAGCGCTTTCGGTTAAATAACCATCTTCAAGCCTGAAATGAAAGCAACTGACGAACAAAAGAGAAGAACGAGGTATTAAGATCGTCCAAACGAGAAATAACGGTGTGAGTCATAAACCAGTTCGATCAGGCCATCTTCCGGAATGTACGAATTGAGTACAGTGATACCGTCAGTGTTGAGATGACGAATTATCTCTCTGTATTCTCGAGGGCGATACGCTTACGGTAGGAATTCTCCTTATGGAGGAGCTTTTCGGACCCCTCGCGGAAGCTGTGGCCACTGTTTATTAAGTGATCGGCGAAAGATGACTCTCCTAAGTGTCCCTTCTTCCAAGACTTCAGGTGCTCAGCTACTCTAACTTTCATTTGGCGGCTGGTCTCACCAATATAAAAGCCTCCACAATCCTCACACTCCCTCTCATCGACAGGTATGGGGTCCTTCAGTCTCACAAATAACCTCTTGACTGTGGTAGGGTTGTAAAACGCGGGTCTGAAGCCAAACGGGCGAAGGGCCCGACCCAATTGCGAGGAGAACTTCCCTAGGAAAGGGAGACTGATCCAACACAAACGGCGATCACGGATCGTGTCTCGGGGGAGGGAGGTGGTGGAATCCAGGAGGCTCCTTGTAACTTTCCTCCGAACCATCACGTCAACGTCGACATTGACCCCATTGACTCTAGCCAGGTGTTTTATTGTGATTAACTCTTTCTTGAAGACAGACTGACTCAAAGGAATACGAGTCAGTCTGTGAACTAGGCTATGAAAAGCAGCCATCTTGTGAGCAACAGGACCGAACGAACCACCGTGGACTAAAACATCGGTCGTAGTATCTTTCCTGTAAATTCCAAACTCATGGATACCGTCTACAATAGAGATCGATAAATCCAAAAAGTTAATGGAAAATACCCCTATTTCCAACGTAAATTTGATGGAAGGGTACCAGGAATTGAGATACCTCAGAAACTCACCGAGGGGATCTGGGTGACCAAGCCAGGTACATAGAACGTCATCAACGTACCTGTGCCAATAGTGAATATGATTAAGTAACACCTGGTTCGAGGAAAAAAGGTCAAGTTCAAACTTAGACATGAAAACTTCGGAGATAAGAGAGCCTAAAGGTGATCCAATAGGGATCCCTACTTCATCAGGGAACTCGAAAAATTTCCCTTCAAATTTACAGTAGTTGGGGGACCAGCAAGTATTTAGAAGATCGAAGAATTCTAGAAGCTCATTATGAGGAATGTTGGCTTTGACGAGTAGCTCACCCATACGCTGGATAGTAGCAGCCTTAGGAATATTCGGGAACAAACCAACAACATCAAACGAGCAGATGGTCGTTCCCGGGGGAAGACTTACATCCTTGAGGACGTCAGTTAAAGAGGCCGAATTCAAGACCGAGTGAGGGGATTCAAAATCAATTCGATTTTTGAACTAACGGTCAAGGAATTTGGCAAGGAGGTAGGTAGGAGAGGAGACGAACGAAACAACGGGTCGCATCGGGGTATTTTTAGGCAGCCCGTACAGGAGGGGAGGTGTGGGTTAGGAACAAGGGCTTTTTTCAAAGCAGGAGTTTTGATAACAGCCTCACTCCTGTTGATGACACTCCTAACTTCTTTGACGTGCTTGGGAAAGCTGAAATCCTCACTCTCTTTAGCACCACACTGCTGTAGGACTTCATGGACCTTAGAAGAATAGGCCGATCTCTCCATCACTACAACAGCGTTGCCCTTGTCAGCCTTAGTGACGATCAAATCTGCCTCTTTCATCTTCCTCCTTAAACCCCGAATCACTCCTCCCAATTTATTACTCATGCGCGGGAGGGGGTTATTACGGACTAATTCGGCACAGACTTTCTGGGTATTAAAACCAGGACCAATCTTAACCGTAAGATCCGCAACGACATTCGCCAAGGTTTCATCATTCTTGAGGGGAGGCATACTGAACTTCAAACCTTTCTCAAGGAGGGATGTTTCGTCACTATTGAACACTACCTGACTATTATTTATGAGGCGGGGGGGATGGAATTTATGAACGACAACACCGTCACTCACCCCCTCCTCAACCACATCCTCATTAACCATCATTAGGGAGGACAGCTTCTTATTTTTCCTCTCCTTTAACTTCGCCTCAAACTTCCGACACTTTTCATTTACGTCCCGCATAAAGTAATCAAACTCAAGGGGGGGGGGAGCATGCCGGAGAGTCTCGAATGGACCATAAGGTTTAATCTAGTCGTAATATTAAATTTACCTGAAGTCTTGGAAGAAGGGACACTTAGGGGAGTCAGCTTTCGCCGATCACTTAATAAACAGTGGCCACAGCTTCCGCGAGGGATCCGAAAAGCTCCTCCATAAGGAGAATTCCTACCGTAAGCGTATCGCCCTCGAGAATACAGGGAGATAATTCGTCATCTCAACACTGACGGTATCACTGTACTCAATTCGTACATTCCGGAAGATGGCCTGATCGAACTGGTTTATGACTCACACCGTGATTTCTCGTTTGGACGATCTTAATACCTCGTTCTTCTCTTTTGTTCGTCAGTTGCTTTCATTTCAGGCTTGAAGATGGTTATTTAACCGAAAGCGCTCGTCGTCTTTTATTTTTCTGCGGTGTGCATGTTTTACTCCACGTCGGAGTATTCGTCTTTCACGTTTATTAGTCCCCCAGATTACTGGTACTGAGAAATTTCTGGTGCTTTATGCCTGTGTGCACGTAGAACAAGAGTGGTGCGGTAAGTGAAAGAGGTTAAAAAAACTTGGAAAAAATCTTTGCATTACATTCTACTACATTATTTAGAATTTCCATGCTGATACCTTTTTCTAGCCTTTTCTCGTCACTTCGTCACTTCTAGCCTTTTCAGTGTGATGTTTTCAGGTTCCTGAAGCGTACTTGTTTCGTTTGTTCGACCTACATCATTCTTATTTGTAGATTACCGAAATAGGTCACAAATTTGGAGTCTGTACTAATCGAACTTTTTCACTCCCTTTTCCATCATCCGAATTTTTTGCTACACCATTATATAAGGATGTAGTGTTCATTAAAAACAATAGAAATTGGAGGAACGATTCTTGAATAAAAAAAGATTATGAAAACAAGATTCGCTAAAAAAAAATTCAATAGTAAACTCATCCACCCACGGGCGCTATTTAAAATACACCCACACATGCGTGATCTTGACAACACAGAAAAACGTACATCCGCGTAATTCGTGAGATGACCATAACCACATTTTATATTTGATGCATTTTTTGTCCATTTACTATTCTACAGCCAACCGCGCTTTCTTAATTGAACGTGCTGACATCCAACAATTTTCTCTCGTAATACAGAATAATATTTAATTGATCCTCTCATCATTTTTCTACCTCCAACGGCTTGTACTCTACTGTGAAAAATGCGTCACCTAAAAAAGTGCATAACTCAAGAAAAACTGTTTTGAGGAAGTGCGGCGGGTAAAAATTTGGAACACTATATCGAAAAGAAAGACAAAGCTTATCGCAAATTTCAGCCGGAAAGACCAAGTTAGACGCTTACGTACATAACTTTGTTTTGCCATCTTTGCGCAAAGAAAATTGTTTGTTTCCCTTGAAAATTTTATATCAAGGGACCATTGAATTCATTATAGACCATCAGCCCTAACTAGAAGATCGAGAAAAGCAAATCTTTTTTGATGACCTCACACCAACATAGTTTCCTCATCTGTGCCCCATATCTGTAGCTCACCTTGGTCCTTTCCGCCTCATATATGTAGCTGACAATCCGAAATTTTTTTAGACTCCTAAAGTAGGTCAGGGCCGTGCCCACGTTACAAACCGCTCCCTATCATGTCTGTTGAGCGTTCTGAGTAACACAAATATCTTATCATGATTTCAGAAGCCCTCTTACGCGTTGAAAACAACGTTGATCGCCGTTCTCCTCTCTATCGTTTCATTAAACGGTACAAACTGCGACAAGGCATTTTGACCACAATTTTTCACTCAAGGGACACCATTTACTTCCGCAAATACCTCCTGTTAAACTGTAAGGTTGCCTCAAAATAAGGACATTTTTGAGTAATCCCGTTTCACGAACTCATTTAGTTTTTGTACGCATCGCACATGAAAATACGTGAGAATTTTGCTCAAGTACTACCATATGACACAGATTACCTTCCATGGTCACCACAATAAATGCTATTAAGGAACGTGGGTTGGTCGTAAAAATAAACCAAAATATCAAGATGATAGAATAATGCCTCTCACGTGTTGGTACGTTTTTACAGATCACCACTTTTATATTAAAAAAAATACGGGCTTTTGCGCACTTGGCTTTGGAGTCAGAGCTTGAATGATTTTAGGCTAACAATCTTTTTAATCATCTCATGATTCTCCTTCACGAAACTCGAATCTAGGTCTCTTTTTTTCTAGATAGGAATCGGGAGTCAAAATTTTTCCAAAACGTTCGATGATTTCACAGTTCTGAAGAGAATGCGGACATTTTTCCGAGAGAAGTATCCTCAAACAGAGGTATCAGTTACTGTGACGTCACAAGGTTGACGTATCAAGTCATCAAATGTGACGTCACAAACCCAGACTTTGTAGCTATACATAATAAAAGAGGAACTTGAACACAACTGATGACGTCATCAGATTGTGACGTCAAAACGTTGACGTATGAAGTCATCAAATTGTGACGTCACAGTCTACGGACTTTGTGGCTATACATAATAGGAGAGGAACTCGAAAAAAGCTGATGACGTCATCATATTGTGATGTTACAAGGTTGACATATGAAGTCATCAAATCGTGACGTCACAAACCCGGACTTTGTAGCTATACATAATAGAAGAGGAACTTGAACAAAACTGATGACGTTATCAGATTGTGATGTTTAAAGGTTGACGTATGAAGTCATCAAGTTGTGACGTCACAGTCCCGGGCATTTGGAGCTGTATATGTATAAATTCAAGTCATAAACGTAAAACCGCATGAAGAAAGGAAAACTTTGAAAACAGATGGAGATCGCAATGACAAAGAGGAGAAAAGTTATAAGTTTAATTTGTTTGTTTACTTTTCGGTACATTCTTTTCAGTTGTAATAGACTTTACTGGACCGTATAAATTAATTAAATCACGAGCGTTTTCGGTCATAGACCATCGAGCCCGTCGATGGTCGAAAGCTCTTGTGACTCAATTACTTTATACGGTCCAGTAAAGTTTATTTCAACTGATAGAAGCTATAATCTCTTGAAGAATGTAATCACTTTTGACAGTAGAAGATTGTCCTGCTTGGTGATTAGACGAGACAGGAAGAACAGAACCGACCAATAAGATGACAGCAAACCTCGTAGCCAAAAAAAAAAAACGCAGCACATAGGTCAATGTCACCAGCCCCCCCCCCCATGTCGAATATTCACCCCCAAAATAGTGTGAATCGTTTGTTCCACGTTTGTACCACCCTTATTTCCGTTTGTTCCAACCCTCATCCCCATGAAACAGTGAGCGGGGTTAGTGACACGACAGCCACCCCCCCTTGTCGAATTTTCACCCCAAAATAGTGTGAATCGTTTGTTCTACGTTTGTTCCGGTTTGTTCCACCCTCATTTCTGTTTGTTCCAACCCCCTGTTGCATGAAACAGTGTGCGGGGCTAGCTGAATGAAATGTGCTCAATTAGTGTTGAAATACGCGATTTTTATGTTTTGTGGTTTCCTCTTTCTTTAAATGCTCACAATCTTCGGTGGGGCTACTGTGAAAACAATACCCGCCCCTCACTTTTCCAAATTTCAACTGGGAACCTGTTTGTTCTATGGGACTTGGAATATTTTTGACTATCAAGCTATTTGTATGTGAAGAACTTGGAGAAATATTGACTTTCAATCTGGTGGAAACTGACCTAACCTAATAAGGTAAGTGGAACTTGACAAAAGTGAACAAGAAATTTAGGGTGGGAGACATGCCAACCCCTCCTGACCGTAGTTCTCGGGTTTTCATCCGGAGGAGGGAATGATACCGTCAAGCTCGACTTTCGTCATCAGCTCGTGGTAAGAGAACGATCAAGACCCCGTGTTTGACAGAGTCAGGCGAATGATGCCTGGGTTCAACATAGATCGACTGAGGCCCCGTGTATGATTGAGGCGGGTACTTTCGCAAAAACACATATTGTTACTTGCCAAGGAGGGAATGATACCGGCGACTTCGTTTTCCATTACATACTCCCGGTAAGAGATCGACTGAGGCCCCGTGTATGACCAAGGCGGGTGCGTCCGCAAAAACTCTCGTTGTTTCCTGCCAAGGAAAGAATGATGCCGGCGACTTCGTTTTCCATTACATGCTTGCGGTAAGAGAACAACTGAGGCCCCGTATATGACCAAGGCGGGTGCATGCGCGAAAACGCCCGTTGTTTCTTGCTGAGGAGAGAATGATACGGTCGACTTTGTTTTCCATTACATGCTCGGGGTAAGAGAACGATCAATGCCTCGTGTTCGACAGGGGCAGGCGGATGCGAGAAAATCCTCACACGTTCACGCGAGGGAGGGAATGATACTGTGAACCTCGTCTTTTGTTATGAGCTTGCGGTGTGAGATTGAATAGGCCTCGTAATAGGACGGGCAAAGTCACAAAAAATCTCGTTGTTTCACGCAAAGGTGGCAAGGTGGTTACTCTAAAGTCTGTCTTCGGTCATGAGCTTCCAGTGGGAGATCGGGAAGGATCCCCTGTCAATAGAGGCGGGTGAATCTGTAAAATTTTGCGTGAAGATACTTGAAGGATTGAACACGGGGCCTTGATCGTTCTCTAACGGAAAGCTTAACGAACGACGGTCTCGGGATATCCTCCTCTGCACTGGCTGACAAAACAGGAATTTTCTTGATTTCACGTGCTTAAATAAAACGGGGCTGTTACAGTTGTCTCCTTGCGAGGTCACAGTGGGACGCGAATTTCGCGGTATGTTTTTCTCCATTGCCTGAAACAACAAGTATTTGCACGTACTCACCCAAATAGATTGAACACAGGGCTCCAACTGATCTCTCACCGCGAGCTCATGGCAGACAACAATCTCCCTGATACCCTTCGTGTCTCAACGGGAAATTTTTTCGGGTTTGTCCGCCTCTATTGAACAGGGAGTCCTACCCGACCTCCCATCGCAAGCTCATGACCGAAAACAGAATTTGGAGTAACTTTGCCACCTCGGCGTGAAACAACAAGATTTTGTGACTTTGCCCGTCCTATCACGGGGCCTATTCAATCTTTCACCGAGAGCTCATAACGAAAGACGAGCTTCACGGTATCACTCCCTCTTCGCGTGGACGTACGAGAATTTTCTGGCATCCGCCCGCCTCTATCGAAGACGGGGCCTGAGTCGATCTTTTACCGTGAGCATGTAATGAAAGACAAAGTCGCCGGTATTATTTTTTCCTTAGCAAGAAACAAGAGGAATTTTTGCGGATGCACCCGCCTTGGTCATACACGGGGCCTCAGTCGATCTTTTACCGCGGGTATGTAATGGAAAACGAAGTCGCCGGTATCATTCCCTCCTTGGTAAGTAACAATATGTGTTTTTGCGAAAGTACCCGCCTCAATCATACACGGGGCCTCAGTCGATCTATGTTGAACCCAGGCATCATTCGCCTGACTCTGTCAAACACGGGGTCTTGATCGTTCTCTTACCACGAGCTGATGACGAAAGTCGAGCTTGACGGTATCATTCCCTCCTCCGGATGAAAACCCGAGAACTACGGTCAGGAGGGGTTGGCATGTCTCCCACCCTAAATTTCTTGTTCACTTTTGTCAAGTTCCACTTACCTTATTAGGTTAGGTCAGTTTCCACCAGATTGAAAGTCAATATTTCTCCAAGTTCTTCACATACAAATAGCTTGATAGTCAAAAATATTCCAAGTCCCATAGAACAAACAGGTTCCCAGTTGAAATTTGGAAAAGTGAGGGGCGGGTATTGTTTTCACAGTAGCCCCACCGAAGATTGTGAGCATTTAAAGAAAGAGGAAACCACAAAATATAAAAATCGCGCATTTCAACACTAATTGAGCACATTTCATTCAGCTAGCCCCGCACACTGTTTCATGCAACGAGGGGTTGGAACAAACAGAAATGAGAGTGGAACAAACCGGAACAAACGATTCACACTATTTTGGGGTGAAAATTCGACATGGGGGGGCTGTCGTGTCACTAACCCCGCACACTGTTTCATGGGGATGTGGGTTGGAACAAACAGAAATAAAGGTGGAACAAACCGGAACAAACATAGAACAAACGATTCACACTATTTTGGGGCGAATATTCGACATGGGGGGGGGCTGTTCACATTGACCTGCAGCACATGAGCGGATGGACCAATCACGACGCAGTTTTGTTCTAGTCTAGCCAATCAGATTACAGCGTTAGGCTTTAAAAACTAATGTTTCAGACTGTCTTTGTTCCTACTGATAATGGGGTAACACCCGAAAGTACTTTGTAAACTAACTAATAAGGTAGAATTGTACACTTGAGATCTTTTTAATTATCTATTTTAGCTCTAGAACATCAAACACTCACACCAGCGGAAAATTTATTTGAAATATTTCATTGTGTGACACGTTAGGCCTTATACAAAATACAGCCTATTGCTTTCATTGAAGTATTTCAAACAAATTACTTAGTTTCATTAGCAACGAACAGCGAGAGAATTAAAACCTCGATTTACTTCGCGGTTCATCTACTCATCAGACATTACGAAATTCACGCAATACAACGTGAATAATACCTGATTATGATTTTTTCAAAGCGTGTACGTTATCGCAATTTTACCTCTCTGCGTAGTCTACGTATTCCACACTCGAAACTTTCTTAAACTGATAACAGCTGATAAGAGTTTTCTCACGCGGCGACCATTCTAAAGTCGTTTTACTCGCGCCAACACAATTGAACTCGTGTTATACATACGCGCACCTACCTATCTGTAAAGTGCGATTACAGTCTGATTTGGAATGAAGACTATATTCTTCGATTAGCACAGGTCGATACGAGATTATTCCTTCGATAATGAGTAAATAAACTGCACAAATAATATTCAGACGTCGATATTATACATGCAGCACTCTGTAGCAATACAGAGGAGTGATTTGTAATACAAGAGTGCGGAATAGTTGGTTCATGATAGGAAACGAAAACAAGAATCTGTTCCGAGTTTTGATAATTCGGTGAGACGAGAAAAAAAAAAAAAAAAACTCTTAAAAATTCCATTCATTCCCAAAATCGACGTATCAATTTTCACGAACGTATTTAGCAGGCGCCACGTTAATTGAGAGTGATTTCGATCTTCTTTTCTTCCTCTTCTTTAGATGATAGCCATTAAAAAAAATCGATCCATTGACGAGGAAAAAAATCACAAAATTTAGTACTCTCAGATTCAACACGTTCTCTGCTACGTACGATTGCGTTAACAGGAAAATCTGCTTACGTAATTACGAGTAACACACTAAGGCGATGCCGACAAGATAAATAACTGACTATCAACGAAATAGAGAAGTATTCAACCGAAATATTCGCATTTTACGTCGGAAACTGAACCTATAAAACGCCGCTGTACGCGTTATTAAACGATGAAATTGCAGATTAAAGAAATCGATGCAGGTTTAATCAGTCGATTATTTGTGAACTACATAAATTGAGGCATTAATAGATCGGGCACGCGCAGCTCGAATTCGGTACCAGATTTTGATATACCACTCCTCGTCAGACACTACTTATCTTTAAGCCAAATTTTTTCGAACAAAAAAAAGAAATTTCAAATTCCTAAAACAGTGGACCGTGCGACACGTGCGAAAAATCTGAGAAGAAGAGCGGGCGGAATATTACACCTTAATCGCTGTACGAGACTTCCATTTTTTCCATCATTACGATGATAACAGATTGAACACAAGATTACGTCGAAGAAGAAGAAATTCCTTTTTTTTCTCTCTCTGTCGCTTGCACTCAATTCCTTGAAATGTACTAGCTTCAATTTTCAAGTTAGTAAATCGAAGGGATGATATCGCAGCAATTCCCCAGGAATCTCTTAAGGTCGGTGCGTAAACATGCTGAACTTATTTGGCAGCCCAGATCAGTAGTAATAATAATAGCAAGACGTGAACGCATCTAACAAAGTACTTAATTCAAAACGTCGATAAAATAAAGAGTAAAGCATTCATCCATAAACATTTCTTCCGCGTCACGACAGAGACGAAGTGACATTTATGACTCGCGACACTCGACAACAAGTCAAACAATTCACATACTCACTAATAATGAGTATTTCGCGATGAAGTGGATATCACAAGTATGTATTCTTGATCAATGGCTACTGAATACAAAGACAGACCCAAGACTTTCTCTTCCCCTCGCTTGAATTTTCTGAGCGCGACAATCCTTTCTTTTTTTTTTCATAAGATAAGAACTTCAGGATTAAGACAGGGGAAGAATATCGGTATTTTCGAAGACTTAAATATTGAGAAAACATGACGATGACCAATAAGAGTACGAAAATGAGAAATTAAATTCAGATACACGCAGGTGACGTCGCCAGATTAGAAAACCAAGAGTGGGCCAAAAAATGGGTGAAAGAGATTCCTAATGGACTCGAAAGAGCAAAGAGAAGAACGCGAATGAGGTGGAGTGAAAAAACGAGGAGGCTGAGTACGCCGCGTCACAAAGTGAAATACCGGTAAACCAAACGTCAATACAGGATTGTTAACGGGTTTGACCTACAGTCGAAAATAAAATTAAGACGTTCATTTGATGTCTGATGAAATTTGGACGTCGCCCAAAATAAGCGCATAGAGAAATGTAGAAAAATTCTCCGCGGTAAGTTTATAGAATAGATGGACTGTCCAGGAGAAACGATATATGAAAAAAAGCACAACAAAAAGAAAATCATCACGATGAGCATGACCCACAAAAGATAGTTGAGGAGGTAGGATGAAAAAACTTTGCGAAAGAAGCCAGGAGGACGTAATACATATACTTAATCTTCCATACTCAGTATCAGACGTAGACGCTTTCTTATTGGAATCTCTGTATTCCAATCGGACACAACATCTTTGTTTTCATGTATTCACCAACTCTTCAACTGTCCCTCATTCCCTTTCTTTTCGTTCTTCCTTTTCTGGTATCCTTCAGCCTACTCTCTGGAATCTCATTTAGATTTTCGTCGTGCATTTCTGACCTTCGTAATAGTACTTAAATCTCGAGAGTGAAGCCTAATAAACCGCGTCTTAGCTGTAGTATAGAAGAAGTCTAGTACCGGGTGCAGGAGAGCGGCTTAGCCTGGAGTGCAGTTGTGTATGAATCCCCCTAATATAGCCCAGTAGTATATCTTACACTATGTTAGGCCTCGGCGTAGGTCGAAATATTTTCAAGCCCTTGAAGTAAGTCCAGGTCACTGATGACGTCATCAAGCAACACAAAAACCATGACGGTTCTTCTAGGAGTAGTCCTTAGTATAGAGGGTAGGATGAGCCAGCCAGTTAGTCGAACGTACAGCATATGAAGATGCTTTGTATGTTAGCCTTAGTATTAAGCTAACATACTACATTTTGGCTCCAGTATAGGAAAATTTAAGTATACTGACGGGAGGCCAGGGGCAACTTGCTCCTAAACTAAAAGTCAGGGGTAATGCCCTTCCCTTCACAAAATAGTGGAAGAGATGAAAATATGCTTGATTTAACAATAGGATAAAATAAAAAATTGATCAGAAGAAAAACGACGGCTTCCTTAACGAAGTTGAACGAGGAACGCAGGGAACCTGTTTTATGAGTCAAATGGGTATTGGTATTGAGAATTCAAGGAAGCTTAGGCCTAGATAAAGCTAGTATAAAGAACGCCTAGACCTACTATAAGCCTAGTATAATATTATAGTTTGAGAGTCTAAATTTTTCTCGAATCTCCAGCTATATATGGTAGCTCGAGAGTCGATATTTTTCCAAGTCCCCCTCCTATCATATATAGCCGAGAGTCGATATTTTTTCAAGTCCCCCTCCTATCATATATGGCTCGAGAGTCGACATTTTTCGAAGTCCCCCTCCTATCATATATGGCTCGAGAGTCGACATTTTTTCCAAGTCCCCCTCCTATCATATATAGCTCAAGAGTCGATATTTTTCCAAGTCCCCCTCCCATCATATATAGCTCAAGAGTCGAAATTTTTCCAAGTTTTTTGCTGGACGGCGCACGGCAAATTTCTCAAAAAGCCCCCCATAAAACAGGTTCCCTGTTAAAAGTTTTTGCCCCCCCACCCCCAAAAAAAAAAAAACAATTTACTCCGCCACCCATGTATGTTGGACCTAGTACAATGAAGGCATCGTTAGAAATTTTAAGACAATTTTCCAGGAGTGGTCTCAAGGTTTCGTTAGTTCCGGATGTTTGTGACAATTTTCCAAGAGTAATTTCAATCTTAAGAGAACATTAAATGCTAAAATTTGGAACATCGAGCTACAAATGACAGACTGGGACTCCAATTTTGAATTCAATTCTCAATATCTCATTTGCCCCGTACAACAGAACAGGTTTCCTGTATTCCTCGTCCATCTTCTTTACTGAAACCGGCGTTTCACCTATCCTCCCACCACATGCAAGAACACAGGATATTTCCCTGTCCTTGCATTTACCTGAGATTTTGCCTACAATAGAATCAATTCGTTTTTGTAATTTACAAGAAAGATACTGGAAAGAGACACCTTCTCGATACAAAATAAAAGTAATATATAAGGTATGATAGAAGATGTGAGAAGTTCTACTTCTTAGTTTTTATACGTGATCTTTCTCTATCACTCTCTTGGAGAACGAATTTCGACTCGCGAAAAAAGTTCCGTGAAAATGGACTTCTGCCCTAACCTCGAAACTCTTGCGCACTGAAAGCACTATCTCCACCCAGGTCAGTAAGGAGTGAAGATCGCCTGAAGAAGATAGGCAGTATATTTGAAAGTGAAGACAAGAATATTCTTTAGACTGGGTGGCTACTTGTTTCCAATAATTATGAATTTCTCTGACTCTTTCATGACCTCCCAGACCATTTTTCTAGGTAAAATTCTCAATTTTAACACGGAACCTGTTTTGTGGAAGGCTTTTTGAGAAATTTGCCGTGCGCCGTCCAACAAAAAACTTGGAAAAATTTCGACTCTTGAGCTATATGTGAAGAAAGGGGGACTCGGAAAAATTTCGACTCTCATAGGAGAGATTCTTAGAATACAGTAATTTCGACTCTCGAGCTATACAATATAATAGGAGGAGGACATAGATAAATTTCGACTATCGAGCTACGAATGAATGCAGAAGTGGAAGTATTATTTCAATGTCTTCACCGGCACTCTATCCCGTTACTGGAGATCCGCGAGTCCAAGTTACCCCCTCCCCCCCCTGGATGGACTCAGAATCCTCGACCTAAACCAGAGATCTGTGAGTCCAAGTTCGAGTCTCTCAGTCCAAGCGTACAGTATATTGGGCTATACTAGGTTCAAACTAGGACTACCATATGCCTATGCTACGCTATACTAATACTACTCTGAAATAAGCATTAAAGTAGGCATAGCATACATTAGACTACATTGGCCCTATACTAGGCCTATTATGGCTTAGCATATAGTATACTAGCCTAAGTCCACCAAAGAAGAGAAGAGCCTTTTCCTGGTGGACCAATACCATTGCCAAGTTGAGGAAAGAGTGCAACCGTCTAGACCTAGCATACACCTACTGTACGCTGCAGCGCGGATCAAGACAATCGTTTTGGGAGAGAAAAAAGGCGTAAGGACCTTGGAATTTTCTAACAGGGAACCTGTTTTATCGGGGGAGGGGGGTCGGAAAAAACGTCCGCCGTCCGGCCGGCCGACAAAGATCGAAACTCGAAAATTTTCCGAGTCCCCCTCCTATCATATATAGCTCGGAGGCGGGGCCTGTGACGTCACAATTTGATGACGTGACGTCATAATCTACATTTTTAGATCCAACGTGCCTAAAAAAACAGGTTTCCTACCACCCCTCGTTCAACTCCGTCGAGGAACCCGCGACTTTTTTCAACAGGGAACCTGTTTTATGGGGGGCTTTTTGAGAAATTTGCCGTGCGCCGTCCAGCAAAAAACTTGGAAAATAACGACGGCTTCCTTAACGAAGTTAAACGAGGAACGCAGGGAACCTGTTTTGTGAGTCAAATAGGATTTGGTATTGAAAATTCAAGGAAGCCTAGACCTAGATAAAGCTAGTATAAAGAAGGCCTAGACGTAAAATAAGCCTAGTACAATGTAGTTTGAAAGTCCAAGTTTTTCTCAAATCTCGAGCTATTTATGATAGGAGGGAGACTTGGGAAAATTTGTCCCCTATCATATATAGCTCGAGAGGATTCGAAATTTTTTCTAAGTCCCTCTCCTATCATATATGGCTCGAGAGTCGAAATTTTTCCAAGTCCCCTCTCCTATCATCTATAGCTCGAGAGTCGAAATTTTTTTCTAAGTCCCCCCTCCTATCATCTACAGCTCGAGAGTCGAAATTTTTCCAAGTCCCTCTCCTATCATATATGGCTCGAGCGTCGAAATTTTTCTGTTTTTCGCTGGACGGCGCACGGCAGATTTCTCAAATAGCCCCCCATAAAACAGGTTCCCTGTTAAAAATTTCGACTCTCGAGCTATATATGATAGAAGGGGGACTTGGAAAAATTTCAACTCTCGAGCTATCACATATAGCTCGAGATTCGAGAAAAATTTAGAATCTCAAACTATAATATTATACTAGGCTTATAGTAGGTCTAGGCCTTCTTTATACTAGCTTTATCTAGGTCTAGGCTTCCTTGAATTTTCAATACCAAATCCCATTTGACTCATAAAACAGGTTCCCTGCGTTCTTCGTTCAACTTCGTTACGGAAGCCGTCGTTTTTCTCAATGCTTGGAGGATTATTTCAGTTACTTCAACTGCATGGTTTGGCGAAGTTTCCCTGACTTTTATCGATAAAACTGCAACTCTTCCATGACTTTCTCAAGGCCGGCACTTTTCTATTCTCCCACCAGGTGCAAACATCGATTCCATGTTTTTTCTCCGTTGTCCGAAGAAAAAAATTTCACTATGGGGAATTTCTGACCAGTAGCAAGAAATCACCAGTGAGGTGCAAGTTCCGCACCTGGTGCACCTGAATTAATGTTCGCGGGCCGTCCGGCTCTCCCCTGACTTCCCGTTTCTTCAAAAAACTGGTCATCCTGATAAGATATACATATTTTACGAGGAAAGAAGTTTTCGTAGAAATTGAGAAAAAGTATAGGAGTAAAATTAGAACGAGAGTGCTTTGCAAGAGATCTAGAGAATTTCGAAAGAAATTCCTGCGGTGAAATACCTCGAAATGACAAAAACATCGAAGATGAGACAGAGTCGCTTCGTGAAAAAGTCGTAGAAAAGTTTCCAAAAACGAGAGACTCAACAACGGTACCTCAGAGAAATTCCGAAACCAAAGCCACAGACTTGAAACGGCTGATGAGTGATGAAGAATCCTATATTATAAAGCTGAAAATGGGATCGCATGTAACGGGTAATCTCTACCCCTACCCATTGAAATTCGATGAAATTTCGACATTATACGGGAATTATGTCAAGGAGTGTTTTTTCCTATCCAAAATTGAATAAAGTTCACCGAAAAAGTTGAAATAAAGCTTGAAAGTTAATCGTATATGTACGTATATTCTTGTAATTTATAAAAAGGCGAAAATTGAAAACTCAACTAATCGAGAAGCGGTGCTTTAATTAAAGGTATGATGATGAAAAAAAAGTATGACAAGAGGTACTTCAAGAAGATGGTCAGGCGCCAATCCACGATGAGGGGAACCCTCCCTTTACGTCAGGCAACGACCACATAAGGTGATAGGCAGGAGAAATAATAAAAGTAGACACCGATGTTTATCGCTTCCTCTACAATACTAATCGGATTCAATGCTACCTAGAAACAGACTGGAAGTGAAAGATTGAAACAATGTTCGCGATGACCCAGTTATGAGAACGACGCGACTCAGAATTGGAGCAGCTAGAGAAGAGCGAATCTTATGTACGAGTTGTAAGATTTGTAGATTCTATAAAGACGAAACACAATACAGTACATTGACCTCAATAAGGGCTTTTTGGAGCAACGCAATGCTTTCTCATCCTAAGATTAGTGATTAGTACCTATGCTAAAGAGAAAAGGTACATAAAATTACGCTTACTTGTTAATCCTTTTTCATTATCCGCGAAGCCCAGAAAACCTTTGTTCATGTCTTCAGTGAACGGTACAAACACCCCGACGGTCGCTGGCTTCGGTGTTTCAATATCGGATGAAAATAGTTTACTGGTAATGCTCACGCGTTCCGGAAGTTTATTTTTATTGAGCTTTTCCGAGAGCTTTCTCTCCGCGTCGGTTGATTTCAACGAGGGCAGACTTTCGTTGTTTTTGCTCATTAACCAATCGTCATCCAGACGAGAGTTGGTACTCGTAACATTGGGCACAGACGACAATGAAGACGACGACGACGACGAACAAGGCACAAGGAAATCGCTGACCGATAACAGTTGAACTTCTCTCGGGCTACGAGCCGGCTTTTTATTCTTAAACGATGGCAAATCTCCAGCCGCGATTTTTTGGTGAGCGGAGATATTTTTCTGACACAATATTGGATTGGCGCGTTCGTTATTGGTATCAGGTGGTGTGATAACGTTCTTTTCAACTTTAATCACGGCAGGTGGCGAATCCGATGTGTTGATAGTCAATTTTTCGAACAGGCGTTGCGGCGAACTATCACATGCGTTTGTTTCATTGATATTAGTACTCGTCAGTTTCTTATCATTTCTAGACTGAACAATGCCAGTCGTAATTGCATTACTCGTCGTGTTACAATCTTTCTCTATCTGACACAACGAGTATATTTCATGCTTATTCTCAACGCCGCTAAAACAATGGGGAAAAAAAGTATAAAAAATACCATCAACAACAATAATACAAATAACATTAACAGTATTTAAGATAATTTATAATAACGTTATTGAGAATTTGTCGAAGACGAGTGAATTTTAGTACTAGGATATCGGCGTCGGACGCCACGAATCATTGAATTAGGTACAGTTTTCAATTCTGCCCACAAGATATAAGTAGGAACATTAAAATTTCTCAATAAACTTCTCTCAAAAAAAAAAAAAAAACGGAAAAAACGAATTTTCGATTTCTCCTTTTACACAATTTTCACGACAGGTACTACACTGTATTCGATGTAGAAAACATGACGAGAATACTTATTATCGGAATTATAAAACGTTTTCTCTTTCTCAATTTTTCCGAAATTTTGGTAACCGGTTATAACAGCCTACGAATAAGTAAATTAGGTAATTATTGTTAAGTAAGTTAAAATGAGAGGGGAAAGCGATACGAGATACGAAATTTCGTTTCGTAAAACCACAGTCGACACCAAATAGACACTAAAATCTAAAAAGCTAACAATCTGAAGATCAACAAGAAATTAATAACAATTATAAAATTAACGCATCAGATAAATATAATATGATAAGCGTGTCTAACAACAATAACAACAAAATTTAACATCACTTGAACACATTCAGATCAAAATTGACTACTGCGAATTTCTCGTGTTTCATTTACATACGGTAATTAGGCGTGTCCGAAAATATACCGATAAAAAAGATTCGAAACGAGAACGTCACCCCGAAATGCAGTGGAAAAATTGAAAATCGAAAGTTACGCTTACGGGTATACGACACAAGAATGTAAAAAATCAGTGACAAGAGAAGAAGAGTAAAACAAGGGAAAAAAATCGAACGTCGACATAACGAAAGAAAAAGCTCGCGAAAATCGCGGCACACTGTACTGAAAAACTTGGAACTTGAGTTATCTGAAATCGATCGGTTCGGCTCGACTCGGGAATATCCGCGCGCGCTCGGAAGGTGAATAGTCTGCACCTTATTTTATTCCGTCCTGTCTGATGGTAGACCTATCTTTTCTCGCTGGCGTTTCGTTCACTCCCCACCAACCTAATTTTTTTTTTTTTCTTTTTTTAATTTTTCTCTCTAGAATATTTATGCAGAGATATAACTCGTTATTTTATTATTTCTTTTTGAAATGAGAAAGAGGGGAAATTTGTAACAATTTAATTACCGCACGTTGACAACAAACGACAAACTAGGCTACGACATGGCAGACCGCACTTACATACGATAATCAGCCAAAGCGACTGAACACGTTCGAAAGTAGTCAGGTAGACAACTTGAAAACGTAATACAATAGGAACAAGTAAATTAAGCTGCTTTTGAACTTCATAAATCGAAAGACCCAAGGAGCAACGAGGTGATGACGATGACGTTCTCTGCACCTAAATCCATCACAAATTTGTACTTCCTGCCAAGGATGAGAATAATATTAGGTCAATGTGTTTGACAAAAAATTGCCGCACAAGAATTTCAACTTCTAACAATTACAGCCTCAGAGCAAATAAATCGATGGAAACTGACAGAAAACGAAAACATAGGACATTCAACAAAATTCATTGTTCGATCTTTCGAAATTAATTTTCTGATCATCTCAATCGATACAAATCTCGCGAATATTACGTTGGACCATTCGGTACTTAGGTACGTATCGATGGAATAATTTTTAGGCCTAAAGAACACGCGATCGATATACACGTGCGAAGACGCCAAAAATACGTCGATATCGGGTTGAGTGTCATTCGTTACTTGTAAAATGTCATAAGTTGATATTTGCAACCACTAGCCTGCTTAACTTTCAAGTCATTCGAACACCGATAACGTTGAAACCAAGAATAGGTCTCGATTTGAGAACTAAGAAAATACAAAAACTCAATTCAGTTGAGAAATAACGTTTTTTTTTTTTTCAACATAAGTTCGTTTTTTAATGGTATTCCTCTTCCAACAAAGTAATGTGAAAATTAAAGTCAAGCAGAGTGCTTTTCTCATAGGTCTACTTTATTGCGGAATGAAACCTCATTCTATTCTTGTTTGCGTTTCCACGGACAAAAATGGAAATTCGACGACATTTAGGTTCGATATCGCATCTCATTGAAGAATAGAAGAGCAATACTCTACAGTAAAATTGTCCGATAGGTTTAATCTTATCATGAAAATAAATTGGTACGCCAACGACGAACATTAAGTCAACTATCTGAAACGAGGGGAATCCCGAACATTAACTTATTGTAGGACGAGCCTATTTAAAGATTTCGCTGGAAATCGTTCAGGAAAATTTCAAAAATAAATTAAGTACATTAAACAGATCAATTAAATGGCCAAGGCCAATTCGAATGCTTAGGAATAATCCAGAAACTGCCACTAATGACTGTCTCTATTATTTTCCCCCTCCGACAAATGTAAGCTGGATATAATTTAGATGTATTCTTATTGCAGTGAATTAAAAAAGGTCGTTTTCAAGTTTCATACGCTGACCTCGCGGCACAAGAAGACGGATATTCCAAAATTCGTAGATAAGTATTATGTAATTGAAAAAAAAAAAATCTCAGATCTAAACTTGAATACTTTCCTTAGAACTAACTCCAATGGAAAATTCGGCTCTCAAAAACCACTTCGATACATTGTGAAAAACGAAAATTAATACATATAAATTGGGGAACTTCCCTCTCCAATAACAGAATATCTTCACATTTGAAAACTTCATACTCTTCCTAACGTTTTATGATTCTCATCATTACCGGAGTCGCCTGGTGATAAACCTGCGAGCGTCGAAGGTAGCTAGTTCAGATAGATTATGATGAACATCGTATAGTCGGTCCTCTTATATGGTGCTCCGACTCCATGAGGATAGCCCTCAGAAGGAAAGAGATGTTGAGGAGTGTTCGTACCTACCGCACGGTCTCAAAGGAAGCTCTTTGCTTATTAGCACGTTCATCACCAATCGAGTGCTTTGCTGAGAGAGACGGGTGATATTCAAAGCAAAGAAGAGGACAAAGACTGATCAAGAACCTTCACGGGACAAGCAGGAGGTCAGGCGCTTCTTGCTTGAGTAATGGAAAGCGAGAATTGCTCAGAGTGAGCTAGGGAAATGGACGATCCGTGTGATAATACGCCACCTTGATGAGTGGATGAATCGAAAGCATGGCTGCTTCGGCAAGTACTTCATAAGAAAGTTGAGTGGGCAACGTGGCAGGATGATCCACCACAATATAGCAGGGTAAGGCTAGTCAGTCACTGCAAGATATCAGAGCAGATGAAGCGCTTGCTCCTGTAGTCACCATGCTAAGTTCCTAACAAGCATGGAGCCAGGGTCCACAATCATGAAGAAGAAGATGGACACAGAATGAAATAGGCAAATGCAGAACCACGCTGGGGCCTGCTCAACACCTCTTTACTTCCCCCATACAAACGACACTTTGCAGGAAAAAGACCAAGCATAGGGAAATGAAGACAGAAAAAGAACAGACTCCAACAGCATTGCGCTCTGAACGGTGTCTGTCGAGTGTGTTGAAGTTTGCGTGTCTGGGGACACTACAACTTGACGTTGGCCCTGACGAGAAGATTTCGCCGAGCAAATTCTTCCAACATCGAAGTTATACTCTAAAGGGTCGACACCGGTGTTAGAAGAAACGAAATAACTGCATACGTAAACCGCACCCACTCTATAATCGAGGACGGGCGGCTGCACAAGCGATTACATCATCATCAATATAAATACTTTTTTTTCTTTCAAATATAAAGTCGAGAACTTCCCCCTGAATTTATAGAAAGTTGACAATAATTGTATCGTCGCTCGCTTCCAATTATCCCAAAGCCACGATTTCGTTTCCTTTCTTCCAATTTTTAACATACCACTTTTTCTACAAATTCGTACGTAAAACTGATGAGTGCAACTTCTGGTGGCAACACAAAAAGTGGTCTGCTGATTGGTGGGTATGGTCGGCAAATGATCATGGATCAAAAGGACAGGAATGCCAAGTTTAAGCCGTTATTGGCTTCAAATAAGCCTTCAAAGGACTGTAAGCTACTTTTAGGCTAATCAATCGTCACTACTGTATGTAAGCAAATGACCATTGATGATTCACTAACTTGTAATACGTTTTTTCAACCCTTCTTTTCGTGGAAAAACGACGGCTTCCTTAACGAAGTTAAACGAGGAACGCAGGGAACCTGTTCCATGAGTCAGATTGGATTTGATAATGAGAATTCAAGGAAGCCTAGACCTAGTATGAAGCTAGTATAAAGAAGGCCTAGACTACTATAAGCCTAGTATAATATTAGCCCAGGCAGATTAGGTTTTGAAATGGAAATAAATGCCGGCAAAGGTTTTTTTCATGGATTATGTCTAAAATGGTCTCCTGATAAACATACTAAAAGTCCACAGCGATCAGAGAGCGGGCCCTCCCCCAAAGAGGGTCAATGTACCACAAAAATGAGTTTTCTGAGAATAAATCGAAAACTAAGCATCAGAGAAAAAAAAGTTTCAAACAAAAGTTGTTCCTCATCAAATTTCCTATAAATTTCACTATATGTATGTCAACTTAGCCCAAAAACTCGAGCTGAAAAGTTGGTTTGAAAGTTGAGCGATTTTCTAAAATTTTTGATTTTAGTGTTAGTGTAGTCAAATTAGACCGGGTTCGGAAAAAAAAAGAACATTGCGACATAATGAAGGTCTGATTGCTGGAAAATGGTCAAGAATGAAGTCCAAAACAACATACTAACTTGTCCGCGTTTTTCCCCAGGAGCATCTTTTTTATGGGGGTTGAAACCCCCTCAAAATCAGTTTTTTGTAAATATCCCGCTTAATACGCACTTTAGAGAAAAAAGTCATGAGTCAAAAATTATTCCTCGTGAAATCCAGGCAAACTTGCTGAATTTCTTATTGTTCCAGGCGATATAGGGAATGATACCAAGAAGTTTGTTATCTCTTGTTTCTCCGTTTTGATAATTGCAAGACTCGTGTAGTCAATCTCTCACCGCAAAATAAGCTCCTCGGGAGATCGCCTGAAATGGCGGAGCAAGTTTGCCTGACCCAATCGACTATCAACGTGAAACCCTCATGCGACTAAAACAACTTTGACAAGGAGCGCGTTATTCTCGAATTTGTATCGCGGCGGTTCTTCTTGAATTTGTGGGAGCACACAACAATAACAAGCTTCTTGGTGACATTCCTTCCATTGCTTAAAACAATTCCACACGTTAGCCCACTTCAATTGTACGCGGGTCGATGTCAAAATCTCACCGCGAGTCCACAACAAAAGACTACATCCATTCCCACCATCGCTTGAAACAACCAGAATGGAAAACTTGAGAGCATAATACAGCAAAAACGTAGCACACGAAATTTAGCCTGTTTTCAGACCGAAAATGGAGCACGACATACTGGCCTGGCCTGGCATACAACCCCCTCATAAGGTTGGAGGGGGAAGAAGACCAGCACGAATGGAAAACTCTACGGCACAACCCAGTACAAACAAATCCACCCACTCCAACTAGAAAAATCGAAATGGGGGAAGGGCTCGCATAATTACAGCCCTCAGCTTTTTACATATCATACATATTGTAAAGAATGCATAAGAAACAATTTTTAAAATATCTGTCCATGTATGGAAAACTTTATTTTCATGTATGATAAGCAGTTGATTATACCTTTCTCAAAATAATATCGTGCAGCAAATGCGCGTTATTCACGGATTTGCATGGCGGAGGCTCAATCTCCATGACTTTTTGAGCTGATGACTATCACGTGTAGGTTAGAGATGAAATACGTAGTCCGATAGGAAATTTCACGAGGAATAATTTTTGACAGATGTTTTTTTTCTCTAAAACGCGTATTAAGCGGGATATTTACAAAAAACTGATTTTGAGGAGGTTTTAACCCCCATAAAAAAGATGCTCTAGGGGAAAAACGCGGAGAAGTTGATATGTTGTTTTGGACTTCATTCTTGACCATTTCCCAGCAATCAGACCTTCATTATGTCGCAATGTTCTTTTTTTTTCCGAACCCGGTCTAATTTGACTACACTAACACTAAAATCAAAAATTTTAGAAAATCGCTCAACTTTCAAACCACTTTTTCAGCTCGAGTTTTTGGGCTAAGTTGACATACATATAGTGAAATTTATAGGAAATTTGATGAGGAACAACTTTTGTTTGAAACTTTTTTTTCTCTGATGCTTAGTTTTCGATTTATTCTCAGAAAACTAATTTTTGTGGTACTTTGACCCCCCTTGGGGAAGGGTCCGCTCTCTGATCGCTGTGGACTTTTAGTATATTTATCAGGAGACCATTTTAGACATAATCCATGAAAAACACCTTTGCCGGCATTTATTTCCATTTATTCTTATTTTTGAACCCAATCTTCCTGGGTTATATAGTTCGAGAGTCCAAATTGTTCTTGACTCTCCAGCTATTATTATGATAGAATGGGGACTTGAAAAATTGCATCCTCTAAGCTATACTATAGGAGTCAACATTTTTTATAAGTTTTTCCCCGGATGGCACACGGTGGACATATGATAGGAAAGGAACTTGAAGAAATTTCGACCTCCAAACTATATATGATAGGTACAGAGGGACTTGAAAAAATTTCATCCTCCAAACTATATACAATAGGATTCGAAATTTTTTCAAGTTCAAAAAAATGTCATCCTCCAAGCTATATACAACAGGAGTCAAAATTTTTCGGAGTTTTTCGCCGGGTGGCGCACGGCAAATTTCTCAAATACCCCCCATAAAATAGGTTCCCTGTTAGAAGAAATTTTTTGGGAAGGTTTTTGTACGTGAGTCATAGTAAAAAAAAAAAAAAAACTATCAACCCGGCTATTACGGCCCAATCCAGTAAATGACTAAGTCAGTTAATGAAATTGATTAGCTAATTGAATTTAAACCAAAACTGAGCGGCAGGACATCCCCGCCAAAATAGAGCTGGAAAGCTAGCTAAAAATTTCAAGCCAGCCCAAAATTCGAAAGTCGCGAAAAAATTACGATTAAAGACTTCATAAATCATGAGCTAAAAGTTTCATTTCATTTAGCCTTTTTGCTCTACAGAGAAAGGGCAAAACAGTACATACACCCACAAGATCGAATAAAACCGAGCGATGTCGAACGCTTGAAGCCCCAATCTCCACGATTTACAGTACAATTAAAAGCGAGAAAGTAAGTTCGAATAGACATCTTCATGTCAGAAAATTTAGGTGATAGCCCAAGTTCATCTTTTGGCTTTCCAACTCTGGTCTGGTCAAAAGCGAAGTAAATGTTCATCAAAAAACAATCTAAAATTTGAATCATTCAAAAAATAACTACACAGACAGCAAATACATATTTTTGATCCCGGTAGTTTTTCATAAAAAATTATGCATAGGGTAGAAAATGTAATTAATATTTTATATTTTACATTCTTATGCCGGAAATTACCACAATCCCCTTCTCGAAATACACACTAGCGTTCCTACAGTGCATTTTATACGTGAATTGGATCATTGAATTCCAATGAATTCATTTTCATAAAATCATGAAGCAAGTTGCACAGTGAAATAATTTCACGAGGAAAAAGAGATAAGAGAAAGACTTATCTATAAACGCGTGGGAAGTCTTATTGGGTAATCGCATACAAAATTTCTGATGTCAAAGCAAGCGCGAACTCGAGAAAGATAATTTTGAAAAATTCAGTTGCGTGAAATCAGTCACGCGGCATCGAACGAAAGAAACTTCAAATAACTCAAAAATGAACAGTTGAAGAATGAAAATACAAACGCAAAGGTGATGGAATGACAAGATACGAGAGGTTCTCATGACAGAAGACAAATGATAACGATGAAAAATCAAGAAATCCTCATTCGAATACATAGGACATCAACCAAGCGCTGAGGATGATAGATGACACAGAAAAGTTACGCCATGATCGGAAAATACGAGCTCGGAGTAGAGCGACTAAGATTTTGTAAGATTATAAGTTACATTGTACGTACATCTAAAACTAATAAATAGGTTTCTAATGTTTTACAGACCAAAGATTACAGATACTCGATGCAGTAATCAATAGATAAATCGTGACAATAATAAAGCAATAGAATGTCTAGAATTTGAAAAGTATGAATATAACATCGATGACAGTCAATAATTTTCCAACCAAAATCAAGATACAATCGTTCCAACAACCAAGAGCTTGAATCATTGGCCACTAACTGAATCGTGAACGGAGCACTACCTTTAAAATCCATCACCAACTAACCAGGGAAACATTCGAAATTTTAAATTTCTTTGAAATACAAAACATACAGTAAAAACAGGTTTTATGAGAGACTGAAAAATACATAGTGGGACTGTCATTTGAACATTCTGAAAACAGACTGAAAATTCTGAAGAAGAAGAGATAATTCACTTGAAGACAGATGAGAAAAATGAGCGTCTTCCAAATTCCGTAGAAATGTGTATCTCTTAAAAAATATACGCATGAAATTTGAAATTTAGTGACAAAGATTTGTGGTTCACTCGCTTCTCGCACGATTTTTAAATATACTCGCAGTGTTATTCAAAGTAAACAAAATTTCAAAATAATGCGATCATAAAATCCATAATACCGTCAATAATTCTATACGAGTCGTATTTTCACCGATGATTATTATCTTCATTGGTCACGTAAGGAACTATTGAAGCTGCCGCCATACACGTGCTCTGAGACTTTTGTTGTCCTCGAAATGACCCGATCCTGGATTTACGGGAAGGTATTTTTCTTCACTTCAATTTCGCAAAATTCAACAGATGTATTCAACTATGTCTAACATGTTACATAAATATCGACCACGAAGTGATAATGTGAACGCTATATAAATTCTTGGCTACTATATTAGGTAATTTTTCTTAATATTGCACGAAAGCACACTAATATTTGTCTGAAGTTGATTCCCCAAAATCATCAGTTTTAGTTTCAACGTTTTTCTGCACACATACATTCTTATCAAAAACAGGCGGTTGAAGAGAAAAATTAATAGAATTTTTTCAACGTTAGACGGGTGAAATTTTTGTCTAGACAAAGTTTTTGGCCGAATATACCTCTCCTTTTTCTTCGTCATTTTTTCCTTCGTGACGCAAGAAAACTGTTTCTCTTCTACTAAATTAGCTCTAACAAATAATTCGGTTACGTTTCATGAACTCACAGTTCGTAAGTACAACAATGAAGTAAATTATCTTCTGCTAATGAGCCCAGCAATTTTCTCGCTATGCCAAAGTTTGTTAGCAGCACGGCGATTTCAGCGCATCAATTCATTTCCAACCCACAGATGTTTGGTCTTGAATATAAAAGAAAGCAAGATTTTAAAAACTGGAGAGTGTTCGAAAGCGTGCAAGACATTTTTTCAAGAGTTGAAAATTTGTGAAAATAAGATTTGATAAAGATATCGAGATGGAAGTTTTAATATTCTTTCGGCTACAAAAAACGAGTTATTTAATTCGAAGTAGTATCAAAGGAGACAATGGGGAAAAAGAGAAATCCCCAATGACTTTATAAAAATCAAGCGCATCAATATGAAGAAAAATATTTACTCAAAATATTCCAACCTTAGCCAATCTGATTTGGTGGATTGTGCTCGTTTTTAATTTAACAAATCATTACAGACCCACATAAAGAACAAAGAAAATACAATCCCAATTTCATAACCGGCTTCTACTCAATGAAATCTTCATTCAACGGATTTTTTTCAGATCCCTTGAAATTTGCAGGGAGAAATTTGTCACACGTATAATGAAAAAATTTCTACTTAACGAACAATCATCTTTTCATGATGAATAAAAACACCACGAATAAATTCAAGTTCAATGAAAACTCGCTTCATCTTTGAATGCTGAAGAACATCTAAAAAGGACATTCTTCCAAGATAACACTTTTTTTAATGATGTAGCCTAAATCGATACATTGTGGCACAGTTTTTAATTGTATATTGAACAAAATCAAAAACACGTACGAACCATCATCGACTTTCGATATCCAAGAGAATAAATTTTTAATTATTGAGACAGATCTTATTGATTTTTTGTAATCGTCACCTAAAACAATCCTTTTCGAAACGCATTGAATATCTCCACAAGTATCAGCTCGAGTTTTTCACGAAAACAGAATGGTTCGATACTCATAATTTTGTAAGATCATTATTTTTGGTCTACAGAACAGGGAACTCCTCAGCAGAGAGATGGAATAACTACAAGAGTTCTCAATAATTAGGTTCATGAGAATTTGGTTGTCAACTTCTCGAAGAATAATTTTTATGACGCTAAATGTGAATGAACCTGAAACAGAATTCGTACTTTGAAATAAAGATAGCTCTGTGGAACATGTCAACAACCCACCATGGAAAATAACAGTTGAGGAGACTCCTACTGCGCTTATTTTGTACACTGAACGAAACCTGAAACTCTAACTAAATATCATATATACGACCAACAGGCAAAGACTATACTGTCTAACAATAATCGTAATTTTCTAACAGTAAGAAAAATTTGATTTTCCTAGTTTAATATAGAAAAGATTTGAAGTTGAATAAAATGGCAATCTAATAAAATTACAATCAATTTTGGGATATTAAATTAGTTTACTAAATCAAGAACGAACTAAAGTGCAGTCCCTCAAGCCAAATTGAAAAAATGAAAAAAGGATTGTTGCTCATTGACGAATTGAAAGAATATCATTAAAAAGCATACTTCCTGAAAATACAGAAATGCTGAACCACCATGATATTCGAAATTTTTGTCATGTAAAGGATAATGAATTCTCCCAACTATCTTTTTTCCTGAACACTTTTCTGTTACATACGCTGTTTATCGAGTGATACAAGTTTAGTTTGAGACAGATGCATAGGAGTTTCATCCACTTTGAGTTCATTGTACAATCTTTCAAACTCACTCACTGCGCTCATATATCTAGTAATTAACACGATTTGATTCTTCACTATACAAGCCCAATCATTCAAACGTTAATAGCAGTAAAATTTGTTCAAACGACTTCACAACGTGTTTATATTCGTATAGACCGATTCCCCTGTGATGTCGCAGTTTTGATAACAGTGAGCGATAGTAAGTCAAAGTACCCAATTTTGTAATTGATATTACGATTATTGGGCCAATCATGATATCGATTACCATAAGAATACACAGGAACGATTCGATCAGATACAATTATTCAAAAACAAGATGTTCCTAATGTATTAGAGATCTCTATCTAGAATCTAGAAGTTCTGTAGAATTCAAATATGTAGCTTTTATTGCTAACGTACTTCTTGTTTTTGAATACTAGTGAATGATCGAAACGTTCCCTGTGTATTCTTATGGGATTCTAAAATCTAAAAAAGCCAGCAGCAGAGAACAAGCATTCAATCAAAATTGAAGATCTTGACGTCACGGGGAATCTGTCTATTAAGAAAATTGCAGGGGAAAATTGCAGCCAGCTAAAAGCCAAGAGCCGGATTCAAGCGAGCTGAAAGCTACTAGCTTTTTTAAAATCTTTGTAAGCCAAAATGAGCCAAATTTTTATACCTTCGCCCTTTCTTTCAGCTTTCCCAATTTTTGCGGAATGGGAAAATGCACTGCATGAATGTTCAAATTTCAAATTCAACTGCTTCTTTTTCTAAGCCAGACTGGCTTCGCCAAAGAATTAACAAAGATGAGAAAAATTATTTCCGGTTCAGTTCAACTGTTCAGCTCAGAAGCCTGTCATACAATTATCCAACACAAATGAACAAAACTGGAGGATAGATCTTCGACAAGCACTGCGTAACAATTTAGAACTTTTTGATAATTACTTGAATAAGAATAGATGATTCTTATGTGTAAAGTATTTTTTGCACTGAATTCAATGCCGTTTTCCGTTTTTCGATAGCACATCTAGATTTCTTGTACTCATCATCTTTACTTACAATAAATCGTCGCGTGTCGTTGTAACGCTGGTTCTCGTGCTGTGATACTGCTATCGTTGATCGAAGCGCGGGAACCTGTGTTTCGTTTCGCCACGACACACGAGGATTTATCGTACGTAAAGATGATGATTACAAGAAATCTAGATGTGCTATCGAAAAACAAAAAACGGCATTGAATTCAGTGTAAAAATTACTTCAAGAATCATGTATTCTTATTCATGTAATTTTTTATGTGTTACGCAGTGAAGTATGAGAGAGCCCCAATTCTCCAAATTGTTACATCTGAGCCATATTGTTTCATAACAGTTATCAACCGAAAATCAGCTGAGTTAAGCCAACTAATTTTTTTTCAAAAGGCAAAAATTTTGGCTGCAATTCGCCTGTAAGGGCTCCGCTAGGAACGCCACTTTCCACGCTACACTCGCAGAGTCGAAGGTGATTGTGTGTAGTAGTCCCATATTTAAATAACACAGGAATGATTTTTATTTTTAATAGTTCCTCACTACTTAATTGATCAATCAATTTTAAAAAATGAAATATACAAAAGTTGGAGCCGAGTCTACTTCAACAATTTCAAAACTCTTTTAGATGGCTTCCCATTTGATTACAAGAAAAAAACCGAAAATAAAATACGTTGTTTAGTCATTATCAGTCATCATCACCTTCGAGTGCAAGCTTTGGAGAAATTCCGTATGGCAGCGTATACTCCGCCCTTAAAATAAAAACCAGATCGAATACTACTCCGGTTCTTACCTCTAAAGCTTTAAAAATTATACACTTGCTATTTGAATAAAGGTATTTGTAATATTTAAATGGAAAACCCTCTATCAGTTTTTCGAATATTCACGAAAAAAATTACATTTTCCTTTACTTCCATAAAAGTTTTTTAGCAATATGAGAAGCATGAACAAGACATTGATTTCGATTTCAGAAATCAAAATCAAGAAGTCCTTTCACTAAATACACCGAACAGAGGAGAAATTAGTTCATGATGGTTTAGTGAAAAAATTGTTACGATACACCGTTCGTCTCAAGAGACCTCGAACATGGGTATAGCTTCGAAGACAAAAAATTTATAGCTTAGTAAATTCGTAATATTAAATTTAGAATAATGAGTACAAAATGAAATTTTCAACTCTCTAGCATCGACAAATCTACAAAACAACCCAAGAAACTTGTAAAATGATAGACACGCACCGTAAATTTATTTGAATCTCAAAATCTGACACTAAAAAAAAAACTTTTTTTTTTTCAACATAAAACCACCAAATCATTTTAATTGTTGAAACGAAAATTCTAATTGTTAGGCCGAAGTCGAATAAAAGAATACTATCGAATAGGTAAACAAGAGTGAATAATGGATCTCCACTTCTATTATTAGTTACCAATTAGAATACTAATTAAAATACAGAAGGAACCAGAAACAATTTTCAATGTTGTAGACTTTTTGCTCGTAAGTTACAATACCCCGTCGGCATGGCAGGAAGAACCGGAAATTTCGTAAAAACTTGTCTTCCGCGCAATAATTTATGTAATTTGATACAAATTTCCCCATAAAATAAACTTTTTTCTCAAATTTTTCATGATGACAAAAAAGAATAATTGTATTGAAAATAACAGCTATTTTTCCGTATTATCTATTTTGTTTCTTTTTCCTTGTCATGAATATATAAATCCAATGCGCATTATTAGTTGTAAATACAACAAATAAACGATAAAAGATTCGTGGTCGAATATAAATTTTTGCTTCCTTCCGTACCAGTGATTATGAAGAATCCAGGAACAACGTTAAAAGAGATCATCAGAAACATATTGGGGTCAACCCGAAAGAATACTTCTCAACTATTCACAAACAGACTTATAACATTTAAATACTCGGGTGGATGAGCAGTACTACAGAAGTATAGACAGTAAATTTGGTAGGAATATCGATTGGTTTAGTACCATTTTTTTTTTTTTTTTTTTGACCAGGAAGAAACTCAAAAAATATATAGAGTTCATACGAGGTCATTCATTTAGACTTAGTGTTCTGAAACAAAATAAAAAAAAAAAAGAAAAAAAGGAAGGGTAATTCGTAGTGTTAGAAAAAAAAAAAAATGGAATAATTATTCACTTTTATTTTCATGATTAAAGTATCATGATCACTTGTTACCCAAAATCTCTTTCTCATTACCCGGTACTTAAATTTTAGAACTTCATACCGCTTTCGTGGTCGTTCTTGAAAACGGATAAAAATTTAAAAATTTTTAGAATCGGGAGGGGAGGATTCAACAGGTCAACGAGACATCGATAAAAATCTCGCAGCAAAAATCACTTGAGGCACGTGGAATACGGAGCGTTTCTACCTATTAAACTCGATTTTAATGAACCGACGACTAATAGTAGCGCAAATCGAGAGTGCAATTTAAAAACTATTTAAACTAACATGGATATATTTGTGGTAATTTCATTCCTACAAATTGACAACTATTCGATTTCGGTTGAAGCGTCATTGCAAATACAAAAATATCTAGAAAGATATCCTTAACGCAAATATGAACTCGGTGATCTCATATTCGTATGTTATGCTGTTATAACCGGAATTATACCATAAATGTGCTTCACGACGACGACAATTCTCAACGAAATATTGTAACACAAGAACTTGAATAGATACCTGATCACAAAATTAACGCAAACAACGCTATGGGGTTTTTGAGCAGCAGAATATATTACAGTTGCTTGAGTAGACACCCACGCATAGCCACCACCAGAGGCCAGAAATCTGTACCTTTCAGTCTGAGATTGACCTTTCTGGAAAACTATAAGGAAGATAAAGTAATTTTGCATTAGTGTTTCATCAACATTCTAAAAATTTTGATTTATTTTCATTTTGTAAAATTTATTTGTACTCCCAACGAAATGAACAATAAACAAATATGTACATCAGCTATAAATTTATCGAGGAATTTCAAGTACACAGTAGTTCACCTGGGAGAAATCTCATAATCCTTCCAATTGAACCCATAAAACTAGATACCGGAATTGCAAAAATCTTCGAAATTCATTTAGAAACACTACTAGGAACGATGAATAACCTTCCTTATTATTTCAATTTTAATGTGACAAAGATGAAAAATGAATGTTGAAAAAATTATTCTATTCAATGATGAAAAATTTACTCACGATTTTTGAAACACTCTCTTAGCGCTACACTGTCCTCAGCATGATGATAATCGAGTACAGACTTTTCCAACAAGTTATCCGGATTATATCCGAAGAAATCGGAAATCCTGAAGAAAGATATAACACGTGGGCACATAAAAAATGTATCGAATTTTGACCATTAGTTACCATTATAATATTTACTTTTCATCCGCATAAGAAAATTTCAAATCTAGTGTATGTTTCGTCAAAAATGTATTCTGTCCCAATGGTATTTCTATATTAGCTGGATGAGAAATAGGTTCTCCAACCGCTACAAAATGATAAGAGGGGCCAGCAGGCATTTTTACTGGATTCAATCGTAGGTCATCGGAGTTTGAAGACTCGTCCGAAGAATCGTCTTCATTAATCTGGAAACGTTCTTTTGGCAAATTCTCGAAACACAAAGTGCTACTAGTTTCGATGATTCGTCCGGTATATTGAATCACCTGCAAAACATAAGTAAAAGTTTTGGGTAAAGGGGTCAGAGTCGCCTTTCACAAACGCGAACAGTTGTACTCAGTTACCTTGTATGACGCTGATTTTATATTAACATTCCGTCCTTTACTTGTGAGCGTACATTTCATACGTAAGAAGAAAGATTTGTGCGAATTACCGTCTTTTTTGGATAACATTTCTTTAATTTCAGCGTGGTCACACGGGTGACTTAATTCGTACATACTCTGACCCAGCAAATCAACCTGCAATTTAATAAAAAATATCCGTTCAAATGCAAAAATTAGTAATCGCGATATTAACAAAGAACCTGTTCTATCGGAGGGGGGAGGGGTCGGAAAAAACGTCATCCCTTCAGCGTCCGCCATCCGGCCAACCGGCAAAACTCGGAGCTCGAAAATATTTCAAGTCCCTCTCTTATCATATAATAGCTTGAAAGATAGCCCCTTCGAGTAACGAGATATGCAATACTTCATACACCAATTGACTTAGCCCCTTCAATGAGTCAGACATGCAACGCTTCAAACACCATAAGGCTCGGAACGTCCTTCCAAGTTATTCCAAGTCCCCCTCGTATCATATCACACATTGCTCGAAGATCGGTGCATATTTCCAAATTCCCCTCCTACCATATGTAGCTCCAAAGTCCAAGCCTGTCATAATTTGATCACGTCATAGGTCAGGCTTGTGACGTCACGTCATACATTTTTCAGATCCCACTGCCTCACAAAACAGGTTCCCTGCCACCCCTCGTTTAACTCCGTTAAAGAACCCGCGGCTTTTTTTTTGTCATAATCTCTCCGAATTAACCGATGAAATTTTATAGATCACATTCAAACTCAATTACAGAAATGTGGAGGACGCAACACCACCCAATGTCTAAATCGGTTTGAACTATAATTCTGTAAGAAATACATCACCAATAGGTGTTAGACGAGCTGGAAGCGGTCCAAGCTTTCTACCAATTATTAGTGCTATACTGCCAATCAATTTCTTTATTTATGCAAGCTGCCACAATTAAAGATACTGATTTTACCGCTCTAAACAATTGACGGCATTCTTCAACTTGTTCAAACTTCAGAGTCTCGCTCAGATGTCACTTGTTAAAACTCGTTCCATAAAACCAACCGATCCGCATTGAGGTTCTTCAGTACTCACTTTAGAAGGGGCTTTCACTTATTCTGCTCACTACATGTGACAGTTGCTCTTTTTTCACCCTACAAAGACACACTAAGTACACTTTTACTTACTACATACTGCCAATATTATACAAGTGCACAACCATACACAAACGCATATTACTCATAAGCAAAAGGGAGGTTTGTAATCAATAAAACCTGATACAGAATTTCAAGGAACGCAAAGCCAGATGCAATAATTAGCTTAAATACTCTCTTATACGAAATCAAAAATACTTTCAGTATGTGGAGAAACAGAAATCACGAGAGATATTAGTTTTTTTTTAGTTTGCTGCGTTCGCGTGGTATTCTTCTTCCAATAGTATTTCTCATGGACAGCTGAGATTCAGTTTCACTTGTAGAGAATACCGTTTTAACGCGCTCTATCAAGACCCCAGCGGAACTACGATTTCTGTCTCTCCATTACTATTCATACTCGAAAGCACAACCACTGGATGTTCACAATGAATTTAATAAACTGTTAGATTGCAACGTCCAATTATATGCCAAGGTTTTTACTTAGCTAACATAATTCCGATGCTGCCTTTAAAATTCGATGACTCCTCCGTCCAGCATGTTTGTGTTTCACACCACAACTTGCGACAGAGAGTAACTGACTTACACTGGATCCCCACATTTACAAAATCATACATCTGATTGGGCAAGAATATCAGTTGCCAAAGCATTACGAAAAAAATCTGTCATATTTTGGGCGATCCGTTCTCAACATATATTATAGATATTCTACACCGACTCCTCTTCTTTCTGAGTTCTTCCACAGACATATACTTTTCCTTTCATAGATACATACTCCAGTTGGCTAATTGATGGACACGGACAAAATATCTAATTCTCCGGGTTATACGTTACGTTGGAATTTGGAACCCAGAAAATGTCGAGTAATCCGTCTCACAAGATGTACAGTTATTTTACATATAATATTCTAAGGTAAAAATAAATTTGAAGCGACATTCATTAGAATGCAAATTTTATACCAAATAAATCTAATTCTTTTCTTTTTTTTCACCAAATCAAATATCTCATCAGATAGATGCGATTTAGTATAAAATCTCCATAAGAGCATAATTAATGATCTTGTGTTCAGGGATCTGTACGTATGGAGCTTCGGATACTCAGAATACAGTAACTCCATCAATTTCCCAATGGAAAATTGTTGACCTAAAATTCTACAACAGAATACTACCTACAACTATGAGATTGGTGCATCCGCTGTAAAAAAATATGAGAAGAAAAGCTGCAGGGTTCTCTTGGAGATATCAATTGACTCATGAATATATGCAGAAAATGACTATTCACTAAATACCATAATTTGAGATAAATTTGCGTTTCTACCTTTGGTATGTAACAATTACATCTCCTATCTTTGTCTACGAGAGTTGAAGTCACTAAATTATAGTCAAAGTACAACACTCTCTGCCAACTTGCCCACTGTAGCAGAATGAAAAGTCGCAGCTGCAGTATGACAGAAATACAAATTAAATAAGCTGCATTCAACAGCAGAATATTGAATGTTTGCACTGCACATTGTCGCAGAATAAAAATCCTGCATCAGCCGTTAAGTAGAAATACTGTAAGTATGATGTTGCACACAGCCACAGAATTTGACTTCTGCATTTGCAGTAACGCACAAAGTCGGATAGTCAGGCCGCAAGCTGTAGCAAAATAAAAAATCATTTTTGACAATAGGACAAAAAATGAGAAACATTTGCTTGCATTGGTAGTAAGACAACCACTCCAAAATTTAAGCTACATACTGTAGCAATATGAAAGGCAGCATCTGCAATAGATCACAAATAAATATTGAAGGAGCTACCTCAACAAGCAGCAAAATAAAATTTTTCTACATAGAATATAGAAATTCAGACATTTTATGCTGCATAATAAAGTTGAATAAAGAAGCTGCATCAGCAGTAGAGCAGATATCCGTATACTCTAATACAGGTTACACAGGGATGAATAATTTGATTTCCGCATTTGTAAAATTGGAATCGCAGCAATGCAGAAATACTTCAAATTCTATTTCTCAACGTTATAGGATGTTTTGGCTGCTTAGCTACCAAATTTTTTCAATTCCACGGCAGAAGATGACAAATCCGCAGTATCTGAATTTTGTCCAAACTTGTGCATAATGAATGGGTAGTTATTATTTTCAAGAAAACCCAAAGAGGATTCCCTAGGCGAAAATGAAGATTCAGATTTATAAAAAAAAAGGATTAAGACTGAAATATGCCTTTTTTGCAGGGATGTCCAGCTAAAGCCAGCCAAACGTAAGCCAAAAGCTTAAGCCAATGTTGTGATCGTTTTTGCGGAAGCTAAAAGTCAGCTAATGAAATGCGCCCTGTTTGGCTGTCAGCCCAAAGTCAGCCAATCGTCAGCCCAAAGTCAGACAATCATCGAAACATGGGATATCGGCTTTGGGACGATATAAACCAGCTCTAGAACGGTATAAACCGGCTCCGGAACGGTATAAAGCGACTCCGGAATGATAAGTGAATAAGCTATTAGCAAATGGTAAGTCAACCAATGAAATCGAGAACCATTGGCTTTCAGCCCTGTTTGGCTGTCAGCACAAAGTCAGCCAATCATCAGCCCAAAGTAAGACAATCACCGAAAAATTGGATATCGGCTTTGGAACGATATAAACCAGCTCCGGAACGGTATAAAGCGACTCCGGAATGATAAATGAATAAGCTATTAGCCAATGGTAAGTCAGCCAATGAAATCGAGAACCATTGGCTTTCAGCCCTGTTTGGCTGTCAGCCCAAAGTCAGCCAATCATCAGCCCAAAGTCAGACAATCACCGAAAAATTGGATATCGGCTTTGGAACGATATAAACCGACTCTAGAACGGTATAAACCGGCTCCAGAACGGTATAAAGCGACTCCGGAATGATAAATGAATAAGCTATTAGCCAATGGTAAGTCAGCCAATGAAATCGAGAACCATTGGCTTTCAGCTCAAACCAATGCGAGGGAAGAGCTGAAAGCCATAAGCTAAGTTTAAGTCAATGATGATTGGCTGGACATCCCTGCTTTTTTGAGGAGACTGCTCGGCAAAATTTCTCTATATCAAATATGTAACGCAATGATGAGGATGGTGTCATGGCTTGATGACACATTCTGACACGGAGTGATGACGTCACCAAATTTTCCATACGAGAAATGTAACGATCAGCCTAATAAACGCCATTTTAGATTCCAATGGAAAAGGAGGTGTACTAGACTGGCTCATGGTACTTAGTATAATATCAGTAAAAAAAATCCGGTTGAAAGGGCTAAACTAAACTGGAAGCGCAACTCAAGTGACTGCTCTAAGAGCGTTAAACCGGGCTGGTCCTGTCATACTGTCCGAAAGGGCTAAACTAAGCCAGATAGATTGTGGCGGAAAGCCAGGACCTAGAAGTACGGGTTATATATCAGACGAAATGAGGTCCAGTGTGTAGCCGAACATCAGGCTAAGAAATACTGCAAGAGATATGTGAATTTGGTCTATCAATTCTTTGAGTAACTAATTCACTTCGGAGATATACGCCCATACCAACAGAGGTGCCTATGTCTTAAGCTTGGGGGTAGTGACGTCACTAACGTTCGAGGATGATGTCGCGAGTTGAAGATGCCATCGAGTTTGGGGTTCGGGAAATCATAGGTTGATGACAAAAAGTGAGAAAAATTTCAATAGGAATTATCAGATAATCGAAGTTGAGAGATACGTGTTAATATCAATAGTGTAGGCAAATAAGGAAAAAAAAAAACATTTTGCTAGAATAAATGTTTCTTTGCTGAAAATGGTTCAGGATGTGGTCCTGAACAACATACTAAAAATCCCAGGTTTTCCCCCTGGAGCTTATTTTTTTCTGGGGGTTCGAACCCCCAAAAAATTAGTTTTTCCCCTATATCGCGAGAAATTTAAATTTTATTAAAAAATGTTTCAAACAAAAGCTGTTCCTCGTTAAATTTGCTATAAGATGAGTTATTCAGCCTTCAGGAGGTTCTTTTTTTGTAGGGGTTTAAACCCCCAAGATTTAGTCTTTTGCTTATATCTTGTCTAATTGTAGTTTTATTAAAAAATGTTTTAAATAAAAATTGTTCCTCGTTAAATTTCCTACCAAATAACGTATTCAAAGTTCAGCCTAGGTCAATTAGTGCCCCGTCAGAGGCTTAGGAGGACGTTCAAAAGAGGACCAAAATCAGTTTTTCCATACACATATTTCCCAAAATTGAAATTTCATGAAAAAATGTTTTTGTTCCTCGTTGAATTTCCTATCAAATGAGCTATTCAGCTTTCAAAATAAGAGTAATTAGTCTATGAAAAAGTGTGTTAGGTACATTTTTCCTGTAGGTTCCTCAACTGAATCTTGCTCCATGGAGCTAGTATATTTCATGTAATGAGTTGGGAGGTTTCTCGCGCCTGACTTGAGCTCCTCCATCCGTCCTATGCCCTGCCTACCAGTTTTCTACGCTTTCTAATAGGAGCAGTGTACGTTAGCCTACCGATTTACAGTAGTCTTATACTCGGGATGGGGTTACTTCACATTATTCGCTCTCGTCATACTCTTTGCCTGTAATTACTGAGGAATCGTCATCAGTACTGGACTACTCATGGTCAGCTTCCTCGTCCTGACTTAATACATCCTACAAGTCGTCGTCAATGACGTCTACTACCTCTAATACTCCACCAGCATTGAGGCAAGTCTGCCCAAAACACTTTGGTGAACATTTTAAACCTATGAAGAAGAAAAAAACAACTATTTTCAACAAAAATTCAAACAATAGGCTACTAACTTATGGTTGAGGCATGATACTATGTTATTTCAGAAGTATAGTGTAGATGGTTAAACACTATAAGAAAAGAATAAGAGAGGTGAATTTGGCTCTTCCGTTGATGAAAAACTGACCAACGTTTTGAACAACACCTCTTCATCATCGAGGTCGGAATGATTAAAATACACGTTTTTTCTTCGATGAAAGTGCCAATTCACCCTCTTTTCTCTATGGAATACCTATTGTTCACCTAATTTTTGGCAGCTACAAGCATTTCGACATCCTTTGGCGCACCCACTAGAAGTAAGTTGTAGGAGGTGGTCCGGCACGGCGCTGAGGCTTTGTTCATTGTTATAGGCTCCAATATCCCATCGATTCGCTCTAATGGATCTTTTTCATGACCAAGCCACAATTGTACTCGGTGGTACACTCAGTATAAATGAAACCGGGCAGCGTCTTCAGTGGGAGGTAGAAAAACCAAGTCTGCTTTCCGGAGGACTTTTTTTGCGAAAGCTTGAAACCGACATTTGTTCAGTGGCTTGCCTCTTGTCCTACCATAGATCAGAGATGATACGACGCGACTTTTATTGCTTTTATTTCAATACCTAGGTACCATGTGAGTCATGAATATGAGAAAAATATTCATTTAATTTCCATCTTTTCAATATTTCTATCTTTGGTAAAAAAAAAAAAAATAGTCCTTACAATCTGTAATACTGCAAGACTTCCATAAATCAGCAACAAAACTATCTGAACATAAGAAAAATATTATAGCACATCCTTATATTATTTTCAACATTGAAAGCCCTTTTTTGCAGACTATCTGCTCTATCCTGAAATCTGAATAGCTTATTTGATAGGAAATTCAACGAGGAAAAACTTTTATTTGAAACATTTTTTCATAAAATTTCAATTTTGGGAAATATATGGTCCTCTTTTGAACGACCTTTGCAGGCTTTTCCTGGGCACTAATTGACGTAGGCTCAACATTGAATACGTTATTTGGTAAGAAATTTAACGAGGAACAATTTTTGTTTGAAACATTTTTCAATAAAATTACAACTAGACAAGATATAAGCAAAAGACTAAATTTTGGGGCTTTAAACCCCTATAAAAAAAGAACCTCCTGAAGGCTGAATAACTCATTTTGTAGCACATTTAACGAGGAACAACTTTTGTTTGAAACATTTTTTCATAAAATTTCAATTTTATGAGATATTATATTATGGAAAAACTGATTTTGGTCCGCTTTTGAACGGCCTTTGCACAGGCGCTAATTGGTATAGGCTAAAAATTGAATACGTTATTTGGTATGAAATTTAACGAGGAACAACTTTTGTTTGAAGCATTTTTTAAGAAAATTTCAATTTCGCGCGATATAGGCAAACAACTAATTTTTGGAGGATTCGAACCCCCAGAAAAAAAGAAGCTCCAGGGGGAAAAACCATTTTCAGCAAAGATGCTCCAGCAAAATGTTTTTTTTTTTTTTTTTCAATATTGCTCTAATTTTCCTACACTACAATATAAAATGCCGGATAATGAACGAAAATACAGAGCAAGCGAGACAAAATGAAAGCAAGACATATCCGTGATCTTACGTTTTTCTCAAGGGGAGAAATTCGAAATATTTGTAATTAATTTATTCATTGGGTTTCAGTTAACAGCCTATTTCGATGAGACGAGCACAATCAGATATGCGATTTTTCCTAGCAACTGGACTCTCTTCTTCGATGAAAAATTCACATTTCAAATCCAACCTTCTAAACAAAAACCTAGTTCCTATCTGTGATGACGAATATTACCGCAATAAGATGCTGGTAAGTAATATTGAGAATTTGAAAAATAAAAATTATCGGAGTGAAACGTGTCTCGAGAGAATGCATGATAATGTGTGGTAAGGCCCTATATAGGTATGCTGATCTGTGTGTGATGCCATTTTGAGATTTGATTTTTTTCGCGCGCTCCTTCGTAAACGTACGTTAATAAGTATAAATTTATCATCACCGTTGAACATACTCATACGAATAAAAACAAAAATATTATGGATATCAAATTTTACGATGAGTACGTGTACAGGGTGTACAGGTTTAGCATACCTAGGATAATAAATAGTCCAGAAATATAAGTTTTTTCCGTTCCCAAAGTCTTCTAAGATTTGATGATATAGTATAGGTATACTCTTCACCATCGAAAAATATACACGCGATTTCTCTCAAACTAATTATTTTCAGCCCTATCAATCTAATTAAGCAAAACATTGAATCATATCGAAGCCAGAGGTATGAGACATTAGCGCAAAAATATTCCTTGTTGGCCAAGCTTATCGAATGTTCATCTTTATTTTCCATTTTGGTACAGATAAATCACGAAATACAATGATAATTTTTATTGACCCTTTTACAGCGATTATTTCATATCGAAAGAATTCGAAAAAAACAAGGTACAATCATTTCAGAAATTCAATACCACTATTTTCGTAATTACATACCTCTTATAGTACAGGGTAGACATTGACGTGGTAAATGTGATTCAAAATTAAGAATTTTTAATAATCCGTCTTTGTTTTTGGCAGTAATTCTAATACTGAATGAAGATTATTCGACATCAACTTGAGGTCTCTCTTCTTCAACTACGAGAATATCCACACAAGCCTTTCTACATCAAACTTTTGCAGCTCAAAACTATAACTTCACTACGCAGGAAATCACCCGGACATATTCCTGTGCTCTCAGCAGTCTTGCAATGGAGAATTCTAACACAGAGTTTGGGTTCGAAAGATAAACTCTTTTTCTGACCAAAATAATTTGATCGACACGTAACGGACGTTAAAAACATCTAGCGAAGATGTATATCACTATGACGTCATAGAATTTCAATGTCGAGACTATTTGCGAAAACCATTTGGCGACTGGGTATTAACATTCGAAACTGAATATCAAGATCGATAAAAATCTCCAATGATGACCCAAAAGAGACGTAATTTTATGGCTGAATTTCACCAAGTCACACACAAACCGATGCGTAATACATAACCACCCTCGTCCGGCATCTACGAGCAGATTCTAAGAAAGGAAATACTTATTCGGTAAAATATCAACATAATGCGTGAATATTTTTCATTTGACGTACCCAAATACTTCATGATTCACGATCAAACGAAATTGAAATTTGCACGTATGCGAACGCGGTATCAATAATTTATTAATTTTAAGATCCAATAGTTCAGGACATGATTTTCCGAATGGTAGGTCGTAAAAAAGTTGATACCGTGTTTTCATAAACGTGACATATCATTTTCAAACTATATTATGTTGAAGTAAGTTCCAACGATCACAAAACTTACTTGCGATAAACCCAAATAACGTTGAACGTTATCTGAAATGAATACTATGTCTCCATCGGTGGTCAGAACTAACAGAAAGCCTTCCAATGCATTTTGAAATAGGGAATCGGTACTGCCTAGATTTTCGCTCTTCTTTATCTCCGGCAATGTTATTGGAACTAAACAAAGAGAAATCGAAGGAATAAATTAAAATCGTCATAAACGAATATGAACATTAAATTAAATAATTTCGACAATGGTGAAACATTGAATTTTGGGGATCAATATTATCCGGACAATCTTTAATAAATATTTAAAAAATAATCATATGAAGTCAATTGTAAAGATACGATTATAGTCTGCTCATTTTAAGAGAACAAACGTAGACGGGTATACGAGTAGTGATAAACATGAGTAATCGACACATTTTCGACCAACATTTATACAGTATTGAAAATTGGATACAGACCTCTAATAGAAGTCCGAACGAAAACTTGGCTCGAGGTTTTATTCAGAAGTTGAGAAATTTTAATCTAGATCATATCGTTTATGCTGTACGATCTGATTTAGGGTGGATATTGATGTGAATAAGAGCTCAAAAATGGTTACCCGGTCTCAAAAATTGGGTCTATATCAAGTGTTGATTGATATTGAGAGAGGATATGTCTTTACGAGTCGGTAAAATTAATCATCCGAATTGATTGGCATTTCCGAAAAATACTTGAGTTAAGACACTTCTGAGGAAACACTCACTAACTTCTCAACGAACAAATTATTTGTTAACCACTTTCTCCAGAAACACGATTTTTCAGTAAGTCTACATCAGAGATTAGAGTATACTCAATAATGGTCACCCGAATGAAATTTGGCAAAAATTTAAACATAATTTGAAAACCTCAAAAGTGGGAATAATACAGTTAAATTGTATCCATCAAGTAAGTAAGAGACCTGTTTTACATGTAAAAACTTGGTTAACTATAATTTTCTACTCAAAGCAATCAAGTTTAACAACAATATTAGATATTTCTTGTCCTAAACCCTTTAAGATTGATCTTATTTCTGAGGTACTCTGAATGATTTTTTTCCGAACTTTGAATCCATCCAAGCTTCTTACCCACTGTAGGATCCAGAACACGCCATGTTACCTCAGAAGTAAAATTTTTTTATCAGATACATTTTCTCCATAGGTTTACAGCGTGAGTTTCATTTTCACCATCGTATTCATCGCCCGAAATTTCTTCAAGTCTCTGGTCTTTATACTTTCACCTTACAGGTCTACTCTTCTTCTTATTCATCTCCATGAATTTTTTTGGCACACTTCTCATCAATTTTAGTTCAGGAAGATACTTTCGTGAAACAACTAATCTTTGTCCATCATCTCGTCGTCATTGCTCCCCAAGAAATTTACTTCGCTTCCAACCTTCTCTCAATCCTCGGAAATTACAACATATTCCAATACGGACATCCTGACCCTTATCACTCAGGGGAAGACACCTCTCTTATGATTTCCAAACACTAGTCGTTCCAACTGTTCCCCACCATTTTCTTTCTCCATATTAAAATATTCTCATATGTACAATTCTGCTTTTGAAGCCCCAAAACAGAATTGGGAAAGAACGTTGACCATCAAGGAGAGATGTGGCGAATAGATGACAGAACGCAAGTAATGTAAAGGAAGGTCACAAATCTACAAAAGAAGATCCAACAGAACAACCTTATAGCAAGATTTGGTTCAATAACAAATGCTTGAGACGAGACATTATTCCCAAGTATGCGACTATCAGGCTACCAGGAAACAGCGCAGCAGTGAAACGCACCAAGATGCAAGCCGAAAGATTGGAGTGAAGAACGAAATTGGAGGAACTCTACAAGAAAATCACCAGGCTGAATGGTTTACTGTATGATCAATATTTTCATCTGTCAAGGTTACTCCACCCGCTAGAATTTAAAGAAATGATGTTCGAAAAAGGAGGAGAGGGGAAGAAAGGAGAGGACTATGTGGAAAAACGAGTGGAAGCCCAAACAAAACAGATCAAGAAGAAGCTTGCCGAACTGACCCGGAAGAAAGAAGAAAGAAAAGAAGAGATAGCGAGAGTTGAGCACAATTTTGCTCCCAGAACCCAGAACCTATCAAGCGTCACCTTCACAGAAGAAGAAAGAAGACTGCTGGACAAAGGCATCAAGTACGTGCAGCCCGAGAGGCTGAACCAGTGTAGGCTTGAAAGCATGGCCATTAGCTGCGAACAAGTAATCCAAACCATGGAACACGACGTGAGACCAGAAGCCCGGACCAAAATTGGGAAAGTGCTGTTGGACATCAAAGAGAATATGTGCCGAACCTGTGACAGAACGCAAGTAATGCAGAGGAAGATCACAAATCTACAAAAAAAGATCCGACAGAACAACCTGATTTTGACAAAGGCGGATAAAGGCAACACGGTAGTGGTAATGGAGAAGGAGGACTACACCCAAAAAGTAGAGTCGTACATCGCACCGAATGGATACCAAGAGATAACAAGGGACCCAACACGGAAATACCAAGATGACCTGAAAGCTATGTTAAAACGGAACAATGTCCCCGGCAATGGAAGGACGCTTGAGATGAATCCGGTTGCACCAAAACTCAAGGGGCTTGTAAAACTCCACAAAGCGAACCGTCCGATGGGACCCCTGGTCAAGAACATTCAATCACCATGCTACAAGATAGCGAAGATCGGAGCATCCCTGAAAGACAACTACCAGTTTGCACCCAGACGAAGTATCAGAAACAACGGAGAGCTGATTGAGCAACTGGACAAGTTGGAAATCAAGAGTAACGACATGCTGATATCTTTTGATGGGGCAAATATGTTTCGTACTATACCGAAGGAGGAACTTCTCACTCTGCTCAAAAACAACAGATACCATAGGAACCCCGATGGGTCGAAGTACGCCAACATAGTGGAGGAGATCTTGAGCCAGAATTACTGCCGCTTCAATAATAGGCTCTACAGTCAGGAAAGGGGACTTGCGATGGGATCACCGCTGTCACCAATACTGGCGGAGATATTCATGAATGATATGGAAAACAAGACATTGAAGGGCAGCAAGTTCAGAAACTCGATCAAACACTGGGCCAGATATGTAGATGATATCCTAATTTTGTGGTCAGGCCTGATAGACAGGTGGATCTATTCCTTTCAGAAATGAACGCGATGAATGAGAGCATCAAATTCACAGTGGAAAAAGGCAATAAGACCATAGACTATTTGGACCTTACACTCACACTGGAGAACAATAGGATAGAATGCAAAATCTACAAGAAGCCGACGCCTACTGACACCATCATCCCAAATGAGTCCTACCACCACCCCAGGCACAAGTTAGCGGCAATCCAGAACTACTGCTATCGAGCAATGTCTGTCCTCAAGAACAATGAAGAGAAGAGGAAAGAGATTGAGATAGTAAAGCAGATCGCAGAAGCCAATGGCTACCGTAGAGGCGTGGTGGATGGAGTCTTTGGAAAAGTGGAAACAAAGAAAGGAACCCATGATGGCATGGTGAGAAAGTACTCCGGATCGATACCATATATAGGAAAGTACAAAAAAAAAAGGTGATAAAGGCGTTCAATGGCTATGATGTAAATGTGAGTATCCAGAATAACCAACCCATGGCGAAGAGAATCAGCAATGACAGATGGAACAAAAAGACAAGGAAAGCTTGAGCGGAGTTTACAAGCTCAGTTGTGAACAGTGCGAGGGCATCTACATCGGTGAGACTGGGAGGAAGTTTGAGATCAGGAAAAAGAAGCGCAAAAAGTCGAGGGAGAAAGAAGATGGCAAGTCATGTAACGAAGAAAACCACGATGGAGAGGGAATATTTGAAGTCATACATGTAGAGAATCGCACAAAGAGGAGAAAACTCTGGGAACAAATGGAGATTGCAAAAGCCAAGAGGGAGAAAGCCTGCCTCTTGAACAATGTAATCACATCTAACGACGACATACTCGACGGTTAAAACGTACGGAGTAATTTGAATAAAGCCACAGAAATGAAAATACACCGGAGCGCTTTCGATTAAAAAACCGTTGTCACCGGGGACGTGAAAGCAACTGAACCAACTCCGGCCGACAACAAAAACTACCGAAGAGGACATGACTGAACTAGCGAGTCATCACAATGTGAATCATACTCATAAACTAATTCAATCAAACCCTCATCAGGTATGTACCTGTTGAGCACATTTAGGTTATCGTTATTCAGATGGCGAATAATTTTGATGTGTTCTAGCGCGGTACGTTTGAAAGCCGATGACTCTCTATGGAGGAGGGACTCAGATCCCTCTATGAAACCATGGCCAGTGGTAATAAGATGGTCCGCAAATGCCGAATCACCCAATTTCTTCTTTTCCCACGCCTTCCTATGCTCATCTATTCTAATTTTGAGCTGATGTCCAGTCTCGCCTATATAGATTTCATTACAATCATTACACTCAATTTTGTAAACCCCGCTTCTTTCGACCAGTGGGATGGGGTCCTTTAACTTAACGAACAAACTTTTTACAGAGTTCAGATTGTAGAACACTGGCCGAAACCCAAGTGGGCGGAGGACACGACCTAATTGGGAAGAGAATTTCCCCAAAAACGGAAGCCTAATACAACGTTTCCTACTATCTGACGCTGGATTACGGGGGAGGGAGGTAGTGGAATCAAGGCATTTCCGAGTCAATTTCCTATGGACCATCAAGTCAATATCCAAGCTGATCTCGTTCACTCTGGCCAAGTGCTTTATAGTCAAAAGCTCCTGTTGAAAAGCGAGCTGACCTAATGGAATACTCGTCAACCGGTGTATATAGCTATTAAAACCGGCATATTTGTGAGCAACCGGGCAGAAAGATCTGCCGTGGACAGTAATATCGGTCGAGGTATCTTTTCTATAAATGGCGAATTCGTGGGCACCTTCTCTATTAGAGATAGTAAGGTCCAAAAAATTTATAGATGAACCGCCTACTTCTAACGTAAATTTGATGGATGGATATAAACTTAATCACATTTGACAGCGAAAAATTATTCGGCCTGGTGATTGGACGAGAGAAGAAGAACGGAACCAACCAATGAGACAGTAGGAATCCAGGTAGCCAATAGAAACGCAGCATTTAGAACAATAGATTGAACCAATCACAAAGCAGTATGTTTTAGTCAATAAGAACACAATGTCAAATTCTTGTAAGAATATGTTTCTAAGAAGTGAACATTGTAAATTAACCCGTTTCTCACGGAGATAAATAATAACATAAAAATATCGAACGAGTACGTTCAATAAAATGCAAAAATCAGCTCCAAACGACATTTTTGAGTGCTACAGGCTATGTATGTAATGCGCATTCAATGTTCTTTGGAAAACCAAAATCTCTTCCAAGCTCCTTGAAATTGGGATACGGGGGGGGTATTTTTCAAGGTGATTCGCTTAGCCCGCTGTGGTTTTGCATCGCTCCAAATGCTCCTTCTGGATTGTTGAATGGAAACAAACACGGATTTAAAATCAAGGTCAATAAGGAAAGTCACACCCTAAGTCACCCCATATATGGACGACATAAAATTATATGCTGGGTCAAAACCGGGTCTGGAACAGCCCATACAATTTACAAGCAAATTCTCGGCAGATATGAAAATGAACTTGGACATGAGAAGTGCTAGACAGTCCATCCTGGAGATAAGACAAGAGAAGCTGGAAAGTAAGATATGAGAAGACGAGATGCATAAGGAAAAGAGATTAGGCCAACAAAAAATTAGAAATGAGCCGGAGAAAAGGGGGACTAGAAGCCAGGTCCGGCTTCCCAAAATAATGTTTCAACGTCTCCAAGGTGGTTATATAGGAGCTGTTTTAAAGGAGGAAATAGACAAGATACACGAGACGATGGTAGGAGATAAGATTTCTTGATTCACGGGGTCTCCTACTCACATACAAAGTTGGGAGTCATATCTCTTATAAACTAGTATGTTTTTAGATTTTATCGCATGTTTTTGATTTTTGTTGCGCGTTTTATTGCATTTTTTAATGTTTTTAAATGCACGTTCGACAAATTTTTACTGCACGGAAATCCCAACTAATGATACGAGATATTTGTTCTAGTCATGTAGAGATACAAGGAAAATCAGTGTTTGATTTGTGATGTGAGCCGACACCGAGGAAAGGAAAATTGGGAGCACTCCTCATCAATTGAACCAAGTTTCAACTGTTTATCAATTGTTTTGCTGCGGGATTCTTTCTCACAAATCTGTATATATGGTATACTGTCACCCAATTCATTAAATTACACGACAAAACTACAAATTTCGAAAAACGGAAGACCGTTTAAAAAGTTGTATCGTTTAGTTTCAGTTTGAAAGGCGATCCACGGATTAGTAATTCTCCACCAAGCTTCTTTCTTTCTTCATTCTCATTCGTAATTTGATTTCTAACTGACGTTGTCATAAATCGCAATGACGTAGAAGTTTACAAAGTTACGAAAGAAAAACTAGGAACCACCTCTCTAATTAAGAAAGCATGAAAATAGGAACGTTAATGAGACTACAATGCACCAATAGAAATCGAAGAGGTGACGTATGAAACAAATATGGAAGAATTTTTGTTAATAGAAACTATCTCAAATTAATAAGGTACAGAACGGAACCATTTTTACAATTATTACTCACACTTATCGCGTACTCTTCGTCAGTCAACTTTTCTTACTACGACAATGACGAAAGATGGTAGGAATAATCCTTTTCTAAATCTACCAAGTTAAATTGACGTACATCCAAAAACAGGCAAACTGTATCTTCCGGATGATTCGTGCAAGTGTGTGAATCGTGATAACACACTACCATTACTTCATTGATGGAATAACAGGGAAAAATTCAGATCTAGGAAATTGGAGCTTTCATTCTCGTAGGATAAACACTTTACTCTGAATTTGATTTAAAAACGCCAATATTGGAAAGAGGTATGCTTGTATCGGAAAACTAGTATGATAATTGGATTTCTCATTGAAAAATCGTCTTAGTAACACACATTTACGTCTTAATTAGCCGTATTAATCTTATTTTAAGAAAATAGAACTTCTTCTCGATCGTTGATTTGGATAATACGTACGGCAGACTTGTCTTTGGTGTCTTCAAAAATTGAAGAATCCATGAAAATATTGAGCGAAGAAAATTCCAAAATAATATCGATGAAGCAGATCCCAAAATACTACCTCAAAGGTTTTTGTCGCTATTTTCGAAACTACTCGAACCTTGAAAGTTGACTGAACAAGTAGACAACACAGTCTCGTCCTACAACGCACGTGTCAACGTCAGTCCTCTTTACAAAGCTAATTTTTATCAGCCTCGTCGTCGTCGTTGATATTTTGTTCAGACACAAAATATTTGTACTTGTATATTGTCAGTCAAGTGGCGTCTCCTCATACTAATGAATCGAGGAGAAGTAATTATACATTGACTGTAGTCAATCCAATGAATACAATAGATCTCTTTTCCGAAGAGTAATCAAAGGACTTATAATGAACGAGTTCAATGGAGAAAGCATTATTTTAAGAAAATCCATAATTCAAATGACCTATCGCAGAAAATATATGAGTTAGAGAAACTAATTTTATGAGACAGGTACAAGAGAAGTTTTTACTGTTTTTTTGTTTTTTTTTTTTTTGAATTGCTGAACAAACATTATCCTAAGTACGAAAAAGACTTGTGAACGGCTTGACGAAGAATTAAAAAAATATAAGTGACGATGAAAGTTCGTGGAATATAATAACAAAAAAAAAAATTGTCTATTTTAAGTATCTCTTTCCGTTTTAATGACTTGAAAACCTTTTTTATAGATGCAAACATAAAAGAACAGCAATTTACATCCTATTAATAATATTGAATATGTTCTATAAATGCGAAAATATGTGGAAGTTACGACTGTCGTGCTCCGAAGTTCACACCAGACAGAAAATTAAATTTCGAATAATTTGAGTTAGCATACCAGCCGTAAGGACTGTAATTTGGATAGAGCAGTGGTAAAATGCGATATTATTGGAATCGACGTTCCAAGTTTTACCAAACGAAGTGAATATTTTGAAATAAAGGTACGAGTATAAAAGTCTTAGAGTAGAAGGACGGTCAAGATCCCAAGCATTGAACTAATTAAAAATGCAATCAAGCATGTTGTGAGGTGACACTCGTGCTCCTTCTTCCTGATCTTGAACTTTCTCCCACTCACACTATTGTAGATACATTCGCACTGCTCACAACTGAGCTTGTACCCTCCGCTCCAGCTTTCCTTATTTTTTTCTTCCCTCTCTCTTCACCATGGGTGGGCTATTATGGATGCCCACATTTATATCATACCCGTTGAATGCCTTTATCACCTTGTTTGTGTGTTTTCCTATGTATGGTATCGAACGGAAGTACTTCCTAGTCGTGCCAATATGGGTTCCTTTTTGGCTTCCATTTTCCCAAAGACACCCTCCACCACACCTCTACGTTGCAATCTGGTTTACTATCTCGATTTCTTTCCTCTTCTCTTCATTGTTTTTCAGGACAGAAATTACCTGATAGAAGTAGTTCTGGATTGCCGCTAATTTGTTTTTGGGGTAGTGGCGCTAAATGATGGTGTGTGTGTGCGTCGGCTTCCTGTAGATTTGTATTCTATCCGATCGTTTACAAGGTCCAAATAGTTCATTGTCTCATCGCCTTTTTCTACTGTGAAAGGGAATCGGTCCACCTGTCTATTAGTACCCGACCCTCACAAGTAGGATATCATCTACATATTTGGCCCATTGTTTGATCGAGTTTCTGAACTTTTTACCCTTCAATATCTTGTTTTCCATCTTATTCATGGATATCTCCGTAGTGTCGGTGACAGTGGTCATCTCATCGCTTGTCCTTTTCCAGGCTTCAGAACTTGTTATTGAAGCGGCAGTAGTTCTTGCACAAAATCTCTCCGCGTACTTCGGCTCCCATGATATCTGTTGTTTCGAAGCAAGGCGATAAGTTCTTCCTTTGCTATAGTACCAAACATGTTTGTCACATCCAAGGATACCAGCTTGTTATTATTCTTGATTTCCACCTTGTCCAGTTGCTCTATCAGCTCACCGTTGTTTCTGATGCTTTTCTGAGTGTAGACTGGTAATTTTCTTTCAAGAATGTGGCTGCAAACTTCGCTGTCTTGCAACTTGGTGATTGGATGCTATTGACCAGTGGTTTCATCGGACGGCAAGCCCCTTCAATTTTGGTGCTACCGACTTCATATCAAGCGTCCTTTTATTGCCAGGTACATTGTTCTCTTTCAATACAGCTGTGTCGGGTCCTTCGTCAGCTCTTGGTATCCATTCTGTGTGATTTACGACTCCACTTTTTGTGAGTAGTTCTCCTTCTCCATTCCCACTACCGTGTTGCTATAAGGTTATCGGAACTCATAAGGAGTGAGTGAGGTGTAAGTAGAGCACCAATATTGAAAAGGGGTTTTCCAATTGAACAAATCTACTTTATTAGTTGCTTTTGCAAGACTACTTTCGGGTGTTACCCATCATCAGTTGTAAAGAATCTTCACTCGATTTACTTGTGAAATTTAGCGCTAATTTCGAAAAAAATATTTGAAAGACCTTATAAAGTTTTAAAATGAGGAAATTCCTAAACCTTTGCTTCGAAAATATTGACAAATTTGCACATCTTGGTCCATAACTCGACCCAGAAAAGTCGTAGGAAGTTCGGTAAAGGCTCGAATTATAGATAAAATTGAGATAGAACTTTTGCACACGTAAAGTATAACTTAAGTGTTCCAAATGAGGGGGTACCCTGAACTTTGTGATTAAAAAGAGATGATTAGCACATATGTCTGTTATATCACAGCAAATAATTTAAGATATGTTGCCAGCCCCCATCCCCATGAGGAGGGTGGGGGTGGGGGATTTTTGCTCCTGAAAATTAGTTTTTGGGAAATATCTCGTCAGGGTTAAACATTAGAGAAAATGTCTTCTAACGAAAGTTGTTCCCCATAAAGTTTCCTACAACATGCACTATAAACATCGTTCCAGAATTCTCACCTGCTTTTGAGAAGAGGGGGAACTCAGAAAAGTTTCGGCACCTAAAATACACACAATGTCACAAAGAAACTTGGAAAAGGAATTGAAACTATAAGAAATGTCGACTGTGATCCGCTGAAAAATGAAGAGGCACTCTGAACATTATCGACGTCAAGCCGGTCTTGGTAATTAAATGACCGAATTTAAAAGAGAAAATCTCAAGTTCAGAGCTCCAAACTTCAAGCTTATCTTCAATCAGAGAAACTAGGTAGAATTTAGATTTTCGAAAACTGAAGAAAGATTTAAATTTTGGACTTCCGTGTCAGAAGAGGAACTTGGTTCGTTCTACAGAATTTGAATTCAAGAACTGAATATTTGAGGCGGTGGCTCCATCAGAAAAGAAAAAAAAGAAGAAAGAGGAAGAAATTTTGAAATATAGACCAAAACTTTTTATAAAACTACAAAAGCAGAGAAATACTTCTTTCTCGATCGGCCATAAACTTTTATACGTGAGTCTACAGCGCGAGTCACGCTAAAGAAAGTGAAAATTTTGTTCACTCAAAAGTACACATGTTCATTAAACATAAATTAAATACTGAACACACCGTGAACAGAATTGTCACGACAATTAGGGCTCAAATATTACCTACGATTACTCGATAATTAAAACGATTGTAATAAAACGATCGTTCGAGTGTAGACAATCAATTTTTCAGCTCCTGATAAGAGTTTATAAAAATTAAGATGTTTAATTTGAAATGATACTTAATCTACACTTTCGAAGAGATTTATTCGAGACTGAAAATTGAGTGATCATCAGAATATCATTTTCATAATCTTGAGCAACATTTCACCGAGTTGAAGAACGTTTTAGTCTCGAACTTTCATCGTTTTTGTCTTCGTATCATTCTCGTTTTAAAATATGTAGTGCACGCCTCAGGTGTACAGGTGAAACGCACCTTTCAGGGTAGAAATATAATATTGAATAGAAAATTTTCATACAGCGATAGAAAAATAAGCGTAAATGTTTCCATAAGTCTCGTGTATAATTATATTCTAACAATGACGTAATTATTTCAGGTACACCTGTAGAGTTCAATAATTTTTCATACAAAATGAGGTAGTGTTTCCTAAACTACAAATGAACTTCGAGAATTTTATAAGGTCAATTCGCTGAGAAATGAAAAATATGACCAAGTTTTGAGGCTGTTTCAATGACTTCAGAAAATGAAACAAACACGATTTTTTTAGTCTTTGGAAACCTTCAGCGCCTACAATATTTCGAATAGAAAAGTTTTCTTATTTAGCGTCGCGTTAAATCGCTCATCTCAATTGTATACGATTCCAAAGATAATTCGTACATCGCATGGCAAAATCATCATTTACGAAAATTTCATAGCATAAGATCACATATGACGCGAAAACAAGTTGAAAATCAAAAAAATATTGAATATTGTGTCATCATTATGTATTCTTCCTAATGCATAACTGCAAAAATTTTGTCCTTGAGAAATGCGCCCGGTGTTTTTTGAATTATCGAACGCACATTTTTTTCACGTGTTATTTTCTAAAAAGACGAAAATTCTTTTAAAGAACACACATCTGGTCCCGTTAATACTCATTTTAGGTATGTGAACGATACTAACAAAATACGTAGAACATAGAGAAAAAGAAATTTGCGCTGTATTATTTTCAAGTACGAGAAAAATCAATCTTCATTACACGAAACATTACAACATATTTTAGCTTTTTAAGCTGCAAAGAAAATTATTTTCGTTTCCTCAAAATATCCAATAAAGTTTTTAGACTACATTAGGTTTACCAGAACTATTCGGTGGTCATATCAAGGAGTTATAATGATATAAAGATTAATCAAGTCACAGGGTAAATGCGCTTTAATAAACTTATCAGACCAAGTTATAAATTTACATTTTGCTGGCGTTATTTTTCGATATTGATGATTTGATACTCGTGTAGGCCAAGTACCCATTTTCCGATAAATTTAGATAAGGAATTTTCCTCACATCATATGGCATATTATACATATTATGTTTCCATTTGATGGTACTCGTTTCATATTAATCTCATGATCTTAGTACCATATAGGATATAGACCAACCATCAGCCATAAGAACAATGTTGTCAACTTGACGCACAGATGTGATAAGAAAATTGGGATAATGGAATAAAAATACAATGTTAAACGTTATCACGTCTAGGCGTCATAATTTTTGTAGTATGGATGGTCTATATCCTATATGGTACTAAGCTTATGATAGAAGAATGGGGGTACAATTATTGCATACTCATTTCCCCTGCCACAATATCAATGTAAAGCAAGTAGTAGTACTGCGATAAGAGCAGACAAAAATGAGTACGCAAGAGAAAATGCCCTGTTTTCATCATGCAAATTTTTCAATAAAATAATTGCACTCGAAAAATTGACAGTCTCTTCAACGAAATTTATCGAAAAGAGCAAGTAATGGACAAATTCAGAAAAATAATCTAAGCACTTGCCATAAAGAAAACAATTCAACAGCCGTGCTGCATTGATTTACAACCGTTTACTGCAAAATTTTTATCCTTTATTAATAATAGTAAATCAAAACTTTCTTTTCAACAAGATTGGTAGGTACTTACAACTTTTCGAAATGAGAAGATCGATATCATATCAAGGCAGGATATCATGAAAAATTTGAACAGAAGTGAAACCTTCTCGATCATTATGACGAGTACCTTCGAGGGAAAAATTCTCTTCCTCCCCATCATAGACCATGATGGATAGAGATTAGATCGATAGGTTCTTATTCATATCATTCTGATCAGCAAAAAGAGGGTATGTGAATCGATATGTGACCTGCGATGAGAAAAGGATGCTCATTGCCCACTGGCGCAGGAACACCATTTCTCTCTGATTGGACGACTGATCAGAGAGAAATGGTGTTCCTGTCAGTGGACAATGAGCATCCTTTTCTCATCGCAGGTCACATAATATGTTGAATGCTTCAAATTAGGAGTAAAAAGTGAGACAGTAGTACTCTTGATTTTTCAGTTGCCTATGACTAAGTGCAAACCTGTTCCGAGGATCAATTTTTTGATTTCGACGATCGATTATAAATATTTCGGAAGTCTGAATTTTCCTAGTTCTACTCAATCCTCTTATATGTATTATAGTTTTACAGGTTCCTCTCTCCTTGTAGACCGCTGGCAAGTTGAATTTTATCCAAGTCTTCTCCTCCACTCTACAACCCGGAAGTCCAAAAATTTTGTCCAATTATATCAATTTTCTTACACAGCTGAAGTCGGGATGAGCGATCAGCTACAGCTCACCGCGAGCTCATGACGAAAGACCAGCTTCACAGTATCGTTCCTTCCTTCGCGGGAATGTGCGAGAACTTTCTCTCATCCACCTGCCTCCATCCAACCCGGGGCTTTGGTCGTTCTCTCACCGCGAGCTAATGAAGAAAGACCAGCTTCACAGTATCATTCCCTTCCTCTCGCAAACGTACGAGAATTTTTTCGTATCCGCCTGCCTTTATCAAACATGGGGCCTCGATCGTTTTCTCACCGCAAGCTCATGACGAAAAACGAGCTTCACCGTATCATTCCCTTCCTCGCGCGAACCTACAAGAATTTTCTCGCATCCGTCTGTCTCTGTCAAACACGGGGCCTCCATCGTTCTCTCACCGTGAGCTCATGACGAAAGACCAGCCTCACAGCATGGTTTTTTTCGCGCAAACGTACGAGAATTTTCTCGCATCCGCCCACCTCTATCAAATACGGGCCTTGATACTTCTCTCACCACGAGCTCATGACGAAAGACGAGCTTCACAGTATCGTTCCTTCGTCGCGCGAAAGTACGAGAATTTTCTCGGATCCAGTGCCTTATCGAACGTAGGGCCTTCATCGTTCTCTCACGACAAGCTTAACGAACAACCGTCTCGGGATATCCTTCCCAGCACTGGCTCTGGAAACGAGAATTTTCTTGAATTCACCTGCCTAGATAAAACTGGGCTGTTACAGTTCTCTCCTGGCGAGGTCACACTAGAACGCGATCTTCGCGGTATGTTTTTCACATTTGCCTGAAACAACAAGAATTTTCACGTACTGACCCAATTAGATCAAACACAGGGTTCCAACTGGTCTCTCACTGCGAGCTCTTGGCAGACACGATCTTCCTAGTACCATTCCCTACTTCGCGAGTCTCCACGGGAAATTTTTCGGATTTATCCGCCTTTATTGAACAGGGGATCCTACCCGATCTCTCACCGCAAGCTCATAACAGAAGACAATCTTAAGGACATCATTCCCTTCAGCGGATGAAGCCCCGAGCAATTCCGGGCATTCGTCTGCCTCAATCAAATACTGAACTGTAGCTGATATCTCATCACGAGCAAGACCAAATTCGCGATATCATACTTCCCATTGGCTGAATCTAGGAGTTTTTTCACTACTTCAAACATAAGTGGGACTTTCATCGCGGGCACGCAACAGAAGACCAACTTTGCGGTATCATACCTTCCTTTGCCTGAAACAACGAGAGTTTTCGCACTTTTTCCCACCCGCGACCAATCCTTTGTTTTCGCGAAGCTCGATTTCTATGAGAACCAAATGAAATTGAAAAGACTAAGCGATTTTCCAAGTTGGTAAAATTGTACTCGTTTTTGGGTACTTGCACACAATTTGGTGCTTCGAAAAATTATTCAACCCTTTTTTTTTTACAACTAAGCACATAATTTTACCCTAGAATCAGGAAAAACTTTGAAAATTAGGAAATTTCCTTCGTTTTGGAGAAATGTCGACCCTTTTTGGTTCCATTAACCCATTTTGGTGTTTCGCAAGATTTCTTAACAATTTTATTCAGATTCAGCGCTAAATTTTGTCTCAGAAACGAAAAAAAATTCAAAGATTAGGCGATTTTATCATTTTGGGGAAATTGCGACCCTTTTTGCGCCCATAAACCCATTTTGATGTTTCGCAGAATTTCTAACAATTTTATTCAGATTCAGCGCTAAATTTTGTCTCAGAAACGAGAGAAACATCGAAGATAAGGCGATTTTATAATTTAGGGGAAATTTCGACCCTCTTTGGGCCCATAAACCCGTTTTGGTGCTTCGCAGAATTTTCGAATAATCTTATTCAGATTCAGCACTAAATTTTACTCTAGGATAGGGGAACACTTTGGAGATTACGCGATTTTTTCAATAGGAAAATTGTCTTTCGATAATTTACAACTTTGGGAACCCCTGCTGTGAAATTACGGCACATTTTGGTCCATAACTCGGCTCAGAAAAGTCGTAGAAACTTCGGATGTGGCTCATATTAAAGATAAAATTGAGATAGAAAATTCGTACATTTTAAGTATACGTCTAACTTTTTGGGTTTTCGCGTTACGACAGATTTAGCGCAAACTCCCATTTAACTGGTAACATCTTTCTGCTCCACCCTGTATATGATAAGAGGGGGACTCAAAAAAAACGACGGATTCCTTAATGAAGTTAAACGAGGAATGTAGGAAACCTGTTCTATGAGTCAAATCGGTTTTGGTATTGAGAATTCAAGGACGCTTAGACCTAATACAAGCCTAGTATAAAATAAGCCGTCATTAGTGACCTTGACCTACATATTTTAGGGACTTGAAAAAATATAGCTCCAGAGTGGAAATTTTCCAAGTCCACCATCTTTGTGTATAACTCGGAGATCGAAAATTTGTCCAAGTCCCCCTCCTATCACGTACAGCTTGAGAGTCGAAATTGTTACAAGTTTTTCGCCGGACGTCACACGGCGAATTCCTCAAGAAAAAAAGAAACCATAGAAATCTTAGTTAAAATTGTTGACTCTTGAGCTATATATTTCGAAGTCCATAAAATAGGTCAAGGTCACTGATGACGTCTTATTTTATACTAAGCTCATTCCTTTATACTAGATCTGGGCTTCCTTGAATTCTCAATACGAAAATCAATTTGACTCATAGAACGGGTTCCCTTACTCTTAAGCAAAAACTAGGCTAACTTCACCCTTTATTTTCAAAAAATATACACGACGTTTCGAACGAGTAACCGTTCTTTATCAAGTGAGTAAACAAGTGTTTACTCACTTGATAAAGAACGGTTACTCGTTCGAAACGTCGTGTATGTTTTTTGAAAATAAAGGGTGAAGTTAGCCTAGTTTTTGCTTAAGAGTTAACGTATACTTCACCGATAAAATTTAAATCTGTTAAAGGTTCCCTTGCGTTCCTCGTCTAACTTCGTTAAGGAAGCCGTCGTTTTTTTTTTTTATCGAACCTACATTTTTTTAGCGGGCAATTTGCTATCGGTTTCACGGAGCGGGAGATCCCCAGGAAACGTCCACGTTCGACCTTTGTAGCTTCATGACCTACTTGAAGAACTTTGACAAATTTCGACATCGGTTATTTTGAAACCTCCTTCATTATACTCAGCCTAACAAAGTATACTAGATTCAACTTTTTAGGTTTCATTATACTAAACAATCATGTCTTCCTCCATGAAGTTCAACGAAAAACGCAAAGAACCTCTTCTATGGATCAAATTAGTTTAATATTGAAGATTGAATACAGAATTGGGGTCCCAAGGAGTCTAAATTTTTCTGAGTCTTTTATTATCATACATAGATTGAAATTCAAAATTTTTCCAAGTTTTCCTTCCATCATATGACATGGCTTGAAACTAGAAATTTTCCCAAGTTCCAGTTTTATCATAATATACAGCTCGATAATCGAAATTTTTTCAAGTCCAACTCCTTCATAGGGTATTTGCGGGACGGCCTAGGGCAGGCCGCCAATATTTTTAAAAAGGACACCCCCCTCCCCGCCGTAGAACAAGTTCTCTATTAAAGTTTTACCCGGAGCGTGGTATGACGTCATCAGAAGACAATTTTTCATTAAAATTCTTATAGAAGATTGACTCAGAAGAATTAGAGAGCAACATCAAGAAACATTACGATAGGGGAACTTTCAGGACTTTCAACAATTTCAACTACATACAAAGGAAAGAAAAATAATTCAAGACATAAGATTGAGAACGGTTGCGCCTGCAATTGCAGAAGATGCAACAGCTCATCGATTCTGACAGTAGATTTACTCTCTCAATTACAAAGTCGAAAATCTGCATGTGATTTCTCGCCTAAGTGACACATACATACAAAACTAGTTACATTAAGCCAAAAGCCAACAATGTAGAAGCTATGGGATATCACCGAACTAATTCGATGGGAAAGCTTCATAGCCAAGAGCTAGTATTGGACGGATAACGTTAACCTTGACGACTCCGACTATTAGAATCATTAAAGAATATTTACTTATCATATTTATACAAATAACCGACCATCATTAACTTTTCTGTCACAGAAAAAGGACGTGTATATGCATGACAACAGACGAAGTGCGTAGATGGCAATTACTTTTCTCCTAACCATTCGTTAACATTCACTAATAATGGAAGTATTCCAATTAGTTTTCCTCATTTTAGATCTATTATTGATGGAACCAATCAGCGCCAATATCAAACTGCACCGGCTTAAAGCTTGCCAATACCGTGAATGGGGTACAATCACAGGAAAAAACTCGGCGCTCCACGCCTCGCCAGGGGGGCGGACCCCCCCAATTTATTTACTTTCAGTCAAACTGAATAGATAAGGCGTGGACCAAGTTCTTTGTTTCGAAATTTTCTGGCATAGGCAAATAAATAAAGATCATATTTCATGTCTTTCTCAGTATATAAGACTATTTTGCGGTTGAATTTCTTATTTATTCCACCTACCCCACCTTCTTAGAGGAAGGAGAAGGAGAAGCTTAAAGAAAGTGAGATTATCTATTCCTCGACTTTCATATTATAATTTTACTTCTCTAATTGCGCTTATGGATTTAGATCTAGAAACTATGATTGTTGAGTATAAGTACGCTGGTAAAACTGAGTCCAAAAAAATTTCTGGCATAGCCAAATAAATGAAGATTATGTTTCATGTCTTTTATACTTTATCAGTGATCTTGAAATATTTTAGTCTAGGCTTCTACTAGGTCAAGTGTTCGTGAGATATTACTCGTTTACCCCGTTACCTACCTTGGCGTCGTATAAGTCTTGTATGAGAAATATTTTGAGGTATCACCTATTGTATTCACTGGTATGAGAAAATTCAAGTCTTCTATGAGAAATGTGAGGTATCGCATTTATGAGAAATATTTTCAGGTATCGACTTTCGTGGGGCTCACTCGCTCCGCTCGTTCACCCCCTGTCTTGCTGTTTCATTGGAATGGTATGAAAAATTCAAGTCTTCTATGAGAAATATTTTGAGGTAACCTTTCTTGGGGCTCACTCGCTCCGCTCGTTCGCCCTCTTTCTCGGTCCCTATCTCGGTTTAGCATAAGTCTGATATAAAATATTTTGGGCTTCCGCCTTTCGACCCCTTCCATGCAGTAGATTTCGAAATTTTTCCAGGTCCCAAGGTCATTTGCACGGACGCACGCAAATTTTGAATTCACCCACGGGGTAGAGATGTGCACGGACGCACGCGTACACTGATTATTTTCTGTCGAACGAGTTACAAAATTTCTCATTTATTCCCCTTACCCCACCTCTTTGAAGGAAGGTGAAGGAGAAACGCAAAGAAAGTGAGATTATCTTTTTTTTTTTTTTTTTTTTTTTTTTTTTTTTTTTTTAATTAACGAGCTACTAGCAGTCTGCCTTCAGGGCTATGAGCTCGGCTAGATTGTGTGATTATATGCGTGAGAGGAAGTTGGCTTGTTGTAAAAAGTTGAATATGTTAGGGATGGAGGGAAAGAGATCTGAAAGTGCTTCTGTATGGTTGTGGGGGATGGATAAGGAATTACGGAGTTGGGTCAAGTTGGGGCAGCAGAAGATGTGTTGAACGGATAGGGTGTTCAGATTCGCAGTGAGGGCATGAGAGAGGCATAAGATGAGAGATGAGAGGGGTGTGAGTGAGTCTGGTGTGGCCGATTCTGAGACGGGTGATGACCATTTCTTCTCTGCGTGTTGACAGATTTGAAGAGTCCCATGCGGTGGGAATATTTTTAATTTGGGCTAGTTTGTTTGAGTGTGATTTGAGATCCAATGGGTAAACCATGCTTGAGTGATGAATTTGTTGATGTGTTTGGAGAGATCTGAGCGTGAGGGGAGGAAAGAGCGGTTGACTGATGGGTTATGGGTTGCTAGTTTGGCTGCTTTGTCGACATTTTCGTTTCCTGGGATACCCTTGTGACCAGGTACCCAGATGAAGAATAATGGGATGGGGATGGTATGGAAGGTGTTAATGAGTGTGTATACGACTTATGAGTGGGTGGGAGGAAGCGTGTTTCGATATGGCGTCCAGTGATGATAGGGAGTCGGAAATGACTAAAAATGGGTTGAGAGGAAGACGGGAGGGTAGGTTGGTGAGGATGTGTTCTAAACAGCTAAAGATTGCATGTAGTTCAGGATGCGGTGTTGCGGTGTCGGTGAGAGACTATGATGTGATCTATTGAGTAAGCAAAGCCGGTTTTGTTTTGATATTTAGATCCATCGGTGAAACATAGTATAGGGTTGTGAAAGTTGTTAAGGATTTTGTTAAACTGTGCTTGGTATTCTTCGGGAGAAGTTGAAAGACGAGGGAGGCGTTTTAGGTCGCGAATGATTTTGGGTGGAATAAAGAGCCAAGGAGGGGTTGAGGGAACGATGTGGTCAAGGCAATGGAACTTGAAGGGGCGTGCTAGTTGGAGTTCTACGTTGGAACGTAGATTGGTCGAGGAATTTTGGTTATGATGAGGGGGGAATATGCGATGGTGGACGGCAGATATTGTAGGACAGTTGTGAGGAAGTTGGTTGTCAGTTTGAGGCGTCGATAGTGAAGTGGGGGGATGCCAGTGTCTGCACAGAGGCTTTCAGCGGGACTGGTTCGGAATGCTCCAGTAGCTATTCTGAGTGAAGAATTTTGGATGGTGTCGAGTAGTTTTAAATGAGAGGAAGGGCGAGACCGTAAGTGGGTGATCCATAATCGAGGATGGATCGAATTAAGCTCTGGTAGAGGTGGAGAAGGTTTTTTCGGTTACAACCTTCTTTAGGGTGGGAGAGGAATTTTAGGACATTGAGTGCTCGAATGCATTTTGATTTAGTTAGTTTGATATGGGGGATCCAAGAGTGACGGTTGTGGAAATTGAGGCCAAGAACTTTAGTAGTTTTGACTTGTGGAATCGGGTAGTTAGCTATTGTAAGAGGGGGAAATTTAATAGTTTTCTGGCGTGGTTTTGGGAAAATGACGAGCTTGGTTTTGGGGTAAGATATGCGGAATCCTAGGAGGGAAAGCCAAGCGTGTACTTTATTGATTGTTTTTTGTAGCAGACGATGGGCGCGGGTTGTGTTAGTGGAACGTAAATGGATGCTTAGGTCATCAGAGAATAGGAGGGTTTGAATTGGAGATTTTATGATTTTTGTTATGTTGTTGATGGCGATGAGAAAGAGGGTGCCGCTAAGTGGGGATCCTTGGGGGATACCATTTTCTTGCGGGAAGGTTGAGGAATAGTGATCGCTTACGCGGACTCTAAAAGATCGATTAGTAAGATAATTTTGAAGTAGGAGAGGGAAGGGTCCTCGAAGTCCAAGTTGGTGTAGGATGACGCATATTTGGTATGTCCAGACTCTCGGGAAAGCGTTCTCCATATCAAAAAATATTGAGTAGAGGTTCGCTCCGTGAGCATGGGCGTTGTAGATTTGGGAATCGAGGTCAGCAAGGGCCATTAGAGCTGATCGGCCCTTACGGCACCCATATTGTGTATTACTTAATATTTCGTTGGAATCAAGGAACCAAGAGAGTCTACTATTGATAATTTTTTCGAGAATTTTGCTAAGAGTGCTTAGTAGTGATATGGGTCGGTAGGATAGAGGGTGTGAGGGGTCTTTGAGAGGTTTCAGGATTGGAATGATTAGAGCTGTTTTCCAGTTATTGGGGAAGGAGGTGGAAAAAAATATTCGGTTTAGGAGTGAGGTGAGGTGTGAGATGGCATTTGTATGAAGTTTGTGTAGCATAGCGGGGCTAATTTAGTCGAGACCGGGAGCTGATTTTTTGGAGCAGAGGGAGATGGTGTGGGTCACTTCTTCTTTGGTGATTGGTTTGTTGTAGGGAAGTGTGAGAGTTTGTGACAGATTAAGGGAGAAATCTATTGGGGTATTTTCGGCTTGTTGTTTGATTCGAGTGAAAGGTGGGTCGTAGTTAGTGTTGGAGAAAATTTGAAAATAGAATTGAAAAGGTCTATGCGCCTCGCCAGGGAGCCTACCTTTTTAGCTACCTAAAATCTGTTGCTACCTGAAATCTGATGCTACCTAACATGGGAAGCTATGGAAAATCTGTCGTTTTTTCTGTCGCTCGATTATGCTCGATTTTTCAGAAATACCTCCTCGATATACAAGACGTGTTCCACGTCAAAAAAAAACAAAAAATTTGAAATGACACTAAAATAAAACGGATTTGAGCTTATATTGAAAAATAGATGAGGTAACAAAAAAAACAATTCTGCTCCATTCGCGTGTTGTTCCAATTTTTCTGATTTTATCTGTAGTCGGGAAAAGGTAGCTAGCGCATAAGACTGTTTTTAGAAAATAAGTGACAATATGTACTTAGATCAATCAACTTATAGGGGCAAGGGGTCGATGACGTTTGATTACTAGATATCGCATACATTTACACGGTCTACAACTCCCAAATCACATATTAAATATGTAGTTATTTATCAGAGGTTATTTACTCACTCGATTGAACTATAGTGCGTATTTTCAAATACGATATAGCGATCCGAATAATAGACGCTTTATCTAAATGAGATACGTTATCAGTTTTCGATAAAGGTAACATGGACGACAAATCAGTAAAGATCTCCGTTTCTCTACTTCGACGGCATCTTGCAGCATCTCTGGATTTTTCTTTCCTTCTTTCCATGTTCCTAGAATGAAAAATTTTTATGTATTCATTAAGTATTTCAATATCCTCGTATCAGATGATTATTATGTTGATCCGAATTTTACGACGTTCAATGAAATGCACTTTTAGTGCTTAGTTGATTCATTTTAGTGAATTCAAAAATACAGTTGGAAGACATTCATTTCAAAGCCACAATACTAGGTCGGTAAGGGAAGTCAAATTGTTCGAACTACCTACAGTCGCGTGAATAACTTCTGCACTTTATAGCGGTCTGATATTTTTCTCTTTCAATACTTTTCTGTTGTAAGCTCGAGCAATAAAAGCAGTCCGCATCAGCTGAGCACAGAGCCAACGACGAAAAACCTGTTACGGTATTACGAAGAAGAATCACGTCTTTATGGGGCTGTCGTATTTAAAATTTCCAGAACAATAATGAGTCGATAATTACAGTTTAACGTTCCGAGTGAAACAATTTTTTCCTCTTCCCTAAGATAATACAGCGAGAAACGGTGTTCACCGCACAACTATAAATTGGTCGAGCTCTTTACACTGACACTCAAACATGCTGATGAATTAATTGATAGAACTGCATACGTCACTGAGTTGTTTACGTAGATTACTTTTTCATTTCCATGAATTCATTACGTATTAACTTAATCGATATTATTATTTATAACCTTCGCATTAGGCCTAACAGCACGAATTCATGATGTTCCTACGATACTTTCATTATGACAGTCCCAAATAAGCGTTATATTATCGGTTTTCATTCGCAAAATTTTCAACGAGGAAGGTAGACGCAACTGTACCGCGTACGTCACGTCTTCCTTACATTATTTTTCAACGTCCCATCCTGCAACCTATATATGTGTGTATGATGCTTATTATTGGTACTGCTCACGCTGATAACTCGTAATAATTCGATGAAAACATATTTGCGAGTAGAATTGACGAAAACTATGTAGGTACTCTCTAGCATAAAACTTCGTAGGAAAGAGTGACCGGATATAATCTGTTTGCGTAAACGTTCCGTCTATGATGAGTTCGCTGAACAGTGAAGACATCACGGTAACTACTGATGAACAAGAACCGGTCTATAATTCGTGATAATAGTAAAAAATATCAACAGGAATAATAAATAACTACTAGAAATTACTAGAGGAGAGAAAAAAAGCGCTAGTCCGTCAGCAAAACTCAAACGTTCGATGGGAACATCATGTTCGGCATATTAATCAGAATTGTAGGTCATCAAGGCGCATCTTATAATTTTATTAATATGGCGGCGTCAAACTACTCATTATTGACCCATCATATTTTGTCGGTTCATCTCAAGAGATGTTTTAAAAAACCACAAATTAACAAAATGTTGATAATCTGACTCCTGTAATGTCTAACCGATTGTTTTACACAACCCACAAAAACAATATGTACAAAAGGTCTCGGCTAATTAACACCTTTGAAGGGTAGAAAATATTAAAGCAAACAAAACGTTTTGATCCATCTTTTTTCTTTTTCGTAAAATCAGAAAATGTCCGAGTAGAATTCTGGTTTTACTAGGAAGACATTAACGATCTAACTACTATTTACATCATCAAAAATTCCAATATTCATTGTTCCGTTTTAGTGATTTCGATTTATGCCCCCGAGAAAACTACCAAATAGAAAACAGTCGGCCAGTTTCCTTGAGGTCATACAAATGCAAGCCAGCTTTGTAACTGTTCTTCACCAGAGTGGTCTAGTCTGTTGAACGATAGAAATCCAGATCACACAAAAAAATCACTTTTTTAACACGCTCCCTCAAAGTTCCTTTCTTTCCGACTACCACATACTCCATCATCGTTTGTGAACCTTTCTTCCTCTTTTACAAACTAACTCAACAACTCTCAGTTTATACAACACATTCATAAGGATACGCATTTCTTGGTTTTAAATCCTCAGGTACATTAGAGGCTATACAAAGCAGAGTATTCATCATAGTACAGTGGTTACCAGTGATAGAAGCACGAAAATTGGTACCAAAAGAAAATTTTAGAGATGGGGAGCCTTTCGAAATCAGTCATAGGAGGGGTAGGAGGCCGATTTTTCCACAATTTCCGCGTTATTGGGGTCGATTTTATATAATTTAACCCTCCTGAAAATGAATATATCCCTGCTTTCGAGTTCCGACCACGAGAAATGCCCCAAAAATACTCAAAAAATGATGGTTTTTCTTCTCGAGATCGAATACATTGTTCAGGATTGAATTTTCTGTATTGTATTTGAGTAGTAGAGGTCAAATCTGAGATTTCAACGTACATACGAGCCATACAGGTCAACGTGAAAAGAAACAGGAGGTACCGTAAGATGCCTAGTTTCTAGGTTTTTCCATATTTTTGACACGTTTTTTAAATATTATCCATCTTTGTACAAAATATGAGGAATTTTGAAGCATTAAAAATTGCAGACATGGGGACTAGAAACATCAAACGATAAAACTATACGTCATTGAGCCTTTCGCTCCACCTTGGTTGGCATAAAGGAGTCATCGGTTTTTTTGAACCATATTTGACAAATTTTCAGTACTGAAATAGATTTCAAAATTGTTATCCTAATAACCTGTTCTCAAAACAATGACCTATTGTGGAGATATAGTACTAAAAGATCTTTTTAATCAAGGGGATAGACCCGGGGAACCATTTTTGGGGTAGAATTCGGATTTTTTTATAGAAAAAAATATTTAAATTGATCTCTTTTTTGTTCTACTTCTTTTCAGGGGGTGGGGAGACACAAAAGTATCTTGACATGACATTCATTCCTCCCTTTGAGGAGATTCACCTCGGCGTCCATCCCAACTTTAAAACCTTACCATTTACAACCGAAGGAACAACCTTTGCAAAATCTACCACGCAAACTACAGCAATTCCGGAGCTTTAGCTCGATTATTTCTGTTGTACAAAAGGGAAGTATGTTTATAATTGTATTTACTTCACATTCGTGCGCTTGGAAAGATTTACATCTGAGGAGGGGAGAAGAAGAAAGAGATAGCGCGTGATCCTCATTCTAACACTTTGATAACCCTTGTTTACCCTATTTGGTACCTAGGTAAAAAACATTACTCTTTAAAAAAATTCACATTATTTCAAGACAATGTCCCAAGCTTGTAAATGTAAAGTTTTCAAAGTTGTGGATGGACTTTTTTACCTCTCTCTACTTCCTGATAAGAAATAGAACAAAAAAGAGATTAAAATCTGACAGAAAAATGTCAATTTTTTATCTTATAAAAAAATCCGAATTCTACCCCAAAAATTGTTCCTGGGCCCACCCCTTGCAAAATTTTTAAAAGGATCTCGCGTCAGTTTATTACTGTATCTTCAAAATAGGTCATTTCTTTAGTAAAATCGAGGAGAATCGAATTCCAGCATCTTATTCCTGTTTCTCACCTCTACGCGTGTTCAGTCCAGCTTCTTATTCAATACTGATGAAACCTCATACTAGCCTTTTCCTCCCCACTTTGACACCCTTGAAAATCGTTTTATAATCGATCTAACTTCTTTTTTTAAGAGAAGTACTTCAAAAACCACGATTGTTGATGCGTCAAGGATCAGAAAAATTTCCAGATTTGCAGATATAGAATTAACAAGATGAGATGAATTTTCTACCTGAAAAGGAAGAATATTTTTTATATTTATTCATCTCCTCCAGAATCATGAACTGGTATTTAATTGAATGAAGGAATAAAAACTTCTTTTTGAGGAAGTATACACGTACAGTATAGCTTAACCGAAATCATCAGCATATTCTCAAAATTTTCGTCATTTACATTAATGACCTCGCTTCAGTATTCAGGTCATCCAACATAAATATTTTCGGAATTGAACTAATAATTCCTTCCTTTCAGGCCGGGTACTATGTACTTGATTTCATTTTCCTTCTTAATACCTATTACAAATCTGCCTATTACAACTACTAATGCCGGCAACATATCCCCGATCGCCTTTTTTTTTTGTATCGTTTGAATAATCTTTCAAGGTTATTATTAAAAAATTACAAAGACAGACATCATAAAGAGTACTAAAACAATACATTTTCTAGAATATCCCTAATCCTTTTCAATCTTAATTTTTTCGAATTCCAAAAAAATAAAATTGATGCGCAAACGGGGTGACATTTTAAAACCATACTGATAGGGTTCTCTCGTTGGCAGGCTGAAATAAGATTCTTCCACTTGACAAAAAATGAAGCTCAAAAAATTAAAAATTTACACCTGATTTCTAAGACTTCAGGATGAAGTAACCGCCAAAAGTCATTTACCTCGTTAATACGTCACATGAACAACAATACCTCATTCTACTGAAGAATGGCCTAGACGATAATTTATAATTCGCTGGATGATGAACTCACGAGTACTTACTCGATACATCATTCAACAAAGACTGGATGATTCTAAGGTCAGAAGGTAATGTTTTTCAAGTAGCGAAAAATTTTACGTCACGAAGTACGTATTCAGTAATTAAAATCCTGGACATTCAGTTAGAATCGAAATATGTATCGCAAAAAAAAAACTAAATGGGCACCTGGATAATTCTTTTTGCGGGCGACTAATTCTTGCCATCGAATAAACTGCCCAGTAGGTAAATTCCATATTCGAAAAACACACTCCATATACCACAGTTTCTTTCAACTGTTTTCACCTTCTGATAAATATCGCAATTAAGGTGACGTCAGAACGTTCAATAATAATTATAAATTGTTGTACAAAAAGATCTTGTAATTCAACACTTTAAAACTCGGAAGGAAGGCAATGAATACATCTCCAGTCCATTTGAAAGTAAGTTTTGCTATATGACCATAACTTTCACGCTAAACACAGTTTTCCACTGATTTGGGTAAGATGATACATACATAACATTAAAAGTCACTATAATTGCCATCATCAAAATGGATTTCAAGGGATGGACTAAATTTTTGAGCTCAAAATTTTAGGACTTACCTGCGTTTCTCTTTCGGAGTTTTCTGTTTCTTCTCCATACTTTCATACGTTGTATTCTCTCAAATATGTAAAGAATTCAGTCACACGAATACGTTACTCGTTAAGAGTAAAATAATTTCACGTAATACTTCAACATATTAAAATTAAATATTAATTAAATTTTTTCAAAAAAAAATAGACCGAAATCATTATCTTCGAATAACACCATCAGCGATAATACGATACATACACATTACACCAATCCTCAAGAATCGTTCTATTTTCATCAATGCAGAACTCTTTTACCTTGGTCACGCTCCGCCGAACGTGATTGGTGAGTAGTGACTCTACGTCGTACATACGACACTCGGCAGTCGGCTCCTTGGTCGGCTCCTACCAGAGGTCGGGCAGCGCTAGTGTCGAACTGCGTTGACTTGCTGTCGTGCTCGCTGCTGCTGGACGCCGTTCAACAGAAAAGCACGAAGCGCCAATAGAATGATTCTCCAATAATGTATTCCTCCTATGAGTTACAGAGTGCACTTTTTCCTTATTTTTCTGGTCATAACATTGTCGCTAAATTCGTTTTCTTTGCCGTTCTCATTTGTTACTATCCACCTGACCCACACGTCATGCAGGCATGCACTCTGCCAGACTGCACTACTGCATCAGAGGGAAGGAGTTATCTGAAAATTTTACTCAAGTAAACACTGATTTCGACCCGTGTTCCGACTCGACCAAATACGAAAATATTAATCAGTCACTTCTTATTATCCTCAAGAAGTACGTGATACCCAAGATCAAGGAGCACTCATCTTCAGGATTTTTGTATACCAGCACCGCTGAACCGGGTTGTCGGCAACTCAGAACGCGAACTTTGAAATATTTCCTCGTCCGTGGCTCATGATGCCCGGCTTCATCTGTCTACCTAATTGATCGTCATAATCCTTCCTATTCCTGGGTTGATTAGCCTATCCTCTCTAATTGTCGCCTACAATGACATCTATTGTTAAACTTCAAACGCTCTCTGGAGCGTATAATGAATCTCCTCCGTGTTACATTTTACAATTGGATGAATTCCGCTTCCTGTTGGACTGCGGTTGGGATGAGACGTTTGATGAGAATTTCATAAAAGAATTGAAGAAGTAATGTATTATCAACCTACAAGATTCTGAAGAACGAATATTGTGACTGTTTCGTTAATGACGTAACTTTTATGTTTAGACACATTCCTCTGATTGATGCCGTCCTACTATCTTATCCGGATGCATTGCATTTAGGAGCCCTTCCGTACATTGTGGGGAAATGTGGCTTAAGTTGTCCAATATATGCGACAATTCCTGTGTACAAAATGGGTCAAATGTTCATGTACGATCTATATCAGGTGCGTTACGGACACTATTCCAATGATGGGTATTACTAAATCTGAGCAAAATTATTGTAATATGAATGCTTATCGACTTATTTTCATAGTCACGTCACAACATGGAAGATTTTGATCTTTTTACTCTGGATGATGTTGACGCTGCATTCGACAAAATAATTCAATTAAAATATAATCAAAGCGTTTCTTTAAAAGGTACGTTAAGCATTACAATCTTGGTATTTCTGGAATTCGTTTCCACTTACAATGTAATTTAAATAATTCAACGTGCATCGTTACAGGAAAAGGTTATGGAATAACAATTACACCACTACCAGCTGGCCATATGATCGGTGGAAGCGTCTGGAAGATAGTCAAGATTGGCGAAGAAGATATAATTTATGCTTTAGATTTCAACCATAAGAAAGAACGACACTTGAATGGTTGTGATCTTGAGAAACTTACAAGACCCTCCTTATTGATCACTGATTCATTTAATGCTACTTATCAACAGGCTCGTCGAAAGATTCGCGATGAAAAATTGATGAGTTAGTTCAGTAAATCATTCATCATCATGAAAATTCAGAAATTTTATATTTTTGGTAATCATTCTATTTTTCTTTTTACAGCCAATATTTTACAAACCCTAAGAAATGGAGGAAATGTGCTTATAACTGTAGATACTGCAGGACGAGTGCTAGAATTAATTCATATGCTTGACCAACTTTGGCGTAATAAAGACTCTGGTCTTATAGCCTACTCGTTAGCTTTGTTGAATAATGTTAGTTATAATGTAGTTGAATTTGCCAAATCTCAGGTATAGTAGTCTTAATCATAGGTCAGTAAATATGTTATCATGAAGGAATCACTGACAAACTTCCTTTAAATACAGATAGAATGGATGAGCGATAAACTGATGAAGTCCTTCGAAGGAGCTCGTAGTAATCCTTTCCAATTCAAGCACGTACAAATGTGTCATAGTATGAATGAGCTTAATAAAGTTCCTTCTCCAAAAGTGTGTACATCCTCGAATTCTTCTATCGTAACTATACCATCGATATCAGTTTTAAAAGTACGTGGCTAATTTATAGGTAGTCTTGGCCAGCCCTCCGGATATGGAGTGTGGTTTTTCGCGCGAATTATTTTTACAATGGGCATCGAAGTCCTGTAACAGCATCATAATTACGAATCGGTTAGTGTAAAATATTGAGTTTTCATTTTTTTTTGTGTTCCTTTGCCGAGCTAACCTCTAATGATAATTTTTTAGGTCGCCTCCTGGAACTCTTGCCCGAAATTTGCTCGATCTAACTGATAGCAACAGAACAATGCAGTTACTTGTCCGGCGCAGAGTTCGACTGGAAGGATCTGAACTTCAAGAGTATCATAAGAAAGATAAGCAAGAATCCATGAAAATGAAGAAAGATGAGTGCGTTTATAGATTAATTATAATAACTAAGACTACACTGAGCCTTAAGATTTGGATAACTGCTGTTATTTTTCATCTGTCAGGTTTATTGAAGTGAGTTCTGATTCTGAAGACGATGACCCAGAAAATGTGGTAAAAGGTAAACATGACTTGATGGTAAAATCATCATCGCAAAAACAACAAAATGGGTTTTTCAAATCAACCAAAAAACGCTACCCCATGTTTCCATACTTCGAAGAAAAAAATAAATACGATGATTATGGTGAAGTGATAAAGTAAGATTTCTTCCTTCAATAATTCAATAAGTATTGTTGTTTTAACTAATTCTGACACGAGTTCCTGAAATTTTGTAGGATGGAAGATTTCAAAGTAATTGAAATTGGTCACGATTTAAACGAAAGAAATTACGGAGATGATGATGAAATGACCAGTAAGTGTGTTATGTATACACTTAAAATAATAATTAAAAAATAAAATTTAAAAAAAAAAGGAATTTTTAAAGAAAGAGTGGTTAAACGATTACAGTTGACCTTACCGAGGTTCCTACGAAATGCATCTCATTTACGGGTGTGATCAATGTGGAAGCACAAATTCAGTTTATAGACTTTGAAGGACGTTCGGACGGAGAATCAATTCAAAAGATAATAGCAAATATGAAACCAAGACGATTAATTTTAGTACGAGGTTCGGAAGAAAATACGCGAGCTCTCGCTTCGTACGCTCAACAATTTACCGATGCTAAAATTTATACTCCGAGAGTTGGTGAATTAATTGATGTGACTATGGAAACGCACATATATCAAGTAATATCGGTTGTCATCTTTTTCTTTACTCTATCTGGAGAAGTTTCAACTAATAATTTTGATTTCTAGGTACGGTTGACTGACGCATTATTATCGTCATTGGAGTTCAAACTTTGTAAAGATGTTGAAGTGACATGGCTGAACGCCCGAGTAGCTACAAAAACGAGAAAACGAGATGCAAAAATTGAAAAAATGGAAATCGATACAGAAGGTATGGGCTGAATGATTTTTATACCTCATTTTTACAGTGATCATGTTCTTGTGGTCTGGAAAACAAACAAAAGTACTACGTTGATTTTGTAGTTAGCAATCTTGTTGTCTAATTGTTCTAAGTCGCAAGATAATGAGATTAATGATTTCAGGCAAAGAAAATGAGAAGAAAGAAGATGCGAAAATAGATGATTTCCTTGCTGAAGATGATGTGTTACATTTAGAAGGAATCCCTCTGAATGAAGTAATTATCTGGTTTTATTTGCGCGGAAGAAAGAAACAAAAAACTTTTTCCGAGTACTCTTTCCTTCGTTTTGGTTATTTAAAAGAGAATCTATTTAGTGAGCACAAAAAAATTTCATTTTATCATTGAATGATCAGGGGTTAAAATGAACTTTTGAAAGAAAAAGTCCATGAAATTTTAAATTCGAAATTATTTATCGAATTCCATTTTTTGGTAACTGGCTCATTAGTTATTACCTTCCACGTATTGCTGTTTTGTCTTCCCGAAAGCATTCATTTCGGGAAAAATGTTTCAAAATATATTTCATCATTTTCTTTTCAGATTACCGGTCACCAGCCAGTATTTATCAACGAACTAAAATTATCTGATTTCAAACAAGTCCTTACTAAAAATGAAATACCAACTGATGTACTCGGTGGTGTGCTGTACTGTTACAATGGAACAGTGGCAATAAGACGGGTAATTTATAAAACCAATTGTCATTGCAATAGAACCTATCCTATTTTTCCCATATCAATATTTGTTTATTTTCATTTTCTAGATGGAGACTGGGAGAGTTGTTCTTGAAGGCTGCCTCAGCGAACATTATTATAAAATTAGAAAACTTCTTTATGAACAATATGCGATTGTGTGAAAATTTGAGACTGAAATAGTTTGAGTTTTCCTACCATTTTCCCGAGATTTTGTGTAAATGATTGGACGTCTTTCAAGTAAATTGAGAAAAGGATTTCCAAATATGGTATAGACTATCATATTATTTCATTTTTAAAATGAGAGCCTCCATAAAAATGAGGTATTCACGAAAATGTATCGTGATTTCAATTTACGACGCCTAATAACATCGGAAACGAATTATAAATTCGATTGCGAGACAAAACCGAATTATTTTTGTTACAATTCTCATCATTTATTAATAAAAACCATGCTCATGTTGCAAATAATTTTATTTTTTTATCATCGATTGCATTTAAAGCCGTCAAACATTCTGAGGCTCGGAGAATCAGAATTAATATGAATTAAATGTACATTATTTATCCCGCAAAAATTATTCAAATTAAATCTTGCATACATTTTCGAGCGAAAGATACTCTGTGCCGTGGAAAAGGGTAATGAGCGAAGAAAGATTGAGAAGACCATAATAATTACGAGCTGTACAAAAAAGTCAAGAAAATATTGTTTCTGATTATTTTCATGGGGTAATCATACAGAATGTTAGAAATAATGAGAAATTTTCAAAGTCATAGGCGGCGTGAGGGGCCTAAAATCGCGAGTCGAAAAGATGTACATTTTTTTCCCTAAAATCGCGTATAAAAAGTTGACGTTTTCTAATTACCAAATTCGATTTCATTGTAGATAAAGTAAAAGAAGACAAATATTATGCTATTCCGGCTGATTGTACAAGAGATATTTCAGGAATTGAGCAATTTTCCCTTGCGTTGCGTTTTGTTGATGTATGCTTTGGTGATATTGAAGAACGTTTTGAAAACTTTCTGGCAGTTAATAAGAAGACCGCGGAATACTTGACTGGCACACTTATGAATACAATAAAAGACATGGGGTTATCGCTGGTCGATTGTCGCGGTCAGGGATATGATAATGGTGCAGCGGACATGAAAGATCATTTTAGTGGGGTTCAAACTCGTATTCTTAACCAGAATCCACGCGCGTTCTTTATGCCTTGCAGTTGCTACAGTCTGAATCTTGTGGTATCGGATGCTACACAGGGCCGGCGAACATGGTGGTGCAACCGTGCATTTGCACGTACTGAAAATTCCCAGCACCTGCGGGGGAAAATTCTCTATCGTGTATTTCTTTTTATCATTTTTTTTTTTTTCATTAATTACTGGAATTTTGAGTTTGCACCGACCGAAAAAATGAAAAAGTACCGAACCTGATGCTGCATCTGCTACTGCGGAATTGAAATTATTCTTTGGTTTCGTCCAGCGACTGTATGTGATATTTGCTGCCTCTTCACACAGAAGTATCTTATCAAAATATGTCTATAAAACTTTGAAACCGTTGTCAGAAACTAGATGGGAAGCTCGAGTAGAAACTAGGTACAAAAGCATTGAAATTCCAACTTTCGAAATTACTGGATGCGTTGAATGAGTTGAAGAGAATCGACGAGCCTGATGTAATTAGTGAATGCGCCTCTCTTGTAGTCCGTGTTGAAAGTTATGTATCTTTGTTGCGAATTAATCTATGGTACGCAATTTTATTGAAAATCAATCTAATAAGTAAATTGTGGCAGTCAACAAATTCGAATCCTAATGTGACTGTACGTCATTACCAAGCATTTCTCTGTGCAATAAGAGAGATGCAGGGGTTTTAAGTGTTAATTTCGGAGACTAATGGAATGGTGAAAAATTTGTGAGTTTCGCACGTTTTTGAAAAAAAAAAAAAAAACGGACTAAAAGGGGAAAGAAAATTAAGAAAACGTTGTAGGTATGGATTTGAAAATTTTGTTGACGGGATGTGACGATGACGATTGCGATGTAGATGGGACAGAGTTATAAGAAGAGCTACTATTATTTTCTAGGCTTATGCGTAAAGAAGCTGAAGAACATGAAACGTCCATAACGGCATCTTTTTCTTTAAAATATATCATAAAAAATAATCTACAAGAAATTTATTCGAACGTTTATTGCATTCCGAATTGCTGCAACAATACCTGTAAGTGAAGCGACCTATAAAAGGAGTTTTTTTTTATTTAAAGTTGATCAAATCATATTTACGACCAACGATGAGCCAGTTGAGGTTTGGTTCACTGTCAATTTTGTCCATCGAAAAGGACCTCCTGAAATTACAAGATAACAGTGAAATTATTAGAAGATTGAGTTCTTCGAGAGCTCGTAAGCATTTCCGATTTTATTTCGTTCCAAATATTCTATGTTTTTGATATTTCAATTCTATTATCAACCAAACTTACTGTATAAAATTTAAATAAATGATATAAATCTAATGAAAAAAAAAGTTTTTCTACAGATCCACTTATCATTTGCAGAGGACCTGGGCGCTTCGCGCGCACCTACCGCCTAGGGCCCCTAAAGTTCTCACGCCATGTGACAAATTCGTCCATTTTCAAAGTAAAGAATATCGTTTATTTACAACGCTTGTAAACTGAGGAAATGAAGTTACCTAGGAATTGTTAACAGGAGAAAAACACTCATAATTTTAGTTGAAATTTCTAATGATAGCAAATAGCTCATTCATACGAAGGGTTTTCAAATAAATATATGAAAGGACTCACGTATAGATCTAGTGCTTCCAGCAAATCCAAGGACACGTCTGAAGGCTCAGGTTGTTTTCCTTATGTATTCTCTAACCTTAAGAAGAAAAAATGTCATTCAGCACATCTTTGGAAAGAATGTACATTTTATCCTCAAACGAACATTTGGACTTCATATAATTTAATTTTTATGTGCTTTCCGAAAAGAAAGAAAAACAAATAAAATAATATGTACCTACTTATGTTTACGAACTGATTTCCGGTGACGTTGTGCAGCGAGTCATGTACAGCAAAACCTACCCGTTGTCATATCCTACAAACGTATTGATATTGAAGATAAATCCGACTCCTCGAAGAGTACTGTATGCAACCAACACAACAGCAGTAAAGAAAGTATATCTTTTGGGGTATAAATTAGGAACCGCGTCTGCACACTAAATAATGGCCTCCTACCACAACACGTTGAATATGACGAGTCACGTGGCCGGCAAATTAAATTTTCCCCATGGGTAGTAGAAAATTTTTTCAACGTAGGCTATCTGATATATTTATTTGGAAAATGCAGTGTCATGAAACTTCCCGTGTGTAGCAGGTGCGAGCTGGCTACACAATTTTCGCCGGCCATGTCGACGAGTCAGTCGTAATATTTTCGAGACCCTATTCTATTGGTCCAGTGAATTTATTATGTAATAACAAACCCCATTAACGAATGCGCTTAAATATTAATTTTTGATATACACCGCAGTCTACCTCTATGTAAAGGTGCCTTGTATCTATTCAGCGAACAGAGAAAATATAAATAAAGCACGGTTCGTAGTAACAGCCACGATTCAAACGAGATACCAAAAGACGATGTCCTTGAAAAAACTTGATTGGGAATAAGGGAGGCTCTATGAGCGCTACCTTTGTTCTTTAGTAACAGCACTTCTACAGAGAACTGAAAATGAGCGTAAAAATTTCAATAATTACTTACCGCAACATGAAAAATGCACGCGAATATCGCAAACATTTGGGGGAAAAAGTCGATGAAATCAGTTTAACCCTGCCGTTCTGTAAGTATCGTCCAATGCGAAAAAAAAGAGAAAATTTTAACAATCTCCTTGGTGTGCGCAAAAATAAAAAATTAAAAAAACAATAATTCAAAAGGTTAAATCAGCGCCACATTTCTTTAATTTTAATTCTTGATGTAGGTGAGTATATTTACAAATTGGAAGTAGGTAAAGTCTCTCCTTCAAAAACTTACAACTGTGCACCTCGTCAGGAGTGGTCGAACATATCCTGTTGAAATTAGATCGGCAAGAACTCGTAGAATACATAAGTACTGAATAATTGTGATAGTTTATCAGGAAACTTTTTGTTTTTTACCATCTTCATAATTCATTCAGTAAAAAATGAGATAAGTAAAGAATCTTGAGGAAGAGGGAAATACCTCTTCTATCTCGTTTCTTTGATTTCGGAATTTCGGGCTTGAAGAAATTCAGGCCATTCGCTATAAAATATATAAAAGGAAACAGCGAGCTTGAAAAATTTTTGATCAACGAGTTGCATCAGGTCCTCTACGTGAGCAACAAGCTTCGGGCAATTTAGTGATCAAATTGCCACTTTTGTTATCAGTATGATTTGAAAATATCTCCATAATGACCGCGAAATTTTGGCAACTTCGATTAGAATAACACGAGGCTCGATTTCGGTAACGGAAATAAAATTTTTCGTTTAGGTTGCTCAAATATCAGATTGCCAACTTTTGTTCGTTATTGTAGCAGATCATAGATATTAGAACTTCATAAATACGAAAGAGGACACGGATCGCCATATTTATTCGTTACGTAATCATGAATCCTTACAGTTCCCCATTCAGCTGAGAAATTTGTTGAATTAGTGAAGTTATTTTGTATCCCTTAATACAGAAGTCCTCAAATTTTTGGAGACTGCGGCCCTCTTACAATGCTGGCTTCTTCCTTTCCGAGGCCTCCTTAGAAAAACAATATGGTTGGATATGTGTAAATTTATCGAAAACCACTATTTTTCAAAAGTTACTTCAACTTTTCGCGGCCACCTTGTCTAACTTCGTAAGCAGAGAGCTGAGAGAAACTGGAGAAAAATCTAACTTCATAAGCTGTGTACGTAGCTCTACAGGACAAAAAATATTAAAAAATTAGTGATCAGAGCAATGACAAAGATCTTGCGGCTACTGTCAGATGGGAGCCCGTAATTTTTTTGTTCAACGTGGCAGTAGGAAACAGAAGAATACAAGTAACATTTTCATGAACAGTAGAGTATAAGTATCAATCATTCAATTGAAAACGTGCGCGTTGATTATTTTTTTCATTAACGATGAGTCATTGACTGTAGCTATATTGTTTCTATTTAAAACAGGAAGTTTGATATAATACAATTATACTTTGTTTGAAGATATATAGAAGAGGGAATGATGAGATTAGTAATGGGAAGAGGTAGACCGCGTCTTCGTTGGACCAAGGAATTAAGTATTAACCACGACTTGATCAAGTATTCCAATATCGAATTGTGCACCTTCCAAATAAAATTACAGCCTGTTTTCAAACGTCGCAGAAGGAAACCTCCGGTGATTTTCAAATCAAAGCAAAATTGGTTGAATTACTGAAAAGAAAAAAAAATTCTTATTGCGATTTCATGCACTTTGACGTGCACGTTGAAAAATGAGAGGCGGAAACCGTATACTGCGAAAGGAAAAATAAAAACTAAGAAAAAAAATAAGAATAAAAAAAAACAATTCTCCGTCATTACTCGTCAATCGTTACTCTTACTGTATTTCCTTTCCATTTTTCTCTCTTTCTCAGTCTCGCTCGGTCTCGCGAATTGGAGTTTCTTTTTTCTTTTTAGTTCCCGTTCTTTCGGCAGAGTGGTTGCAGATCTTCCCAGTACAATATTCGACTGTTGGGGGGGAAAAAATCTGAGAAAACGAAAAAAAAAAAAAAAGAAAAAGAGAGAGAAAAACGGCGAATTTTTAAACGTATTTATTCTTCGGTTGCAAGCAGTACAACGACCTCCGCGACTACGAAAATATAATACTCTTTCCACTACCACAGTGTCAGTGTTTCACATAAAAATCGTAAATAGTTCGGTAAATTATTTTCGATCGCGTTTTGTTTTTCCTTTTTACACTCTGTGGCTCGATTCTGTATTATAGCTACTATAGTTTCGGGCTACACACTAACGGACACGATTTTTTTCGCCAAACATTTTCCATTTTAATTTTTTTGCGTTGTCTCATGCAGTCACTCGCGCACTCGTACTTACGGAATTCTTAGAATTTTACTAGGCGGTGTGAAAGTAAGCGAAATTACTTCATTCGTTCGATCGTGTACCTATATTTTTATACACGCTTCGTTTAATTATTTCAGAATTTTTGCGCACTGAAAAAAAAAAAAGAATTAACCGTTATTTCGTGAATTATTTGTCATGACCGTTTTTTCCCTGTTTTCGAGTCGCTCTTTGTTTATATTTGTTTTGTGCAACTGCTAACGAGTGCACGCGTCAGTGTATGTAAACGTGTGCGTGTGTGCGTGTGGTGAACTCGAAGAAAAAAATTGAAACGTCAAACGGATTGATCTTATAGGACAGTGAGTTCAATTTTTTTACTCTTGATGATCAGGAAAATGATCACTTCTGTTGATAATAATATTATGAAAATAGTGTACTAAGAAAAGCCACGACATTACTTTTGACAATATTGTTCGAATTCTTTGTAATTTGATTTGGATGAGAAATTTCGAAAAACAAAAACTAGCGTCTAGATAATTCCGAAACACGAATACTCATATTAGAATCAGCTGGAAACAATTGTCGGTATTTTTTTCGTACTCGCTCTCGGATCATGATATAATGACCTGAGAAATATTCCTAGCTAGGTTATTCCCCGCCGTGGTACGCTGAGATGTAATGTACATTTTACATTATTGCGCCGATTTCATTATCGAAGTTGAAGTGAGCGGTTTTTTCTTCTGTTGTTATTCTCCGCTCGTGAAATATACGAAGCGTACTATAAAGCCAGCAAACACGCCGCTTCAAAACGAAATTTCTGCGTTGAAAAGCTAGTCGCTTTTATTTCAAAAAAATATAAATACATACATCGTATTTCCACCTATTTCGTCCAGTATTTTCCTTCGTTTGATTGACGAGTTTTGAGAAATCGCAGACCATGCAATAATATATTAGTGTCGATCGAACGTCGGAATTTCGTTTTCCAGAAAAATTCAACCACAGTCTGTAGTAGGTACACGTTTTTTCTCTTCTCCATTCGGTATCGCTCCTTGAATAGAATAATAGTCGCTGGCTCGAAGAGTGCTTGTTCTGCTGCGTGTTGGTTACATCGAATTTATTTTACCGAGTGGTTTGATTTTTTTTAATTCGTTCCGCTATTTTTCAAACTGATCGCATACCTTGTTGTTACATACATACACTTTTATTCGACTTGATTCAGTTTCACGATAAACTTCGATATCGACTTTATTCGTAAACATATTTATTAATCGTTCCATATCATATAAATGTTCATCCGGCAAATATGTATACATGCAGAATCGAGAGGCGAGATACGAGTAAGTGTTCTCCGTTTATTTATTTATGATTGTGTTGGCAATCGTACGCATAATTATGGTATACGCATGATCTACAACACGAACACTTTATAATACATGTAGTCTGCGGAGAATAGTTTTGGTAGGCATCGAGTAACTCATTGAAAATATCCAGAAAAATTGCCGGATACTATCCATAACCGATGAATGATTCTGACAGAAAGAAAACTTGGTGGCAGACGTTGATTTTTCCACTTGTATTATTCGTATCGGGTTCTTAGTGTGAAATTAAATTTTGCGATGTCTTGAATTGTTCGCGTCGAGATAGAAGAAACATATGGAACTTCGTACGTACATCAGGCCACTGATATCGACGAGTTTTGTCATTTAATCGTCGAGTTGTATATTCTGGTCAGTCGTGTGATATCTTCGGTCAAATGATTCATTAGATTTTGTTTAAACTCTTCTCTTTCCATTCTGTTTAAAGTTTTTCAACTCTATCACATGCTGAAAAGATAACTCCATTGTATTCGATGGACGATGCTTTCAATTCAACTCGTAATCGCTCGTAGTTTCCTCGTTAAGAACCATTCGCTCGAATTATCTACTGTCTGAAAAAATGAACCGATTGCGTTATTAGCGATTTAATAATTTGACCTATTTTTCCGCCTCTCGATTCATTCAGAAAGAGACTTTCATGAACCAGGAGTAAAAGTAGTCGCGAGTCGTATTCTTTCATCGTGTGGAATTGAAGAAGTCTAGTCTCGACCAAAGTCTTTATCGTCTGATTCATTAATAAATGTACTTAATAAGTGTATTTAGAAGGGATTACAAGTTTTATCTTTAATTCTTCATCTTGTTGTTGATCATTTGAACTTCGACAGAAAGTACCGTACAATAGGAAGTTACAATTCTCTCACTCGCTCTATTTGATGGTGAAGAGTTCTTCAACCAGACCATTTTCGTACCCTGTTCTTTGAAGATTTGTCGGTAGTGCAAACTTAATCTTTTGCCTTTGTCCTAAATGAACTGTCGAAACTCTTGAATTTGATAAAAGAAACAAAGTTCGTCGAAAAGCTCATAGAAAAGGTGCCTTTGTTTTAGATGATATTTTCTGGTTCGTTCATTTTTCTCCTGCGTATAACGACAATACTGTATCGAATCTGAATACTCATCATTAAGTATCAACTTAGAATTTTTCGTTACACATTTCTGCCATCTAAAGTAATTCCTACGCTCTCATCTCCATGAGAAAATTGGTACAGGAGAAAGGTGTCTACATCACGGCTTTTGTAGTGAATTTTTCCTGTAGTTATTAAGGCGCTGCTGCGTACGCTGCGTAGCTCTTGCTTCTGTGCGTAACGCTGCTTCGCCACAGCCTGTGCTGCGAACTCTGGTCCAAGGGTACGTTCTTCCAGATCCTATTACGTAAATTGAAAATTCTGTCTTTCTAGAGAATACGCGACGCGACGTTTCCACTGGCAAGAGACCGGGGCTCAAATAACGTACTTCCAAAAAACTAGCCTCTTGTTTCTATCTCATTTGAAAGAAATGCATTACATTTGTTAAGATGGGTGAAAGTCCCGTACTGAAATAACTTTTACGTGGCAGACGCTATCTGTGCTGGTTTGTATAAAAGTACAAACGTAGGCGTGAACAATCCATCTTGACCATCTATGTGCACAATATAGGACTTCTCAGATCTTCAGTATCAAATGGCTTCAGGGATTCTAATGGGGAACCTGTTCTTCTGTGTGTTGTTGACATGTTCCATATCTTCGTTCTGCCCCCCCCCCCCTAGTTCCAAAATTTTTGTCCGTACGGTCGTGTCCTCTCATTGTATGATAGCTTTATACCAGGCTTATACTAGACCTATGTATGCACAGTGTACTAGTCTTGAAGTAGACTAGGAATGGGGGTGAACTAGTTAGCCCAACATATACTTGTAAGAATCGGGTGATCATTTAAGTCTTGCTGCATTCCGTTTTGCTGACCTTAACTCAAAATATAGAAAAATCAACTGACACTCGACAATCATTATTATCTTCCTCATAGAACTCACTTTACATACTTTGTCTGCGAGTGGCAGCGTGCAAGAATATGCAAGCATATTCTCACGTTTCCTCGGCTGCCGTCAGAGATTTACCGGTTTTCTTGTGTTAATTTTCTTTCCAGCATTCCATTTTGCTTGAACACCCAACTCTTAATTGGCGTATTGGTCAGTTGATTTATAAGATTTGGGTGATCGTTTACGTCTTGGCGCATTCCGTTTTGCCGACCCTGTCGCCAAATGTAAAGGAATGAACTCATTCTCATCTTCCTTATATGAACTCGAACTACCTACTCTGTCTCCCAGTCCTGACTTATTCTGGACTATGAAAAGAGGCTAACTCCATCTCCTAATTCCAAAGCCCTATAATAAAAAAAACTCGCGGGTTCTTCAACAGAGTTGAATGAGGGATGGCAGGGAACCTGTTTTATGGGACACGTGGGATCAGAATGGCGACATTTCGAATCGCCTCGACCATTATCCTCGTCGCGATTGGCACCCACCCGTCATTGTGCGCGCGATCCCTTGACGCTTTCTCGATAACTGTAAAGCCGATCGCTTCGCAAATTTGCACGCATGGAAAAAACTTGGTCTCGACTGGCATACAAGCACCTCTATTATTTTCGCAAGGGAACGAATGCTACACAAAAGAAACTACCTTGTGAACCGGTAGGACACTACCAATATCAAAGCCAAATGAGGCACCCTTTATACTTTCGGTTACACTCCCTTGAGGCAGGCCTAGGCGCAGCGCCTATCAGGAAGGTTCCGCGACTTTTTCGTCCAAATTTATATCCCAACGACGTGACACTTCGTTTACGTTTTTTGGTCCAATATCTTTTTGTACAATAAAAGTGTGATATATTTTGATGGGCGCGTCAGAACTGAATGCATTTATGCAAGTGTTCCTGTGAACAAGCGCATAAATCTGTTGTATCATTTCAAAAATTCTAAATTTTACTTGAATGTTCTAAGTTACGGACGAGTGACTTCACCGGATGCAAATTTTCCTCGAGCGTTAAAGATGATCATCTTCGAGCCACGTTTTTCTAGGAAATCAATATTATTCTATCGTAGAGTATCGTCTTCATCTGTGAATATTGATGTCTGTAAAATTCCGTATCCTCCGTCGAAAAATGAGGCCGGCGGTTACGATAGGAAAAATTATATGGTCTTCACGAGATTTCAACTTTGTGTATGAAAACGTGTGACCTTTTGCAATTTTTTGAAACCACGTTCTCTCGATTTTCTATAATTCGAGCGATACTACAAGTATCCCATTTTCGTAATTTGTCGCGCAAGAATGGTAATTTCCATACCACGCTTGATTCATAATTATTGAGAAAGGAGGTCAAAACTAAAATTTTTCTGAGTTCTTTGGGGGAAAAATTGTAATGAAATTTTATTCCAGTTCGGAGGTTGAGAAAAAAAAAAACATGATCATTCTGTACACGTATTCTTCCGAGAACTGGCCAATGCTTTCTCATTTTACAACCGATATCATTGACCGGTAAGAAAGTTCAGTTCATGTTATTCGACTTCCTGACAATAAAATTTGATTAAAAACCCCACCAATGACTCCTTTATTGATATCCACTAGAAGTATTCTTATGAAAAGGGAAAACATGTATCAGAACGTTGAGGAAGATATCAAATTATAGGAGTGTTGAGAACAAAAGATAGAATTTAAATCGAGATTTTGCAAAATATTGAGAAAGTTCTGAATAGTATCATGGTTTGGCGAAGGATTTGTAGAATTTACAGCGTTCACCGAAGTGCGAACCTTGAAAAAGTCCTTATCAAAAAGAGGTTTAGGCGGGAGGGGGACCACCTCCCCCTCCTTATCAAAGTTACCAAATTCTCGTCAGTAAAAATATCTGCAAACGTGATAATTGTCCTTTTTGTTCTTATTGCCCTCATCATCATTTTCTGCTAAAAAATTGTCATCTTATCATTTGGTCAGCATTCCTCCCCTCCCCCTAAATTTTCTCCCAGAACAAGTAACCCAGATTTTGTACACACAAGGATTATCTTCAAACAGGGTGTCTATCGCCCCTATAAATCCAATAAACTCTATAAAAGTCCAATATTTGAAAAATGGTCCAATAAATCCAATAAAAGTTCATTAATTTCATTTCTAACCCAATAAAAAAATCGTAATTTAAATTCCTAGGTTGAGTCGGATTTTTTTCTGCGTAATTTTGATCGTATTTTAAGGCGAATTTCCAACTACCTGACACCCCCCGGCCACTGAAATTGAGGTTTTGCCCAACACCCTTTAAAAGCCCTATAGAAGTCTGGTATTTTTAATTTTTTAATCTGGTAGATACCCCGTTTTTCAATATCATTTATTAATAATTGTTGAAGATCTTTTTATCGATAATTTTGTCTATGACTTTATGTCCTCCTCGTCGCGACAACGTCTTGAAGTGAATTTTTATTTTGTACAAACTCGACGAACGAGCCAATCTGCAAGTTGATAATTTTCCATCCATTACGCAACTTTCTTTAATATAGATCATGTGAGTACAACAAGTTGCATATAGATTATGACTTTCAACATGAGAGAGAGTGACGACCTTGATTCATGACGTAGAACCTGTACTGGAAAAATACAGACGTACGAAAGTACTACTCTAAAAATTTCGATCAGTCCAATCTTTCGGATGATAGATGATATGAAAAAATTACATTCAAATATTTGAAATGATGACGCGATGAAAAAAAGCCACACCCGTAGTTGTATTTTGAACGAGCCTAACGTGAGACTGATATTTTTTAATTCTCTTCCTTATTGCGAGCGTGGTCATTTCGAAAAAGTAGTGATTTACTTTCCCCTGCTTGTCTTGGAATTATTTTACGTTGCGTTCTGGTGACCGAGTTTACACATGTATAATGATAGAAAAAAATATTTTGATGTTTGTCTCGAAAGTTTTTGAAAGAAGCAGATTACTACGAGTGCTAAACTAGAAGTTAAACTTAAATCTTACCATACTTTGATATGGAGGAGAAAAAAAAATGTGCGTGAAATTTCAAACCACACAAAAAGAGGAAGGGGGTGAAAACGTTCTGCCGTAGCTATCGTAGTATATAATATAGTCTGGTATGCTATATCAAAAAAGCTGATGTTATGCGAGATGGGGGGAGGGTGATATAATTATATTGAGCCTTCATTTTACTAAGCCTAATATACAGTACACTAGACCACGATACTACACTACTCTTAGTAGGGTGGGGATGTACTCGCAGATTCCTGAATCACCGAGGGGGTAACGAAAGTGAAGGGGGCAGCCTAGTTGGTATGAGCTTAGTATGCTGTATATTAGGCCTAGTATTAAGCAAGCTAAGCCTGCAGCCTAGTTACTGATAAGCCCTCCCGAAGGCTAGCTAGATTAACGTAGCCACCGTTATGTTAGGTCCTACTGTAGCAGCCTAGTTGGCATAATCCTGGTATACTGTATATTAAACCTAGTATAATGAAGGCTAAAAGCCGAAATGTTTGAAAGTCCAAAGTAGGGGGTGGGTGTTTCCGCCGATTTCTGAATCACCGACGGGCAACAAGGGTGGAGGGGAGCACTCGAAGAACTTGAAATTAGGGGTAGGGGCTCGGCTTATCAAAGATATGAAACATGTCAGAAAGGCTGATATGTCAAGAATATCTACGTGTAATGGATTTTTAGGAATATATGCTGTATAAGTGTTTGGGAGCTTCCCGACTACACGAAGAGTTATCAGCTCGGCATGTCGAAATGGATAGTTTTTCAAGATAGGAGACGGGAATAGAGGGAGGACAGGTAGTTCAAAAAGTTGATGATTAATTCGGAGTCGCAACAAAAGCCAGATTTTAGAATTGAAGGAGAAAAGATTGAAAGAGGCGGATATTTTCAAAAGTAGGATACGAAAAGGAGTGTTTATTCTGGCAGAAAAGAGAATGGATTTAGAAGAAGTAGGAGTGGGCGAGGTGAGCGTGATTAATTTTGAGGCGGGAAGGATGAGTTTTTCATGACGGGAAGCTACATTGGTGGAAGACCAGGAAATTGGTCATCTTGAGTTTATCAGAGAACTGTATGTTCCAAGACTCGTGATGGGTGGTGAAAATTAATGAATAATGATAGTTTCTGAGATGATAAAGAGGGGTTGGTCAGGGTAAAAAGTTTCTGTACTAGCTCCGTTACTGGACTTGAACTGGACTGAGAATGTCCCCTAACGAACCTGTGAGCCTCTTAGTCTAATACCAGTATACTAGAAGTTAAGAATGGAGGCGAACGAGTGGAGCGAGAGGTCTCGTCAGTCAGGTAGACCTTAACCTCAGAGCTAGTGTAACCTGGTATATCTGGAAGGCCACAAGTTGAAAAGAGATATTAAGAATGATCTTCATTTATTTGGCTCATTCAGATCATTTTATAATAGCTCAGGATTAGTCTAGTACTCTGTATGACTCCCCAGGGCGAAGTTTAGTATGAGTCTAGAATCGAAGTCAAGTAATTCGCTCCTTTTTTTGACATTTTTTAATTTCTTTACTTACAATTCTCCTCTTCCTGCCCCCACTACCTATTTGAAACCTGCGAATCAGTGTTTCTCTTCGTAACGTCACGATGACGTCATAGGGACTTGGAAAATTTTCGCGAAACCCTCGACCTGATCTGGAAATTTGCGAGTTGTCCACCTCGTGATAACGTTATAGGAATTTAGGAAAAACGTCGGGTTCCGTAACGAAATTGAACGCGGGACGCATGGGACTTGTTCTACGGGTCAAAATTTTCCAGAAGACCCCCATAGAATGGTTTTCCTGTTCGACCTTCGCTATTTCGGGACCTACATATCCTTAGCCTTCTGTATTGTAGGCCTGACATACAAAATCGAGAGGTGATACGTTCCTCAATTTTATGGACAACCGTTTGTAACACAATATCTACGCTATACTAGGCTTCCATGCTTTCTATACCTCTACTAGTTTCGAGTGCTAGGTCTATACTAGATGTTGTACACTTATACTAAGCCTAGCTGGGACATATGCGTCCTCACGTCCGTCCCGTTTCATGCGGTATTTCCCTTTTATACTAGCTCTGCACTAGGTTTCTATCAAGCTTGGCCCGCACTGGGTTAAGATTGAAGGAGTGGACCACTCAGTTTAATATATAGTATACTAGACCAATACTTGACTAAGAATGGGTCTATTCTCAGATTTTTGAAACGAGATTACGCAGAATATGAAGTGATGAACATTTGAGCCACCGTCGCAGGTCTATAAGCCGCGAGTTTTGTCTTCTTCCCACAGGTCTTTCGCCGGCAATTCCGCCCTGTATGGTGATGCGAAGTAATTCGTATCTCTCACCGCACTTGATGTGGCTCAGATATCATAATTAGGGATAGAGAAAAAGCTTTAAAAAAGAGTCGAGAACATATGCGAACACTCTCTCGCAAGATGACCGAATCAAGCGAGCAATAGAAATCCATTTTATCATAGCTCGGTATAAGTCTAGTGCACTCTATGTTAGGCTAGCAACTACCCTGGGCGAACGAGTGGTCTTTTAGTCTTGTATACTGTATGTCAAGGTCAAGTAGTTTGCCTTTTCTTCAGAACAGAAACGGTAACTGTGAAGCGTGGGGATCAGGACAGTGATCAGGACAGTTCGAGAAATCTTCGTTATGCAAGCATGAGATTTTAATAGCCCAGGTTTCTGTGACGTCAAACAACAAATAACCGCTAGCAAAACTACCCAACGTTGATCCGACTGGCATGTTGACTGCCATTTGAATAACACATGGAGCTAAGATCATTGTGTTCCTGATTAAGAATAAAAAATTTCTTAATAATTAGAGGTTGATGATCAAATGCTGAGAGGTTGAAAGATTCTAAATGTATATGTTGCCGTCAAATTGTATAATCCGTCATTCAACAAAATGACTAGTCAATTTAAAAACTGTCAAATGAGCTTTCTTAGTATGCATCATTTTATTAAATGACTGACATTTAATAAAATGCAACAACACGCTTAGGAAAATTGTAATCTTCTAAACATAGTTTGCCGGCAGACCTAGTCATACTCTCGAACAGGAAGAAGAGCTAGAAGAAGCCCAGCAGGGCATATATCTGATGAGCGACTGTAGCAATGAGGACAAAGATAGCGACAAAAGACAACAACGATGACAACCCCACTCCCGCTGCACAAGTGCTCAGTGCTTGGCAGGAAACAATTGAGCCCTTCTTTTCAAGAAGGATGTAACTCACATAAACGTCCCAGAAGAGATACTCCCTTCTTGAAAAGAAGGATTTAATTGAGGCTGAACGAGCTGCAGCAAGAGAGGGGCTCATACTGCAAGCGAAGAAAATGAAACAAGATTTGTATGCAAAATTCACGCCACCGGCAATAGGTGCAACAGTCAGAGTACTTGTGTCGGATGTTGGCAAAGCAAAATTAGACTCTTGTTCAAAGCCTTCCTGCGTCCTACGATTGACGGAGGATGGACTCTACAAGTTGGGGACAAGAAATGGACAATTAGAGCAGCTTTACGCAAGGCAATGTCTTAATTCTATGTTTGCCAGAAGAAGTTCATTAACGATGCAGATGCACCAGAGAACACTATCTCCTTGCGTTGAGCCGTTACAGAGCAGTCTGTTGCAGCTGGAGGTCACGGGCAAAGATTTGTGCGCTGTAATTATAGCAAGGGATGCAAAAGGAACACTTGTTCATGCCACCGCAAATGCTTACTGTGTAACAGTAAGTGCCACAAAGTCACATCCTGTTTAAACAAGTAGTATTCTCTTCTCTTCTCTTTGCTTAATAACAGGATGTGACTTCTTTAGTTTCTAATTTGACAATGTACTAAGTTTTATTTCATGATTTTACAATTTGTCAAAAGCCCGTCTAGCATTTTATTGAGAGCCTAGTCATCTTCTAATATATAAAGCAGAAAGTTTGTCCGTCCGTCCTCCTGTCCGTTTATAACTCGAGAACTACTGGGCCGATCGCTTTCAAACTTTCAGGATATATTGTCCTCATCCCAGAGCAGCACATAGACTCATAAAAATAAAAATTTGACGGGGAGGTGCTGAGTAATTTCAAAAAAGGGCGAAAACAATGACTTTTTTCAATATAAAAAAACGTGGTGGTGTAGCTTGCCATTGAACGCGTTGTTCCAACGTTCAACATTACCGTTCAAACGCGTTGAGCGGCGCAGTTATAAAAATTAAGTTATGGTGATAACTCGAGTTTTACTCATTTTTATGAAAAATTGAAGAGAACAAAAATTGTTGCCCCTTTAATTTCCTTTCGAATGAGCCCAATTCCAGATTTTCAGGAGGAAATTTTGGAACTATTGGTATTTTGACTGATGCGTATTTAAGATCATTGTGTTTACAGAGAGAGAGAGAGCATTTAAACCGGTTGCTCTGGATGAATCTACAGAGACTATTCGAGTTTCACGTATCCAATTTTCGATTTTGAAAGGAGACGTTTATGTAAAATAATTTCTTGAAAATTTGCTCTTCTTTTGTGACGAGTAACTATACATTAGGTAAATATCGTCGTCAGAGTTTGAAACTACCTAAGAAAAGGTACTGGGTTCGAGAAAGAATTAAGAAAATTACATCCGGTCCATATAGAAACGACTGAGTTCGTCTCATGCCTCTACACAGACTGATGTAATGCTTCGGGGATATGGCAGGCTTTTTACCTACTGTCCATCTATTTCCTTAATCATTGCGACGGTTCATGAATTAGTCCGTTTTTTGCTGCAATACAGCCCTTACCTGTCAACTCAGCTCTTACCGTTAAAATCGAAATATTACAAAACACTGATATCTACTCAACACACAGCTGGCGGTCAGGCGCGCCGGAGGCGCGCTGCCAACCGCTAGTTTTATATACTACCTAGGCATTTTAATTAATATCATTTGTAATTTTATAATTTGTCTAAAATGCAGTTTCATTTAATAAAATGACTAGTCAATTTATTAAATGACGGTATTTCACTATTTGACGGTAACATATATATGTTACAGTTAAAACCCGAAATCAGTAAATTCTAAAATTCACTAGTCAAAACTAGTTGCCACAAATGACTTTAGTCAGAACTAGTTTCGACTAGTTAACTCTAGAATTTCCTGTGACCCTCAGCGTTGGAGCTAGTTTTAACTTGAATAATTTCAGGTTAGTTTTTACTAGTGAAAACTAGAATTGACTAGTAAAAAGTGAAATAGAGAAGAAATTATGATTGTCGGGAAACACTAGTTTTAACTAGTGAAAACAAGAAGGGTGAATCCAATCAGTAAAATGAATTTCTTCCCTAGCACAAATGTAATTGCATTTTTATCAAGATGGAGCAATTTTCTTTAGAGGCCTCCGGAACGAATACAGAAAATGACTCTCCGACTCCGGTTGCCTCTAGTGGACACGTTTAGAGGCGTCTTCTGACCTCCAAAGTATGTCTCTGGAAGTACCTCAAAATGCCTCCAGCGCAATTACTGAGATTGGAGAAAATGCCTCCGGAGGCACTGTCGAAGAAACCGAAGACGTCTTTGGAGACGCCTCCGAAGGCACTTGTAACGTTGATCAGTGTGACCAGATGTAGCATATTGGCCTACCAGTGTTGCCAGATGACAGATGATACTCCCAAGGTGTATTTAAAACTTTGGCTTTTCTTCGAACCGAGCAGCGCTAGCATCAAAGTGGCTGAATGAGGGTTCGAGGAGTAGAATACTGTTGAAAAAAGTGCCTCCTAAAGGATCTTTGGAAGCACCTCCAAGCCTCTAGGTGGAAGCAAGGTACCTCCGGAGGCAAAATGCTCCAGCCTCCGACATCTTGGTTTAAATCCTCACCATCTTCGCCTCATTGGAGGCGGAGGCAAGGTACCTCCAGAGACAAAATGCCTCCAGCCTCCAACACCCTTGAATTTTTATTTTTCGCAAAGCTTGTTTGTACTTGAATGGTGTGCGTCCATTAGTCACTGTTAGGTTTGCTCTTGTAACGTTTATGGACCGACGAATTCGTATGATGTGTGAATTAAGGAAGAAAAATTTAGAACTTTTTCGTATATTTTATTCCAGTGTGAGCTACTTATCCTCAAAGTTGAGCAGAAATACCAAATATCTATCAATTTGGCCGAAGTATGTCTGGAAATACCATCACCTTTTGAACTCGAACAATTTCAATTCATTTCAGTTATAACTAGAATTTACTGATGAATTCAAACAATTTTTTTATTTTAGAATTAACTAGTCAAAACCAGTTCTAACTAAAGTCATTTGTGGCAACTAGTTTTGACTAGTGAATTTTAGAATTAACTGATTTCGGGTTTTAACTGTAACATATATATATCTGATTTTTTAATTAAATCTTATTTCAAATTATTTACATAATGATCTTTGCTCCCCATGTTATTCTTACGGGAGTCACCTTATCAGTTGTCCGTTGGATCAACGAGATGGGTAGTTTTGCTTATCGTTATTTGCTGTTTGACGTCAGAGAAACCTGGGCTATTGTCTTCACGTATTGATACTGTAAAGGGCTGCAGGATTCAAGTAGATAAAGAAAAGGTGGGAGTTGATTGAAAATTGAAGATTTTTTTAGACTTTTTATTATGTGGTGGGTATCATTTTCAGGGAAGTGAAGAATGACTCGATATCAGAGGTGGAAAAACTTTTCGATGTCAATGAAAAGCCATCAATTTTTGGACGCGTTAACGTTCTTCCTCTTTTGCCTCCTGATCATTCGTGATAGCTTCATCTATGACAACAAAACTATTCGGACTTGACAGAGTGATCACGCGCTAGCATCATCGCTTCATGTATAACGTGTGTAGTAGTTGTAATTGGCAGGTTAATAGTAGTGTGCCAAAAAGGTGAAGAAACGATTTGGCTACAAATATTGTACGAGGAAAATGAAGTCAAGAAAATCTTCCTTAACCTGAGTTATGTTTTGAAGGAGTTCGAGGATTGATATTTTCTGCAGCTAAAGGCAACCAGACGACGTCGTAATGATTTTTGGTCTTATAAGTTTGCAAATTTCGTTATTGCCATAAGAAGGTATTGTAACTTAATATCACGATCACTGTCTTTGGCCAAGCTTTCAAATATCGCCACCTCCAGCGACTCTTCCACTGTCAGTCCGAATAATATTCTTTTCTATAAGTTTGCTGATGAGAAATAGTGTCCAAGGTTCACCCATTTACTCGAAAGAATTTATCGTCACCGCTCAATTTATAACATTTTTTCCCCCCAACAAAAAACCCAATAAGCAAGGTCTTAGTATTTTCAAATTTTCATTATTCTCAATTTGATTGTCTCAATCTATCATTAAATAGACTGCATTCAAGACTGGTCCAGTTCTCGGATGAAACGAGATCTTGTTTTTGTTTGCTGTGTGTAGAGTTTATAAGCGCGAAAAAAGAGAGGTTAATTCAATCGAACGAGGATACAATTTTGAAGATATTTACGCATTAGTCAAGTGTTTTCTAGATTTTTGTGCGCCTTATTATTACGTTTCACTTCGTTAACGAAGTATCTATGAAGGAACTGGCCAATTCTTTACTGTGACTAATTCAATTTTGGTACGAAAATCATCCGTTCATTGTTTCAACCGTAATTTTTTTTTCTATGTATTACGACGATTCCATTTTGCGGAGAATTTATCCCAGCAACGAAACAATGTCGACCAGACAGAAAACTTTCGTCGTTCAGTCGTTAGGGAAAGAAAAAGAAAAAAAAATTCAACATTTTCTCAACGACTTGTGTGATTCACGAAGAGACTTTCTTGTTGTCTCGTGTAAAGTTATTATAGGTCGAGTAATACCGTATGCTCTCTTTTCTTACTCATGACGGTGCAGTTCGCAGACCGTATAAATATTATTTTCTAATTCAAAATTTATTTTTTACTCTTCTTTCTCTTCTTTATTTTTCGTTTTGTTCGTTCTTCGTCGGTTCAATCGTATTATTTTTTCCAACAGTTACCGAAGTGAACGACCTTAAAAATCTTGCGACCGTGAACAGAAACAAGAATGGGTTCGAAAAAAGTTATAATGGCTGTGGTTTCTAAAGGTTCTATACAAAACTGTAACGTAACCAACGTATCCGAAGAAAAACGAAACAAAAAGGAGAAGTTTTTATAAGAAAAATGAAGGCAAGAAGAACATCTGTTTTGAAGCAAAATTCCTTTATTCGTCGCGCGGCCCATTTCTGCGGCGGTATTATTTGTTCTAGATTTTTTCCGAACATCGGATTATACTTATACTTCTTGTACACGTCATTCAGACGTTGTTATAAAATCATCGATGATGATCTTCACGAGTCTTGAAGTTTTTGAAAATATCAACCTGGATATTGTAAATCACCGAGCTTCTTATAGGTACTCGCATTAAATTATATAGAAAGCGTTGGGAGTTCCTATAATAATCTGGATTTGTTGTTCATAAGACCGTGATCGAAATTCAATTACTAACGTCAGTACTCTATTATGTGTTGCGCATTGATATTTCGTGTTTAATAAATTTCTAGCAAATTTCGTTCGAGATAACAAAAGTACGAAAATGGAGTGCGCGAGCAGACAGGATGTGTACTCGCGGAAACCGTGATTCGCTTAATGATGAAATTTTGCTGATTCTAAACAATCTTCTAACGAAGGTAAATGCCTGCAGCAAATGTAACAGTAGGAAAAAAAAATATAATGAACAATTCTTGAATTGACAGAAAAGAGAAAGCAAAAAAGGAAGAGAGAAATAAATGAAATGCGCGGACATATTATTCGATACAGCAGACTACGCAGTGCGGCCATTTTTTTGCACGTGTATACCCGTCGAGATTTACTGCAGCAAAAAAAAAAAAATGGGAATTTTTTTTTCTCGTTTTGTATTATGCGAAAATATTTTTCGAATAATTTTTGTTCGAACAACAGAAGTGAAGGAGAAAAAAGGGGGATAGTGGTAGATGAATATAGTAGATGTGGAAAGGGTGAGCGGAGGAATAAACGAGCAGAACTAATTTTTCTGAGAAATAATAATATTAAAAAACTGTTGCCTAAAAATGGAAAACGCAGACGTAGACGTTATGTAATTTATGTACAATATGTTTGATGTGTTTGTATGAGTGTATATTTTCTTCTTGCCACTACGACGTCGCGTAGATAAGCCACTTCGGAATTACTTTTTCGAAGTGATTATTCTCCCATAACCGAATTAGCGGGGACTATTTTAGAATGGGATTTTTCTTCACGGTAAAATCTAGCCAACATTTTTCAATTCGTTAATCGACTTTCTATCTCTCGTTTTCTCTTTCCCTCTTCGTTTATCTTCTTTCTTTTTTTCTACTTTTTTTTTTTTCTTTTTCACTTCATGAACACGAATAAAGAACAAAATTGTTTTCCTAGGTTAGATTTTTTTTTTCCATTTCCTTTTGTTTATCATGAAATCACTGATAAATTAATATTTAATTTTTCTTAGTGGTTGAGAATTTATTCATCAAATCGAATACTTTTTTAGTTTTTTGTTTATTTTTCGTTTTGGACGAATGATTTCGCTTCGAGATGATTCAATATTTTGGTATTCGCTCTCATAGAATGTAGTTTCGAATTTTCGTATTACGTCGTCGACGGAAATTTTTCGATGATCAGCACTTTGAAGCTGCCAAATAACAAATATCGTTCTTTCATATTTTTGACAAATTTGACTCGTTTCATCCGTAATTTCGATGGTGTTCTACGAAGAGTAAGTCTCAGTCAGAAAAAAAATTAAGTAATCATTACCAAATTAGTCCAGTCAAATTAGACTTCTAGCTGGATATGATTGCGACAGTACATTTCTTTTTCGTGGAAGTTGTCAGAAAAACCACCTGATGAAAATAGTAAAGAGTCCATAGTGACCCTCCTCCCGTAAACCCCTTTTGTGATCAGCGAATTCAGTTTTTTGCAATTTTCTCGAAAATTATGCACTTCAGAGGAAAAAGTTTCAATCAGAAGTTGTTCCTCATCGAATTTCCTATAAGATACATTACTCTTCATTACTATACGTTTCTTAGGAGGTCTACCGCCCCTATAAATCCCGTAAACTTTATAAAAGTTCATTATTTCATTTCTGACCCAACAAAAAAATTAAAATTCAAGTTCCTAGGTTCAGTTGGATTCATCTTCAAGCGTTTCAGCATTTAACTGGGTAGTACAGTGCACTATTTGTATTCCCAGTGGAAATGAAAATTATTTGCATCAGGAGATTCAAAAATTGTTGTCGAAATTATAATTATAAAAGTTCTTATGAAAATTTTTATATTTCTGAATTACGCAGCGTCGTAGCAAGAAAATTTCCAAAAAGGTTTTAGACAAAATTTCTGTAATTTTGATGGTATTTTTAAGTTCGGAGAAGGTCCGGACCCCCTGACTTCATCCCCCTCAATACAGTCCTGAAATTATGGTTTTGTCATTTGTGGAACACCCTTTGAGAGCGCTATAAAAGTCGAATATTTTCAATTTTTGAATTTGGTAGACACCTTGAATGCTGACTAAGCAGCATACTTGCACTTTCAAAGTATTTTTTCCTATTTTTTTGTCATTTTCTCAAAAACTACGCACTTTGGAGAAAAAAGTTTCAAACAAAACTTGCTCCTCAACAAATTTACTGTAAGATATGGGTATCACTCACTTATTACTCTAAGCCTATTTGGTTGGCGTAGAAATCGCAGTGAATTTTCCATGTAATATTTCAAGGGTGTTGGAGGCATAATTTTTCTTGAGGCCTCCGGAACGAATTCAAAACTAAGTGGCTGAGTGAGGTTTCAAAGAATAGAATACTGTGCAAGAAAAATGCCTCCGAAAGGGTCTTTGGAAGCACCTCCAAGCCTCTAGATGGGAGCAAGGTACCTGGAGGTACTTTGAAGGTAGCTCCAGATTCCTCCGAAAGGGCCCTTGGACGCGCCGCCAAGCCTCCAAGAATCCTTCAAAATATCAGCTAGCCTCCGCTTGACTGGAGGTTAGTGCAAAAGTTTATCCCTGAAATAGTTTTCTTCAGCACTGCGGGCAAAAACGACCAACGTGAGTAAGGCCTGTCACAACGGTTACCACAGACTCAGTCCCTAAGCCAGTGTTTCACAACCGGTGTGCCGCAGTACATCACTGTGCCGCAAGCCCGCCTCAGGTATGCCGCAAAAGTTTTATCAAAAACATAAATTAACATGAACTAAAAAACGGATTGCCATTTTTTTTCTTAATTTGACAAATTAATGATATTATTTAACTAAATAAATTAAAAATATTTGTGATGCGCTCTGCGATATTGGGTATTAAGTCGGAAAAGTGAGTCGACTTAATACCCAATATCGCAGAGCGCATCACATTTTATTAATATAAATAAATATAATATCTAATTTCGAATTTAAAAATTTTATAAAATAGAAAATAATTTCAATTCTTAGTGCAAAGTAAATTTTTGAAATTCAATTTATTAATTGCAATAAGAAAATAAATTTAAATAATTGAATTAATAATATCCATGATTAAATAGAATATTTTTAATTTGTTACCTCGATGTTGAATTAATAGAATTATATTAAAATAATTTATATAATTTAATCTGTAATTCTATTTAATTGATTAGGGATACAATCTATTTTAATGTTCATGAATGAATTACATCTTAATTTAAATGGAATACCCCGACGATATATCATTTTCTCTGATTTTATTCTATTTTGAAATAATTTATCAACAATAAATTATAGAATAAAAAAATTCCAATAATAATATAATATATTAAAAAAATTCAATTTAAATATAATCAAATAAAATTTTTTATTGAAAAATAAAACATAAATAAAATTAAAATAAATAAGATTAATTGTATATTTTGTATTCAATTTAATTGATATAAATTAAATTTATGATTTATTTAATAATTACCATTTCAACTTTTATTATGATCAAAATATTGATTATTAATTTTTTTCATATTAATTTATTACCGTATTAAAATTATTTTTTTTTTAAAATAATTTTTTTGATATTTTGATTTTTTTTTAATTTAAATTATTTATTAATGAAATTACTTGAAAAAGTAATCATAAGCACTATCGGACCGATGTGTTCCAATTTTTGAATGCCGTCAGTTCCAGTTATAATTACTTAAACTTGAGTCCAAACCTGCACTCACTGTCATAAAAATCAGGAAATTTCTGCGACTTGGAAAAAAATACAGATTTTATTTCATGTTTCCTGATAAATTTCGAAATTAGAAGAGCTCAGAGGGTTTCAGTAAATGCAGAAAACATCCAGACACTTTTGTGTACATTGATGGCAAAATTTTTTTAGTCCCGGTGGAAGATCTCTTGTTGCCCAGAACTGTAGTATAGAGAAAGAAGGGTGAAGCCTCCTAGAGCCATCTTGTAGGCCACAGATTCTGAAATTAGGAGGAGGAAATCTGTAGAGACATGCAAATGTCAAAACGCACAAAAATTTTCGCTACAATTTGAAGTTCTGGAAATGCTGTGCCGCAGGAATATCGTCTCATGGAAAAATGTGCCGCGATATAAGAAAGGTTGAGAAACTCCGCCCTAAGCTGTACCAATCTTGGTATTGTTTCATGAACCTTTTCGTTCTCCATTATTTCATTTACTCGCCATGTTTGTTTGTTTTTTTTTTTTTTTCTTCACCATCCTCCCAAAGTTAACTCAACACTATTGAAGCGTTGTACGACGACTTACCCTTCAATAAGGCTCAAGTGCAACACATGTAAGACTCAGAGGTTCAACGAGCAAACTTGTTTTTCCACTGCCATATAATAATTCAGAGATGATCTATGGTCCCAAATACAACACATTCTAGACTCAGAGGTTCGACATGCGAACTTGTTCTTACACTGTTATGTAGAAACTCAAGAAAGGTGACTTATAGACACAAATACAACATGGCAACAAAAACGCTAAATTAATAGGTATCGTTGGACGCTACAATTCGCAGCTCTAAAACCCATCTGCGAGTTTAGTGCAACGCCACCAACACCAAGCGTGTGTTCATTCACACATATCACCGACAACATTGTTCTTCACAATACTATGGTTACGAGCCCTCAGATGACCAAGTTGACCCACTCAACTTCTCCAGACCTCGGACAGAGCAGCCTCTCTACCACCGCAACTAAGGGCTTGATCAGACGCCCGCATTGAATTTGTGAGACAAACTCTATGCAGTCCCAGACCGGTAGGTCTCTACATGAATGGTTCTGCCAACCATAAAGATCTTGGCCGCCAGGTGGATGCGTCACAGCTAAGCCCATGTTGAAAAAAGGTTCTGCGACACAACTGATTATGGGATAACACCCGAAAGTACTCTTGTATAAGCATTTGATAAAGTAGATTTATACAATTGGAAAACCCTTTTTCAATATTAGTTCTCTACTTACACCGCACTCACTCGTTATGAGTTCCGATAATAAGCCCATGTGCCGCAATGGCGTCCTGTCTTCCTACTTGAGTCACAACCAAAATCTCGCAACTGTACTTATGCAATGAGATATTCCCGGAAGTTCCAAAACCTCATTGTCTCCAAAGGTTTATCATTTTCCTTACCCGAACCGAAATATAAACAGAATGGGAGGTCTAACAAAGAAACAGCATCATTTTAGATATCTTGACGAGTGATTTCTACGCCAACCAATAGGCCTGGAGTAATAAGTCAGTGATGTACTCGTATCTTATAATAAATTTGATAAGAAATAATTTTTCTTTGAAACTTTTTTCTCTACAATGCGTAGTTTTTGAGAAAATTATAAAAAAGTCGGAAAAAATGCTTCGAAAGTAACAAATAGAAAGGCGGGTGTTCCTTTTAGGAAATTCCATGAGGAACAACTTTTGTTTGAAACTTTATCGAAAACTGCACAAAACCACAAAACTGAATTTTTAGGGGAACGGTGGTCACAAAGGGAGTTTACGGGAGGAGGGGCGCTGTGGACTCTTTAGTATTTTATTCAGGTGGTTTTTCTGACCACTTTCACGAAAAGAAAAGCACTGTCGCAATCATGTCCAGCTAGAGCCCTGGTTTTACCTAATTTGATTGGACCAAACTCTCGGGACAAGAATATAGTTTGCGAATAGGTAACGAAATTTGGGATAATGATTATTATTGAATTATTAAAAGGAATGATTAGCTGATCATCATCTTGTCCCAAAAATTCGGTCATGATCGCCGAACTTTTTTCTGAGTGCTCCATGTGGAATACAACAAATAATCACGTCATGTACATACGATTGGTTTATCTTTGAAATTTAAAAGATGCAAAAGATTCGCTCTGTTTGTAAAAACGAGTGAAGCATTGAGAGGGTATCCGTATAAAAAGCTTCCGTCAACCTTTTTTATTTTTGCATTCACGAATCTCAACTTTATTTTCTTGGAATTGTATAATATTTTACGACAATTTCAACACACTTTGTGTCAGACGGTGTCCGAATCAAGCGATCTCATCACGATCTGTATAATATGAAGAAAAATGTTCACAGAAATTAACGAGGAAACCACGGTTGCTGACATTAAACATGGCGTCTTGCCATTTCCGTAAAAATTACGCCCATAATCAATTTTTCTTTCAATATTCTGCTTCGTTAAAACTGTCGATTTATCGCAAAATTTATTACTGCACCTTATATATCGACTTCTCTTTTACATTTTTCGCTTTTTAACGGCTCTTTTTTCTTCTCCCGTGACTAACTGAGTGGCGTCCTTTTTACAAATAATTTTTTAATTTTTGATTCTACGTCAGTCGAGTATTTCTAACGTGTTTTTATTGTTTCTTTTTCATTTGTGAAAAACCGTGTTGACTATTTTTAATGAAAAATTCGCGATATCATTTTTCAATATTACAGAAACGTCGACTCGTCGATTCTGAAGTTTGGTTAAAACCGATCAAGACGTCTTTTGACCGTTTGACGAATGCGGGATTCCTGACTTTGAGATGATTTTAGCTCCATCTATTCCAATATTCGATCTATAAAGCGAACTTTAAAAGTAATTGCTGCTAAAAATTCTTCAACTCAAAAATAAATTATAGTCATCATCAATTTCAATTCAGCTCAATTTTGAATTTCTAATGATTTAGTTATCGTATATTAGCAAGATGAGGCGTGCCTCACTCGTGTTTACGTCAATACATTTTTTTTTTTTTTTTTTCAGGCATTTCTCCTCTTTCAGAATTCGAGTACTCTTTATTTTTTTCATTCATTCTTATGCATTTCTTGACAACTTAATTTTGTAACACTTTTTCGTATTACGTAGTATTTTAAGATAGAAATTATTAGAAATTCCCAATTGATTATTTGTGAATCAGTATGGAATTGAAAATAACTTTAGGGAAAAGATAAATAAAAATCAATCGTAAGGGAAACCCCGTAGTATTCTCCAAATTCTTGCAGCCTCCCTCATGAGTGAATAGTCGTTTTGTAATTCAGTCGTCCACTACAGAAAAACAGCCTTCAGATCTTCGTCTTGGATACTATGGTGGTGCGGTGTAAAGAAAAGAGAACAGAGGAGTACAAATATGACTAATGGAGACAAACGTAGACCCAATGAGGGTGGAGGAAGATGATTTAGGACAGAGGAGGAAAAATGAGTACAGATAAAAACGAACGAAACTAAATGAAGGACAATTAAAAACATGCATTGGAGGACAAATTCAGACGAGAAGATTAATGATTCTCTCTTTCGGGAAAAAAATTGAGTTATGGATATAACTTCTTTTCATCGACTACATAAGCGTTGGGCCGGGTATAATGAAGGTTAATGATACAAGTACCAAAATAGCGACGAAGGTCAAAATTTTTCTAAAGCCCTACGACGTCATCAGCTTGTGACGATATTTTTGTCCTCTTCTGTAGCCTATTATAGTATATGTCTAGTATAAAGAAAGCCTAGTATGGGGGCAGGATAAGTCAATTAACCTGGTATAAAATATATGAAGCCCTGTACATTAATGAGACTATTCTGATGTACCGTATGTTGAGCTGCTATGGTGAAGGGTAAGGTAACAGGTCCCAAAGCAGCAAAGATCAAAATTTCTCCAAGTCCCTATAACGTCATTTTTTTGACACGAGTTTTAGAATGATCCCGCCCTTAAGACATATCCATGTGAAAAAAATAGAAAGCTGCATCTTTCTACCGGTTCCAAGATCACGTTTTATTTCATCTGGATATATTCAGCATCTTATTGTTGCATTTCTGTAAAGACATTTGGCAAAGGTGAGGATTACATGTACAAGCTATAGTCAGAGCCTAGGTAAGTCTCGTATAAGCTACTATGAAAGCCCCATGCAGACTATACTAAACGTAACATAGAGTATACTAGGATCATCATACAGATTCAGCACACCTAATGCCATCCTAGTACATATATTATTCCTATGCCTCGTACAAAGCCAAGCTAGCATGATGATATTCCGTATCAGGTTATACTATTCCTAAGGGTTAGATAAGCCTGAGGAATGCATATGGTCGACCTTACAAGGTAGTCATCTCAGACCCAAACAACAAGAATCAGGTGTCAAACGTCATAAGAAGACCAGATAGTACAATGACCAGGAATGAAAAGGAAGCTAATGAAACTTTACTACAGGCTAAATTTGCAAGTGCACCATACATGATCTTTTGCAGACTAAACATAGGACAGAGGAAATTAAAAAGAAGAATTGAAAAATTATATACGAAAATTAAACAATAGATCTGCACATGGTATCAACCACAAAGTTTTGAAAGTCTTCAATATCAAACATCCTCAAGTACCGCCTGACCTATACAATGCATGCCTGGTATGGAGTATATTTCCGGATGTATGGAAAATAGGAAGACTTGCCTTGATATCGAAGAACAGAGGAGACCCACACTGCCCAACATAATATAGACCCTTGACTCTACTCCCTACACTGGGAAAGTTGCTTGAAAGATGTATCTCCACCCGTATAAGTCACTGCACTGATCAGAAGATATCAGATACACAGTATGGCTTCCGTATTGGACGCAGTTGTGAAGACTGTGTAGTGGCTGCGGTCAAGAGCATAGGGAAAATGCGCGAGGCTGCAAAGTTTGTAACAGCGGTATCATTGGATATTAGTGGCGCTTTCGACAATGTCTACTATTCACACATAATCGAGAGCCCGAAGAAATATGTAGTCCCAAATTATTTGGTAGAAATTATGCATAATTATTGTATAGGTCGAACCAGGTATGGAGTAACACACCATCTAGAGCGTGGATGCCCTCAGGGAAGCGTCATAGGCCCTCTCCTATGGAATATCAGCTATGACCAGATCTTGACTTGGGTAAAACACTTTGCATATGCTGACGACACGCTATTATTAATCGCAGCAAACACACAGGTTGAACTGAACAAGAAAATAAAAAGCAGCATTGAAGACATCAATAAAGACCTTGCAGTGTGTGGACTTCATCTGAACATCACAAATACAGAAGTCATTGTATTTGGCTGGGTGGAGAATAATGTGCCACTTGTCGTGGATGGGAATATCATCATACCAAAGACAGAAATGAAGTACTTGGGTCTATGGCTAGATAGGAATATGACGTGGGAAACGCACATGAAGAAAATGTGGGAGAAAACGATGAAGATGATCCCAAAAATCCTAGCGATAGCGAGGAACACATACGGATATCACACAAAGGCGCGAAGAACAATACTGGACGGGACAGTTGACGCCTATATAAGATATGCAAGTGCAGCATTTGCATATAGACTCACAGTAAAAAGAGTAAGTGACTACGTTGACAAAATACACCGACGTATGCTACTTTGCTATGGTCGTCTCTCTAGAATGGTGACATATATGACTGCAAGTGCAGTATGCAACTGGGTGCCACTCAAGTATGAAATCACAGCCCACGCTGTGGCTTATTCGGTAAAGAAAAAGACAAAATTATCTGTTGAAACAGCCACACAAGTTTGATACCATGAGCCAGCTATGGAATGCAATGGGCGTGGAGGCCATGAAACTCTGGAGGGAAGAATAATATGTGAAAGACTCCGAAGGTAAATGGAGGTCGCAGGTCATAAAAGAACCTGGAGTGCAATCGGAACCCAACTTCTGGCTTAACCAAACAATAAGTGGACATGGCGCATTTGGCACATACCTAATGAAACGCAGAAGAAACGCGATATGTTTCTGTGGAAAAGAAGAACAACCGCCCGAATACATTTATGTACGCTGCAGCCTATATGCCGAGAACAGACCAATGCAATTGAATATAGAAGAGAAGGATACTCGGATGTACCTAATTAAAACAACAAAAGCGCTTTAGGAAGATGAACGACAGGCCAAGAGAAGACAAATAAACCGCATAAGCTTTTTTTTCCTTCTCCCTTTTCCCTCTCTTTTCCAGCCTCGACACCCTCTTCGATATGCACCAAATGCACGTAAGCGGGGTGCCCGAGGTATTTTCATTTAAAAAAAAAGATAAGCCTACTTAATTTCTAGTATAAGGCTAGCAAGGAAGTAGTTTACTCCATGAGGTCTGAAGAATCTCAGTATATTTCTAACTAGGCTCTGGGCCTAAATAAGCCTAGTTTAAGCTTAATTCCTAGTATCAAGCCAGTATGAAAATTGTATATTCTATAGTGTCGTCATCTTGAACCGAGGGGTAGCATTGTAAAATTCACATTCTGTCCTGAGATTTCAAATTAGGTGAGGTGAAACATATCAATGTTAATACGAGCAGAGATGAGAAGTTTAAGCCAGTCACAGCTTAAGTCAAAGTTTGAGCTTATTTTTGAACAGCTTTTGAGCGGATAAAAAGTCAATCATTCACAGTTCATTAAGCGCAAAGCCAGTCAAAAAGGAAGCGCTGAATCCGCTCAATTAAGATATTCATTTTCCAAAAAAAAGAAAGAAGAAAAAAAATGTAAATAATATTTCAAATTGGAGGCTGGTATCCTCTACAAAAATAACGAAGCTCCAATTCTCCTGATTGTTTCAAACCAAGTTTTTTCAGAGACCAAAAGCCAAGACAGACACAAACTAGAGAATAGGACCTTCCACCATTCCGACAGAGCCCCAATTCTCTTGTTTCAAGCTGAATTTACCCAGTCATTGATAAAGTAAGATGAACACAAACTGGAGAATAGGTACTTCCGAGAGTACGACAAAGACCCAATTCTCCTGATTGTTCCAAGCTAAATTTTTCTGGAAGATCACATGAACAGGTTGGAGGATGGTGTCTTCCACAAATATAACAAAACTCAAATTCTCCTGATTGTTCCAAACTGAGTTCTTTTAGAGACCAAAAGCCAAGATAGACACAAACGACTGAACGAGGGAATGGGTATCTTCTACCATCATGACAGAGTCCCAATTCTCTTGTTGCAAGGTAAATTTACCAGCCATAAAGTAATATGAACACAAACTGGGGAATATGTACTTCCGAAAGTACTACAAAGACCCAATACTCCTGATTGTTAAGTTTCTTGGTATAATATAATGTCGAAAAAATAAGTCAAAAGCTGAAAAGCTAATGATGAGCAAAAAAAGCCGAAGCTAAGCTGGTGGAATTTAAAAAAAACTTAACCTTAAGCAAAAGTTTGAGCGCTTTGCAAACCGCTTCTCATCTCTGAATACAAGTGAGGCGTGCTTAGTCAAATTACCTATGGCAATCATGATTTCTCAACCTTTCTTCTATTTTTTTCATCGTCACCTAGACTCGCCCATTTCAATCTCCTTCTGGGTGTCCATATTTCTATGTCATGTAACTTTTGCTCTGAAGATAACCTGACCAGGAATGGAAAGCTTAAGCCATTAATGGCTTAAGTCAAGTTTTCAGTCAATGTTTTGCCGTTTTTTGTTAAGCCTAAAGTCAGTCGATCGTTTTTTCCGTTATTAGCTTAAAGCCAAATATCAGCCGAAAGCCAATTTCATTGGCTTAAAATAAAAGCGCTTAAGCCTCCGCACAACAAGAAAAAAGTTGGAAGCGGGAAGCCGTGAAGCAGCCGGCAACCGGTAGCTGGCCATTTTATCTTAATAATTCAAGAGTATGCTTCACACAGAAAAAATACCCAAAAATATAGGTCGCGGGGCGACTAATAACTGTTCACAAAATGAATCAATAGTCATGAAATTTTTTGTGTTTGACACAGGTCTAAAATGTATTTATAACTTATCAAATCATTTAGAAGCCTCGCTATCAACGATTGAAAATGCTTGAAATATACCTCGTTGATAATTCTGATTCTGAATTAATTAGACTTGTATCAAACACTCATCCAACTTTCTGAAAAAATTTCATGACAATTAATTCATTTTGTGAACAGTTATTTGTCGCCCCGCGACCTATATTTTTGTATATTTACGCGTATTTTTTCTGTGTAAATCATACCCTTCATGTCGAACGCTTCACTTTCAAATGATGAATCATGATGAACCCACATCAAATTTTGAAATGATAAGAAAAGGTGGCAGTTTTTCATTGGCTGAAGTTGAGCCAATCTATATTGGTCTAATTAAGCCAATACATTGACTCAAGTTGGACCAATGGATTGACTTAACTTCAGCCATGAGCCAAACTTCAGAAGCTCATCCGTGGCACAAAATGAACGCTTATATTTTAAGCCGTTATCCGCAATCAGCTAAAAGCCAGTTTTAAGCCAATGACAATTGGCTTTCCATCCCTGAACCTGACTTTCCATTACCTCTGTTTCATACTCCGCTCTCCAAAATCGACGTATTTCCTTCAATGTACCTCTCAATCATATCCTCTGTTTTCTATGTCGTAACTCTGAAACAGTTTCTAACTCCCTCGACACGCTTATTGCTGCTGATTTTCAACTTGTACATGCACATAACAATGTAATTCTGCGAGCTGATGACCCATGTGAGCAATCACGTGTTGTGTACGTAATAAACTGATGTCATTTTTTCTCTATTTGAAAATTTTTGCCGATAAGTAATAGATGAAGATATTGGCAAAAGCGATAACAATATCATTATTGCGTAGCCAATAATTTTTTTTTCCATCTTGTTAGCTAGGTTCCTTTTTATCAAGTACTACCGTGGTTACAATGAACTATTCGAGCGTCGTGACGTCATTAAGACAAAATACTCATTCATTTCGTCCAATTTTTTGGGCAATAATTTCCACACTTACATGTATGCAGTTTAATTAATATATTTTTTCTTCCGGTTTGCTGAGTAATCGATTTTTTCTCCGGTATATCATAGTACAATAAAATAAGAAATTGAGCTTTTTTTTTAGCTCAATTGTATCGATTAAGTGCGAGGTAGAAAGGATTGATCTGATTTTTTCAGTTGGATTTCATTACATATTGAAATTTTTTCAAAATTGATGTGGGAGGAATATTTTTTTACATACAATTATTTATTCATTTTATTTAACTAACCTACACTTTGTTTAAGTTGAGAATACTGACGTCACGAATTATAAAGAAGTGTTGGTGTGTTGTAAAAATATCGTTATTCCTCTCACTTTTTGGTTCGATAGATCTGCGTTTTTACTCTTGAAATGAACAGACTACACTTATAGTTCAATGACATCGCTACTTTTGTCGCACCTTCTGAATAAAATATCGTATGGCGTTCCTGAAATCACACCGAAATGTCAAAATAGTCGCGTGAGCCACTAAACGTCGGTCTAGTTTTTGAATTCGGTGAACCATATTTAGAACCAATTTCGTTTTCCCGTAATTCATTTTGTGAATATCACGCGAAAAAAATTCTTTTTAGTAGAAAAATCGCTGTTCGTGCAATTTGCTGCCCTCAGTTTTGCCTCACGTACAGAACTTCATTCTTGTCAGCTATTTTTTTACTTTGCTGCACCAATCGCATAATATACTATTAGTTTTTTATTTTTCTGCTGAATTTGAAAATAGCTTGTATATTAATTGGTGTTCGAAGAACACAGTGAACATTACCTATTTTTTGTTGAAAGAACAGAACTTCTAATGTCCTGTTGCTACCTTGATTACCTATCATTTACTGAAGTTGAAATTAGTAGATCATGATCTCAAAATTTGCGCGCTGTCATTTAAAAATTTTATCTACAGAATTTTAAACAAAAGAAATTACTTGTTTGATTTTATAAATTGAAGTATGACAGGATCATCTTGAGAATTTTGAGTCGGTCAACGACCTACCAGAGTGACTGATATCAACCTGCATGGATAATGGATACGCACCAAAAATACTGAACAACTCCAGCCTCTGTGATCAACTTCCTTTTGTTATCACTCGAGCATCGCCCCTTGTATCGATTCAAAAGATCATGAAAGTGAAATGGTTACTGGAAACAAAATCTCAAGATTGATCTTCGTACTCGTGTAAATCGTGAAATTCATAATATAATTTATCTTCCTTTAAACAATTTTTCACAATTTTCAGGAGAGACTCGACGCTCTAGGTTGACTTGAGCTAATGAGTTTGAGGATGAGATAGGTCGAGGAGATCCCTAAGCTTTGATAGTGCGTCCGTTGACTTCTTTACCTAAGGTTAAGAAGGTGTCAGCAACTTCGGACTGTTGGTGATTCGGGGTCCGTCCTAAGCGACTACTTGTGAGGCCTTTGCCAGTGCAAAAGAATCGATTCTCACTCGTGTTCTTGGGTGAAGGTTCGGTATTTCGCTAGGCATGCCTCATTCGATCCTAGTTCACAAACTGGAGCAGTTGTTCTCGCGAAGTTCCAAAGCAAGCTTCCGAGTTAACGTGCTTTTCCCATCTTGGTCCTTTTCATTTCGAGGCGCTGCATTACTTTTCTGCCCTGTCAGGGGAATAGAGCAACTTAGTTCAACAAAGGATCATTTACTACACCGTACCTGGAATATTGCTACGTTAGTAGCAATTCACCCCGATATTTAGCATCAGCTCTCTTTTGTAAATGGACGTCTGTTGTCGGTACATATGTTTGGTGGTTGGTGAGGCCGTATTACATTGCGTCCAGGAGGTGTGATACATTCGAGGAAGGACCTTTTGGGAAGTTGATGGTTGCTGCAGCATTTGTCAGTCTCAAGGTATCCTTTATGAGCACAGATGCAGATTTCTGCTATATTGTAATTCATTTTGCCGGAGTTTCCTAGTTAACAATGGTCTACCAACAAATACAGAAATGTCGCCGGACTCATCGATACCTTCCTTTCCTTGTTGCCTGCTCTCATCAATGACGATCCCAGGGAGAAGGCAGGCCTACCCTTTGGCCCCTTAGCCTGTCCTTCCAAGTCTCAGCCTACCTGACAATCCAAACTTTTGGTTGGCCTACTTCGGGCAAAATTCTTATGGCCGTCACTGGCTCTCATTGTACACAGTAGAATCCTTGTCTGTAAAGTGACAAGGTGAGTAAGGAGGTTTCTTTTCGGCTCGAGGCTACTAGTGTGATGTTCCCTGCGTGTGAGGATCGATAACCCACAACTTCCTATTCTTCCCTTACGTCTTTTCTTTGGGTTGTCCGTACTGCAGCTAAGAAGAACTGTCCGTCACAGCTTCATCATCCTTCCCCCCCCTCCGCTCTCTAGGATCTGCCGCGATACTCCTCCGCACTCTGATATAATCCAACTCCTTGCCACATCTTTTCTTCCTCTCATTGATCAACTATTTTTTCCCTCCCTTCTCCCCCTTCCCACAACATTGTAACCACATGAACATAATCACAAGACGTCGAGCTTCATATGTAACGCTCAATTCACGTAATTGCTCAATACGCGTAATAAGCAAACGTGCTGCTCATTACACGTATTGTGCAAAGTTGCTGTCCATTACACGTAATAAGCATGCGGAATTGACCAATGAGAAGCTGATTTGATTGTAAAATAATGGTATTTTCATTTTACTTGGAATACTTCAAAAAATCATTATAATGTAAATTACTTTCTATTATCACTCAAGGAGATGGTCATTACTTTCTAAATTCAAAATTTTATTTTGAGATACTTATCGTGATTGTCACAACTTCTAGACTGGTGGACAAATCATGAAAATGACTAATTTTTTCATTCCAACATTATTTCTCGAGACATTGGGGCAACCTTCGGTTATGAGAGTAAAAACACTCGCTGAATTCGAATTTCATGGTTGCCAAGTCGAATTCTTCTTATGGCCCAAATCCAAGATGGCGGCCAGACTCATTTCATTTCTGTTTCAAGGTAAAACAGAAAGTTGTAATTTTTTTTTTTTTTGGGGGGGAGGGGGGTTTGCTGGTCTACAGAATTGGATCTTCAAACTCTTCTTGACATATTGGAAATTGGTCAGGTTAAAATCACAGAGCTTTCTCCCAACTGCATTATACACTATCAAAACAAAGCATAATTATGTACCTCAAAATTAGCCTGTAGAAATAAGATGAACTGTAAAATAAGGAGGATTATTTAAAATTGTAGCTCAAATAACTTTATTGATAAAGAATCATATTTCATAAAGGAAAAAGAACTAATAACAGACAAGCATGTTTGTGAGAACATGACCACAGGACCCAAGTATCTCTACTTTTGCTTCCCAGGCCAGTTCATGGTGGTCGTTTTTGATTTTCCCGAGTCAAAAAACCATAGAAACGATACCCCACACTCTAGCATTATATTGCCAATAAATTTGGCCTTGATTTGACCCAAATTTGGGTCCTCATCTTGGCTGTATGTGATCCTAATATCTCAAGTAGAGGTTGAAGATCCAATTCTGAACACCAGCAACGCCCCCCCCCCCCAAAAAAAAAAAAAAAAAAAAAAATCACAACCTTCTTTTTTACCTTGAAACAGAAATGAGATGAGTTTGGCCACCATCTTGGATTTGGGAATGAGGCAAAATTCGACTTGGCAACCATGAAATTCGGATTCAGCGAATGTTTTTACCCTTATAACCGATGGTTGCCAATTATGTCTCAAGAATAGAGATGCATTTCAAGAAGAAGTCCACCTGTCTATTTGGCCTGCATGGCATGCAGAATTGCATACTATGTCATTCTTTACGAATGCTTATCGATTGCTCTGACCCACCAACGATATCCCTTCCAGTCCCCACTGAACCAAGCCGAACCAATTCGGATTGGTTCATAAGGGTGCTCAATACGCGTAATGGGCAGCTAGATTGCTGCCTATTACTTGTAATAGGCAAAAAAATATTGTTAATTACGCGTAATAGTCCAGTAAAATTAGCCATTGTAATAAACAATAAATGGTACAGAAGCGAAATTTGGAAAAGTTGTTAAGAACCTTCTTGTGAATCTTTTCCCAAGTTCCCCCAACATTCCGAGTGGAGCTTTTCCCCCCAGAGGGCTGCAAAGGGGAAATTTTTTAGTTTTCCAGCTCTAATTCGCGAAGAAATGATTTTAGAGGAAAAATGTTCAGATACTAATTGTTCCTTGTAAAATTTTCTATAAAAAAGCTCTCTATATATTTTTTCTATAAATGCACTGTTACGCCGCTACAGCGCGTGACAAGTGAACACCTCTTGCTACTCCGTATGTGAGAATGTAGATCAAGTATACCACGCGACGCGAGTCACCTATTACATTGTTTTCGTTGGTACCAGTAAGTCGTAGATAGGAATTATTGTAAAAAAAAATGAATAATGATAAGTAAGAAAAGATAAATTTTATTTTAATCCTTTGTGAACTCAAAAATTTTCAATTGTACATGCTTTTGTAACTGACTCTTTCTACTTGTAAGTATTGAAAAAGAAAAAGATTGGAAAATAGAAAATAAATTATGGTATTGATCATAAAGTGTCGATGTCCTCTTAAAATAGTAGATGAAGAATCTATACCCAACCACATCAATTTGTTCCCAGGCCACTCGACGCGCAGAAACAATAATACGCATTTTTGTATGGTAGAACGCAATGTGCTGCGTAAATCAATGTCAATTATACAGAGTAGTAAGAGGTGTTCACTTTTCACGCGCTTTAGCGGCGTTACAGTGCATTTACAGAAAAAATATGTAGAGAGCTTTTTTGTAGGGAATTTTACGAGGAACAATTTTTGTTTGAACTTTTTTTCTCTAAAATCGTTTGTTTGCGAATTAGAGCTAAAAAACTGAAAAATTCCTCCTTTGTACTCCCTGGGGGAAAAGCTGCACTCGGAATGTTGGGGAAACTTGGGAAAACACTCATGAGAAAGTTCCCAACAACTTTTCCAAGTTTCGCTTCTCTACCATTTATTGTTTTTTTCGACCTTTAAAATGGCTAATTTTACTGGACTATAATGGGCAGCAACTTTGCACATTACGCGTAATGAGCAATTACGTGAATTGAGCGTAACATATACAGCTTAAGGCTTGTTGAAATGAAATTCTAGAAACTTGGAAAAATAGAAAAGTTGATGATTGGATCAACAATAGACACATGAACCGTATCCAGGGATGGGGGGAAGCTTAAGCCATTAATGGCTTAAGTTGAGTTTTAAGTCAATGTTTTGCCGTTGTTTGTTGAGCCAAAAGTCAGCCAATCGTTTTTTTCATCATTAGCTTAAAGCCAAGTATCAGCCGAAAGCCAATTTCATTGGCTTAAAATAAAAGCGCTTAAGCTTGCGCACAACAAGAAAAAAAGTTGAAAGCGGGAAGCCGTGAAGCAGCCGGCAATCGGTAGTTGGCCGTCTTATTTTAATAAACTAATGTCGAGCGCTTCACTTTCAAATCATAAATCATCATGATGAACCCACATCAAATTTCGAAATGATGAAGAGAAGGTGGCAAAGTTTTTCATTGGTTGGAGTTGAGCCAATCTATTGGTCTAATTAAGCCAATACATTAGCTCAAATTGGACCAATTGATTGGCTTAACTTCAGCCAAAAGCCAAACGTCAGAAGCTCATCCCTGGCGCGAAATGATCGCTTATATTTTAAGCCATTATCCGCAATCAGCTTGAAGCTAAAAGCCAGTTTTAAGCCAATGACGATTGGCTTCCCATCCCTGACCGTATCTAGTAAAATAGTGATACTACAAGCGTACGCTCTTCTTGTAGATTTGTTAAATGATCAGTTGGTACATCTAGACGTTTCGTTGTACTCCACCAGGTTTCGCTACTGCCTTTCTTACTTGAACCGCCAAAAAATATTTTGTCACCAATTTACTCGACACATTCCAAAATACTTTTACTTTTTCTCAGAGGAAAAGAAGTTCGGCACTCAAGTTACATTTTAGGAATCTTGTTATTTATCTACCTTCTTGTGTTTTTGTCGTTTAATGATGGCTGCAAAACAAACCCCGTTCAAACGTCGTTCTGTTATAGTTGTTTGCGTTTTTATCGATACCTAATTAAATCATTCCTATTGTAGGTCGCATAACAAACTCAGATAAAGTGTAGAACACTATTTTTTTCAGATAATATTGTCAAGATACGACTTTCTTGGCGTACGTGATTCTTTTCTATTATAATAATAGTCGGGACTAATAGGTATGTGTTTTTTTTTTAATTTTCAGGTACACAACAAGTTAGCAAGACATTCTAATCATTCCAACCATTTCGAAAATTCGTCCTACAAATATTCCACTAAAGCCAATTGAATCTGTAGTGACGAGCGAGGCGGCGAGAAGAAACTACACTTACAGTCGGGCCAAAGAACGTCAGAAAAAGAAACAAATACTCGGTGCTTGGAATCCGAGAACCCACCGTCGTAATCCACCTAATCAACGCGTTGAAAACGAAGTCCGGTGTGCGGAGGAGCGCGGCATGTGCTCACAGCCTGCCGCCGGAAAAATGGAAACACCTCAGCAGTATTGTCTCAGATGGAAGTACCACCATTCCAACTTACAGGCTATGTTTTCGCAGTTATTAGAGCGAGAATGTTTTTGCGACGTGACTCTGGCCTGCGAAGGGAAAACTCTCAAAGCCCACAAAGTGAGTCCTGATTTACTTACTGCCCATGAATGCATTTGTATCCTCATCCTTCATCCTGCCGTCTTGTAGAGAGAAATTTTCACGTTATCTACGTCGTTCAAGATTTTGAAGAACGATACCTAGGTCTTGATGAGCTCATTTTAGTGTTTTCGATGTGGAAGAACCCATTTCATTTTCTGGAAATGTTTTAACGATAGTCACTGTTTTATTATTCACTTTTGCTGACGATCATTGCGGTACGTAATTCACATCAATCGGTGAAATTTAGCAAAGATGTGTTTACGAACTGGTTTTTTGTCGAAATTGTGACTGCGAAATTTCGTCACGGTTTAGGCTGAAAGGGGTCTACGTATTTTGCGTCCGATCACGAGAGTAAAAATTTCGCAATCTCACCCATTTCACGGTATTTCTCAGCTCGTAATTTTTTTTTTTTTTTTTTTTTTTTTCAAGATTTATCAAAACGTACGTTATCTGCTTCATAATTTTGGTGAAGAAATCTAGTCGGAAATTCCGTCATCTATGAATTCGATGTGCATACGTATTCAAGGAATACTGTTGTATAAACAAGTTCGATGTAATAAATTCTTCCGAATATGCATACGTATTATGTATATTTTTTCCTACTGTACACTTCACAACTCCCTCCCGTCCGTCGTATATTCGCTTATTTTCGTTTCCTTCTTTTCCGTCAGTTTTTGAAACGAAAATTCTCTCAAAATTGTTTCAATAATTTTTTTTTCTCAGAATGCCTTGTTTTCGGAATAAAAAATTTAGGTTGATGAACTGGCTATTAAGATTATCTTCATAATCATGTATAGTAAAACTACGTCTTGATGTTGTTTCACTGATTCAGTCTAATGGTGTGTGTCATCATCTTTTTTTATCGTACAAGTAATACTTGTTTTAACGAATCTTTTTCAAATAATTTTTATTCAATTCTCACTGAACAAAAAAAAAAAAAAAATATTAGATTTCGCCGCCGCTGGAGACTCTCTTATCAATCGGGAATTATTTTTTTTAGGTCATGTTATCCGCCTGCAGCACTTATTTTGATTCGATATTTTCGCAATACGAAGAAAACAATCCGATAGTTATTTTAAAGGATGTAAAATTCTCCGATATCAAAGCTTTGGTGCAGTTCATGTACAAAGGGGAAATTAACGTGGATAATGTGAGTATAATGATTGGCATGTATAGTGTGTAAGAATAAAATTTTCCATATGCTGTATCAAACGTTTCTGATGATTTTTGCAGTCTGAATTAACATCTTTGTTAAAAACTGCCGAGGAATTACGAATTAAAGGCCTAGCGGAAGTGTCATGGAGGTCGGATCGAGAAATGGAAGCTATCGAGTCCGGAGACGAAGAAGTAGATCCCAGTCTTCCACAAGCGAAAAGAATAAAATCCGATCCTTATAGTCCAAAATCTGGACAAAATTCAATTAGTACCTCTTTGTTGTCGCGTGATGAACTGAATGTGAGTAAAATAATATTTTACGATGTACTAATAATTACTATCCAATGATGGATTAAAGGAACGAAGAAAGAAATTCTTATATGCGTTGGAAAGAAGGTGGTACAAGTGTGGCGGGAATTATTCTCATGCGCGCACGAAATGAGGTCGTCCGCTGATCACGAGCATCATGAGACTGATTCATGTGAATACACAATGAAAACAAGGAAAGACTTATGGCGTGTATAAAGAGAGCAAGGCACGTGAGTCATATCGTAGCATTTGAAGTGATGTGATAGTAAGAAGGAAAAAATACCATCGAGTTGATTCATTAAAGCTGATATTTTTCCATCGAATTTGAATCTTATAAGATTGCAATGTTTGTTTTTTTTTTTTTCAATTTTTACATTCTTTCGAAATAAATTTCAAAATTAGCTGTTGAAAATATGAGTAGCAACGGCCAATTTCCCTCACTATAAACCTCTGAAAAGTATTAACGATAATTTGGACAGTTGTGTTGATCCCCTTTCACATAAAATCAAAAAGAATTCTTGCTGAAGACCGATTGAGAAAAATATCACAAAATAGCTTATGATATCCACGAAGCAAAACTGCTTATTCTCTCTTGGTTGAATCGATCAAAAAATAATTCGATACTTGCGTTTTCTAGTTGTGATCGATTTTGTACTAATCTTTGTAAATATCTATTGGGTAAAAAGTGTTTTCTCTCTGAGTTACACTTCATCATTATGTTTCCGCTTATCCGTTTACGTCAAACTCGTGTGAAAAAGTATCGAACTCGGTACAAACGTTCGCAAACAAACAATTTGAGCCTAGCGATACCGTCGGAACCCCGTAGGAGCCCCACGATTGCGTACAACCTGACTGAAAGAAGTTGAAACGCATAAGTGCCTGAATTATATTTCTTTTGGTCCGCTATTTGTATGGATTTCTGCATAATTCTAACCACTGAATCCCCCCAATAAATGCTTTAAAAATTCGTCGGACATTTGAGGAAGGAGTGCAGAGAGGTTGGTAACCCTCTCAAAAAAGTAAAATTGAAATTAAGAAATATTCTACTCGTGAGTGGTTCACAAGCTCTCTCGTCCCGTTCATTGACCTTCGTTCTTAGCCTGGTACATAATTAAATTGTAAATCTAGTATACGGTATATTAGGCTGAGTGGCTCCTAGGAGCCTATTATGAGTTACTATGTTAGGCTGAGAGACTCGACACGAGCTTAGATACGTAGTGTAAGCCCATTTTAGGCATGGTATAGAGATTAAACGAATCCGTTCCTTAAGGTTACGGCTATCCATCATAAGCGAAAAAACGAATACTCTAAAGGGAGAGTAAACAAATGCAAACCGCAGAAAATAAAAACGAATTGAGACCTAAGTTCGTTAAATTCCGGTTTTATTCCGATTGTAAGATTACGACTAAGAAACTGGAGAATTATATGAGGGAGAAGTGGATCAGAACGGAGTTGCGAAGATGGTTTGGTAAATTTAATATTGCGACTAGATTAAACCTTTTGGTCCATTCGAGACTCTCCGGTGTGCTCCCCCCCCCCTTGAGTTTGATTACTTTATGCGGGACGTCAATGAAAAGTGTCGGAAGTTTGAGGTGAAGTTGAAGGAGAGGAAAAATAAGAAGTTGTCCTCCCTAATGAAGGTTAATGAGGATGTGGTTGAGGAAGGGGTGAGTGACGGTGTTGTTGTTCACAAATTCCATCCCCCCCTCATAAATAATAGTCAGGTAGTGTTTAATAGTGACGAAACAGCCCTCCTTGAGAAAGGTTTGAAATTCAGTCTGCCTCCCCTTAAGAATGATGAAACCTTGGCGAATGTTGTTGCGGATCTTGCGGTTAAGATTGGTCCTGGTTATGATACCCAGAAAGTCTGTGCTGATTTGGTCCGTAATAACCCCCTCCCTCGCATGAGCAATAAATTGGGAGGAGTCATTCAGGGTTTAAAGAGGAAGATGAAAGAGGGAGATCTAATCGTCACTAAGGCTGACAAGGGCAACGCTGTTGTAGTGATGGAGAGGTCGGCCTATTCTTCCAAAGTCCATGAAGTCCTACAGCAGTGTGGTGCTAAAGAGAGTGGGGATTTCAGCTTTCCTAAGCACGTTAGAGAAGTTAGGAGTGTCATCAACAGGAGTAAGGCTGTTATCAAAACTCCTGCTTTGAAAAAAGCCGTCCTGGTTCCTAACCCCACACCCCCCCTCCTCTACGGGTTGCCCAAAGTGCATAAGAAGAATACCCCGATGCGACCCGTCGTTTCTTTTGTCTCCTCTCCTACCTACCTCCTTGCCAAATTCCTTGACCGTTGGTTCAAGAATCGCATTGATTTTGAATCTCCTCATTCGGTCTTGAATTCGGCCTCTTTAACTGACGTCCTCAAGGATGTAAGCCTTCCCCCAGGAACGACCATCTGCTCGTTTGATGTTGTTGGTTTGTTTCCGAATATTCCTAAGGCTGCTACTATCCAGCGGATGGGTGAGCTACTCATCAGTGCCAACATTCCTCACAATGAGTTTCAGGAATTTTTTGATCTCCTGAATACTTGCTGGTCCCCTAACTTCTGTAAATTTGAAGGGAAATTTTTCGAGTTCCCTGAGGAAGTAGGGATCCCTATTGGATCACCTCTAGGCTCTCTTATCTCCGAAGTTTTCATGTCTAAGTTTGAACTTGACCTCTTTTCCTCGAACCAGGTGTTACTTAATCATATTCACTACTGGCACAGGTACGTTGATGACGTTCTATGTACCTGGACTGGTCACCCAGATCTCCTTGGTGAGTTTCTGAGGTATCTCAATTCCTGGTACCCTTCCATCAAATTTACGTTGGAAATAGGGGTATTTTCCATTAACTTTTTGGATTTATCGATCTCTATTGTAGACGGTATCCACAAGTTTGGAATTTACAGGAAAGATACTACGACCGATGTTTTAGTCCACGGTGGTTCGTTCGGTCCTGTTGCTCATAAGATGGCTGCTTTTCATAGCCTAGTTCACAGACTGACTCGTATTCCGTTGAGTCAATCTGCTTATAAGAAAGAATTACTTACTATAAAACACCTGGCTAGAGCGAATGGAGTCAATGTCGACGTTGACGTGATGGTTCGGAGGAAAGTTACGAGGAGCCTTCTTGATTCCACCACCTCCCTCCCCCGAGACACGATCCGTGATCGCCGTTTGCGTTGGATCAGTCTCCCTTTCCTGGGGAATTTCTCCCAGCAATTGGGTCGGGCCCTTCGCCCGTTTGGTTTCAGACCTGCGTTTTACAACCATACCACAGTCAAGAGGTTGTTTGTGAGACTGAAGGATCCCATACCGGTTGATGAGAGGAGTGGTGTTTATAAGATGGAATGTGAGGATTGTGGAGGCTTTTATATTGGTGAGACCAGCCGCCAGATGAAAGTTAGAGTAGCTGAGCACCTGAAGTCTTGGAAGAAGGGACGCTTAGGGGAGTCAGCTTTCGCTGATCATTTGATTAACAGTGGCCACAGTTTCCGCGAGGGATCCGAAAAGCTCCTCCATAAGGAGAATTCCTACCGTAAGCGTATCGCCCTTGAGAATATAGAGATAATGCGTCACCTCAACACTGACGGTATCACTATACTCAACTCGTACATTCCGGAAGATGGCTTGATCGAACAGGTTTATGATTCACACCGTGATTTCTCGTTCGGACGATCTTAATACCTCTTCCTTCTCATTCGTTCGTCAGTTGCTTTCATTTCAGGTCTGAAGATGGTTGTTTAACCGAAAGCGCTCCCTTCGTTTTTATTTTCTGCGGTTTGCATTTGTTTACTCTCCCTTTAGAGTATTCGTTTTTTCGCTTATCATGGTATAGAGACCTTTTACTGTTATAGCAAAGCGTAGCTCTTCTAGTTTGAATAGTTCAACATAGGCCTCATATAAACGTTGTATACTATCAGCTACAAGCTCAGACACTAATATAGGTCTAGTTTTGGTGTATCAGGCCTCTTCAACTTTAACAGGGAACCTGTTTTATCGGGGGGTTTTTCAGAAAAAACGTCTGCCGTCCGACCGGCCGAAAAAGCTCGGAGCTTGGAAATTTTCTAAATCCCTCTCCTATCATATGAAGCTTGAGAGCCGGGTCGGTTGATGACGTCATAGGTCGGCCTTGTGACGTCACAATCTGATGACGTCCAAGATCAGTTTTCTTACAAGCCGCCCCCCCCCCCCATCATATATAGCTTGGAGGCGGGGCCTCTGACGTCACAATCTACATTTTTCAGATCCCACGTTTACCATAAAACGAGTACCGCTCGTTCAACTCCGTTACAGATTAAACGAATCCGTTCCTCCAAGTTACGGTTAGAAAGGACGAATACTCCGAAGGGAGAATAAACTATGCAAACCGCAGCCGTGAGTTTTCGCATTCAGCGGCTTCTTCTTCCCACCTCTGTGGGTCTATACCGCATACTTTTAGGGTCCATTTTCTGACCTTTCTTCTAGCTCTGACTAAAATATCATCTCCGGCATTCCGGAGTCGTTTATTCGGTATACGTGTCCCAGAGTCTTGCTTCACAATTCTGCTCTCAATGTTGGTGTTGACCCTGCAACTTCTGTATTTGAATCTCGCATGTAGTCCTGTCAACGAATGTGCTCAATTCGTCAAGAATTCTCTGTTGTATCGCCTCCAAGATTCCTACATACCTCCTGTGTGGTATCGAGTGGATGCGATTCTCTAGGTGACGACTCGACATACCGAAAAATGATCGAAGAGTAAATAAATTAATTGCAAAAGCTGCAGAATAAAATAAGGCGCGAGTGCTTTCGCGATAAGACCATTATCAAGCGAAGGAAGAAAGCGACTGGATGAAATACGATCAACAACAAGAAACACCAGCGAGATCAGGACTGATGTAGCGAGTTATGACAATGTGAGTCATACTCATACACTAATCAACCCTTCGTCGGGTATGTACCTGTTGAGAACAGTTACGTTATCACTATTCAGGTGACACATTATTTCGATTTTTTCAAGCGCGAGCCGTTTGAAGTACGACTTCTCTCTGTGCAGAAGGATTTCTGAGACCTACGTGAAACTGTGACCAGTGGTAATCCTGTTTCCCCAAATTTCTTTTTCTCCGAGCTTTCTTGTGTTGAGCCACTCTTTTTTTGAGCTGGCGACCGGTCTCACCTATATAAACTCCATTAGAGTCCTTGCAGGCTATCCTGTACATACACTTCACTCTTTTTCATCGGCGGGACACGATCCGTTAACCTTCACTCTGTCGTAGGATTGTATTTGTAGAACGCAGGGCAAAACCCAAAAAGGTGAAGAACGCGGTCTAATGAACGCGAAAGGACGAATACTCCGAAGGGAGAGTAAACAATGCAAACCGCAGAAAAAATATAAGACGACGAGCGCTTTCGAATGAAAGCAACTGACGAACAGAAAAGAAGAGCAAGGTATTAAGATTGTCCAAACGAGAAGTCACGGTGTGAATCATAAACCAGTTCGATCAGGCGATCTTCCGTAATGTACGAGTTGAGTACAGTGATATACCGTCGGTGTTGAGAGAGCGATGCGCTTACGATAGGAATTCTCCTTATGGAGGAGCTTTTCGGATCCCTCGCGGAAGCGTGGCCATTGTTTATTAAATGATCAGCAAAAGCTGACTCCCCAAAGTGTCCCTTCTTCCAAGACTTCAGGTGTTCAGCTACTCTAACTTTCATTTGGCGGCTGGTCTCACCAATATAAAAGCCTCCACAATCCCCACATTCCAACTTGTATACACCACTCCTCTCATCAACAGTTATGGGGTCCTTCAGTCTCACAAACAAACCTCTTGACTGTGGTAGGGTTGTAAAACGCGGGTCTGAAGCCAAACGGGCGGAGGGCCCAACCCAATCGGAGGGAGAACTTCCCCAAGAAAGGGAGACTGATCCAACGCAGACGACGATCACGGATCGTGTCTCGGGGGAGGGAGGTGGTGAAATCAAGAAGGCTCCTCGTAACTTTCCTCCGAACCATCGCGTCAACATCGACATTGACCCCATTCACTCTGGCCAGGTGTTTTATTGATGAGTAACTCTTTCTTGAAGGCAGACTGACTCAAAGGAATACGAGTCAGTCTGTGAACTAGGCTGTGAAAAGCCGTCATCTTATGAGCAACAGGACCGAACGAACCACCGTGGACTAAAACATCGGTGGTAGTATCTTTACTGTAAATTCCAAACTTATGGATACCGTCTATTATAGAGATCGATAAATCCAAAAAGTTAATGGAAAATACCCCTATTTCCAACGTAAATTTGATGGAAGGGTACCAGGAATTGAGATACCTCAGAAACTTACCAGGAGATCTGGGGGACCACTCCAAGTACATAGAACTTCATCAACGTACCTGTGCCAATAGTGATTACGATTGAGTAAAACCTGGTTCGAGGAAAAGAGGTCAAGTTCAAACTTGGACATGAAAATTTCGGAGATGAGAGAGCCTAAAGGTGATCCAATAGGGATCCCTACTTCATCAGGAAACTCGAAAAATTTTCCTTCAAATTCACAGTAGTTGGGGGACGAGCAAATATTCATAAGATCAAAAAATTCCTAAAGCTCATTGTGAGGAATATTGGCTTTGACGAGTAGCTCACCCATACGCTGGATCGTAGCTGCCTTAGGAATATTCGGTAACAAACCAACAACATCAAACGAGCAGATGGTCGTTCCCGGGGGAAGACTTACACCCTTCAGAACGTTAGTTAAAGAGGCCGAATTCAAGACCGAATGAGGAGATTCAAAATCAATGCGATTTTTGAACCAACGGTCCAGGAATTTGGCAAGGAGGTAGGTGGGGCAGGAGACGAAAGAAACAACGGGTCGCATCGGGGTATTGTTCTCACGCACTTTGGGCAGCTCTTAGAGGAGGGGGTGTGGGGTTAGGAACAAGGAGGTCTTTTTTCAAAGCAGGAGTTCTGATAACAGCCTCACTCCTGTTGAGAACATTTCTAACTTCTTTAACGTGCTTAGGAAAACTGAAATCCTCACTCTCTTTAGCACCATACTGCTGGAGGACTTCATGGACCTTAGAAGAATAGGCCGACTTCTCCATCACCACAACAGCATTGCCCTTGTCAGCCTTAATGACGATTAAATCTCCCTCTTTCATCTTCCTCTTCAAACCTTGAATTACTCCTCCCAATTTATTACTCATGCAAGGGAGGGGTTTACTACGGACTAATTCGGTACAAACTTTCTGGGTATTAAAACCAGGACCAATTTTAACCGCAAGATCCGCAACAACATTCGCCAAGGTTTCATCCTTCTTGAGGGGAGGTAAACTGAATTTCAAACCTTTCTCAAGGAGGGCAGTTTCGTCACTATTGAACACTACCTGACTATTATTTATGAGGGGGGGGGGGATAGAATTTCTGAACGACAACACCGTCACTCACCCTCCCTCAACCACATCAACGTTATCATTCATTAGGGAAGAAAACTTCTTATTTTTCTTCTCCTTCAAGTGCACCTCAAACTTCCGACACTTTACATTGACGTCCTGCATAAAGTAATCAAACTCAAGGGGGAAGATCATACCGCAGAGAGGAGTGGTGTTTACAAGTTGGAATGTGGGTATTGTGGAGGCTTTTATATTGGTGAGACCAGCCGCCAAATGAAAGTTAGAGTAGCTGAGCACCTGAAGTCTAGGAAGAAGGGACAGCTTTTGCTGATCATTTAATAAACAGTGGCCACAGCTTCCGCGAGGGATCCGAAAAGCTCCTCCATAAGGTGAATTCCTATCGTAAGCGCATCGCCCTCGAGCATATAGAGATAATGCGTCATCTCAACACCGACGGTATATCACTGTACTCAACTCGTACATTCCGGAAGATGGCCTGATCGAACTAGTTTATGATTCACATCGTGATTTCTCGTTTGGACAATCTTAATACCTTGCTCTTCTTTTCTGTTCGTTAGTTGCTTTCATTTCAGGCTTGAAGATGGTTGATTAACCGAAAGCGCTCGTCGTCTTATATTTTTTCTGCGGTTTGCTTTGTTTACCCTCCCTTCGGAGTATTCGTCCTTTCGCGTTTATTATGGATAGCCGTAACCTTGAGGAACGTATTCGTTTAACGCGGTCTAACTTTGAAGAAAACACCCCATTCGCGAGGGAAGGTAGTAATAGAATCAAGGTATTTCTGTGTGTCTTCCTACGGACCATGAGGTCGATGTCCAATTCACTCTGGCCAAGTATTTTATAGTATTGTAAGTAGTTATTTTTTGGAAAACCAACTGACTCAGCGGAATGTGGGTCAGTTGATGAATGAAGCTATTGAAAGCAGCTATTTTGTGGGTAACAGGGCAGAATGACGAGCCGTGGACAACAATATTGGTCGAAGTACCTTTTCTATTTATTGCAGACTCACCTAACCTAACCGTGAATTCTTCCGGCATTTCTCCTGTCGTCCATATTTTATTGAAGAGACGTACCACCCATGTGACTCTGTCCATCTCTGCTAATAAGGTATCTTTGCCCGGGGCTCTATTATTCTTCATCTTGTGGCCTGCTTTAGACACTTCGTTTGCTTTCTAATTGTGGGCCGAAAGATAGGGAACCTACAATTGTGAGGCTTCCACGGGATTCCGATCGTGAAGCCATGGTTGAAATTGTTTGTTTGTTTGTACCGAGTTTCATACTTTCGATAGAAAATGAAGGTTTAACCTCACTATTAGGACTGTCTCTTGAAATGCATCTCTATTCTTGAGACATAATTGGCAACCATCGGTTATAAGGGTAAAAACATTCGCTGAATCGTCGAATTTTGCCTCATTCCCAAATCCAAGATGGCGGCCAAACTCATTTCATTTCTGTTTCAAGGTAAAACAGAAGGTTGTGATTTTTTGCGGGGGGGGGGGGAGGGGGGCGTTGCTGGTGTTCAGAATTGGATCTTCAAACTCTACTTGAGATATTAGGATCACATACAGCCAAGATGAGGACCCAAATTTGGGTCAAATCAAGGCCAAATTTATTGGCAATATAATGCTAGAGTGTGGGGTATCGTTTCTATGGTTTTTTGACTCGGGAAAATCAAAAACGACCACCATGAGCTTGCCTGGGAATCAAAAGTAGAGATACTTGGGTCCTGTGGTCATGTTCTCACAAACATGCTTGTCTGTTATTAGTTCTTTTTCCTTTATGAAATATGATTCTTTACCAATAAAGTTATTTGAGCTACAATTTTAAATAATCGTCCTTATTTTACAGTTCATCTTATTTCTACAGGCTAATTTTGAGGTACATAATTATGCTTTGTTTTGATAGTGTATAATGCAGTTGGGAGAAAGCTCTGTGATTTTAACCTGACCAATTTCCAATATGTCAAGAAGAGTTTGAAGATCCAATTCTGTAGACCAGCAAACCCCCCTCCCCCCCCAAAAAAAAAAAAAATTACAACTTTCTGTTTTACCTTGAAACAGAAATGAAATGAGTCTGGCCGCCATCTTGGATTTGGGCCATAAGAAGAATTCGACTTGGCAACCATGAAATTCGGATTCAGCGAGTGTTTTTACCCTCATAACCGAAGGTTGCCCCAATGTCTCGAGAAATAATGTTGGAATGAAAAAATTAGTCATTTTCATGATTTGTCCACCAGTCTAGAAGTTGTGACAATCACGATAAGTATCTCAAAATAAAATTTTGAATTTAGAAAGTAATGACCATCTCCTTGAGTGATAATAGAAAGTAATTTACATTATAATGATTTTTTGAAGTATTCCAAGTAAGATGAAAATACCATTATTTGACAATCAAATCAGCTTCTCATTGGTCAATTCCGCATGCTTATTACGTGTAATGGACAGCAACTTTGCACAACACGTGTAATGAGCAGCACGTTTGCTTATTACGCGTATTGAGCAATTTTACTGCTCATTTATTACGTGAATTGAGCGTGACATACACACCATCAAATTTGAATCAACTGAATAAGAGTCAAAATACGAGTCTTCCCAAGATTTGGTGGTTTAATGAGAGCAAGTAATAATTACCGGACGTCAACTCACGGACACGTCTGCCGTTTTAATATTTTTTGAACTTTACTGTTCTATTCCCGTACGCCTGTTCTCCAAATATTTTGTTATCTTATATGAATGCGTTCATATTTATACAATTTATATTGTCCTTCTTTCAATTTTAAGTTCAAGAGATCAGTTTATTTGAGTGCTTATTTTCTTGCAGGACTCGCAAGACGATGTTGAGGACGGTGATGAAAACTCAGAACTCGAATGTTCCACTAGCTTATGGGATTCAGATCGGGGTAGAAACGACGTCGTCCAATATGATGATGGAGTACCCGATATGAAGCCTATAAATACAATATCTCATGCAGTTAATTCTAATCGGGTTCAAAATGTGAGTATTAAGTACATATGTATTTTTCTGGTGGAAAAACAAGTACCTAGTGGGCTATACCAAGACCATGTCTACTCGTCAGCGCGGAAAGGTGGTTGATTTTGTCCGCGTTATAACGTGCTACCTATGGACTCGTTCTTCAGGAACTTAAAACCGAAGGAAGGCTTACCTGAAAGTTTAGGGAAAGTCGGATAAATCCTGAGAGCTAATGAAAGTAAGCACAGAGGCAGAGTACAGTGTTCTTATAATCTGCACTCGTTCTCCAAATATTGCGGCTCTGGCGCCCAAATGCATTCGACACCCAGTTGGCAGCGCCTCACTGATAGTAATACATCACTCATGGCTCGGTTCCACCGATTCTCCTGCGTTAAAGTAGTAATTTTTCGAGTTTCCTCCTCTTGAATTAAAGACCAAGTCTTCCCGTTGCTTCCTAGTCAAAGATTGTTCTCAGCCCGCTTCCATTTTATTGTTCATTATTAAAAATAAGTACAGTGGCTTATTTACGGGAGGGATTTGAGAATTCCGCTTTCCAATCATGATCGTTCTGTGCCCGCTCCCGTTTATTGCTCGTTGTTCGAAATCGTCCAGACGTGGAAGTTGAGTTCCGTACCATCATTATGGGAGGGGGGGGGGGGATTCGAGGACAACCCTCCAAATTTGGAAAATTTGCCTTGAAATATGTTAAATTCGTGTTCAAAACCCCTTCCAAAAATACTTTTGGTTTAACACTCTCTCTCTCACCTCTAATTGAGTATTCGCAATTTTCTTGCTGAAATGAGAGTATAAACCCAACGAACTTAGTACTGCCCTTCGATGTCTCGATTCTAGTATATAGGTAGCATCAAAGAAAAAACTTGTAATCGTTCGTGCTCAATTTCAGGTATCGTATTCAAATGCACAATCGTCTCCTCTTATAAACGCAAATGCTACAGCGGCAATGCATAATGTGAGTAGTTCTTCAACGATCGGTCTTGCAGCATTAACTAACTCGGCTGCGATTGGTGGTAACATGGGAGGTTCTGTTTCCGAAGACGATAAATGTTCCGTAACTTCCGCATCTGCAGTTCCTGGTCATCCTAATTACGCAACTGAGACGGCGACAACAGCTGCCAGCGTAGGTGAGAAAAGTTCCTCAATCACTTATGAAATCGTTATATTTAAATTTTTATACAAACAGTGTGTTGTATTTACATAATTATTATATTTCAGATTTAAGTCAATACCCTGACATTATGAAAATGAACGATTACCTTGAATCGGGTGGTCGAAGGCCTCAGTTTTGGGAAGAACCGTTCACGAAGAGACTGATGGAAGCGATCAAGAACAAAGAACTCGAAATGAAAGTCGCTGCTGAATTGATGGGTGTCTCGTATGGAACCTTGTATGGTCGGTATAGAGACGCTTACGGTTGCCTGAAACATCCGTACAGGTGAGTTTACACTCAAGGGTTGGCAACTGCTTATGACCTATTGAGTGAAAATTTGAAACAGATTTTCATCTTTTTAGAGTTCGTGATTTCTGGTCCGAACAAGGCCCCGCAGAGGTATTAGCTAAATTACAAAGAAAAGATATCTCTCTATTTCGAGCGGCTGAGATGTTGAATGTGACTGTGACTACTTTGGCTAATTATTTATCGACGCTGAGGCAGGGTGGAGGTACCGGCTCATCGGACAACGAAGACGTTTCTGATGGCGAAGACATGGTTATAGATGAAGATAAAATTTCTACTCACTCTTCTTCGACCACCCACTCTTCCATTCATAATAATCCTGATATTACTATTGTTAAAAAAGAAAATCTCGCCAACCTAAATGGTAATTAGCGTTCTATTCTGATTTTTAATGCGCTTCTCTCATCTTATTTTAACTATCGCGTCTTGTATACGTATTTTCTCCCTTTCATCGACTACTCTATTTGTGAATTTTTACCATTTATAAAATCCGAACAAAACGTATTTCTGGAATTGCGTTTGTAATCCACTCCCTTTTCTTTCCATAAGTTTATATTGTCTTATTAATTATTATTTACCCCCCTCCTATTTCCTTATTAGTTTTAAAAATTTTTCCGTTTTGTTACGTGGAATCCGTGTTAGCCAAAGTCACCGTATTTACTCTCAGCGTTTCAAGTGCTGACGAATCTTGATGATTATTGGAAAACTAGCTGACGAGAATTATTCCTTTTTATAAAGATAAGTTGTACGTTTCAAATTTATAGTTTATTCCGGTCGATAGGATAATTAAACTACAAGGAAGCTGTGTTGTGTTCACGCGCCGAGTTCATGAAAACTTCCATCTTATCGGCGTGATGTGTAAACATCGTTATCATTTTTGTTTCCTTAATTGTGTGTCCTAATTCAATTCATAAACAGACAGAAACCGAACGAGTTTATTGCCTTTTTTTCTTTCTGTATCCTTCTAAACTCGTAAATAACTTCGGTGTGTATTATTGTATTTTTTTTTTCTTTTTTCTTTAGTGGTTCATTTGAAAATCATTGCCACTTGTGATAATTTCTGAATTACCCTGATTTTTTAATATTAATGCTACATGTATTTTGACTATTATCATTATTTTATCATTCTTTCATTTCTTTAGTTGGATACTCTATGCGTTAAGGAAATATTTCTATTCTTATGTAATATCATTTTTTCGTCACTTTCTATTCATTTATTTATATTTTCCTTACACTTCCGTAACCACTTTTTCCTGCCTTTTCTTAACGTGTTCCTTTTTCCTTTCCGATTATTGAATTTGATGTTCGTAATCCGTATTCTCTAGGTCATTTTTTTTTTTTTTTTTTTTTTTTTTTTTTTTTCTTTTCAACGCAGAATATCACTGGTTTACGACTGGTTCTTTTGGCAATCAGGTGGGTCAATCTGACATATCTCTGATTATTTATTTTTTTCTTATTTTCTTTTCAGATAGGAACTTTCGTGGGTAGTACGGTTATCTGATGATCGAATGTGATATATTTTTGCTAAAAAGTACATTTTTATTTATTTATCATTTCCTCTCGTATTATTTTTTTTATACCATGTTGATTTTTTCCTCCCTTCTTCATTCATATGGGGTCGAGTAGTGTATATCTGAAATGAAAGTTACCATGTTATGATTGAACATTATTATCGAGGTATGATTTTCGAGAAAGACGCAAATTGATAGTAACGCACTCCGACGAATTCTTCCATTCGAGTATGTTTAGTTGTCGTCAGTACTTCGGAAAAATGAGCTGTAGTAGTACTTGAGAAATTTTATTCTTGAAATTGGTCAGAAAACAAAATTTGTAAGTCTGATGAAATTTTGTATACTTTTATGATTTGTAGATTCGAATTTGACGTAGAATGATCAACATACGAGTTTTCGCTATTTATTTCAAATTAGGCTTCGAAAAAGAAAAAAATGAGAACTACTCTCAAAATATTTCTTGATTTTTTACAAGTAATGAATATTTTAGTCATGAAACGTCTATTATGGAAAGATTTCGTATGGAAGAAATTCTTTATAGCTTGAACTATGTTCGATCAGCATTTTGCACCACTACATATTCGAACTCATTGAATTCTCAGTTGTTCATATATTCTAAAACTGTTAAGATCAATTCTCGCTTCGTGAGAAACAATGCATGTTTATATTCTCGAAGAACGTATTAGGTACTTTGCAAAATTTTCGAAATCGAAATTTCAAGATTTTAAAGTATTTTCCGTTGAAAATGATATTTTATGGTATTAGATCTCTTATTTTATCTTCTCTCCTACTTCGTATTAATGAAGATTTACAATACTCTACAATAAATATTTTGAGATTCATTTTATAGTCAAGCGTGTATATCAAAGTAAATGATTTTGCCGTTTTGTTTTTCGTTGCCATCTAGATCTTGACGTCCTAAAAAAAGAATTATGATTAATTTTCTCTATGAACGAAAAGAGACAGAAAGAATAAACAAATCATTAAGTAGAAATTGATACTTTCTTCTTAGAGGTTAAAATTGTATTTTTTTCTTTCTAAGTGTATGCCCATTTCCTTTGATGCGAAATGTAACTTTCATAGTCTACTGAATTTATTCAATTGTGTCTTAAAGATCATTTGCGTATATTTTTTACGATTTAGTATATACCTAGTTATAATTTTTCATGAAGAAAATATACATTTCTAGATTGTCGATAAATCGACATAATTTCACATTTTCATTTTTTTAAATAATTTTTTCCTCATTTCATTTTTATTCACCGCGTTTTTTTCATAGGTGATTTATGTTTATTACGGGTGTACTGTACATGTATGAAGAATAGTGTTACTATGCATGAAATACGTAATCACTCCACAATCAGTAGTTTCATAGACATACCATTTCTTCTTTTCCGAACTTTTATTTTTATATTTTCAACGTCAAATTATAACTCGCAGCTGTTCACCAGCAGCAGTTTTAATCGAAAACGCTGAATTCTACTCATATTATCTGTATTACGTATCGTATTTACACACGGACTACCAGTGATCGATTCGAACTTAAATTTCTTGTTGCCTTCGGCTTATTCCATAAATCTTAACGCTATTTGATCGTTGCCCTTGTGTCAAAATAATTATATTTATTCGGTGCTAATTTATCGAAATCTTATAGTTGTCCAAATAAGGAAGAAATATTCTTACTCGTTAATTTTTGAAACGTTGAATTTGTTGTGTAACTTTATTTTCATCTGTATTTAATGGTGCTAACTTGAATTATTTTACCAATGTATCCACTGATAACAGGTGCGGATTTTCAGGAGGTATCAGAAAAATAAGTGAGAGAAATATGAATCAGAGGAAAATTTGTAGTAATTTTATCCTGAAAACAGAATATTTTTGCGAATCGTGGAATATTCTCCTTCATTCAAAATAAATCGCTGAATCCACATCTGCTTGGAAAAAATAAAAACGTAAAAAAGAAATAATTTAGTAAAAATCCGATAGTTATGTAACCAAAGAGATTATTTTCTGATTATGTATTTTATTTCATTTATTTATTTATTTATTTTTTTATTTTTTTGTACCGTATATCCCTTTTTCATCATATCGATTTAGCAACAGACAATTTATGTCTTATCTAGTGCCTGAATATTCATACAAATTCCGTCCTAAAAGGCTATCATGAGCTGCCTGTTGGAAAATCTGTACGTCTGTCATTCACTGAGGAAGTTAATTGAATTAATATATCTATCATCGTACCAATTCAATATTAATTTCTTTTACGCAAAATTTCAAACATCTCTCTCGTGAATAGAAACAAACAAACTTAGTTAATTTATGTATTGTAATTTGTAACATAATATGTAAGAATATGGTAGCGAAATCAGGTGTTAGATGCGTGACTTCAATTTTCTACGTTTTTATTGTGATTGTAATTAAATAATTTTGTATTTTCTAGTAGGGCAAATTGATTTATTCTTTTTTTCAAAAAAAGATTATTATTTTCATCAGAATATTGAAAAACATATTTATAAAGATTTTTGTGCATGCCTGAGACAGATAAATTTCGTCTTATCTTTCGGCAGGATGTCGATATTACGCGATAATACGACGAATTCTGTCATTACAATATTATTACATTGATACACATTGTTTTGTCATCTTTCATTGTGGTCATCATTTCGTCTATTCTTATCATCAACATTATCATTCAGTTTAAGGACTTTATTCATCCTGTTTTCTCCTTTTATTTTAATCGTTCTTATTACTTCATTTTTTCTACAAATGTCGTTAAGTTGCAATTTTAAAGCACTTTTGTTAAAGAAAAAAAAAAAAAAAATGAATAAAGTGTTTATTTTTCTATCTATCTTATTTAATCATTGGCAAGACAATTTATTTTGGGTTGATGTGAAAACGCTGGTTGACGTCCTACTCTGAGCTCAATGAACGTCACCTGCCAATAAGTGGAGCTTTTTTGGACCACGAAGAAACATTTCACCTACTGTGGCTTATTAGGACGCTTATGTCTTTATGTAAAAATTCGGACATTGAGTCTGTTATTCCTCATCGTATGCTTCTGTTCCAGCTTGATTGGCCAATTGAAAATTTCTTGTTCACCTAGTGCTAAATGAAACTACGTTTCCCAAATAAAAAAAAAGCAAAAACAACAAAAATTATATTCATGCAATAATTCTACTCTCGGCTCTGCATTATCATTCCTTTCCCGTTGGTACCCTTTACAACTCTTTGCGCATGTTTATAAGAGTATGCTCTACCTTCGATGAAATGGTAACTTGGAATACCCCTCAGGAGTCTAATATTGCACAGAATGCGATGAAACTTTGGAGATTTATTGTTCAAGGTTACAGAAATACCGCTAATTAGTTTACAAGTAGTGAATATTGTAAATTGTAAAAAATAATTACAATATTATTACACGCTCAGAACCAATAGTGGTATTTCTGTAACCTTGAACAATAAATCTCCAATGTTTCATCGTATTCTATGCAATATTGGACTTCTGAGATGTATTCCAAGTTACCATTATTTTCATCGAAGGTAGAGCATACCTAAGCATAGAGTACCAATACCCTTTTAACCAAAAATTCATTAGCTAGCTAACAGCTAGCTAACACACGTCCAAAACAGTCGGCTAATAAACTAAAGCTTGCCATCTCCGGCTAGCGCCACTGCGGCAGCGCATGATAATAATATTATCAGCGATTGGTATATTATCAGTTATCACGCGTCACGAGAGCACTCATTATTACCAAGCTCAAGCAACGTTCACGTTCTGTGGGTCCCGTCAGCTGTTTGTTTGGCTGTTTGTTAGTGGCCGTCTTCTGTATCACAGCTCGGCGAGCTCGCTGAACTCAGAAATCAGAAGATGTATAATAAATAACACTGTAGGTATTGTGTTACTAACAAGGTTGTATTTTTCATTGTTTCATGATTCTAATCATTTGAATCGGTTTTAATGTAGGAGCTAGCTCCTTGCATTCTTCTTCTGTTCCAACCGGTAATTGTTGATCAGCCCGTCTTGACGAGTTTTTGTAAGTAATTGAACTTTCATCACTCTTTGAATTATGCGAAATTCTATCAAAGATTCTTGATCATTGTGAAAAACAATACATCGCCTCTTTTTCAACGTTATAAAGGTTAATGTATTCAGGGTTATGGACCCTGATAAGAGCTTCGAAGCTGTATACCAGCGAGCGCTGAAAGAGATATTCAACGAAATCGTATTTCAAGCCGAAATTGAGCGACATTTGGAATCTTCGATTCAATCTGAAGTACGTAAATACATCAAAGAAGAGAATGTGCCACTTAATCTGTACGATATATTCAACAACGGTAATTCAAAAGACGCGAACGAATGTGTTTGTCCAAATTGCGGTCGAACGTTAGGCGCTCTCAGGTTTGCTCCACATCTCGAAAAGTGTGTCGGAATGGGACGAAGCAGTTCTAGAATCGCTAGTCGACGTATCCTGGCGAGCAGCAATAGCGGCAAAGAAGGCAAATATAGTGATGAAATTTCAGACGGTAATGGTGGTGGATCTCAATCATCTAATGCCGATTGGGGGCCGTCCAAAGCTCCGAAACGGGCTGACGTTCGTCGAAGGAAAGATCGTCTTGCTCGGCACCATAAAAACCGCAAGAAAGTCGAAGATACTGTATCGAGTGGAGGTGGCGTAGAAGTTGGTGAAGACTTTATCTACAGTAATATGGACGTCGAACAGCGTCAAAATGTGCTCGCGCATATGTGTGGCGTTGTGTCCGAGCATACAGGAAAATTGTGTACCCGCTCAATTAGATGTCCGAAGCACACCGACGAACAGAGAAATAATGTCAGATTGGCTGTATTGAATATTCATTCCATAGTTTAATTTTATCGCTATTATCGTGACTCGTAATTATCTTTAATTTTCTTCTTCTTCTGTATCGTCTTTATACATATTGTTTTGTTCATACGTGAACTCGAATACGTTTTATATTGTTTCGTAATCTGTGTCGTTATTGCGAATGGGAGAAAAGTACTGAAGTTCGTTAAAGATCACTGAATTGAATTGTTGAACTTATTATTCGTCAGAAGACATAGATAAAGTTAGGTATAATTTCTACAAGTTCAACGATAGAACCGTCGTCCTCTCAAATGACATCGATGTACTCATGGGATCATCTCTCGCCCTATGAATTTGATATATACCGTAAGCCTACCTGTATGAACATAACCAGTCATGGTTCTTCTCATTATTCTCTTGTTCACAAACACGCTGCTTATTATTATGTGACTAGCTCCTACTTTTAGGGAGAAGCTGAACGTCGTAGAGCAACTAGCGGTCGTCAACGGTATAAATCTAGGTGTAGAGAAAATTGTCCCCAAGAGACTTATTGCTGTAGTCTTCCATAGCACCACCTCCCTCTTCCGTGGGAGACGGACGACGGTACAATAGTAAGAAGTGGGTTCACCTGTATTTTCAAACTCTAATTTCAGGCCACAAAGTTCTTCCGTCGTCTTGGATGTCGTAGATGACTCAATACTTCACCATTAGAATTACTTCTTTCAGTTATCGATTCTCTTGAAGTGTTTAAACGATTTATAGGATATAATTTTTTGATATTACGAATTGTAATAATTTAAATCGTATTTGAAAATTGCAAATTCCCCATCATGAAGCATGGTACGTTAAAATTATCCCCCACATGTTCGAGCACGGCTACCAACTTACGCAACTCGGGTTAACATCCCAATTTTAAATCCGAGCCAAATTACAAAGCACTATACGTGTGTAGCATGTGGCAGCACTGATACCAATACATCGCACTGATAATGCGAATAACTGATAATAAAAATAATCATCATTCTCTACAACAGCTGCAAACCTGAGACACGCCGACACGGTACGACGAAACTTTTTAGCCCGGTAATAATCGAAAATTTAAAGAGTTCAGAAAGTGATGAGAAGTCTATCATTAGTTCTTAGACTCGATTTTTAATTACTTGTTTTTATCGAAATTTCTGATTTCGAAATGAATTTCATTGAAGATTCGTGTAAGTTGGGAGCATATATTTTTGTGCCTTACCGTACCTATATTTTTACTCGTTTCTTCATATTGTTTATTAGCCACTTATCAGAAATCTGCGACGATGGTTGACATTTTTTTACCGATATTTCATAAATTATGGCAGATGGAAGAATCAGTTCCTTTCAAAACAATTACAGAAGCAGATAGTTCAGTTGTAGATGCAAGCGCACTCCCTACGGATTTATCGGATGTAGAGAAAAGATTAACTTTAAATTTGTACGAAGAGCCTTGGAAATTTATCCGTGATGTTTGGATAATATTCGAGAATACTTGGCTTTACAATAAAAAGTCGTCGAAAATTTATCTGTATTGTTCAAAGGTAGACTTAATGACAACGGTCGAATTGTAAAAACGTAGATTCTTTATTCACAATCAATTCCTATTCTTCTAGATAGCCGATATATTTGAACGCGAAGTCAAAGAAATCATGAGATCTCTGGGTTACTGTTGTGGACGTTGGTATACATTCGATCCTCCTACCTTAAAATGCAAAGGAAAAGAGATTTGTTCTATTTTGAAGAACGAAAAGTATTACAGCTATAACGAAGAGTAATGTCATAGTTGTCCTACCCATTTCGTTATTGAAAAATAATTTATCAAGTAATTACCATATCAATGTTCATCTATTACAGGTTTAATTTTTGTCCCGATTGCTTCAAATCAACTACGGCTCCTGTGCGTACTGATAAAAATGAGTGAGTACCTTCGAAACTCACTCGTCGCTTCGCGTACTTCACTGCTGAATTCACTTCTTATCATTTCTAGGACAATTAGTAAAGAACAGTTCATCGAAATGAAGAATGATTCATTCCAACTTGAACCATTCGCTGCGTGCAATAAATGCGGAAGAAAACTGCATCAAATATGTGTATTGTACCTCAAAAGCTTGGAAAGAGAGGAGTAAGTCTCATTTTGATTTTGAATGCTCTAATGGGAGAAAACAGCCGATAAAAGTCATATAATTAATTTCAGATTCATTTGCAATACTTGTGAACAATACTCGAATAATCGTCGGGAAAAGTTACGCGAAAAATATTCGGCAACACATTTACCAGTAACAAAATTGAGTCAACATATTCAAGATAGAGTGGATATATTTTTAAAGTCCAGAAATCTAGCAGTCGGATGTGTAACAGTACGTGTTGTCGCGAGTTCTAAGAAAAATACGCATGTCAAAGATGAACTTAGAAAAAGGTGATCTCGATACATATCAAGGTTCTCATTTTCTGTCATTCTTGTAGTTACTTTCACCCTAATTACAATTATTTGTGTATGGAACAGCTTTGTACTCAGTGGAAAATTTCCGGAAAAATTCCCATACACTGCAAAAACACTGTTCGTTTTCTACAACATTGACGGCATAGATGTAGCCATCTTCGCTATGCATGTGCAAGAATATGATAGTGCATGCCCCGAACCTAACAATCGTCGAGTCTATATTTCATACATAGATTCCGTAAACTTCTTTCAACCTAAAGAATCGCGAACCGATCTCTATTTTGAGATTCTAATAGGATACATGGATTATACGAAAAAATTAGGGTAAGTTACTTTGAAAGAATGCAAATTTTGACTTGAACCATTTTAACGCACACTTAATCCGTTGTAGCTTTAAAGCAGCGCACGTCTGGGCGTGCCCACCTCCCGATGGAGAAGATTATCTATTTTTTCGACATCCAGAAAACCAAAAGTCGCCAAGTCACGATCGTTTAGAAAAATGGTACAATGAACTTTTTAAAAAGGGTATGGAAAGAGGTGTTATTGTGGATAATATGGTAAGAGTATCACTGTTGAAGAATGTACTGCTCTACGTAATGAACAAAATAATAATTGGAATGGGTTTACAGAGAATATATGACAACAATAGGAGTTCGAACTCTTACTTGTCTTCTATTGGTACGATACCATATTTTGAGAATGATTTTTGGCCGAATATCCTGGAAGACAATCTAAAGAAATTGAAAGACAACAGTTCGGTGAGTGAGAAAAATTCATAAATTTAGTATCATTCTTTTGGAATTATTTGATAATATTATTCTGTTGTCGTAGGTTTTTTTGCTTTCTAAATAATGCCTCTATCTCTATTCTTGTTTCTTGAAACATATCATAATGAACTGGACTATTTGGCTGTTATCAAAAACAGTGATTTAATAGTTATTAATCTCTGATAAACACGTCCTTATCTCAGTTCTAAATGGTAGATTTGTCTTTTTTTTTTGAAATACTCGACTTTTTACCCGGTTTTTTAGTGATTGGAGAGCCCTATTCTTTTTACGTGCAGTAACGACCTCAACCATCTCGCTTGCATGCATACTTATTCTCTAAAAGTATATGTCGACATAGTTTCGTAAATCCGTAACGGCTGCTGCATTACCCAAATCATGAATTTTTTTTTTCAGACTGTTTCAGACCCTCATATTATCGATCAAAAGTTAGCTGAGATGCTTCGGTCTGTCTACGAAGAGTCAAAAGAAGTATTTTTTGTATTTCAGTTATTTTCTTACGACGAAATTCCTCATTTACCGGTAAAATTTTTTTCAATGGAATGATTTTCTTTTGTATATCTTTTTCTAAAATTTATAATATAAGTTTTTTCTCTTTTTTTTCAGCAAATTGATGATCCCGATCCACTTCTAAAGTGCAGTTTTATGGATGATCGAGACAATTTACTGATCATGTGTCAAGAAAAAAATTATGAATTTTCGACTGTGCGAAGAGCAAAATTTGCTACTCTAGTGCTACTTTACGAATTGCATAGTCATGAATATGAAAAATCGTCAACTTATTCTTGTAATCTCTGTATGAAAAGTATCATAGGAGGATATCATTGTGAAATTTGCGATGTGAGTAAAATACTTTCTAGTGAACTCGAAAAATTAAAACAAGTTACAAATTATTAACATTCGTCGCTGTATTCATTTTTAGGATTTCGACTTATGTGCTCGTTGTTGGCGTGAATCGAAGCACGAACATGATATGGAATATTTGGTCACTAATTCATCGGATTTGAGCACTAATCCTGCGGAACCCACGAAAACTATGCCTCCCATCCAGGTAATGCGTTACGTTTTGGAAGATTTAGTCGAGCATTTCAGTTTGTGATAATAAGAATAAAAGAAGATGATAGTTCATGAAAAAGGATTAATTTGAGTCGCTTTAAATCAATTAGGTGTTAGGAGTATCAAAGAATTGCATCGAAAAAAAAAAAATCTTTTATTTCTCATTTTCTAGAATTGACTGTCTATATCCTATGTCTTATTTTTGATTTAATTCCTCTTTACTTTAGATTCGTGGACCATTTAATTGTATGCTAGTTATATATCTTCACACTCGTTATTGAAGAAAAATGTACAAATTAGTCCAATTTTTTCGTGCTAGGATAGGCAGAGCCAACTTTTCTTTCTTTTGTATGAGGATTGTATTTCAGTAATATTCTTTCATGAAATGATTGGACTTTTTCCCCTCATCATTTTCTATATTTTATCAATTACAGAATAAGACGGAAAAGTTGATTCACGCGCGACTTTGTAAAGATAAAAGTTGTGATAATAGTGGATGCTCTCAAATCAAGCGTTTATTCTCACATTTCACCGTTTGTCCTACGAAAATAAAGAGCGCTTGCGCTCTATGTAAGGAATTACTCGCAATGTGCTGGCACCATGCAAAATTTTGTAAGGTATAACCGATTGGAAGAAAAAAATTTATAACGTATTATGAAATTTTTGACGATACTTTTTGATTATTTTTTCAAGATCAAAAATTGTGTTGTTCCTACCTGTGAGCGTATCAAAGAAAAATTAACGAAGAAATAATTTTTCCGGCGAGTTGTTCACATAAATTGTGGAAAGGTTGTTCTGTGAAACGGAACATTCAAAAATTTCTCGGGACAATTCCTTTCACAAATCCTGCTATCTTGTTCAACGATGTACTGGGATTTAAAAAATGCTTGTAAGATTTATTCATTTGACTTCTTTTTGGTGAGAGTGAATGTGAACTTCCTAGTAAATTATATTATCTCTTACTTATTTTCAGTGCTATCGTAGCCGCGATACATATTTGCACGCTTTCTCAGCCGCTGATCTCTCATTATCTCAACAACGTGTTAGCCAACTAATGCATTCCATATAATGGGAGTGAAGTCGCTGTTCCTTTTCTACTCGTTACTGCACCAAGCCGCATTGCTCTCTTTAGACATTACGGTACGACGATGTGTTGGCGTTCCATAGCCACTACTCAAGATGTCCACAGACTTACCTACTTCATATATCAGTAGAGTTGGCGTCATTAACCTTTTATGTTAGGTACTAATAAGGCGTAAAATACAATTATTTTAGAATAAATGTGGAGTGTTCAGTCTTTTTTTTTTTTAAGTAAAAACTTGGTGTGCAAATTATGTAGATAAACTTTGTAATTGATCGTCAAATAAAAACTAGCATTCAATATTATCATACAGGTCACCTTTTTCTGTCATGAGTGCTGTAAAATAGAAAAAAATTAAACAGCTGATCGGTTCTATTATTTTCTGATTTTTGCGACCACACCTTGTGAGCTAGCCAGGGTACTTTACGATAATATTCAGATTCTGGCTATTAAACGTGGTAAGTTAGCTAGTAGGTCCTATTGTCAGATTTTTGCTACCATGCTTGGAGATCCAGCCAGAAATTTCTACTGTCTTCAGATTTTGGCTACCTTAATAGGAGAACCAGGTGGAGTGTTCTTTTGTCTCGAAATTCTGGCCAACATACTTGGAGAGCGAGCCAAAGTATTTCATTGTGTCTGGATTTTGACTTTCAACTTTTGTGAGTCAGCTAATATGTGCTATTGTGCTCAGATTTTTACTACCACACTTAGAGAGCCAGATAGACTATTCTATGTCCAGATTCTGGCAATTGAAGATGATGAGCCAGTTGTCTTAGATTTTAACAGTAAACCTGTTCTATGAATTTTTTTAGCGGGGAACCCGCTATCCATTTTGTTAGGAGATTACATCCTCAGAAAACGTCCGCGTCCGCGAAGTTAGTAACCGAAGGTTAGGTTAGGTTACGGGACTTGGAAGAATTTCGAGTCTCGAGCTATATATGAAAGGAGGGGGACTTAGAAGAATTACCAAATCCCATTCGACTCATAAAACAGGTTCCCTGCGTTCCTCGTTTAACTTCGTTAAGGAAGCCGTCGTTTTTGCTACTACGCTTGGTGACCCAGCCAAAGTGTTCTATTGTCTTCCGATTCGAGCTACTGTATTTGGAGAGCCAACGTACCGTGTTCTATTGTGTTTAGATTCTGGCTACACGCCATGAAAGGACAGCCAGCCAGAGTGTTCCATTGTGTTCAGATTCTGTTTTTTAAATTGGGTGAGCCAGTTAATGTGATTCTGGCTATTAAACTTCGAGGGCTAACTAGTGGGTCCTCTTATTCCCACATTCTTAACAGTGAACCTGTTATATGGGGGGGGGGGGTGTAATTTGAGAAAAATGACGGGCGCCGTTCGGCAAAACATGGGATTAAGAAAAATTTCGACCTCCGGGGAGGGGGACTTGGAAAAAATTTGACTCTCGAGCTAGAGGGGGACTTGCAAAAATTCGACTCTCGGGTCATGATAGGAGGGAGACTTGAGACTTTGACGGAGTTGAACGAGGGGTTGGCAGGGAACCTGTTTTACGACGCACGTAGGAGTTGAAATATGGCGCACGTAGTCAGAACTGAAAAATGTAGATTATGATAGAGGGGACTTGAAAAAAGAAACTCAATATATTACTTGTTTTAGGGTTGGAAGAGGGAGAAGGGCGCGAGGGGGGGGGGACTTATTTAGAAAAAACATTTGCTGTTCTCGGAAAAAAAATATATATCTCTGCTTTTGAAAAAAAAAAATGTTCTGGCGTAGCCAAATGAATAAAGATCATGTTTCATGTCTATCATAGTTTAAAATATAAGTGTTGTATATGTTACGCTCAATTAACGTGATTGCTCATTACACGTATTGTGCAAAGTTGCTGTCCATTACGCGTAATGAACTTGCGGAATTGACCATTGAGAAGCTGATTTGATAGTAAAATAATGGTATTTTCATTTTACTTGGAATACTCCAAAAAATCATTATAATATAAATTACTTTCTATTATCACTCAAGGAGATGGTCATTACTTTCTAAATTCAAAATTTTATTTTGAGATACTTATCGTGATTGTCACAACTTCTAGACTGGTGGACAAATCATGAAAATTACTAATTTTTTCATTCCAACATTATTTCTCGAGACATTTGGGCAACCTTCGGTTACGAGGGTAAAAACACTCGCTGAATCCGAATTTCATGGTTGCCAAGTCGAATTCTTCTTATGGCCCAAATCCAAAATGGCGGCCAGACTCATTTCATTTCTGTTTCAAGGTAAAACAGAAAGTTGTAATTTTTTTTTTTTTTTTTTTTTTTGGGGGGGGGGGGATTGCTGGTCTACAGAATTGGATCTTCAAACTCTTCTTGACATATTGGAAATTGGTCAGGTTAAAATCACAGAGCTTTCTCTCAACTGCATTATACACTACCAAAACAAAGCATAATTATGTACCTCAAAATTAGTCTGTAGAAATAAGATGAACTGTAAAATAAGGAGGATTATTTAAGATTATAGCTCAAATAACTTTATTGATAAAGAATCATATTTCATAAAGGAAAAAGAACTAATAACAGACAAGCATGTTTGTGAGAACATGACCACAGGACCCAAGTATCTCGACTTTTGATTCCCAGGCAAGCTCATGGTGGTCGTTTTTGATTTTCCCGGGTCAAAAAACCATAGGAACGATACCCCACACTCTAGCATTATATTGCCAATAAATTTGGCCTTGATTTGACCCAAATTTGGGTCCTCATCTTGGCTGTATGTGATCCCAATATCTCAAGTAGAGTTTGAAGATCTAATTCTGTACACCAGCAACGCTCCTTGCTTGTAAAGTGGAAAGCAAGAATTGCCCAGAGTGAGCTGGGTACATGGACAACCCGTGTGCTAATACGCGACCTTGATGAGTGGATGAACCGACACCATGGTCAGCTGAACTTTCACCTGACGCAGGTGTTAAGCGGCCATGGCTGCTTCAACAAGTACCTTCACGAGAAGTTAAGGAAAGTTGAGCAGGCAACGTGTTCGCACTGTAACCAAGGGCGGGATGATGGACCACAACACACCTTATTTGAGTGTGAGGCGTGGAGGCGTGAGCGGGACGAGCTTAGTCGGTCTCTCCAAGAGATCGGGGTAGATGAAGCGCCCGACCCGAGTAGCCTGGTACCCACCATGCTAGGTTCCGAAGAGCATGGAACCAGGTGTCTGCATTTGCGGCCACCATCATGAAGAGGAAGATGGACCAGGAATGGAATAGGCAAATGCAGAACCACGCTATGGCCTACTCAACACCTGTGTACCATCAACATCCAGATCTGCAGGAAGAAGAGGAAGAAGGATACCATCCAGATTGTTAGGGCCTTTATAGTTGTTGAAAGAATCTCGCGTTTATATGGTTGCTCCGCGTCCGCTATTCCGGTGAACTTACTACGGTACGTTCACTGTTCATACGAATATGTCTAACGAGCACCATACAGTGAGATTCACGCAACAGCGACTTATTACGCCTGATGTGATGTGATAGTGTCGTTTTTGTGATGTGAGTGGTCTCCAGTGCTGTTCATTTTGTGCGTGCCAGGGGGGCATCGCAGCTTGGCAGTTGCCGAGTAGAAGAGGGGGTTCGCGTAGGAGATTCCTCCTTCACTGAAGTTATACCCGAAAGGGTCGATTCCGGTGTTGGAGGAAACAATATTAAATGCATACGCAACCCGCACCTATTCCATTATGGATGACGGGCGGTGCTGCACATGCGACACACAAGCGACACCAGCAACGCTCCCCCTCCCCCCCCCAAAAAAAAAAAAAAAAAAAAATCACAACCTTCTGTTTTACCTTGAAACAGAAATGAAATGAGTTTGGCCGCCATCTTGGATTTGGGAATGAGGCAAAATTCGACTTGACAACCATGAAATTCGGATTCGGCGAATGTTTTTACCCTTATAATTGACGGTTGCCAATTATGTCTCAAGAATAGAGATGCATTTAAAAAGTCCACCTGTCTATTTGGCCTGCATGGCATGCAGAATTGCATACTATGTCATTCTTTACGCTTGCTTATCGATTGCTCTGACCCACCAATGATATCCCTTCCAGTCCCCACTGAACCAAGCCGAACCAATTCGGATTGGTTCATAAGGATGCTCAATACGCGTAATGGGCAGCTAGATTGCTGCCTATCACTCGTAGTAGGCAGAAAAATATTGCTAATTACGCGTAATGGGCAGCAACTTTGCACAATACGCGTAATGAGCAATTACGTGAATTGAGCGTAACATATACAATGTCGAATAATTTAGTGTTATGTGAGGAGATTGTTTCGTTCATTCGCTCTCCTTCTTGATCTAGTGTAAGTCTAGGTTACAATATTTTAAGTTAATAGCTTTTGGGGGGCAAACAAGTGGGCTCACTCGCTTATCCTAGTATACAATATATTAGGCCTAGTATAATGAAGGCTAAACCAACTATTGCAGTCTAGTTTGGCCTACTGTCTAGTATAATCCTAGGATAAAGATAGTGGGAAGATCCTAGCTTAGTTAGAGTCCAGTGTACGGCCGCAAATTTCAGAAATAGAGCAGAGGCCAGAGAGAAGACATGAAACATATATAGCCTAGTACGAGTCTCTACATATAAATATACAGATTAAACTAGTATACAAGGAGAGGTCAGAGCCGTGCGGACGGACGCAAATTTCAGAAATAGGGCAGAGGTCAGAGCAAAGACATGAAACATGTCGAAATTTCTACTCTCGAATTATATATGATAGGAAGGGGACTTGGAAAATTTCCGAGCGCCGATTTTTGCCAGCCGGCGGGACGGTGGACGTTTTTTTCGAAGTGCCCCGGATAATACAGGTTCCTAGTTAAAATTCTAACCTCCGAGCTATATATTATATAGGTCAGGACGTATGCTTTGCGTTCAAATGTTGAAGTGAATGTGAATACCTAAGGTGCGAATTATTACGATAAGCATATAATAGTGCGTAGCGTGTTTTTTCGTGCAGCAATCGTGATTGCTATAGTGCGATATTAGACTTACATCAGATAATCGGTAACTACACTTACAAGCACTGCAAAGAAGAAAGAAGATGAACGAACAAATGAAGCAAGATATGAAAAGAATAATTGCGGATGAACTGAAGAAACAAGTAATAGAAGAGCTGAAAAGTGTGAAGAAAAGCATAACGGAAGCGAAAAAAGAGATTAAAGAAGAAATATCAACCTTACGACAAGAAATATGTGAAAACAAAGAGGAGATTGAACAACTGAGAAGTGAAATTGAAGAGCTGAAAATAGAGAATGACGAATTGAAAACAAAAATGAAGGAGACGGACCAATACCATAGGAAACAAGACATAATCATCAGCGGAATAGAAGAGAAGGAGGAAGAAAGCGAAGAAGATTTACTAGAATCAATACAGGAAGTAGCAAAAAGCTTGGGAGTCCCCCTCGAAGAGTATGATGTCAATACGTACCACAGATTAGCGCCCAACAAGCTTAAAAAAAGAGCCGTTATCGTCCGCCTGAATAATAGGTTGAAAACATCGAAACTAGTAAAAGCATCTCGACTAGTCAAGCTGAAGGGTATTTATGTAAATAGCCACTTGACTAAGAACACCGTAAGTCTGCTTGCTGAAGCGAGAATGCTCAGAGATCAAGGAGTAATAAAATACGTTTGGGAAAAGGATTGTCAAGTTTTTGTTAAAGTTAAGGAAGACACCCCTGCAATTAGAGTCAAGAAATACGAAGACCTGAAAAATGTCACCGAGAAGAACGCTGGAATGAGCACGAGGAACGTCAGCCGCACAGCTCCTCCGAAGAAAACAAAATAGAACGAATGTAAGCCAAACTCGCTGTACCCAGTCATGCCTGGTCCGCAAGGGTACGTAAGACCACTCCCCTCTGCCACAAATAAAAGCAATAAAAGAACAGGTAAAGGAATAAATTTAGATTTAGATTTAGATTTAAAAATAGATATAGGATGTGAAACAAGAATGAGCCCTGGGAATGGAAATTGTAGAAACAAACGTAAAAAAGAAAATTTACTGCCTAATGAAAAAGCCCTACAAAGAACAAAAAATGATAAAAACTATAAGAATTTGCAAGAGGAAGTAAGAAATTTAGCAAGAAGAGATAGTAAAAAAGAGAAAGCAATAAAAATAGCCTCGATGAACGTGAGAACTTTAAAAAATAATGATGATCTAACAGAATTAGAGAAAGAAATGAAAGAAAGAAAAATAGATATTCTAGGAGTATCCGAAGTCAGAAGGGAAGGAGAAAAAATTATTGAAACAAAGAACGGGAACCTATTCTGCTACATAGGAATTGATAAAGGCCAAAAAGGGGTGGGATTTATAATTGGGAAAGAATGGAAAGAAAAAGTATCAATATTCAAAGGTATAAACGATAGACTAGCAACAATAAAAGTTGATCTAGGAAAAGACAATATAATTACAATAATTCAAGTTTATGCACCCACGTCTTCAGCAGAAGAATGTATAAGTGATGAATTCTATGAAAAACTGAGCGAGGTAATAAAAGAGCAAAAAGTAAACAAAAAAAGTAAACTACTGATCATGGGGGACTTTAATAGTCAAGTGGGAAAAAGAAGGGAAGGTGAAGAAAGTACGATGGGAAAATATAATTATGGAGAAAGAAATAAAAGAGGGTGGAAATTGATTAGATTTTGTCAAGAACACGAACTTAAAGTTATTAACACACTATTTAAAAAGAGAAAAGGAAAGATGTGGACTTGGATCTCTCCAAATCGCGAGTATAAAACTCAAATTGATTATATGTTAGCACCGATTCAGGCAAATGAGATAGAAGATTTTGATGTGGTAGGTGGAATTAATCACCAATCTGATCATAGAATGATAAAGTGTAAAATAACTCTCAATAGATGGCGATATGCAACAAGCAATAAGAACCAGCAAAGATTAGAAAAAAAGGACGAGCAATTATACATTAAAAAGCTGAGTGAGGAATCAGAAAAGGAACAAGAAATAGAGCTAACAATAGAAAATATGAACTCAACAATAAATAAATGGATGAAAAGAGCGTCAGAAAAAGCAATCAAGGAAAGAGATAGTAATGATAAAGAAAAAGAAGGTCTGCCAAAAGAAATAACAGAGTTAATTAGGAAAAGAGAAGAGATAAAAAGGAAAAACACAACAACTAAGAAAGAGAGAATAGAGCTAAACCTAGTGTGTAAGATAATCAAAAGGAAACTGAGAACATACAATGATCAAAAAAGAAATAAAATGATAAGCGAAGTATTAGAAAATACAGGGAGTACAAAGAAGATAAGGAAAAATCTAGTTATAGGAAAGAACTGGATATCATATCTTAAAGACAAGAAGGGAAGAAAAATCTATGACAGAATAGGAATAAATAATATAGCCACAGAATTCTATCAACAATTGTACGAAGATCCTGACAATGATTTAGAAAATTCAGAAATGAGAGAAAACCCACCTAATATCCCACATATCACAGAGGAAGAAGTAGAACAAGTGGTGAAAGGATTAAAAAGTGAGAAGGCAACAGGGTCTGATAATATCTTGAATGAGCATATTAAATATGGAGGAAAAATCATTATAAAATACCTAGCAGAATTATACAATCTAATAATACAGGAAATAAAGATTCCAAAAGATTGGTGCTTGACAGATATAATAATACTATATAAAAAAGGAGATATACACAATATCGAAAATTATAGACCCCTAAGCCTAGGATCTGCTCCTGCAAAAGTTTTTGCAAAAGTAATTACCAACAGAATAAGGAATATATTGGAAACCCAACAACCGATGGAACAAGCTGGTTTTAGAAGGAATTTTTCTACAATAGACAACTTATTTGTAATAAACCAAACGATAGAGAAGTGCATAGAATATAATAGAGAACTATACCTAGCTTTTATAGACTATACAAAGGCATTCGACTCGGTAAAACATGACTGTGTAATGAAGTCGCTGGAGGAACAGGGTGTTGAAGTAAGATATATCGAAATAATAAAAGAGATGTACCGAAAATTAGAGGCTAGAGTTAAAACAGATAAGACGGGGAAATATTTCAGAATAAAGAAAGGAGTAAGACAGGGTGACCCCTTATCGGCTTTGTTATTCAACTGTGTTTTAGAGAGCGTTTTTAGAGAGATGAATTGGGTGGGGAAAGGGATTAACATAAATGGCAAATATTTGAACAATTTAAGGTATGCTGACGATGTAATCCTCATAGCAAAATCAAAACAAGAATTAAATGAAATGATCCAAACACTAAACGAAGAAGGAAAAAAGAAAGGGTTAAATATGAATATTAACAAAACAAAAATATTAAGTAAAGGGAATGATAAAACAAAAATAATGATAGATAAACAGGAGATAGAAGAGGTAAATAAAATCATATACTTGGGACAAAACATAGAGATGGAAGAGAGAACTACAGAGGAGATTGAACGTAGAATAACCCTTGCCTGGAAGAAATTTTGGTCTTTAAAACACATAATGAAAGGCCCTTTCCCAATAAATGATAAAATAAAAATAATGAATAGCTGCGTACTACCAACAGTTACCTACGGTGCACAGACTTGGGCTACAACAAAGAAAGACGAACAAAAAATAAGAACGACGCAAAACGCAATGGAAAGGTCAATAATGGGTATAAAACTAAAAGACAAAATAAGTATGATAAAAATACATAAAAAAATGAAAAATAGAAATGACTTTTTATATGCAGCAAAAAGGATTAAATGGGATTGGGCTGGTCACATATCAAGGCAGAACGAAGAGCGATGGACTTACAAAATTAAAAATTGGTTTTTGAAGGAAGGGAGGAAAAAAGGAAAACAAAAAATCAGGTGGGACGACGACATAATAAAATTCTTGGGAGGGAACAAGATATACCATAGAGTGGCTTACGACAGGCATGAGTGGTACAGGCTGAGGGAGGCCTATGCCCGGCACACGGGCCAAAAAATGTAATGTAACTTATAATTTTTTTCGGTTGTATAATTATAATAAAGGCTAATTATTATTATTATTATTATTATTATTATTATTATATATTATATGAAGGAGACTTGGAAAAATTTTAACATGTAGGTGGCGAGGAGCGAAGTTCACCCTTCATTACAAAAATTTAACAAAAGCTAATACTGCTCACAAATGACTCTCATAAAACAGGTTCCCTGTTTGCCTCGATTGACAAGGTTAATTAAAGCAACTTCGACCAGCTCATCAGGTGGGCTGCGAGTTTTTTTGCTATCATACTTGGCGATTTACCCAGAGTTTTCTACTGTTTTTATATTCTGGCTACTATAGTAGAAGAGCCAGCTGAAGTGTCTTGAAATTCTGGCTACCAAACTGAGGAGAGCAAGCTTGAGTTTTCTATTGTCTTCAGGTTCTGACTCTAACTATACTTAGAGAGCCATCCATAGTTATCTATTGCGGTGAGCCAGCTTGTCAGTCCCATTGTTCTCAGATTTTTCTGTCGGATTTAGTGATGAGCTAGCCGGACAGTTTTATTACATTTAGATTCTGGCTAGATTATTAGGAGAGTCAGCTCATGGGTCCCATTGTTCTTAGATTTTTTCTTTTCACACTTAATGGGCTAGCTGGTATGTTCTATGTTGTGTTCATATCAGGGATTGGGAGTACCGGATCACGTGATCCGTGGGGTACGGTGATGTGAAAGATCTGGTTGTTAGCTAGAATGCTGCAACAACTCAGTTACTGATGACGTATCAGATTCCGCTTTGGAAGTTGTTCTATTGCTGTTATTCAACTACAGTGTCCCAGGTGTTGAGTTACCCACTACTGGGAATCTCTGGTTCATATTCTTCCTATTAAACTTGGTGAGCCAACTAATCGGCCCTATTTTTGCCACAATACTTAATGAGCCAGCTAGGGCATCCTATTGGTCTCAGATTTTCCCTACAACACTTTGGAAGCCAGCGTGACGAATTTGAGTATATTTTTTTTCTTTTCAGAGAGGGACTTGAAAAACGGGGAATTATGAACAGAAAAATTTAGATTAGGTTTCACTTCAATAAGAGTATTTTTCCAGACTGTCTTAAGAATCCTTTGGCGATAATTAGAAATTTATCTAAATTTAAGAATTGGTTCAAAATTTATAGGCGAGTAGTATAACCCAAATTCATGGATCAATTGACTGCGTGGCACTTTCATCATTGAGAAAAGATTTAAATTTTTCACGGTTATTCAAATGTAGAATGGATGTGTCAATGTGTAAATCACTTGGGCACACCGAAATCGAGTGCTAAAATTTTGGTTCTCCTGCGAGTACATTGAGATTGATGTGCTAAACCAGCTCACCGAGTTGAATACAATAGAACTTTCCGGCCACCCCCTCTATAGTATGATAACGAAAATATGAAAACAACAGGACACATTGGCCGGTTCACAACTAGGCTTGCACAAGAATTCCTGTTTCTCTTTATTGAAATCAAAATATCATTTTTCTATTGCCTCCCTGTAAGATTCGCTGCCTATGCGTAACCACTATTCAATCTACGAGAAGGTACCACCAAAAATTCAGTACCTATATTATTTAGAATAACAACCACCGTTCAATAAGGACGACTCTTGTTAGTTTAAACATGCATTTTTTACTATGAAATTTTGTACATGTTCTAATAAAACGGTAAACATTATCATCCAGTAATAAAAGAGCAATTGTGAAGGTTTTCTTATGGCCCCGAGAGCACATCACGTTCCCGTCATGAACACACTGCACTTAGTGTACAACCTTCTCTGTAATCTGAGTCCGTCATCGCGGAAATTCCGGAAATATTTCTTTATTGTCTAATGTCTAGATACGGTAAGTATTTGTTTCAGAAATAAAGTGTATTAATTTTATTCTCAATTATAATTGGGAATAAATCGCGTTTCGGTAGGACTTAATATCTATAGTCGATCGATGTTGGGCTATATATTCTTTCCGTCTCTAATTGTAGAGTCACAAATTCTCCAAATTAATTTCTTTCCTCAAAGATTTTGCTTCTCTCGAATAATACGCTTTTAATTTTTCAAAACTTGAGTGAAAGAAAGTTTTAGAGGGCCGGGAAGCATTGCATTATCCGGCAAGTACATTTCAATTAATAAAGTTTCTTAAAGTCGTGGAAAATAGTAACCAAATTTTTATTTTGTCTGTTCTCACTAAGAATCGTCAGTGCAGCTCTAATGCGCTTAAGATGTGTGAACAGAAACTTACTAGTTTTCCCTCTCCCTCCAATCGGGAATACCAGATGACCGAAACGGCGGCACTCGCGGCATCAACTAGGTACGAGACCAGAGCTAGATATACTTGCTACAGAAAATAATTTAAAATCAAGGTTTCCTAAAACTTGAAAACTTATTGGCTTATATTAGTAAACAAGTACAGGTACATTACGCCGATATCCTAACCTTGATTATTTTTGCTGTCCAGTAGAATCGTTGTGTAGCCTATACACCTATACACATTTCGTGTGCTTCTTGAAATTATTCGAGTAATACGAGATCCCTGAGTGCGGAAAACTTTTTATCGCGTGCCACTGAACATATGAAATTATTGTGAATGATTTTTCTTCGAAAAATATCCGTGCTCGTACATCAGAAGATATAGAAATAGTAAGAGTCAGGGAGCGAGTAATATAAATATAATCAAGTTATACCGTAGGTTCAGTTCATATCTCGTTTGCTGAGGGTAATGCTGGGATGAGAGAATCTCGGCATACATTGACGGCGGTTCATTTGATTGTGAGCAGTGAACTTCGAAGCAAGTTCAATCAAGTTACAGATTCGTACTTTATTCTGATATGATTCGAATGAATATAATTCGTGAAATAATTTAGGCGAGGTAGTTTTCTTGTACGCTTAATTAGTGTGGACTCGGCATACATTTGTTTCAATCATGATTCGTTCTAATGACATTATTTTTTACTGCGTTTTTATTTCGTGTATTTGTTGTCAACTGAACGTCATCCACGGAGCTACTAGTACGACAAAGTTTCCACCGACAAAATTTTCACCGGTAACCTCGAAAAGTAATGGAACAAAAACGCCGGGTAAAGGTTCAGCCAAAACTGGTGGAAAAATAATTACTTTGAGATTAGGATCTGATGGTAGTACCCCCGAAGAACAATGCGAGTGTAGGCTGTTCTACTTATGTGAGAAGGATAACACAGTCGACACGTCTCAAAATGCTCAGAGGTGAGTAAAATATAGGAAATTTTTGAATACTAGCGTATTGTATGTATACGTTATTAAATTTCCTCGACAGATACCCTTATTTCGTCTGAGGAAATTAGGCCGGTAAAGTTCTAGTGAAACGTTATTGTTGATTAGAGCGAAATTTTAGGCCAAAAGTTGAGAGGCTCAGATTGAGAATGGACCATTAATATTCCTATATTTACTAAAGATATCTTAAGAAAAATTAAATCTCTTCAAAACAAAACCCTATTTTTCTTTATCTTATCCCTTCAACGAGAGAATATGATGTAGAGGTACTTCCGTACTGTACCGAGCAAACAAGAAATATTAAATTAAACGACGATGAGTCAAAACTAATCAATGGTCTCGTTTGAAGTCTTGAGTCGTAACAGTCTTGAGCATCGTCATAAGAAAAGATAGATTTTTGAAATTTGATATACCTACGTACTCTGAGCAAACGTTGAAAGTTTAACGAGGAATATACTTTATTAGAGATAAATTGATGAAAATACATCCTGTTCTTTGTTCAGTGTTCAATCCTCAAGGAGCATCAGGTCATAGAAAAACTGGTCCTGATAAACCAGATCGACCAAATATCTCAGTCGATTTTGGGTAAATGTTGACCAAAAATAGACTGAGGGGCGCTCTGATGAGTGACGAATAATAGACCAACTTTTTCGGTCGATTTACTTCCGCTCTTCCCTACCATATTTAGACCACATTTAAAGCAACTTGACAAAATTTTGAATGAAAAAATTAGTCGATCTGTAGGTGATGTAGGTACCATAAAACGGCCTATCCTCAGTCATTGGCCATACTTCCTCTGCAATTGACTATATTTTGACGATTTTTGACCGAAAAAAGAGTCGATTTCTAGAGAACTTCGACGATATAAAATATTTTCTCATAGTCAATATTTAATCATTGTCAACAAACCACCATAATTAGGATTTTTCTGATGAAAAAGATTGGTAGATTTCTGGGTATAATGTAGACGATTATAAAATAATCTGTTGTAGCCTATATTCAAGCGATATTAACGGACCACTACAAATAGACCTCTTTTGACAAAGCAGATCAATCAAGATTTGGGCTATAGAGACGCCACAATACGGTCTATAGTTAGATGATATTAATAGACCACCATTTTCGACAGGAAAAACCAGTTCATATAATCTAAGGCTTTCTCATGTGAGAGAAGAAAGAAATGAAGATAGCAATCTCGTTAGCAGTGCGATTTTGGTCTAAAATTACAATATTAATTAGTATACCTTCAATTATTTATGGACAATGTTTAGAAATTTATGGAATTTATCATAGATTTATACTAATTAAAATTGAATCATTTAATTTTTTAAAATGAATCTAAATATTATAATGCATCTATTTATTTAAATTTAATTTATAAAATTCGTACATTATTACGTAATTTTAATTTTAAATTTAATTATTATAATTTAATTGATATAATACAATAATTATAATTATTCTTTATCAATTTATTATTTATAAATTAATTTTTATCAATTTAATTTATGTTAATTTATTATTTAAATCAACTCTTTAAAAATTGTTTTTTAATAATTTTTTTATTTGTCATAAATAAACCTAATAATTTTCTATTAATTGAATGTAAAATTGAACAAAAAAATGAAAAATATCATTCTGGTTCAATATGATTATTGAAAGTCATTGAAATGATTAAATAATTAATTCTCATTTAAAGGATCAAATATGTTAAATAAATTGAATGATATAAAAAGTTATTTAGTTTCAATTTTTTAGTTGTTTCATAATAATTTTTATTGAAAATTAATATGAATATTTTTATTAAATAAATTATTCTGAAAAAAAATTAATAATTTTGATTAAATCAACTATATCAAGAAAATTTAAATATGATCTTCATTTTTTCGAAATGATATTATATTATAAACTTCTTAAACAAAGTTGAAATTTAATTTCAAAAAATAAAATTGATATAAAATTAAAATTTAAAATAATTATATTTAATAATTATTCCTGTTGGAACTCCTTAAATTGAATATAGTAAATCTAATATTTTAATGATTAGTAGAATATGTTCTTTATTGAACAATTTTATTAATAAGAATATTAATTTTTAAATTTCAAATTTTATTTTAAATATCTTTATTTATCTGCGAGTTTACGAGCAATATGACAGTTGATTCATTCCTAAGAAATTGGCTGGAAATTTTGGGCAAAAATGAGTGACTGCGGTTTGCATGAGAATAGACCAAAAAAAAGAGTAAAAATATTGGTAGATGTTGAGGAAAAATTTACTCAAAATGGATCAAGGTATCTCCCAAAATATCTGCCCAGAAATCGACTAGAAATCTTAGTCAAAATTGAGTAATAAATACAATATCAATTTTAGACTAAGAAACGAGGAAAGATTCCATTTTGTGTTGACAATTATAACGACCAAAAAATGGGTCGAAATGTATTCCGCATAGTGATCGAAAATCAACCAATAATAAGATCAAAATTTAGTAGGAATAATATGAGACCAACAATCAACTGAAATGAATAGACAAAATTTGGTCGATTTATCTCAAAAATTTACTACAAATCAACCATTTTCTGATGGTACCATAATATTTGGTCTTTTTTCAGTCGTACGACCAAAAACCAACCAATGTCGGTTTATCGGGTTCGTGACATGTCTGTGTTGAAGAGGACCAAATGGTTTAATATTCAACGATGACGTATTTATGAGGGTAGCAGGATATTGATAATCCATGTCTAGAATGAAACACTATTTCACCCATACACCCCTAGACTCATGAACTACTAACTAGCATACTTTTAAAAATTTTTTTCTTTCTGAGCGGGAAACCGCCACATTTTTGTTGCGGGTCCACCCTCAAAAACCTTCCGCACCGGGAACCGATGAGGAAAATCTTTCTTACACTCGAGTCTGGACTTTCCTATTCTCCAGCCTAGACAAATTTTGACGTTCGGGGAAGGGTACTTAAAAAGATTTCCACCTGGAACCTTGTAGAACAGGTTGCACCTAGCACGATTTCGCCAAGTTTTATTGCATAATTATGCCGATCAAGTAAAAAAAATGAAGAAAAAGAACTCAATTTTTTAATGGAAGAAGAATACAAATGCAACAGCCAGAACCAGGTGAGACGTTATATTATGAGAAAGAATTGTAAAAATGTGAATTCTGCGGAGCTATTAGCTGTAAAAATGAGAATTACTGGAGGAATGAGAAAGAGAAAGTTCAAAAAACCAGGAAGTATGCATTTAAATTTGAAGAAAAAGACCACCCAAATGTTGGAATAGTCGGTTCAACTCACCAAGATCAGCAACCAGATAGGAACTGGAAAACCTGATTATACCATTACTTGAAGCAAATATATAAAATGAATAACTAGACCAAGTCATCCAACATACATAAGTTTCATGAAATCATAAAGATTAAGAAGAAAAATAGAGACAACGACATGATGAAAAAGAATTCTAAAAGAAGGACACTATGATAAGAAAAGATGCACACAAGGAAATTGAAGATGAAATGATTCGATCTAGAAAGCAGAGGACAGAAGAAACTTGAAATATTTTTTAGTGGAGACACCCAAATAATATTTTGGTTTCAATGAATTTTGATCTCTAACTTCATCTTCACTCACCAGAATAATAGACCAACACTTCATGCTCCACCAGTTTGACCAAAAACTATACAATGAAAGAAAAAGGCCCCCTCAGTCATAGCCAGAAAACTAACCAGACTTGATTCATTCTCTTAATGGACGTAGATGCTCTGAGTGCCAATTTGAAAGCCACTAAGGGCTTGCACTAGATTATAGGTAGAAAGTAACTGCAGGATAGCCGAATGTTACGAACAATAATTTTTCATACCTATTTTACTTATTTGCTGGGTAATTGTTAAAATCAGCAGTAATATGAAAATACCACAGAATTGCGAATGAAAATGGATTTCCTCTTATGGGGACCAATCAGAAACCGAGTAAAACATGAAGATTGTGGTTGGCGATTATCAGTCACCAATCCAAGTATAAATATAGGAACGTTAGGACGGGAAAGTCAGGTTGACAGCCGGCAGTCAATGGAGAACCCAGAGGAAGAGATATTAAAAGGCATATCCGGAGTTTTTAAAACAGATTTTTTTCCTCTGGATGTTAGTTTCAGGCAAAGAAATCCACCGGAGAATAGCCGGATTCCCTTGATTTTTGGCAAAAAAAAATCCGTTCAGATCGGATGTTTCATCCTCCGGGTTACAATTTTTGGCGAGAATCTCCAGAGAATTTCTGAAGCTCGAGCTCCACTTTCATGTAATACCTCTCTAGAAGAGGGGTACTGCTCAAGTTGCTGGTGAAAGATGAAATCAGAAGTGGCTATCAAAAATCAAGTAGATGAATAAAGTTCATCCCTAAGATTGTGGATTGGAAACTGATGTCCAGTCGTTGAAGGCCTTCTTTTGATAATTTATGAATGAATTATTGGTCATAATACAAGCTTGAAAAAATTATGAGCAGCGACTTTTTTACAGTCAGATGACTGAGGAACGTTTTCCATCCCTAGCCGAGAATTTTCAGCTTAAATTTTTCTACAGGAGAGTCTTGAAAAAATTATGAACAAGAAGATTTGACGTCATCAAAGCAAGACACCATCGATAATCTTGTTCAACTTGGAGACTTGAAAAATTTCGACACGAGGAGCAATACTTGCACGTCAATCTACAATTCCTCTTTCTATCCCTCGGCTCACAAATACACCACCCACTTATAATTGTTTCGTACATCGTCTCCTTTAAATTCCGCTTCTCTCCAATGCTTTAAATGGGGAAAAGGAGACCATAAACTACGTGGGACGCCTCAATAGACATTATGTCCATTATTCCAAAGAAATTTTTGAAGAGAGCTGTGATTGCCACCACTTTGCTTCGTCGCTCTATTGGGATCAGAAAAGAGAGGTAGATTTGTCTACCCTTGTATGAATTTCTCCTCTGAGAAAGCTGTATCTTCCGAAAATTTAGTTTCCAGCCAGTCTTCTATACCCCCACTAAGCTAGAATGTCTTTAGAAACCTAAAGACCCAGTTCCCAAATTCGAAAAGACATTGATGAGATCGGCCGCCAAGTAAAGATTTGTATCGAAGAACACCTTAAAGAACATTCCAACATATTTGAGGGAGAATACTCAATTGATAGGTCCGTAGAGAGAATAAGTGGGCCCGACAGAAATTTTCACGGGGCCCCTCTCTTTTCAATTTATTTTTTTTCTATTGTCAAATGGAGAAAAAATTCGGGCATTTTAAAAATATCGGACCCTTCAGAAAATCCGGGCCCAAGGCATTTTATCGCCTATGCTCTCTCCCCCTCATCGGGGTTGTGTATAACAATAACCCTAAAAATCGAATCGATTCAACATTCCAACAATTAATCTGTCTTTACTTCTCACCTTCTTGAAAGTGGACATGACATTCGCTCTTATTGTGAACGCCTTACGTTGGAGGCGATCGAAATTGTTCGATACAGCAGCAGCAATGAGGTACTGATCACCTAATGCATTCCCGAGAATGACTTCATCGAGAAACTGTACTCTCAGCTCTGAGTGTAGATCCTCTCGATCCTGTTACTCCCTGATGATTCTTTATCTCATTTCTTACTTTCTTTTTTACTTGTGTTCATTTGCTTGTAAATGACTGGTTAGTTGAAAGTGCTCGAGTTACTCTATAACCTTAATTTATGCGGTTCATTCTTCTTGCCGTGACGTCGTCAAACGAAAATTTTTGGCCTAAATCTCCATAGAGGAAGTATTTACAGAAATCAGAGCGTGTCCTACACAAAACATACTAGCTCGCATATGATATGATAGCATCATGGCGTGACGTCATCGGCGGGATTGACAAAAATATCAATTTAGGAATTAAGGGGGGAGAAGGAGGTGATCGACCTTTTTTGGAGTACTTGGTAAAATGTCAATGTAAGCGATACAGAGAAATGGCACTCTCAAAAATCTTAACTCAAGAACACAAAGGGAGACTTAATTACAAAGGGGGAACTTTTTCACTTGCAACTTTTTTTTTTTTCTCATAAGTATGCAACCTCATCTAATGTAGAGGTACATAAGGAAAATCCCACTGACAAGGTTTTCTAAAATTTAATTTTTTTCAGTTGCGAAGAAAATTACGTGTGTTGTAGAATAGAAACTGCCACCACGATAGACGTCATCTTGTCATCAACAAGTAAGTTTATTTCTGTTTGCAAGAAGCGAAAAGAGAAATAATTATTTTGAGATTTATAGTTTTTCTGACGTTGTAAGTAGCTATTCGAACGATATAATTTTCAGACTTTATATTATTCTGTCTATTTTTAGAATAAGTTGTACATACATAGTATGTACACCGCGTAATTTCGATTTGATGTGTTTATAAAACATTGATAAGGAATGAATAGCGTGGAATGGAAGCACGTGACGCTATGATTGTGATAAATTATCTCGCACAGTATTGTAAAATGTGCTTTGATTGATAAAATATTACAGCCATGGGGAATTTTCAGGCTGGTTTTACCAAATACAATGTGCATATCAATCGCAGAGGCGTATTAAACACTTTGCCGCCCTGAAACTGGCTACCGATTCTCCGATTTACCGCTCTTTCAGATGTTTTTCCCCTTAGTATTTGTGGGGGAAAATTTGCCGCCCTCAAAATTTTGCGCCTGAAACTTCAGTCTCGTTAGGCTCATGGTGAATTCGCCACTGATTAACCGTTGATTTTAAACTCGGAACTTACTTGTAGAAAATTCGATGTGGTAGTGGAAGAGCACAGGGCTTTTCGACCACTACTTTACTTCTTGATAGACAGCAAATCCCCCTCGTACACCCTCAAATCGCGGAACAAAGTGAAATTTGAAAACATTTTCCAGCAATCAAAATTAGAGGATCAAAAAATTCTAAGTTGGAGGTGACAACTTTTCCTGATGCACTGATGGTAGACATGCGTTCATCTAGTCCCAAGAGTATTATAAAATTTTCGCACAAAAAGAATCTTTTAATCGCAGATATTTTACATTCACAAAGATCTGAAGCGGCGATTCCTAAAAATAAACAAAAGATGTAGCGAAAGTGGGGCGTGGGACACAAACACAGGGGATGGCTTCATTCATAATAGAACACAAAACTTAGGTATGATCCATAATAGGAAAGGGATATTTGAGACAGTAGCGTATACACGACATTGCCCCACTCTTTTGTATAGGGCTCTCCTCCTCCTAGTTCAGACAGCTTGTTTTGAGCGGTTCATAAAATAGGAGCATAGGTCGACAATCTGATGTTTCTCTAAGATAGAACTCGCTAAAAACTCTCTGACATAACGAACCTTTGACAAGATTTTTCAGAACTGTACGTCTTATTTGTGTATTTTTACAGATTCTCCTTCCACCTCTGGATCTAGCACATCAGGTAATCATTTTTAAATGTTTTAACAGAAACATGTGATATCCAGTCGTCATCGTACATTTTAATACTTTTTCTATTCTTTTAAAAGGTCAGGTTGGTACAATTGCGACGCAAAATCCGGATACGTGCCGATGTGTTCCAGCTGATCAATGTCAGAGAACTCGGGAAGAGCAAGAAAGCGGAGTTGGCGGAATTGATCAAAGGTACTCGATATCATTGATTTTTTCCGTGACCTGCAATTTTTTCTGTACTGTTTTAAAGAATTAGCCCTGCGGGTCTTGTTCGATTGCCTTGGTTATGAGCCACTTGACGCCTGCATCAGTTGATAGCTCAGCTAACCGTAGTCTTGATTCATTCACTCATTAAGGTCGCGTATTAATACACGGGTCGTCCATTTACTTACCTCACTCTGGGTCGCTTCCTATTTCTCAAGCAAAGGGCGTCTGACCTCATGCGTGACCCGTGAAGCCTCTTGGTCCGTCGTTGTTCTTTTCTTTGCTTTAAAAACCATCGCTCTCTCCTCAGCATGGAGCTCGATTAGTGACGCAAAAATCCTCCATCGAGACAGTGCGGTAGGCAATTAACACACCTCAGCGCAACTTTCGGATCTTTTCCAACCCTTTTCTATCTGTAGACCATCTTTATTGAGTCAGTCCATGCTGGAGGAGGATTATTTTTCTTCTTTTGGCTTCCCTCGGCCTTCCCAGATTCGTCATCTGGTGGCTTAGGTACTTCACCATCCTGGCCGCCTTTTCCGTTATCATCAAGAAGTGGTGCCTGAAGCCCGTCTTTGAATCAAACTAGATATACCCAGATACTTCATGACCTTCTTGATCTTGTTTTCTACACCTAGTAGGTAAAAATTGGGTGGCCTGACTTTCCGACGGGTTGTAAATATATGACCTTCGTCTTTCCTACTGCCTAGTCTGGCCAATCGATCCAACGCGTCACTGCCTGTAGGGCTCAGTTTCCCCTGCTTTCCACCGCTGCAGTAGTTTCGGCAGTGCATACCACCGATTGCCCCATCTGCAAAACAGATAAGCTTAGCGCCTGGTGGCAGCTCCTTTTTGAAAATCCCGTTGAATCGGCGCCCGGATCTCTGCAACACCTCACAATTAAAGGGCGCTTCACTGTATTAGCAGGCGTCTCTGCTTGGATTTCTTGGCAGCTAGAGTTAGCTGCTGATCACTTTGAATAGGTATGCGGGTACTTCTGCGTCCCTCAGGGCTTCCAGTGTCCTTTTCCACGTTGTACTCAACACACACCCCTCTAGCGTGGGAGACCACTCCATCAACAAATTTCGATATTAGGTTAGAAACTTCAAGCCACTTTATTTAGAATTTTAGTTCGCATCGGATTAGTCCATATTGTTTTTGTGGCCGACATTGCTAGAAACAGACAAATGGTCCACCATTGAACCCTACAGCGTACTACATTGTCGGCCTTGAGTCAAAATGTCCTAACTCCATCTATAAAAGGAAAAAAAACTGCACTCATTTGGCAGAAAAGTATTTACACTAACAATGATACCAGCAAGGTGCAAAGTCACTCCATCAGCGTTCCAAAGAAGTACTCAAGCCTCAAACTTACTGCGCTGCAGGAAAAAGACACGAATTTGGGGCCGACGCCATACCATTTTGACATCAACAAACCAAACCACAAGTACAAGCCTGACACAGTGATAGTGCACAATCCGGTTCAATTATTGTCGTTGGGAGATATGATATGTCAAAGAATGCCTGATCACACGTTTCTATAGAATGAAAATGAAAGTTTGAGCGTTAGGAAAGGAACAGAAGTGAGTATTGAGATCGAATTTGAGTAAATTAAATGTACACTGAGGAATTCCCGTTCAATATTTGTTATGGTCACTTCATTCCCTGGATCGCTCAATTGTAACATCCATAAATCACATACCAAATGGCGACCAAAAACTTTGTACACTGCTGAGGAGAAGTCGAGGAAAATTTGAGTGATTCTTGAGTAATAGTAAAATTCGACTCAAACTCGGTATCAATATTAAGGGAAATATAAGAGATATTTTGTGCCAATTACAATTCAATCCTTCCATTAGGAATGGAATGGGAAACATTTCTCACCGGATCATTTTTTTTTCACGATTCTTCATTTAATATATAGGGTAGAAGTTTGTACACATCGGGACAGATGTGCGAGAAAAATTGATCCTAGAGACCAACTTATTGTTGTGAGGAGATGTCACGTTGTAGAATACTTGATCATATGTTTCTACCGAATGATATAGAAATTTGAGCATTAGAAAAGGAACAGAAGTGAATTTCGAGGTCGATAGTATTCACAATGATTTTCCTGGAGGAACAATGACATGGAAAGAGGAATGTTCTGTGTGAACAATGATGTTTAGTCATAAATTTTTGAGAAAATTTTCCTGAATATAGCATATTACTTCAGTCAGGACATATTATGAGACAGGAGGTGGTATTCAGCTAGAATTGAATGCAACAATTTCCCTGGAGGCACTGCAATGACGTGACATGACAAAAGTTATGTGTGCAGTCCTAATTTTTGCAGATAATTTTCCTGAATGGAGCAGATTTCTTCGGTCGGCACATATTTCCAAAGCAGGGCCTGGTATTCAAAAAAAAAAAAATGGAATGCAACAATTTTCCTTGCGGCACTGCACTGACGTGACATAACAAAGGTTATGTGTGACAATGATGTTCACTCATAATTTTTTGAGAAAATTTTCCTGAATTCATCAGATTTATTCAGTCAAGACATATTATGAGGCAGGGGGTGGTATTCAACCAAAATTGAATGGCAATTATCTCCCTGGAGGAGCAATCAGATGTCAAGAGGAACGTTATGTTTGAACAATGATGTTCAGTCATAATTTTTTGAAAAAATTTTCCCTAATTGAGCAGATTTCTTCAGTCAGGACAGATTGTGAGCCAGGGGGTTATTTCCAGCCAAAATTGTATTTGCTATGATTTTCCTGGAGGAACAATGAGATGACAAGAGGAACGTTATGTTTGAACAATGATGTTCAGTCATAATTTTTTGAAAAAATTTTCCCTAATTGAGCAGATTTCTTCAGTCAGAACAGATTATGAGCCAGGGGGTTACATCCAGCCAAAATTGTATTCGCTATGATTTTCCTGGAGGAGCAATCAGATGTCAAGAGGAACGTTATGTTTGAACAATGATGTTCAGTCATAATTTTTTGAAAAAATTTTCCCTAATTGAGCAGATTTCTTCAGTCAGCACAGATTATGAGCCAGGGGGTTACATCCAGCCAAAATTGTATTCACTATGATTTTCCTGGAGGAGCAATCAGATGTCAAGAGGAACGTTATGTTTGAACAATGATGTTCAGTCATAATTTTTTGAAAAAATTGTCCCTAATTGAGCAGATTTCTTCAGTCAGGACAGATTATGAGCCAGGGGGTTACATCCAGCCAAAATTGTATTCGAAATGATTTTCCTGGAGGAACAATGAGATGACAAGAGGAACGTTATGTTTGAACAATTTTGTCTTGCATTAGGTAAACTCGCAATTCATGTAATTATGGTGTACGGGGTTTTCGAATCGAGAATAGGTCGCTGGCCGTGACTAGCAAACGTCAGAAAAATAGCGCGATAGGAACATCAAAATCGTCGACAAAGTAACATCAGCAAAATAAAGTAAACATCAATGAAATCATAACATGCAATGAGGCGTTGGCCAGAGCCTATTATCGAGATATATAAGGGACACCACCGGGGCATCGTAGTCAATCACGAAAGAGAAGAAGCTAATTAACGTAATTCCGCGTCGTTGTGTAATTAGTCAGGTTAATCGCGAGTTTTGTCCGTTTATTTTCATAATTAAAAATCTATCTCAAAAAAGCCTAAATTGTTAGCATCGTGAGGGAACGTTTTCATCGGAATCATCTCGACCAGGGCTCGTCTGGTCAGCATCATAGTAATCCAGCAGTTGATTTCAGAAAAATACGAAAATCATTTTGTAAAAAGTAGGAACCATAGAAAATTATTAATGTCTCTGATAGAGGAAGCTCTGCTTTCCTTCGATAATACCGACAACAAGTGCGAAGTTTGTGCAACTCCCCGTATAAATGTATACAGACGAGCTTTCAAGATTTTTGCAAATATTTTGCTTACAGTCTGTTCCACGAGAGTTTGGTATTATAAACGATAGGCAACCTACGTCACTCACACTTATTTTACCTTACGGAATGCGAATGGAATGCGGGTTCCCCGTGATTTATAATACCAAACTCTCGTGGAACAGACTGTAATAACTATCGGAAATATAAAACAGGATTGTATTGATAGCACAAAGAAGGACGGTACTTCGAAAAAAGAAGCAGAAAACGCCAAAGGGATTGGGAAAGAAAGGAAAATGAAGACACTCGAAAAATGAATTTATACTCATATATCTTTGAAAATTACTTATTTTGATTGTTTCTATCGAACTTCATTCGAAAAATGAATTTATACTCATGTCTTTGAAAATTACTTATTTTGATTGTTTCTATCGAACTACATTGGAAAAATGAATTTATACTTATGTCCTCAAAAATGATCATTAAATTTTTTCAATCGTTTCTATCAGATATTTTTTCATCCGCAAAAACTACCTTCTCAAAATGAGTCGAAACTAGAAAATTGAAATGAAAATGAAAAATAATAACTCGTTTATTCCCAAGTTTACAGTTGTAGTTTTCGTTATTTTGCCAAAGAAGTTTTACGAGTATTATTTCTATTTTTGCCTCTAGCGCCTGAAACTCATAACTTGAATAATGTAAAGATGAGGAGGTCATGCTTGCGAGCCATTATCTAGTAATAAACGTGAAAATTGAAAGTTGTCTTTATTCGTTACAAGAAGAACGATAAGCGCTAGAAATGTGAAATTTTGCAGTACGTGAGTGAAAGATAAATTTATTGGCAAAAAATTTCATCCCATGTGAATTTTCGATTAACAGGATGGTTTTTGAGAAAACTGCAAAAGACTGAAAAATTCCTCATAACACGCATAGCTGCGCCTGTATCACATAATAAAATCTCCAACGGCTAGGATCAGCTGTTCGCAACGTTGTCATGTTGAGTTGTTCGGCCTGATGTAGAGGTGGCCGTGACTTGACCATCTGGTTTCTTTTTTGGAACTGTAGAGTCTTGCTTTTTTTTTTGCTGGTCCTTATCGGTGTACGCCGCTACTTCTTCCCGCTGTTCGTCATTTAAGGCTGGATGAATGTTGTACTCCTGAACTTTTTTTTCCTCTTGAAACCATCTTAGAGCAGCCCAATCCATAATAAATTCCCTCTTTGTGTCTTTTATTCTCTGGTTCTTCCTCACTTTCTCCCTTTGACTGGCTCCGGTGTAAAAGATTAATACAATGCACATCACTTCATTTTCTGGGTGCTCATCAGCATAAGGTTTCACATATGCACTGTGACACTTCATCAATTCGAACGTTGTGTTTTTAGTTGTTTCTCCGGGAACGTAAATCTTGAAATAAAAAATAGTGGTCACCTTACTAAACGGCATAATCTTGATATAATCCGCATATTTTGTTGTATTTACATATTTTTGTTTTTTAATTGAATATTCTTCTGCTTTAATTACAAACTGCTTCATCATTGCACTCGTCAAGACAGCAGATTCCCAGTCTGCAGGTGACCGGCTTCTCAATTCGAGTAAAATACTATCATTTCGAGTAAAATACTAACTATCATTTCGTATTTTACTTCAAGTTGATAGTGTTCATCACCTAATAAATCAACTATAGCATCTTCTAGGGCTTTTATAAATTCCTCAAATTTATACTGCCGAAGCATATTATCCATTTTATCTAAAGGACCCGCGTGCACCTTTTGTTGTAGACAACGTTCAAAAAGGTATTTAGCCTCTTCATTTACGACTCCTAAATCACAATATGATGATGAAAGAGCGGGTTCTTTTATGGTCATGTGTCCCGTCTGGAACAACATTTTTGCGAGCTCAGTCATGTCACCTCGCATAATGTTAGCACGATTGAGTTTACCATTCAGTATGATATCCGATTTAAATGGATGGCTTTCACCAGAAAGAAGATGAAGAGTGTTATTTGAGAATTTCTTGACAGTGTGTTCTAAGAGGGTTTCGTCCTCAACGTTTTTAGCCCAGTACGGTTTTGGTTTTTCCGGATTTTCAATTAAGAAGTATGTTACAGATAGCGGATTGAAGACGAAAATGCCGAATCGTGTAAACTGGTAACTGTTATAATATGGATGCAAGATTCCTTCAAACAACATCTCGATATTCTCGAGATTTCTTTCGTGAGCAATCTCTGCTAACCTCTCCTTGTAAGTTTTCATTATTTCTTCTTTCGTGAAACCTACCAGATCACTGTAATCTTCGTTCCGTGTCAAATCTTCAAGTAAATTGTGCGTTTTCCCAACCGTTGTCACTTTGGTTGCACCAAAAATAAACGCAAAATGGATGAAAGCGGAAACGCTCTTCAATGCACCGAAAAAACCTTCAATCATTTCTTCATTCAACTTGTATATAGCCACATTGTCGTCGAAATATGTCTTCATGACTGGTAAATCGTATTCGTCCACCAAGATCACAACTCCTTTTGTCTTGTTTTTGTATATTGCGGGGAACGTCTGCTTAAACCACGGTATAAGATGAAGAGGTAATGACACAACGCTAAAATCGTGTCCGCAGTTTTGAAGTTGTACGTACAAACTTCCGCTAGGTTTGCAGCGAACACTCGGGCTGTTTCCCTGTTCCTTCCAGACCCCACCTGCGCCGAGACGTTACCGTTGGTACCCTAGTATTGATGAAATTTCCAAGGATTATAAAAAATCCAAGAATTTACTTAGAAGGATGATTCTTTCAAAATTTTATAGAGTAGATTAAATGGTATTTTTATGCCAAATATGAAATGCATCGGCTGATTCCTAATCCTGCAATAAATTTTTGAAAGTAGCGGCGTTCCCATAAGACTCTGTACATTACCCATCACTTTCATCACGAGCGCTGCGCTCGGAATGTTCAGAACTACTTCAAAATCACGGACAGCGTTTACCACAGTCGGAATACGTTCGTGTCACTACCTCTTCATCTTATACCGTGGCTTAAACACACCAGCAACATCATCTGAATTTTTATCGCAATTAACCAAATATGTCTTTGCCAATGTACAAACTCGTCTTATGATATGTTGAGAAATCGATAATTCACCTAACTCGCCAAAATTCAGATCAAGTATTGGGTATTCCTCCCAAGTTAAATCGCTATTATCGCAAATATCCATCTTTGGTCTATCATTGGAGCAAAACAGATTACGATCACCTTGGAAGAAGGCTCCTAACATCGATAAAAAGAAGCTTTTGCCAAAACGATAGGGCCTTAACATAATACGTTGTCGCCTACTTCCAAATTTCAATAATTTAGGAATAAATCTAGTTTTATCAACAACAAACTTCCCCTGTGTGACTGCAGTTCGAAAATCCGTGTCGTCTGCTTGCGTTATTCTTGGAACTGAAAAATACATACAAATATTTGTATATACATTAACATTTTTGCATATATCTCTGTCTAATTGTACAAGGTTATGTGTACAAGGGCAATCCTGATATGCTCTATAGACTATCTATTATATAAACCTGTAAGCTCGCGCGCGTGACGCTAAAAAATCGAGTGACGCAAGAAAATCGCCTGCCGAAAATTCGCGTGGCCGAAAATTCAAGTGCCGCTATCTATTGGAAACTCGGTAAATCTGAAGCGCTACCTACGCATCGTTAGGGCGTGGTTAGGGCGGGTCAACCTTACAAACTACGACGCGACCGGTTAACCTGACCGTTCGAGTAGTTTCTCGCTGACCGTTCGAGTAGTTTCTGGAAGTAGGCTCTCTTCCTTCCGTTTTTTTGACAGTTCTCGAATGCTCTCGAAATGATCCAGCAGTAGCGACGATTGATATAAATAGAAGCGCGTGGCGCGGCGTTGCATCATTTTACGTTAGACTCATACACGCAACAGTTGTTCCATTTGTATCATTCGAAGTTGTATATTTTTCTTTCAAACAGTATGACGGACGGTAGCGTAGAGAATGAGATTCTACATGATGAATTGTCAGGGGATCTCATTAACGCATTTTTTGAAATAGGGGGTATCTTTATTATAACTGTACGGTGTCCGAGTTAGGCCCTATATATAAGTACCGACTTCCACTCTCGGTTATTTATCAACTACATTTTGATATTTACCCGTTTGGCTTGAAGTTATTGGAGTTATTTCACGCTTTATCACCTTTTTACGTGTCATGTTAGAATTCAGTGTCATGTTAGAATTCCTCTCGTTTAGAAACTTTCTATTTCGGGCTATCCGAATTTCATCATTCATCTCATCAAAGGACTAGTAAAGAAAAATGTATAGACGTAACAGTTACATTTGCACAAAATAAATCTGTGTACAGTCGAACCTCGTTAACGGCGATAATGTGGCGGTCAGTCAGCGCGGATATGATCTGGCATGACAAAGCGTGCCTGCCGGGAAGATAATATTGTACTCACATTGGCTTTGGAGATAGATGACGGGTCATTGTTGTTCACCTTGTTGAAAGTCAGACCTGAATTGTCACTGCCATCGTTAGGGATAAGGTTACTTTTGACAACCAAAACGTGAATTCCGAAATAAAATACAATTGCATTCATAATTACTCTACTACCTACGTGCTACAGTTAAAAAGATTTTCAACGAGCGTTTGAAATAGGGTACCATCCTATTGCATGTATTTTTCACTCGCACAAAATGACGGAATATATTTAGAATTTATGGTAAGCGTATTCACGTTGAATGATTTATGAAGTTCTTAGGTTCTTACCTTATCTTCCTGGTGATAAGTAATATTAATGGAAATAGGCTATAATAGGCTCAGTTGATGTAATTGATCATATCAGGATGGAAAATTCAATCAGATAGGTACCTAGTAGACCAGGAGTGAGGAATAACTGTTATAGGAGAGCAAGAAAAACACGAGAGCAAGAAAAACACGTGCTTCATGTAGGTATGTAGAGACTATCCCTATAACAATGAATTCAAGAAAGAATCAGGACACTTTCTGAAAGAGAACTCATTATGAGACGTTATTCTTGCACTGTAGTCACCACTCTATTTACTTTGTATGAATTTTGTATTTGCTTATAAAGGTATGCGGTCTATGTCCAGATAAATCTACTATAATAAAGCGAGGCGCGCAGTTTGGTAGGACAAGGAATTTCTTGTCACTCTCGCGGACAACGAATTTCGTGTCACGCTCCTAGGATAAGGCGTCTCCTACAATCAAACAAAGTTGGCAACGAGCAACGCGCAACGAGCAATTTTGAAACGGTAGTGGTGTGTAAAAAACGAGCAACCGAATCAAACTCATTTGTTTCGGTTGCCCGTTGCTCGTTCACGTTGCTCAGTTTGTTTCATTGTAGCGGACCCCTAAAGCGAAGCGCGCAGCGCAGTGCGAGCTAACTTTGGTAGGGATTGGTATAGGGTAAAACGGACAACGAATTTCTTGTCACACTTCGTTGTCGCGTAGGATCTGTTCAGCAGTAATCGGACATTCGACGAACTGATTTTACGTTTACGGCATAGGCCTACGTGTTAATGACCCAAGCAACACAATAACAGGCACTACAGGCTGTTTGCAATTCAGATGAAAGCATATTATTGTCGCCATACTATTGATGCATCAAATTCAAATTTTCAATTCCGTGATTTTTGCGTTGATTCGAATGCTGTTAGAGGTTGAATTAGTTAAATAGTTCAAGATTGAAGATTCCTGAATTCTGTGATCTTTGCGTTGATTCCAATGCTGTTTTACGTTGTATTAGTTGAATTGCGTTGATTCAAATGCTGATTTACCTTGTATTAGTTGAATATTCAAGATTCAAGATATTCCTGAGGCAATTGCTGGTCAAAAATTAGGTTTTTTTATTATAAGAGACGTTGATTATCTTGTTTTCTAGGTATTGCACCTGTAATTGTCTTGTTTGCATTGTGCAGTTCTGTGTATTGCCACTTCAGTTTGTATCCCAACACACTTCAGTTTGACAATGCTCTAGGCCTAGATGATTTGCGCGTTTGTGTACATTTTGACAAGATAAAGATTTGAGGCAATTGGTATCAAAATAAGGTCTGTATTATACCTATAGCATTAATTTTTACAGTTCAAACGTGGTTCAAAGCTCTTACTTTCAATTATTGTAGATAGACATCACGATATGAAAATAGTGTCTGCAAATTTGTGTATGAGATAACTGTATCCAAGATATAGCGTTGCCGCGTTGCAATTTTGGGCGGTGCAAATAAAATAAGAAAATAATAATGAGAAAAATATAATGGAAATCATGTACCTAATATACAAAAGTATTAGCTCGCCTCGCTTTATGATAGTAGATAGTGGATAGACTATTGATTTATTCAAAGTATAGAACTGCCGTACAAAAATTGAATGACGCATAATGTGACAAAAATTTCCGAATTTGGATCACAATAAATGTTGTTAAGTATAATATCTTCCTTTGTTGAAAATATATAGAATATGATCTATGGATGAATTTCAGGAACTATTTTTGATGAAGAATTTGATATTGAATCTGTTTGAAGATAAGTAACAATATTTGTTTTCAGAAAAACTCGATGAATGACATTTTCCAGATTGATACAGAGTGTAAAACAAACAACATAGTCTTTTATTTTTGTACATCTTCTGTACCTATAGGTACCGGTACTATGTAAAATATTGTATAAGTGGAAATTCTATGAGTTCTGCAAGGTACCCGCAGTTGGCAAATCATACACCCTAACTTTGATTTACTTTTTTCTCAACTGGTAATCTAAAACATCATTGTTATAGCCTCAAGTAGGAGCAATTGGGAATGTGATAGTACCACCAGTACTACCTCTACCTGTAGTATCGAGGCTCACGGCTGCATGAAACCGACATTGCTGACTCGGCTATCCTCTTCAGGCAGATTCCAACATCTGATGAAAACCGTACTGACTACTTGAGATTATGTCTCTTTCCTTCAGATAGCTCTGGAGCCGATTTGCTATCGCTCTCTCGAGAACTTCGCCAACGTTATCTAACAGGCAAAGTGGTCGATAAGAGAATGGCTGGTCAGGGGGTTTATCCTTTCCCTAGAACAATGGTAGCATTGGCTTTCTTCCACCGTACAACAAAAATATTTTCAATTACTTTACTTTTTCTTTACGTGGAATGTTTGCTAGCCATTCGGATGAGAAGATCTCTTCTGAGGTGGGATCAAATCTAGCAGAGGAACCAAATATAAAAGAAGAAGAAAAAAAAATTCCAACTCTTTACTCGATTTCTTCTTAATTTTTTTTAACCATTTCGTCTCTATGCAGAAAAACTACGTGTAGTGTGACGGAATGGTGTTGTTCGCCGGAAAATATTATAACCGGTGGGATTTCTCCTACAACCAGACCTGTTGATACAGGCATCATTACAACGCCTCCCGATCTGAATCCCGAATGCGGAATGAGGAATACTGGGCAAGATGTCTTCAATCGCATCTTGTCTCCTAATCGTAAGTTTACTCCACTTTCTATTTGTACATTAACAATCTGTTGAGAATAATTTATAATTTATGTCGTAATTCATACAGATTTGAGAAACACTTCTTTCGGTGAATTTCCTTGGATGGCTCTTTTGTTGTCTGCGGATATCGATTCAACTACCGGAAACCGGGTAGACAATATTTTCGTATGCGGAGCTTCCTTATTATCGTCAAAAATTGTTTTGACAGCCAGTCACTGCGTTCAGTACGTGAAAATTACGCATAATTCTTTAAGCAAGAAAAATGGTCCCTACTCCAGAGTGTGAAAAAAAAAGATGAGAGTTTCAAACGGGTTTCAATCAAGCACACGATGAGGGTTTTGGAAAATTATCTTCACCATTAGGGTTTTAAAATCGAATTTACGATCGTTTTCTTCTCCCTAGCTCATACAAAACTCAATTCGGACCGGTTAACTGCCAGGATCCCTATAATAGTTTTTTCAATAAAATTTAAGGTGAAAAAATTTAGTATTTGCCCTCTTGAAACTTTAATGTACCCCTTCCCTTTACATATATGTAGTAGTATAGTTGAAATTTTTCCAAATTTTCATCCCCTTCGTAAAAAGTTCAGCGGTCAACATTTTTCAAGTCCCCCTGCGAATATATAGATCTCAAACGTCCAAGTTTTTTTCAAGTTCTTGGGGTTGATCATAGTTATTGTCACCCTCGGAAAGGACGAAGGATAATTTTCTCCAATAATTCCGCATAAAACCAAAAAAAATAATAAGAGGTCAGATATTTGAAAATTCAAAGAACAGACTTATGGCGTCCCCCGAGAAAAATATCCTCCTCCCTTTTTCGACGACCCTGAATACTGCTGTCAGAATTTTTTTTATCAATTTTACTGTTTGTGGCGAGTTATCAATCTTTTGAAACGAACTTGAAGTCGATTGTTCTATTGAATACGTACTGCCTAAAGGGATGTAGATTTTTGCAAGAGACAGTATTTTGATTCTTCAATTCCTCTAAATTCTGAATTTGCATTTCTTTTCTATTTTATCTAGAGACATACCGAATGTCAGTTTGCTGAAAGTACGTGTAGGAGAATACGATACCCGTGCAGAGGCGAATAAAGAACAGAAACCGCATCAAGATAGACAAGTCTTGAAAATCACTCAACATCGTTCCTTCAACGCAAAATCACTTTATAATGATTTGGCTTTATTGGAAGTTACTGAGCCGTTCTCATTCGATTATCACATCAAACCAATTTGTATACCTCTGATATCAAATACATATGCCTACGATACGAAGAATTGTGTGGCCACTGGTTGGGGGAAAAATGCGTTCGGTGAGTCCGTTTTGACGTACCGTCTCTAAGTGAAGAGTGTCTTGATAATTTGAGAAAATCCGGTCCATAAAATGACCTAACGTACGCCCATTACTGTACGTGTACAATTGTTCTCAGATGTTCACAAAGCAAGAAGTTTCCAGGCATAATGAGGTATTTCAATTATGTAGCTTTACGTCAAGGGTTTCGTAAAACTCAAAATTTCGAAAATCATTGTCCAGTGAAACGGAGGAGGTTATTTGGCAGCCGAGCTTTGAAAATTCCAAACTTATTGTGTGACTCTTTCGTTGTATCTGATTTTAAGAATTTAATGAAAAATTTTCAATATTGAAAACACCACTGTTTTCAAGCATTCGCTCATATAACTGAGGTTTTTCGTTTAAATTTTAGCTGTGAAATCACGGACTGGGATATTTTGATTCTAACAATATTTATGTAGAAACGCGTTTATTTAAAAAGTAATGTATTTTGACGTAGGACCTGATTCGAAGCACCATACAACGCTTAAAAAGGTAGACTTGCAAATTGTGCCCAATGATCAATGTCAAGAAAAACTGAGAAAAACCCGGCTTGGACAGTACTTCATCCTGGATCCTAGTTTCGTCTGTGCTGGAGGAGTTTCTGGAGAGGATACCTGCGAAGTACGTCTACCAGTATATTTCTCGTACATTTTCACCCTGTCGAGACGTTGAAGCCTCTTGGTTAAACCTGTGCATTGAGGGAAAAAAATAGTCCAAATGACTAGTAATTATAGTCCCGGCGCTCCACTTCGCAAAAAAATGTATAATTTATTGGAAAAAAATAGTTGAACTCACTATAAGAAGTTGTAAACATTGATAAAATCTTAGTGACATTTACTATTTTTTATAGTAAATTTGACCATTTTTTACGAGCGGAGCGCTAGGACTATATTTATACTCATTTAAACTGTAGAGAGTTTTTTCAGTGTATACTAAAAAAAAATGCCATCTCTTAAAGAGAGTTTTACAATAATTTGATACTTTTCGATGCAGGGTGACGGTGGAGGTCCATTAGTGTGTCCACTCAAAGATGATCCTAATAGATATGTACAAGTTGGTATCGTATCGTGGGGTATTGGCTGTGGTAATGATGTACCCGCGGTGTACGCATCTTTAGAAAACAATTTGGAATGGCTGACTGAGGAGTTCAATGCCGCCACTGTGTTCTCATCAAGTGTAGATAGTCGCAAATCACGAAATTAATTAGTCAAATAAAACAAAAGTCGCTATATCCATTCATGTATTTATTCTTCTCTTACATTCTCTGTACTTTATTTCTGCTCTTCGTTTTTTTAATTTCTTAATTCATCCTCTTTACATACATTTGAAATAGAAAATGATTTTTATAAAGACGAAAGTTTTCCTTCTTTCTTTTCTTACCTAAACGACGTCTTTGGGAAAATAAATTGGGCACGAGGCCCTCGATATACATAGATTTTTTTTCTCGTCGCTTCTCGACCAATTTAGCAGCAAAAGAAGGGACCAAAGTAGAAACGGGTTCTGCGACACGGCGCGAAACGCGTTCGTGCTCTGGATCCTTGCGCTAAATTGGCATACGGCCATACCCAGAACCTCTGTAGTACCTAAGGAGGAAAAACGTACACGAGCGTAGCAATGTTTGGTAAAACTTTTTAACGTAAAATACAAGATATCGAAGTCGATCAATTCTAAATACTTAATATTTGTCAAATACTGTCCAAGTTGAATAAACGAAAATATTTTTCTCATTTTTAGCATAAGAGAATGTTCAGAAAGTAGTTTTTATCACTGAACTCAATGAAATTACGCACTTTCTAATCTAAGCTGTTTTAAATTAACCTTAATGACCGCAAGAAGCAAATTGCGACCAAACAACAAGAATAATATGCAACCCTCTACAATCGGGAAGACTATAAAAATGAAGCTGATTGAAGGCCCTGCAAAAATTCAAGATACAGAATGGCCAACAGAAATCGACGAATTTCTAAATCCACAATGTGCACAATCAATCATTTTTCGCACAGAATTAGAAGGATCAACAGGGATCTGTTTGTCGAGGGCTTTTGGAAAATTTTTGCCTATCACTGTCTCTTCAAAATTTGTTGACCTGGAAAGATTCTGAATTTAAGTTAGGTACATGAGCTATGACTGTACAGAAGTTTTAACTTTTGAAGCTAGTATACATATTCAAAGTAAAGTTTCGAGTTAATTAAGAATAAGGGAAGTGGGATTTGGAGGAATATGCTAATGGGCTATATATAGACGTACAGTGACAAAATTTTGTTGATAGGCTATTCTACTATGAGACTTGATTGAAAAAATTTCGAATTTTAGTCACATCTGTTTCGTCCGAAGGCTTACTGTGTCCTCATATTTTTTCCAGGCCACAAAAAGGTTATCTTTCTAGCGACAGCGGATTTATTCTTGAAGGAATAGTGCGAACATTGCAGTGTCCGGATCTGATCTCTTACTTACAAGAATAGTGGCTGAATAAGAATCGCGAATGCTATAAAGGTACCGCACTTGGCTATCAATCGACGAACAACGTCCCAGGAACCAACTGACCGTTGGATCAAGAAAGGACATGCTTTGTGCGAGCGACTCCCATTGGTCACCTATTGAATAACATTGTTCAGCTGATTGGTAAATAGTCAAACGATCAAAACATTGAGTGAATCAACTTCATTAAATCCCTTGAAAATCCGCCGATTCCACTTCAATTGTGGACGACAGTCTTACCACTAGGTATTAGCGATCCCTTTCCCTGCTTCATCCACAAATACAATGAGGACCCCTCTCACAACGAATGTTCTACATAAGTTTGACGCTCTGAAACCAAGTTGGTTGTTATTTGAAGAATTTTGACGGTACAACAATGGTGTGTGGGTGATTACTACCAATCCTGCAATTGTATCAGTATTTCAGTCGAGAACTGCGAATACATCCTACAAATACAGATTTGTAACAAGAGAGCGCAGGTTCCGCCGAAGCACAAAACATCCTCTTGGGACAGAAATGTAAAAGGCAGCCAAGTAAAGCAAAATGTGCCTTACTGAGGAGATAAAACAAATTCTTTGTCTCTGTATTAATATTTAATTTGCTATCATTTTTGTTATGGAACTTGAAACAGAACTATTTGCAGCTCTTGTATTTCTTTAATATTATTTTGAAATAGATTATTTTAGCATTTTATATGCTTATAAGATTGGGACTACTCTTGGGAAAACTGTCAAAACAACCTTCACAGTTTGGTAACGGTTTTCCAAAAAATTGTTGTCTGGGGCGACCTACTCCTGGGAAAACCAACACAGTTTTTTATTCACCTTGATAATGACTATCCTACAGTAGAAACGTTGGTATTAAAGAAATCAATGTGGAAAGAAAAGCCATTCATTTCTTTCAATCGAAAATAGATTACCTTGAAGCTACAAGTAATTTCACAAGTGAAGCGGGATTTCTGAAATAAAGAAGATTTAAAAACAGTTCAACATTAAATCCATGTATAACTTACCAGGCACAATGTGTGAAAGATATGAACAAACTCTCAATATTGGAGGGTGGGACCGCACATCAACCTGGTCCAAATCTTACCTATCAACCTACGCAATTTTTCCAACTCACATTTTGGTTACTATATAATAACTCAAAGCAGCCTTTTAGAAATTATCAATTCAATCATTTGAGAACATTTTGTTGTCCACCCCTTGTTGTGTTTTGTGGTTGAAGCATTCTTACTTGTTTAATAAGATGATAGGTGAAAGGATTATTAGAGCCAAGCTTTACAACTGCTTCAAAAAAAGGTTCTGGATTAGAATATTTTATTTAGAGAAAAATTAAAAGTAGGAAGATTTCCAAGTTGAACCACAAATTTGTATTTTAGGACAAACCAAATGTTTAACTTCTGACCATATAAAATGTAACCTAACCCTAGTTTAAATGTACCTCATAGGTTATAGTAATAATGACAATAAACACCTTTCAAAACAGAAAAAAAAAAAAAAAAAAAAATGTGATCCAAACAAACTTGTTACCTCTTCATTCATCCAAAATAACTTGATCAGAAGAAAATTATAAATACAAAGATTTCCAGATGAATCATGAATTTCTATTCTAGGATAATCTGAACAAACTTGTTGAAAGGTTGTTGCTTGTTCATTCATCAAAACAGGCTAGTAATTCATCTGTTCAAAACCAAATGCTTGCAATTGACAAAGAACACCAATAGGAAGATTAGATTTACAAAATTTGGTAAATTTTTGTACATTTTGGCAAAATTTATTAAAATATGGTAAAATTTTGATAATTTTATTATAGTAAATTTTGGTAAATTTCATTGAAATTTTGCAGGTTTTGGTAAAATTTGGTAATGTTTGGTAAATTTTTTACATTTTGGTAAATTTCAATTAATGTTTAGAAAATTTTTTTTGAAGTTTTAAAAATTTCTATAAAATTACTAAAAATTTAATTACATTAGTTTTGCAAATTTAGCAATCTGGTATTTTGGCAATTTGTAGTTTTGGAAATTTGGGGTTTGAGGTTCAAGCTGTGGTGCATTGTCCATTAATGTAACATCCTCAATGCATTATGATGTCATCAATGACTTTGACCTACTTCAAGGACAAGAAAATTTTGATTCTAAGCCTTCATTATACCCACGGTACCCAGGGTGACCAGATTTTTTCAAAAACGAAAGAGTAGGTATTCAACCAAAATCAAATTGACGAGCAAAAAAAAAAAAAAAAAAAGAACAAAAAAAGTCGTCAAACCTGAAAAAAGAGTATTTTTGAAGTGCTCATGTGCAAAATAGAATATAAAGAGTATAAATTTCCAAGAAAATAGTATTTTCAGTAATTAAAAAAAAAGAAAGCGTTCTCTTTTTTTAGACCTCCAAAAGAGTATTTTCCTCTAAAAAGAATATGATCTGGTCACCCTGATTATACCGGTACTAGGCCTAATACATACAGTATACACCTATCCCAACCCCGGATTTAGGATTTTTGGGCCCGGAGGCCAGCGGCGGTGGAGGCCCCCTATTAAATTTTTCTACCAATTGCCCTCCCCCCCAAAAAAGTGAGGGTGGTGGAGGCCCCTCTTTGGTGGAGGCCCGGGGCCATGGCCCCCTCCCCCCCAAATCCGGGGTTGCCTATCCTAACTAGGCTGCTATAGTAAGGCCCGCAAAGCTAGTTAACTTAACATGACCCTCATTGTATTAGGCCCATTACACTAGGCCTAAAAGACAGTGTACCAGGCTTATACCTAGGTACTACCTAGTATTGATATACACTATACTAGACTGATACTGAACCAACGCAAGTGAGCCCCCAAAAGCTAGTAGCTTAAAATATTGGATACTAGTCTTATACTAAATTATATTATAATTATATAAGTTTTATTTATGTATATGCTAGAGCAGTTAAGTATAGAATAGACTGAGTTTTTGTGACGTCACAAACTCCACATAGCTTGAATATAAACACGTAATTAAATTTCTCCACTTCATGGAAAAGAGATCAGTTTTTTAACAGAAAACCTGTTCTATGGACGATTTTTTTAAAAATTTGTTGTGCGCCGTGTGCCGTCCGGCGAAAAATTTGAAAAAACGACGACTTTCTTCACAAAGTTAAACAAGAAACGCAGGGAAGCTGTTCTACGAGTCAAATTGATTTTGAAATTAAGAATTCAAGGAAGCCTAAACCTAGTATAAAGAAGGCTTAGACCTACTACTGTATAAGCCTAATATAAAACAAGAAGTCATCAGTGACCTGGACCTACTTTAGGGACTTCGAAACATATGCCTCGAGAGTGGAAATTTCAACAGGAAATGTTCTGTGTTTTTTTTTTTGAGAAATTCGCCATCCGGCGAAAAACATGGAAAAATTTCGAACTCTCAAGCTATATAATTCGAAGTCCCTAAAATAGGTCCTGGTCTCTGATGACATCCTATTTTATACTATAGGCTTATATTAGGTCTAGGCCTCCTTTTACTAGCTTTGTACTAGGTCTAGACTCCCTTAAATTCTCAATATCAAAACCAATTTGACTCATAAAACTGGTTCCCTGCGTTCCTCGTTTAACTTCGTTAAAGAAGCCGTCGTTTTTTTTCAAGTCCTCTTCCTATTATACATAGCTTCAAAGTTCGGACCTGTGACGTCATAATCTGACGACGGCATAGATTTGGTGCGTCAATATTTTTCAGGTCTATGTGCCCCATAAAACAGGTTCAGGCCACTCCCCGCTCAACTTCGATAGAGAACCCTTGAGAATTTCGACGTCGACAATGACTCGACTTTCAGTCGATTTGCAGTCGACAATGTCAACGAAAAATCGATGTCAAATCGACGGTCGACGCGGTTCAATGCACATAAAGTGCTACACTACGCGTGTCTCTAGAGGAGACATGTTAACTTCTTTACTGTGTCACGTTTCTTTCTTATTTAGTCGTTGGGCAACTTCCAGTTTTCCCGGGGCATAATTTTTTCCCCGTTTACCATAATGTATTATCAGGTCGTTTGTTCCCATTTTTGAAATTCATTTAATTCTTTTGTTTGGATTTTTTTAATATCACGTGAATCGATTTTTCCCCCTGCGAAACGCTTTCAAATTGAACGTTCTTCCTTCCCTTCCTGATGGGTCGATGAATACATGCCTTTATAAAAAAAAAAGTGGTGGTTGATTTACCAAACTAGAGTGGGTCAAGGGAAGACGTGAAGAAATGACTACTATCGAAGTGACTGTATTCAAACACCAAAATTCAAAAACTTTCGCGAATATTGACCCAAAATATTGAGTAATCCTCAGCTTCAATTCAACTCGAGTAACATGAAGAGGGATCGCCAGTACTTAATCATTTTTATATTTATTGATAAGGAAATTTTCCTTTTTTGTGCGATGGTTAGTTATGAATTTTTGTATACTTACAGGAAATGATTAAAAAAAAAAACTAGGGCAGTAAACTGCGACGGGGATTTTACACGGTGATCTGATTATAGAAAGACAAGGCCAAAAAATCGTAGATAACACTTTCACTGAAGTGTTTGATCGTATTTTAAAAGAGGATGCTCAAAACTTATCCGATGCTGGCTGATACGCGAACTATTTCAATGACGTTTCGGCAAATATTAGGAGACGATCTGCGCTAGTCTATCCTATTATGGTCCCCTCTACAACGTTGTATATGCGTTCGGGTTTCCCCAATTACGAACGATCGGACTTTTTACTTTATAAATCATGTTCGTCTCATTTTTTTTCCTTCAAGTTTTTTCTGATTGAAACGTATTTTTGAAAAAATCCATTTACGACCGATGCCAATAACTCCTTAGAAATGCCTAAAGACTTCTATATCACCTCATTTTCCGTACATTACTGGAATTCGATCGATCTCTAATTGGATCACATATTTTCTCGTCTGGGCGATTTTTAGAGTGAAGAGGGATGCAAGTTCACTCTTGGTGACGGAAGATGAGAGAGAATAAAGTTTTCTCTCAGGAGCTTAGGGTCACTTCTAACCGATCATATATGCGAAGCCTAGAACATATTTGTTATCATCTTATTTACGCGAGCCTGCGCGTAACTACCGAACCAGTCTCCCGAGAGAGGAAGTGAAAAGTAATGAGTTTTATTAAAATTTGAATACATTATGAATTATTGAATTTTTTAGCACCCTAATAGTGTGATAAATGCGTCATTTTTATATCGTGAAGCACAAAGAGGAATCTACGCTAACATTTTTCGCTTTCATAAATAGGTAGGTAGTCTAGGTACAGACGACCACAGATTTACAATATACGTCATCCACCGATAACTGGTTCGAAATAATTATCTCTCAGTCGAACCTGTTATTACTATTATCGTTCATTACAGAATATATATCTATTCATAACGAGGATAAAAACTGTTTCGCTAGTCGCCAGTAGTAGCATATGTAATGCTTATCGTGATGACGATTTTAAAGCGACGAAAATATTTGTCATTGTTTACTGCGAGCATCACCGAACATCACCGTGCGTGGGCTCCTTTAATTTTCAATAATTATTCTTTATGTCATCTTGGTCCTGACAAGACCTTTTTTTATTAATTGATGTGATACGCTTAATAATTACCCCTACTTAATGTGAAATTTATAATACTACGATAATTATTAATGGTAATAATATAATCGTATCTACCGGTGTCGATGATTTTAATAATATTTTGGAAAAATGAAATGAACGAATAAATTTTCTATTTTTTTTTTTTTTTGGCTATCTTTTTCGAATAAAATATAACGGACAATAAGGAATATTATTTCCGTAAGACCATATTTTAAACGTGTACCCCGCTGTGGGACAAAAATATGAACTTGCTGAATCGTTTTTGGAGCACGAAACCCGGTTCTGTATAAGTTCGTAGGTCATCATATGGTCTATCCATCAGTTTTGTCAATGATGAACAAAGTTTTCTGTGTTTAGTTTCATTTTCGTATTCATGCGGGTAATATCCAATTGTGATTTTTTAAGTTGTTCGCGCCCGTTTTCGAGTTATATTCATAATCGATACATTCATTACCTCCACATAGGCGAGTCTTCAATCCACCCGAAAGACGGCGACTATTTAATTCAAAATCATGGTAAGAAAACCGTAAGAAGTTTCAGAATTCGCTCAGTCTTATTTTGTACAGTCTATAAGTTATCAAATATCTCGGAAACAACCCTGAATGCACGTCGTTTTTCCGCGTGACAAAAATTCGACCAGATACCTTATTATATTTTGAATGATTTCGAATGAATGAATTGATGACGAGTCAAAATTTTCTGAACACGCAAGAAAGACAAGGGGGTGGTAACGATGAAAAGTTATAGGCTTCGAGTGAAGGTTCATCGAATGCCGCGATTCATATTAAGGAGCGGGCTTTGGTTATCTGTTTTATCAACGCGAATTTTTATGATAATATTTTACTTTTCAATTTTATCGGCTATTTACGCGCATATACACACTATTTATTCTATCTACAATATACGAGTAATTGGCTAATGTATGCTATGTGTCCTTGATATTACTTTTCATTACTTGCAGCTATTTACTGAACGCAAATGGCTGACTCTGATGTATACGGGTTCAATTCTACAAGTTTGTCTTGTGTTCGGTCAGTACGATACTCCGACGACTACACTCAGTTCAGTTCAAGTAAACGAGCTGATAAATTCCATATTCGAAACAAAAGAACCGTCGTGTAATTGTGTTCCGATGAATATGTGCCAGAAATATAACAATTCTACTATCAATACTTCTGGCGAAGGGCTCATCGACATTCGGTACGAAATTTTAGTAATAATATTTGCGATTCATTTGCGATATATTATTGAGAAAAATTCGAGCCAACGTGTTGCTAAGCCGAGTATAATGCTGTCTCGACAGAACGAATATGTTATACGCGAGTTCAAGTCGACTCGAAAAAGTAAACGAGCTCGTACCTAATTATCGTTTCTCAAATATTTGAAATGATTTAAATTGGCCGAAGACCGATTTCCTTGCGGTAAGATCAATTTATACTTAATTGAAAACGGGCACTGGTATTTGATTTGAAATGAGAGGTCTCTAAATAACAAAATTTTTCGTGAATTTGTACTTATATGTACGCGAGTAGTCGTAGAGAAGAATGGTACCTACATTAAATAGAAAGCAGCGAAGTAATTCTGTAGTGAACAGCTAGGATACGGGTACGAGATTATACTGTCATACTTCATCAACCATTTAGTCCCTCCATCGAAATAACTTCGATATTTACTCTAATTTTGTCAAGGACTGTTCCGAAACTTACGGGATTTCCCTTCATTTCCGGTTTCCTGTGGATTTTATGTATATTAAGTACGTTAGAATATTTGTAAAAGTTTGACGGTATTTCCTCCTAAGTCATCAACCAGATGTAGGTACCAATATATAAAGCACACTCATAGATCACAAGCAATCCTGGTCTGGGAAAAACGTTCGCGTACATCACCGCCGGTGGAAAATATAAGACGATGTCGTGAACGCTCACTGAGGGCTCCGTCCAATGTATTTGTTTATGGATGAAAATCAGAAAATATTTTCAACAAAGTAGATATTTGAGAGTGGTCACAAATTGAAGAAAATTTTAATCTCTACAACTTTCATTCTTATGATTTTTTTCGTAGAAATTCCTTTTAAGAAGATATTTGAAAAAGAAAACTTCAAATTGTAATGTTGCATAAATGCACACTGATAACACAAGCCACCAGTGAGTGTTTGCGTCGGTTCGCGACATCGCCTTATAAAATGCCGAATGTTCTAACATGATAACGGTAGGTCTAGTCAATGTTTCCAAACGACTAAGAAACTTTGAGAGATGTGGTCCCCTCCCTTAACTTTACTTTTTGAAGCACTCTTGAGCCATCAGATCCATGAGCGAGAGAATGTTCCCCTCCCAAAAGATCAAAAATCAGGAAAAATTAAGAAAAATATTAAATGCAAAACCAACAAAAGTTTGTAATTTTTTTTCTTTTTTTTACACCTCCTCCCTCTCAAATAGTGAGAAAAATAGAAAATTAAACGTAAATCTCTCGTAAAATACTAATCTGGATTCACGCCTAGATATATAAACGTACCTATTTCCCGATCGAATTGGAAAATAGAGAGCGTTATCAGTGTACGAGTATATCAGTTTTAATACTTTTATCGAGAAATCTGCAACATATGCGAGTATACCAGCTGTCTATTGCTTCTACAGCAAGCATAGTCGGAAAAACCTGCGGTGATATTTGGACGTCAAACTTTCTAAAATATGTTTCTGAATTCGAAGGAAAATCCACGAACCGAATTAAAAGGAAATCCCATACAGTTCAGGGTTCCCTAATGAATAGTTGGAAAAACCTTCAATAATGTTGAGAGAAATAACAGACGTGCCCGGGAGTGGAAGGAAATCCCATACGGTTTGAGTCGCCCCTAAACAAAAATGTTGAATATATTCTGATGAAGAGGCTACATTCAGAGACAAGTTCGGAGACCATTTCCCATTTTTCGGAAGAAGTTGATTTATCGGCCATGAATTTTTGGTGATCATTGAACAGATTTAGTCTCCTATCTTGTCCAAAAATTTAGCAATGATTACCTACCGAGTTCATTTCTCTAGATAAAATAGCGCAAGAGAAAGAGTGATAGAAAGATAAATAAGAATTTGAGAATCAGAAGAAAGTGAGGAAAGGATGGAGATACCAAGACCGAATAAAAGATTTCCTACGAGCAAAAAATGAAGGTGTCTCTTTGAGTAGGCAGTGGACCTCCAAATATCGAGGCTCTCTGCTTGTAGTATATTCGAATATTCAAATGACGTGCTCATTGTTGTCTACTTTATGAAATACTGGTCGCATAAAATATACCGGTAATAGTTGGTTTAAGATAGTGCCCAGGGCTTGCGACCGAATTTTTTTTAACGGTTAACGGTTATCGGTCAAATGCCCTCCCAAATTTTTTCGGTTATCGGTTATCTGTCAAAATGTGGGAAAATATAACGGTTATAACGGTTAACTGTTATAACCGATATAACCGCTATAACCGTTAAAAAATATATTTTTTTAGGTTATAATGGTTAAAATGCGTGAACACAACACATATGCATCGAAAAATCACATAATTTAGAAAATAATTCAATATTATTACTTCCTCTGTACCTCTAGATACTAGATAGTGGACAAACTCGACAATCTCGTGACTCGTCACTCTCCAGTCTCCAAATTCACAGATTGCAAATATTTTTTTCTTTGTTTTCTACTTTTGTTATTTCTAGTTTTCTTATTTTTAATGTCTCATTACTCATTAGTCTTTAGGCTACTTCAAAAGTTGAAAGTTCAAACTTCAGAGTTTGAACACTTTGAAAGTTTAAACAGTTCCCTTCTAGACCTAGTTTTAGTCAAGCCCTGGTTTTTTAGTTTGCAAACTTTTCAAAAATATGATGTATGAAATGATGATGATTGATTAGGGAATAGCTGAATGAGTTAGCAAATTCATTCTCTTCAAAATAAAATTAGAATTTATCACAGAAGATGGAAATTAAAAAAAAAACTTAGTTTCAAGTAATTCTAGATTTTGTATATTTTTGAATTCAGAAAACAAAAATTTAATAGAAAAAACATTAAACATTATATGACTAGAGCCCGGATTCCCTGGTTTTTGTCGAATAATTTCCTTAAAGGGCAAATTTCTGAAAATCAAATAGAAGTTCATTTCATGGTATTCTGAGCCCAGGAAAAAAGTTTTATTTCTCCGAAAAACTCCGAAAATGGGAATAAAATCCGAAATCTTCCGAAAACCTATAATTTGTAGAAAAAGTTATTTTTTATACAAAATTTTGTGATTTGAGACACAAAAAATTAAATAATTATGATTCGAAAAAATTTCTTTACTGCCTATATACCGTAGTTGTAACTTCACAATATCTTGTGCTCTAATTGAAGTGTGAACCAACCAGAAAATAAAATAAGACACAATCTAACATGCTAGTGCAGCATAACGTGAAATTTTTATAATTCCTTATGTTCAGATCAACTACCTATGGGTCACCAAAGACATGGGACATGTCAAAAAGAGATAAATGAGATTGATGAACTAGTGATCCAGAGATTGGAATTTAAGAACAAGGGAAAGATAAAAGTCAAATATTAAAAAAAAAAAATTTAATCATGTGGATAAGTTGGAACTTATATTGAGTGTGATTAGGTGTAATAGAGCACAAAAAAAAAAAAAATTCAAGTGTGCTATTCTACTTTATTGGTCAGTTAGCTTACAAAAGTACTTTCGGGTGCTACCCCATCATCAATTGTATCGCCATTGAGGACCAAGGCTTTAAACATCAGTTTTTATGGTCCAACAACTGTAACAAACACTGTGATTCAATTGGCTACCACAATACCTAGTGTCCGCGTCGTGATTGGTTCATTTGCCCAAGTGCCGTATTTCTATTGGCTACCAGGTTTGCTGTCATATTATTAGTCGGTTCTATTTTTCCTGTCTTGTCCACTCACCACACCAAATCTGCCGGACAAAGTTGGATTGACATATATCTGTTACAGTTAAAACCCGAAATCAGTAAATTCTAAAATTCACTAGTCAAAACTAGTTGCCACAAATGACTTTAGTCAGAACTAGTTTCGACTAGTTAACTCTAGAATTTACCGTGACCCTCAGCGTTGGAGCTAGTTTTAACTTAAATAATTTCAGGTAAAACTAGTTTTTACTAGTGAAAACTAGAATTGACTAGTAAAAAGTGAAATAGAGAAGAAATTATGATTGTCGGGGAACACTAGTTTTAACTAGTGAAAACAAGAAGGGTGAATCCAATCAGTAAAATGGATTTCTTCCCTAGTACAAATGTAATTGATATTTTTATCAAGGGTGTTGGAGCAATTTTTTTTAGAGGCCTCCGGAACGAATACAGAAAATGACTCTCCGACTCCGGTTGCCTCCAGTGGACACGTTTGGAGGCATCTTCTGACCTCCAAAGTATGTCTCTGGAAGTACCTCAAAATGCCTCCAGCGCAATTACTGAGATTGGAGAAAGTGCCTCCGGAGGCACTGTCGAAGAAACCGAAGACGTCTTTGGAGACGCCTCCGAAGGCACTTGTAACGTTGATCAGTGTGACCAGATGTAGCATATTGGCCTACCAGTGTTGCCAGATGACAGATGATACTCACAGGTGTATTTAAAACTTTGGCTTTTCTTCGAACCGAGCAGCGCTAGCATCAAAGTGGCTGAATGAGGGTTCGAGGAATAGAATACTGTTGAAAAAATTGCCTCCTAAAAGATCTTTGGAAGCACCTCCAAGCCTCTAGGTGGAAGCAAGGTACCTCCAGACAAAATGCCTCCGGCCTCCAACACCCTTGAATTTTTATTTTTCACAAAGCTTGTTTGTACTTGAATGGTGTGCGTCAATTAGTCACTGTTAGGTTTGCTCTTGTAACGTTTATAGACCGACGAATTCGTATGATGTACGGTTTAATGTGTGAATTAAGGAAGAAAAATTTAGAACTTTTTTGTATATTTTATTCCAGTGTGAGCTACTTATCCTCAAAGTTGAGCAGAACTACCAAATATCTATCAATTTGGCCGAAGTATGTCTGGAAATACCATCACCTTTTGAACTCGAACAATTTCAATTCATTTCAGTTATAACTAGAATTTACTGATGAATTCAAACAATTTTGTTTATTCTAGAATTAACTAGTCAAAACTAGTTCTGACTAAAGTCATTTGTGGCAACTAGTTTTGACTAGTGAATTTTAGAATAAAAAAATTGTTTGAATTCATCAGTAAATTCTAGTTATAACTGAAAGAATATCCAAATCGACGATCGGGAAGAAGTTCCATTTTGGATTTTTCAATGAGAAATCCAATTATCATGCTAGTTTTTCGATACAAGCATCCCTCCATCCAATATTGGCGTCTTTGGGTCGTGGTTTGGATTTACGCAAAAACGTTCATTTCGACACAACAGAGTAGAGTGTTCATCCTACGTGAAAGAAAGCTCCAATTTCCTAGATTTGAATTTTCCCTGTTATTCCATCAATGAAGTAATATAGTAGTGTGTTATCACGATTCACACACTCGCACTAATCGTCTGAAAGATACAGTTTGCCTGATTGTCGATTTTAATGTACGTCAATTTAACTTTGTAAGGCAGAAATAATCTTTCACTGTCAAACGTGATTACATCGTTCAAGAGGCTGGCTTTTCTCTTCGTTAACTTTACAATCTCTATATGTTTCCCTTCACCCTTATGCTGTTCTTCGATGTAGTATTTGCCATCTTTCTCCCTTGATATTTCGTGCCCCTTTCTCTTGATCCCGAACTTTCTCCCAGTCTCACCAATGTAGATGCCTTCGCACTGTTTGCAATTGAGCTTGTACATGTACATTCCGCTCAAGCTTCTTTTTTCCTTCTCCTCCATCTGGTCGTTGTAAATTCTCATTCCACATCATAACCACCAAACGCCTTTATCACCTTGTTTGTGTACTTTGCTATGAATGGTACTGATCCGGAGTACTTTCTCCCTGTGCTGTCATAGGTTCCTTTTTTTGCTTCCACTTTCCTAAGGATTCCCTCAACTACGGCTCCGCTTTACTGACTATTTTTTTTCTTCTCTTCATTGTTTTTCGGGGCAGAAATTACTCGGTAGCAGCGTTTTGAATCGCCACCAACTTGTGCCTGGAGGGGGGTGAGAGTCGTTTTGGATCATGGTGTCGGTGTGCGTTGGCTTTTGCGGATTTTGTATTCTATCCTTTTGTTCTCCAATGTGAGTATTAGGTCCAAATAATAGATGGTCTCTTTGCCTTTTTCAACTCTGAATTTGATACTCTCATCCATCGCATTTGTCTCCAGAGGAATGGTCTACCTGTCTATTGGTACTTCAACACACAATTGAGATGTCATGTACGTATTTAGCCCAGTGTTTGATGGAGTTTCTTATTTTACTGCCTTTCAATATCTTTTTTTCAATGTCATTCATGAATATCTCCGTCACTGTCGATGACCGCGGTGATTTCATTGTTAGTCCTTTTGCCTAGCTGTAGAACTTGTCATGGAATTGTCAGTATATCTAGTCCACGATCTCTTTCACTACTTTTATGTATTTCAGCCCGTCAGGATTCCCATGGTATCTGTTGTTTCGCAGCAGGGAAAGAAGTTCCTCCTTTGGTACGGCACTATATGTTTGTCACGTTCATGGATATCAGTTTATAGTTGCTCTTGATTTCCACCCTGTCCAATCCCTCCATTGGTTTCCTATTGTTTCTGATGTTTTGTTCAGGTCGAACTGGTAGTTTTCTTTCAAGAATCTGACGGAGATCTTTGCTCTTTTGTGACATGATGATTGAATGCTATTGACCACTAGTCTCATCGGACGATTCACTCTCTGGAGTTTTACAAGCCAAGAAGTAACAAAGGATACCAATGTATCCTCTCGTTTTCTCTCAAGATGCTACCCACGGAATGAAGTCAACAACATTGGGGTCACGACATTCCGACCACATTTGCAGTTATTGAGGAATTGTGATAGGGGAAGTCGCGCTCGGATGATATTTTGCCGTTTATTAACAGCATTTGTGGCTTCAAGTCCGTTATTCATTGATGGACAATCCATCGGAGCTCCTTTGTACCAATACGGTGTTTTCTGGATCCACTGCTCCTGAAAGTGATCAATGAATGAAAGAATACGCGGTTCGATCGCCTTCCTCCATGAAAAAAAAAATTGAACTGAATCAGAACTATATGATTGCACGTTCGCGTGAATATATTTTCCTTTACGTCACAACCTGTTCCACATACCGCTCATACCGTTGAACAGTCATCACGTGAATCAGATATGGAAGTGCGGCATTTTCAACCCTTTTCGCGTTCACTTCCTTCGTTGGCATATATTTTCATTTCACCGAGTATCTTTATATATAATTCCTGGTTTTCCGGGTCATTCATGAGTATCTCCGCCAGTATTGGCGACAGTGGTGATCCCATAGCTAAACTTTTTTCCCGGCTGTAAAACTTGTTATTGAATAGGTAGTAGTTATGCTCTACGATATCTTCCTCTATTTTTGCGCACTTCAACCCGTCAGGGCTCTCCTGGTATCTGTTGTTTCGCGACAGGGTAAGAAGTTTCTCCTTTGATATGGTACCAAACATCCCGGTAAACATTGTTCCCACTTGAAGCCCTCAAATACAAAGGGCTTCAGGGACACAAAAGGGAAACAGGGCTTCAAATGGGAATTAAAAGGGTAGTTTTTTTCAAATGAAGCCCAAGGAATCAGAAGGGCTTCAGTTTGTCCCTGTTGAAGCCCTTTGAACGCAGGGAACCAAAGGGTTTCAACAGGGAGGTAAGAGGGATACAGGGAATCAACAGGGCTTCAAATGAGGGCTTCAGAGGGTAGTTTTTCCCAGGGGCTTCAGAGGGCTTCAAATTGTTTACCGGGATGTTTGTCACTTTCAAAGATATCAATTTATCATGCTCTTGATTTTCACCTAATCTCATCCCTCTATCAGTTCTCTGTTGTTTCTGATACTTTGGTTATGTGCAAACTGGTAGTTTTCTTTCGAGAATCTGAAGCTGATTTTTACCATGATAACACAGGGATTGAATGCTTCTAACCAGTGGTCTAATGGGATGTGTAGATTGCAAAGGCAAAGAATAGATTAGCGAGCCCCTCGAACAATGTATAATCATGTACGTTTGACAATGAAAGATTATTTAGCTTGATGATTGGGCTTTTTAAGAAGCATAGAAGCGACCAATTTATAGGATGACAGCAAACCTGGTAGCCAACAGAAATGCAATGCAACTCATAGGCAAATGAATCAATCATGACGCAGGATTACACCATAAAAACGAATGTTTAATACCTTGTTCTTCGGCAGTGGTACAACTGATGATGGGGGGAGGGACACCCGAAAGTAATAGCTAACTAATAAAGAAGAATTTATAGTACACTTGCTTTTAATCGTGTGAATCAGATTAAATTTCAAAGATTTTAGATATCTCCTTAAGTAATCTAAAACTTCTCAAGTCTCAAGGTCATGATGCCTTCCTATTCCATCCCTCAGGTTTGTTCGATCCACTGCACTGTCTTTTCTTCTTTTTGTCAATATAGCAAACTTGCCTGAAGGGGATGCTTGGTACCGGATATGGAAACACATATCCAGAGAATAGGTTAGAGGTTAACATTCAATACGAATTCAATGACGTGGTAAACCCGATGGCGAATAGGCATTCTTTTCCACCGGGAAAATAATAATTTTGGAGAGCGCATTCCAGTCATTTTCCAACTTGCACGAGGTCGCACTTCGCTCTTTTTATCGGAAAACTCGATTTACCGTCGGGCCTGTTCACCTCTGTGTGAACCAGCTCAAAGATAAGATAAAAGAGTTTCATATAGGCTATATTTGACAGGGTCGCGCGATCAAAAAACTACAGTATAGGAGCCTAGTCAAAGATGACGAAAAAGTGTGAAACGATTTAAATAGGGTTTCGCGAAGGGTTATAAAAAGGATGATAGGGATGATGACAAATTTCTCACTTCATACTTTCAGACATAATTCCATACTAATCTTGACTTCTTCTTTTGCGTGTGTTTTTATTTTAATAGCGTAGGACAATGCCCATCGAATTCATTAGATATTTGCTGTGATGAAAAACGGAGTCCAACTGCTACCCCAAATCCTCCATATAAACGGACCAATTCATGCGGACATAGAAACGAAAATGGAGTCGGTTTTCGAATTACGGCTGGAAATTCAGAAGCTCAATTTGGCGAGTTTCCGTGGATGATAGCGGTGATGAAAAAGAAATATGATCGAGATGGAGAATATTTTAGATACCATTGCGGTGGCTCTCTCATCCATCTTAAGGTTGTACTGACTGGAGCGCATTGTGTTGTTGGTTATACGTAAGAAACTTTCTCCATTTCAATTCTATACGTTAGCAGAAAATTTTTATACTTCAAGAAATATAATTTATTGAGAATATGAGTTGCACCACGTAAACCTAAAATTATGAAATCTAGTCTCACATTTTTCTCATCATAAAAAATCATCTCTACGTGCGTCAGTAAAAGTCGAAGTTTGTAGCCGTAACTCGTAAGTTATTTCACCTCCATGATGCTGCAAAATATTTTTGCGTTCTATATAGGTACCTCCCTCATCTAGAGCTTTAAGTTGGAACGATTTTCAAATTTTTAAATACCTACCTATCTAACAGTCCAAGTTTTAGAATTTTTACGAATTTTATTCTGTAGAGATTGGGTACCTGTTTCTTCCTCTTCCCTCTCTCTCTCCTCCAAATTAATGTTACATTATTCTGTCTATTCAGGAACAAACCCGAAGAAATAATGTTACGTGCCGGCGAGTGGGACTCTAAATCAGAAGATGAAACTATTCCATTTCAACAAGTGGTTGCCGAAAAAATAGTCATTCATAAAGAGTTCAATTCGGGAGGATTATTCAACGATATCGCGTTAATATTTTTGAAGCAGCCATTCGTCTTCGCCGAAAATGTTGATGTCGTGTGCTTACCGCCTCAAGACGAAAATGTGGATAATCAGAAATGCGTAGCCAGTGGATGGGGAAAAGAAACTTTCGGTAAACACTTACATTTGCAAAATCAAAGATTTATTTTAATAGAAATATTTTTTAACAGTCCGCAAGCTCAGTTACAAACAAATGTAACTATGTTCTTGCAATGATAGCCTATCGTGGATTCAAGTGGTCAAAAGTTTTATCGAATCCTGTATATTTCCATCATTTTTGCTCTTTTCCAACTATGATGGTGCGAGTAGTTTATCACTATGAGACGAAACAGCTCCAAGACTTGGAATATTTGAAACGTACAAGTGCGAAAACGGAGCCATAGGCTATTGATTTGGAACTAGACCCCAGGTCGGCAGTGTGTTTACCTTTCATTCGATCCTTCTTCTTACTTTCATAAAAATATACACATGTATAGACATGGGCTATGACAAAATTGCTACCGTATCACCCCAATACAATTCTTAAATTTTTTTCTTCATGAACATTTCCTGTTCAGTGACTCGCCTTCCATTACCACGACTGCAATCCTCCTAACGCCATCTCACTCCGCCTTCCATTGATAAATTTATCACATGAACTATGAATAGTCCAAAGGAAAACATTACGAAAGACTGGTAGCTACCGAAAGCTTTTAGCAGTGTTCAGCGTTGAAAAATAATTACATACAAATTGAATTATAAAATCCGTAATAGGTACCTGATATTTTTCTCACTATTTTTTTCTTCATGAATTTAATGTAATTCTTCTGATCACGTTGCCTACATAGATGATAACGTATATTCTAACATCTTGAAACGAGTGGATCTGCCAATAATTCCGAGATCTGAATGTCAAACCACCTTAATGGGTACCAGATTAGGACCGAAGTTTAGATTGCACGAAAGCTTTTTGTGTGCTGGGGGCATTGCTGGTATAGATACGTGTAAAGTATGTAAATCATTATTTTAAATATTTTGGTCAGTTATTTTCATTTACAATAATTTGATCTCATTCTTAGGGCGATGGTGGCGGTCCACTCATGTGTCCTATTAGCGGTAAACCGGAAAATTATTATCAGGTCGGTATTGTAGCATGGGGTATAGGCTGCGGTACACCTGTTCCTGGTGTTTATGTCGACGTTGCCCACTTTAGAACATGGATCGACGAACAGTTCGTTGAGAATGGTTTAGGAGATGATATGTCTTCCTATAATTATTCCTAAATAGGCTCGCTAAATATATGAGAAATGCAAGCAAAGTAGATTGTATTTCACGCATAATAACCCTAAAACGAAATATGACTTCAAAAAGTACTTCTGAAACAACGATCTATTTTTGAGAATATTTTCTTATTTCATAAAGGAATATGTTAAGAAGTTATTTATTGACATAACTAATTCGGACTACTTAGGCTTACCGTGAATGTATTATGAACACATTACCATGATGATATTTCTGACTGTCAATGAAGAAAATTAAATAATTTGTAAAAATCTCGTGTACAGATATGTAAAGTATGTCATGATTCTACCGGTTCAGAAATAAAAGTTTTTGGGTTCTAATAGAGTACCTCATTAATTTTATCATGAGATGGGAAAAAAAAACAAAACGAAACTAAGCAGCACTGATTGGTCAACGTTGAATATAGTCCTACGAGAATTCGATATCACAATTTTCCCGAGCTAAAAGCGCATGATACTGATATTTTTGGAGTCTCTGGAGACTTGTGGAGCATTTAAATAATATTGTAAAAAAGGTGAAGAAAAATGAAATCGACTGGAATATGTACCGGTACTTAGATCTACCATATTATTATATCTCGTCAACCCACTACTGATGGGTGGTTATCGGTTATTTCAATATACCGGTTAAACGGTTTATAAGAGATCATTGTAACCGGCCCCAAATAAACCGGTTAACAGGTTAATTAGAAATTATTTGGATCGCTTTTAGTTCTAAAAAAATTCTGCTAGGAGCGCCAAGGGCTTCCACTTTTTTGCTCTTAAAATCGCAAAAATTTAAAAAAACCAAAATTGATTTACTTTCCGTCAAACTGAATAGATAAGGCGTGGAACACGTTCTTTGTTTCAAAATTTTCTGGCATAGGCAAATAAATAAAGATCATATTTCATGTCTTTCTCAGTATATAAGACTATTTTGCGGTTGAATTTCTTATTTATTCCACCGACCCCACCTTCTTAGAGGAAGGAGAAGGAGAAGCTTAAAGAAAGTGAGATTATTTATTCCTCGAGTTTTATATTATAATTTTACTTCTCTAATTGCGCTTATGGATTTAGGTCTAGAAACTATGATTGTTGAGTATAAGTACCCTGGTAAAACTGAGTCCAAGAAATTTCTGGCATAGCCAAATAAATGAAGATCATGTTTCATGTCTTTTATATTTTATCAGTGATCTTGAAATACTTTAGTCTAGGCTTCTACTAGGTCAAGTGTTCGTGAGATATTACTTGTTTACCCCGTTACCTACCTTGGCGTCGTATAAGTCTTGTATGAGAAATATTTCGAGGTATCACCTATTGTATTCAATGGTATGAGAAAATTCAAGTCTTCTATGAGAAATGTGAGGTATCGTCTTTATGAGAAATATTTTGAGGTATTGACTTTTGTGGGGCTCACTCGCTCCGCTCGTTCTGTATTGGAATGGTATAAGAAAATTTAAGTCTTCTGTGAGAAATATTTTGAGGTAACCTTTCGTGGGGCTCACTCGTTCCGCTCGTTCGCCCTCTTTCTCGGCCCCTATCTCGGTTTAGCATAAGTCTGATATAAAATATTTTGGGCTTCCACCTTTTGACCCCTTCCTTGCTGTAGATTTCGAAATTTTTCCAGGTCCCAAGGTCATTTGCTCGATCGCACGCAAATTATGAAATCAGGGTAGGGATCAGGATTTCGAAATTATCCCAAGGTCATTTGCACGGACGCACGCAAATTTTGAATTCACCATGCGGGGTGTACTCGCAAATTTCTGAATCACCCACGGGGTAGAGATGTGCACGGACGCACGCGCACGTTCGCACTGATTATTTTCTGTTGAACGAGTTACAAAATTTCTCATTTATTCCCCTTACCCCACCTCTTTGAAGGAAGGTGAAGGAGAAACTCAAAGAAAGTGAGATTATCTTTAGAATTGAAAAGGTCTATGCGCCTTGCCAGGGGGCCTACGTTTTTAGCTACCTAAAATCTGTTGCTACCTAAAATCTGTTGCTACCTGAAATCTGTTGCTACCTAACATGGGATGCTATGGAAAATCTGACGTTTTTATCTATGCTCGATTTTTCAGAAATACCTCCACGATATACAAGACGTGTTCCACGTCAAAAAGAGAAGGAAGATATACCTTATGTGTTAATGATTGAGAAACATCTTAATTGATAATTCCTAATATCCTTTACATCTAACTCAGTAATTCTTATCAACTTCTGTAATCTCCTCAAATTTGTCAAATTATCAATTGGAATTTGAAATTGTTGAAAAATTTTACGTTTGGGCGGTTAATTGGTTTATGCGCTCTTATTAACCAATTTTTCAGGTTAACCGTTAATTACAAATAAACCGGTTTTTTGGTTAATTTTCACAAGAATAAATCGATTAATCGGTTAATAACCGATAACCGCCCATCACTACTCCCCACTATGAATTTATTCTCGCTCGCCTTTAACAACCTAATTGAATGCATGGATGACGATATTTGTAAAGGTATAATATTATAATCACAGAATTTAAAAAGATTGTACGTAACTGGATACAATACCTAAGACAACAATTTTGAAGCAGGAATAGGAACAAGTCTAGAAATAAGCTGAAATGATAGAACTTATTCAGGTACCTAACAAAGTCTTGATATCCAACAGTAATTGTTGCAACTGTCTCATCCTAGTGAATGATGTGTTTGAGGCAAGTCAGAAGAAAAGAAAACTCCAGCTTCAGTAGGTTTGTCTTGGAGTAGGTACCGTGAGTTGATGCAATGTGCGGTCATCAGCTGATTGCAGCTATGTACCAACAGCTGAATCCCAAATGGACCCTATTTAGCCAAACCCAACCAAGCGACATGATAACAATCTAGAGAAATGTTCCTTTACTATGAGCAAAGGTTCTCCTTTTTGCCAGATCGTTATCATATCGCTTGGTTGGGTTTGGCTAAAAAGGGTTCAAATAATTATCACCAGTTTTCATGGCGCAGCAATGCAGCACTGCGGTCTGCGGTTGTACAATTTGGACCGGGCATATTGTAGATTCGCTAGCGGCGCCTGTGTAAAGAAAGTAAGGACCTATAGAGGTATTCTCTTTTGATGTAAACAAACATGGCGTTAGATGTAGTAATCCGACTCGGTGAAAAATCAAGTGGTGGTGGAACAAAATTGAAGAGCGGAAAATTTTCTTTCAGATGAAAACAGTCATTTTTGAGAATTTAAAAAAAATCAAAAATTTTGCGCGACGCTAGCGCTGCCTGGTCCAAATGTTGAATTGAGGTATCATATTCTGTAAAACAACAATAATTATTAAGAAAATAAGGCTCATGACACCGTCTACTATATAGGCTGAGCTTAAATCTAACTGTATTCAAAGTTGTACTCCACTAAGTCCTTAAAGATGTTTTGCAGATACGTCAAAATGTCAATATCACATTTGCAAGAAAATCTATATCACTAAACGAATAGTCGACCTTGAGCCTCCGCTTATCAGCTCGAAATATTTTTTGACTTTTGGGTTTATGATGAAGTTTAGGCTAAACGTACAAACCTACGACGCCTGATTGGCCGAATAATCCGAGTAGTCGTATTCGTTGGAACATTTTGAATGACGAAAGATTTTTGTTTCTGTATCACTGTGCAGTGTTACCTTACCGCAAGTGTTACGAACTATCGAATCGTTTTCGTTCAAAATTCGAACGGTTTGAAGAAAGAAATATTGAGCGTTTTGTGCGTGACGTCAACACAAGTGTCTTTGAAAACTTTTTGTGTTGCGTTTTTCCTAATTACAGTCTGAAGAAATATGAATTGCAAAGATAACATTTTCTCTTCCTCTTGTAATTTTCTTTTGGGAATTTATAAATGGATCAAATTTTGTATTTTTCAATTTTTCATTTGGAATCATATTTTTGAGATAATGAAGAAGAATGTGACAGGCTGCATAAAAAGGCATACCGCATTCAACTTTTCGCCAGCGACGACAAAAATAAATGGAACGCCCCATTACATTTTAATGTTTGAAATGTAGTTGGTTTATATAAGGCTCTAAACAGTCATCATTTTTTTTTTTTTTTTTTTTTTTTTGGTCAAATTAAATCTCAAATACTTGTAACTCTCTGAAAATTTAATCTGAAATGGTTATTGGATGAAATGGTCAAACGGTCAAAACTTCTTGCTAATAATCAATGTTATAACTGTTCTAACCAAAAAATGTTGGTCAGGGTGGAAATTTTTTGTTCTTCATATTCTTCCAACAAGCAGAATTAGCTCTTGAAATTGAAGAAGACCATTTTGAGCCTTTTCAAAACAAATAGTCATGGTATAACTGTTTATGTCCGTTTTGATTATTTTAAATAATATTGGTCATAACAGTTGAAAGTAATTAAGACTTTTGAGCTGTATAGATGATGGACGGTGGTTAGTAGAAATATTTTCTATCAAAGGAGTCAGATTTGAAAACATTTCAAATATTGGGAATCAAGCTATTTATGTATGACAGGAGAGAGCTAGGACAACATTGAAACACCAGATGAGTTGAAATTGATAGAATTTTGTACATTGAGCTCACGCTATACATTTCTGACAAGAGAGTATCTTGAGAAAATTTCAACTTTCAAGCTATATAATATGATGAGAGAGGAATATGGAATTTTAATTTCTGACATTATGACAGAAGGAGGAATTGAAAAAATTTTAAGCATTATTCTTGGCAGATGACAAGACATCACAATTTTCAAGAATCCCCCCCCCCCACTCCCGACAAAAAAAAGGGTTGCCAATTAAACCTTAATATATAATTTAAATTAGTAGTTGACTAGATTATAAACTGGATAAGGACTTGACGTCATAATGATTTAACAGAAGGATACTTATTGAATTACAAAAATCAGGACTGACGACGAGAATAACTGAAAGTTGGAGGCGAGTGGACTCAAAGAATAATATTGAGGACCTCGAGAAGAAAAAGTGAAAGAGAAAAGGGAAAATGAATCAACTAATCTTAGAATTAAAACGTTTTTCTTCTATTCATTGTAGATTACAGGAGGAGGACACCTAGAATCAATTATATGTGACTCCGTCTACAGAAACCCGGCTCTATCAATATTATCAATCAGCAGAAAGGTAGTTATGTTTCACGTGACCTAGCTATCTTTCTGCTGATCGATAATATTGATCAAGCCGGGTTTCTGTAGACGGGGTCACATATTAGGATATGGGTGATTAGAGGAGATGGATGCAGAAGAATGAAAAAGGAGAGTTTGCATAAAAATTTTGAATACAAGTTCACAGAAAAGTAATCCACAGAATTTCTACTTTTTTTTTCTCTTTTCCAGAGTATAAATATCTACATTGTTTACCGAAGTTATTAAAATATTAAAAATTATTCCTATTTATTATGTTTTCCATAAGAAATTTGCATCACCAAAAATTCATTGACAATTTCTTACTTTTCTTACTTCTTCTGTTTTGTAATGAGTGATGGGCAATATGAAGAAATATTTGAAAATTTAGATGACACAAGTATCAAAAAATAAAAAATATATATTTTTTAATTCCAAAAATGGTGAAATATCTAGATATAAAAATACTGGATAAGGAGAGATTTATAACTCCTCCCGTCATCGGTGAAACTACTATGAGTATGATTAATAAGAAAAAATGTTACATGACCTATTTATGGGAATCTAGTATCTTAGACTAGAAGATGAAAATAAAACAAAACCAAGTCTCTATTCGTTAGAGACTACATAACCTTAAAATTCCGAAAAAAACAGCCTAAGTTCGAGTAAGTGTATGGGTAAGTACCGATAGCATAAAGATAGAGAATTTCGAACATATGGTCCTCCGGGCCGGATAAAACATGAATGGTAATGGAATTATGCTTATCGGCACTACTGCAATAGACTTGCAGCCCCATATAGCAAGCCCTGTAGGTACGTGCTGTTTTGTAGTGTTTTGTGCGTAAGATTATCCACAAAAATATTTTCGTTGAAGTTACAGCGAATCTGAATCTTAATTTGATTTGAATTATTGCGTTCAATTATTTTTTCGTTGATAAATTTGTGCGCAATTCGAAGTTATAGACGTGCTGTCTTTTTCGTTGACAATTTTCGTGTGCAATTCGAAGTTATACGATGGCGTCAGAAAATGTTTTGCTGAATGCAGACGAATCCGTTTCGCAGCCATTGCAAAATGATGCCGAGGATCAAGATTACGACGTTATGGGTTTTGAAGGAAGAACAACAGCGAAGACCAGAAATAATTTTAAAAGAATATATATATATATATATATGTGAAAATCCTCGATTAAGTGTCATATAAATCCATGATTTATATCTATTACATAATTCATTGTAAATTCATATGTTAATTATTTCTGTTATAAGTGCTGAGAGGCGAGAAGAAAGATGATCATCAAGTAAACAATGTTTGGTACGCATTATACTCAGCCCTTCCCTTGGAAGACAGACCATAATACAACAGTTTAGACAGGTGGATCTTACAATAGATCTTTGCTTCATCAGTACCAATGGAGCAGGACATACTCGCCATGTCTAATGTTAGTGTTGTTCCAAACCCATATAGTACGTACCTATATTGAAAAGAAAACCTGTTAGAAAAGGAATAACACAAATAATCCATATTTGTGATGTTCTTGATCGCAAAGAGTCTCGATGTTCTAAATCCATGGAGCAATCCTAACCAACTCATGCTGAATTGTATGAAGTCCAGTAGTGTACTCATAAAGATGTTTTGAGACCTAGTCTCAAAGGGGGGAGGATGAAAGAAAATCTTCCAATATTTAGAACTCCTCCCGTCATCAGCGAAACTACTATGAGTATGATTAATGAGAAAGAATGGAGGGGCAGCCATCAATAGGCTGAATTGTTAGCCCCTGACCCTTTTCGGAGCATCCGAAACCAATTTAACCTTTTTTCCAAACCAGGAAAATCGTCACCCAGAAATTGGGACGTTAACCTATGTTTGGTAGCGCTAGAATCGCCTTCCTCTCTCGCCGCACTCGCTTGAATTTCTGGGTGACGATTTTACATTCAATGTATTCGGCCATAAGAAACGAGTTTTTCAATTAGTCGTAGATGACTCAATACTTCACCATTAGAATTACTTCTTCCAGTTATCGATTCTCTTGAAGTGTTTAAACGATTTATAGGATATAATTTTTTGATATTACGAATTGTAATAATTTAAATCGTATTTGAAAATTGCAAATTCCCCATCATGAAGCATGGTACGTTAAAATTATCCCCCACATGTTCGAGCACGGCTACCAACTTACGCAACTCGGGTTAACATCCAAATTCAAGCGAGTGCGGCGAGAGAGGAAGGCGATTCTAGCGCTACCAAACATAGGTACATAGGTTAACGTCCCAATTCTCAACTACGCATTTTGCAGTGCACGGAAGCAGCCAGCAGCTACAAGCACGGTATATAGCACAGACAGGGCGCCCGATTCGGCGCTCGTGTGCAGTAGTTTGTGTCAGTCTGTGATGCTAGACTAAAATCCCCCATTGATAAGAATCAACTCATTGAGAATGAATAATAACACACCATAATAACACGTTAAAGATTAAAGAGCATTATTATTAGTCCATAGTCCATTCCGTCCGTTCGTCCGATTATTTTTCTTCTAGTCTTTATTTTTTGATTTACGAGTGACTGTGATCGCGTATTTTACGATGATTTTGTTGTCATAAGCGTATAAGAATCAAAAGTACCCATGGATGTTCAATGGAAGTTTTACACAGATGACGGCTGTTGTCGTTTCAGCAGTTGTAAAACAGTCCAGTGTCAATTATGTAATAGAATGAGGAAAACGTTCTATTGTAAAAGCTGCGTACGTAATGGGGACTTTATGCACTCAACATCTCGTCTGGCAGAACGGTATATTTTCGCATCTATTGAGAAAGTGTCTCTTTCTTGAACTTATGGTGACCATTTCTTTGATTCAGATTTGCTGAAAAACGTCTGTTAGTATCTCGCATGCAACAAATGAAAAATGAGCTGGTGGTAGAAAGCGAAAAGCACATCGACAATTTACGATTATATGAAAATAAGGTTAGGTTACATTAATCGACATATCTCCCTGCGAATAATTTGTGTTTCAGGATATCTCTTTTTCGAAGTACAGTCCGACCTTGCTAAATCGAACATCGATAAATCGAATTTTAGGATATTTCGAACTAATATTCAAGTCCCGGTCCCAAAATACCAAAATGCATGTATTTTTACCTCTATAAACAAAACAAAGTTTAGATAAATCGAATTTTTCAGAGCCAGCTTTGGGGAGAAAAAACCCCTATAGTTTGTACGTTGTATCGGAAAAACTTCTACAAATCGAACGTTTTGACTGTGCATCAAGAAAAACCTTTATATTTCGTACGTCGTAATTGAAAAGCCTTTACAAATCGAACGTTCGTTGAGGTGTGAATCTACAATTGATAAGTTAAATTCTGTATTATCACATATTATTTGTTCCAAATTTTTGCGTTTTCATAGATAGATAGATAGATATCCTTTATTGAGGAATATATAATGTTTTACTAAGGCACTGCAGGTATGCGCATCTTAAATGTAAACAACGAAAATGAAGAAAAATGAAGAGGTTGCACCATCGATTACTGGACAAAAAATGAAAATTACGTAAAATCGCGTTGTTTAATTGGAAAACTGAAAGCAGAATTGAATTCAGCTTTAAAAAATACACGAAATTGGACTATTTAAACTCAGAATATTTTCAATTTTTATTTTTTTGTTCGGTGCAACCTCTTCATTTTTCTTCATTTTCGTTGTTTACATTTAAGATGCGCATACCTGCAGTTCCTTAGTTTTACAAAATCAACTCGTACTTAAATTAATAATTATTCCTCGGCCCGTAACGAGCAAAGGTTTCCTGCAATCTGTCCCATTCTAATCTATTTGAAGCTACTTCCAAATAGCGCTTATTTTGTATGAATTGTGTGATATCGTCCCTCCACCTTGCTGGCTGTCTTCCTCTCTTTCTTCTATAGTTTAGGGGTTGCCAAACTGTGGTTAAATATGTCCATCTATCGTCTTTCAGTCTCGAAACATGCCCCGCCCACCTCCATTTTTGTCTTCTTATATACGTTACCACATCTGTGTTATATTTTAATTGTCGAAAGTTTCACTCGTTCTTTTTTCTTCAAATTTAACATAGATCTTTCCATACTATTTTGCGTTACCTTTATTTTTTCCAAAATTTTATTGGTTAGAGTCCACGTTTGGCAGCCATATGTCAGTGTTGGGACGACACACATGTTAAATATCAGACTTTTTTGGTTACTCTCAAAAGGACCTTTGAAAATGTTTTTTAGTGACCAATACTTCGACCAGGCTTTTGATATCTTCGTATTTGTTTCTTTATTTGTTCTATTTTCAAAAGATATTATCTGACCCAAATATGTTGCTTCCGTCACTACCTCAAATTTTGCAATTTTTGTTTTAAAGTCTCTTGTTATTCCCTTGTTATTCATTATTTTCGTTTTCCCTTCACTTATTTCCAGCTTAGAGGGCATACTCTGTTCTGCTAGTTCTTCGACCATTTCTTTTAGTTCTTTTTCTGTATTTGCAAAGAGTATAATATCGTCGGCAAATCTAAGGTTTGACAGTCTTTTACCATTTATAATCAATCCTTTTTCCTCCCAATTTAGTTTCCTAATAATTTCTTGAAGTGCACTGTTAAAGAGGACTGATGATAGTGGATCTCCTTGTTTTACACCCTTTTTGATTTCGAAGTATCTTCCCTCTACATCAGTTATTATTCTTCCTTTAAGCCCATTATACATATCTGTTATTATTTTTATGAAACATTTTGGAACCCCCTGATTTTCTAAGGTTTCTATCATGAATTGATTTTTTTTTTTTTTTATTTTATTTTACAAGCTTTAAAGCTACTCTAGGGCTATTAGCTTGACAAAGGTTTATTGAGAGGACGGCTACTATCATACGTTTAATTAAGGGGAAGATGTCGGATGCGGTAAGATATTGTATTAGTTGATCTGTAAGGTCGAAAGCTTTTTTGTAATCTATCAAGGCAACATACAGGTCTATTTGGTATTCGGTGCATTTTTCTATGATTTGGTTCAGACTATGTAAGTGATCTGTAGTCGAGAAGGATTTCCTGAAGCCTGCTTGCTCCTTTGGTTGCTGAGCATCTAAAATTACTTGTATGCGTTTTTCTATTATTCTCGAAAAAATCTCCGAAATTGTTAGACCAAGAGCTATGGGACGATAGTTTACTATTTTATGTTTGTTCCCTTTTTTGAAAAGTACTATTATATCTATGAGTTTCCATTCATTTGGTACCTTTCCTATCTTCAGTATTATGTTATAAAGTTTTGTTAATTTTTGGACCAACTCCTTCCCTCCCTCTTTTATGAGTTCATTGGTAATTCTGTCATGTCCAGGGCTTTTATTATTCTTTAAACCTTTTATTGCATTTTCTACTTCTTCGATTAAAAAGTTAGGTTCGTTTTCTTGGTAATCTTCCTTTTCTACAATTTTTGCCGAAGTCTTGTTTGTATTATCGTCATAGAGCGCTTCGTAATATTTGGAGATGAATTCGTTGATTTCGTCCCTATTGCTGATCTTTTTACCTTCGTTGTCCTCAAAATATGTTATCCATTGCGTTCCTATTCTCAGTCTCTTTTTCATCTTTTTAATATTTTTATTTCCCTCTAGGGTTTCTCTTATTATTTGTTCTCTTTCACATTGATCTCTGCACCTAGTTTTATTCCTTATTAGTCTCGAGATGATATTTAGTTCTATTTTCTCACTTTTTGTTCTATTTTTTATTTTTAATAGTGTCGCTCTTTTTTTGTGTAATTGTTTTATTTGGGTTTCGGTTTCGTCTTGGTTATTTGTTTCTTCTTCTATTTTTTCTAAGGAGTTTCTCAAGGCATTGTTAATTGCATTTACTATGTCATCGTAAATTTTGTTTATGTTCTCTTCACCTTCCTCCACTACGTAGCTTTCTAGAATTTGTCCTATTTCCTTCGTGTACATACCACTATTTCTGATTTTTTTGCTGTTCATTTTTTCTCTCTTAGGTGGGTAGATCTTATTAGTTTTTAATTTTAAAGCTAACAACTTATGATCTGTGTAAAACTCGAACTTATTCATACCTACAAGATTGTAGTCTATTATTGATTTGTCCTCACAATGGATTAGCGCATAATCTATTAGAGATTTATATTCCTGATTGGGTGCTATCCATGACCATCGCTTTCCTTCTCTTTTCTTAAAGTGACTATTAATAATCTTTCAATCGAATTCTTGGCAAAAGCGTATTAATCGCCATCCCCTCTTGTTTCTTCGACCATATCCGAACTTCCCCAGTGTTCTCTTTTCCCCCTTTTCTCTATTTCCTACTTGGCTGTTCCAATCTCCCATTATTATTACATTGTCTTTTTTTAGTCTTACCTCGCTTAGAAGATCTCGGATTTTGTTGTAGAAATCATCTACTTCTTCTTCTTCTGCTTTTGCCGTAGGCGCATATACCTGAATGCATGTTAAAGTTCTTTTTTCCATTTCTATTTTCAACAAGGCTAATCTATCTGAAATCTCTCTAATTTCTTTTATTTTTTCCCTTACTTCAGCCTTGACGATGAAACCTACCCCCTTTTGTCCTTGTTTGTTTCCAATATGATACAATAGATTTCCTTTTTGTGTTATTATAATTTTTTCTCCTGATCTTTTGGTCTCTGATGGTCCTAAAATTTTTAAATTTGAGTTTTCAAAAGCCCTTTCGAGTTCTAACACATTTTCAGGTTTATTTATAGATCTGACATTCAATGTACCTAGTTCTAATATTTTTATTTTACTCTTATTTTTATTATTTTTCGATTTCTGAATTTTTTTATTTTCTTTCGACTCTTCTACATTATACCTTACCTCATTTGGTACGATTGCAGGATTTCCGGTTATCTCTCCCTCGCTTCCCAGGCTTTCTGAGAGAGGTGAGCTCGTTACGTGCCGAGGTGTGTGTATCTACGCCTTTCGACCATTCCTGTGTGTACGAGTATGGTACTCCGTTTGAGAGCGAGTATTGACTTCTCTACTAAGCGGATTCTTTCTTGACGTTACGGGAATTACAAACTCTGCCATGGATTTCTGCTTCTCTTTATTTTTTTTTCGTGTTTTTGGTTGTACTCTTGTTCTTTTCCTCTTCATTGATTTCGGATCCAGATAGTACTTCTTCGCCGTCGGCTGCCTGATGTTCACTCTGTGATCTCGGGGATGCAATCAAAGACTTTTCTTCGTTTTCGTCGGAGTGAATGCTCATTAGAGTTCTAATATCTTTGACCCATATTGCCTCTTCGTTTTCATCTCTTCTTATCAAGATTCTAGTCCCTGAGGTCCACACGTATTTGAGTAGACCATTTCGTTTCATCTCTATCGCTTCCTTTAGTATTCCATATTTAAGGGGCGTTAGTTGTGGCGAGATAAAGATGTCCTTGAGTCGGTACTGTTTGGACGCTGCTATTAATTGCTCCTTCTTCCATCTGTTCGTCAGTCGGACAATGACAGGTGGTGGTCCATTTTTATTACATGATGGTAGGCGATGCGCTGCGCTGATATATTCTTTCTTCATTTCCGTTTTTAGTTTTTTTGCTACATCAATCACTTTTGAAACTAAATCTTCAAATGTTTCTTCATCGTTGTACATGACTCCCTTTATAATCACGTTTTTGTTTCTTGAATATTCTTCTATGTTGTTCATTCTATGATTAAGATTGTCTATCTCCATCATTAATTCATTGTTCGTTTTCTTCTGGTCTGCGTAGATTACGTTAAATTCTTCTCGAACAGCGCCGACTTTTTCTTCGCATCTTTCTTCACACTGCTTCAACAACTCTTCCTTTATATCACTAAAAATGTCCTTTATCGTTGAGCGAATTTCTTTTTTAATTATTTCCTTTATTTCTTCTGCATCCATATTCGTCTTCTACAGGTTCTTCGCTGATAGATACGACACTTATTGTTTTGCGTAAATCGTAGGTTTGACGATTTGTTGCTTGCACGATTTTTCTTGTTTAACTTGATCAGACGTTATAAGAAATCAAACGCAGTAAAACTGAGCACGGTAAAACTCGACCGATTGTATCGGCACTGATAACGAATCGAATTCCGCCCTTGATAAATCGAGTTTTTGCTAAATCGAACTGTCACCTCGAAAAATCGAATTCTTGATAAAACGAACCATAGATAAATCGAACTAATTTACTCGGCCCCAGCGGTTCGAGTTAGCAAGGTCCGACTGTATTTATGACCAGATTAAGGGCTTCTCCAGACCGTTGATCTGAGATTCTAAGATATATCGATTGTATTCCGTTACCAAATTTACTTAAAGATTTCCTACGCGATATGACAACGAATTATTCTTTTTCTTATTTCCACATCCAGGTTGAAGACATAAGAACGCGCAAAGAGAGAATATCTATGCTGAAAGCACAGGTGGCAGAAACGCGGAAAAAGTTGGAACAAAGTACGTCATCCAGTAGGTACTTTCCTATGCAAATAGTGTACATCATTATTCTCAGTTTGTTACTGTCGTGATTTACAGAAGAGATTTTTCTACAAGAATTAAAGGATTATAATCGATCTGCAAAAGAAAGCCTTTCACGGAATGACGAGTGCAAAAAAGAGATTGTGGACAACATTAACAAAATTGTTCAGAAACGTCCTGCTCTCGATGAAGAGTTAAATTCGATAAAACCAAAACTCAAAGACTTAATTCGATGTAGAATTGAAGAAACCGTGGCGTTTATATTCCCGATCGCCGAAATTCAATCTGCGAAACAGTAGGTCAAATGTCAGTGTCGAAATTTTCTTTGATTATTTTGATTTTCTTTAAAAAAAAAATTGTTTCAGTTCTTCGCTTACTAGCGACTCCCAGGAGGATATCAAAAACGAGTTGGCGGAAGCCTCGCGCCTAGTATTCGTTCGTGGTCGTTGGGTCCAGACAGATAATTGGGGCGAAACTCAGCATTCAATTGCAGGTCCTTCTCTTCCAGATTCCGGAGATTATTCACCTTACATACACTGGAGTTCGTATTTTTGATTCACCAAAGAAGATGTATGTATTCTTTTTCCAAGTCATAATGATGATTTTATTCAGTTTCAGCGAACAAAGATAATGCCTTTACCATGACGAATAGCTCGATTATTGAACATAAATCTGCTTACAATTACACAGCAGCACTAACTTATACCACACAACTCGTCAATGTAATGGCTTATCACGTGGACCTTCGACTACCTAACAGGCTTTATTTTAGGTTTGTATTGAATTACTTCGTTTTCGAGAGAAGAATATAATCGGTTTCTAATTTTTTTTTCTTTTTTTTCGTAGTGAATTTTGTACGAAAAATTTGAATGAGCGCAAATTTATGAAATGTGTCACTCAACTAAACGCGAATATTCTCATGTTATGTCTGAGCCAAAGTGTAGATCCTCACTTATTACAGCCGTCTCAAACCCTCAGAAATATATTGATTTTGCTGGATCGCAATCACAGTGACCTAGGAAGGTAAGGCATGCGAGTAAAAATTGTGATTTATATCCTCCATTCTTCTACAATGAGTCAATAATTTCAAGACTGTTATACTCTGATATCATCGCCTAGTCGATAGCACCACAATCCTAAACTACTCATGAAATTATTGTTGTCGTCTGAGTTCCTTTTTTGTGGACTCCAATTTAGGTTTTCACCTTTGACTCTCCCAAACGAATTTCTAAGTTCTAAAGTATGCTACTAGTCTAGCAATTTGTACAGTCCATGCATCAGAAATATACTTAAGAAAAAGATGAAGCGTTTTTTTGCTATTTCCTCTGGTCTCATTCAATTCTTTTTTTATTAATTTTTTCGTAGTGGGAATATTTCGTTAAGAACTATGAAACATCTAAGACAAAAATCTCTTCAGGAATGCTTTGCGTAACATGTTAGGGTCAGATTGGAAGTGCTTGCAATAAGGTGAAGTTTGCTTTCAGGTTAGAGATCGCAGATATCGCGAATTCGAGTGTCAGTTTTTTCGAAGATCAACTAGCTCAGTATTTGAAGGCAGCGACGGCTAGATTGAGTATTTCTGATGTAGAAGATGAGGAACGTGATCCACCGTGGACCGAAGCTGCGAATAACGAAAATAATGATGATGAATATGACAGCGATCATATATCCACTGATTGGGAAGCTGTGAGCCCTATATTTCGACTTCCTATTTGTATTCATCTACAAAAAAAGAGTTATATTCATTGTATCATTGTGTGTAGGTACCATTGGTGGCTTGTCCCGAAGCAATGCCCGGCTCCTATAATTCTCGTAAACAGATCTCAACTCAAAGTAGCATAACTGGAGGATTGATGTCCACTGCTTCCAGTTTAGTTTCAATTTGGCGTGGATGGAGTAACAATAAATGAGATACCTTTTTCCCGTAATTACTCATTGAAAAATTCAGTATCAAACATGTTTTTCGAATTATAATGAGATTTTACGTTCGATTTGAATTTCATTTAAAATCGACCGACCAACCGCTCGAAATTTCAATACTATCGCACTGGTTACAAAACCGAAAGAATTTCAAGAAGAAAACAAAACAAAAAGTTCGATTAGGTTTATATTTCCGCGGATACAGAAATTTCAAGAAGATTCTAACATTTTGTCCTGAATGGATCTCAAAAAGAAATTTACGTGTTGAGACAACGAAGGAAAACATTTTCTTCTTTATCTTGAAAAAGGAAACATACGCAAATCCTTCATTTTATTTTTTAATTTTCAAAGATTTTACTTTTTAATACTTGGTATTGATAATTTGGTACTTAGTTTCCTTCGTTAAATACAAATAAACCATTTTGTAGAGATACAAAAAAATAGAAACGTAAATCTGCAAACATTCAATTAAAAAGTCAATAAATCTCAGACGTTATCTCGTTAAAGGTCTTCTTAGAGTTAGCATACAGTATTATATTGAGTTTTACAAAATAGAAATACACAACTTAGACATTTTATTTCGAAAAAGAAAAAAAAAAAAAAAAAAAAAAAAAGTATTATACTAATAAACGAATATAACACCAACGAGAACAAGATCCAAGATACAAATTAGCTAAGCTCGAAACGGATATAAATACTGAATCGCTACAAATCTGGACGAAGTTGATAATCCCATGTTACAGTTTATATTTTAGTAAGTTAGAAATTATGTCCCATACCTGTTAGTATTCAGATGTAAGAGTATCAAATTTAAAACGTATTAGAATTCAGGAGATTTTGTACAAAAAAAAGGGGGGAAACGAATAAGTAAACAAGAGGAATCCCAAAACTCGAAACATCAAACGTCGATTGATGACAGTAAGGAAACACCTAAACTAAAAAAAAAAAAAAATAATGTTAAATAAATACTTTTGAATAAGTTACGTTGCATTCGGTTATCTAAAAATAAGTTGAAACACCGACCGTTAACCGAAATTAAGTAGACTTTACTTAAAATTAAACACTACATTCCACGTAGTTATTAGATCATAGTTTACAAAATTGGATGACAATACTAATAAAACTAAAAATAGTAGTTTGATTCACATTTCATTAAGAACGTCTAGAAACATACCCGCAACGCTACGATGAATTAAAGAAATAATAGTCATTATAATAATAATTATCATAATTAGAATTTAAAAAAAGAAAAACGATGCTATCTAATAACAGTGTCAACTTGGAAGTATTAGAATACAAAATCGAAAATTCACGTATTGGGCAACCGTACTATTAGAACGAAGAACCTTTAAACTACCACCAAAATAAAATCTCAAAATATTTGTATTCATAATTATTGAAATAATATTTTAAAAATGGCGTCAAGAATAATACAAATTATTTTTATCAATATATTTTGCTCGTTGATCTACATCAGACTTTAAAACAATACGTAAATTCGGTAACAACGGTTAAACGCAAGGCCATTAAAAAAATTTTTATAAAACAAATAAAATCTCATACATGTACGATAATTATAAAACATTACCAACGAAATAAAATCATTACCATATCATTCGATGACTTAACCTCGAAGAACAATACTCGCTGGACATATTGATATGAATTGTTTGAAATGAAGTCAGCTTTAAGGAAATAAATAATACAGAAATAGTGATATCCAAAACATAAAAAGTCTTAATTTTTATCAAACACGTACGTAAAACACATCATGAGACTTCATTATATTCATAATATTTACAAATTAAATTGATGATTGAAACTACTACAAAAAATAATCTATCAACGCCGCGCCACTTTATTCGCCGAATTCAAGTTCTTTTTATTCTGGACAAGAAATTTACAATCAGCATTACAATTATATTTCTCCATCCTGCAATCATGACGGAAACCAAACGTCAAATTCAAGTCTGAAAATTAAATAATTTACACATGACTATGCAGTGGCGCCAACTTCAAGAAATTCCGTCAAAACGAACATTGAGGTTCAGCCTACAAAAACTTCTGACGCACCTCCGTAACGCACTATTCATATAACTTGAAATAGATGGAAAAAATTCTCGGAAACATTTTGCGCGGGAAAACAGATTTTAACGGAAAAAATCATGTGACACCGAAGGAGTATCGATTAGTAAATATAATTTTTTCCAACTAATCCAACTCAAGGGCGAAGTCATTCTACCATAAATAAGATAACTGTACGTGAAAAAAAAAAATGTTTAGAGATAAAATTGTTCATCAATGGAATTGGCCGCGGCGAGAATTCATGAGATGGCGAATTGTAATTGGAATAACTTGACAAGCCCGGTATGGAACGAACACATCACAACCACGTGATCAACCGATATCTTCTCATGATAAGAAGAACCCAAACCTCTATTTATCAAGATTCAAACCCGAGTATAATATGAAGAAAAGCTAACGAAATAAACGGAACACAGACTAAAATTCCAACATACAGAAAAATTCGACTTGTAATCGATTGCTTTTGTTCATTATTGTATGAATAAAGCGTAGTTCAGCGCGAACTCGAATATTTCAGAAAGGCCTTCAACAAAATTGACAATGGGTGATTCATTTTATAACATGCAATGAGTCATACAATTAATTATTGGCAGATCATGCAACCCGTTATCGTCATTTTCTTAAATAGTAAATTTTCAAGCTTGAAATTTTGACGGGCAATGACGATACAGAAGAGTGATTTTGAATTTTGATCACATGAATTTTCATTCATGTAGGGTAATGAAAAAAAAGAAAACGAAATTGACTTCGCACTTTCATTCTATCAACCGAAGTTTCAAATTTATGATTGCAATAATCAGTGAGGAATATCCTTTCATTTAGAATCACTTCAGAGTCGTAGCTAGTCATTAACACACAATAATATTTGTTTGATAATACCTCAGTCAATTCCAGTCAACGTGCGAGTGTTTAGTACCTTAGTACCTACTAAAGAATTCCAAAGGCTGATCGCGAATGCAAGTTGGCACCTATGCAAGGTTGTGTAAATAAATAATTACTACAGTCTTTACGACACAGGACCATAATTAAAATTCATCCTTACACTTAAAGAATTAGCTTTATCCGGGCACAGCTTTATGAAAATGCTTTCAATGAAACTTCGTCTATAATAAACAGAAGAATTATCATTAGCTCAAATTGATTTACATCGCTTCCTCAACAACGATAATTTTTCCTCATCACTTACTTAGCGCTTATACCACCACCAGGGGGTAAATCTGCTATATCGTCTTTCTCCAGTATACGTAAAATCTTTCCAAAATTAATATCTTCTTCCTCAGCAATGATTTCTGCGAACAACAAATATGCGTATTTAAAAGATTGAAAACACTCATTTTTACGAAAAAATGAGAAAAAAATTGAGTATTATACCTGTGACTCGTTTTTCAAGAACTTCATCCAGTTTTTTCTCTTCCTGGATAGCTTCAGGACATGGAGTGGGCGCTCCCGGAAAAGTGACTAGTACAATACTCATATTATCACGACTATCCTACAATATAATTAAAAAGAATTGAAATTACTGAGGTAACTGGTGTTGAAAACATGAGATAAAATTACGACAGATTTGCGCGGCTCACAAGGAAACACAGAAGTTAGAACGTCAAGGTATTTGGATTCAACCGCGTTGTTTAACACGTTAATAACTTCGATGATTCTTACTTTATGAAGACATGTATCGACTACTTGATTGGTAATTGCTTCGAGATCATCGGTAATAAGGAGACGAGATCGGATGAAATTGCAGATATCATCGTTAGACATGACGTCCCATATACCATCACATGCTAACACGAGAAATTCATCTTGGTCACTACGGTCTCGCACAAATATTTCAGGTTCGGGAGAAACAAGTTGTTCGCAGGGTCCTCTGCCTTCCACATTTTTATATTCATAATCACCGAGTGCTCGAGAAACAGCCAAAGATCCATTTATTCGTTGTATCATGACACTTCCTATAAATTAAATCAGATATCTGTTACTTTACGTCACAAATAAGAAAAAATATTTCGGAAAAGTTTTACCTCCTGCTCGCTGTATCCGTTCTTTTTCACCAGGCAACACCGGTTTGTGATCTTGCGTGATTAACGCTGGTATACCTGAGCTACACAATACAGCTCTTGAATCGCCACAATTCGCGACAAATATTTGTTGTGGAGATACGAGAGCGCAAACTGCAGTCGAACCAGACTTATCTTCTCCACTGGCTAATTCTGGAAGCGTACGCATACTATCATCCAAATTCAGGAAACCGGATCTAGGATTAAAACCAAATTTTAAGATACATATGAAGGGATATTGTGAAACCAAAGTATGATTTAGGAAAAAAAAAACACTATACCGGATTCCTTTAGTAAAATCAGACCGCCGGAATTCTTCGGAATTCACTATACATTCCATAAGATGTTCAGCACAATGAGCAGAAACTTTGGCACCAGCGTGACCATCAAATACAGCGAAAAATGACCAATCTTTCAATTCGTCACCTAGACCTGTGAGAGCTCGATGAGCATCCTCCATTTCAACTCGCCATCCTTGCATACTGGCAACTCCGTATTTCAGACCGTTACCGCAACCATGCTCGTTGTGTTTGTCTGTTTTGGGTTTTTCTAATGAAGAACCCATTTTGAGTTGTCGGATTACTGCGAACAAAACGTGTCAAGTACGATATAATTTCAGTAGTCGCATTTACCTTAATATAACCAAAAACCAAAAATTTTCTATAACATTAGAACTTAATGCGACGAAACTGATGCAAACTTTTGATATTATAACGTAACTCAACGAATGAATCATCGATGATCACATAATGTAAACTGTCAGTCAAACACATGTTCAACTTGAAAAGTAAATTTTGAAAGAAAAACTGTCCCCATCTTCAGGGAATGGCCTAGAAAGTATCATCAAAATAATGAACTGATAGTTGAAGTGATCAACTGCGATGAAAAGAGAAATATAGTCCGCACATCAGTAACATTTACAGAGACCTTTCAATACGATGGCCCTCGATGCATCTTCGAGGATAATGACGAAATGTTACAAATAACAAAGGGACGAAATATACTCACTTGCCGAAAAATACCACAAGGTAAAATAATAGAAGGCAGTTCTCCAGATCGAATCATTTTACGGTGGTATTCAGGACTCACTCGTATATTCCATAACTCAATTTAAAACTAGAATAAAAGAACCCAGTGAGTCAAAGGTAATTCTAAATTGAACCCAAATACGAGAACTCCAAAACATGGGTCAGTTCACTCTGAGAGAAGTATCGATAATTATCTGGTGCATTACCTTTTATTATAATGTTTCGAACATCACTCACAAAAACAAGGGGAAGAATTTACTTGAGAATGGCAAATCTCAAACCACCAGAATAATCACATGTATCCGAGAAATTACTGGTACATCTAGAAATTAGGACGCCGATAGTAGGGTTAGCTTTTTTTTCCTTCAACTAGCAACAATTATTATGAATACTGAATTTGTAAAAACACCGAACAACGAAATCAAATTGAGCTTAATTTCGTTATATTGTTGATGCCATGATACGAGATTTCATCGGTTCTAGGGCTATTAGCCGACAAAGATTGTGGGCTTGTGGCAGACAATTTTTTCAACCCAAAAACGATTGTTAAATGTGAATGTACCTAACCGTACCGTGCCTAACCGTCAAACAAGCAAAATGGTCGGCTAATAAAAGCTGAAAGCTTTGTTCTTTCAATAATAGCGGCGGGCAGAGAAAAACAGCTCATGACTCATGACTCATGAGTCATGAGCTCACGGGGTGGGTAAGCTCAAAGCTGTTTGAAATAGCTAAAATCCAACTCACTCAAAAGGTTTTAGCTTTCAGCTAACAACTAACAATGAGTAGGGTAGGTACTCTAGTAGTAGTTAGTACTCGCGTTTGGACACGCCTGTACGTGCGCTAGTAGTAGTAATGACGGGTCTTGAACCCAAGACCCTCATTACTACCACTTCTTCTCTTTTACATCCCAATCCATCTAGAAAATCCTTCAACTACGAGTATTTTACACAGTATTTTTAGAGTGCCTAATCATTCAGCAAATATAATGTGATTATTTTACTTGTATTTCAGACATTTTAGAGAAATCACCTGTACTTCATTAAAACGTGCAGACAAAAATAATGTGATTATTTTACCTGTATTTCAGGGATTTTTTTATAGAAAATCAGCTGTATTTCATTATCCAAGGTAGGTACCTAGTAAAATTTATCACCCATAATTTTATAGATTTTCACCCGATTTTTTCCTTCTCCAATGGTTTGAAAATTTTTTCAAGCACGTGTTATTTACACACCGTTGGTAGAAGTCTACTTTTATGTTGGCGCATACCAAATCCCGTTAAAAGTTCTCCGGAAATGTTAATAATTTAGAGCCTTGTAAATCACCAGGAATTGCTAACCTAGGTACTAGCTTCTTTTTATCAAAAAAACTATATCAATCTCACAGAAAATAAGCTTCGAAAAAAATTTAGACTCGTTCAGAAAATGTCGTTCACAAAATGTCGAGACATTATTTCAGGTATTTTTTAGAGAAAATCAACTGAATGTCATTTTCACCAAGGTATGTACCCATTTTATAGATTTTTTCCACGTACTTCATCCTACTCCAATGATTCGAAAATTTTTTAAGCACGTGTTATTATTCTAAAATCTTTGTTTAAAATGATATCTAAAATCGTGACCGGTTTTTCCGGTCACGTTTTTAAGTCGAGTTTATAAAGAAAATTGAGTAATTTTACTCTCCATCGGTCTCCAATTTCTCCAAGAATGGGTATTAATATCAGAAAAAAACGTGATCACTTTTAGTAGCCACAATTTAATTTCGTTCATTCATCGTATTTCTCTTCATAAATTAGTTCAGAAAAAACGAGCGCGGAAAATCCGCACATGATTTTATTCTTGAAAAACTGATCACATTCATCGGATTTCTCATGAAGTTTCTAGGGTCCGTGATGCCGATCCCTGAATTTCTATGTGAAGATTTTCGAATATTTTTCACATTTTTCATCAGATCCCATGCACGATAGTAAAAAAATCGTTTATTTTCACTGGTCGTTACAGCATGTCACGGTAGAGTTCTGCCGCTTTCATTAGTTAGAGTGAGAAAGTTGAAAGATGACGTACTTTTTTCTGTGTATAAGCCTATGGTTCAACTACTGGTTGAACGTATTTAAAACGATTAAATAGCGAGAAAAAAGTCGATGAATGGGTACGAAAATTGACAGTCATTAGACAATAGTATTATCACTCATCGTCGTGGTCAAAACAGCTGGTCGCATTTTACGTCAAATTTAGAAGAAATTAAGCACTTTTAATTGATTTATAATTTTCTTTATTTCAGAGAGAAAGAGAATTTTTCTGTGCATAAACCTGTAATTCAACTATTGGTTGAACGTATTTAAAACCATTAGTTAGAGAGAAAAGAAAGAAAGATAGGTATGACGTTTTTTTCGTGTATAAGCCTATGGTTCAACTACTGGTTGAACACATTTAACAAAGATTAAACTTGAAAATCTATGGAGTCTATACTCTAATAAGTATTTTAATTGTGCTCGGTTTTTACCAAAACTCTCCAGAAAAGTTAATATTTAGAGCCTTATAAATCGTGCACGGCTTTTCCGTGCATGTTTTTTGAATTGAGTTTATAATGAAAATTAAGTAATTTTAACTATCACATTTTATCCTTTCTGAAACGTGATTACTAAAAATAAGCACGAATTTATTAAAAAAACTCGCAGCCCACACAGTTAGCTGCTCGGAATTGCCTTCATTAACTCTGTTAATTGAGGCAAACAGGGAACCTGCTTTATGGGAGTAATCATGTGAGTGTCATTTTTTGCTTTTTGTCGTCTCAAGTAGAGTGAACTTTGTTCCTCACCACCTTGAGATCTCTTCTGTGTGGTACCCCCGGTAGGCCTATCTTGTTATCAGTTCGGAGATCTGATGACGTCACGATTTGATGACGTCATAATCTGATGACGTCACACGATCTAATGACGTTACGATTTGGTGACGTCACGATGGAGATCTGTGACGTCACGATCATCGTGCCATCACTATCTGATGACGTCACAGAGCTAGTAAAACCACTAATGCAGACCTCCTAGACCTATAGTATGAAGGAAGCCTAAGACCTAGTACAGAGCTAGGACAAACTGCTAGTATAAGCTATTGATAAAGATCTTGTAAGCTTATGGTATGAAGGATGCCTAGACCTAGTATAAAGGAGGCTTGGACCTAGTATACGCCTAGTATAATACGTAGTATAAACCTAGTATAATATACTGCATGAAGCAGAGAGGATAAGTCCCCCTCCTATCACTTCAACAAAATTTTTCTAAGTCCCTTTTTCTTGCCGGACGGCGCCCGGCGCCCGTCATTTTCCTTCAGTTTACCCCCCCGATAAAACAGGTTCCCTGTTAATAACCCGACATTTTAGGATAGAGATTTTTATTCTCAAATAATTCCCTATAATTTTATATCACCTCCAGAGGGTGCACAAATCAGTTTATTGTAAATATTGAAAACTCTTCAGAAATATTATTATTTAGAGTCATACACGTTATTGTGTATGTTTTTCACTCAGGTTTTTAATGAAATTTAAGTAGTTTTGCTCTATAGTAATGGTTTGAAAATTTCAAAGCTTTTATATCAAATTTTAATAATTTTTCTTTCTTTTTTAACCCTAAAGAAATTAGGTATTGCATGTGAATTATATTATATTAAAAAGGGTTAATGAATATATTAAAAGTTATGAAAATGAATTTAATCTCATAGATAATAGATTTTACTTTGTTCATCAAAGATATGAATTGTAATATAAATAACAAAAATTAATTTAATAATATGTAAAGATGAAACATATTTAAGAGGTTATTATGATATGGTTTTGGTAACACTTACAAATGAAATATTTATTAGAAGAATACTTACAGAAGTTACATAAAATCTAAGTTATACTTCCTTCAATTCAATAAATTATGTAAAATATTACTTATTGATTCGTCCACATATTGTACACCAAAGAAGTGTTCCAAATCCAGTCCTAGAATGTTGAGTTCTTGCTTTACATTTGTCACAAATAAATTTGAGTTTCTCGTCATGTTCCATACAATCTACAAATCTAATAAGAGTGGTTTCACATTGAGAGCATATACTTGTTTCTTTTTTTTAAATAAGTTCTAACCTTTATTGTCTCGATTGATTGATTAGTTGATTTTAAACAAAGTTTACAATATCTTGTCAAAGTATTCATCATGTTTAATAGATGAATCGTATTAATAGTTCTTATTATTATTTCAATATTTTCATCATTCAACTTTAGAAAATTTATTCTATCTAAATGGAAGTCTACAAAGGTTCTTTAGTTGATTAAGATGAATTTGATTTTGAGAATATTATACCATATTTTAAAGAACCTATTGCTAGAACAAGATCAAATTATAAAGCTTTTCCGCGTCACCATACCGAGTCTCAGATTACAACAAGCAGGATCAAAAACCATCTGTAGCCGGATCGAGGGTTTTCATATGACCAGCGGCTCTAAGCACCACGGAGAACATGAGTTCACTCTACACAAAGCGCAGGAGATTACCTTGTGGAAGCCGTGTCGTGTACCCAATATCAATATGAGTGTCCGGAAAATAGAGAATTCTCACCTTCTTGAGTTAAAAATAAAAAAAAAAACAAATGAGGTTAGAACGACAAAAACAAACGTTTACTTCCTTGAACCTATCACATTTTACAGAAATACAGTAATTAACAACTAAATTTTCCGAGGCTTCTCTTTTTATATTTATAAAATAAAAACGGTGGACAGAATTACAATTTTCAACACAATTCAATAGGAAGATCCTAAAATCGCTAGGTACCTAAATATATGCATAATAAGTACAAATTCAATTTAACGACATAGTCAGCTGATAATATAAAGTTTAAAGTAATGAAGTAAAAGAAGCCTAAATAATACACGAACTTATAATGGTTGGTATTTACATAAAAGTCGTAGTAGGACCATTCTAACGTTTCCATCATCAAAACTAACGATCCCCTCACGACCTTCGACATTCGCCAATGTTCCGATGAGTCCGCGATCTTCGCCACATATAATTTTTACTTGATCGTTCAAATTCGGTATAACGGGCTCCAAATAATCACAGACGGTATTCAATTCTTCATCATCTTCGGTGATAACCGTACACACACCATCCTAATACAGAAAGAAATAATCATTATTGATTTGTAATTCCTAAACAGAATTGTACATTCACACAATAGAATTGCAGACGAACCTTTATGTCCCGAATGACGCCTGTTTGATTAACGTAAGAGCGATCTTCAACATTATCTAAAATTTTAACCACTAAACCAACAGATTGCCAATCTTGCAAGCCATGTAAATCTAATCCTGCACAATAAACGATAACAAAAAATTAATTGGAAAACTAGACTTCGAAGTTTACATCACGTTTCCAACACTCACCCGCGCCAGGAGTTTGCGGATTGTAAGGTGAGGATACGGAGGAAGAACTGTTTGGCGTCAATGGACTGTAATTGATGGGTGACGAAGTACCATAACCAACACCACTAGGACTAGGGGTGTGTAAGTATGAAGATGATGAAGTACTACTACCTGGAATAATTTAAAAGAAATTATATTATTATATAGGGACCACCAACAGTCTCTAGACCAATTACAGATAATAATAACGAATGAATGAAACAATTAAAAAGCATTCACTAATATAGCAAGTGATGGCGCGCAGTACTAGATTGCAAGTTCTATTTTAAAACCTCCGCATTTTCTTGCGTACCGAACATCATAAATGACACTGGATAATAAAGGAATAGTACTTACTGTGGTATCCTCCTGATGGAGACGCCGAGTTGTACGGTGAATATGAATTATCGGAAGATGCATAATTACTGCCAGGAGTCGGCGGTACGAATTCACCAGGCACATGATAAGACTCGCTGAGAGAATATTCATCCATCTCCGAGTGTCTAGCAGGTGTATTGGCATAAGAGGGATTCCAAGCTTCAGCTCCAGGAGTTCGTGAACCATCATGTAATGGAGTAGCACCGCCATAGTGAGGAGTGCGAGAACCTACAGCAAAAATAATTTTTCTTTCACAACCATTTACTCATTAAAATGAACCTACGTTGGAAAATTGAGTACCATCATAGAGTGGTGTCTGAGATCCGTGCATTGGCGTACGACCTCCGCTATACATAGGAGTTTGGCCTGCATTGTATGATGGTGTCTTACCATACGAAGAATATGAGCCGTCCTAGACAGAATTCTCTGAGTAAATACAAATGTATCGCGAATACAAGAATTTATCATAATTTTCAACTTACCTTAGCTGGTGCTCCCACCACCATAATATTACCCTTTTCTACCGATATCGTTTGACAAGATGTATGCAATTCAACTCTGGCTGTGGTATCTGTAGAGTCTTTGACAATGCCCACATTTCCTACAAGAGATAATTACGATGAAGTAGGAAAATCAAAATTTTGTCACTTTCAAAATCTCATCATTTAACCTTTGTAAGGTCCACGAGTTATCTTTATAGTTTGACCGATCATTTCTCGATCTCTTCGTGGCATACCGCCTCCTCGACCACGACCTCTTCCTCCCATTATGGTGCCTCCTCCACCACCTGGATGCATGGGTGACGATATTCGTGGAGACATGTAACCAGAATCCAGAGTAATGGTATGCGACTAAATACAAATAAATAACAATTTAGAAATACTAAGACGAAGTCTAGAAATGTATCATGATTACAAAATTCAGTCAGCTTACAGAGTCTCGACTTCCACCAGCAAGTTGCAGATGCCTCGTTTTGCAGACAAATATACCACCATTATCCAGATACAGTTTGGAATATAAGAAAGCATAACTTCGGTAAAGATGCTTTATTTCGCCTCCTCGACCCTGTCGCGTAAAAGTGTTCAATAAAAATGGGTTTATCGAGGTGATCTCAGGAATGAACAATTGACAAACATACCGAATGAGGACCATCGATAACTTTTACAATATCTTTACGTTGAATAGTTTGTTGGTCTGAGTCTAGAGCTATTGTATTGCGTTGTTCTTTTTTCTTGTGAATAGCTTGCGGTTTTACCTCAACAACCTTGCCATTCATATTGAGCACATGGAATATTTCTCTTTCCAAACGTACTATTACACCTACGGTCTGCGGACTATTGTAAAATAACATGACAAAATTCAGAAATTAATTTACTCTTTTTAATTTTACTCAACTGAGTTAGAAACTTACTCTAACTGAACCAAATCACCATATTGGAACTGGCCCAAAGAGTCGACTCCGGTTGCCATATCAGTACATAATTGAAGATCTCTAGGTAAGACTTCCAATTCGTGCATGGTTAGATCAGAGAATAACACTACACGATTTTCTTCTACTCTGATAATCAGTCCAGTGTCTCCTTCATATCGACCAGCTATAACCCTGGCATGATCACCCATCTTGAAATATTTCTTCAATTCTGAAGCTTGAAATTCCAACGCGGTCTACAATCACAGAATATCACTTAATGGAAACTCTTTTATGAGAATCGATTAGTAATTTTTACGATGAAGTTTTAAATACTTTTAAATCCTCATGTTTTGGCATTACGGTGATAAAATTGCCATCTATCGACAATATTTTTCCTTGCAAATGCATCAATTCACCCTGGCACACTTCGACATTATCTCCAGTACTAAACGAATGGGCAACGCTATCGTCTTTCGCCGACGAAGGTAATTCAATATCAACGCCTTCCGGAGCCTCCTCAAATTTCTCCAATTCGCTTAATTTCGGCTCAACACCATCCGCAATTATCGCATTCATGTTGAAATTTTTGTACAAAAATCCCTTCAAGCTGTAACGATTTCCTTCAAAGATCTGGAAATCACCGTCTGTGGTAACGTCGCCGCCAATAGCTCTAATCGCTTCTGGGTCGAAGGGTTTTGGAGGAGGGCGACGTTTCTTCTTGCGCTTTGCCGGGTCGTTATCCTGAAATAAAGGATAATGATAGATCAGACTAAATTCGAAGGTCTCACATATAGTTTACTTTATCGTTGTACTCACTACTGTAGACCTCAAGGCTCCTCTAAGCCGGGTATAATCAATTCGAGGAAGTAATTTAAGATGAACCTCGTTTTGAGCGACGTCCACGTAGTCAACTTGAGCGATGTCGTCTCTATATAATCCTACACATTGCAGGGTAACAATTTATCCTCAAATTAATATGCGACCGATTCATTAGTAAAGTATTTTATTGATTTTACCTCTCTTCAATCTAACCCACTGTTTAGGACGCAATCCGATATGTGACTTTGTAACTCGTAATACGTCCGTCATTTCTTTTATCGGTACCATCTAACAACAAACGAAAACTCATGATGAAATACGATACATTATTCCATTAATTTAAACCATTCAAGATGGAAATTTTCTAATAAAATTCGGTTCATATTTTATTTTAGCCCAGTCGTCTTACCTCTTGTTTATATCTTCCTAATTCTAAGGCACGGATACCAACGATAGCATCTTGAACATGAACTTTCTTGATAGCCTCTATGTAAATATACCCAGTAACACCTTCCGGAATGACTGCCGATTTTATTTGCAGCGGAGCGCCATCTTTTCGAGGCTTTAGAAATTTTCCCATAAGATCAAGCACGGTATCTTTTTCCCTACCCCTCATACACCTTACTAGCCATAAATTCGGATCTCTGAAAGTGAATTCGATAGGTATTACATTCAAAACAGTACACCGATCCAAAATTCTATGAAAAATAAAACTTAGCCTCAACTCACTTTACATCGGGCAATAACGGTTGTTGCGTAATTTCATCGGACATATCTTCACCACCGTCACCAAAGTGACGTAAGCTTGTAGATTCACCTGCCGCGTAACGTTTTCGCAAATATTCTTCGATTTCATCTTCTTTCTGTGAACTGTGATACAAGTTTTATAAAAAAAAACGACAACTACTAGGTACCCGGAACGAAAATGAGTAGTACATACTCCCAAAGATTTGTGCCACGTCGTCTACCTTCGATTTCTCGAGCAGTGGGTCCATGTTCATCTATTTCGTTACCGATAATACCAATATCTTGGGCGCCTTCTTCCCAGTCATCTTCGGATTCTACTTCATCGTCTACCTCAGCTTCATCTAAGATAAAGCCACCGTGGCGTTCTTGACGTCGACGCTTGTTATATCGGTCATCTTCTTCTTCTTCCTCATCATACTCCTACAAATTCATGATGAATATCCTCAATATGAAAATTTGATCACTTTTCATCCATCGAAAACGAATTTCAACTTACGTCTTCCGAGTTCAGATTTTCTCCATCAGGCTCTTCTTCATCAGATGCACTTTCGTGATCATTATCTTCCTGAAATTTAAAAATCAAGTTGATTATTGGAAGGAATTGAGATTTAATATAATGCATGTTTTTCGTTAAACAGTGATCTTAATACGCTGAGCATCGACTCTTACACCTAAGTACGCATGTAATGAAAGATCTTGTCAATGCCCAAATCTCAAGCTAAATGCAACGATTTAGAGAAAAATGGAAAATAATACCTCTGCTTCGCTAGCATTCCGGCTGCGATCACTATCATCCGACATTTTAGATATTAGAAATGTGCCTGGAAAGTATCAATATTATCTTCACTACCGTCGAATTAATCGAGTTATTCAACAAGGCAACTAGAGGTGAGTAGGCGAATTGAATCAACGAAGAAGAAATAACAATTGATTTTTCGGGTAAATGTATGATTGAATCCTCTCGACTACGAAATGAACTCAATAGTTAATTTTCAATTATGAATAAACGAATTCAACATCTGAAACTCTCAAAGTCTCAACTTTGGCTGAGTCTGGCACTGGCAAATGTAATGAAAAGCAAAGAGTTGTTCACAGACTCGTGGATAGATTTTTAAATTACGCCTATATCAACCACCTTAGCGCTGTAATCGTCCAAACACCACGAAAACCAACAATTAATCATGATTGGCTATTATTCGCATGAGGACACAACTGTAGGTGCGCTAGAGTCGTGCCCGAAAAGGGGATTCGGCGAAAATTGCCATGAAATAAAAACCGACTTCAGAAAGCCAATAATTTTCTATCAAAATAATTCACTCCTTTTTAGTATGCCTGGTTCCGCTGGTTCCTGTGCTGTGTAGTTCCATGCCGATGTAAGGGCTTAAGCATTGTTGAATACGGTTTCTTTTTCTTTTTTCTTTTGGAGATTTATTTAGTTTTATTGTGGTACTTGATATCATCGGCTCTCTTCTTACTGAAATATTTTAAAATGGTTAGTTTTATTCAATTTGTTCGTACTTGTCTCAACTCTTTCGTATTCTGCATTTCTAGAAAAAATCCGCAACTTTCATTTCCCGTACTCATGGTCGATTTCATTTCTTCACCTCCTATAACAGCCGGAATTCGGTGCCTTATGTTCAGAATAATGCACATCTTCTTCTCGCTTATTTTACTTGTATCATGTTACAGCAACCTCAAATTCTTCTCTTGAAAGAAGGTACAGAAGATGCCCAGGGTAAGCCTCAGTTGATATCTAACATCAACGCATGTCAAACGGTCGCCGAAGCCGTTCGTACTACTTTGGGGCCTCGTGGAATGGACAAATTAATTGTTGATCGTAGTGGTAAAGCTACGATCTCTAATGATGGTGCTACTATAATGAAACTTCTCGAAATTGTTCATCCAGCTGCAAAAACTTTGGTCGATATTGCGAAATCTCAAGATGCCGAGGTAAGTGTCCTTGAAAAAGTTCATTTTTTGCATTTAGCTCTTGAAAGAATCATCCAATACTATACGGTTATCGTTGTTCAGGTGGGCGATGGTACCACCAGTGTAGTTCTGTTAGCTAGTGAATTTCTGAAGCAAGAAAAAGCTTATGTGGAAGAAGGTGTCCATCCGCGATTTATCATCAAAGCTATAAGGAAAGCTACAGAGCTCGTAGTTAAACGTATCGAAGTAATAGCGCCGAAGGTAAGCGAATCTTGATTGTGGTACTTCTGTAATACGTGCGAATTGAGTGCTGGTATATTTTTCTTCTCGTAGGTTGAAAAAGATCGATCTTTGCTCGAAAAATGTGCATCGACCGCTCTGAGTTCAAAACTCATACATCAGCAGAAAGATTTTTTTGCAAAAATGGTCGTAGACGCTGTTCTGATATTAGATGATTTACTTCCGCTCAATATGATCGGTATTAAACAAGTTCAGGGAGGAGCTCTGGAGGTAATTCATCTATTCTTAATACAATGCAAAAAAAAAAAGTACAATCGTACTAAAAGTTTCATTTTCCTGTAGGATTCAGTCTTGGTGGATGGTGTTTCTTTCAAGAAAACGTTCTCTTACGCCGGTTTCGAAATGCAGCCCAAAAAATATGAAAATCCGAAGATAGCTTTGTTAAACGTCGAATTGGAGTTGAAAGCTGAACGTGATAACGCTGAAATTAGAGTCGAATCCGCTAATGTAAGATGGTCAAAATTGTGTTCGTAATTTTGATGAACTGAAAGAGGATTTTTATCCAATCATTATCTTTTTATAGGAATACCAGAAAATTGTAGATGCTGAATGGCAAATTTTATACAATAAATTGGAATTGATTCATAAAAGTGGTGCGCAAGTTGTGTTATCTAAATTACCTATTGGTGATGTTGCTACCCAGTTTTTCGCGGACAGGTATTAATTTTATCGAGTAAGGAAAAAGTTTTCAAGACTTCTTGATTTCAAGTTTCGTTTCTGTCTAGGGATATGTTCTGTGCTGGTCGTGTTCCTGAAGAAGATTTACGTCGTACTCTGAAAGCTTGTGGTGGTGCCGTATTGACGACTGTGCATGATTTAAGCGATAAAGTCCTCGGTAGTTGCGCTGTATTCGAAGAAAACCAAGTTGGAAGTGAAAGGTACGAATGTTTATCTGCGATAACTCATAATATCTCACCTTCCTACATGAGTATTCGTTGTGCGATGCCCGCCTCCACGAATTTGATCGATAGAAGACTGTTGACCTATCTTACGTTCGTTTTAGGTTCAATTTCTTCCGTGGTTGTCCTAACGCTAAAACTTGCACTATCATCATACGTGGAGGAGCTGAACAATTTCTTGAAGAGACTGAAAGATCACTTCATGATGCCATCATGATTGTGAGAAGAATGATAAAGAACGATTCCGTTGTAGCAGGTGAATACGTGTTCATTTTACTAATTTCATTGAATAACTATTTTGGTGTTGAACGTTACCTTGTGTGTGATTAAAGGTGGAGGAGCTATCGAAATGCAGTTGAGCAAAACATTGCGAGATTATTCCCGGTCTGTTGCTGGAAAAGAGCAACTCCTGATCGGAGCCATTGCTAAGGCCTTAGAAATTATACCTAGACAATTGTGTGATAATGCTGGATTCGATGCTACGAATATTCTCAATAAATTGAGACAAAAACACGCTATGGGTAAGTTGATTCTCCTTCTCTCGCTCTGAAAAATAAAACTGGATGATCCGTAACAGGTATTACGACCCCTTCTCACAGGTGATTGTTGGTACGGGGTCGACATAACGAAAGAAGATATTTCGGATAATTTGGAAGCTTGCGTGTGGGAGCCAGCCGTTGTAAAGAAGAATGCTTTAACGGCTGCCTGCGAAGCTGCGTGCTTAGTATTATCTGTCGATGAAACAATTAAGAATCCGAAATCGTCCAAAGGCGATGGAGGAATGCCTCCGAATATGATGGGTCGTGGACGAGGGAGACCTATGTAACTTCAACGATATTTTTTAAATTCTTACTAATAGATTTTTTAAAAATAATTTTTTCATCTAACTCTACATTTTGTAATTTGATCATTCATTTCCTTCCACGACGATGTGTGCTCTTCGTTTTATTCAAATCAATGTATTTTTTACGTTTGTTTAGTAAGTTGTCAGGAACTCTAACTTCGCGTATTATTGTGCTAAATCGCCAATTCGATATTACGAACAAATATTCGTGTTAAATCCAGCTGAAGGAAAACAGAGAATAAAATTTATTTGTATTCTATTTCACCTCGAAAAAAATAACTTGGAAGTGGCGATTTTCTTTTTTAATTCAGAGGATTCGTACCGATACCACTTGCATTACATGTAGTGAATTGAAGTAAATTATTATAATATTATGATGTTTCATTCATGTAAATTAGTGATTTGGATCCTCAATTGTTGAGGACAAGAATTCTTGCATGGCTGTAAATCTGATTTTTTGTGCTTATCGTCGATGTAATAAAACGATCTAAACTGACAGACTTCGACAGTTATCATTTACTCAGATGAAATTTCTGTTTGGAAATTTCAAATTTTATCTTTCATTTTGTCGCTCAATCTGAAGGGACGAATCCGCACGAATGAAATATTAATTGGAGATCTGCCCCGAAAAAATTGTCGAAAGTAGCGTTTGTGTTATTATAATATAGGCTGCTCTCGGGACTTGGTACTGGGCTCAGTTCGTGTTGATAAATTCGAATATTAATAATAGAGGTAATGGTAGTTGAAGAACCTGGAAATGGTCGTAATTTTGACTGGCCAATCAGAAATAAAGTCTCCACCTCTCACGCGATCAATTGGTCACTGAGACAGATACTGCATAATTGATCTACTTTTTTAGAACTCACTGATAAAACCAGTTCCCCTATTGAAATAGAGCAAAAGTGGTTCGGAAGTTTGTAATTTCATCTTTCATTTTGTCTAGCAATACAAATGAAATATTAACTGGAGATAAGCTCAGAAAAAATTGTCGAGAGTAGCCTTCATGTAATTGTAATATGCTGTTCTCGGTCAGGACTTTTAGTATAGGGCTCAGTTCGAGTGTTCATAAATTCGAATTGTAATAATAAAGGGACTGGTCGTTGAAGAACCAAGAAATTGACGTATTTTTGACGGGTCAATCAGAAACAAGTCTCTACCCCTCTCGCGATCAATTAGTTGCAGGGACAGACGCTGTGTAGAAGATCTTTTTTTAAAAACTCGCTCATACGGGTAAAACCAGTTTCCCTATTGAAATAAAGCAAAAGTGAATTGACAGGTCAAGAGAGAAATTCTTTGGTAAGCAAAACTGGAGTCCTATTGCCATCAGACCGCTAAAAATTCCTTCATTGTAAATAAATAGTACTAAATGAAGAAAAGTTGCTATTTAGTTGTGTAATTACCATACTAACCAAAAATACATACATGATCATATCAGATATACAGCGTGATTACTGCACACAGTACGCTCTAAACTGACAAAATGAAACCTAACAATAATGGTAGATAAATAATTGACGAAATTTTTCTCTAAGTGTACTCGCCATAAAATTCAAAATTGAAAAACAAACATAAATGGAACATCGTAGAGAAACATCATAAATTTACACATCTGAATGAAAGGACAAATATACAAACTCGTTGACTCTTTGCGGATAGTACATAGAACGAGAATCTAAAATAGGAATTTCCAACCAAGTTAAAAGAGTATCAAACATCAAGGAACAGATATGATAATATGGAGAATTTTACAATTTTATTTGTAGCACCTTGTTCCCCATATTAAGATAGGTATCAATTTCATAAAATACATTAGAGTACAGATGAACGAGTAGCTTATAATAAAAATTGTATCAATTATTAAGTTAATACAGAATAAGAGATCGTACAAAATTACAGTAACAGCATACATGAACTACATCTAAATCAATAAACAACATACAAAAAATAAAAATAAATAAATAAAAATATTAATTTAAGAAAAAATAACAGTATTATTGCTGTGTAAAACAATAAATATCAATTACAAATGCCGAACAGGTAAAAATTCTTAGTAATCAGGTAAATGCAAAAAGTTCCTTCGTTTAGGGGTATGAATTTCCGAACAACATTTTTGATATGGGTTGATAAATATAATCTTAGCCTCTAGTAATATTCCAGTATAAATTTTTTTTTTTGTTTTTCTAATTAAGAACTGAATTCAGCAAAATATTTTGTTTCATTTTTTAGACGTATTTCGTATCAATGATTTCAAAAAGCACTAGATCAATTTTTAATACTTAGAAACCAGTGAAAGAATTGATTTTGTTCTGACTTGTGTGTAAGTAGCTTGCTGAAAGTAATTTAGTACGGAATGTTTATACGTAGTCAAAGTCTCTCATTCCAATTTAGTTTCTTGTTTGTTTATTTTTCTAAACAAGAAAGATACATTCAATTCACTTATAATTGATATCCTAACTCATACATAACAGTCGTGTGTTATTGAAAAGTTTCCACGTCTTTCGGCGAAAACAAGAGTTTTTCAACTAGAAAAACGTAGGAATCAGGGTTGCTGTCATTCACTCAACACTCGCTGAGGAAAACGTTATTAGAAATATAAAAAAAAATATATAAAAAGTTCTTATTCCTAACTCTTTATAATATTTACACCATTTAAATGCCTAAAATTTTATGCTTTTAAATGCAGGAAATCGCAGTTGATAATTTACCTATAAACAGTACTTATGACACAAGTTTACAAAAGTTATCTACTATACAATTTTCAAGTATGCAGCATCAACTATAATAAGGACATAGAACATATTGCAGGTAATGGAAAGAAAAAACAATTAAAAATACACGCAGGTACAGAAATATTTACAAAAAACGACTTACCCCATAGAAAAAGAAAAAAAAAAGGAACTGGATAGTTTAGTTAAAATACAGCAATTGTATTTAGATTCTGACAAAATTGATACGAGAGGGAAGAAAAAAGGGTACGCTAAAGTTTGAATTGAATAGTGAAAAGTTCTACAGCGACCACCTTTATGGAAATATTTTGATCTTTCCTTCAAGATTTGTCATTTCATAGTTAGAATTTTAATGAATTATTAATTGTTCGAGCTATCAAAACGATATACTGTCAGATATTGTTAGAATAATATGTCAATATAATTTTCACAAATTAGATTCAAAAACTTTTGAATTTCATTTTCCCCTCTCTCCCAACACTTTACATCCGATCTGACGAAATAATTTTCATAACTAATGAAATAGAAAATTCAAAGGTGGGATTAAATACCTACCGATTTTTTTAGAGAAAAAGACGTTTAATAATTGTTCCAACTGTGATTATTGAATTCGATTTTAATTCGATGCAAATTTGTCCACCCTTGCTATAATACAAAATACCGCCCAACCATTTACAATACGTAATTTGATGTCCAATAAAAGAAAGTTTACCTATACATGGAAAAATTGAAAAAATCTTACTTCGAGGATCAATATAATTACAAATAGTGCCCTAGAATAAATTTTACACTAATATGGTGGCGAAGACATTTGTCGCGCCACTATCGCAATTATTATTATTATTATTGAGGGACAGACTCGCTGGCGAGGCATTAGTCCGATGCACACTGGACGGCGTCACATTTATATTTAAGGGTTTCATACAGTTATACTCTTTGGGAGACGCTCCTGGAGTAGCAGTCATACTCTCCGCATTTAAAGTAGCACATTTCTGGAAAGTACTGTTCTGAGTTTTTGATAGAAGCACTTTAGAACCGATGCCTTTATTGCTGCTACCCTCAGGCCCAAACTCGCTAATTACCTCCGCCCCTTCTGCATTCGACGAATGCGAGATAGGTCGTACTATATTAATTTTGGCTTGTAAATCAACCGCACTTAGGGGTGATATGACGTCCGAGTTACAGACGATGACATTTTCTTTTAGAGAATTGGCAAATCTGCGGAAAGTTTCCTCGTTTTGCAGATTATTCGATTTTTCCTCGTCGTAATTTAGAGAGTCGCTAGATTGTGCGTCGCATTTGTTATTTCTACGTCTATACCGATGTAACAGGAAGAGAATGACCAAAGCGGCTATCACCAATGCAAACGAGAAAAACGGGTAGAAGTAGTTCGCAGAATAGGTTGTTGCTGCAAAGTTGGAAAATTTCATTAGAATACCATGACTTTGAATCAGGGCCGTCGAGAGAGAGAGTATTTTTTCACCGGATCTCGACATAAATATGTACACTACACACTTTCAGAAATCAATCCGACTTTTCCTTTGTTCTCCTCTTGACGGCCTTACCTTGAGAAACTTATCGTAAAAACATTTTACCTTGTTTATCCGGGGCTAGAACAGTTTCTAACTTAATCTCCACGACTGCGTTAAGGGAAGATTGAGCGGATACCTGTTTGCGGCCAACCACTTCACCGATGAATTTTACATGCTCTTTCAACACCTCCGCACACTCGAATGAATTCTCTTTACAAGCCTGCAAAAAATTAGGTTTCAATGTTCAGAGAAATAAAACGAAAAAAAAAACACCTAATAAACCAAAAAAGATTCCGTCATGATAAGACCTGCTATCCGTTTAATTGAGGGGGGTCCTGCGCGAATGGCATCCAACCTTTGTGACGTCATCACTTTCGGAGAAATGTCTAGGGTAAAGACACTAAAGGATGGAGTTATAATGAAGAGGTATACAGGGTGAACCAGAAAGATGTTACCAGTTAAATGGGAGTTTGCGTTAAATCTGTCGTAGCGCGAAAACGAGAAACTTTAGATGTATCGTTAAAATCTACGAAATTTGTATCTCCACTTTATCTTTAATTTGCGCCACATCCGAAGTTTCTACGACTTTTCTGAGCCGAGTTATGGACCATAATGTGCCGAAAATTCACCAAATCGCCAGGGTTCCCAAAATAGGGCTTGAAAATTAGTTAATCTACAGTATTGAGCTGAATTTCGAAAATTGGACGGGGAAGACGAAAAAAATAGTAACAAAAGTCTAAGAAGCACAAAAATGAGTTAATGGGCCCAAAAAAGCCAAATTTTCCCCAAATTGGAAAATCGTTCAAACTTTTAAGTGGACTTTCGCGCTGAGTCCGAAAAAAAATGTTTAAAAAATTCTTTGAAGCACAAAAACGGGTTAATGGGCCCAAAAAGGGTCAGAATTACGCAAAATTGGAAAATCGTTCAAACTTTCAAATTTTGATTTGATTTTCAAGTGGACTTTCGCGCTGAGTCCGAAAAAAAATGTTAAAAAAAATTCTTTGAAGCACAAAAATGGGTTAATGAGCTCAAAAAGGGTCAAAATTTCCCCAAATTGCAACATAATTCAAACTTTCAAATTTTAATTTGATTTTCAAGTGGACTTTCGCGCTGAGTTCAAAAAAAAAAATGTTAAAAAAATTCATTGAAGCACAAAAATGGGTTAATGGGTTCAAAAAGGGTCAACATTTCCCCAAATTGGAAAATCGTTCAAACTTTCAAATTTTATGTTGATTTTCAAGTGGACTTTCGCGCTGAGTTCATAAAAAGAAAATGTTAAAAAAAATTCTTTGAAGCACAAAAATGGGTTAATGAGCTCAAAAAGGGTCAAAATTTACCCAAATTGCAACATCGTTCAAACTTTCAAATTTTAATTTGATTTTCAAGTGGACTTTCGCGCTGAGTTCAAAAAAAAAAATGTTAAAAAAATTCTTTGAAGCACAAAAATGGGTTAATGGGTTCAAAAAGGGTCAACATTTCCCCAAATTGGAAAATCGTTCAAACTTTCAAATTTTATGTTGATTTTCAAGTGGACTTTCGCGCTGAGTTCATAAAAAGAAAATGTTTAAAAAATTCTTTGAAGCACAAAAATGGGTTAATGAGCTCAAAAAAGGTCAAAATTTCCCCAAATTGGAAAATCGTTCAAACTTTCAAATTTTGATTTGATTTTCAAGTGGACTTTCGCGCTTAGTTAAAAAAAAAAGAGTTTAAAAAATTCTTTGAAGCACAAAAATGGGTTAATGAGCTCAAAAAAGGTCAACATTTCCCCAAATTCGAAAATCGTTCAAACTTTCAAATTTTGATTTGATTTTCAAGTGGACTTTCGCGCTGAGTTCAAAAAAAAAAAAAGTTAAAAAAATTCTTTGAAGCACAAAAATGGGTTAATGGGTTCAAAAAGGGTCAACATTTCCCCAAACTGGAAAATCGTTCAAACTTTCAAATTTTAATTTGATTTTCAAGTGGACTTTCGCGCTTAGTTAAAAAAAAAAGAGTTTAAAAAATTCTTTGAAGCACAAAAATGGGTTAATGAGCTCAAAAAAGGTCAACATTTCCCCAAATTCGAAAATCGTTCAAACTTTCAAATTTTGATTTGATTTTCAAGTGGACTTTCGCGCTGAGTTCAAAAAAAAAAAAAGTTAAAAAAATTCTTTGAAGCACAAAAATGGGTTAATGGGTTCAAAAAGGGTCAACATTTCCCCAAACTGGAAAATCGTTCAAACTTTCAAATTTTAATTTGATTTTCAAGTGGACTGTCGCGCTGAGTTCAAAAAAAAGAAATGTTTAAAAAATTCTTTGAAGCACAAAAATGGGTTAATGAGCTCAAAAAGGGTCAAAATTTCCCCAAATTGGAAAATCGTTCAAACTTTCAAATTTTAATTTGATTTCCAAGTGGACTTTCGCGCTGAGTCCGAAAAAAATGCTTAAGAAGTTCTTTGAAGCACCAAGAAGGGTTTAATGGGCCCAAAAAAGAACAAATTTTCCCCAAATCGGAAAATCGTTTAAACTTTCGAATTTTAATTTGATTTTCAAGTGGACTTTCGCGCTGAGTCCGAAAAAAATAATGGGTTCAAAAAGGGTCAACATTTCCCCAAATTGGAAAATCGTTCAAATTTTCAAATTTTAATTTGATTTCCAAGTGGACTTTCGCGCTGAGTTCAAAAAAAGAAAGTTTAAAAAATTCTTTGAAGCACAAAAATGGGTTAATGAGCTCAAAAAGGGTCAAAATTTCCCTAAATTGGAAAATCGTTCAAACTTTCAAATTTTAATTTGATTTCCAAGTGGACCTTCGCGCTGAGTCCGAAAAAAATGCTTAAGAAGTTCTTTGAAGCACCAAGAAGGGGTTAATGGGCCCAAAAAAAAACAAATTTTCCCCAAATCGGAAAATCGTTTAAACTTTCAAATTTTGATTTGATTTTCAAGTGGACTTTCGCGCTGAGTCCGAAAAAAATAATGGGCCCAAAAAGGGCCAAAATTTTCCTAAATTGAAAAATCGTTCAAACTTTCAAATTTTAATTTGATTTTCCAGTGGAATTTTGCGCTGAGTCCGAAAAGAATGCTTCAAAAATACTTCGGAGCACCAAAATGGGTCGATGGCCTCAAAGAGAATCAAAATTCCTCCAAGATGAAAAATTTGCGTAATCTTCACGAGTGGTTTTCAATTCTGAAGTAAAATTTAGCGCCAAGTCCGAGAAAAATACTGAAATGGCTCTAGATGGTCTCCAAAAAGAAAAATCAACAATTTTTCTCATTCTGCAGTAAAATAGTTGATTCAGGGGATGGAAGGAATGTCGACAAGTTTTTCTGCCGTTGAGTGCTCACGAAGTGAGAGATCGACTAGCGTCGGGTGACAGATCCGAACGAGGAAATTGCGAAAATTCTGCTCACTTGGGGATTGGAGGGAGACAACAAATTCATCTTCTGTTGAAGGTTCGCTGTGAGAGATCGACTAGGGCTCTGCGTATGATCAAAGCGAGAAAAAGTGCAAAAACTCCTTGATTCAGGCAATGGGAGGATACCGCAAATTTAGTCTTGCTCGTGACGAGCGATCAGCTACAGCTCAGCCTTTGATTGAGGCAGACGAACGCCCGGGATTTCTCGGGGTTTCATTCGGAGGAGAGAATGATACCGTCAAGCTCAACTTTCATCATGAGCTCGCAGTAAGAGAACGATCAAGAACCCGTGCATGACGGAGGCAGGCGAATGATCCCTGGCTTCAACATAGATCGACTCAGGCCCCTTGTATGATCAAGGCGGGGTTTTCCGCAAAACTCGTCATTTTAGAGAAATTGTGATTATCTCTGGGGCCCGTGGTTTCACGCAAAGAAGGCACTGATGCCGAGAAGCTTGTCTCCCGGTGTCAGCTCGCGACGAGAGAATGGATAGGGCCCTAGATACTATGGAGGCAAACGAATGCGCGGATATTCTCGTGGTTTCTCATAAAGGCACGAATGATACCGTGAAGCTCGTCTTCTGTTGGCAGCTCGAGGTGAGAGAACAGTCAGGGCCCCACGTTTGATAGGGGCGGGTGAATGCAAAGAAATACTCGTGGTTTATCACAAAAGAGAGATCATTTGCGCCTCTGTGAGAAACCACGAGGATTTTTGAGCATTTGTTTGACTCCGTGGTATCGAGGGTCCTATCCAATCTCTCACTGCGAGCTGACAACGGCGTCACTCTCTCGGCTGGCGCTACAAGAAAATGATCGCACTCTTACTCGCATTCATTGCTAGTGGCATATGGCCAATTGATCACTGCGAGTTCACAATGTAAGACGAGCATCTCAGTACCATGCTCTCCATCGCCTGATGAAACAATGTGAGTTTTCACCCTGTTACCAGATCGTGTCGATCACCACGAGCAATCTTTGTTCGCGGGAAGCTTGATTTCTTTGAGAACCAAATGAAATTTGAAAGACTAAGCGATTTTCCAAGTTGGTAAAATTGTGATCGTTTTTGAGCACTTTCACACATTTCGGTGCTTCGCATTCAACAGTTCTTTTTCAACTCAGCACACAATTTTATCCTAGAATCAAGAAAAACTTTGAAGGTTAGGCGATTTTTTTTGTTTTGGAGAAATGTTGACCGTTTTTGGTCTCATTAACCCATTTTGGTACTTCGCAGAACTTCTTAACAATTTTATTCAGATTCAGCGCTAAATTTTATCTCAGAATCGAGAAAAACTTTGAAGGTCGGGTGATTTTATCATTTTGGGGATATTTTGACCCCTTTTGGGCTCATAAACCTATTTTGGTACTTCGCAGGATTTTTTAACCATTTTATTCAGATTCAGCGCTAAATTTTACTGCAGGATTGAGGAACACTTTGAAGATTACGCGATTCTTTCGATCATGGAAAATTGTTTTTCGATAATTCACAACTTTGGGAACCCCTGCTCTAAAATTTCGGCACATTTTGGTCCATAACGCGGCTCAGAAAAGTCGTAGAAACTTCGGATGTGGCGCAAATTAAAGATAAAGTTGAGATACAAATTTCGTAGATTTGAAGTATACATCTAAAGTTTCGCGTTTTCGCGCAACGACAGATTTAGCGCAAACTTCCATTTAACTGGTAACATCTTCCTGGTCGACCCTGTATTGTCTAGATCTAAACCTCCAGCTGGTGGCTGCATCCCTTTCATTTTTCTACGTTGATGACGTTAGCAAGTGCAGCCGTCAACTGGAGACTTAGTTCCAGACAAAAAGGCCGTCTATTATAACTCCTTTTTTTAGTGGGACTTTCGACTTCAATGACGTCACCAACCTAAGTTTGGTTATGTTGCATACAAAGGGGGCATTCTCAAAAAATAAAAATAAAACTAGCTTTTCTCCATGGAGCCACGGAGTTTGCGGGCTCTACGCTGCTATTGCACAGTTCACAGTGGCCTTTTAATTTTTCGATGACAGGCTGAGGGATGTACAGAGGCCCAAGATGGCCACTACATACAAAAAAACTTGAAAGTTTTTCGAACCTCTACCTTGGCCGGTGTTTTCTAATAATCTTGCAGTGAACTGCAAAATCTCTCTAGCGTACGATTAGTGATTTATATCATATCTACGTATAAGACACATATATTTTCTCCTTACCCACAGAAATCCCCGCTAAAAAAGAATTCGAACTTAGTTCTATCTAAATTTACTTACCAGCGTTATCTCCACCGTGTCGTTGTAGCTCTGCTTCAATTCACACAATGCTATAATTTCAAACTGCGTACTATGACCAGCTTCGCGCAATGAAATAAGTTTACGAATTTCGTAGCATAGATCTTCGGTGTTGATTGATGGTTTCAATTTGGTAACGTCGATATAGAATGAAAGACGACTGCATAGGTCAGACAAAGTAGCCTGATTTGGACGACACGAATGAGGAGCTGGCACTAACGATGGATTGACGCGGTTGAACAAGTCCCTGCATTCGCCCCATTCAACGCACGGGGGCGAGAGACAGTTATCACGAGTTGACGATACGCAAACCTAAACATATGAAAATGTTGTAGATTTTACGGATTAGAAAGTAACGTACGATACTCTGTATAAATTTGAAAGCTCATCCGCGCATTCAAATGTTTTTATTGTAAGTAATTAACAGCCTATGTTTCACAACCACACTTTCCCCCCCCCCCATTTTCTACGCCCTTGAAGAATACAGATTAACCAATGGACAACAATAGAGATCAAAGAGATGGGATAATGCTCTCTTCGTTCCTTGCTGAGGCATATTCGGTACTCTTTCTGGGAGCCACCACCTCTCTCAGCACCATATATTTTGCAGCCAAAACAGGTTTCCTAATGAAATTAATCACCCGAATCTCGCACTCAAAATGATATCTACAATACATACCTGATTAGGATTATCGCATCCAGTGAATAAGCAATTAGTAAAGCCGCACCAAACATTCGTACACCGGATTTGACCGTTCAGACAGCTGCACGTATTGCACTTATGTTGCCAATTCGAATTATTTGTGAAATATTGACCTTGCCAATAGCAAACGCCACCACTCTTCAAAAACGCTGTGCTACCCTCCGAAAATCTAACGCCGGTTATCACTGTCAAAAAAACAAACTGTTAGGACGTTCGGCAGAATTATTTTGTTTAATATCGTGTGAAGATGCTAACAGAAATCGCATTTCGGTCCACGTCTTCCGGGAGGGCACAAACACTCGTAGCGACCTTCACCATCGATACACGTTGCGCCATGGCCGCATGGGTTCGAAGCACATTCGTCCACGTTGAGGCGACAGTCAGGGCCCGCGAAGCCGGTGGGACACTCGCAGAGAAACCAAGTTTTACCGTTGATACATTTGCCTCCGTTGAAACAAGGACTGGGATTGCAATAATTGTTCGTGCTGAATTGACAGTGATCGCCTTCAAAATCTTCCGGACAAATACAAGCGAAGTAGCTCCCTTTATTCACGCAAGTCCCGCCGTTCAAGCAAGGGCTCGATCTACACGCTTGTGCTTTTGCTGGAATATGCAATTTACATAATTAGGTCTGGAAACGAAGATTTTCAAGAATATTGTATCAGTATGTGTCATTACCAAGGTGACATATTGTTCCTTCCCATTGTGGTGGACACTGACAATAAAACGTATCGCCGTGATCGAAACATGTACCGCCATTTTGACAGGTAAATCGATCGCAATGACTGCTCTTCAGGTTGCAACGTTTACCTTTCCAACCGTCTTGACAAATACAGCTGAAATCGGCCACACCATCAACGCAAGTACTATTATTTCTGCATGGATTTGGCTCGCACTCGTTCTTATCTGAAGAAAGATATTAGGAATTACAAAAATGTATCATCCATAGTCTATATTTGACGACATATTTGTGTTGAATCTTACTTCTTGCGCATACATCTCCTTCCCAACCGCTGGGGCAGATACAAATAAATGAATTCACTTTGTCAACGCAAGTTCCTCCGTTCAAACAAGGTTGCGTTTTACATTCATTAATATCTGTACACGTTTTAAGAAAATTAGGCTCATGAAATAATTCTGTTCAATTGGAGTAAAGTTGCAATATGGTTATACGCACTTTCCAAACAATATTTTCCAGTAAAACCAGCATCACAAGTACATTTGAAATCACCATTACTCAGTTGCACACACTGGCCATGGTCGCCACAAATTCCTGATCCTGGGGTATAAACAGCCAATGCACTCTCATTAACCACGTTGATGTTGAGCGAACCGTGAGGTGGAACGATTAGACAATTGTTAGCGGCTGAAAATAAAGGATGATCATTGTTGATGGTAATTACACTACAACACCATATTCGAGTACTTGAATATATCTCCTATCAAGAGGGAGAAAAAATTTTCAAAACTTGAAACGATTTTGTATGAAGGAACGCTTTTAGACCCCCATGATAAAGTACCCAAGTCGCAGAGAGCGAAAAAAAATGTTGATCCAGGAGAATAGAAAAACTTGGAGGTACAAACGGTTGCCAGACGAAGTCATACTTAAGCGAGTAATTCAATCGGAGTAATTTACAAAATTTAGCCACAGAATTTTAACAATGCCGGAGCGCTTTCGATTAAACAATCATTGTCAATTACGGGGACTAGAAAGCGACTGAACCAACTCCGGCTGTAAACTAGAAACATACGAGGAAATCAGGATTGATGCAGCGAGTCATCACGACGTGAATCATACTCGTAAACTAGTTCAATCAACCCCTCATCAGGTATGTACCTGTTGAGCACATTAAGGTCGTCGTTATTTAAATGACGGATTATTTCGATGTGTTCTAACGCTTTTCGCTTCGAATACGCGTTTTCTCTATAGAGGAGGACCTCGGACCCCTCTTTAATGCTATGGCCGCTAGCGATTAGATGGTCCGCAAACGCCGATTCACCTATATTCTTCTTTTCCCACGCCTTCCTATGTTCAGCGATTCTAATTTTCAACTGACGGCCTGTCTCGCCAATATAAATTCCGTTACAATCCTTACACTCAACTTTATACACACCACTCCTCTCAGCCAGTTGGATGGGGTCTTTTAGCCTAACCAATAAACTTTTTATGGTATTGGGGTTATAATACACAGGCCGAAATCCGAAGGGGCGTAGGACACGACTCAATTGAGCTGAAAACTGCCCCAAGAACGGAAGCCTTATCCAACGCTCTCTACTGTTTAGGGCCGTATTGCGGGGGAGGGAGGTGGTGGAATCGAGGCATTTTCGAGTAACTTTCCTTTGGATCATAAGGTCGATGTCTAAGTTCACTTCATTCACTCTGGCCAAGTGCTTTATAGTTAATACCTCTTTTTGGAAGGCTGACTGATTGAGAGGAATACTAGTCAGTCGATGGATTAGGCTGTTAAATCCAGCATATTTATGGGCTACAGGGCAGAAAGATTTGCCGTGGACAGTAATATCGGTCGCAGTATCTTTCCTGTATATGGCGAATTCATGGATACCATCTCTATTACAGATCGTCAAATCCAAGTAATTAAGTAAATTTTATAGAAGGATATTGATTATTTACGTAGATACTGGAGAAACTCCAAAAGGAGCTCTCGGGGACCAGTCCACGTACACAACACATCGTCGACATACCTGTGCCAATAATAAATCTGATCTAAATACGCACTGCCAGAGGAGAACAAATCGAGCTCAAACTTAGACATAAAGACCTCCGAAATGAAAGAACCCAAAGGAGAACCGGTGGGTATTCCAACCTCTTCAGGAAACTCAAAAAACTTGTTATCGAATTTGCAATAATTGGGAGACCAACAAATATTGAGGAGATGGAAAAATTCACCCAATTCTTCTTGGCGAATATTTGTTTGAATCAAAAGGTCTCCCATATGTTGCATGGCGGTTGCTCTGGGGATATTGGGGAACAGGTCGACCACATCAAATGAACACAGGGTCGATCCCAGCGGAAAACTCAAAAAACTGGGCTACCAAAAGTCCATAAAAAAGATAACCCGATGCGTCCGGTCGTATCCTTTGTGTCCTCCCCACGTACGCTCTGGCGAAATTTTTAGACCGATGGTTTAAATCGAGAGTTGACCATGAGTCACCTTACTCGGTGAAAAATTCGGTCTCCTTGGCTGATAGGCTTAAGGATAATATTCTTCCGCTGGGATCGACCCTGTGTTCATTTGATGTGGTCGGCCTGTTCCCCAATATCCCCAGAGCAACCGCCATGCAACATATGGGAGACCTTTTGATTCAAACAAATGTTCGCCAAGAAGAATTGGGTGAATTTTTCAATCTCCTCAATATTTGTTGGTCTCCTAATTATTGCAAATTCGATAACAAGTTTTTTGAGTCTCCGTTGACCTCAATTCGACGTCATATCGCCCATTGTTTCACTAAGTAATTGACACAAATTTGACGTTGATTTACCGTCAAAATAGTCCCGAGGGATGTCGACCAGAAATCGACCACATGCACACGACTGATATCGATAGTTCTCGCTTTGAAGACAAATAATCATAACTTGGTGTATTTTTAGAACACATTTTTCAAATTTGCGCCTCAGGGGTTGCTTTGAATGACTTATTCATAAATAGGTAGTAAAATAGCAAGACGGCGCCGCCTTTCAAGTTGTCACATATTTTTATTTTTAAATATTTCTCCTTTTTCGGAATTTGAATATAATATATTATTTTTTTCATTTAATCGTATGAATTTTTTGATATTTGTGTCATCTAAATTTTCAAAATATATTTTTTCACATTGCCTATCACTTTTAACAAAACAGAAGTAAGAAATTATGAATAAATTATTGGTGAAGAAAATTTCTATAGAAAACATATGAACAGGAATAATTTTTAATAACCTCAGTAAGTTATCTAGATAACTTTTCTTTGGACCTGTATTCGAAATTCTGATGCAAACATAAAGCACTCATAGCTACTTTTAATCCTGTTATTTAGGAATTTGGGTAAGGTAAATGAAACAAAGGAAGTAACTCTGGAGTTTAATATTATTTGAAATTTCTTAGTTAGATGCGCCATTTTCTTTGTATCTTTTCATCTCGTAGTTCAATTCAATCTGTTTAATTTTCTTTTCAAGCTTTTCTTCGTTCTCAATTTTGTTCAATTTTACACTCTTTCATTCTTTACTTGTCTTGTTCTTCCATACAACCTTTTTTTTTTTAATTTCTTTATCATTTCCTGAGTCTTCTGAATTGTTCTCTTCATCAGTATCACACTCTTCCATTTTTCCCTCTCTTCCTACTCTTCTTTTTCAGTTTTCTGCATCCATCTCCTCCAATTATCCATACAGTGATAATTTTTTACTACAGTCATTCCAATTTTCAGCAATGATTAGTTCTATGACCTCTCTTTTTTACATGCAAATAAAATAACTCCTTCTAATCTCGAGTTGATCATGTTGAGACTTTGAAAATCCCTTCCTTCATTTAGCTTAATTAGAATAAAATGTCTCAAGACCCTCAATACATTCCTTCGGGTCCACCCACCTCCAGCTAACAATTATTGCTGACGTCGAGTCCTGATTTTTGTAATTCACTTCTAGAGGGATTCTTCTGTTAAATCCTGATGATGTTAAGAGTATCTCCATTTTTTTTATGATGTCAACTACATAACCTAAATCGAGGTGTAATAGGAAACTTGTTCCACAGAGGGAGGGATTTTTGAAAATTTTGGCGTCTCGCCATTTGCCTAGAATGATGGTTGATATTTTTCCAAGTCCTTTTCCTGTCTCATATATATATATCTAATATATAAAGCAGAAAGTTTGTCTGTCTGTCCGTCCTCCTGTCCGTTTATAACTCGAGAACTACTGGGCCGATCGCTTTCAAACTTTCAGGATATATTGTCCTCATCCCAGAGCAGCACATAGACTCATAAAAATAAAAATTTGACGGGGAGGTGCTGAGTAATTTCAAAAAAGGGCGAAAACAATGACTTTTTTCAATATAAAAAAACGTGGTGGTGTAGCTTGCCATGTACGTTAGACCTACGCGCGTTGAGTGGCGCAGTTTCGAGAATTGAATTATTGTGATAACTCGAGTATAACTCATTTTTATGAAAAATTGAAGAGAACAAAAATTGTAGCCCCTTTAATTTCCTTTCGAATGAGCCCGGTTCCAGATTTTTAGGAGGAAATTTTGTGACTACAGTATTCGCTGTACTTCCATACTAAGCAAGTTATTTTATTCACAGTTTTAAAAACACCTACATAAAGGATTTTACATCCGGTATCTCATACAAGAACCAATGTCTAGACACGGTGCGCACTGCGTATGGGCTAGCGGAAATTACCCTTTTTTTTACCTGTTGTCCGTGTGTTTTCTTAGGGACTGGCAAAATGTCAATGGATTTGTCTGTATTCTGCTGCGATGAATACAGGCTTCACGCGTTAAGTCAGCTCTCAAGTGAATTAGTGTGTAAAAAATTTAATTTGGTGATTTTATTTTTGTGCGACTCGGAACTTTGATATATTTTTATAAGTACAGTCGCAGTTTTTGGTGTCTATTTTCTTATTTTTGAACTGAATAGTTGTGAATTTTGCAAAACTCTTTCCACTGTTTCTTTTTTAAAAATTCATCTGAATTCCAAGATACCTACAAAACACACATACCTACAAGATACAGATACCTATAAAACACAGATATCTACTCAACACACATCTAGCGGTCAGGCGCGCCGGAGGCGCGTCGCCAACCGCTAGTATATATATATATTGGAAGTTGAAATTCTTCCATGTTCTCTCTTAAAAAATATAGCTTGAAAGTTGAAATTTTGACATGTTCCATGTCTTTTCTCTCGCCGGACCCCGATTTTGAAACTCGTGAGTACACCACCCCCCCCCCCCCCCCGTCAAGAGAAATCTCTACCCCGTGGGTGATTCAGAAATTCGCGAGTACACCCCGCGTAATAATAATAAATAATTAATTAATTAATAATTAAATAATTAAATAAATAAATAATTAAATAATTAAATAATTAAATAAATAAATGATTAAATAATTAATATAATTAATAGTTAGAAAATCTCTACCCCTTGGGTGATTCAGAAATTCACGAGTACACCCCGCGTAATAATAATAAATAATTATTATAATTAATAATTAGCAAATCTCTACCCCGTGGGTGATTCGGAAATTCGCGAGTACACCCCGCGTAGTAATAATAAATAATTAATTCAATAATAATTAAATAATTAAATAATTAAATGTGATGCGCTCCGAGAAAAGGGACCATAAGTCGGCAAAAAAAACACCTTTTTTTTTTTTCATAGATTATGTTCACCTGGTGACGCAAGGAAAAAATACTTTTCAACTAAATTTAATGATGAAAGGTTTGCATTTGCCCCATCCATTTCCATCTCAAGATATAAAAACGATTCTTTTATTCGGACATACAGATAGCCCCAAAAAAAGTTCGTTTGCCGACTTATGGTCCCTTTTCTCGGAGCGCATCACAAATAAATAAATAATTAAATAATTAATATAATTAATAATTAGAAAATTTTCTAAGTCCCTCTTCCTATCATATATGGCTGGATAGTCGAAATTTTTCCAAGTCCCCTAGACTTGAATTGTCTCATACCATTCCAATACAACAGCGAGACAGGGGGCGAACGAGCGGAGCGAGTTCGCGCTACCTCACATTTCTCAAAAAAGACTTGAATTTTCTCATACCATTCCAATACAACAAACAGCGAGATCGCTCGTTCGCCCCACGAAAGTTGATACCTCAAAATATAGAACACCCACAATTACCTCAAAATATTTCTCATACAAGACTTATACGACGCCAAGATAGGTAAAGGGGTAAACGAATAATATCTCACGAACACTTGACCTAGTAGAAGCCTAGACTGAAATATTTCAAGTAACTGATAAAATATAAAAGACATGGAACATGATTTTCATTTATTTGGCTATGCCAGAAAATTTTAAACTTATCCACCTGTCATAATTACATAGATCGATGTACAAAATGCGTTTTCAATTTCAACTCCTCTAATGGTTCAATTTTTTCCAAGTTCCTCTCCTGTCATATATAGCTCGATTCCCAATATTAAAAATGTTTTCAAATCTGACTCCTTTGGTAATGAAAATTTTTCCTATCCCTTATCTATCATAATAGAGCTCAAAAGTCTCAATTTTTCCGAGTCCCTCCTGCTATAGTTGGCTTAATTTTCGAAATTTTATCAAATCTAATTCCTCTTTTTGGAACCCCTCCAATTTTGAATTCAATTCTCAATATCAAAACCAATCCGTCCCGTAGAAGAGGATGTGGGAATTCCTTATTCAACTTTATTAAACACGTGATTGTTTTCTATTACAGCCTTCAATTGAACTTCTTTTGGTTGAATCATAGAAATCTGATTGGAGGCTTCATTACAATCCTTACTATCTTATTATACAGATAATCTGAGAATCTATCACCTTTTTTCCTGTCCTACTCTTCAAAATCAACATACTTCCTATAAAGTATGTATTTTCTCAATTGTATCCTCTGACTTGTGTAATCATTTCCAACACAGTTTCCAACTCTCGCAACTACCTGTGTTACTCAGTTCCATTTTCCAAATATTTTAGTTGCTTTTCTTCTTTTACTTTCTTACAATTGAAGTGATTCTTGATTCAAAAAGTTGATATTGATAAAGGGATCATCATAATTATTTTGGTGACTACTATTTTCTATTTTGCCTATCAGCTCTCCTTAGGTCAATGTCACCAGCCCCCCCCCATGTCGAATATTCACCCCCAAAATAGTGTGAATCGTTTGTTCTACGTTTGTTCCGGTTTGTTCCACCCTCATTTCTGTTTGTTCCAACCCCCATTTGCATGAAACAAAGTGCGGGGCTAGCTGAATGAAATGTGCTCAATTAGTGTTGAAATGCGCAATTTTTATGTTTTGTGGTTTCCTCTTTCTTTAAATACTCACAATTTTCGGTGGGGCTACTGTGAAAACAATACCCGCCCCTCACTTTTCCAAATTTTAACTGGGAACCTGTTTGTTCTATGGGACTTGGAATATTTTTGACTATCAACCTATTTGTATGTGAAGAACTTGGAGAAATATTGACTTTCAATCTGGTGGAAACTGACCTAACCTAATAAGGTAAGTGGAACTTGACAAAAGTGAACAAGAAATTTAGGGTGGGAGACATGCCAACCCCCCTTGACTGTAGTTCTCGGGTTTTCATCCGGAGGAGGGAATGATACCGTCAAACTCGACTTTCGTTATCAGCACAAGGTAAGAGAACGATCAAGACCCCGTGTTTGACAGAGTCAGGCGAATGATGCCTGGGTTCAACATAGATCGACTGAGGCCCCCTGTATGATTGAGGCGGGTACTTCCGCAAAAACACATATTGTTACTTGCCAAGGAGGGAGTGGTACCGGCGACTTCGTTTTCCATTGCATGCTCGCGGTAAAAGATCGACGTAGGCCCCGTCTTCGATAGAGGCGGGCGGATGCCAGAAAATTCTCGTACGTCCACGCGTTATGAGCTTTCGGTGAAAGATTGAATAGGCGCCGTAATAGAACGGGCAAAATCACAAAATCTTGTTTCACGCCGAGGTGGCAAGGTTATTCTAAAGTCTGTCTTCGGTCATGAGCTTGCGGTGGGAGATCGGGTAGGACCCCCTGTTCAATAGAGGCGGACAATCCCAAAAAATTTCCCGTTGAGACACGCGAAGTAGGGAAGGGTATCAGGAAGATTGTTGTCTGCCATGAGCTCGCGGTGAGAGATCAGTTGGAGCCCTGTGTTCAATCTATTTGGGTGAGTACGTGCAAATACTTGTTGTTTCAGGCAATGGAGAAAAACATACCGCGAAGATCGCGTCCTAGTGTGACCTCGCAAGGAGAAAACTGTAACAGCCCCGTTTTATCTAAGCAGGTAAAATCAAGAAAATTCGTGTTTTGTCAGCCAGTGCAGTGGAGGATATCCCGAGACCGTCGTTCGTTAAGCTTTCCGTTAGAGCGTGTTCAATCCTTCAAGTGTCTTCACGCAAAATTTTGCAGATTCACCCTCCTCTATTGACAGGGGGTCCTTCCCGATCTCCCACTGCAAGCTCATGACCGAAGACAGACTTTAGAGTAACCACCTTGCCACCTTTGCGTGAAACAACGAGATTTTTTGTGACTTTGCCCGTCCTATTACGAGGCCTATTCAATCTCACACCGCAAGCTCATAACAAAAGACGAGGTTTACAGTATCATTCCCTCCCTCACGTGAACGTATGAGGATTTTCTCGCATCCGCCTGCCCCTGTCGAACACGGGGCATTGATCGTTCTCTCACCGCGAGCTCGTAACGAAACACGAGCCTCACGGTATCACTCCCTCCCTCGCGTGGACCTACGAGAATTTTCTGGCATCCGCCTGCCTCTATCGAAGACGAGGCATTATCCTTCTCTTACCTTGAGCATGTAATGGAAAACGAAGTCGCCGGTATCATTTTCTCCTTGGCAAGAAACAACAGGAATTTTTGCGGATGCACCCGCCTTGGTCATACACGGGGCCTACGTCGATCTTTTACCGCGAGCATGCAATGGAAAACGAAGTCGCCGGTACCACTCCCTCCTTGGCAAGTAACAATATGTGTTTTTGCGGAAGTACCCGCCTCAATCATACAGGGGGCCTCAGTCGATCTCTGTTGAACCCAGGGATCATTCGCCTGACTCTGTCAAACACGGGGTCTTGATCGTTCTCTTACCACGTGCTGATGACGAAAGTCGAGTTTGACGGTATCATTCCCTCCTCCGGATGAAAACCCGAGAACTACAGTCAAGGGGGGTTGGCATGTCTCCCACCCTAAATTTCTTGTTCACTTTTGTCAAGTTCCACTTACCTTATTAGGTTAGGTCAGTTTCCACCAGATTGAAAGTCAATATTTCTCCAAGTTCTTCACATACAAATAGCTTGATAGTCAAAAATATTCCAAGACCCATAGAACGAACAGGTTCCCAGTTAAAATTTGGAAAAGTGAGGGGCGGGTGTTGTTTTCACAGTAGCCCCACCGAAAATTGTGAGTATTTAAAGAAAGAGGAAACCACAAAACATAAAAATTGCGCATTTCAACACTAATTGAGCACATTTCATTTAGCTAGCCCCGCACTTTGTTTCATGCAAATGGGGGTTGGAACAAACAGAAATGAGGATGGAACAAACCGGAATAAACGTAGAACAAACGATTCACACTATTTTGGGGTGAAAATTCGACATGGGGGGGGAGCTGTCGTGTCACTAACCCCGCACACTGTTTCATGCAAATGAGGGTTGGAACAAACAGAAATAAGGGTGGAACAAACCGGAACAAACGATTCACACTATTTTGGGGTGAATATTCGACACGGGGGGGGGCTTGTGACATTGACCTGCTCTCCTTCATTAGATACTTTCCATCATTATGTGGATATTTTGATGTCATTAGAACTTTTTGCTAAATTAATTATCCTGCAATTTGCTAAGTGCTAAATTGTATTGGATAAAATGAGGTATGAAGTGCATTGATGAAGTTCTACCAGGTGTCAGTTACTGCGACGTTTTTGTATCTTTTCCCGATTAAGGCGAACAGGAAACCAGTCGTTGAGGCTATTGGTGGGTTCTAATCTAGATCGATTATTTTTAATTTACTATTTGAGGCTTGACGCTGCATTACATTAAAAATTTGCAGTGAAAATTTAATCCCTGGGGCCTAGAGAACCTTGTGCTTTCTTTCCAAAAGACAAGAACTTGTGTTCTGGATACGCTGCTATTCGATCATCAGACTCTTCAGTAAATAGTTAAAAATGAGTTTCCCTCTAATCTACGAGTAAGAGTAAGATTTTCTACTACTTTGATGATATTTTTACAGGGTCCTGTTAGATCAGACAAGATAAGAGTATAAATCATTCAGTGGCCACACTTCCTCATAAAAAATTAAAAGTGTAGGAAGAAAATCTGATTCAATTTCTATTTCTCGGCTTTACCGATTCAGTGCGTAGTAACATCTCAATTTCTTCCTATTATTTGTTTAAAATGAAGGGAAGACATTTCAAAGACTAAAATTGGGAATATTACCTTATAAAAAATGTATACCTAGGTACTACGTAAGTCCTTTAGAAGATAGACAGAGGTCGTCATTTCACGACTGTACTTCAATGACTGATTTAGATTCTTTAGATTTCCCAGCACAAATATAAACGAACGTGTTGCAGAAAAGTGGACAATGGAAATAAGACGTCTGCGTATTCCTCAATATACTGTCAAATTTTAATTGAATAATATAAATACTATAGAAACGCATAAAATATAGTACGGTGTGAATATGCGCGACTCAAGCCAAATAAGTATTTATTCGTGCTGCTAACATTAAAATGCGAATAACGATCGCGCGTACATACTCGACAACAGGTGACAAATTGAGAAGAATAGCCTCACGCACGAGAAGCTGACTCCATCCTCGAGTGTATATTATGTACGCCTCGAGAGGTAGACTAATTTTAAGTACACTTACAATATTTTAATAAGGAAAGTGAAGACCTCCCGCGGCTAGAGCAGAAACCTGCTCGCAGGTGAATTCCCTATTTGCTAAACTTCATTGGCAAAAAAGATTTATTTCGTTTGAGGATCGCGACCGCACCGTACACTCTATTCTTTGTCATTTTATAATAATGTCTAGCGTAAAATAATAAATGATCGTGTATCGATAGTTCGTGTTTAGAGAGCCAAGCTCATATCGCCCATGTATTCCCATCAGAAGTACTCGATTTGCAAGACTTCGAGAACACGTACATAATATAGAAACACGGTCAAGAAACGACCATAATACGACACAACGTGATACGATGCTCGTACAGAATGCTGAAAGTACATGGGCAAATGGAATACTAAGTTTTTTTTTTTTCTTTCTCTCTTGTCCTTATTTCTCGCTCAATGTATGAATCTCAAAAAAATCTGAGGTTCATTCGTTTAAATAAGCGCGGATGTGAATGTGAACATGTGACATTTCGACGTCTGACTGAATCCACAGTCGAAGAGAATTACTCGTATGCAGGAAGCACTCCTCTAGTGCGCGATATAAATATTTAGAACAGATTCATAAGAAGAAATGGTTCAAAATTCTTATTGAGTAATGCTAAGCGAGGCAATCATTTATAGAGATTCACTGATTTCAAATGAAACCACACACAATTTATTTTTGCCTTCGCATTATATTTCTCTGATTTTTTTTAAGAGAGAGAGAGAGAGAGAGAGAGAGAGGGGGGGTAGGAAGGGAGAAAGTCAAGAAGACAGTCGTTCTACAATTCCCCTTCAGATTTCCAAGAAGAAATCTACAATACAAAAATGATGCCCTACTATCCAGAAAGTTCCAAAACATGGAGGGCTTCAGAAGAGAGTCGCCATCTCCCCGGGGGTATTCAAACCTCTGGGGAAAGTACACACTAATGAAATGAATTTGTGCACTTGCGTGCACGAAAAATACCTTCCATGCAGACTTGGATGATGCAAGTATTCAGTAGATTTGTTGTTTTCCCAGCCCTTCTTTCAATTTTTTTCATAAAAAGAAAAGGGACCAGAAGCAACAAGAGGAGAGGGTTGGAGGAATTGACGTTATTTTTTTCATACTTTATAGTATCAAAAATACGAACCACCTGTCGTACTAAGTCAAAAAATGCTTACCCCCATCGCAAGGAGGTGCGATGCACTGTAATCTAGGAACACTACAATTTTTGCCTTGCCAATTTTCTGAACAGTGGCAGTAATAATCTTCCGGCATATTTAAACATTGAGCGTTGTTTTGGCACGGATTGGCATTACAATGGTCGTGAGTTACCTGTTAACAGTCGTGAATTTTAATTAAATTTTCTGTTACCTATACGATTACCGTGACGCGACTTCTGGTCGAACCTACTTGACAGTTGTCTCCAGTAAATCCTACTTGACATATACATCGAAACCCGTTAACCAGATTCACGCATTCTCCGCCATTTTTGCAAGGATTTGATTCGCATTCGTCGATATCGGTTTGGCAATCTCGACCTGAAACACGAAAATATATGAGTCCAGTCCACGCAAGAAGAAAGCCACTGTTTCACATTCTTATTAGATATTATAAAGCGAGTTTAATTATCGAGGACACCCACGATATCAACGAAGAATTTAGATGAATGGATCCGGACGAGGTAATGACTGGGGTGGTGAGCACTAATATCGTGCTTTTTTTTTTGTTGTAAAATATATTAGTCTTTGGCGTACAGTTACGAATGAATGATTAATTATCGCAATTAATGGTCATTTTGAACCGAGCGTCGTTCCCTTTTTTCGTCTTTCCTACATCGCGAGTAGACTACACTAAACTTAATTATACGGAAAAAACAGAATCAATTCTACGATTAAACGACAACTTTCTTATACATATTCCTCCTCCTTTTTAGTAAAAGTGCATGATGTTACGAACATTCGCGTAACTCCCACACTAATTTCAGTCGTGTCCCTCGTTTGTCTGTCTTATTCTAGAATTTTTTGGACTTCTTTTAATTAAGTCGAAACTTAATTACTAACCCACATATGAGAGATTATAAGAGTAAGAGGCGATTTTTAATAGATTTGACATTTTTAATATTTTCTGTTTGAAGACGTTTACTACTGATGAAGGTATATGGCAAAAAAATATGCTCTATACCAATGACACACGCGTTACAAGAGAAAGCTCACCCTAGTCGTTAACAGAACCTCAGTCTAGAAGCTGAAAAGGACTACTTACTATGGAGAGCCACTAAAAAGCTCAAGAGACCGACTGCTCACATCCCACCCTTGAAGTATAATGGAATATGGACAAGGAATGATAAAGAAAAGGCGGAGGCTTTTGCTCACCACTTATCAACTGTCTTTCAGCCCCATCACGATATTAATCCGCGAATCCTGCCAGCAATACACTACCAAAAGGATCAGGATCTCAACCTGGTCGCACCACTGGAGATAGCGAAGGAAATCGATAAACTCAACTCAAGGAAGGCGGTGGGAAATTACGAACTACCTGCCACAGCACTGAAAGAGTTATCAAAGAAGGATGTTGTAATGATAACTTACATAGTCAATGCAAGTTTGCGATTAAAACATGTTCCGCAGTGCCTCAAAACTGTAAAAATTGTAATGATTCCTAAGCCAGGAAAATGTACGACGGAGACTGTATCTTATAGGCCTATCTCGTTGCCCACAGCTCTGTCAAAACTGTACGAAAAACTTGTACTAAAGCGCATCAAGCCATTAATCGACCTCCCCAACCACCAATTTGGTTTCCGGGAAGTGCATGCTACAGTAGACCAAGTTCAGCGGGTCACAACAGTGATAGAGAAAGCTTTTGAAGAAAAAAAGTATTGCTCCACTGTATTTATCCATATCTCGCAGGCTTTCGACAGAGTGTGGCATGCTGGATTAACATACAAAATCAGCACAGCACTGCCTGGGAATGTATGCCAACTGCTAGAATCATACTTGGAGAACCGAACATTCTTCGTGACGGTGGATAACAACCGAAAAGAACTTATCCAATCCAGGCCGGAGTGCCCCAGAGGAGTGTCCTGGGGCCTACTCTTTATTTACTATATACCGCAGACCTACCGACTCCGGATGAAACTACCGTGGCAACTTTTGCAGATGACACTGCTATCCTGTCTGTCAGCAAATCGCAAGAAAACGCAACCGCTAAGCTCCAGCTGGCAATTAACAAAATCAGTCAATGGGCAAGGGACTGGAGAATTAAGATAAACTCGCAGAAAACAGTACACGTCACCTACGCTCTCCGCAACTCAGATGCAAAATACAGGGTCTACCTCAATGGAACACGAATCGCGCAAGAAGACTCAGCCAAATATCTCGGTGTCCACCTTGATTCGACATTGAACTACAAAACTCATGTAAAGATGAAGAAAAAGCAACTTGCTATCAAATTTAAACAAATATACTGGCTGATAGGCAGACATTCTAAGCTTAGTCTGTATTGCAAACGACTACTATACATGCAGGTGGTGAGGCCAGTGCGGACGTATGCTATACCGGTCTGGGGCTGCACAAAGCCCTCAAATCGGCTGATCATCCAGCGAACACAAAACAAATTTCTGAAAGCAATGACCAATGCCCGTCGGTACACCCGAATGGAGGACCTTCACCGAGATCTCCAAATTCCCGATGTCAACCAAACAATAAAAACATATGCCGGCAACCACGAAAAGAGGCTGCACAACCACCCGAATCCAGAGGCACTCGAGCTGTTACTGAATGCTGAAATTAGAAGACTCCATAGAACAAAACCCGGCGATTTAGTATAGATTAGATTACTAGTACTTTCTCATTGCTAAAATAAAAAAGCACAGCTTGATGAAGCCGGTGCTATGTAACGTAAGACTTGACACTCAATTACTACAAGTACTAATTTAAAACTTTCATGAATTTTAAGGTTGTACTAGAACGGTTTATAAAAAGAAAAAAAAAAAAAAAAAACAGAACACCAGGCGGAATGAGGACATCCCCGAAGGTACGTGCATATCTTAAGACTGAAACTATGAAATATATGAGTAGTGTATTCCCAAGTAGTCTGCATAAAGAGAGATGGGTATTACGGAACACATAAATTTATTCTTCTTTGTAGTGGGGTTTCAATCTGGGACCCTTTGCGTACAACCAAAGTCTCGACTCTCGATCCAAGAAGGGAGACTTATCTTTGAATCCGCATCTGCATGCACCTACAAGAGGGCGGCTAGGCAAATATTCTAACCTACGCCCAGACAGATTTTTCATCGGGATAAACTAGTCTCGGGATTTGGCGGGGATTTGGAACAATTTCGATGTTGAAGCTATGCATACTAAGAGGGAGATTGAAAAGTCATTGGAGTCAAGTACCAAGAAGAATTTCGAAATTAAGGAAGAAGTAGACCACTATTATTATTACCTGCGTTAACTAAAGAGACCAGGGAATCTATTTCGTAAAAAAGTATTTTAGCTCAAAAGAAAGAATTTTCGTATTTTATATGCTCGCGCATAAGATTGAGACTACTTTGGAAAATCCGTCACAAGAAAGCATCACGGAAAACTTTTTACTGCTCGTCAATTTAAAATTATTGAATAAGTCATTGAATAAGTCGAAACATATTCAATGTTATTTTTAATTTAAAATTATAAATACAATGATAGATTAAATTATTAATGTTGATTTTATCAATATTAATTGGAATAGGATTTTTTTTTTATTAATTAAACGAAAAATAATAAGATTAATTCAATTTCGTTTTGATCCTAATAAAGTTTTATTTATTGGTTTATTACTATTTTTTGTTAGATATAATTGAATTATTGATTGAAAAACATCTATTATTTGTATTTAATTAAAATTAAATATTATTTTATTTGATTTTAATAATATTAATTTATTATTATAATATTATTTATAAAATTATTGTTTTTAATTTATATTTATTAGTACAACAACCTATATAATTAATATGTACAAATTGGTTTTATTCAAACTATTATTCAACTTTTATCTTATGATATTTTATTAATTATAATACTAATATTTTTTATTGTAATTATATTTCAATTTAATATTAATATTATATTTATTATTTAGACTATCAAAAATATTCAAGTTTTCAATATTATGAATTTTTTATTTTTATTTAGATATATGATTAACAATTTTATTAAAAGAATTATTACGACTCCCATTTGATTTTTATGAAAGAGAGTCTGACAGTAAAATTTATGATTTTATTTATAGTAGCATATTTAGATAATATAATATTTGATTAATTCAACACTAATATTTTTTCTCAATAATTATATAGAAAATTTTTAATTTAATAATTTTATTATTATTACTATGAATTCGAATATTTATCATTCGTTTTTGTTACAATTCAATAATAAAAATTAGATGAAAACAAATATTTTTTTGGGTATTTTTACATTTATCATTTATATTTTATATACTCCCATTTAATAATAATTTTATTAACAATTATTTTTTGAAAATAAATTAAAATAAATAACTTTTAATTGATTTACAGTTATAATATAAGATTCTTTAGATGGTTTTGAACCAATAAAAGAAATTGAAATTATTAATAACATAATTAAAATATAAATAATTTTTTTTTTTTTTTAAATAAATTTATTATTAAAAATGTTTGATTTATTTAAATTTGTTAAAAAATAAAATAATAATTGATTTTATTGTTATAAATAAACCTAATAATGTACCTACATATTATTAATTGAACGTAAAATTAAATAAAAAAATAAAAAATATCACTCTGGTTCAATATGATTACAAGTTTTAAATATTATTATTTTGGGTTAAAATTATCTGGGTCATTCATTTTTAATGGTAAAATCATATTAATTCTTCAAAAATAAATAAAGAAGACTATTGTTACTCCTGGAAAAATCGTCACCATTTTGTCACGGTTAATGACATCATCAATATTCGACCTTTTCTACTTCCACTATACTGGGCTATAGAGGCTTATACAAGGCTACAATTTCGGTCTTTGGTTCTTTCTTACTTTCATATACTAAGGCTAACAATAACATACAGTGTACTAAGCTATACTAGGATTGTATGATATCGTAACTCATTCTATACTACGCTTATACTAGGCCTATAAAAGCCTTATACAAGGCTAAATGTGAGTGTGTCTGTCAGACTTTTTACCAGTTGGTACAACAAACAGGAGGGGGCGGCTCTGAGTGTTTTTTGACCGGGACTACCCCTGGAAAATTCGTCACAAAATGACGTCACAGCTTTTGTTACGTTTGATGACGTCACCAGTGACTTTGACCTACTTCAGAGACTTGGAAAAATAGACCTGTATGCTTCGCCTTCGTTATACTAGACCTAACAAACAATATACTTGGCCTGACATGCAATATAGTAAAGGCTTCATGTACTCTATATGTATTGTATGGCTAACCAGCTCATCCTGCCTCCTGTACTAAACTTTCTCTATACTACCACTAACATACAGTATATTAGGCTTCACTCTCGAGATTTCCCGAGGTAAACAAGGGCGACAGAGAGAGAGACAGACAGACATAGAGTATGACGTCATAGGCCTATAATGGGATTTCCAGGTGAATAAGTGGACCACGTCGGCTAATCAGCCTAACATACGGTATACTAAACTGAAACTATACAGCCTACAACAGGGTTTCTTTTTTCTCTTCTAACCACGCCAGGAGTGTACGTAGTAATTCATCACCTTTGGGTTGTTAAGAATATTTCTTTTGTTTACTACATCCCTTAGTTCGTGATTTGGGTCTTCGAAACATTGAAAAATATTTCATTGCGATCATCCCAGCCCTGAGTAAATGATTCGCGTTTTTTAGGCGTCAAACGGATATTTGCCTTCAAAACATCGTTGTAAACATTGGAGGCGAAAGCTATTCCACCATTCTTTTCTACATCTCTGACGAGACCTTCGAGAGTTCATTTTCACGCCCTATGTTAACCCTGTCCGGATTTTACAGCAAGTTCTGTCTCCGCTCTGTACGCAGTAGAAGAATACCACTTGTCCAAAGATACGAAGAAATTTCTTCAAATAAACCGAAAAGTTTATTTTACGCTTGTCTTAAATTTAATAAGTTCACGCGTTCACGCACGATTTCATTCATTGTACAAAGAAGATCTGCTCTTTCACATCCAGACGACTAATTCATCGACTATTCTCTTTCAATATTCGCTCGCGCACATATAATCGAGTACACGAATGAAATATTGCATCATATCGTAGCTTCTTTTTCTCCATACCTACACTTATACGATTAATATCGAAGATCAAAATTGAAAAAGAAATGGAGAATAAAGAAAAAAATGTCATCGTATATAATATTAATAGAAATAGAAATAAGTTACACGAAATCCAATTACCTGAATATCCTGGAGCGCAAGCGCAATAATAATCGTTTACTAAGTCAATGCAGGTGGCATCATGCTGACATTGGCCGCGACAGTCGTTGATATTCTGATCACAGTTTTTGCCACTCCACCCATTCTGACATTCGCACACGTAATCCCCCGGCAAATTTGTACAGGAGATCGCATTTTTGCATGGTTTCGTTCTTTCGCACTCGTTAATATCTGAAGAGGAAATTCAAAAAATAATAGGTACCATATTACGCCCAGCACCCGGTAACTAAGTACGATGAAGATATTTTTTGAACGAGTCGACCGACTGTCAAATTATTTCTTTGAACCCGTTGCAATGGCCGCAATATCGTCGTGTTTATGAATGTAATTCTGTATAATTAACATCGAATAACTCGAACGTGGATTTTTTCCTACACTGATGGTCGGTCGGGTGCAGTTTTAAGGGTTGTCCGCCCTCTACTTACCTTCTCGACAATGATCACCTTCCCAGTTAGACGGACATAAGCATTTGTAACCATTGATTTCATCGACGCAGGTTCCTCCATTCAAGCACGGTGACGAAGCACATTCGTCGATATCTGTAAAAGGAGAAACGAATTATAAGTTACGCATTACAAAATACAGTATAAGCTCGAATAGAATGGTATATAATTTTGAAAAATGTCCTAATGAATAGAAAAATCGGGCCTTTCTTTCTCATTAAATCGATGATTTTTCTAACTGTGACCACAGCACGTATTTTCCCGCTCGATTACGGTTTTCTCCCAGCGTTTTTTCGTTCGTTCGTCTATCGGATAATTCTTTTTCGGACTTTAATTCACGATTGTTTCTTTAATCTCAAATGAGAAATGTATAGAGATGCTGACGTTTGATGAATCGTCCATGTTTGACGGAAATGGTAACGTTTTCAATTTCATGAGAAACTTCCATTCAATATGATGCATAAATCATTTATTTCACGTTAGTTTGCTCAGTTGCAAAGAAAAATAAAAATAATACGAGGGTCGTTCGTGCTTGTGTTAAATATGAGAAGAAGAAATTTAAAAAGCCAGTATAATTCAACATTATTGAATAATTATTGATAATTGTGATGTGTCATGAGAAACCCAGGCATAAGTCGGAAAAAAATTGACTTCAAATTTGAACCAAACGACTCAGAAATGAGTGAAGAATCATAATTATTGTGATGTGTCATGGGAAGCCTAGGCATAAGTCGGAGAATTTTTTTCCCTAGTTTTTGCCCAATTATGATTCTCTACTCATTTTCGAGTCGTTTGGTTCGAATTTGAAGTCAATTTTTTTTCCGACTTATGCCTGGGTTTCCCATGACACATCACAATTATTACTTGCGACGGTATAGTGGCTAAATGTGGTACGTCCACTTGACCTTGACAACAGAATCAGCTGATTGAAATTTCTAAAATCCCACCGAGCAAAAAAATGAAAAAAAAAAAAAAAAAAAAGTAGCTAATATATCTTTCCCAGAGACACGTTGTGCAGTATTTCATATGTGACCTGCAATGAGAAAAGGATGCTCATTGTCTACTGACACCCGATAAACCAAGTCGACCACCACTGTATGGTCGACATATGTTGGTTTTTGGTCGTACGACTGAAAAAAGACCAAATATTATGGTACCATCAGAAAATGGTTGATTTTTAGTAAATTTTTGAGATAAATCGACCAAATTTTGTCTATTCATTTCAGTTGATTGTTGGTCTCATATTATTCCTACTAAATTTTGATCTTATTATTCGTTGATTTTCGATCACTGTGCGGAATACATTTCGACCCATTTTTTGATCGTTATAATTGTCAACACAAAATGGAATTTTTCCTCGTTTCTTAGTCTAAAATTGATATTGTATTTATTACTCAATTTTGACTAAGATTTCTAGTCGATTTCTGGGCAGATATTTTGGGAGATACCTTGATCCATTTTGAGTAGATTTTTCCTCAACATCTACCAATATTTCTACTCTTTTTTTTGGTCTATTCTCATGCAAACCGCAGTCACTCATTTTTGCCCAAAATTTCCAGCCGATTTCTTAGGAATGAATCAACTGTCATATTGCTCGTAAACTCGCAGATAAATAAAGATATTTAAAATAAAATTTGAAATTTAAAAATTAATATTCTTATTAATAAAATTGTTCAATAAATGAACATATTCTACTAATCATTAAAATATTAGATTTACTATATTCAATTTAAGGAGTTCCAGCAGGAATAATTAATAAATATAATTATTTTAAATTTTAATTTTATATCAATTTTATTTTTTGAAATTAAATTTCAACTGTATTTAAGAAGTTTATAATACAATATTATTTCGAAAAAATGATGATCTTATTTAAATTTTCTTGATATAAGTAGTTGATTTAATCAAAATTATCAATTTTTTTTTCAGAATAATTTATTTAATTAAAATTATTTATATTAATTTTCAATAAAAATTATTATAAAACAACTAAAAAAATTGAAACTAAATAACTTTTTATATCATTCAATTTATTTAACATATTTTATCCTCTAAATGAGAATTCATTATTTAATCATTTCAATGATTTTAAATAATCATATTGAACCAGAATGATATTTTTCATTTTTTTTTTCAATTTTACAATCAATTAATAGAAAATTATTGGGTTTATTTATGACAAATAAAAAAATTATTAAAAAACAATTTTTAAAGAGTTGATTTAAATAATAAATTAACATAAATTAAATTGATAAAAATTAATTTATAAATAATAAATTGATAAAGAATAATGATAATTATTGTATTAAATCAATTAAATTATAATTATTAAATTTAAAATTAAAATTACGTAATAATGTACGAATTTTATAAATTAAATTTAAATAAATAGATACATATAATATTTAGATTCATTAAAAAAAATTATTTAAATTAAATGATTCAATTTTAATTAGTATAAATCTATGATAAATTCCACAAATTTCTAAACATTGTCCATAAATAATTGAAGGTATACTAATTAATATTGTAATTTTAGACCAAAATCGCACTGCTAACGAGATTGCTATCTTCATTTCTTTCTTCTCTCACATGAGGAAGCCCTAGATTTTATGGACTGGTTTTTCCTGTCGAAAATGGTGGTCTATTAATATCATCTAACTATAGACCGTATTATGGCGTCTCTATTGCCCAAAACTTGATTGTTCTGCTTTGTCAAAAGGGGTCTATTTGTAGTGGTCCGTTAATATCGCTTGAATATAGGCTACAACAGACTATTTTATAATCGTCCACATTACCCAGAAATCTACCAATCTTTTTCATCAGAAGAATTCTAATTATGGTGGTTTGTTGACAATGATTAAATATTGACTATGAGGAAATATTTTATATCGTCAAAGTTCCCTAGAAATCGACTCTTTGTTTGGTCAAAAATCGTCAAAATATAGTCAATCGCAGAGGAAGTATGGCCAATGACTGAGGATAGACCGTTTTATGGTACCTACATCACCTACAGATCGACTAATTTTTTCATTCAAAATTTTATCAAGTTGCTTTAAATGTGGTCTAAATATGGTAGGGAAGAGCGGAAGTAAATCGGCCGAAAAAGTTGGTCCATTATTCGTCACTCATCAGAGCGCCCTTCAGTCTATTTTTGGTCAACATTTACTCAAAATCGACGGAGATATTTGGTCGATCTGGTTTATCGGGCAGGAACACCATTTCTCTCTGATTAGATGTCCAATTGGAGAGAAATGGTGTTCCAGCGCCAATGGGCAATGAGCATCCTTTTCTCATTGCTGGTCACATATGTTTGCTTTATCTGGCTAACTATCTGACTGGCTTACCCGCTCTGAGCTCTTTTGCTTCTCCTTCCCCCGATATGGGCTACACTTTGGCATAATGTATCGATATGTCGACTTTTCATACATCAATCTCGATTATGATGACATCATGGTAACAGCCTCCCTTGATCAGCATTCTTAGCGTCGTACTCGTATGAACCAGTGTTTTTCAAGCGGTGCCGCAAGATTCCAAAAGAAAATGATTTTTTTGGTGAGTTTATTATGAATAATTCATTCATAAAATCTCTCATGAAAAGATTTTCAATATTTTGTATGCTTGATTCTCAATTTTCGAGAATCTCACAAACATAATATTTTGAATGAATTATGCCGTGAAAAATGTTTGGGGTTTGACATCGCTGGTGTAAACCTAGTATTCTGTATGTTAGGCTAACTAGCTAACGGTGTTAGGCTGATTGGCTCGCAGGTTCCACTTGTTCGTCCACATTCTTAGCCCAGTATAAGTCTAGTATACCGAATAATGAACCGACTAGCTCACTTGTTGCATTTGTTCACCGAAACAGCCTCTTATTTTACGATTAGGAATATGCTGGGCTGACTAGCTGAGCCTGTAGTTTAATCTAGGATATTATAGGGGCAGAGGTCGAAATTTTTCCAAGTTCCTAAAATGAAGTCTATTAGGCTGTATGTTAAGCCTAGTATAACGGTATTGGGAGACTAGTTATCCAAACATAGTAGGTCCAGGTCATTGATGACATCATGAGGAGAGATTCAGCCTTATAAGCATACAGAAAACTACGTTATCCAATTTAGAGAATTTCAGCTTTGAATGACGCGGTTATACAAAAGTATCTTTCCCTCATTTTACTCTATGGCTTTTTCAAAGTTTTCAAACAGATGAGTCAAGTTCAAACTTAGACATGAAAACTTCGGAGATAAGAGAGCCTAAAGGTGATCCAATAGGGATCCCTACTTCACGTTTTATTATGGATAGCCGTAACTTGAAGGAACGGATTCGTTTAATCGAACTATTTTCTTTTTTGAGCTTGCTCATTTCATCAGATATAATTTCCTGACTGGCGTAGTTGATAAGATCATCGAAGCCCTGATCGTGTAAGAGCAACTTTTATTCTAAGTACGAACTTTTAGAGAAGACTAAACAATTTTCCGTCTTCCACACATGCAAATATTCGTTTTTTTCTCTCTTTTTGTTACACTGAGAGAAATAAACTGTAATTTTTTACCGCAGAATAGTAAAATTGAATAGAAAATCTGTAAAATTTAATGGAAGTGCTGGAATAATCACAGCATTCTTCAGTAATTTAGGCGTTTATCAAAATTTACTCCATTGGTTTATGATTTTCTCATTCAAAAAATAGTACTGGTTCAAGAACAGAGGAGGAAAAATTACAGAATTTGATAGTAGTATGGTACAGTTCGAGTAGTAATTATTAATTCACAGATTGTATTATTTACAGTATACATCATGAAAGACTGTAACTAATGTTTCGATAGTATTTTTCACCGCATACACTAATCAATAAAATCAGTGCGCGATCACTATTATTTACAGAATGTACGTTTAAACGCGTGTTTTACTTGTGAATCTGTAATTTTTCCTAAAAAAGGTAATGCAAGAAATACCTTTCGATGGCAGCATTTTTTCCTCTTAGAGCTCAGTCGTAAATGGATTACAGTGGCGTAGATACGGGGGAAGGATATGGAGGATGAGTCCTTCCATTTCAATTTTTTTCTTGCTTTTTACTATCTTTCTCACTCACTTTTTTACTTGGATAAAAAAATAATGATACTTAGAAAAAACTACATCCATCGAAAAATTTTCTGTACTCGGTATGTCTCTGATCTATTATAACCCAAATTCATCAGAATTGAAGTCCAGAAAAAGATAGGAGGGAGATTACAGTGCCTGCCGTAAGAAGTCTATATCAATACAGAGTCTTGAGATTGTTGAATTCTTTTTTTTTTTTTTTTCTCGAATAAGGAATATCAAAAAATGATGATTGATTTTTCTGACAAAGTAGGGCTAGAAATTACTTTTAAATAATGAACGACTATTCAATGAAAAACGAATAATTTTATTTGTATCAATAATTATTATTGCACGATGAAATATATCTTTTTTTTATCAATGCACAATCATTGAGACAAACTGTAACAACTTATCAACTTTTTTCTTCAAACTTGAGTAGCCAGTAGTCGGTTAAGTATCGTACATCTATTGTCTACTTGCATTAAAAATTATATTTGTGCAGACGGGTTTTGTAAAATTAAGATACCTTAAGGTAAAAATTATGATTTTTGAGATACTAGCGGATTTTTATCAAAATGGAGATGGAGAATCCATCAAGCGATCAGCTAGCTTAGGCCATGAAAATTGGGATAATTAGAGGGGTTCAAAACAAAAAACAATGTACCATGGAAATATGTGTAATGATTTTTTCTCTTTCGCAATTTTCTCAAAATTAAGTTTTATGTTTTCGCAAGACCAGTCACACTTATTGATTAACTCATTTAGATAGGCAGCCTATTCTTGAAATTAATTTGTAGAAACAAAAAATATTAAAAAATGATTTTTGCTTTTTTTAACAGATTTATTATAGGTGAACAAGCGAGATAAAATATGTAGGACACACATTTTTGTTTCAATCTCAAGCATCTTCTTTCGTTTAGATAAACTGTTTTAGAAAAGTATACAAATGAATAGAATAATTATGTTGATTCAATGAAACAACAAAACCTAACACAAAACACAAAATATGTAATGAAGATGAGACTTTTTTGTTTTCATTTTTTAAAGTCAGGAGGTATTTTTCTCAAAAAATAATGGTAAAGATTGCTATTGTGGGTAAAATCGCGCTTTACCATCGTAAGTTGGAAATTTTTCAATCAAAAAAATAATTCGCCACTAAAAAAGTTAATTAAACTACAGAAGTGTAACCTACCCACCTTTAAATGAAGAAATCATATGCCAACGCATGTTGGAACACAATGGCTCGAAGAAACCCGACATTCGCACCCGCATGACAGAGGTAAGTCACTTTCAGCAGGGTTAGTACTTGGATGGGTGACCGCAGTATACAGTAATGCAAGTAATTGTTACAGACAAAATATAACAGGGGACGAAAAATTACAGAATAAGATAGTAAAGACAGAACAATTATTTTTTTCGAGATTGTACACCCTTGAATAGTAACTTTTACTTTTAGATGAGAAAATTTTACAGACCAAAACTGTAAATTGCAAACTCTCTCCACGAATGAATATTTACTTACACAAATCTGTAATTTATCCTATTCTGTATGGTTATTTTTACTTTACAACTCTGTAATTTTTCCTGATTTTGTATGTTGTATTTACACAATTTCTACCTTGTCACTTTTCTCAAGTACCATTTCTGTAAAAATTGCTACGAATATTTCTCTCAGTGTATTCATCTTCCGATAAAATTAATAATTCGATAAATAACTTATCTTTCAGGATCTCATTCTCGTCCTCTCAACGATTCGTCCTCCCTCTTCGCTGCTGCAACAGACATTCTTAGTATTTAAAATATTCGAATAATTTTGATTCGTGCAAACGAACGGTAAATGAGAATACTTTTTGAGTCACCTATAAATGTATAGTCTTTGTCAAACTACAAAACGATGGACGGTAAAAATATACATACAGAATCTATGGAGAGGGGGGGAGGGGGTAAAAGAATGAGCCCAGGACCAATGAAGAGAATAAACGAAAAAAAAAAAAAAAGCTCTACTCTAATACCAGGGAAAATAAAATAAATTACCTACCGATGGAAGCTGTTATTAACCGCTGCATCGGGTCTTGAAGGAAAATTAATTGGAGATTCTTACTCGTAACGCGCTATCTTTTTTCGTTTCGGTCCATTCGAGCAGATCAACTGCGCTGTAATTTACCTTGGGTATATATACGAGTGTGTTACTCTCACGTGCGGCCAGAAATTAATTCGTTTCACGGGACGACGGCAGAAAGAGATAGCGAGAAGGTTTGGCTGGCTTACGTGCGAACATTGGCTACCTTATTCGGAAGATATGAGGAATAAGTAATTTCCGCGCTTATTTGTTCAAAAAAATTGGTGTATATCTCGATGTATCTTACATACGATGTCCTTCCATCATTACCGTATTTATTAGTACCTATTTTTATTAAAAAATAAATTTCGATAGAGCGTCGCGCGTGTGTACCCCCGACGAGACGATCAAACCATTCTAATTGTGGCTATCACGACGAAGAAAAGCGGTTATGCTAATGAGCGTTTAAAATGCGTTACAATGGATCGAATTGTAAGAGGCTTCTTTTTTTACGTTAATAGAACGTTGAAAATCGATTTATCCAAATTTTCTTCTTTTTTTTTTTCAGCTTTTTCCACGATGAAATTATCTCGTACGTGGAATGTTTCCTGAGAAAGAAGGGTACGTAGGGCGTCGTAACAAAAACTTCCATCCGTTTGGATATCTGTCAAAGAATGCATCATTTCTTAGATGGGAATAAGAATAATTAATAGATAGTCTGCATATACGTACATGTTACGAGCTGAACGTGTTCGGAAATTTGAAAAGCCTGATAATGTTTTGGAATGACTCATTTTTCGTTCAAATGCTCACTCTCGCTTGCACGAAATTAAGCGTGAAGTAATAATCGAGTATACCTGTATGATGTTCATCGAGAAATAACGACGCCAGTAAACGATATTTCATGCCTAAGCGCCATATCCTCTTTCCGAGTTCGGTTCCTCTAGTCAGTACAGTACATCTAACGGCTCGTATTCTGTACTCAGAATTTCAAAAAGGTGCAATCTCTATTTGTTTTTATGTGAGTCGTAAAAATAAAAACATATCAATCGTTAAAATGCAGGCATACCTGTTTCTCTATCCTCTACATTATATTCATTCATAATAGGTACGTATAAAATAAACCATCAGATTAACTAGGTATTATAGATACATTCAAATATTTTTTAAACTCTGTATTCTACTCGCAAGAGGACGTAAAGATTCTCACAGAAGACTTCCTCGCTTTTTGGACCATACTAAATTTTCGTCAGTAAAACCAAGCGATAGCGCCTTTGCTACAAAGAGGAGTCTAGTATAACCAGCCAGAGGAACTGAGACAGTGTAAGACCAAAAACATGGCCATTTGTTGCAAACAAGTAATTTAAACCATGGAATATAACGTCAAACCAGTAGCCCAGGCAGATTAGGTTTTGAAATGGAAATAAATACCGGCCGATTATGTTTAAAATGGTCTCCTGAAAAACATACTAAAAGTCCACAGCGATCAGAGAGCGGGCCCTCCCCCTAAGGGGGTCAAAGTACCACAAAAATTAGTTTTCTGAGAATAAATCGAAAACTAAGCATCAGAGAAAAAAAAGTTTCAAATAAAAGTTGTTCCTCATCAAATTTCCTATAAATTTCACTCTATGTATGTCAACTTGGCTCAAAAACTCGAGCTGAAAAGTTGGTTTGAAAGTTGAGCGATTTTCTAAAATTTTTGATTTTAGAGTTAGTGTAGTCAAATTAGACAGGTTTCGGAAAAAAAAACAACATTGCGACATAGTGGAGGTCTTTTTTTTTTTTTTTTTTTTTTTTTTTTTTTTTTTTTTTATTTTAACGAGCATTTCAGCTACCTATTGGGCTATTTACTCGACGGATTACAAGTTATTTTGTGTAATATGGCGGGAGTTATACATTTTATAAATAATTAAATAGATAATAGGATGATAAAATGAATATTTTTGACAGACATATTATTAACGTATGTTGTGTTAAGTTGTAAGAATTTGTTGAGGTAGAACAGTTAGATGAGAGAGTAGAATTCAGTGAGACGTAAGTATTGTAGTGACAGTGTAACAGTATCGTAATCATTTTTGAGAGCTTGTGAGATGGAGGAAGAGACCTGTAGTGATGAGCGAAGTGATTGGAGATGAGAGCATGAAAACATATGGTCAGTTGTGAGATATTCTTCTTTACAGTATGGGCAAGATGGAGGAGATAATATGTAAGGATTGGTTAAGTGAGAGTGTGTTATGCGAGTGTGACCTATTCTTAATCTAGTGAGGATGAATTCTTCTCTTCGTGAATTTCTATTGGAGGTCTGATTGGTGGAAATGGTCAAGAATGAAGTCCAAAACAACATACGAACTTCTCCGCGTTTTTCCCCAGGAACATCTTTTATGGGGGTTGAAACCCCCTCAAAATCAGTTTTTTGTAAATATCCCGCTTATTACGCATTTTAGAGAAAAAAGTCATCAGTCAAAAATTATTCCTCGTGAAATCCAGGCAAACTTGCTGAATTTCTTATTGTTCCAGGCGATATAGGGAATGATACCAAGAAGCTTGTTATCTCTTGTTTCTCCGTTTTGATAATTGCAAGACTCGTGTAGTCAATCTCTCACCGCAAAACGAGCTTCTCGGGAGATCGCCTGAAATGGCGGAGCAAGTTTGCCTGACCCAATCGACTATCAACGTGAAACCCTCATGCGACTACGCCAACTTTGACAAGGAGCGCGTTATTCTCGGATTTGTATTACGGCGGTTCTTCTTGAATTTGTGGGAGCACACAACAATAACAAGCTTCTTGGTGACATTCCTTCCATTGCTTGAAACGATTCCACACGTTAGCCCACTTCAATTGTACACGGGTCGAAGTCAAAATCTCACCGCGAGTCCACAACAGAAGACCACATCCATTCCCACCATCGCTTGAAACAACCAGAATGGAAAACTTGAGAGCATAATACTGCAAAAACGTAGCACACGACATTCAGCCTGTTTTCAGTCCGAAAATGGAGTACGACATGCTGGCCTGGCCTGGCATACAGCCCCCTCATAAGGTTGGAGGGGGAAGAAGACCAGCACGAAGGGAAAACTCTACGGCACAACGCAGTATAAACGAATCCACCCACACCAACTAGAAAAATGGAAATGGGGGAAGGGCTCGCATGTTTACAGCCCGCCCCCTCAGCTTTTTACATATCATACATGCATAAGAAACGATTTTTAAAATGTCTGTCCATGTATGGAAAACTTTATTTTCATGTATGATAAGCAGTTGATTATACCTTTCTCAAAATAATATCGTGCAGCAAATTCCCTGTGACAATTAATTAAAACTAATAAAATTAGTATACGTTTCATCGTCGTACTAGCGATATTTCAACGTTACCTTCGCGCGTAACCACCGCGCAACGACGTCATCTCTCGGCAAGGAGCGCGTTATTTACGGATTTGCATGGCGGAGGCTCAATTTCCATGAATTTTTGAGCTAACAATCACATGTAGGTTAGGTTCACGTAGTCCGATAGGAAATTTCACGAGGAATAATTTTTGACTGATGACTTTTTTCTCTAAAATGCGTATTAAGCGAGATATTTACAAAAAACTGATTTTGAGGGGATTTCAACCCCCATAAAAAAGATGCTCCTGGGGAAAAACGCGGGGAAGTTGGTATGTTGTTTTGGACTTCATTCTTGACCATTTCCAGCAATCAGACCTTAACTATGTCGCAATGTTCTTTTTTTTTTCGAAACCTGTCTAATTTGACTACACTAACTCTAAAATCAAAAATTTTAGAAAATCGCTCAACTTTCAAACCTACTTTTCAGCTCGAGTTTTTGGGCTAAGTTGACATATATATAGTGAAATTTATAGGAAATTTGATGAGGAACAACTTTTGTTTGAAACTTTTTTTTCTCTGATGCTTAGTTTTCGATTTATTCTCAGAAAACTAATTTTTGTGGTTCTTTGACCCCCTTTGGGGGAGGGCCCGCTCTTTGATCGCTGTGGACTTTTAGTATGTTTATCAGGAGACCATTTTAAACAAAATCCACGAAGAAAACCTTTGCCGGCATTCATTTCCATTATTTTATTCTTATTTTTGAGCCTAATCTTCCTGGGTTACAGAAGCCTAAACCAGAATTGGAAAAGTACTGTTTGACATTAAGGAAAATGTGTGCCAAACCAATGACTGAATGCGAGCAATGCAAAAGAAGGTCACAAACCAACAGAAGAAGATCAGACAGTGCCAAAAGCGGACAGAGACAAAATGGTACTGGTAATGGAGGAAGACGACTACGCAAGAAAGGTGGACTTGCATATTGCAGAGAATAAATACCAAGGGCAAGAGATGAAAAAATCATGACCCAGATATACCAGAACAGGCTGAAAACTCTGTTGAAATAGAATAATGTACCTGGCAGTGAAAGGATGCTTGAGATGAACCCAATAGCACGGGGCTTGTAAGACTCCACAAAGCAAGTCGTTTAATGGGATCACTGATCAATATTAGAATCCAATCAGCATGTTACAAGGGAGCAAAGATCGCTGACAGATTTTTGAAAGAAAACTACCAGTTTGCACCTTAGTCCAGTCAAGAAAGATGAAAAAAGGACAATTATGGGCTATAAATGTGACGGAAGGCTTTTTTTTTAATGTGCTCAGGATAATCCCCTGATTGAAATACCGATGAGTCCTACGCGCTCTGCCTCCCGCAAAGTCCCCCCGCGGCCTCTTTCATCCCCAAAATTCATTTTTTTGCAATTGTCTCGAAAACTAAGCATTTTAGAGAAAAAAGTTTCAAACAAAAGTTGTTCCTCGTAAAATTTCCTATAAGATTCACTATTCATTTGTTACCTTACGTTCATTGGTTGGTCTGAAAAATGCCATTCAAGTACCTCATTTTGTTCTTACGAACCATTTTTTTCGTTAAACCGGATTATAGTGACAGCTTTGGTTCAATTTTTGCATTTTTTGTAATTTTTCCAAGAATTAAGAAAATAATTTCACTGAAGAAAACTTCATTACTAACTTGAGATAATGTTTTAAATCTATTGGTTGGCGAATTTTTTGTTCACGTCAGCTATTTGTAGTATTTCAAAAAATCATATTCTTGGTTCAATAATTTCCTATGTAATCAAAAATAGTTACACACATCATTATGGATACAAAACATCCCCCCCCCCCTCAAATAATTACTGAATACAAAACTTTTTATAGTCTAGAGCAGGCATGTCAAACACGCGGCCCGCGACATGGTCAAGTACGGCCCGCGTCCAACTTCTAGAATGTGGAGAAAAAAATTAAATTCTAAAAACTAGAATTCAACTTTTTTCTCACCATTTTTCGGTGTCATTATATTTTATGCAACGCTCATTGTTCCACTTGTGCGAGTATGTATTGAATACATCAAAAGATGAGAAATTTTTCATATTCTTTCGGTTTAATCTGTGTTTCGCAAGCAAGATGAAGACTGCAATGCGGACCGTACTATGATATGAGTTTCATATACGCCTGGTCTAGAGGTAGGACAGTGGAATCATCACTTATTCGGGGAAGGATGTAGCTTGTTTGACGGCTTGATTTGCCGTTCGAGGGTAATTGGAGGAGATGGATGAGGCAGGTGAATAGGTTCATAGGTTCGGCTATAAATATGGAACGTATGTTGGGGATGCGATGTGAAACTATTTCCCAGTCGACCGAGTATACATGTCATATAGGCTGCTTTATTGGATATTTTAGACCCGCTGGAGAGGCAAAGTGTGTATTGATGATATTCTTGAAATAGTTTCCTGATGTGTAAAGTATAAACCATTTTGTGGGATTTGAGGCTTTCTGTGAGGTCGAGACGTATTTTAGGTTGAGGGGGGATCTAAGGAGGGGAAGTCGAATATTAAGGTTGTAGTGGATTGAATCGGAGACGAATATGTTTGGTGGGTTGCGAAGGAGAAAGATTCGTTCGTTAGTTGGAAGTTGTGGAAATCGGACGACAGAAGTTGGAGGAATCTTTGAAAATGGGAGGGGTTCTAAGGGCTCTGCACATAGGCCAAGTTTAGAGTTAGCACGATAAGCTCCCAGGGTAATCCTGAGAGAGAACGTTTGGTTGGTGTCGAGTAAGTCAAAGACAGTTTCATTACCCATAATTTCAACTCAGGAGTCAGTGACACTAAATCCACAAATATCCCAATACTGGGGGTCGTATGATCGCGGAACCAACGAGCAAACCGAGTGTACAGTGTAGAACTTACAGGCACTGATTCACAGCGAATTCTCCCCTACATTTGAGTTCACTTTTCGGAATCTTTGTTCATCAGTACATTCACGCTTATTACTGTCTCAACGCGAAACAATGAGAGCTCTAGAATGATTATTTTGAATTTATTAAAATATTTAGATTGGTTATTGTCAGAAAAATTACGATGTAGAACTTTTACCTAAAAGACTTCTTTCTAAATTATCAATTTAATCCGATATAACGCAAAAAATGGCTCGTAAGAACAAAATGAGGTACTTGAATGGCATTTCTCAGACCAACCAATGAGCGTAACGTAACAAATGAATAATGAATCTTATAGGAAATTTTACGAGGAACAACTTTTGTTTGAAACTTTTTTCTCTAAAAAGCTTACTTTTGGAGAAAATTGCGAAAAATTGAATTTTGGTGGTAAAGGAGGCCGCGGGGGGATTTTGCGGGGGGCAGAGTGCGTAGGACTCATCAGTATTTTAATCAGGGGATTATGTTGAAGTTCTTGATGTAGGTCAAGGTTATTGGCTTTATTTCCTTTTGACTATCAAGTCCCAAGGTCGAAATTTTTCTATGTCCGTAATGTAAGGTCATTAAGACTTAAGAGCTGGGATTCATTTAAACAAACTTCTCTCGACATATAGAAGCCTCTTTTCCAAAAAAAGAAAAAACTGTTTTCCTATTAAAATACATCTTCCATAACAGACTAAGTTCGAGGACAATGACATTGATAAATATCGGGTTACAAATTTGCACTCTATATCCTTAAACGAAAATCGACGGCCACTTAAGCGGAATGGTTTAATGCTTCCAACAATATTCCAAATAATTCTGACGCGTTTATAATCCTTACACTATAATTACTTCCAAGAAAGAAAAAGGATACGTCTACAATCAAGGCGGGTGAAACCCCTTGAGCTACGCTACCGATCTTTACAAAGTAGAAATATTTTCCCTTCCACAGAGTACTACTTTTTTTTTTTAATTAATAGTAAAATGGAGCGTAACGTAAAATTAATATAAGCGAAAGGTGGTTATTTTGTAGATTTAGGTTAAGATAAGGCCTAATTTTCTTTCGTTCGAAGTGTTAACGAGTTTTCGCATCACTTCGTTCATCAACTGCTACCTCATCTCTATTAGGTGAGAAAAGTTTTCAATATTCTAGATTGGAGAATTGGACTAATTTCTTCCGAAAATACGGTTTCATGACACAAAAAATAGTATAACATTTAAACTTTTTTCTCGTATTGTATCTACGTGTTATAAAAAGTATAGTGTCTAGACCTCGAGCATCGCAAAAAGTACGCAAAAAATATAGTGATTGTCATCTTATGTTCTTACTCGTATGGAGGCAACGCGGGAGTAACAGCCGATACGATGTACCTTTTTTTCGGAAGACGTAATCAATTCAAGAGAGATCAAACCGAAGTTTAATAAAACAAAATTATGATTGGAGATTGTTATTCACGATGATTATGAAATGAGTGGTGGGAATTCCGTTCAAGAGTTTCAAATCATGAATAACAGCAGGATCAAGAGAGGAGACGTCATAATCTAATAATTGCATCTCGTATACTTGGTCACGTTTTAGTTTTTAATCGCGAAATCGAATCCCCATTTATCCGTACTTAAACAGAGATATTGAGATGTTATCTAAATTTCTTCAATCGAATAGTCTACCCATTTAAACACAGCCACTGTCGGAACAGGATTCTTCTGCACTTCGGGAAAAATTTCGGTCTCATTTTATTTTCGCATCACCTGCAATCTGACCGTTACGATGATTCGAATGGAGAAAAAAAAAAATGCAAAAATAGGTTTTACGGAACGACTACGCATAAAAAGAGAATGATCTAGAAAGAAGAACAGAGTATAAGTAAGCTTGGCAATCTTACGGTTAATGTATGCACACGTAGGTCAGGAGAAAAAACAAGAGTATAGAAAGCGTGGAAGATGTTTGCCAAACCATATATTGATTATACTAATTTTTGGTTCGATTTTCCATTCTTCATTACCTACACGCCGAAATCTCGCAACTTCGTTGCTCACTCTGAGTATTATTATGTGCATACTCGGGAATCCTCGACCAGACTAAAACTCAGAGTAGGAAATACGGAAGTCATATTATTCACGACTCATCGTAAGCAAATTTTGGAAATCACATTCTAAAAGAAGTGGAGTCGTACATCGAAGTTAATGGATACCAAGAGCTGGCAAGGGACCCAACACGGAAATACCAAGATGACCTGAAATCTGTGTTGAAACGGAACAATTTACCCGGCAATGGAAGGACGCTTGAGATGAACCCGGTTGCACCAAAACTCAAGGGGCTTGTAAAACTCCACAAAGCGAACCGTCCGATGAGACCCCTGGTTAACAGCATTCAATCACCATGCTACAAGATAGCAAAGATCGTAGCCACATTCCTGAAAGAAAACTACCAGTTTGCACCCAGACGAAGTATCAGAAACAACGGAGAGCTGATTGAGCAACTGGACAAGTTGGAAATCAGGAGTAACGACAAACTGATATCCTTTGATGTGACTAATATGTTTAGTACCATACCGAAGGAGGAACTTCTAACTCTGCTCAAAAACAACAGATACCATGGGAACCCCGACGGGTCGAAGTACGCCAACACAGTGGAGGAGATCTTGAGCCAGAACTACTGCCGCTTCAATAACAGGTTCTACAGTCAGGAAAGGGGACTTGCGATGGGATCACCGCTGTCACCAATACTGGCGGAGATATTCATGAATGATATGGAAAACAAGATATTGAAGGGCAGCAAGTTCAGAAACTCGATCAAACACTGGGCCAGATATGTAGATGATATCCTAATTGTATGGTCAGGCACTGATAGACAGGTGGATCTATTCCTTTCAGAAATGAACGCGATGAATGAGAGCATCAAATTCACAGTAGAAAAAAGCAATGAAACCATCAACTATTTGGACCTTACACTCACAATGGAGAACAATAGGATAGAATACAAAATCTACAGGAAGCCGACGCATACTGACACTATCATCCCAAATGACTCCTACCACCACCCCAGGCACAAGTTAGCGGCAATCCAGAACTACTGCTATCGAACAATTTCTATCCTCAAGAACAGCGAAGAGAAGAGGAAAGAGATCGAGATAGTAAAGCAGATCGCAGAAGCCAATGGCTACCGCAGACGAGTGGTGGATGGAGTCTTTGGAAAAATGGAAACAAAGAAAGGAAGCCATGATAGCATAGTGAGAAAGTACTCCGGATCGATACTATATATAGGAAAGTACACAAAGAAGGTGATAAAGGCGGTCTTTGGCTACGATGTAAATGTGGGAATCCAGAATTACCAACCCATGGTGAAGAGAATCAGCAATGACCAGACGGAACAAAAGGACAAGAAAAGCTTGAGCGGAGTGTACAAAGCTCAGTTGTGAACAGTGCGAGGGGATCTATATCGGTGAGACTGGGAGAAAGTTTGAGATCAGGAAAAAGGAGCACAAAACGTCGAGGGAGAAAGAAGATGGCAAGTCACTGTTTGGGAAACACTGTAACGAGGAAAACCACGATGGGGAGGGAATATTTGAAGTCATACACGTAGAGAATCGCACAAAGAGAAGAAAACTCTGGGAACAAATGGAGATTGCAAAAGCCAAGAGGGAGAAAGCCTGCCTCTTGAACAATGTAATCACATTTGATAGCGAAAAATTATTCGGCCTGGTGATTGAACGAGAGAAGAAGATCAGAACCAACCAATGAGACGGCAGGAGTCTAGGTAGCCAATAGAAACGCAGCATTTAGGACAATAGATTGAACCAATCATGAAGCAGTATGTTTAAGCCAATGAGAACACAATGTCATATTATTGTAAGAATAAGTTTCTAAGAAGTGAACCAATCACAACACAGCATAAGATCACGGTGTTATTCTATTTAAAAAAAAAAAAAAACTCATGGTTAAGGCCTTGTTCTCCAGTTGTGACACAACTGATGATGGGACAACACCCGAAAGTACTCTTGTAAAACAACTATTAAAGTAGATTTGTACAATTGAAAAACCCTTTTCCAACTATTATTAATTATATTACATTTTTTGTAGATATTTTAACTGAAAATAAATTTCATAAATTATAGGTACTTTTAAAAATCGTCGTTGGATCGGAAAAAACCTCCTGTATGCCATTTTTTGAGAAATGCACTTTTTTATGGTTGGACGCGGAATTTCAAGGCGCATCGACTGGAAAAATCCCCTATGTGCTAAGTTCAAAATTACGCCGGTAGGAGCGGTTTTGAATACCTCCTATGTGCAGAGCAAACCTTTTATGTGCAATATTTAGGGCCAGGAATTCCTCCTATGTGCATTTATCGCCCAATACCGCCGTATTTTAGAAAATTTTGAAAATTTTCTGTTACTACTGTATCAAAGGAGCTTTTCCACATTTGATGAGACGGTTCCAAAGTATTTTGGCCTTCTTTTCACAAAATAATCAGTTTTTTGCTTCTCCTGTAAAATTTTATATCCAACGACGAAATTCAATTTTAGAAATAAAATAATTTATATTCAACATAAGAATTAACATTCATAATACAATATTATTATTAGGACAGATTTTTCATTAAATATTTTTGAATTGATTTTTTCATAATCATTGAAATTTAATTAATGAACTTCAGCATTACTTATAATATTACTTTATGATGCATGCAGACACCAATCAATACTTGGGTATGTTACATTTATGAACGGAGTAGCCATAGACTTTTATTCAATCGATAACAAATGAGTCGGACGCCGCGAACGAGTTGTAATCATCCGTGCGACATCTCTCCACTCATCCGATTTTGACCCCCTCCTCTCTTATCAATTTTGCCCACTTTAAAATTGGGAAGAAAGTAGTTGAAAGAAAGAAGTAGATAATTTTATTCGTGCAAGGTGCCAAGTTATGTGTACTCAATGAAATTTTAAAATGAGAGAAAAAATGTGGAGTCCCAGGTCCCTGGGCCCCTTGGGACCCCCTCCCCTGAATCCGGCCCTGGCCTCTTCTTTTAAGAATGTAAAATACGAGCTAGGCTCTAGGCCTAGGAGATGAAGAAGAGCACTTTCTTGCCTCAAAGGAATTATACAAAGGAGTAAAGAAGGGGTTTATACATAGAGAAACGTTTCCCATTACACGCGTTCCGCTCTGACGGGAACGCAACGAGTTGAAACGCTACTTGACCCACTATGTGACCCGCGAGCTCAATACGGCCTTTTTTTCACTAATGAGTTAAATTCCGCAGTCAAATGAGGAATATTTGAGCTGGGATTGGTGCATTCATGTATAAAGTGACATATTTTCAATAATATTCTGTAAGGAACCTTATAATGTTCAGATTTCCTCTACTTTTATTGTTAAAATCGCAATTTTAAGGCTAAATTTTGCACTTTTATCTCGTCTGGCACCATGAACTTGGCCTGTCAGGTCTGCCAGACTTATTGATTCTTAAAACGTACACCTTACACTACAATCTGACACGAATTTCAGCCATAGATCTTTCCAATTGAATATCTAACAATTTATTTTGGCCACTTGTGGCTAACGCCATTTCCGTCTCCGGCCACTTATCGCTGCCAGACTTCAAGGATGTCATTTCTCATACAAAATACTCGAAAAATAAGTGTACGGTAATTTTAGATCCCTTCAATTAAGAAATTTACAGTGAGCTCTCAGTCTATGGGCTGTTAGAAAATGGGAAGAAGGAGATCTACTTATAACTGGGTGTGCAAAAGGTGAATGCTGGAACAGACTGGGTGACATCCGGTAGGGTGCGCTGGATGACATCGACAGCTTGAAGATATGGTCGAGTGCAGTCAGTAGTGAGCAGAATTTTACACTGATTATTGAATTTTACATACAGGCGCACACGAGATCATTTATGTTATAATGGTATGGCGGGAGCTTATCCACGTGGCGTCTTACAGTTTACACTAAGTTTTTTTTCACAGAGCTATCGAATTTTGCAATTGCTGTGGAGTAGCCTAGGACATAAATGCAGATAGGAAACCTGATATTTAAGACGTTATCAATAAAATAAACCTGTAATTGAGAATGGTTTGTGGATACAAAAACTCAGAGCACTCTGGATCATGGTAAAGGTATTTCTAAGGAGACTTGTAGGTCGTATGAACAATTTTATTTACTAACGCGTTATTTACTTTGTTAAAGAGTGAAAAATATTTTTCGGGATTGTTCATAGCAGAAAAAATTCTCTAAAAACGGACATAAATAACAGATGAAAAACTCCCTCAAAATAATTGCCACGAGCTGCCACGATAAAATGATCTCACGGCACCCCAAAAGTTAAATGACTTTTAAAGATCCCTCAGTTAAATTTTATTAATTAATTTTCTCATAGAACGATTTTGTACTCGAATAGATCGTGTACAAATGAATACTCGATTTATCAATTAAGTGTAGAATTTACAAAAAAAAAAAAAAAAAAAAAAAGTAAAGCGCCAGCGTAGAGCGAGAGAGAAGACGAGCAACAAACGCGTATATATGAGACTAGTTGGTTCGGCAGTAATAAGAATAAAAAAAAAGTTAATAATAGGTATGATGGTGTGCTGTTGTGAGTACGGGTTCAGATGTACCATAAGAACGTATTAAAAAGAAGGAGTATGAAACGGGTGAGAAACAGTACCAGTTTATAATCGACACGTCGGCCAACCTCCTTGAAATACGGGTGATCCGGCGAGATCGAACAGCCAGCGAAAATGAGAAAGAAGAAAAAACAAATCCTCCTGTCATTTAATTATAAAGAGATACCCACTGGGTTGCTGTATAACTATAAGAACCTTCTACTTTCCTATTTCTTCCTGTTCGGCAAGCCTGTCATTACGAACTGTTTTGATTACAGTTTTAAAAAACAAGCAACCCAGCAACTGGCTTCCACACATTCATGCGAACTTCTTCGACTTTTAATCTAGTTTCGATACGATGCAATAAATATCGAATGTTTTCTACGTGCGCCTTTTCTTTTCCCCCCTCTTCGTCTGAAAACGCATTAGTTCCCTGACCTCCTCCTACACCTAATTTTCTATATAACTTTTTTTTTTTTTTTCATCTCTCCTCTACAGAATAATACACTTCTTTTTTTTTCATTATTACGTTTTTTACGGTCCTATCGCCTCTGATTTTAGATATAGTCTCGTAATTGTAGTTCAAATTAAGAGTCTCAATCATTGATATACCGTCGCCCTTCTTTGTGTAGATACCCTATCTATCTGACAATAATTTCTTCATTCTAAATATGTGCTCTTATAAATCACGAATTGGTTACCTTGGTATTCTTTCGTTATTGTTAAATAGATACCAATTCTGACGTTGATTTTTTATTTTATTCTTTCTTTTCTTCGGAATTAATAGAGGAGTTCTAATGTTGATTTACGACGCCCACGAATAATCTGGGAAGAAGAATGATGACAAGTGCGCACAGTACGCGAAGTAATACATAATAAAATGTAATAGCGGCTAAACGATTCATGCTAATCTGGTCAGTGTACTGGGAATGCGAACGAGTAAAATATAGTATACAATTTCACATCTAACAACTCCTCGTAGATACAGCTTTCACACTTGTGCGGATAAAATAACGTTTACACCGATGATAGTAAAGTATTCGATTCAGAGTATATTATTGTTGCACTCTTTATTTGCTCAATAATTACTGAATACAAAGATACACTCTTCCCTGCCAACGATCGTTACCATCCACCATATTGAAAACAGACAGATCACAGCAATACCGAATAGATTATGAATAACGAAAAATACAAAATTCCAACTCCTTCCTGGTGGGGTTAAAATTTGGAGCGGCTGCGTCTGAGGTTTTCTATATGCCGCCATATCCGGGCTTTTTGGACTCAAACTTAGGCTTCAGTGTGCTACTTTTGCGACAGCCTTATATAGCCTTTCCCGATGAACCATATCGACTCCAAATCAATTCGCTATTTCAACCAGAAGTCGACTTGAAATTAACATCATTTCTGGAAGATTCAGCTCCGCTCGATATCGACCGCAAATCGACCCAAAATGATATGAGGTCGACTCAAATTCGACCGCTAATTTTCAACATTCACTCATTGAGGTCGACTTCAAAGCTGACTCAACTCCCTGGTATGATGGCTAAATTCGATTAAAAATCGACGTCGGTTTTGGGCCAATTATATGTCATTCACCAACAGAAGACTTTTATTTTCTTTTCTTTTTTTTTACAAGCTCTCGAACTACTCAACGAGTCATTAGCCCGGGAAGGAAGTGGATCGGAGGATGTGATGGATTCTCAGTTGTTAGAAAAAGCAGAAGGGGCTTGAGAGGAGGTAGAAAATGAATATCTGATGTTTTTAAGAGAAGGGCAGGTGAAAAAATGTGGGACGGATAAATTTTCAGTTCGGCAGTATTGGTATGAGGGGGGAGCAGAGAGTCCAAGGAGTAGGAAGGAGGGGGTTAGGCGAGTGTACCCAATTCGTAATCGAATTACAACAATTTCCTCGCAGCGTGAAGAACGGATTGAAGGCAAAGCTTGCTTGGAAGCGATATCCACTGCGTTATGTTCCGGTAGACCGAGATGACCAGGGATCCTGAGGAAAGCAACTGCAGACAAAGAAGATGTTAAGGTATGCAGAGGGATGAGAATGCATTGAACGATAGGATTGGAAGAGTAGGGGTTTTGTACGGCTTGGAGAGATTAGAGAGAATCGGAGAAGAGGAGGAATTCACAGGATTGAGGGAGAAGAGTGAAGTGAGTAAGGCAGGAATAGCTGGCAGATAGTTTGGCAGAATATGCAACAGACATCAAGTGATGCGCGATTTGACAGGGTTCTAGAATAGAAGTCAAAACTGAGACGACTCTTGTAATTATACTTTAATGTCGACTGAAAATCGACGATTTGACCACCGCCGTATGGGGTCAAGCATAATTAAGATTCTCAATGGTCCTCGTCACGGAATTATGACGATGCATTCTGTCCACGAAAAACAAAGTCACCAAACACACAGACCCAATAAACCAGATCGACCAAATATCTCAGTCGATTTTGAGCAAATGTTGACCAAAAATAGACTGAGGGCGCTCTGATGAGTGACGAATAATAGACCAACTTTTTCGGTCGATTTACTTCCGTTTTTCCCTACCATATTTAGACCACATTTAAAGCAACTTGACAAAATTTTGAATGAAAAAATTAGTTGATCTGTAGGTGATGTAGGTACCATAAAACGGTCTATCCTCAGTCATTGGCCATACTTCCTCTGCAATTGACTATATTTTGACGATTTTTGACCAAAAAAAAAGTCGATTTCTAGGGAACTTTGACGATATAAAATATTTTCTCATAGTCAATATTTAATCATTGTCAACAAACCACCATAATTAGAATTCTTCTGATGAAAAAGATTGGTAGATTTGTGGGTAATGTAGACGATTATAAAATAGTCTGTTGTAGCCTATATTCAAGCGATATTAACGGACCACTACAAATAGACCCCTTTTGACAAAGCAGATTTTGGGCAATAGAGACGCCATAAAACGGTCTCTAGTTAGATGATATTAATAGACCACCATTTTCGACAGGAAAAACCAGTCCATATAATCTAAGGCTTTCTCATGTGAAAGAAGAAAGAAATGAAGATAGCAATCTCGTTAACAGTGCGATTTTGGTCTAAAATTACAATATTAATTAGTATACCTTCAATCATTTATGGACAATGTTTAGAAATTTGTGGAATTTATCATAGATTTATACTAATTAAAATTGAATCATTTAATTTAAATAATTTTTTAAAATGAATCTAAATATTATAATGCATCTATTTATTTAAATTTAAATTATAAAATTCGTACATTATTACGTAAATTTAATTATTATAATTTAATAATTATAATTTAATTGATTTAATACAATAATTATCATTATTCTTTATCAATTTATTATTTATAAATTAATTTTTATCAATTTAATTTATGTTAATTTATTATTTAAATTAACTCTTTAAAAATTGTTTTTTAATAATTTTTTTATTCGTCATAAATAAACCTAATAATTTTCTATTAGGTTTATGTAAAATTGAAAAAAAAGATGAAAAATATCATTCTGGTTCAATATGATTATTTAAAATCATTGAAATGATTAAATAATGAATTCTCATTTAGAGGATAAAATATGTTAAATAAATTGAATGATATAAAAAGTTATTTAGTTTCAATTTTTTTTAGTCGTTTTATAATAATTTTTATTGAAAATTAACATAAATATTTTTATTAAATAAATTATTCTGAAAAAAAAAAATTAATAATTTTGATTAAATCAACTATATCAAGAAAATTTAAATAAGATCATCATTTTTTCGAAATAATATTATATTATAAACTTCTTAAATACAGTTGAAATTTAATTTCAAAAAATAAAATTGATATAATAATTAATATTTAAAATAATTATATTTAATAATTATTCCTGTTGGAACTCCTTAAATTGAATATAGTAAATCCAATATTTTCATGATTCGTAGAATATGTTCTTTATTGAACAATTTTATTAATAACAATATTAATTTTTAAATTTCAAATTTTATTTTAAATATCTTTATTTATCTGCGAGTTTACGAGCAATATGACAGTTGATTCATTCCTAAGAAATCGGCTGGAAATTTTGGGCAAAAATGAGTGACTGCGGTTTGCATGAGAATAGACCAAAAAAAAAGAGTAAAAATATTGGTAGATGTTGAGGAAAAATCTACTCAAAATGGATCAAGGTATCTCCCAAAATATCTACCCAGAAATCGACTAGAAATCTTAGTCAAAATTGAGTAATAAAATACAATATCAATTTTAGACTAAGAAACGAGGAAAAATTCTATTTTGTGTTGACAATTATAACGACCAAAAAATGGGTCGAAATGTATTCCGCATAGTGATCGAAAATCAACCAATAATAAGATCAAAATTTAGTAGGAATAATATGAGACCAACAATCAACTGAAATGAATAGACAAAATTTGGTCGATTTATCTCAAAAATTTACTAAAAATCAACCATTTTCTGATGGTACCATAATATTTGGTCTTTTTTCAGTCGTACGACCAAAAACCAACATATGTCGACCATATAGTGGTGGTCGACTTGGTTTATCGGGTGTCAGTAGACAATGAGCATCCTTTTCTCATTGCAGGTCACATATGAAATGCTGCACAACGTGTCTCTGGGAAAGATATATCACACCGATAGTCTAAATAAGTCGATGCATCGAGTTGTCCCGTTTCTTACAGTTAAGAAACAAAATTATCGCATCGAAGAACGGTCTCAAATGCATAGCCCACCTTAGTAAATGAAATGGTTCTAGCGACCGTGACGAAAAATAAGAAAAATACAAACTCTAATGGAAAGAAGAGGGACGCCACGAGGAAGTCACCTCGCTCGTCTTCAAAAAAGAACGTCAGATGCAGGGATGCGCAGCTAAAGCCGTTATTGGTTAAAGTTTAAGCTTAAGCTCTTGTTCTGAACAGCCAATGAATTTTGAAATATCAGGTTTTCAGCAAAAAGCTAGCCGTTGGAAAATATTGATTATTTACATGTAAAATTAAGCTATTATAATTGAGTTCAAGTAATTATTTTGCCCCATTTTGAAAAAGCTAAAATCCAGCTAATGAATTTATTGGGGTTGGCTGTCAGCCGAAAGCTGAAGTTTAAGTTGATGTCCAAAATGTGGTCCTCCTCGGAAGGCAAGAAAAAGGTCATCCGCATCTTTCCACCACCTGCCAGCTGTAAAAGTCCCTCTTTCTTCATGATCGATTTTTTCGCATCCAACCATGAGCGTCTCACACCTTGGGTATGCGCACCTGTTGGTGATTTACAAGGTTAAAACTATAGTAGATGAAACCCTCTGTTTGTAAACAGCGATATGCAGACCATTCATCTGAGTATAGGACGGATCCTCGTTGACACTCTCGCTTGATGATTGGCAGGCGCTTACTTTTATCACGCCGTGCAACAACAAAATATCGGCTGTCATTCTCCTACAAAAGGCCAAGGACCCACGGCTCATCAATTCTAGTGCTACGGTTCCAACGATTCCGCACATCAGCCCTAATTTATATTAAATATTTGGTCTACGACGAGTTCCTTAATTACTTGCTTTTTGAGATTATTACCACAACATGAATGTCCCTTTCATTGACGGTCGTATTTTATTTTATTGTACTAATTATTATTCTCATTGTTTTCAATTATGATTTTTTCGTTCTTCTGTGTATCTGTTTATTTTCTATACTGATCCACTAGACTGAGACTACTCTTCTACCTGAGTTTGTTCAATTGTCATCATTATCCACTCCGACGGTATACAGACGTCAATTGCATGCGAGGAAAACATGAAACGCTACCTTTTTTTTTTTTTCACTCGTAGATCTTATATTTTTTTAAATTTCATTTATTTATTTATTTTTTAACAAAATAAGTTTTGCCGTTCTCTTTTTTCCTAATTATTATGGTATATCCGAAGGTTCCAGCCAAATCAGAGATTTCCAGAGTCATTGTATTTCCTACAATATAAATGGTTGGAAATGGTTAATTTGCGAGAAATATTTGTATTATTTCAAGGGGGAGGCTGAAGGCAGAGTATTTCTTGTCGGCGTTGTAGACGTGAAGATTGACACAAGGAGGAATGGAAGATACGAAGATACGTTTTTAAAACGCAACATTGTCCAAACAAATTAAGTTTTTATAATGCAGTGTTTACGTATCGTCTTCTCATTATTCCAAACCGTGGGCGACTCTTCATCGTCTAAAATGAATAAAGAAAGTTATTAAAATAATACTCGAGTCCTAAGATGATGAACAAAACGACTCGAATGAATGAGACACGATAGAAAGAGGGGATTAGAAAGAAGACAACAAAATAAAACAAGATTGACAGTTTAAACGGATTACGCGTAGGACCATAATTGGTTTAACATTCTATTGCAGACTATTATAACGTTTCGTATTTCTTATAGCATGTACTTCTGTATAGACCAACTTGGTTTTGTTTTCATTTTTTCATCGCTGGGTGAAGAAACTGAGCGAAAAACGTATCATGTAATGTTGATGTAATAATATCGATGTGTTTGAGGAAAATAGTTTTGTAAGTTTACGGAATTAGGCGTGTATTCAGCTCGGTGATTTCTATACATCGTTTGTCAGTTTTTCTTTTTTCGTGACGGATTCTTATTGAAATTTATGAATATTTCCTAAATTCCAGTCAAACACAGAAATCATTTCTATGTTTTTGATTTTCTTTTTTTAGTTATGTTCGATACCGATTGTATCCTTCAAATATTGTGTTGAATTGCTGTCAAAGTCCCTTCTTCTATGCTTGTTTTTCTTCCTGTAGAGTGTCATCTGTATGTGGGCACACAGGTAATGAGTAGGTCATAAAGTGCCTCTGCATTTGCCTACTCCATTTCGTGTCCATCTTCTTCTTCATGACTGTGGCTGCAAATTTAGACTCCTGGTTCCATACTTTTTATGAACTTGACATGGTGGCTGCCAAGCTACTCAAAGCAAACGCTTCATCGACCCTAATCTCTTGCAGTGATTGGCTAAGCTTGCTCTCACACTCAAATAAGGTGTGCTGTGTCCATTATACCGCTCTTGATCGAAATGCGAACATAAGGCCCGCTTCACTTTCCTTAACTTTTCAAGAAAGTACTTTTTGAAGCAGCCATGACCGCTCAATACTTGCATCAGATTAAAGTTTAGCTGACCATGAACTTGATTCATCCAGGTCACATATTAATGCACGAATTGTCCCTTTTTCCAGCACACTCTGCGTAGTTCTCGCTTTCCATTCCTCAAGCAAGGAGGGCCTGGCTCCCTTTGATCGGTCGTTGTCCTCCTCTTTGCTTTGAACACCACCGCTCTCTCTCTCTCTAGCAAGGAGCTTGATTGTTGGTGAGCCTCTGTCAAGACGTGCGATGCGCACTAATATAACGCAGCGCAACTTTGTTGGATCTTTTCCGTCCGTCTTCTTCTGTAGGCTCCTACCAGAGCATCATATAGGAGGAGCTAGAATGCGGTGCTCATCATGATCCTTCCGCTTGCTTCGCTCGGTCCTCCTAGGTTTGACATTAGGCATCATAGGTAGGTCACTGTGACCTTAGCCGCCGTTTTCGCTGCCATCAGGAATAGCCTAGGCAGATTAGGTTTTGAAATGGAAATGAATGCCGGCAAAGGTTTTTTTCGTGGATGATGTTTAAAATGGTCTCCTGAAAAACATACTAAAGTCCACAGCGATCAGAGAGCGGGCCCTCCCCCAAAGGGGATCAAAGTACCACAAAAATTAGTTTTCTGAGAATAAATCGAAAACTAAGCATCAGAGAAAAAAAAGTTTCAAACAAAAGTTGTTCCTCATCAAATTTCCTATAAATTTCACTGTATGTATGTCAACTGGCCCAAAAACACGAGCTGGAAAGTTGGTTTGAAAGTTGAGCGATTTTCTGAAATTTTTCATTTCAGTGTTAGTGTAGTCAAATTAGACAGGTTTCGGGGAAAAAAAAGAACATTACGACATAGTAAAGGTCTGATTGCTGGAAATAGTCAAGAATGAAGTCCAAAACAACATACTAACTTCTCCGCGTTTTTCCCCAGGAGCATCTTTTTTATGGGGGTTGAAATCCCCTCAAAATCAGTTTTTTGTAAATATCCCGCTTAATACGCAATTTAGAGAAAAAAGTCATCAGTCAAAAATTATTCCTCGTGAAATCCAGCAAACTTGCTGAATTTCTTATTGTTCCAGGCGGTATAGGGAATGATACCAAGAAGCTTGTTATTTCTTGTTTCTTCGTTTTGATAATTGCAAGACTCGTATAGTCAATCTCTCACCGCAAAACAAGCTTCTCGGGAGATCGCCTGAAATGGCGGAGCAAGTTTGCCTGACCCAATCGACTATCAACGTGAAACCCTCATGCGACTACGCCAACTTTGACAAGGAGCGCGTTATTCTCGGATTTGTATTACGGCGGTTCTTCTTGAATTTGTGGGAGCACACAACAATAACAAGCTTCGTGGTGACATTCCTTGCATGGCTTGAAACAATTCCACACGTTAGCCCACTTCAATTGTACGCGGGTCCAAGTCAAAATCTCACCACGAGTCCCCAACAGAAGACCACATCCATTCTCACCATCGCTTGAAACAACCAGAATGGAAAACTTGAGAGCATAATACTGCAAAAACGTAGCACACGAAATTCAGCCTGTTTTCAGTCCGAAAATGGAGCACGACTTGCTGGCCTGGCCTGGCATACAGCCCCCTCATAAGGTTGGAGGGGGTGGAGGGGGATGAAGGCCAGCACGAACGGAAAACTCTACGGCACAACCCAGTACAAACGAATACACCCACTCCAACTAGAAAAATCGAAATGGGGGAAGGGCTCGCATGTTTATAGCCCGCCCCCTCAGCTTTTTACATATCATACATGCATGAGAAACGGTTTTTAAAATGTTTGTCCATGTATGGAAAACTTTATTTTCATGTATGATAGGCAGTTGATTATACTTTTCTCAAAATAATATCGTGCAGCAAATTCCCTGTGACAATTAATTAAAACTAATAAGATTAGAATACGTTTCATCGTATGTACTAGCGAAATATTAACATTACCTTCGCACGTAACCACCGCGCAACGACGTCATCTCTCGGCAAGGAGCGCGTTATTCACGGATTTGCATGGCGGAGGCCTAACCTTCATGAATTTTTGAGCTTACTATCCCGTGTAGGTTAAAAATGAAATACGTAGTCCGATAGGAAATTTCACGAGGAATAATTTTTGACTGATGACTTTTTTCTCTAAAATGCGTATTAAGCGGATATTTACAAAAAACTGATTTTGAGGGGGTTTCAACCCCATAAAAAAGATGCTCCTGGGGAAAAATGCGGAGAAGTTAGTATGTTGTTTTGGACTTCTTCTTGACCATTTCCAGAAATCAGACCTTTACTATGTCGTAATATTCTTTTTTTTTTTCAAAACCTGTCTAATTTGACTACACTAACACTAAAATCAAAAATTTTAGATAATCGGTCAACGTATAAACAATTACGCGTGTGAGGTGATAGATAATCCGAGGAGGAAGGTCAGGGACCAGGGGTTAATCCTTACTAAAGCCGACAAGGGTAACGCGATCGTAGTCCTGGAGAAATCCCCCTACGTTTCCAAGGTTCAAGAAGTTCTCACTCAATGTGGAGCTATTGAAAATAGCTCTTTTAACTTTCCTAACTACGTCAAAGAGGTTAGGAAGGTTGTGAACGGGAGTGAGTTTATCATAAAAAGTTCTTCGCTCAAAAAAGCCCTGCTCGTACCTAACCCTGTTCCTCCCCTCCTCTATGGGTTGCCAAAAGTTCACAAGATGAATACTCCTATGCGGCCTGTCGTCTCCTACGTCTCCTCCCCTGCCTATTTTCTGGCCAAGTTCTTGGATCGTTGGTTCAAGTCTCGAATCGAGTACGAGTCCCCCTACTCCGTTAAAGATTCGGTTTTTCTGGCCGAGAGGCTCAAAAATGTTACCTTGCCTCCGGGTACTAGCCTCTGCTCATTTGATGTTGCCGGCCTCTTTCCCAACATACCAAAGGCCCATACTATGCAGTATATGGGTGACCTACTTGTAAAGTTCAACATTCCTCATAACGAGATACAGGAATATTTTGGCCTCCTTAATGCGTGCTGGTCCCCTAACTTCTGTAAGTTCAATGGGAAATTTTACGAGTTTCCTGAGGAGGTAGGAATCCCCATCGGCTCTCCTTTGGGCTCTCTCGTTTCGGAGATATTTATGTCCAGATTTGAGGTTGACTTGTTTTCCTCTGGCCAAGTGCTACTGAGTCACATCCATTACTGGCACCGATATGTGGACGATATATTATGTGCGTGGACCGGTCCTCAAGAGCTTCTTGGTGAGTTTCTTCAGTATCTGAATAAAATGTATCCCTCCATAAAATTCACTATAGAAATTGGAGGTTCTTCCATAAACTTTCTGGATCTCACTATCTCCGATAGAGATGGGGACCATGAATTTGCGATATTCAGGAAGGATACTTCGACCGATACAGTTGTCCACGGATCGTCCTTCTGTCCATTTTCTCATAAGATCGCTGCCTTCAATAGTTATATTCATCGACTAACTAGCATTCCGCTAAGTCAACCAGCTTTCCAAAAGGAGCTGGCGGCCATTAAGCACTTGGCCGCTGTGAATGAGGTCAACTTGGAGATTGACCGTATGGTCCGTAAAAAACTTACGAGGAAGGGCCTTGATTCTACCACTTCCCTCCCCCGCGATCTGGGTGGTAATAATAATAAGAGATTACGTTGGATCAAGCTCCCGTTTTTGGGTGAGTTTTCATCCAAGCTGACTCGTGTCCTCCGCCGCTTTGGCTTCAGGCCTGCTTTTTATAACCTCACTACTGTGAAGGGTTTGTTTGTTAGGCTAAAGGACCCCATCCCGCGGGGGGAGAGGAGCGGGGTGTACAAATTGAAGTGCAGGGATTGTAACGGCTTATACATAGGCGAGACGGGTCGCCAGCTTGGAATTCGAGTAGAGGAGCACCTTAAGGCCTGGAAGAAAGGTAATTTGGGTGATTCGGCCTTTGCGGACCACTTATCTCCAGTGGTCATAGTTTCAAGGAAGGTTCGGCTACCCTTCTCCACAAGGAGAATTCTTACTTCAAGCGCGTTGCGTTGGAAAATATCGAAATAGTGCGTCATCTGAACAGTGACGGTATTACCTTACTCAACAGGTATTTTCCCGACGAAGGTTTAATTGAATTGGTCTACGAGTTTGAGTCACCTCGCGAGGGCTCGCTCGTTCAATCCTGATCTCGTTGGTATTCTGTTTTATGAGTCGTATCTGGGTCAGTGGCGTTCTAACTTTGCCCGATGATGGTTTGTTAACCGAAAGATCTCGCATCTTCTCCTTTATATCTGCGGTCTTTGTAATTGGTTTTTTCGTTTACTCTACTCTTTGAGTATTCTGTCATCGTTCTTTTTTTTCCCGAAACCTGTCTAATTTGACTACACTAACACTAAAATTAAAAATTTCAGAAAATCGCTCAACTTTTAAACCAACTTTTCAGCTCGAGTTTTTGGGCTAAGTTGACATACATAATAGTGAAATTTATAGGAAATTTGATGAGGAACAACTTTTGTTTGAAACTTTTTTTCTCTGATGCTTAGTTTTCGATTTATTCTCAGAAAACTAATTTTTGTGGTACTTTGACCCCCTTTGGGGGAGGGTCCGCTCTCTGATCGCTGTCGACTTTTAGTATGTTTATCAGGAGACCATTTTAAACATAATCCACGAAAAAAACCTTTGCCGGCATTTATGTCCATTTATTCTTATTTTTGAGCCTAATCTTCCTGGGTTAGAAGTGGCCTGAAGTTTAGCTTCGAGTGAAACTAGATGCCCAGATATTTCGTCATCTTTTTGATCACGATTTCCGTACCTTGCGAGCAAAAGATGTGTGGAACTATTGACGGATAATGAATAATATAGTCTCTGTCTTTCTAGTCAGACCGACTTGATCCACAAGTCATTCTCTCTAATATATTGACAGAGAAATACCGTACAGACATGCACAAATTTTTCTTACACGACCGGTTTAACCTGATGGTGAACCAGTTGATATACGGTTCGAAACCGGTCGTATAATAAAAATTTGTGCATGTCTGTACCGTATTTTTCTTTCCATATACTCGTAATGGCGTGCAACGTTGAACACACAATTTCAATTATCATTCTCTCTAGGCCTGGTTTACCCGGCTCTCATCCTCTACAGTCGTTTCTGCAGTGCATAGCACCTGTGTACCATCCACATAGCAGATACGCTTAACGCTTAGTGACAGCTTCACCTTAAAAATCCTGTGAAACGCAACGCACCACAAAAGCGGCTCAAGACTGACTCCTGCGACATCCCACGAGTAACTCCAGCGCTAGTGATAATCTTGTACACGAATGCAAGCACGTCTGTATCCATGAGGGTTTCCAATATCCTTACGCAAGAAGTTGAACGCGTTTCTTATATCAAGGCTGACGGCTGTAAGGCAAAGGATACTCCACGAGTGTATTCCTAGGCACTGGCGGAACTAGAAATATTTCTCAGGAGACGGGGTGAATGATGACATATCGACTTAAATAAAGAAAGCCAATCATTAAAAGGCGAGATAATAAAAGAAATTTAGAGGAGATATAATCCTCATTTGGGCTCCTCTTAAGTATGTCATTGCAGTCATAGAATTCATAGAAAGAAGTTTTGTTAGAGAGATTTTCGGCAAATAATGCAAAACTTGTCGAAAGAAAATCGCTACTCGTTTGACCAAGAATTCAAATTTTCTTTTGTTATAACGATAATAATGATGATAATAATTATAATAATGTTTTTCATTGTTACTTTTATTGCGGTCAAGTCTTCAAACTGCTCAAAACATCGACGAAATCATTTCTCTTTTCTTTTCTTCGCGACTTCTTTTGTGGTTGAACGGCTTTACGATGTGGTTTTCTACTTGAAGTCCTCTTTAGTTCGCTCTTCAAATTATCATTGATGCTTCCGCATACGAAACCGCATCATCTGCTACCGTGCACGCTTTCACAGAAGTAACCGATAGACTGTTATTAGGATTCGAGCAAAGTGTGGCCGAGAGTGTGCTTTAATGTTTGCTGATGGCTGCGCTAGTTTAAATACGCCCAAAATTTTGCGGTTCCTTCAATGGATGGACGAGTGCCCGCAAGCCTTTTCATAATTAACAATTATCGACAATGTTTTTATAAAATCATTTCCGAAAGCGAGGAAGAAAAGATACGAAAGAGTAACATCTCCTTACACCTTATTAATTTCATTATGAATTGTAATGTAAAACCATCGCGCGTCTTATTCACACTACTTGAGGCGCTTTTGCCGTTCAAATCACTGTTCGGTACTTTCAACAATCCGCCTTCCAAGACCACCCATTTTAAATGACCGTTTATTTCCAGTTTCGAAGCAGTTTAAATTAAGTATTGGTATAAGTTATATACCCTTTCTTTCTTTCCTTCCTTTTGATTTATTTTTTCGTTCATTTTCGTCCTCCTTTTTTTCTTATATTATATTTTCTTCATCTTTCTTTTTATTCACATTGTCCGTCTAAACTTATATTAGCGCTACCAGATGGAAGCGAGCTGTGCCCTATAATTTACTAACTGGACGAGATAATTTGATTTTCGTCTTTTTTCTTTACGAATTTTTATTGATGACGCGAATATCTTCACATCCGAAATATCAAATCGATAAATTTGTGAATACTTCATTACGGGGGATGATGCGATATAAAATCGGAGCTCTTTTCGAGAGCATTTAAGGCGTTCTCATCGTGACCAAAGTTCGACCTTTTTTCACACATATATTGATGAAGTAGAGAAATTTTACTCTACAACGAACCTCTTGTATCTTTTTTCCAAAACTTGATAATACCCCAAAATAGAACCTGCAGAAGTAGCGTGTTGAATTGAAAATAACAAACCTGATCTGTAAACATTTTCCACGCAGAACTCGTTCACGAAATAAAGATAACGAACCTACTAGGTAAAAAATTCGTATCATCGACAGACCTTTCAATTTGCTCTCCTTCTAGATAGTATTTATCATATCCTACACAAAGAACGCTGTCAATAGACTTACCTATACATGGAGATGACATACAAACAGAATTAATAACAAGTAGGTATTTCGACTCTTCTTCCTTCAAAATCTTTGTCAAAATTGCATCGATATATTGTAGAACTCGACGTCGATATCAGTTCGATTTATTTGCAACATCGATTTTGAGTCGACTTCTCCAAATTTTTCCATCGACTTGAAGTCAATTTCAAGTTGATTTGTAGTATCTCGAGTTGGGTACGTCAGATCGACTATAAATCGATGTCAATCATGGGTCGACCTCTCCAAATTTTTTATCGACCAAAAATCGACTGCTCTATTCCGTCAATTTCAAGTCTGTCTGTAGTTCTCTGATGGCTGGTCGATTCTGAATCGACCTTCAGTCGACGTCGATTTGAATTCTACGCACAGTCACCGCCCCTGATGCGTTGCGTCTGTTTGATGACTTCTCTTTTCGCAGACAAAATGTGTCATCGCAATTATGTAACGAGCCATTAAGAATCTAAATTATGCTTGACCAGTGCTTTAAAGGTCGAATCGGCACAATGTTAACATTGATTTTTAGTCGACTCTAAAATCCAACACCAAGGTCGACTCATCTTTGACCTCGATTTGAAGCCCTATTAAATTTTGCACTTGAAATCTAGGAAATTTGGACGTCAATTGAGAGTTTTTTGTGAAAAAATGACACACGATCAACACAAGACCGACAGTCAATTTAATTTCATCGTCAACGATGAGTCGATGGTATGTCAATTTAGAGTCGACTCTGAGCCATTGTGAGTTGATTTGCGATCATCAAACCGACTCATATATCGACGTCGATCTTACATTGACTTTTGGTGGAAATAGCGAGAAACTAATTTTGATAAGGAGTAGATGACTGAGACTTCATTCAAGAATCAAAACCATTCACATCGATCTTAAGCAAACTATTCCAAATACCCAAAATACAGATGAATAACAAATTCGTATGCTTACTAGTGCTGCAGATGCTGTCTGCCCAGCCGGAAGGACAGATACATTGAAAGTGCCCTTGTGTTTCTAGGCAAGTTCCGCCATTAGCGCATGGTGTAGTTACACATGGATTCACCACTATTTCACAACGGGATCCAGAAAATCCCTCTGGACATTGACAGTAGTACTGATCTGGAGCATTATTACTGCACGTGCCTCCATTCAAACAAGGTTCATGAGTGCCACAATAATTTAAATCTGAAAAAAAAAAAATGAAAAATATCTTTATGATAAGTCGATCTCGATCCTCCACACTAGAGCTTAAAATCTAGAAATTTACATAAATTTTTTCTGACCTTTTTTGCATCATTTCAAGGAGTCTCCTAATTTAGATTTCTAAAAAAAAAAAATGATCCAGAATATTTTTCCGACAAGAGTAAAAAACTCCTCTTTTCTCCTTGATTAATCAAGATCTTTCACTTTTTTCAGTTTTCTGAAAAATAGTGGCAAACATGACGTGTTCCAAGGAGGGGAAAATTTAGATAAATTTCTGATAACCAAAGCCCCAGAAAAATTACTCAGAGCATATTTCTGTGAGAGTAAGTGGAGAAGCGGACGAGAGGAAGAAAATTGCTTAGGAAGACGATTTACAAAACTTTTTTACACAAAGAGGAATGGTACAAGGTTTACAGTTCAAGATTGTTGAAGATGAAATTCCGATGAAAGGAAGTAGAAGATAGTTTCAGATGGTCTAGAGCATCCATGACACATCGATATTGTGAATGATTTAAGCCACTTTTTGATTTTGAACCAGGCATCGACCAAGTAACCACCTCTTCTATCAAAAACAATTTACTTTCTGTGCCGAAAGTAAGGAAAATTGGAGGTGAGGAATTTTTGCGAGATACAGGATATCGGTAACAAAATAAACAAAGGAATTCCCACTTTTTTTTTTTTTTTTTTTTTTTTTAGCGCAGAACCCTCTCTTACGGTGCATCTCGGAACATGAGAATGACCTTTACTCAAGGAGAGACTTTAAAATTTGAAAAAATCAGGGTAAGAGAGAAAGAGAGACGCGATTTAGCGCATTATTTCTAATAGTTTCTATTTTTTGGGTAAATTAATCAGGAAAGTGACAAAAAAGTAACAAAAACAACGGCGATACTCGTATTCCCGTTATGATAAAACAAGTAACTGTAACCAATTGTAAAGGCCACCAGTAGCACATAGAACAGTTGGAAGAGCCACCAGTAGCCAATCGGCGACTGGTGGCGCTACAAGATTCGTTTGGTTTCCGATCTTAACTTACATCCAGAAGTTTTGAGGGCCAGTTTCACCAACGACACTAAAAGTCAGGTGACAGGTTAAGGAAATTCAAACGCCCGATTTTGGCAATTTAGCACTTCGATAAAACTGTCCCTGAAAACCTCTAGTAGTTTTTTTTTTTCGCTTTTCTCTTCAGAAAGAGGAAGCTCTCGCGATAATTTAGCTTTGTGGCCCACAAAAGCTAAGTCTTGCCTTTTCGAGGCCGCTGTTGTCAAAGCGTAGGGAGAAAATTAGGCAACAAGGAGCTAAGTTGCAATTATTTGCAAGCTAGATTTTGATTTTACTCTAGACTCAGGAGAAGGTAGGGAAGGCAACGATCAAAAAGATTTCTCGTCCAATGCGTTGCAAACTAGGTTCATAATATTAACAACTCCCTCCGAAAATTTGGTCATGTATTCAAGGAGAAATGAAACTGCGGTGAACCATAAAATGGTACCCGTTTATTTGGGAAAATAAGTTCATGGAATTCGGCACTCAGGGGCGGGTCCACGGAGGGAGCGAAATCCCCCCTAAAACCCCCAAAAAACAACGAAAAATGTGTAGTATCGAAGAAAATGTAAAAAAAAAAACAAAAGGTCCTTTGGACTTTTTTTAGATTATTTCCCCTCCCAAAGTGATCGTCTAATCCGCACCTGGGTGCTGATGCAATCCTGACACGTTCGGAGATATATTTGCAAAATCGGATGCGGTTCCTCAGATTATTTTCTCATTACAGGCAAAGAAAAAACTCACAGACCACTCCGTCAACTGCTCGGGATTACCTTAATTAACTGTGTTAATCGAGGCAAACAGGAAACCTGTTTTATGGGGGTTCCTTTGTTTATAATTCATCTACATAGAAATATTTCCAAGTCCCCCTCCTATCAGCTCGAAGGTAGAAATTTTCCCAAGTCTCCCTCATCTAGCTCAGAAGTGGAAATTTTTTAGCGGGGAACCCACTATCCCTTTTGACGGGGTGTACTTCCAGGAAATTTTCGTCCGCGAGCGAGGTTGATGACGTCACGGAGAGAAGAGGGGGACTTAGAAAACGATGACTTGTTAACGAAGTTAAACAAGGAACGCAGGGAACCTGCTTTTTTAAGTCATATGACATTTGGTATTGAGAATTCGAGGATGCCTAGACCTAGATAAAGCTAGTATAAAGAAGGCCTAGACCTACTATAAGCCTAGTTTGAGAGTCTAAATTTCTCTCGAATCTCAAGCTATATATGATAGGAGGGGGATTTGGAAAAATTTAGACTCTCGAGCTATATATTATAGAAAAGAGACTTGGAAAAAGTCCCTCTCCTATCATATATGGCTCAAGAGTCAAAATTTTTCCAAGTCCCTCTCCGAAATTTTTCCAAGTCCCCCTCCTATCATATATGGCTCGAGAGTCGAATTTTTTTTCAAGTCCCCCTCCTATCATATATAGCTCGAGGGTCGACATTTTTGTAAGTCCCCCTCCTATCATATATAGCTCGAGAGTTGAAATTTTCCCAAGTTTTTTGCCGGACGGCGGACGGCGCACGGCAAATTTCTGAAAGAGCCCCCCCTAGAACAGGTTCCCTGTTAAAAATTTCGACCCTCCAGCTATATATGATAAGAAGGGGACTTGGAAAAATTCCTACCTCCGAGCTATATAATATGATAGGAGGGAGACTTGGAAAAACGACGGCTTCCTTAAAACTGCAGCGCGTTCAAGTTGTCACGTCATGATTTTCAAGACTTGGAAAAACTTAGGGGACTCGTTGCAGTCCTGCAATGGCATCTAATTTTTAGTCTCCCTCCTATCAGCTTAAAGGTAGAAATTGTAACAGGGAACCTGTTTTATGGGGGGCTTTTCCAGAAATTTGGCGTGCGCCGTGCGCCGTCCAGCAAAAGACTTGGAATAATTTCGACTCTCGAGCCATCATATACAGGGTGGGGCAGGAAGATGTTACCAGTTGCATGGGAGTTTGCGCTAAATCTGTCATAGCGCGAAAATGCAGAACGTTGGACGTATACTTTAAATGTAAGAATTTTCTATCTCAATTATTTTATCTTTAATTTGAGCCACATCCGAAGTTTCTACAACTTTTCTGAGCCGAGTTATGGACCAAAATGTGCCGTAATTTCACAGCAGGGGTTCCCCAAGTTGTGAATTATCGAAAGACAATTTTCCTATTGAAAAAATCGCGTAATCTCCAAAGTGGTCCCCGATTCTAGAGTAAAATTTAGCGCTGAATCTAAATAAGATTGTTAAAAAATTCTGCAAAGCACCAAAATAGGTTTATGGGCCCAAAAAGGGTCAAAATTTCCCCAAAATTATAAAATCGCCTAATCTTCGATGTTTTTCTCGATTCTGAAATAAAATTTAGCGCTGAATGTGAATAAGATTGTTAAAAAATTCTGCGAAGCACCGAAACGGGTTTATGGGCCCAAAGAGGATCAAAATTTCCACAAAACAAAAAAAATTGCCTAATCTTTAAAGTTTTTTCTGATTCTAGGGTAAAATTGTGCGCTTAGTTGTAAAAAAAAAAAACTGTTGAATAATTTTTCGAAGCACCAAAATGTTTGCAAGTGCCCAAAAACGATTACAATTTTACCAACTTGGAAAATCACCTAGTCTTTTCAATTTCATTTGGTTCTCATAGAAATCGAGCTTCGCGAGAACAAAAGATTGGTCGCGGATGGGAAAAAGTGCGAAAACTCTCGTTGTTTCAGGCAAAGTAAGGTATGATACCGCAAAGTTGGTCTTCTTTTGCGTGCCCACGATGAATGTCCCACCTATGTTTGAAGCAGTGCAAAAACTCCTAGATTCAGCCAATGGGAGGTATGATACCGCGACTTTGGTCTTGCTCGTGCAACTACAGTTCAGTATTTGATTGAGGCAAACGAATGCCCGGAGTTGCTCGGGGCTTCACCCGCTGAAGCGAATGATGTCCTTAAGATTGTCCGGTGAGAGATCGGGTAGGACCCCCTGTTCAATAAAGGCGGATAAATTCAAAAAATTTCCCGTGGAGACCCGCGAAGTAGGGAAGGGTACTAGGAAGATTGTTGTCTGCCATGAGCTCGCGGTGAGAGACCAGTTGGAGCCTTGTGTTTGATCTAATTGGGTGAGTACGTGAAAATTCTCGTTGTTTCAGGCAATAGTGAAAAACATACCGCGAAGATCGCGTTCCAGTGTGACCTCGCCAGGAGAGAACAGTAACAGCTCCGTTTTATCTAGGCGCAGGTGAATTAATTTCCACAGCCAGTGCTGGGGAGGATATCCCGAGACCGTTGTTCGTTAAGCTTGCCGTGAGAGAACGATCAAGGCCCTACGTTCGATAAGGCACCGGATCCGAGAAAATTCTCTTACTTTCGCGAGAGGAAGGAACGATACTGTGAAGCTCGTCTTTCGTCATGAGCTCGCGGTTAGAGAACGATGGAGGCCTCGTGGTTGATAGAGACAGACGGATGCGAGAAAATTCTCGTAGATTCCCGCGAAGGAAGGAACGATACTGTGAAGTTGGTCTTTCGTCATGAGCTCGCGGTGAGCTGTAGCTGATCGCTCATCACGAGCAAGACCGAATTCGCGGTACCCTCCCGTTGCCCGAATCAAGGAGTTTTTGCAGTTTGGCCCGCTTCGCTCATTGGTAGGGCGTCAGTTGATCTCTCATTGCTAGCACGCAACAGAAGACCTACTTTGCGTTCTTTGCCGAAAACAACGTGAGTTTTTGCATTTTTTCCCGCTTTGATCATATGAAGAGCCCTAGTCGATCTCTCACCGCGAACCTTCAACAGAAGACGAAGTTGTCGTCTCCTGCCAATCCCCAAATGAGGAGAATTTCCGAAATTTCCTCTTTCGGATCTGTCACCCGACGCCAGTCGATCTCTCACTCCGGCCGAACTTGTCGATATTCCTTCCATCCCCTGAATCAACAATTTTACTGCAGAATGAGAATTTTTGATTTTTCATTTTGGAGATCATGTAGGGCCATATTTCAGTATTTTTTTTGGACTCGGCGCAAAAATTTTCTCCATAATTGAAAACAACATTTGAAGATTACGCAATTATTTATCTCGGAGAAATTTTGATTCTCTTCGAGCCCATCAACCCATTTTGGAGCTAGGAAGTATTATTTCAGTATTTTTTTTGGACTCAGTGCGGAATTCCACTTGAAAATCGAATTAAAATTTGTAAGTTTGAACGATTTTCCAATTTGGGAAAATTTTGGCCCTTTTTGGGCCCATTAAGCCCTCTTTGGTGCTTCGAAGAACTCTGTGAGCATTTTTTCGAACTCAGCGCAAAATTCCACTTGAAAATCGAATTAAAATTTGAAAGTTTGAACGATTTTCCAAGTTGGGAAAATTTTGGCCCTTTTTGGGCCCATTAACCCCTCTTTGGTGTTTCGAAAAACTCTGTGAGCATTTTTTCGAACTCAGCGCAAAATTTCACTTGAAAATTGAATTAAAGTGTGAAAGTATGAACAGTTTTCCAATTTGGCGAAATTTTGACCCTTTTTGGGCCCATTCACCCGTTTCGGTGCTTCGAAGAATTTTTTTTTAATTTTTTTCGGACTCAGTGCGAAATCCCACCGAAAAATCGATTTACAATTAAAAGTTTGAACGATTTTCCACCTTGGGGAGATTTTGACCCTTTTTGGGCCCATTAACCCATTTTGGTGTTTCTCAGGGTTTTGTTACTATTTTTTTCGTTTCTCCGTCCAAATTCACTTAAGAAACAATAATTTAATCATTACAATTTTTGAAATTTAGTTCAATGCTGTAAATTAATTAATTTTCAAGCCCTATTTTGGGAACCCTGACGATTTGATGAATTTTCGGCATATTTGGTCCATAACTCAGCTCAGAAAAGTCGTAGAAACTTTGGGTCCGGCTCAAATTGAAGATAAAATTAAGATACAAAATTCGTATATATAAACTATACGTCTAACGTTTTGCGTTTTCGCGCTACGACAGATTTAGCGTAAACTCCCATTTAACTGGTAACATCTTTCTGCCCCACCCTGTATAGCTGGAGATTCGAGAAAAGTTTAGACTCTCAAACCATATTATAGTAGGCTTACAATAGGTCTAGGCCTTCTTTATACTAGCTTTATTTAGGTCTAGGCTTCCTTGAATTTTTAATACAAAATCCCATTTGACTCATAAAACAGGTTCCCTGCGTTCCTCGTTTAACTTCGTTAAGGAAGCTGTTGCGTTTTGGATTCAACACAGAGTCTATGTTGCGTTATATTTCAACACAGAGAGTTTTAAGGATCTTCTCGAGGATTCAAAGAGGAGACAAGCCTTTTCAATAAAAGAAAGAATATTTACTTGGATTCATGATGAATATAATAAGACGAAAGAAAGAAATATAACAAAGAGTACGAATCAGAAAAGAATTTGTCGCGAATGATGACGCGGAGTTCGGCGACGGATTGACTGTTTGGCAATAACGACTGAAATACGAGAAGTACAAACTGGTCTGAGAGATTATACTGCTTAAGCTGCTCGGACTGCATGAACTGCACGAACTGATGATTGGTGAGCTTGGTCCTCCTTATATAGGGCTTAGATACATCATTAATTGAACAACAAAGTCATAAAAATAATCGTTACATGAGTTTTCGAGAATTTAGGAGAAGTCAGACAGAAAAATGGTTTCGAGGAATTGATGAGAGAGTTGTACAAGAACGGAAGAATAGATTATCAGGAGGGGAGATAAGAGTAGACGAATATACAATGTATGTTCGTCTGTAAATTGGTTTCACGTGTTTGAGAAAGGAAAAAGTACAGAAAATATCATTTCGAGAAATTCTCGTAGAGGATGTGGGGACAGATAACCATTTGGTTTCTGAAAAAGAATTGATTAGGGACGCGTGTAAGTTAACTGAAGTTAACAAAAAGATAGACGCGTGCGTCAGAGGAAAGATGAACGGAAACGTGAAGAGATAAACGAATTGACGTAAGAGAAAAGAACAGAAGTTCGATTCGGAAAAAAATAGGTATTTTCGTGAGACAAAGGAAAATTGAGGAAAGTTGAGGAGAGAGAAAGAGAGAGAGAGGAACGAGTGCATAGCTCGAATGCAACACCTTCCCACGAAGATTGGATCACGTGAGTGAGACAAGAAAGGAATAGGAAGAAGAGGTAGGAGGAAATAGTAGTTACATCTTAAAAATAACAAAACATAAGGAAAGAAAACAAAGAAAAGCTTAAAACAGAAATGAAATAGAAAAAATAAAAATAGAACCCAAGTAGTAAGTAAGTAAGCAAGATAGAAAGAAAGAAAAACTTAATTAAATAGAAGAAAACGGAAAACTTAAGAAAATAAAGCCCAAAAGAAAAATAAGAACCCAAGTGTATAAGAAGGAAAAGAAACTTAAAAGATAATAGCAAACAAAGAAAAACAAAACTTATGCCGCTGGGGCTAATGGTTCGAAAAAATCGTCATCATTATCGTTATCATTATCATTATCGTCATTAATATGTACATGTTCTAACGCTAACATAAGATCATGTTCGACGTTAGGGTCTGCGTCATTTGTCCGACAGAAATGTCGTAACCATCCCGCAAACATCTGCGTCTCCAACATAGAACAGTGAAAAGGTGGCGACCTGGATCTATGACGTTGGCATATCGTAGAACTGGGCTGTCCCATTACATAAGTTGTCCAAATGCCTAAGGAATTTCTGAGATCCTCCCATTGAGGATCGGTGATCAAAACATCAAATTTAGGGCACGATATGCCTGCATTCCCGATATCTACTGTATCGAAAAATCCTAGAGCATTCAGGTAGTCTTTCTCAAGGTGACCTCCTTTGTAAGCAATAAAAGAATTGGTAGCTCTAGCTTGACTAATATAATCTTGTAACACAATAGGGAATTCCGTTGCGGGCAAGTCAAGTGGGTGGTCTGTGAATGATAACCCATGGACTCGGTGGGTGACGTAATTGATCGTCCGTCTGATTGTTGGTGGTAGATTCCTGACTTGCTCACGCAATGGGTTTACCTCGAAATATATACAATCTGCGTGATTGTGGAGTAGATCCGCTACTCCTAATTCCTTTACTCGATATTCTGGTCCAAATTGAAACCCGTCGATGTCGATGACAAATCGGATTTTTTTGTACTAATGTGACTGTGGAAAGAAAATACATCTAAAATGGTGCCTTGAAGGAAAAACGAGATGAAGCTTGTCGTATGAAATTGGAAGGAAACACAGAACGTTTTTCTTTTTTAGGCGCAAGGATAGGTGAGGCGACATCAGGAGAGGAAACAGCGTGACGCAATTTAATTTTCTCGCGAGCCTGTGCGCGTGCGATTGACAGTGAAGGTGATTCAGGAAGTGACAATTCTTCTTCTTCACTATGAGAAGGCATAGGAGTACGGCGAACGATAGGAACATGTGAGGATTGAGTGAGGTCGGAAAGTTGGATGCTGACATGAGGCTCAGTATGAACATCTTGACGCGAACCGCGATACCATAAAACAAACCGATATACAGCGAATGATAACAGGATAAAAAATACGATGACTTGAGCGGATCCAAGCGTGGCAAAAATCCAATTTTTACTATTTGCCAATTTGATAGTTCGGATGTGTTCTCGATCTTGGTCCCATTTTTGTTCTAAAGACTCCAAAGTTTTCGTATCGAAATCCAATAATTGGTATGTAAAGTTGGAGACTTCAAAATGTACTGGAATGAAAGAATCAAATTTACCAGTAACATGAAATGAAGTCATATTGTATCGAACACGTCCTTCAAATACATGCGTTGAAGTTATGACTTTCGATTGGTATGGAATATTTAATAGACCCGAAAGTGGTAATGTTGTGGTTAACGACGTTCCATCTGATGATTCGATCTCTGCCGTTTGAGTTTGTGAGAGTGCGAACAACCATTGATTATCGGAGATTTGACGCCAAACTTCATAAGATGCTGGAAGGGTTATCGCCGTGCATGCCGTAGTATTAATCTGCCAAAAGACTTGAAATTCACAATGCTTTTGATCAGTGTAGAATTTATGGAATGAGCAAAGGTAACGATTATTCCATAGAAGTGTGCACGAGGATTGGGAATCAAAGGTAAGATGCATAGAATGGGATGGACGAGTACGAGTTCGGTCAATGAGGAAGAAGGAATCAATATTTTTAAGGAAGGTGGAAAAAGAGTTATGCAGGATAGGTACAGGATACATTTTATAAATATCGTATTGATTATTATCAAAAATAGGAATAGTGAGGATATAAATAATGGTATGAAAACGAATTTCTGTCGTTAAATGACATAGAGATATAAAAGTAGCAAAATGATCATCTGTCATCCAGAGAGGAAATCTGCGATTAGCTGGTAATTTTATATTCGAGAGAATATTGTAAATGGTACTAGGTTGGATTAATGCAGCGTTAACTTTTATAGGCGCAAAAAGCATTGTATCTTGTATAATCACAAGAGAACTTCGTATCAACTCGTACTGGATTAAAAACTGTTGAAAAAGATGCGTTACTGACATCTCATCTTTTAGTTTATGTAAACCGATGACTTCTTTCTGAAAATTATTTTGTAACTCTTTGAATTGAGTAGTTTTTAACTTTACTTCAGTGAGCGTATCCTTTATAAGTTGAACATTATTTAAAGCCATATCTGACCAAGCAGCTGAGTTTTTCTCTAAGTTGGATATCTGCTGGCTGAATTTGGTTTCATCAGTGTCGTCCATGGTGCCAAATAACCATTTTTGAACTCTTCCAATGGCGTTGATTAATCCTCTTTTTTGGCGATGATTCCGCGGGAGAGGAGGTGGTATAATACTGTCGTATAGAGTCTGTAATGATTGAGTAAGATTGAACATTTTAAGAAAAGTATCATCTAATAACCGACTGTCCTCTAAAGCGTTGGATACGTTGTTAAGAAGAATCCCATTGACATAAGCTGGTGTTGGTTTTTTATATCCGGTGTGTAGACTGTTCTTTAATGCAGTGATTTGCTCTTGTAATCCAGTAAGATTATAGGTATCAAAAAGTACCCAATCGTCTACTTCATTGTAAGCTTTACCAACATGCTGAAAGAAAATTCCACTTGTTGGTGGTATTGGATTAATAATGTTGGATGATACTGTACGTAATATAGAATTGATTAAGAGGAAGCAAAATAAGGTTGTAATAATTTTCCATGGTAAGTACGATGTTGACCATTGATGTCGAGAGTGACGTTTGGAAAATTTGTTGCGACGATTCTGTAAGGACCTTTGTTTTGAGGATGCAATTTCTTGGCGCTCTTGGCAGTTTGATCTCGGAGTAGAGCGGATCCCCCGAGAAAGAAGCGAAAATCCTGGTTATGGGTACGGTCATAGTTTTCTTTGGATTTATGTTTTTTCTGGATAGTAGTTTCTCTGGCTTTCCTATGAATCATGTCAAATTTTTCTAACATGTCATTCATAATATCATCATAAGTTCTAGCCTTAGATTCCAATAGAACTTTTCTTCCAAACATGAGTTCAAATGGAGCATATCCTGTGGAAGTATGAATAGCTTGATTAAATGAAAAAGTGGCGGTATCCAGGAAACAATCCCAGTCGTCTTTTTCAGCATTGACATAAAATTTCAGGTATTCCTTGACAGTTGAATGGCTTCTTTCTAAATGTGCATTGCTAGTAGGGCAATAAGGACTGCAAAAAACGTGCGAAATTTGGAAAGTTTTGGTCAAATGTTCCATTAACTGACTTTTAAATTCAGACCCTTGATCTGATAACAAAATTTTTGGTATTCCAAACATTGCAAAAAATGATGTGAGGTTGTTAGCAACAACTTCTGCTGTATGAACATTTAAAGCTTTCAAATAAAGGAATTTGGTCAAATTATCTTGGATGGAAAGAATGAAACGATTTCCAGATATAGTGAGAGGTAAAGGACCAACTATATCAATCGCAATTTTGTCAAGTGGAGCACTTGCAGTGTCCGTAATGACCATAGGCAACTTTGTAGGATTTTGCCTAGATTTGACCAATTTACATTGCAAACATGAATTAATATATGAACGTATGTCATCTTTCATTCCAAACCAATAATATCCATTATTACGAATCATATCATAAAGACGTTGGTTACCTGGGTGTCCGGTTAAAATGTGTTCATGATACTTAGCCAGTATACTCGTTTTGTCATCTGGACAATTCCCAATTTGTAGCCAAGATAAAATAATTCCAGGCAATTCTCTATTGAATAATTTTTCCATCTGCGGAATTTCTGATTTACTCAATGAATTATTTTCGTCGTAGACGGAAGCTTCTTTGATTTTATGTTTCTGGAGTACGAGATTGAGCGTTTCCAAGAGAGAGATGAAAGTGTCCCATTCAAATTCTTCTGTAACAGTTTGCTTATAGAAAGTAAAGAAGAATTTTTTCTGATGTGCAAAATGATAAATAACTTCGCCCTTTTTCCCTACGATGTTAAAATCACGAGAGAGAGGACTAGTATGAATGTTAGTCTCTGTCATAAATAGTAGAATATTAGTAGTTTTAGTAATATCAACGGATGACCACGGTTTACTTGTACTCAATGTCGAACTTGAACCTGAACTTGAACAAGAGGGTTGAACGACTTCTGGTGTTTCTTTATTTTCGGCTAATAATTTTCTTTTCCGTTGTGATCGTGTGATAGCGTTGATTACGTTAATTCTTGAAAGTGCGTCGGCGACAACATTTTTGGTGCCTGAAACATGTGAAATATTAAAGTCGTATTCTTCTAAACGTAGACGCCATCGTAATAGCCGCGAGCCAGGGTCATTGGCTTTGAATAACCAGATGAGTGGTTTATGGTCAGAGAGAATTTCGAATTTTCTTCCGAAAAGATAAGGTCGGAAGTGTTTAACGCTCCAAACAATCGCTAGAGTTTCTTTCTCTATTGTACTGTAATTAGTTTCAGCGCGATTCAAGGTTCTACTTGCGTAAGAAATGGGTCTCAGGTTGTCTTCGTTATCTTTTTGCTGTAACACAGAACCAATTACATAATTAGAAGCGTTAGTGTTAAGATAAAATGGTTTTTCAAAATTAGGATGAATGAGAATTTTATCAGAGGTAAGCGCTTTAATTAGTTTCTCAAAACTTTGTTGGCATTTATCTGACCAGATAAAAAGTTCACTCTTTCGTAGTAGTAACGTGAGTGGTTTAGCTATCTCCGCATAGCCTTCAATAAATTTTCTATAATATCCTGTCAATCCAAGAAATTTTTGTATGTCTTTAACATTTTTTGGTACGGGGTAATCGTTTAACACTTTCGTTTTTTCTGGATTTGGTTTTATTCCGTCGGTGGTGACAATGTGTCCTAAATACAATATTTGTTCCATTAAAAATTCTGATTTATCTGGTTGTATTTGGAGTGAATATTCGTGTACGCGTTGGAATATCTGTCGAAGACGAAAAAAGTGTTCGGTTTTCGTTTTTGAAAATATGATTATGTCGTCTAGATAAATAAAACATATGGAATTAATAAGATCTGCGAAAATGGCACTTATTGCAGACTGAAACGTCGAAGGCGCATTCTTCAATCCGAATGGCATTCTTGTGAATTCAAAGTGACCTTGGTGTGTGGAAAATGCAGTTTTTGGTTGGTCACATTCTCTGACAGGTATTTGGTGAAATCCATTTGCTAAATCTAAGGTAGAAAAATATTTAGCATCACCTAAATTATCAAATATATCTTCAATATTGGGTATCGGAAATCTATCATCAATTGTGACATCATTGAGCTTTCTATAGTCAATAACCATTCTCCATTTTACTTGTTGACTAGCGTCCTTCTTTTTCGGGACGATCCAGATTGGTGCGTTCCAAGGGGAGATGGATTTTTTGATGATACCTCTATTCAAAAGTTCGGTAGTTTGTTTCTCAACCTCTGCTTTATGACAAAAAGGAAAACGATAATTTTTCACATAGATTGGTTTCTCATTGGTTAAATGTATTTCATGTTTGAACGTTTCTTGGAGGAGAGGTAATGGATCATCTTGAAGAAAAAAGTCTTGTGAAAATTCTTTAACGAGACTTGTTAGGATATTTTTATCTTCATCATTTAGATGATTAATTCTAAGATTAGAAATGACTTTTGAAGTTCTGTCTATTTCTTTCTTCTCATTTTGTGTAATTTCAAGAGGAAAAACATGCAAAAAGTGACTTTTTTCTTCTGCTACTGGAGGTAAAAATTCTAATGATTCACTAGAGGTACAAATTACTTGGTTGTCCTCATTTATTCTTCGGGTAGCAATCGTTTTTAGATCAGAGCAATTTTTCGTTTGGGTGATAGGTAAAATGACGTCAAGTGTAGTTAACTCAAGTTCCATCTTACCAGTCTTGATGGTAGCTTCTGTAGCTTTCAAAATATTGTAACCAAGAATTCCAGTGTCAAGATTACCAATATCGCTACGTCGAACGACATGAAATTTAAATTCGTATTTTTCTCCGTTAAGCATTACTGGTAGGAATATTTTTCCAATACAACAAATGGATGCTTCGTCAACTGCTCCTAAATATTCCGGAGTTTCGAATTGCTCAATTGCTTTCAGATTTTCGAACAAAATATCTTCAACAGGCAGGACTGACACTTCTGCACCTGTGTCTAAGAGAAAAGGAAAAATAGATTTTTTGGTATACGGACTTTCTAGATGAACAAATCCACGTTTTTCCAGCGTATTAATTGAGAAACTCTTGATGGTATGAATAGGCGAAAATCTCTTGATAGTGTGGACTACTTTTCTCACATCTTCAGATGATTTTTGGTCGTTTCCTCCATTATTTGGATTCAGTTTACATTCCCGAGCAAAATGTCCTGTCTTCTGACATATGTGACACTTTCTGGAATTAGAATTTTGATTAGGATTAAAATTTCCTTGAGGAGCTTTTGAGTTAGACTCCTTTTCTTTAAGTTTATAACACTGTGAGATAGTGTGTCCTGTTCGAAAACAGAATCGACAAGTGATAGCATTGATCCTGGGAGAGTTAGAAGAATTGTAATTATTTTTGAACCCATTTTGGTTCCTGAGACGGTCATTATAAGCCTTTTTTCGGCACTCACTTATCATATGACCTGGCACTCTGCAATACGCGCAAGCCCCTGTGGAGGAGGGGGAGGAGCTCTTAAAGTTTCCCACTCCACCTTTCTTCTTGCGACATTCCGAATTGGTATGGTTATTCAAGTTACAGATGCTGCAATATTTTTTTCCAATTTTCTGTGACTGTCTTTCTTCTTCAATAGCTTCATTAACAGCTTGATCAAAGGTTGACACTTTCATGATGCGTAAATAACGACTCATTTCTGGTAGGCTATGATTTCTGAAACGATTAAAAGCATTATTTTCGAGTAACTTTCCTGTGAAAGTTATATCTTCTTTTTCATTAACTGCTGCCTCCTTGGCTTTCCAAATAATTTTCTTGATACGATTTGCGAAATCTTGTGATTTTTCTCCGGGTTTCTGTTCAACAGTATTAAGTTGTTCACATAATTGACTGAAAGAATATTTATACTTATACTTCTTCAGAAGATAATCTTTCAATTTATCCCAAGTATTGATATCTTTTCGTCCATTTAGATCGGCACGAGCTGCATGTGTGATACGATTCATAGCGGCAATAAAAACTTTCTTTACCATTTTCTCTGGGCAATAGCTAAAAGCAGTAGTACAGTCATCAATAAAAGGTTGAAGTTCTTCTGGTTTACCTGTAAAATCATGACGAAGTAAACTTGTTATCTCTTTAGCGTTTTCATAACCTATATCTTCAACAGTAGGAGACATTTTTTCGAGTTTAGGAAGATTTTTAGTAGGAAGGTTAGGAAAAATATGAGGATTTTTGTGCAACTTATCGATGGCAGCGTCTTTGGCGGCCCTTGCTGGTTGTGTCCGTAATGGTAGTCCGGTGACTGGATCTACTGGATTGGAGTGCGAGGCTTCTGTTGGATCGGAGACTGGATTATCTTCAGTTCTGTTTGGCTCGACTTCTGATCTACGAGTAGTTTCTGGAGAACTAGGTGGCGTTCCCGACATACAACACGAGATGAAAAAACAACGATGTAAGAGAGTCGAGTGTTTTGCGAAAAATTACGAACGAATGCGACGAATTGATCGCGAGAGAAAAAAAAGAAAATAAAGACTTGCGAAACTTTACGAATTTTTTCACGAATAAAACAAATTTTTAGACGCGAACGAGGAAAGGAAAAAGGTTCAAAGAGGAAAAGGAGTAAGTGAAGGAGATGAGATTCGCAACACAATACACCCTATCCCTAAGAGTACCGACTGCGCCAGAATTCTATGTTGCGTTTTGGATTCAACACAGAGTCTATGTTGCGTTATATTTCAACACAGAGAGTTTTAAGGATCTTCTCGAGGATTCAAAGAGGAGACAAGCCTTTTCAATAAAAGAAAGAATATTTACTTGGATTCATGATGAATATAATAAGACGAAAGAAAGAAATATAACAAAGAGTACGAATCAGAAAAGAATTTGTCGCGAATGATGACGCGGAGTTCGGCGACGGATTGACTGTTTGGCAATAACGACTGAAATACGAGAAGTACAAACTGGTCTGAGAGATTATACTGCTTAAGCTGCTCGGACTGCATGAACTGCACGAACTGATGATTGGTGAGCTTGGTCCTCCTTATATAGGGCTTAGATACATCATTAATTGAACAACAAAGTCATAAAAATAATCGTTACATGAGTTTTCGAGAATTTAGGAGAAGTCAGACAGAAAAATGGTTTCGAGGAATTGATGAGAGAGTTGTACAAGAACGGAAGAATAGATTATCAGGAGGGGAGATAAGAGTAGACGAATATACAATGTATGTTCGTCTGTAAATTGGTTTCACGTGTTTGAGAAAGGAAAAAGTACAGAAAATATCATTTCGAGAAATTCTCGTAGAGGATGTGGGGACAGATAACCATTTGGTTTCTGAAAAAGAATTGATTAGGGACGCGTGTAAGTTAACTGAAGTTAACAAAAAGATAGACGCGTGCGTCAGAGGAAAGATGAACGGAAACGTGAAGAGATAAACGAATTGACGTAAGAGAAAAGAACAGAAGTTCGATTCGGAAAAAAATAGGTATTTTCGTGAGACAAAGGAAAATTGAGGAAAGTTGAGGAGAGAGAAAGAAAGAGAGAGGAACGAGTGCATAGCTCGAATGCAACAAAGCCCACGCCGTCCATCGTCATTTTTCTCCAAATTACCCTCCCATAAAACACAATTCCTAATAAAACCTAGTTCAATGCTAGACATCTGCCCCAAAACTTTTGAACTCGGATCTTTATTAGCCCCTGGAAACTGGATTCGCAGAAACTGGCCCTCTTTCTGGCTCTCAATATTGTTCAGTAAATTTTATACCACGGGGGAGTCAGTGAATAAATTTATCCCTTTAATCCACCCCTACAGCTACGCCACTATCGTTATTCACCTGATACTACCTTTTCGGTAAGTCAACTAACCATCCTCAAGAGTGTTTACGTTGAAAAAATTCATCCGCGCATAAAGCACATGCATCGTGAAAGATTTAATGTTATACCTATCTTCGTATTAAGAAAAATGTACGCCTACTCATGTTTCGTCATTCCTATCTCATTATAAACAGTAGAAAGAAAAGGGAAGATCTATGTAGGAAAATGTACGAGAAATAAAACGTGAATCATTCTATTTCTAGTTCGAGATTCACGCGTTAAACTACAATCATTTCGGAAAGGACGTATTTTTAATTACGTTTTCTATTCCGGAATAAATGCTGCGTCTGCTGGTAATGAAGAGTTTTAATCGCGCTTTGAAGATTTATTTTATTATTTTTCTTCTCTCTGTCTCTCTTTCTTTCTTTAAAAGCCCTCGTGTTGGTCGAAATATTGCATTCCAGTTTTAAATGAAACCGGTCACGGAACCTACTAATTAATCCGTCGTTTTCTCGTTAATTTAAAAACGCGGGTTATTGGGGCTACTTTTTTTTATTTTTTTATTTGCAACCATCTAGAGAAAGAAAGAGAAAGAGAGGAAAAATCCTGTTCTCTCACCTTCGTTGTGATTCGTATCGATTTTGTTAAAAGAAGTTTTTAGAGTATCAATTCCTGGCACTTCGCTGTCTCACTCGTACGAGTACATACTTGCATACGTTGCTGGTTGTTCTGTTTATAAACAATGAACACGCTATACTGTATTCACTATTCACGTATGGTCTAGACCAGTATATACATACGATGTTAACGAGAAGAGGAAAGAACGATGCTAATGAAAGACTGATGGTAAAACATAGAACGAAGAAGCAAATAACTTCTACGACAGGTATTGAGTGCTACGATGGTATTAAAAAAGTCTCTTGAGAAACCGACAATCGACGAACAGCAGAGAATAAAATCGATAATTGGCGCTTCTCCTTGTTACCACACCATCTCGAAATACTTAATTGAACTTCATTTACGAATCTTTAGCGTTCAAATTCCGGAGGAGAAAAAAGTTTACATGTTCGTACTTCTGAGCTACATAGCAGAGAATAAAAGTACCCACGAACCAAACTTTTTGAATTTAAATTTCTCCTATACTTGGACACATGGTATCTTCTTAATTATCAACCCCCTTTTCATTTCTATTCGGTTAAAATATACTGATCGTTTGTTTCGATTAGCTTTTCAAACTTCCTCTAATTATCAGGATCACTTTTTTTTTTTGACGGGGAGCAGTTTCATAACCACCGACTGTCCGCCGTTCGTCCTGTAGACACCGTAATTCGGTCACAGAAAAATTAACTACTAGCCCTTGATTGGTCATTTCTAAACCGTCATCACTCATATTCGAAAGGCACACAGGAAGTTTCCTCGGGAAATTGAAATGGTGAGGAAACGACGAGAAGAGGATAAAATAGAAACAGATATTTAAGTGATGTAATACGGCAAACGTGTGATGCCTTACTCTTGCCCAAAGGAGGTTAAACTAAACAGATTCATGCCCCAGCCCCCCCACCCACCATTCCGATTTTTGGTACTAAACCGGGCTGAATCGTTTGTGCTGAATTGTACCGTCGAAATTTTCGTTTGTACTATTCTACGTTTCCTTGGACCACTGGGGGGGCTGTAGTATGGATGAAATCGTTTGTCATATTTGTGTTGCATTGTGCCGTTGAGTTTTACGTTTGTACGGGTCTCCTTCTCCCCCAACCGTCGGGGAGAGCAGTAGACACGTGAGGTGATCTCTCATTCAGTTTCTAGTACCAAGTGGGTTGAATTTTGGGTGCTACGTTTTGTCTGAATCATGCTGTCGAGTTTTTCTATTATAGAGGACCCTTCCATCCTTGGGGCCTGGAAATCAGAACAAATGTAACACAAACGATTCAGTCCATTTCGAGGACAAAAATCGGCATGGGGAAGGGGTTGCATGTCCACAGACGCTCCTAATGGTTGGATGGGAAGAATATCTACGACGGCACAATTCAGCACAAACGATTCAACCCAGTTCCAGGAACCAATTTGGAATGGGGGAGGGTTGGAGGCGGAGATGGACCTGATCTAAACAAAAATATGAAATTGAAAAAGGGTTTTCCAATTGTACAAATTACTTTATTAGTTGCTTATACAAGAGTACTTTCGGGTGTTATCCCATCATCAGTTGTGTTGCAACTGGAGAACAAGGCCTTAACCATGAGTTTTTATAGTACAACACTGTGATCTTATTGGCTATAACAATGCTGTGTTGTGATTGGTTCACTTCTTAGAAACTTATTCGTACAGAAATATGACATTGTGCTCTTATTGGCTAAATCATACTGCATTGTGATTGGTTCAATCTCATGTCACAAATGCTGCGTTTTTATGGGCTATCTGGAATCCTGCCGTCTCATTGGTTGGTTCTGTTCTTCTTCTCACGTCCAATCACCAGGCCGAATAATTTTTCGCTGTCAAATATGATTACATTGTTCAAGAGACAGGCTTTCTCCCTCTTGGCTTTTGCAATCTCCATTTGTTCCCAGAGTTTTCTTCTCTTTGTGCGATTCTCTACGTGTTAGACTTCAAATATTCCCTCTCCATCGTAATTTTCTTCGTTACAGTGTTTCCCAAACAGTGACTTGCCATCTTCTTTCTCCTTCGACGTTTTGTGGTCCTTTTTCCTGATCTCAAACCCTTGTTCTCCAGTTGCGACACAATTGATGATGGGATAACACCCGAAAGTACTCTTGTATAAGCAACCAATAAAGTAGATTTGTACAATTGGAAAACTCTTTTTCAATATTAGTGCTCTACTTACATCTCACTCACTCATTATGAGTTCCGATAATAGCTCACCAGACATGGTTAACGAGGTTTTTAAGTTTCTGAAGACCAAGGCCAAACTAAGGGTGACACATGTGAAGATTTGGTTCAATAACGAAGCTTGAGACGAGGCATTATTCCCAGGTATGCGACTATCAGACTACCGGGAAACAGCGCAGCAGTGAAACGCACCAAGATGCAAGCCGAAAGATTGAGAGTGAAGAACGAAATTGGCGAACTCTACAAGAAAATCACCAGGCTGAATGGTTTACTGTATGATCAATATTTCCATCTGTCAAGGTTACTCCACCCGCTAGAATTTAAAGAAATGATGTTCGAAAAAGGAGGAGAGGGGAAGAAAGGAGAGGACTATGTGGAAAAACGAGTGGAAGCCCGAACAAAACAGATCAAGAAGAAGCTTGCCCAACTGACCCGGAAGAAAGAAGGAAGAAAGGAAGAGACAGCGAGAGTTGTGCACAACTTTGTTCCCAGAACCGAGAACCTATCAAGCGTCACCTTCACAGAAGAAGAAAGAAGACTGCTAGACAAAGGCATCAAGTACGTGCAGCCCGAGAGGCTGAACCAGTGTAAGCTTGAAAGTATGGCCATTAGCAGCGAACAAGTAATCCAAACCATGGAACACGACGTGAGACCAGAAGTCCGGACCAAAATTGGGAAAGTGCTGTTGGAAATCACAGAGAATATGTGCCGAACCGATGACAGAACGCAAGTAATGCTACAAAAGAAGATGCGACAGAACAACCTGATTTTGACAAAGGTGGACAAAGGGAGCACGGTAATGGTAATGGAAAAGGAGGACTACACTCAAAAAGTGGAGTCGCACATCGCAGTGAATGGATACCAAGAGCTAACAAAGGACCCAACACAGAAATACCAAGATGACCTGAAAGCTGTGTTGAAATGGAACAATGTACCCGTCAATGGAAGGACGCTTGAGATGAGCCCGCTTGCACCAAAACTCAAGGAGCTTGTAAAACTCCACAGCGAACCGTCCGATGAGACCCCTGGTCAACAGCATTCAATCACCATGCTACAAGATAGCGAAGATCGTAGCCACATTCCTGAAAGAAGACTACCAGTTTGCACCCAGACGAAGTATCAGAAACAACAGAGAGTTGATTGAGCAGGTGGACAAGTTGGAAATCAAGAGTAACGACAAGCTGATATCCTTTTATGCGGCAGTATGTTTGGTACCATACCGAAGGAGGAACTTCTCACTCTGCTCAAAAACAACAGATACCATGGGAACCCCGATGGGTCGAAGTACGCTAACATAGTGGAGGAGATCTTGAGCCAGAACAACTGCCGCTTTAATAACAGGTTCTACAGTCAGGAACGGGGACTTGCGATGGGATCACCGCTGTCACCAATACTGGCGGAGATATTCATGAGTGATATGGCAAACAAGATATTGAAAGGCAGCAAGTTCAGAAACTCGATCAAACACTGGGCCAGATATGTAGATGATATCCTAATTGTGTGGTCAGGCACTGATAGACAGGTGGATCTATTCCTTTCAGAAATGAATGCGACGAATGGGGGCACCAAATTCACTGTGGAAAAAGGCAATGAGATCATCGACTATTTGGACCTTACACTCACAATGGAGAACAATAGGATAGAATACAAAATCTACAGGAAGCCGACGCATACTGACACCATCATCCCAAATGACTCCTATACGTATACCACCACCCCAGGGACAAGTTGGCGGCAATCCAGAACTACTGCTATCGGGCAATTTCTGTCCTCAAGAACAATGAAGAGAAGAGGAAAGAAATCGAGATAGTAAAGCAGATCGCAGAAGCCAATGGCTACCGCAGACGAGTGGTGGATGGAGTCTTTGGGAAAATGGTAACAAAGAAAGGAATCCATGATGCATAGTGAGAAAGTACTCCAGATCGATACCATATATAGGAAATTACACAAACAAGGTGATAAAGGCGTTCAATGGCTACGATGTAAATGTGGGTATCCAGAATAACCAACCCATGGTGAAGAGAATCAGCAATGACCAGACGGAACAAAAGGACAAGGAAAGCTTGAGCGGAGTGTACAAGCTCAGTTGTGCGAGGGAATCTGCATTGGTGAGACTGGGAGAAAGTTTGAGATCAGGAAAAAGGTGCACAAAACGTCGAGGGAGAAAGAAGATGGCAAGTCACTGTTTGGGAAACACTGTAACAAAGACAACCACGATGGAGAGGAAAATGTTTGAAGTCATACATGTAGAGAATCCCACAAAGAGAAGAAAACTCTGGGAACAAATGGAGATTGCAAAAGCCAAGAGGGAGAAAGCCTGCCTCTTGAACAATGTAATCACATTTGACAGCGAAAAATTATTCGGCCTGGTGATTGGACGAGAGAAGAAGAACAGAACCAACCAATGAGACGGCAGGATTCCAGGTAGCCAATAGAAACGCAGCATTTGTGACAATAGATTGAAACAATCACAATGCAGTATGTTTTAGCCAATGAGAGCACAATTTCATATTTCTGCAAGAATAAGTTTCTAAGAAGTGAACCAATCACAACACAGTATTGTTATAGCCAATAAGATCGCAGTGTTATACTATAAAAACTCATGGTCAAGGCCTTGTTCTCCAGTTGCGACACAACTGATGATGGGATAACACCCGAAAGTACTCTTGTATATGCAACTAATAAAGTAGATTTGTACAATTGGAAAACCCTTTTTCAGTATTAGTGCTCTACTTACACGTCATTCACTCATTATGAGTTCCGATAAAAATATGAAAAATTGTTGAACCAATACCATAAAAGGAAAAATAATGAACATGAAAATAAAAGCAAGAAGTAGCGAAATATTACTCGTGGTAAATGTGTTCAATGATAGGAGCCTTGGATAAAAAAATACTAGAATCTAATATATAAAGCAGAAAGTTTGTCCGTCCTCGTGTCCGTTTATAACTCGAGAACTACTGGGCCGATCGCTTTCAAACTTTCAGGATATATTGTCCTCATCCCAGAGCAGCACATAGACTCATAAAAATAAAAATTTGACGGGGAGGTGCTGAGTAATTTCAAAAAAGGGCGAAAACAATGACTTTTTTCAATATAAAGGAAAAACGGGCATTATCGAGTACTGAAACTGCTTTGCGCTGTACGTTAGACCTACGCGCGTTGAGTGGCGCCGTTTCGAAAATTGAATTATTGTGATAATTCGAGTATAACTCATTTTTATGAAAAATTGAAGAGAACAAAAATTGTAGCCCCTGTAATTTCCTTTCGAATGAGCCCGGTTCCAGATTTTTAGGAGGAAATTTTGTGACTACAGTATTCGCTGTACTTCCATACCAAGTAAGTTATTTTATTCACAGTTTTAAAAACACCTACATAAAGGATTTTACATCCGGTATCTCATACAAGAACCAATGTCTAGACACGGTGCGCACTGCGTATGGGCTAGCGGAAATGACCCTTTTTTTTACCTGTTGTCCGTGTGTTTTCTTAATGACTGGCAAAATGTCAATGGATTTGTCTGTATTCTGCTGCGATACAGGCTTCACGCGTTAAGTCAGCTCTCAAGTGAATTAGTGTGTAAAAAATTTAATTTGGTGATTTTATTTTTGTGCGACTCGGAACTTTGATATTTTATAAGTACAGTCGCAGTTTTTGGTGTCTATTTTCTTATTTTTGAACTGAATAGTTGTGAATTTTGCAAAACTCTTTCCACTGTTTCTTTTTTAAAAATTCATCTGAATACCAAGATACCTACAAAACACACATACCTATAAGATACAGATACCTATAAAACACAGATATCTACTCAACACACAGCTAGCGGTCAGGCGCGCCGGAGGCGCGTCGCCAACCGCTAGTACAGTATAAAATTCAAATATTTTCTATCATGTTAACTAGCGGTGCACGTTCTAGTAACAATTAGCGATCACAGGTAATTCATTGCACATGTAAAAAATTCATACTTCGGAACGTGTGAATCGTTGACCAATTTCACAATATTTTATGGAAACAAAAATGGGGTGTTACTTGTAGAAATTTTTCAAGTTCTTGAATTACGTCAAGGTTATGGATGACGTCACGTGTTTTGCGAAAAGCATCTCACAAATTTTCAACTGACGCCCGGCCCAAAAACGTGAACGAGGTACCATTTTTACGGTGAGTTTTTCAGAGGATACATCCACCGTCTTTGCAGTAAATTATGGTACTGAGGAAGCCAGGGGCTTTTGCCTACCTTCTAAACTTTAAAAAATTCTGACTCTTGAGCTACACAAATACGTTAGGAGGGAGAAAAGTTCCGACTTTAGAGTTGCATACGTAGGGAAAAAGGAGGTACTTCGAAAAATTTCAAGCATCCAATAGCAGAGGTCAGGGAAAACATTTCAATTAATTTTGATCATCCAGCGACGTATATGAAGGGGATTCGAAAGGTCGTATGGCTTGAAATCAAAATTGAAAATTCTCCCACCCCGTGAAACAAGCTCGTTAGAAAGTGCATAGCGCTGTAGTCGCGCAATATTTGAAATCAGTTTTTAAGGAAAAAAAAAGGTAAATTTGGTTCCCCTCATTTGGAATATGGAGAGGAGATCCACTTAACTTGTTCAAAATATCGCGAGCGTTCGGATTTTAGAATTATAGAGCTTGTAACGGATAAAGAAATTCCCTTCAGAATTTTTGAAATACCTAAACTCCGTAAACAAAGGGACAAATAAAATTCAAGTCGTACAGGGTGCATCTGTCGTGACGGAAACCAGCGAAATCCTCGGGATAATTGATGGAAAAATCTATCATTTTTCAATCGTCGCCACCTGACGATGGGCTCTTCAGTCAAAATAACGCTGGACAATCGAGAGAATCCGGTCTACAAAATTCTTTTCGTTCCGCCTCCTATTCAATTCATACACGAATGCATAATCGTCGCGGCCTACCGACGCATGACGTGGACGTGACGTTTCTACGCATTACAGTACAGCTTGAAAGTACCTACATATACAGATATATAGCACCAGCATACCGTCGAGAATGTTGCGCGAAAAATTGTATCGATTAGTGATGCCGTCAGTGGGCAGTCCTCTTTTCTAGAAATGAATATCATTGGCTAAGAACTTTGTCAAATAAGCTCCGGATTTTCTTGTTTTTCTTTCTTTACATTCTGTTTTTTTTATCATTAATTTTTTTCACGAACTCGTGTATTTACAAAGGCTCTCCTATACCAGTGACCTGATACCTTTGAAATTTACACTTATCTCATTACCGGATACCTTTCAATCTGCCGCGGTCATGAGGACATCAGTTAAGTACAGCTTTCACTTTTTCAACTCATTGAGCGCATATAGATCTTCCCCAAAGACTGATCGAATATTATTTGTATGATGCAACGTAACGAGTCTCTGTATAGCACTCCAGTTTTTCTTATAATATCGTGACCGTCTAGTTTTTTCATACGTTCAACTTTTTTTTCACAAATAAATAAACGTTCTGATATCGTCGCGCGAGAATTTTTAATTCGCGTGCGATTTTCTCGACTCAATCGTATACCGTCCGTTCATTTTTTGTTTCCCTCATTGGTATTTGCTGTGCATCAGCAATCGTATACGTACGCTGATTTTAACTGCTTTCCTCACCTCCAAGCCCTTTGAGCTCTGTCACGACGTAGAAATCGTTCTATAAAACATATGTGTCTTGCAACCCAACATTTTACAGTAGTGTACCTAGATTATTCTATATGTACACACACGAATCAGTACGTTACGAAAAAAGTAAACAGAAAGAAAAAAAAAGTCCTGGTCGACTTTGCGATAGATGTATTGGAGGGCACGCCCGAGGGCTTTTAAAACTCGTACAGTTTACCGCCGTCATAATACTATTTAAATACTTTTGTCTTCGACATTAATGTTTTAATGAAATTGAAAGTGAACGAGATGTACGAGTTCAACTTACGTACCTATTTGGATGGAGTCATTTCATTATGTAAGAACATGAGTACATGAGTATGAATACATTTACGCCTGCAGTCATACAATTCGATCTTCTATCATCCTTTCTAACCCCTGTGAGTTACTCGAATCTTTTCCGGGCGAGTCGTGAGCCAAAAACCTCCGCTGACACGAAAATAAGAATTGAAATTTCAAAACTGGAACCGAATGTCTTCTGGTCTACGTAATTATAAGAAAGAAGAATGAATTTTGCAAGTGGGCTACCAACCGAGGAAAGAGCTTACGTAATGCATATTTTGTAATCAAAATCGACCTTCTAAAAGGATGCTGGTACACCAATGATTTTTTGATCCGTCTATCTTTTACGGGAGAATTTATTCAGTACCAAGAGCATGTAGGTGTCTTGGAAGGGGAAATCTTGAAAACAACTTGCTTGTTCTGGGTGAAGGAGATTCCTTCCTCACAACCAATCGAGGAGGGCAGAAAACGTGGCTCCTGGGTGTGACCAATGAAGGAGAATTCTACGGTACAAATAGCAAAAAAGCTACCAGTAGGTACAGAAAACAGGATTAATATTAAGAAAATTCTGTCAACTTTCCTCCGTCAGCTTTCACGAGGGTGTTGTCCTTTGTAGATATGTACTTGATATGAGATGAATTGCCTAAACAAAAATTGTTTATTCGAGAATCGACGCGATTTCGACGTCGCCGTCGATCGTAATATAAAACGCATTCAAAATTCACGTCGATTTTCAGTTGACACTGACATTGAACTCTGGAGGTAAACAATGAATAAACAAAATTAGAAATAATTTTTGAGTAAAATTTTAATTACTTTCTCTCTGTCTCTTGATTTGAAGTCAGAATTAGACTAGATTCATACGTGAATTCTAAGTTTATTCTTGGTCAAAAAGCTGGTTCGATTGGAGGTCGATATGACGTCAGATCAACATGGTTCAACTGGAGGGAGAGGTCAAGAAAAAAATATTGAAAATTTGCTTCGGAAAGATTCGACCTTTCAAGCTAAATATGTGTGTATAGGAAGAAGTGGGTGGGGCAAAATCCGACCATCGAGCAAAGAAGGGCCTCTGATCCGGTTGAGAGACTGAAAATTTTTGACTTCCGAACAATGTAAACAGGGGTCATGAGAAGATTTTGATTTTACTAATTATTCGAACGTTTGATCTTCGGCACTAAATTTTATGAATTTGGCAATACAAAAAAAAAAAAAATAGGAAAAATGCGTTTTTTTCAGGACATCCACTCAACTTCGATGGAAATTATTCAAATTACCTGATTCTCAACCAAAACATACCAATTTTGAGAGTCAAAATTTGTTACTTTTCAATCATAATTATCTCATTTTATTATCGGGACTCATATTGAGTGCAATCAGCTGTAAGTAGACTATATCACAAGATTAAAATGATTTCAAGTGTACAACTCTGCTTCATTACTTAGCTTACAAGAGTATTTGCGGGTATTGCCCCGCGCTGTCGTGGCTAGCTGATCTCCGGAGATGGTACGAAATGAATGTTAAGGAATTATTCCGCAGGGTCACTAGCAAAATAAGAATTGCTATGATGGTTGCCAAACTTCGAACGAAGACGGCGTAAAGAAGAAGAAGAATAAGGGCCTTAAGCAGTAATACTTATAGTATGATCTGTTTGGCTACAACAAAACTGCGTCGTGATTGGTTCATTTACCCCTATTGGCTTCCAAGTTGGTCGTCTTCTTATTGGTCGGTTCTGTTCTTTTTATCTCGTCCAATCATCCAGCCGAATAATTCTTCACTGTCGATCGTGATTTTGTATAGTTCAAGAGGCTGGCTTTTCTCCTTTTTGCCTTTGCAATCTCCATCTGTTCCCGAAGTTTAGTCTCTTCATGCGGTTTTCTAAATGTATCACTTCAAATATTTCTTCACCATTGTGTCGTTCCTCATTGCAGTATTCACTAATCTTCTTTCTTTCATCTTGATATTTCGTACTCCTTTCTCCTGATGTCAAAGTTCTCCCAGTCTCACCAATGTCGACGCCTTCAAACTGCCGAGTTTTTCTTGTCCTTTTCCGTATCTGATCGTTGCTCATTATTTTCATCATGGATGGGTTTTATTTATGGATGCTCACATTCTCATCATAACTACTGAACGCCTTCATCATCTAGTTGACGTACTTTCCTATATATGGTACTGATCCGGAATACTTCCTCAATGTGCTATCATGAGTTCTCTTCTCTGCTTCCATTTTGTCAGTGACTCCGACAACCACGCCTCCAGAGTAAACGTTGCGGCTACTACGATCTGCTTTACCATCTCAATTTCGTTCCTCTTATCCTCATTATTCTTCACGATAGGAATTACTCGGTAGAAGTAGTTCTGAATCGTGGCTTGATGGTGTCAGTGTGCGTTGGCTTCCTGTAGATTTTTTATTCTATCCTGTTGTCCCCTAAATAGTTGATCGTTTTTGTAAGCCAACTCTTGAAGTAGAATTGTACGCTTGGGATTTTTTTTCTTCATTTTAGATAAAATTTAACTGATATGTATTTTTCAATTAAAATTACATTTCCTCAGACTCTTTATGAACTCTTTGACAAAAATTAGCCTAATTTTAGATCAAAAGTGAGTATTATTAAAAAAAAATCCACCCGAATTGGAGAAAAGTTTAGTAATTTCAAACAAAATTCTCTTGACTTAGTACAAGATTTCCAAGTTCTAGCGAACTAGAATTTTCTACGATTTCGGCGTTTTCATAAATTTCGGCATTCATTTCAGTTTTGGCATCTTTTTACAAAATAGAATTTTTGTTCTGCGTTCCATTCATCAAAATTTGATTTTTATTTTTACTCCTACCGATTCCGTCGTTACGACCAAAGATCAAGGATTCCAGTGCCTACTTATCAATTATTGAAATCGATAGAGGAAATTTCGTCGTAAAGAAAGTTTCTGTTCGCCTCGAAAAGGGATCGCCTGAGCAGTTTTCTTTTCTTACCCGTTTTCTTTTCTTTTGAACTCAATCCCTACGACAGAGATCGTGACGTCATCAAAAAAGACGGCTTCCTTGGCGAAGTTAAACGAGGAACGCAGGGAACCTGTTGTATGAGTCAAATGGGATTTGGTATTGAAAATTCAAGGAAGCCTAGACCTAGATAGAGCTAGTATAAAGAAGGCCTAGACCTACTATAAGCCTAGTATAATATAGTTTGAGAGACTAAATTTTTCTCGAATCTCCAGCTACATATGATAGCTCGAGAGTTGACATTTTTCCAAGTCCCCCATCTATCATATATAGCTCGAGAGTCGACATTTTTCCAAGTCCCTCTCCTTTCATATATGGCTCGAGAGTCGAAATTTTTCCAAGTTTTTTGCTGGACGGCGGACGGCAAATTTCTCAAAAAGCCCTCCATAAAACAGGTTCCCTGTTGAAATTTCGACTCTCGAGCCATGTATGATAGGAGGGGGACTTAGAAAAAATTTCGACTCTCGAGCTACCATATATAGCTCGAGATAGACAAATTTAGACTCTCAAACTATATTATACTAGGCCTATAGTAGGTCTAGGCGTTCTTTATACTAGCTTTATCTAGGCGTAGGCTTCCTTGAATTTTCAATACCATTACCCATTTGACTCATAAAACAGGTCCCTGCGTTCCCCGTTTAACTTTGTTAAGGAAGCCGTCGTTTTTCTAAGTCCCTCTCCCATCATATATGGCTCTATAGTCGAAATTTTTCCAAGTCCCCCTCCTATCATATATAGCTCGAGAGTTGACATTTTTCCAAGTTTTAACAGGGAACCTGTTTTATCGGGGGGTAAACTGAAGGAAAATGACGGGCGCCGGGCGCCGTCCGGCAAGAAAAAGGGACTTAGAAAAATTTTGATGAAGTGATAGGAGGGGGACTTATCCTCTCTGCTTCATGCAGTATATTATACTAGGTTTATACTACGTATTATACTAGGCGTATACTAGGTCCAAGCCTCCTTTATACTAGGTCTAGGCATCCTTCATACCATAAGCTTACAAGATCTTTATCAATAGCTTATACTAGCAGTTTGTCCTAGCTCTGTACTAGGTCTTAGGCTTCCTTTATACTATAGGTCTAGGAGGTCTGTATTAGTGGTTTTACTAGCTCTGTGACGTCATCAGATGGTGATGGCACGATGATCGTGACGTCACAGATCTCCATCGTGACGTCACCAGATCGTAACGTCATTAGATCGTGTGACGTCATCAGATTATGACGTCATCAAATCGTGACGTCATCAGATCTCCGAACTGATAACAGGATAGGCCTACCGGGGGTACCACACAGGACTCACATGATTACTCCCATAAAACAGGTTCCCTGTTTGCCTCGATTAACAGTTTTGCTGGACGGCGCACGGTGCACGGCAAATTTCTCAAAAAGCCCCCCATAAAACAGGTTCCCTGTTAAAATTAGAAGAATATTTGTTTAATTCCTATACAGAAGGAGACACAGAAAAATTAGAAGCTAAAAATATCGTGACGTTGTTGACGGGCTTGGGAAGAAGTATTCATAGAAGAAAGACGAAGTAACATTTCGAGCTCAAAGTAAATCATCGAAGAACCCAAAGAAAGGAAAGACTCGGAAAAACCGCAAATCACGAGCCACATACGGGGAAGGAACTGGGAATAAACTACGTTCGGAATCTGCCCTGACTGGAGGTTTGGAAAAATCCCAACTTATGAGCTACCTAGAAAGGAAAGGAGACGTCAACTCAAGTATGCTGGCTATAGAGAATACTTTTAAAAAATTACAAATTTCAGTATAGAGTATATATGGAAGAAGATTATTAAGAATCGTACATCCATGAGACGAAATTTTTAGGGAGACCAAAATCCGCGGATTCTCCACACTCATTGCATTTAGCTCAATTTTTCCCAAACAAACAAAAGCTCATACATAAAATTTAATTTTTCGTCACAAAATCTGTCCATACACTTAATCATTTAAGCTTTTTTTTAGGAATATCGCTAATGATTTTTTAAATAAGTGGACATGAATTACATTGGTACTTACCTCTGTCGCAAAGAATACCGCCCCAATTAGTGTTGCAGATACATTCGTACGGAACATGGCAATACCCGTGCTTGCATCCGGGATAAGTTTGACATTGATCGCAGAATTCTCCACTCCAACCGGGTCTACATCTATCATAAAGAATAAAACGTTACATTGTATGAATATTTTTGGTAGGTATACGAGTCACGACGATCTGACGAGAAAGCGAGATTCTAGATCCGACAACTTTTTGTTCTCTAATTTAAGCCTACCTACGCGATTCGAGTACAAACAAAAATGACGACCCGTAGTCTTGAAAAAAGAACACTCATCTGATTACGCATTTGTCGCATATAGAGCAGAGTGAAATTAAGAGAAGAGTAAATCGGATAATATTTGGTTTTTATCGGAGCTCGCTCTTGTCGCAAGCATGTGCTGAGTCATCTTACGAAAAACTAGGCTTGTGGTCACGAAAAGGATTATTTTAATATACATCTAGAGACCCGCAAACCATCAGAGACTTTAGCAGCTCCGGAAAATAACGCGTACGGTATCTTTTACCTCACAGACTATGAGAATCTTCCGACAAAAGATACGAAGCACGTATCGATACATATATTAAACTCGTTCGCGACATTGATCGTTTCTTTAGCACTCTGCAAACGCAGTGATAGTGTCTGTGATAAACCCAATATTTGGCACTTAATTAAAACCATGAGATTGTAGCTAGATGAAACTGGGGAAAACATTTAGGGGAATATCAGACTACACGAAATGAAATAGTTATTTACGTTACAAGGGTTAGAAACGAGCTTCTTGATGAGTCATAGGAATCAAGAAATAGCCGTTTCTAACCGTGTTGCGTATGAGATTTTTCTTCATTTACGAAATTAAGATCGAAAAGTAGAAGACAAGTGCGATCACAAGATAGATGATAGCTCGTCAATATTCCCTAGGTGCGAAATGAAAACGAAAAAAACTCCCTTGTGGCAAAAGGAACATACGTTAATGCACTGTCGCATCAGTTCATGCGTTACGTTTGATATGAATCGTTTTTTACCACTAATAAGGGGGCGCTATGAGGCACTTTGTGATCGTAAATGATGAAAATAACTATTCCTTCGTATTTCTGGTCATGAAAAATAATCATAATACGACTCATGCTTGAACTTTTAATTATAACAACTCCTTAATTTGAGCTGCAAGACTTCTCCGCTGATTTTCAGTTCATTGTGATGACTCACAATGGATTGGACTCTCTTTTATCAAGGTAGATTTTCGACTAATACAGAAACTGACTGGTAGATTGCATATTAAAGCAGCATTCAGTGGGGATATGCGTTTGGTTGACGTTGCTTTCAGTGCAACCTGAAGCAAAAACGAACCACTCGGGCTAACAGGAAACGCGGCAGGTTGGGCAAAACCAGCCTAGGCAGATTAGGTTTTGAAATGGAAATAAATGCCGGCAAAGCTTTTTTTTTGTGGATTATGTTTAAAATGGTCTCCTGATAAACATACTAAAAGTCAACAGCGATCAGAGAGCGGGCCCTCCCCCAAATGGGGTCAAAGTACCACAAAAATTAGTTTTCTGAGAATAAATCGAAAACTAAGCATCAGAGAAAAAAAAGTTTCAAACAAAAGTTGTTCCTCATCAAATTTCCTATAAATTTCACTATATGTATGTCATCTTAGACTAAAAACTCGAGCTGGAAAGTTGGTTTGAAAGTTGAGCGATTTTATGAAATTTTTGATTTCAGTGTTAGTGTAGTCAAATTAGACAGGTTTCGGGAAAAAAAAAGAACATTACGACATAGTAAAGGTCTGATTGCTGGAAATGGTCAAGAATGAAGTCCAAAACAACATACTAACTTCTCCGCGTTTTTCCCCAGGAGCATCTTTTTTATGGGGGTTGAAACCCCCTCAAAATCAGTTTTTTGTAAATATCTCGCTTAATACGCATTTTAGAGAAAAAAGTCATCAGTCAAAAATTATTCCTCGTGAAATCCAGGCAAACTTGCTGAATTTCTTATTGTTCCAGGCGACATAGGGAATGATACCAAGAAGCTTGTTATCTCTTGTTTCTCCGTTTTGATAATTGCAAGACTCGTGTAGTCAATCTTTCACCGCAAAACGAGCCTTCTCAGGAGATCGCCTGAAATGACGGAGCAAGTTTGCCTGACCCAATCGACTATCAACGTGAAACCATCATGCGAATACGCCAACTTTGACAAGGAGCGCGTTATTATCGGATTTGTATTGCGGCGGTTCTTCTTGAATTTGTGGGAGCACACAACAATAACAAGCTTCTTGGTGACATTCCTTCCATTGCTTGAAACGATTCCACACGTTAGCCCAGTTCAATTGTACGCGGGTCGAAGTCAAAATCTCACCGCGAGTCCACAACAGAAGACCACAACCATTCCCACCATCGCTTGAAACAACCAGAATGGAAAACTTGAGAGCATAATACAGCAAAAACGTAGCACACGAAATTCAGACAGTTTTCAGTCCAAAAATGGAGCACGACATGCTGGCCTGGCCTGGCATACAGCCCCCTCATAAGGTTGGAGGGGGAGAATCCACCCACTCCAACTAGAAAAATCGAAATGGGGGAAGGGGTCGCATGTTTACAGCCCCCACCCCATTCAGCTTTTTACATATCATACATGCATAAGAAACGATTTTTAAAATGTCTGTCCATGTGTGGAAAACTTTATTTTCATGTATGATAGGCAGTTGATTATACCTTTCTCAAAATAATGTCGTGCAGCAAATCCCCTGTGACAATTAATTAAAACGAATAAAATTAGTATACGTTTCATCATATCGATGGTCTCATCCGCACTGTGCATAAGCGACAAAAACTTGATTTTACAGGAGAGCGGTTTAAAGTTTTACGTTAGTTTCAAGCCCTTTATGGCCTTCCAATCTTCACAAAACAGAAAATTAAACATAGCAATACAATTGATCAACATTTAGGAATATACTAAGGAAAAAAATTTTCCTCCTAGGACTTTATTAAGGCTGTAAATTGGTTGTTTTTTCGATCTCGTAGGCACTTATACCACATTTGGCACGAGAAATATATTGAAACTAATGCACTTAGCACGTTTGGCTCGGGAAAAAATATGAAACTTTGCACTTAATACATTTGGGCACGATGAAACAACAATGAAATCGAATATAACCTTTTAGATTTTATTGTAGTCTTTTCTTTATCCTTCTTTAATGTTGATTTTTGAAAGAGGAAAGATCAGCTGGAGAGCACATTCGACCCACACAACAATACGTTCTTAGGCAGGTATCGGTACCTTGTCCTTCGGCTCGCTCAACAGGCTTAGATGTTGGTATGGGTATAGATCGCGAATAAAACCCTTGTAAGAATGCATCAGATAAAGTTCAATGACATTAATATCGGCTAGTCCCATTTTTTTCTTCCTTCCTCTAGATTCGAAGCACTATTTTCCAAACTCCGCTCGATGATAAAAAACTATTGTGACTCTTCCACGTGGTGTAGGTGTTTTGAAATACGATTTAAAAAATGGGAAGTGACCAGAAAGAAAAAAGTGGTTTCAGAAGTAGACAACGTGAACAAACGATCAAGAAAAAAATGGGTTCCTAGACCGTACATTCATTCAATGTCACCGATATTATACCTGCATCATTTTATCTCGCGTGCCGAATGTGGTAAGTGCGCTTAGCACATTTGTGCACGAGAAACTTATTGAAACTTATAGTGAAACTTCACTTAACACATACAGTATGTGATTAGCTCCCCTTGGGGAGAGGATTGGAAAATTCTAAATTTTTTCAGTGCAATTCGATAGTGTACATTCTTAAGAGCCCATTTCTGCTCTTAACTCATTTTCGACCAAAATGTCTCTTATGCATAGTGTGAATGAGACCATCGATATGTACTAGCGAAATAGTAACGTTACCTTCGCGCGTAACCACCGCGCAACGACGTCATCTCTCGGCAAGGAGCGCGTTATTCATGGATTTGCATGGCGGAGGCTCAATTTCCATGAATTTTTGAGCTAACTATCACGTGTAGGTTAGAAATGAAATAAGTAGTCCGATAGGAAATTTCACGAGGAATAATTTTTGACTGATGACTTTTTTCTCTAAAATGCGTATTAAGCGGGATATTTACAAAAAACTGATTTTGAGGGGGTTTCAACCCCCATAAAAAAGATGCTCCTAGGGAAAAACGCGGAGAAGTTAGTATGTTGTTTTGGACTTCATTATTGACCTTTTCCAGCAATCAGACCTTTATTATGTCGCAATGTTCTTTTTTTTTTTCGAAACCTGTCTACTGTGACTACACTAACACTAAAATCAAAAATTTCAGAAAATCGCTCAACTTTCAAACCAACTTTTCAGCTCGAGTTTTTGGGCTGAGTTGACATACATATAATGAAATTTATAGGAAATTTGATGAGGAACAACTTTTGTTTGGAACTTTTTTTTCTCTGATGCTTAGTTTTCGATTTATTCTCAGAAAACTAATTTTTGTGGTACTTTGACCCTCTTTGGGGGAGGGGCCGTTCTCCGACCGCTGTGGACTTTTAGTATGTTTATCAGGAGACCATTTTAAACGCAATCCACGAAAAAAACCTTTGCCGGCCTTCATTCCGATTTATTCTTATTTTTGAGCCTAATCTTCCTGAGTTATCAACAAATAAATTTTTATTAGAATTGTTTTATTTTTTCATTTATTCTATAATAATCACATGCTTTCTTTGACGTGCATTAGTTTTTTGGTCAAAATTTTTAATTTTTCGTGATCTCTTTGTTTTTTCGTTTAATGTACTTCTTTTAGGTTCATGTATCATTTTTTATATTGAAGTCTATTTTCTTGCATGATTTCCAACTTTTAATTTCGTGCGAAAAATTCCCACCAAAAGATTTATGAATGAGATGGATAAGATAGAGAGAATGATGTTGCAGCTAGGAAAGACTCGTAATCAGACCACCATCGTAATGACACTCTGCAAGTTGCGACCAGTTGACACATAAAATTTCGTCACCGAAGTTGACTTATATGCTCAGAAAAAGGGTGAAGTGCGTCTGAACTGTAAATCACCCACACAAAAAAATGAACTTAGATAAAATAGCCCAGAAATTCTAGGTAACCGAACTTCCGTAATACACAGAAACCAAATCACGCGCCTTATAATTAGTTTGGTACATGAAAGAACAAGAAACCAAGTCCGAAAAACTGAATTCTACCCGTGTCGTCTGTCATATTGTTTTTCATTTCAAGCTGCTCATTCCATGATCGTGACCGGTGATTTTCCCTGCACCGGTCGTCGGTACCGTTTAATAGATTTCACATTATTTTTGACGTACAGTACTTCGAGTGCAATATTTTATGATATCATGCGGCACTAAATACTTGCTTAGGATAATTTATCATAGCGCAAGAGTTCAAGAACGCATGTTCGTAGTAAAGACGCACACGAAAAATAACGTAAATTATTTCCCATACATCAGCTATTATGTATATTACCTCAAGATACTCGACTCTAGTTTTAAATCATAAAAATTTCCATACAACCAGTCCTACAAAACGAATACAAAGAAATGAGAGAGGAAAAAAACAATATAATAATAATGTAGCTTATGGTTTATTTTTCCTTTCTCATTCGAGAAAGTGCATAAATAACAATCAGAATCGGAAATAAGACTTCCAGAAAATTCGAAATTTGCGCCTGATACGAGAGACTTTCGACTGGTGAAAAGTGAAGATCAATATTCTCGAGATCGAAAGTCGGTAGACTTTTTTCACAGCTTTCGCCTCCATCGGAACCCCAACTGGGTGGAGGGGGTATGGAGGAAGACATATTCGCGATTTTGAGCGAATATGTCTTCTGCGGCAAAACATAACTGTTTCCTGATTGGTGCAGCTTGTTTGAAAATGTAGATGTGAGAAAAGTTTTGCAAAAAATTTGGACTTGAACACATCTATAAAAGATAATTATGAGAGCTAAAACTTTTATTCTTTACATTTTTCTGCATGAAACAATATTTAGGGTAGTAGAGTTGATTTTAAGAGTGTAACCTGTGATGATATTACCACTAACGCTCTCACTAGATTCAAAATTTGCAGATAGGTAAGAACGCGCGCATTCTCAGGACCATTTTGTACAGATAGCGTTGCACCAAACTCGCAGACGAACTTTCAACATAAGCGACCGAGCGTCATAGCACCGGTTCTTAACGATTTAGCATTTGGGTTGCCGTGCACACAAATATCTGAAAAGCACCTATACAAGAAAGCGGCGTAAGAACAAGTTCGCATGACAAACCTTTGAGTTGTACAAATCGACAAGTCATTACTCCACCTAGAGTTGGGTATTACAGAAAACAGAATGTCTGCGAGTCAACTCGTCAAAACTTTGAACTCAAGGATCAACGATCAGTCTGATATTGTACTCTGGTGGTGGGATCTCCAAGGTGGGGATGGAGCGGGAAGCAAGATCGCACGCTATTTTCACAACCATTTTATGAAGGTAGCGTTGCCCTCAACTTGCAGATAGAATTCAACATAAGCAGTTGACTTTAAGTGTGCCGGGGCTTATCGTTACAGTTGCTGGGTAGACGAGTAATCTTGTCTCAAAGTTTGCATGACGAACTTCTGAGTCTTCGAAATAGGATCTACTAGCAGATAAAGTGGGCGGAGTAAAATACATACACAACGAACTTTTAACAAACGGTCGTCAAATAATTTCTGTATTTTCCCAAAATGACCAACGACCACCTGAGCCTCATACAAATCAACTGACCATTACAACAAACAGAATTAGACGCCGAGTGCCGAAAGACAGTTAAGAAATTACAGAAAACCGGTTAACAATCACCCCGACGTTTTTCTCTGATGGTGGACCCTCCTAAGAAAGGGAGATGTACTGGCAGATAAGGTGAGTAATATGAAGTACGTACATAAACAAAGAACCTTTGAAAAACGATTGTCGGTTGACTTCTCTATTTTTAAGTGAAAATATCGGTAAAGCGTAATGCCAAAGATGGTAAACCATCAACCAAATTTAAATATAAGCCAACGGAAGAAGTTTCAAGTACAAGACCTGAAAGCTCCTACTACCAGTTTTCTTATCACAAACCTGTAGATCCAGTTCCAATATAGAAAAATTTCTGAAGCGCCCAATGTAGGTCAAACGCCTTGAAATAAACTACTAATTCGCGCACTCTGTCTCAAATTTATTGAATTTTTTCCAGATTTTCAACCTTTTTTCCGAATAATTTACCGACCTCAAAATTTTACTATCCGAAGCTTCAGCTTCGTCAAAATTTTTCCAAGCCTGAAAGTCAAGCCCACCAAGTACAAACGCAAATTTTTAAATTGAAGAAGGGGGAGGCAACAGTATGTGCATGAAACATTTCAACAATATCGAGAAAAAGTATTTTTTAGCATTTTCTTATACCTATAGCATTTTTTCAGTCGCAGTCGTATCTCCAGACAGAACTCCCATGATTCGAAGTGCTAAAAAACTAATACTAGAATCGAATGAACAGTGACAAAGATTCAGATTAAAGGTCCTGTAAAGTCACCATCTTTTTGTACACACTCTTCGGATAGGCAGTACTTCCTTTTTCTTTTTTAGTTCTCTTTCTGTGTTCCTACTCGTTTTCCTAATTTTTCTTTTTTTTTCCTAACATACCACTTTCTAGTTCATTCCTGTTCAATGAATATTCGTGCCTACACCTCTACACCAGAGTCATACCGCTATGAAAAAAAAATAGTAAATAAGCCAGATTGCAACGCCATACAACCAAGCTGGAACAAAATTTCTTCAGATTTAAGCAGAATTTTGACTTTTTGAATTAAAACTTGACTTTTTCCTGTAAACGTTTTTCCTTCGTTCTAGGCAGTTGAATGCCTGGTTGGTCTTCGCCTCGCTCTCCTCACAGCGGCAATAGCAAGGTATTTTTCTCACAGCGCTCTGGACAAATTTGGGGAAGAGAGAAACTATCTGGTTGAAGAAGATTTTTCTGGGAGAAAAGGTATAAGTGTCGAAGAACAGTCCCCCAAGTAGTGCAATATCTGAGATGGTAAATTCCAGTGATATGTATTGTTTTTTCCAGGAGACCACCGTTTCGGTATACTCGTACAAGCGTCCTCACATATCCATTTACAACTAATTATTGTCATCATCATTATCAATATTTACAATAAGTTATTCCATCAGTAACAGACCATCATGCCCAGAAGTTGTACTCGTTTACAACGCGCAGTTCGTTATGATAGTATGGCGCATTTTTCTGTTATACTTAGTCTCGTTTTTTTTTTTTTTTTTTTTTTCTATATTCCTCCTTCTCTCCATCATTCTACTAGCACGATTTGTTGTCATTTTAAAATGAATAAAAATCCTACTCAGGAGATCACGTCTTTTTTTCTTTGGTTCTGAAATTGCATGAATATCTCGAAAAAATATAATAATAACAGGATAGAATATCTTATCCATGTTTTACATGAATCTAACCAACGACTGTCATTCGATTGAGTTACAACACTATTAAACTTATTTAATTCTGCAACCGCTCTTCGACCGTATTCGTGACTAGAATTTCATAAAACAGTTTTTTCCCTTCTTTCTAGTAGGTACTATCTCTCATTCTCATTCTTTCCTCAACGTTCATGGATGTTCGTAAAATATAATTCATTTCGTCTCTCGTTATACTTCTTACCTCGATTAAAGTCAGCTGTACGATCATAATATAAGTACTGAGTTTTTATATTGATCTTACCCAGATGCGACCGCATATGTTTTCAGTTTGTGAATGTCGGAGGATGCTGGAGCGCGAGTAGACAATAATTCCTCATTTTGCGTATAACGCTGAATATGCGCGAGTACTCTCTCAACTTCTGACTGGTCGCCTTCTCTTCGGCATATTTCATCAAATACTCAACGTGCTTTCCGTTTTAATAAGACGTTCCTACATGTGGACACTACGTAGGTTGACTACATGTCGTGTACGTACCCTGCAGTTTTCATCTTCGTTTGTTTATCCACTTTGAAATTGATAAACGGCAATTCTCACTTTCTCACGCGATTAAATTGCCCTCGTGCGCTATAATTGATTTGGTAGCAAAAAAAAAAAAAAAAGTACAACCATTGAATCGCCATACTGATACGAGTTTCTTTCAATTCGCTCAAGTATGACTCATCAACACGGTGGAGGATACTGACTATGAAGCTAGATGACCACCTTAGATCCATGCAGCGACTTTTTCCCATTTAAAACGCGTTGTCATATTGTTTTAGACGTGCAATGTTCAGTACAAAATATCGTTTGATAGATAGGGTGACTCCTGCACGGAAGCACTGAGAAATACTGTTAACTCATTTCATGTCGAGAGGTATTTTAACACGGTGATAAAGACGGCTCGGTGATAAAGACGGCTCGAGGAGGAAATTCCTCAACGTCGCGTCAGACTTGTATTTGCAGCATTTATATTAGAATCCAGATAAGCTCGTTTGACCTCTGCTACGGAAGAATTATAAAATGTACATACATTATTTGTTCATCCTGAAGTTGAGAAATGTCTAACCGTTGACGAGAAATAGGTTGTTTACAAACTTCAAATGAGAAAATTAGTGAGGTTCGTTTATACACACAATTAATAAAATAATAATAATAAATATTTAATTTACACATTACATTTTTTTTTTAACCGGACCCGTTGCCAACCGCCCATATTTGCGCACATGCCTTACCGATTCTTTTCCATCTACTTCGGTGGTACACTTCCCTATACCACAGGGTCCCAATGCTTCCCTTCAGCTCATCCCTCCATCACGTCTTCAGGCGTCCCCCTCCCTTTTTCCCTCGTAGGGTCTCCACATTTTCGTCATTTTTTCCCATTGGTCTTTCCATCCTCTCATGATATGCCTAGCACATTTAAATTTGATTTTTTCGATGGTACCCTATATCTTTTGTATTTGTCTCCTTCCTGACACATTCATTTCTTATTTTGTCTTTTTTCTTAATTTTTAGAACGCTTCTCTCCAAGGCCCTCCGGGTAACCCTTAATCCCTCCACTTGTGATTTGATCACTGCCTAGTATGTGCACCGTAACACAATACTGGTAGCACACACATTTCCCATATTTTTATTTTAGAAATCATTATTCATTACTTCTCCTAAATCCACCTATTTTCTAAATTCTAAGTCTTCCAAAACTTTTCAACTCAACATCTTAGTTCCACCTTAACACTGAGAGCCGATACTGCCTACTAAATAGATTAGAGAGTTTTTGCACTGGGACGTTATCAAGTTACGGTAACGTTAACACTAAATTTTCTCATTGTGAGCAATGGGAAAATTTAACGTTAGCGTTACGTTATTTCAATAACGTTCGAATGCAAAAACTCTCTATTGTCGTTGCTCTTCGGGAACGAAGTACGCTTATACTCTTCAAGTGAATCACTACGAAACTAGTTTACACATCCATACCGATAAGTGGCCTTCCCATATAGGTGTTTGAAAAACGAAGACTACAGAAACATGAAACAGTCAATCGAAAACTACAGCAACCCATATACTCAACGGATAGAGAGGTCATCGCTAGATACCACAATTAGGCTTCTCAGGAAGGTGAAAAATATACTATTAGCAGCTCTGAAACCAGAGAGAGTGTCCTCCTCTCGCGTTTCTGGGCATGAGAAGTACTCTTAAAGAAACCGAGTCAGATCAAATCCTTCTCTAGAATGCACTGTGGGATGAAACGTAAACCTAGCTGAACAAAGATCTATTTTCAGTATTTCGTTTATCAAATAGGTCGATTCTTATGTAAAATCGTCCGCCGAGTTCAAAAAAAAATAGTCAAAAAATTCTCCAGTCGCTGGAACGTTCTGGAAATAACGAAAAGTCAAGAAAATCCACTTCCTCAACCTAGAGAACCGTGATTTTTTGTATTTTGTTCATCAATTTGGTCAATCCTTATGTAAACACGTCCACCGAGTTCGGAAAAAATAGTCAAAACATTCTCCAGTCGCTGGAACGTTCTGGAAATGGTGAAAAATCAAGAAGATCCCTTTTTCAACCTGGGGAATCGTAATTTTTTGTATTTTGTTCATCAATTAGGTCAATCCCTATATGGACATGTCCGCCGAGTTCGAAAAAAATAGTCAAAAAATTCTCCAGTCACTGGAACGTTCTGGAAATGGTGATAAATCAAGAAGATCCTTTTTCAACCGGGTTCGCTGATCGTTTCAGACTAATAGATGATAACAGGGACAGAAAATGGAGAATGGTATCTCTCTTCACATATAACAAGGCCCCCTTTTGGCTGATCGTTTCAGGCCGAAATTCAATTGAATTTAAATGGATGATGATATGGAAAGAAATTGGAGAATGGTATCTTCCTACACATATAACAAGGCCCCCTTTCTGCTGATCGTTTCAGGCTGTATTTCAATTAAATTTAAATAGATGATAACAGGGACAGAAATTGGAGAATGGTATCTCTTTTCACATATAACAAGGCCCCCTTCCTGCTGATCGTTTCAGGCCGAATTTCAATTGAATTTAAGTAGATGATAACAGGGACAGAAATTGGAGAATGGTATCTTTCTACACATATAACAAGGTCTCCTTCCTGCTGATCGTTTCAGGCTGAATTTCAATTGAATTTAAATGGATGATAACATGGACAGAAATTGGAGAATGGTATCTTTCTACACATATAACAAGGCCCCCTTTCTGCTGATCGTTCCAGGCCGAATTTGCAGGGACAGAAATTGGAGAATGGTAGCTTTCTACACATATAACAAGGTCTCTTTCCTGCTGATCGTTTCAGGCTGTATTTCAATTGAATTTAAATGGATGATAACATGGACAGAAATTGGAGAATGGTATCTTTCTACACACATAACAAGGCCCCCTTCCTGCTGATCGTTCCAGGCTGTATTTCAATTGAATTTACAGAAATTGGAGAATGGTATGTTTCTATACAGATAACAAGGCCCCCCTTTTGCTGATCGTTTCAGACTGAATTTCAATTGAATTTAAATAGATGATAACAGGGACAGAAATTGGAGAATGGTATCTCTCTTCACATATAACAAGGCCCCCTGGCCGAATTTCAATTGAATTTAAGTAGATGATAACAGGGACAGAAATTGGAGAATGGTATCTTTCTGCACATATAACAAGGTCTCCTTCCTGCTGATCGTTTCAGGCTGAATTTCAATTGTGATAACATGGACAGAAATTGGAGAATGGTATCTTTCTACATATATAACAAGGCTCTTATTCTGCTGATCGTTTCAGGCTGAATTCCAATTGAATTATATGGACGATAATATGGATCGAGCGCGAAGCCGAGGTCAAGGTAGCGCTGAAGAATGTGACAGCAATACAGAACCGTGATTTTTTGTATTTCGATTATCAGTTAGGTCAATCCTTATGTAAACATGTCCGCCGAGTAAAAAAAAAAATGGTAAAAAAATTCTCCAGTCGCTGGGATGTTCTGGAAATGGTGAAGAATCGAAAAAATCCACTTTTTGAACCTGGAGAACCGCGATATTTTGTATTTCGTTCATCAATTAGGTCAATCTTGATGTAAACACGTCCACCGAGTTCGAAAGAAATAGTCAAAAAATTCTCCAGTCGCTGGAACGTTCTGGAGATGGTAAAAAATGAAGAAAATCAACCTGGAGAACCATGATTTTTTGTATTTTGTATCAACTAGGTCAATCCTTATGATTGTAAACACATCCACCGAGTTCAAAAAAAATAGTCAAAAAATTCTCCACTCGCTGGAACGTTCTGGAAATGATAAAGAATCGAGAAAATCCACTTTTTCAACCTGGAGAACCGTGATTTTTTGTATCACATTAGGTCAATCCTTATGTAAACATGTCCGCTGAGTTAAAAAAAAATGGGAAAAAATTCTCCAGTCGCTGGAACGCTTTGAAAACAGTTATAAATCGGAAATACACACTTCATAAATGCAAAACTAGCTGGAAAAAATTCAAGTGTAGGGAATGAGTGCGTAAAATTTTTTGGGACTATTTTTGAACATAGAATTTAAATTCGAAATCAGTTTTTCATTTTGAAAACCCCTCTTTGCGATATATTGAAAAGTTATAAAAAATAGTATTTTTTTCAATCAAAATGTGTAGGAATATTTTGGGCTGGAGAATCATACACGCCTCAGTCATGTATAAATCATATTAGACAGATAATTTGACAACCTATCATTTCTTTTCATGTCCTAACATACTTCCAACAATGGGACCTAAGTCATAATCCTCTGCCCTATGTAATTATTCTAAAACAGTTTCCAACTCTTTCAACTACCTGCGTTACTCAATCAATCCAACTTGTACATATCCGGTCTTTTTCTCCTGACGCAAAATTTGAGCCCCTCCACCTGACACGACTCCTTCTTTCAATTCTCTATCCTATCCTCATATTCTCGTTCTTTGCTTCCCACTCCATTTCAGTTATATTCTTATTCTTAACGCTCGCAGGCAACCATTTTGTTGTTGCTTGTGTTTTGTATTTCCATTTTGATGTTAGCAATTTTTTATCAAATCCTCCAGTAACTATCTCTGGATATAAATTCTATAATTGACTTCCCTCTGAAATTATAGCCTGCTCAACGAACTCGTACAAATAACTCGTAAGATTATTGCTGGCTGATGTGAATGTCAGAATCGGCTGATTTTATCCGGGTTTTTGTGCAACGTCAAACAGTTCACGATGAGTGAAAATTTTCGATGAATCCATCCTGAAGTGATACGTACGCAAAATATTTATTCTTTCAGTAATGCCCCGTTAGATAGGCCTAGAATCATGTGCATTGATCGAGGAATAAAGCACGCGATGCGAAGCAAAAGGTGAACCGCTATACAGAAGTTATCGATCGATTTATTCGAACTTCATCAAATAAAGATTAACTTCCTGAAAAATTGACACGAGCGAGTTAGAAAATCATTGCCCGTTCCATTTTATGAAGCTCTTGATTTTTTTTCACCTTGTTTGTTTTTTCGTTTTGAACAAAAAGTGATGCATCTCAGAGAGCTTCGCATCGCAAGGCATCGCAAATATACCCATTTCTCGTGAAGTAGCAAAAAGTAGCAACTGAAGATGTAACAACGATTAAATTTGTAAACTTGAAATTCCAGAGACTTGCATACAATTTTTTCAATAGTCCTCAACTTTCGTAATACAATATGCGCCTAGCGTCCTGCAGTCTGGAGTCAACGAAATAACAGTACACTCGAATGTAAATTGAAATAAGAACATCACGAACGAAAAATACACTCAAGAGGTACACATTTTATTGGCACTTATGCGGCTACATGTTTTTTTTAGCTGCCACCTATAAATTTTTCGGTTGCTCGAAGTACTTTTTATTATCGCTCTAGAATTGGTAGCCGCGTATGTTCAGCACAAATTCGCTTACGCACAAGTGCTGACTCGATAAATTTATCGGTGATTTGGGGTCAGTAAAGTATACCAAATACCTCGATATCAATTGATTAGGGAATCTTCATTTTTATGATTTTTGTCTAGCTAGATTCAGGTTTCATTCCACAGTGGAATGTTCAAAATTAATGGAGGAATTGGCCTAGATTGAATTCTTTCCTAGAAGGTTCAACTTAATAGAGGAATCAGGCGACACCGAATCCTCTCCTGAAATATTCACTTTTATAGTGGAGGAATCGGGCAAGACCGAATCCTACCCTAGCATGTTTAGATCTAACCAAGAAAATGGGTCAGACCAAAACCCCTCCTCCCGGAATGGGGCAATACCCAATACTCTATTAAAATGTTCGAGTTTAATGTGGGAATTGAGCAATACCGAATCCTTTTGTAAGATGTTCTAGTTTAATGGAGGAATCGGGCTAGACCGAAGAAAAAAAGATTCGCGAGACAAATTATGGCTTTGTAATCGTACGACGGAAGAAAACAAATTCAGTGATCTCACAGGTGGCCAAACTCGCGTACATAGTACAAGTGATCATTAATATCGTGATAAAATTCTAATTAGTTTATACAATCATTTGAAGCAGTAAGTGTACAACGAGTCTCAGATGGTAGATACGGTAAGCAGGTTCATAAAATTGATTAATTTATTCTCTTTATCCGCGTAGAACCGTGTTTCTTTTATACCCATTTGACAAATATCGACGGAGTTTATAAAGGTTCGCTAATGAGTAGTGATTAAAGCAATTGAAGTCATTGTAAAAGATACCAAAGTGGTCGGAATATAAGAAAGGAAAAAAAAAAAGACATCGACGAAGGGAGAAGAATGACGTGTAACAGGCATCCGCAAATCAAATACCTATACCAGCGTTGGTAGGCAGTCGCGGAGCTAGTAGCAGTAACTCTTGAATTTTATAGAAACTGAGAGGGATATAAAAAGGCGAGCACGAATGCCTCGTTCACAAACCGGTACTCATAGTCGTACTTTAAATAAACGTTTTTATTTATTTATATATTATTTATTTATCTATTCATTCATTCATTCACTGGATTCCATATTATGTATTTGTTTTCAGACCACCGTACCATTCACAACTGTTTTTGAAAACATATTTTGGCACGTCATTCAAAAAAACAGTCAGAATGCTCACTAACAGAAGAATTCTCTCAGGATATTAATCACTTATTTTTTTTGACGCCGGCGTGAGCACTTTCAATATTGATCTTCTTCTTAATTCATGAGATTATTAAATATTCTCGGCTATTTAGTTGACTGTAATACACGAGGAAAAAATCTCTGCGGAATTGCTAGTCTCGATTTTATCGAAAATATGCATTCCCATGCTGCGGAATACTAAGTATACCAGAAGCTGTGTGCCACCATTAGTGCCGGTATAATTTGTGACCTAAGTGCGCAGCTGACGAGCCAATCACAGTGAAGCAAATGTGTGCCAAAATACCTTCACATGAGAAGAACATTTGCAGAGTATATGGATGTATTGAAGCGATGATGGGACCGCGCGACTCAACCGCGGCACAACCACGACACAATAGACTAAGAGGCCGCACAGACCCATTTAAGAGGGGGAACATAAAATTTTCATACGGTTTATTCGATGGTGTATTGTAACTGTGTGAACATGTTGGGCGTCTGCCGGCTTGAATCAGTTGCGTAAAGGGGTGGCAGCGCCTTAAACTTGTCAAAAATAGCACACCATTTAACCTGCCGAACATATACTTGAAATTGATATCATTTTTTAGTTTATTAAATAGAGAATAAGAATTAAAGCGTCTGCCAAACCAAAGTTGGTTGCTAAAGTGTCGGCAGACGCACTGAAAGTTCCCAAAAATGGTGTTTCATTCAACTTCATAAATATAATATTCTCATTTCTAGCGTTAATTGATTCGTCATGGGGCTAAGAATTTATGATTGAGAGTTGACCCGATCCAGTGGCGCACATAGGTAGGTAGAACATTTTCGAGAGAGGGGGGGGAGGGTTGAATTAAAAAATTTCAAAGGGGACTTTCTTGGTACAAAACTTTTCTGAGAGAAGTTTTGAACAAGATTTTATGATATTTCTTAGTAACATTTTCAGTCCTGTCGAGGGGTTGTCAATACACCACTGGCCAAATCGAGTTATTATTTGATCATAAAAATTGCCAATAATGAACGGACAGGTGAAATAAACTCAGACATAAACCACTAGTTTTTTCAATTCTTTTTTTCGTTTTCTTTTCTCTCGAAATCGCATTAATGCAGGTATAATATGAATGAAAATGATCAATGAATAAAATTACATTTCCTGAGAGAGAGGTGACAAATTTAATATTAAAATTATAACTTTTTGGTGTGTAACAGGTTTATAAAATGTAAATTCGAACTTTTGAAAAGTATGGCTCCAGAATAAGGCCGAATTCAGGACAGACTTTGTTGAGAACTTCTTGTCCGAACTGTGTAAGATGAAGACAAATTTCATAATCCTCGTGTGCTCTTCTACGACGGAACCTTTGCTCATACCGCAACGGATGACATTTGAAAGGGTCGAATCTACGCTGAATCTCAAGCAGGTGATCAGCAAATGGTGACTCCCTGTTCTCCAACCTCGAATCGTAGGCAACTCGATGCTCTTGAAAAAGGGTAGAAAAGCATTTCTCCGTAATATAAACCGCCGGGCAATCAGGACAAGAAAGTCTGCACACGCCACATTTCCCTGAAGGAGATATCAGGCTTTTAGATAAAGCGAGATAGGCTTTCAAAGACCGGAGCTTTAAAAAAAAAACAGCCTTAAAAGTAGGCGCCTTTAGGATCTTAGCCAGTTTGCTGGTAAATTTCCTCAATTAGGGGAAGCGGATCCACTTGGTCTTACTTGAAGAAAAGGAAGAGGAGGGAAAACTTGGAAGAGAGGTCAGCTGCTGAGGAGACTTGGACACCAATTGCCCCGACTTAGCTTTTGGACGTCAAGGCGTATGACATTACAACGGGTAAGATATTTAATGGTATGCGATAGAAAGAATACTCCGAAGGGAGAGTAAACACTAATTTCTATTGGTGGCCCGATTGAAGAGAGAATTTTGATCGAATTCTAGGTTTCATCAACGTCGAATTTACCAGGGGGTGGGAGATACAATGAAAGAGGGTCCTAAAATTTCAAAAAAAAGAAATAGGACCACAACTAAACGAATACGTTCCTCAAGGGATAAGAACAGAGTTGCGAAGATGTATGGTAAATTTAATATTACGACTAGATTGAACCTTATGGTCCATTCGAGGCTCTTCGGTATGCTCCTCCCCCTTGAGTTTGATTACTTTATGCGGGACGTCAATTTAAAGTGTCGGAAGTTTGAGGTGAACTTGAAGGAGAAGAAGAATAAGAAGTTATCCTCCCTAATGAAGGTTAATGATGAGGTGGTTGAGGAAGGGGTGAGTGACGGTGTTGTCGTTCATAAATTCCATCCCCCCTCATAAATAACAGTCAAGTAGTGTTTAATAGTGACGAAACTGCCCTCCTTGAGAAAGGTTTGAAATTCAGTTTACCTCCCCTCAAGAAGGATGAAACCTTGGCGAATGTTGTTGCGGATCTTGCGGTTAAAATTGGTCCTGGTTTTAATACCCAGAAAGTTTGTGCCGAATCAGTCCGTAATAATCCCCTCCCTCGCATGAGTAATAAATTGGGAGGATAGATTCAAGGTTTGAAGAGGAAGATGAAAGAGGGAGATTCAATCGTCACTAAGGCTGAGAAGGGCAATGCTGTTGTGGTGATGGAGAAGTCGGCCTATTCTTCCAAGGTCCATGAAGTCCTCCAGCAGTGTGGTGCCAAAGAGAGTGAAGATTTCAGTTTTCCTAAGCACGTTAAAGAAGTTAGGAGTGTCATCAACAGGAGTGAGGCTATTATCAAAACTCCTGCTTTGAAAAAAAACCTCCTTGTTCCTAACCCCACACCACCCCTCCTCTACGGGCTGCCCTAAGTGCATAAGAACAATACCCCGACGCGACCCGTTGTTTCTTTCGTCTCCTCCCCCACCTACCTCCTTGCCAAATTCCTGGACCGTTGGTTCAAAAATCGCATTGATTTTGAATCTCCCCACTCGGTCTTGAATTCGGCCTCTTTAACTGACGTCCTGAAGGATGTAAGTCTTCCCCCTGGAATGACCATCTGCTCGTTTGATGTCGTTGGTTTGTTCCCGAATATTCCTAAGGCTGCTTCTATCCAGCTTATGGGTGAACTACTCGTCAAAGCCAATATTCCTCACAATGAACTTCAGGAATTTTTCGATCTTCTGAATATTTGCTGGTCCCCCAACTACTGTAAATTTGAAGGAAAATTTTTCGAGTTTCCCGATGAAGTAGGGATCCCTGTTGGATCACCTTTCTCTCATCTCCGAAATTTTCATGTCCAAGTTTGAACTTGACCTCTTTTCCTCGAACCCGGTGTTACTTAATCATATTCACTATTGGCACAGGTACGTTGATGACGTTCTATGTACCTGGACTGATCCCCCAGATCTCCTTGGTGAGTTTCTGACGTATCTCAATGCCAGGTACCCTTCCATCAAATTCACGTTGGAAATAGGGGTAGGCTATTTTCCATTAACTTTTCGGATTTATCGATCTCTATGATAGACGGCAACCATAAGTTTGGAATTTGCAGGAAAGATACTACGACCGATGTTTTAGTCTACGGTGGTTCATTCGGTCCTGTTGCTCATAAGATGGCTGCTTTTCACAGCCTAGTTCACAGACTGACTCGTATTCCTTTGAGTCAGTCTGCCTTCAAGAAAGAGTTACTCACAATAAAACACCTGGCCAGAGTGAATGGGGTCAATGTCGATGTTGACGTGATGGTTCGAAGGAAAGTTACGAGGGGCCTTCTTGATTCCACCACCTCCCTCCCCCGAGACACGATCCGTGATCGCCGTTTGCGGTGGATCAGTCTCCCTTTCTTGGGGAAGTTCTCCCTCCAATTGGGTCGGGCCCTCCGCCCGTTTGGCTTCAGACCCGTGTTTTACAACCCTACCACTGTCAAGAGGTTGTTTGTGAGACTGAAGGACCCCATACCTGTTGATGAGAGGAGTGGTGTTTACAAGTTGGAATGTGGGGATTGTGGAGGCTTTTATATTGGTGAGACCAGCCGCCAGATGAAAGTTAGAGTAGCTGAGCACCTGAAGTCTTGGAAGAAGGGACACTTGGGGGAGTCAGCTTTCGCCGATCACTTAATAAACAGTGGCCACAGCTTCCGCGAGGGATCCGAAAAGCTCCTCCATAAGGAGAATTCCTATCGTAAGCGCATCGCCCTCGAGCATATTGAAATAATGCGTCATCTAAACATCGACGGTATCACTGTACTCAACTCGTACATTCCGGAAAATGGCCTGATCGAACTGGTTTATGATTCACACCGCGATTTCTCGTTTGGACAATCTTAATACCTTGCTCTTCTTTTCTGTTCGTCAGTTGCTTTCATTTCAGGCTTGAAGATGGTTTATTAGCCGAAAGCGCTCGTCGTCTCATATTTTCTGCGGTTTGCATTTGTTTACTCTCCCTTCAGAGTATTCGTTTTTCGCGTTTGAAAGAACTAACTTTGTTCACAGCTCTCGAAGTCTCTTTCATTTCTGTATGATCATGAGTACTCAAGTCTGATGAGTGTACATAATTATAAGGGTAAATTTTTAAACCAATAATATTAAAATACTCAAGTTATCTTTATGAAATTTTAGAACCGATCGATATTAAATTATACGATTTAATCGTTCACTTACTCGCAACCACCGGGGTAATCGCACTTTCCGTGATCAGGATGACAACCAGTTTTACATACAGCTATGAACAATTAAATTGAACGATTAGTTCCATCATAACGAATGTTGGAGAAAGATAATTGTCTCGAAACTTACCGATTTCACAATTAGCTCCTTTCCAACCAGCTATGCATTCTTTATTTCCATTCGAATCGCAAGTGAAATGACCGAATTGGTCATCTCTCGGCCGACATAGTTTCATACACGTCGAGTTGAAATAATTTTTTTCACATTGCACACGAATCCTGTAGGTAATTTTCGCGATGAGACCGTGATGATTCAGGGTATGCCAATCCGCACTTGGTAATATAATTCCGGAATAAGTGGCTTTTTCAATCAACCTAGCGTTTTCTGTTGAAATTGAAATATTTTCGACATAAGATACAGCCTATAGAAAAATCGAAACTAAAAATGTGAGAGGGAACGGGGGCATTATTCCTCGCTTCCATATCCACAACTTCGGTTTGAGAAGGATTCTTGTGTATGGTTAAAAAATTTAGGCTTCGCTATAGGCAAGTTTTATTAATAACTAGGTACTCTTTTAGGTACGTAAAACTATATACTAAAATACAATAAAAAACAAATACTAATAGTTTACCTAAATTCGTATGGTTGTTAGCATCGAGCGCCTCCAGCAATAGCGTAAATGCTCTCTGAAACATAAGTACAAAAATTTGATATTATCATTATTTTGAGCTTCAAAATCGGGTTAATAATTTGTACCGAAGAAGAATTTCACTACTTTTTTAAATTATCGCAAGACCGTTAATTTTCAGATTCTTTGCCGCTTTAGAATACCGGACAAAAATTCGGTATCGAGTTGCAACATGGGAAAATGAGCAAAAATATCTCATCCGGGTTTACAGCGTTATAAAATGTAGATTACTCGCGACGGTATTTAAGAGCACGGCGATGTTGAGCGTCAGCGATTTAATGAATAAATTAATTCTTTTAGGAATAATTTTTCTGACATTTTCCGAGTAGAATCATACCGATAGACATTGGTTGCTCTTCTTTTTTGCTGATTCCCAGTTTTTTCAATCCCTCTTCCTCTTCATTACGTATAATACACATTTAGAGTACTACGACAGGAAGATGTCTCGAAACTATTTTATATCCGAAGAGTAGGTACAGTAAAAAGCAGATAATACGCTCTAGTGTGTAATACGAAAAAGATAAACATTAATATTAAGACAAGAGTAAGAAGCTGAAATCAGGTATTTGCATGTCTCGCGTGTACCATACATATTATATTAACTGTTCGGTGAGAAGATAAATTTTCCACACCTGGAATACCGTATACTTGATGGTTTAGTTAGATTTCTCGACGGCCACTCTACGGACCTAGAGCTACTTGTCAATTTAATACACAACCGCGTATACTTGCGTTATAAACGTCAAATGGAAAACATTTCTTACAATAGCAGTGGCCTACTACCGATTCACCATTTCTAACAGAATAATCAGCTGCGATGGAGAAGACCGATACATTTTATACTTGAAATAAAAATTAATTGAGGTACCAGGAAATAAAACAAATACGATAACCTTTTTATTTACGCCACCTATTCGTGCTCACTACAACTGGACGGTAGCGTGCTAATCTCTCAGAAAACCATCTAGAAACACTGCACTGAGGCGCAACAAGAGATTCATGTACCATTAGATCTGCAGTCGAAGAAATTTTCTCTTCGATGATGTCATCTCAAATGAGAATAAAGTTTCTTTACTCGTTATACACGGGCATCCGAAGTCCTCAACAACTTGAAAAGATTTCAAGTGTGCTAATCTACTTTATTGGTTAGCTTATAAAAGTACTTTCGAGTCCCATCTTCAGTTGTATTGTTACTGAAGGACAAAAGGCCTTAAACGTTAGTTTTTATAGTATTACACTGTGATCTGATTTGGACGTAACGTATCACATTGGAGAGCAACGGGATAGAATACATAATCTAAAGGAAGCCAACGCACACTGACACCATCCTCTCAAATGACTCCTACTACCACCCCAGGCACAGGTTAGCCACGATTTAGATTTACTTCAACCGAGTAATTTCTGTCTCGAAGATCAATGAGGAGAAGATGAGGAAAGAAATTAAGATAGTAAAGCAGATCGCAGCAGCCAAGGGTTACTCCAACGGCGTGGTTGACAGAGTCATTGGGAAAATGGAAGCAGAGAAGGGAATCCATGACAGAACATTGAGGAAAAACTTTGGATAAGTACCATGCATAGGAAAGGTATGATGTAGATGTGGGCACATATGGCAACCCACCTATGTTATAGAGAATAAACAAAGACCAGACGATGGAAAAGGACAAAGGAAGCTGAGTGGAATGTCCAAGTGCAGTTGCGAACAGTTTGAAGGCATCTATATTGGTGAGGCTGGGAAGAAAAGATGACAAGTCACTGTTTGGCAAATACAGCAATGAAGAACAACACAATGGTGAAAATATTCGAAGCGATACATTTAGAAAACCGAAGAAAACTCTGGAAACAAATGGAGATTACAAAGGCAAGGAGGAAAAAGCCAGCCACGTTTGACAGCGAAAGATTATTCGGTTTGGAGATTGGACAAGACATAATCAACAGAACCGACCAATACGATGAAAGCAAACCCGCCAGCCAATAGAAACACAGCATATGGGGAAATGAACCAATCACAACGTAGTATTATTGTAGTCAATTAGATCACAATGTTGTATTGTAAAAACTTATTCCACAGTAGCGATACAATTGATAATGGGGGTCACACTCGAAAGTACTCTCGTAAGCTGACCAATAAAGTACGTTAGTACACTTGAGATCTTTTTAATTTTGTGCTCTACTTACATACACCTCATCACACTCGATATGAGTTCCAATCTCAACAAATTGATTCTCTAGACTGCGGAACCAAAACAATAGAAAAAATTTCCCCACATCAGACGATCCCTCTGATTTTCTTTGGAACTGTTCGACAATCTGGGAAAGGGGATACGTGGTTATGAACTGTGCCACCTTACGAGTTTCTCTCCTCTCTTTTTATCTTTCTCTTTCTCTACTCTTCTTTCCCTTCTTCTACAAGTCCTTGGATACATATTATGGTCAACTTCCGGAAATTTGTACAAGTCCCTTAAAGCAGATCAGAGCCCTTCCCTCTCACGAAATTTTTCGTACCCCCTCGTCTAACCTAGACTTTCCGAGTATCCAGCCTACACATCTTCGCCATAGCTTGAAAATCGAACCCTTCTTCCCATTTTATCCACCGCTCGGAGCTGACATTTTCTCAAGTCCCTTGAAGGAAAGTCACAGCCACTGCTCCCTTACGAATCACAAATTTTCAGAGGACGGCTCTCTGTTCATTTATAATAGCCTGCGTGTGACGGACAGAATTTTCGTCGTAGAAATGAGAAAAGCGTTGAAAAATCATCCATCCAATATTCGTATTTTCTGAACTCTACAAGAGGAGTGAGTGGCGAACCTGATGGCAAGCTTTTATGAATCTAGAATGCGTTTAATAAGCGTTTGGTAGAACCTCCGAACATGAACTTTGTCAAATAAAAGTAGTTATAGGACTTAGAAGATGGAGGCGGGTCTTTGAAAGCAATTTCGGAAAAATTCCGCCAAACTTTTCAGATCTCAAAGCCAGTTTTGCTGACAATCACTTCGTGCGCAAGGGATTGTCAGTTCACTAGATATTGAAAAGTCTTAGTGCTTCTGATTTTCAGAATGTGACTTCCAATATTATTTCTTGGAATATGTGCGGGAATAATGACACTTTACCCGCGACTCAAATATTGTAAGAGGGGTAAAAAATACTTTTTCTCATTCATTTTAGTACATAAGTACAGTTCATCTCCTCCATAATCGAAATTCTTACCAACATATTTTATAATTTTAATTTTCACCCGAAATATCTGCTTCAATTCCAATTCTCTCTTTTTTACATGTCGCTAGACGTAGCTCAAAAATTGGATCGCTTCCTCTTTTTCCTACCGAATGATGTCCAACTAATGCAAACCGGTTATAACCCAAATATACTATCGATTTAATTACGAACAACTTTTTTGTCCTCCAACTTTCTTCAGCAATTTAATCTCCCAAGGGAGAGCTTAAATTTACGGTTTTTAGACCAACAGGCGCGCGATACAGACATCTGTACGTACAAATATAAATTATGTACTGTTACTAATCTCATTTTTGATGACCATTCGACGAATAAAAAGAAAAAGAAAGAAAAACCTCAGGGATACCGAGAAACAGTTCAAACCAAAACCCTTGCACATCAGGATACAAAAACTGCGAAGATGATTAGACAGTGCCGTGATCACGATATTTTACCTTTCATTAATTGTGCACAAATCATCAAAAAAACAATTTTATAAATTTTATCACAAATTCGAAGCATCGAAAGGACATCTTCAAAATTAAGACTGCTAAATCTATTCAACTTTTCATATTTTGGAATTAATAAGCCCGTGTCTGAGTAAAACGTTTTTTCAAACAGCTCTAATTATAGAAAGAAGAATTAGAATGGAGAAAATTGATGCTTTTCGGTTCTAAAAAAAAAAATTTAAAAAAGATGAAATATTACTCCAGACTAGAATGAAATAATCGATCTAAAATGAAGGTAAATTTTTCAATTCAATATTCGCACAGATATTTCTTACGAGTGTTCGCTGACTTGGAGTAAATTTATAAATGCGGATGTCTGCATGCTGCTGAGAGATCTCCGACAAAAAGGGAGAAAGAATACCGTTTTATTCATTTTCCAATTTGTCGAATCTTCGTGGCTTTCAATAGCGATTTTATTTTCTCTCTTCATAACAGACCAAACTCAACGAGGTGTTGTAGTCTACCAATATTATTCTTATTTTAATTTTCGAACGAATCCGAATAAATGTTGACAATTCACGAGATCGTAGATTAATTCCACTAAAGTAATTCACGTCTCCTCGTGTAACCGCGCGCACGAATGTAATCCATAAATTATATTTACTTACAGCGCTCCCGAATAATTATAAAATAATTAATAGTTTGATACGTATTCATTCATTTTTCAGGTATTGAAATAAGACGTTTTTCTCATTCGCACTCAAAGGTGTAAGACTAATAAATTTAATCGGATACCAGCTCCAGTACATTCAAAATGACGGTGTCGATTTATGGGCACGCGTTCACACGAACGGTTTCCTATGTCGGACTAATGGCTATCATCTTCTAGCACGCCAGGTTGACCAACGGGTTGGTTTCAGCGAGAAATAAATCAAAATACAGCAACCCACATCGTACAACTAAACGATATTTCTGAGACTGTATATCTAGATTTTTTAATTTCGGATTTTGACCTCGTACACTGCTTTCATTCTCAAGGCCTAATCAGGAACTCTTAAAAGCTCACCAAAATCCAATCATAGGGTACGCTGACAACCTTCCAATTTTTGAACGCTAAGACACACATGAACGTTCGATTCACCGAAATTGCTAAAATTCAATTATCGGATAGATAAACAACTGTCAAACGTAGTTGGAATTGACTTTAGCACGTAGTGGAAGGGCAAAGCAGAGTATCGAAAATATGATAGGCTTACTTTAGCAAGGAATGTTCGGTTAGGTAAACGAGAAATTGAAACTGTCGTTCTTCAGTATAGAGCAGCCTCCATGAAGATGGTTTAGGCTCGCATCCAAAGATAAGACACTTGTATAGGATTAAGTTTCCAGTTCATGGCTGCCCTTGAATTTTAGACCATAGGTAGACCTGATATAGGGATAAATATTCCCCTGGAGACGTGATAAAAAAAAAATTACGGCTTCCTTAACGAAGTTAAACGAGGAACGCAGGGAACCTGTTTTATGATTCGAATGAGATTTGGTATTGAAAATTCAAGGAAGCCTAGATTTGGAGAAAGGTAGTAAAAAGAAGGCCTAGACCAACTCCAAATTTTTCTAAGTCCCCCTCCTATCATATATGGCTCGAGAGTCGAAATTTTTCTAAGTCCCCCTTCTATCATATATGGCTCGAGAGTTGAAATTCTTCTAAGTCCCCCTTCTATCATATATGGCTCGAGAGTCGAAATTCTTCTAAGTCCCCCTCCTATCATATATGGCTCGAGAGTCGAAATTCTTCTAAGTCCCCCTCCTATCATATATAGCTCGAGAGTCGAAATTTTTCTAAGTCCCCCTTCTATCATATATAGCTCGAAAGTCGAAATTTTTCTAAGTCCTTCTCCTATCATATATGGCTCGAGAGTCGAAATTTTTCTAAGTCCCTCTCCTATCATATATGGCTCGAGAGTCGAAATTTTTCTAAGTCCCCCTTCTATCATATATAGCTCGAAAGTCGAAATTTTTCTAAGTCCTTCTCCTATCATATATGGCTCGAGAGTCGAAATTTTTCTAAGTCCCTCTCCTATCATATATGGCTCGAGAGTCGAAATTTTTCTAAGTCCCCCTTCTATCATATATAGCTCGAAAGTCGAAATTTTTCTAAGTCCTTCTCCTATCATATATGGCTCGAGGGTCGAAATTTTTCTAAGTTTTTCGCTGGACGGCGGACGGCGCACGGCAGATTTCTCAAATAGCCCCCCATAAAACAGGTTCCCTGTTAAAATAAGGGTAATTGGACATTGTTCATAATTTTTATGGGCACTACGGAGAAGGGAGACGCACGAGGTAGAGTTTCCGCGCATTCATCATAGGACCGGACTTTGGAGCTATATATAATAGGGGAGGGGGGGGGGAAACTTGGAAAACGCACGGGTTCTTCAATGGAGTTAAACGAGGGGAGGTTAACTTAGAAGGGTGTTCCGAGGATAATGGTACTTGAAGCGTTGCATACCTGGCTCATCGATGCATGAAGTATTGCAAATCATTACTTGAAGGGGCTCCTTCGAGCTGTACGTGATAGAAGTGGGACTTGAAAAATTTGCGACCTTTGAGCAATATATGACAGGAGGGGGACTCAGAAAAATTGTCGACCTTCAAGCCTTGCCATCCGTCCGAACGGCGGACGTTTTTTCCGACCCCCCCCCCCCCCCGATGAAACAGCTGTATATCATGGGGAGGAGGGACTTGGAAAAATGTTGACTTCCAAGCTATAGATAGAAGGTGGACTAAGAATATCTGAGAAGGACGTTCTGAGTCTTATGGTATTTGAAGCATTGCATATCTAACTCATTGAAGGGGCTGACATAATTAGTGTATGAAGCATTGCATATCTAGTTACTCTATGGGGCCATCTTCCAGGCTATATATGTTACAGTTAAAACCCGAAATCAGTAAATTCTAAAATTCACTAGTCAAAACTAGTTGCCACAAATGACTTTAGTCAGAACTAGTTTTGACTAGTTAATTCTAGAACAAAAAAATTGTTTGAATTAATCAGTAAATTCTAGTTATAACTGAAATGAATTGAAATTGTTCGAGTTCAAAAGGTGATGGTATTTCCAGACATACTTCGGCCAAATTGATAGATATTTGGTAGTTCTGCTCAACTTTGAAGATAAGTAGCTCACACTGGAATAAAATATACGAAAAAGTTCTAAATTTTTCTTCCTTAATTCACACATTAAACCGTACATCATACGAATTCGTCGGTCTATAAACGTTACAAGAGCAAACCTAACAGTGACTAATTGACGCACACCATTCAAGTACAAACAAGCTTTGTGAAAAATAAAAATTCAAGGGTGTTGGAAGCTGGAGGCATTTTGTCCCTGGAGGTACCTTGCCTCCGCCTCTAATGAGGCGAAGATGGTGAGGATTTAAACCAAGATGTTGGAGGCTGGAGCATTTTGCCTCCGGAGGTACCTTGCTTCCACCTAGAGGCTTGGAGGTGCTTCCAAAGATCCTTTAGGAGGCACTTTTTTCATCAGTATTCTATTCCTCGAACCCTCATTCAGCCACTTTGATGCTAGCGCTGCTCGGTTCGAAGAAAAGCCAAAGTTTTAAATACACCTTGTGAGTACCATCTGTCATCTGGCAACACTGGTAGGCCAATATGCTACATCTGGTCACACTGATCAACGTTACAAGTGCCTTCGGAGGCGTCTCCAAAGACGTCTTCGGTTTCTTCGACAGTGCCTCCGGAGGCATTTTCTCCAATCTCAGTAATCGCGCTGGAGGCATTTTGAGATACTTCCAGAGACATACTTTGGAGGTCAGAAGACGCCTCCAAACGTGTCCACTGGAGGCAACCGGAGTCGGAGAGTCATTTTCTGTATTCGTTCCGGACGCCTCTAAAAAAAATTCCTCCAACACCCTTGATAAAAATGCAATTACATTTGTACTAGGGAAGAAATTCATTTTACTGATTGGATTCACCCTTCTTGTTTTCACTAGTTAAAACTAGTGTTCCCCGACAATCATAATTTCTTCTCTATTTCACTTTTTACTAGTCAATTCTAGTTTTCACTAGTAAAAACTAGTTTTACCTAAAATTATTTAAGTTAAAACTAGCTCCAACGCTGAGGGTCACGGTAAATTCTAGAGTTAACTAGTCGAAACTAGTTCTGACTAAAGTCATTTGTGGCAACTAGTTTTGACTAGTGAATTTTAGAATTTACTGATTTCGGGTTTTAACTGTAACATATATACACCGACCACCGAACTATATATGATAGGAGGGGGACTTGCAGCCGGTCGGACGGTGGACTCTTTCTTCTAAAAACCCCCCGATAAGATGGGTTTCCTGTTAATAGGCAACCAATCAACCATCATTCAACCCATATTCCCTCCTCTTACGCTCCAACCTCTCTAAACACATCAACAAATACATCACAGGTTTACTAATTCGTCTAACTTCAAATCTCACTCGAACGAGCTAGCACAAATTGAAAATAATACTCCCATCCCCTGCGACTCCTCGAACAAGGAATAATCATCACTCGCCTTAGGATCGGTCACACTAGCCTCACACAAACCCATATCATCACTCATCTTCTGCCTGTTTCAGAAACTGATCACCCCATCCATTCAACATATCTTCTCCTGCCCCAAATTAGCCTCACTCTACAACTCTTTACTCATCTCTCACAATCACATAAGAGCGATATCACACGACTCTCCATCCATCTTCAAAATCTTTGATTTCCTCTAACAATCAAATTTCAGCTCCCACATCTGAACTCAATAAAATCACTGAGCCAATAGTCCTGATGACAAGCTGTTACTATTTATCGGATTGAACCTATTTTATAGGCGAGTATTTCGTGAGAACCTCCACAGCTTTGACACTAACTTTGCCCGATGATGGTTTGTTCACTGAAAGATCTCGCATCTTCTCCTTTATATCTGCGGTCTTTGTAATATTGGTTTTTCGTTTACTCTACTCTTTGAGTATTCTGTCATCGTCCACAGCTTTGGTGTAAGGCCAATCGTGATGTCGTCAGAGGATAAAGGTCTTGAATCATTGTGACACTTTGTGTGTACAACTCGCTTCAAGACACCTTCGCATACCGATCCTGGGTGGTTTGACCTCGGAATTTAAAAGCAGAAGGTGAGAAACGAAGAAGAAAAAAAGAACAATTATGGTTTTTATGTTCAGGGCTCTAATTTTTTCCCATTTCCTCCTTTTTGTCAAAATGTTTAGAAGTTCGAACTTTTGAGCAACACAGAGTGGAGTTTGAAAATAAATTCTGAAACTAGGTCTCACAGAATCACCCCCTCGTTAGCTCTAACAGGAACTGTACACATGAGGTGTTGGACTTCCACATTATTCAGAAAACAGATTTTGTAATTCTTCGTTTAATGTAGTTAATTGCTAATGATTTCATCGATAAAGTTATAGGTCACAAATTCTTTGAGAAAGTCGACCCTTGAGACTTGAAGGAAGTTTCCAATTATTTCGAGTGCCAATCTTTTTATTCAGGGAAATTTTCTGAAAGTACAGGATATAAGATGAAATTAGAATTTTTTCATCAAGTTCATAGATGAATAAAGGAGTTACAGATTTACAATTTTCATTCACAACGCCTGCTATCGATTTATTAATTGTCTTTCTGCGAGACAATGGATCAAGATGGGGCATTCGGAAAACTTGAGAACGAAGAACGAGGTTCAGTGGAGAAATTTTATCGCTTCTCGATAGCTGAATTTAGGCAATATAATTTCAAGATAAATAGGTTTCAGGTACCGTATATTCACGAGGTTATGGGTTCCAAATAACGAGTACACGAATATAATTTTTCTCGTTTACTCGCGACGCTACTAAAATCGAGTTGAAGTGACTAATCGTGCTGTTTTATAATTACGTTTTTGAGAACAATACAAGAATGTTATGCTGTACACGTACGAAGTGGGAAATTAGAAACAAATGAAGACGAGCGAAAGAGACGAAGATGAACGAGCGAGTGCGAGAGAGAAAAACGCACCTAAAATATCGGCTACGAGTAGGTACTTAGTTAATGTTCTTTTATCTAAGATAAATTAACATGTTATACATCGTACAAAATAGCATCACATCGGCACGATTCGAACACTTTTTGTTTTACATATTTATTTATTAGGTTTACGCGCGTATTGAACTACCACTGAATGTATTTGAAATTTATTATCTTCACAGTATTTTGTCGTTTACTACCGTATACGGTAATACAAAACGGAATTACATTCATCCGGCTATTCGTCTTATTTACAATCCGATTGTCGACCGCAGATAACAACAGTAATAACAAATAATAATATCCCAGGAGATTTACAACTATAGAAACGGTGCAGGGTATACGAGATGCTCTGACTCCGTACTCTTTACAAATGTACCATTCGCGTACAAACAGCTCGCGACTTCTTCTCATTTTCTCTCGCTCTGGTTGTAATAGATCTACCTTGTCTCACTTACGGTCGTTTCAGCCGTAGAAAAACCCCTTTATTTTATAATAAATGAATGAATAACTCTGTATTGCATACGTTTTATTCTTCCTGGCACCCATACAACTCACTTTTATGAGAAAAGATTATACCCATATTCGATGTTAAAACTTGCATATTATATACAGTATGACTCTTTTTTTTTTAATCATTGAAAAATCTTGATAGGTTTTTCATTGACTTTTCTACTGACAAATCAGGTACCGGTGTTAAACTTGCTACAGAAGTAACGGATAAAAAGAAGAGGTACAGTCAAATATCTGATAGCCATTAATTTTCATAAACTCCACCAGATTTCAAAATCAAAGAATGAATTTTACTTTCATTTATTACACACCGCAGAATTTTGAAAATAATAACACGAGCGTTTTTGAAGAAACTGGAAAAAGGGAGAAGGAAAAAGAGAAGAAATTATGAAAAAGAAGTAGGAATGGGAGAAGATAAGAACTACGCCACAGGCGATGATCAATGAGCGTTCAACATGAACATCACGTTCACTTCCTCATTTTCCAAGAGATAAGAGGCGAAATAAAATTGATGAGGCTGCTCTTTGGTCCAAGTCTCAAGATGCTCCTGAATACGGAGTTTTAATTGGCGACCAAATGGCCGAACACTCACGACATTTGATTTTGTCGACACCACTAATTTAAGGATCGAATCTTTGGGCTTTTGTAAAAGTAAACGCTCTAAGGTAGCGATCGTACAAAATACGGTCCAAAATTGAAACTGGCGGAGAATATGGGCAAGCTATGTAGGAAAATTTCCAAGGAAAAGCAGACAAATCCGACTTTCTTTAAACTGATTCGTTCCTCTAGGTTACGGCCTGACATAATTAGAACAACAAATACTCCAGGATCCAAAAGCCGCAGTTCTTCTTTCATTTACTCATTCTGGAGTATTTGTTGTTCTAACCGACTTTCTTTCCTAGGGACAGTGGAACGAGGGAGCGAAGTAGTGACATTCCAAGAGAGCTTTTTCATTAACAAAAAGAACGTGTCACAGAAGCTAGCATGTCTCCTCCAGAGACAGGTAGTGTTGCATTTCATATGCTTGTTCCATCTCAGAGGCTACCTAGCCCACGGGCTCACTCGCTCTGAGCTCTCTCGCTCTCCCTACAATACTATTGTTAGCCTCAATCTCGGTATAATACCTCGATAATATATTGATTTTATTGTTTTATCAATTTTATCGACCATCTGAATCGATACCGATCATGCCGACTTCTTGATACATCTATCTCGGAGAATTTCTCAGCTCAGTATAAACCTTATATCATGTGTGTTCGGTTGACGAGCTGACAGGCACGTTCGCCTTCCTCTTCTTACACCAGATGTTAGGCTTTTGAATCGTTTGCCGGAACAGCCTAGTCTAGGCCTATGACATCATACTAATCCCCGTCTTCTCTCTCTCTCTCTCTCTCTCTCTCTCTCTCTCTCTCTCTCTCTCTCTCTCTCTCTCTCTCTCTCTCTCTCTCTCTCTCTCTCTCTCTCTCCCTCTCTCTCTCTCTCTGACTCTAGTTTAATACATTGGGCTGAGTAGCTGGGCCTAGTTTGGCCTGGTAATCGTCGGCTAACTTATGGAGTAGATAAGGTCGACATTTTGCAAGTCTCTAACGTACTGTATGTTAGGCTCAGTGTAATGATTTATATGAGACTAATGTTGAGGTCTTCGATGACGTCATAGTAACAAAACCATGACGGGAGTCTTATATTACATAAAAGGAGCACAATGAGCTCGTTAGCCTAACATATACTATATACATTGTATGTTCAGACTAATATAACCTTACATACTGTGCGGAAGGCCTAAGGCCAAGGATACAAGTCCCAATGTGGCAAAGGTCAAAATTCTCACAGGAAACCTGTTTTATCGGGAGGTTTTTCGGAAAGAATGTCTTCCGTCCTCCGTCCGCCACCCAGCCTGCTGGCAGCCTCAAGGTCATGTAGAGGTCAACTCCTATCATATATAGTTCGGAGGTCGAAATTCCTCCAAGTCCCGCTATTATCATATATGTGTAGCTCGGACGTGGAAAATGGAACCTGTTCTATGGGTTTTTTTTTTGAAAAATTTGCCGTGCATCGTCCCGCCAAAAACTTGGAAAAATTTCGATTCTCTAGCTATATTTGATAGGAGGGCCACTTGGGACTTATGGAGTTTGAAGCATTGCATATCTAGCTCATTGAAGGTGCTAAGCCAATTGGTGTATGAAGCACAGCATGTCTCTAGTTACTTGAAGGGGTTAACCTAAATGCGGGTCGTATCATGTATTATTTTTCAACCCATAGAACAGGTTACCTGCGTTCCTCATTCAACATCGTTATTCTCAAATGCCCCTCCTATCATACACAGCTTGGAGGTCGAAATTTTTCCAAATCTTTCTCCTATCATATAAATTATAACTTCAAAGTCCAAGCCTGTGACGTTACAATTTGATGACGTCATACATTTTTCAGATTCCACGTGCCCCATAAAACAGGTTCCCTGCCACCCTTCATTTAATTACGTTGAAGAACCCGTGAGTTTTGACAGGGAACCTGTTTTATGGGGGGCTTTTTGAGAAATTTGCCGTGCGCCGTCCGCCGTCCAGCAAAAAACTTCGAAAAACGGCGGCTTCCTTAACGAAGTTAAACGAGGAACGCAGGGAACCTGTTTTATGAGTCAAATGGGATTTGATATTGAAACTTCAAGGAAGCCTAGACCTAGATAAAGCTAGTATAAAGAAGGCCTAGACCTACTACAAGCCTAGTATAATATAGTTTGAGACTAAATTTTCTCGAATCTCGAGGTATATATGATAGCTCGAGAGTGAAATTTTTTCAAGTCCCCCTCCTATAGAAGCAATCCGTTTCTCAAGTTTACGGTAATTCATTATGAATAAAATACTCGCGAAGAGTAAAGAGGAAGATACACGAACCGCAATAAAATCATACGACCAAGCGCTTTCGGCTAAACAGCCATTCTCAAGGTATAGAAAGCGACTGAACCCAACACCAACAAGAACGAGTAACAACAGAAAGGAGGTCACGATTGAACCAGCGAGTCATCGAAATGTGAATCATCCTCATAGACTAATTCAATCAATCCCTCCTCAGGAATGTACCTGTTCAACACAGTAATGTCTTTAATATTTCGGTGACGATGAATTTCAATTTCATCCAACGCTAAGCACTTGAAATACGATTTTTCCTTGTGAAGGAGAGCTTCAGACCCCTCTTTGGGGCTATGACCAGTTTCAATTAAATGGTCCGCAAATGCCGACTCGCCTACTCTTCTTTTTTCCCAGGCTTTCCTGTGTTCGTCAACTCTGATTTGGAGTTGCCGGCCAGTCATTCCTATGTACACGCTAGGGCAATCGCCACAGGCCACCCTATAAACACCCCCCTCTCGGCCACCGGTATCGGATCTTTCAATTTGACCAACAGGCTCTTAACAGTATTAGTGCTATAAAACGCCGGTCGAAAACCGAAGGGACGGAGGACGCGGCAACTCCGAAGAAAACTTCCCCAGAAACGGCAGCCTAATCCACCGTTTACGCCTATCAAGGTGCAATTCACGGGGGAGGGAAGTTGTGGAATCGAGACTTTTTCTAGTAAGTCTCCTACGGACCATGAGGTCAATGTCCACCTTGACCTGATTCACTCTAGCCAAGTGCTTTATCGTCACGAGTTCTTTTTTGAAAGCAACCTCACTCAGAGGGATTTGAGTGAGTCGATAGAACAAGCTATTAAATGTAGCTATTGTACGAAAGATGACCCGTGGATGGCAATGTCGGTCGGTCGAGGTACTTTTCCGGTAGATACCGAATTCATGGACACCGTCAATGACAGATATGGTTAAGTCCAGAAAATTTATTGATGAACCACCAACTTCCAGAGTAAATTTAATGGAAGGGTATAATCTATTTAAATAAGCGAGAAACTCACTAAGGAGCTCCGCAGGATCGGTCCACGCGCACAATATGTCATCCACGTACCTATGCCACTAGAAAACGTGATTCAAAAACACCTGGCCCGATGAAAACAGGTCAACCTCAAATGTGGACATAAAAACTTTCGAAATGAGGGAACCCAAGGGGGAACCTATGGGGATCCCTACCTCCTCAGGGGAACTTAGCAAAATGTTGGCTCTTGAGCTATTTATAAGAGGAGGGGGACTTAGAAAAATTCCGACTCTCAAACTATATTATATGTACTAGGCTAATAGTAGGTCTAGGCCTTCTATAGACTAGCTTTATCTAGGTCTAGGCTTCCTTGAATTTTCAATACCAAATCCCAATTGACTCATAAAACAGGTTCCCTGCGTTCCTCGTTTAACTTCGTTAAGGAAACCGTCGTTTTTCCAAGTCCCTCTCCTATCATATATAGCTCGAGAGTTGAAATTTTTCCAAGTTTTTTGCCAGGCGGACGGCAAATTTCTCAAAAAGCCCCCCATAAAACAGGTTCCCTGTTAAAAAACGACGGCTTCCTTAACGAAGTTAAACGAGGAACGCAGGGAACCTGTTTTATGAGTCGAATGGGATTTGGTATTGGAAATTCAAGGAAGCCTAGACCTAGATAAAGATAGTATAAAGAAGGCCTAGACCTACTATAAGCCTATCATAATATAGTTTGAGAATCTAAATTTTTCTCGCTCGAGAGACGAAATTTTTCCAAGTCCCCCTGCTATCATATATAGCTCGAGAGTCGAAATTTTTCTAAGTCCCCCTCCTATCATATATGGCTCGAGAGTCGAAATTTTTCTTAAGTCCCCCTTCTATCATATATAGCTCGAGAGTCGAAATTTTTCTAAGTCCCCCTTCTATCATATATAGCTCGAGAGTCGAAATTTTTCTAAGTTCCTCTCGTATCATATATGGCTCGAGGGTCGAAATTTTTCTAAGTCCCCCTTCTGTCATATATAGCTCGAGAGTCGAAATTTTTCTAAGTCCCTCTCCTATCATATATGGCTCGAGGGTCGAAATTTTAACAGGGAACCTGTTTTATGGGGGGCTATTTGAGAAATCTGCCGTGCGCCGTCCAGCGAAAAACTTAGAAAAATTTCGACTCTCGAGCCATATATGATAGGAGAGGGACTTAGAAAAATTTCGACTCTCGAGCTATATATGATAGAAGGGGGACTTAGAAAAAATTTCGAATCTCGAGCTATAGATGATAGGAGGGGAACTTAGAAAAATTTCGACTCTCGAGCTATATATGATAGGAGGGGACCTTATAAAAATTTCGACTCTCGAGCCATATATGATAGGAGAGGGACTTAGAAAAATTTCGACTGTCGAGCTATATATGATCTAGGCTTCCTTGAATTTTCAATACCAAATCTCATTCGAATCATAAAACAGGTTCCCTGCGTTCCTCGTTTAACTTCGTTAAGGAAGCCGTCATTTTTCTAAGTTTTTCGCTGGACGGCGGACGGCGCACGGCGGACGGCGGACGCCAGATTTCTCAAATAGCCCCCCATAAAACAGGTTCCCTGTTAAAAATTTCGTCTCTCGAGCTATATATGACAGGAGGGGGACTTGGAAAAATTTCAACTCTCGAGCTATCATATATAGCTGGAGATTTGAGAGAAATTTAGAGTCTCAAACTATATTATACTGGGCTTATAGCAGGTCTAAGCCTTCTCTATACTAGTTTTATCTAGGTCTAGGCTCCCTTGAATTTTCAATACCAAATCCTATTTGACTCATAAAACAGGTTCCCTGCGTTCCTCGTTTAACTCCGTTAAGGAAGCCGTCCCTCTCCTATCATATATGGCTCGAGAGTTGAAATTTTTCCAAGTTTTTTCCCGGACGGCGGTCGGCGCACGGCAAATTTCTGAAAAAGCCCCCCATAGAACAGGTTCCCTGTTAAAACTGCGATGGTTTTTTAAAAAGTAGTCCCATTCTCCAAGTCCCTAAAGTTAGGCTTCGTACACTACATGTTGGGCCTAATATAGAAAAAGCCTAGCATAGGGGGTCTGTAAGCCGAATTTTTTTAAATGCTTCCAACTCTCTCATGACGTCATAAGGTAGCAGTTAACTTGACCTACTTGAGGGACTTGGAGGAGTTCCAAGCTCAGAGCCAATACATACCACATTCGTATGCTGAACATACTAGCCTGGGAGTTTCTTCTAAGCACCTGAGCTAGCCTAAGATTCTGGAGTCTTAGGCCATACCGGATTCTTCTCAGAAGAATATAATGTATGTAAAACGATGGCTCCCCGTGACAAAAAGGTTCCGACCAGTAATCTTGAAACGGTCACGGTTCAAATCATTTACGACTATGCTGCACGCAGTGCAGATAGCACAGGTTCAAATACCAATGTACTGGCTCGCGTATTTTTTTTCGGCAATTCAATTAATTCGCGCGAAAGATCTTGCCCTTCAAAAGAATCATACTTTTGAAATTGAAACGATCGCAAGTCATTTTAATGATCATCGAACTTGACCCCTCTGAAATTGCAAACATCTACTCGTGCATAGGGATACAATAAATTTCGAGTTCGTACATTTTGAGATCGTAAATACAACAATTTTTTTAATTCGAAGGCTTTCGTTTTTTTTTTTTTAGTCGACTTATTCTTTCAACAAGACTATAGAATAGGTGCATATCAAGGACATGTGAAAAAGAAACTTCTAATTGTAGATACGCTACGCATATGAGTCAGCCAATACATATAATGCACGAAAGATCCAATGACTCCGATACTAGCACGTATATTGGGCGAGTGGCCTTTTTGCTCATAATTGAAAATACGATCGGATCTACACCTATACACAGTATTCCAGCCAAAAATTATATTCCGCGTAATATTAGGTCAACTGAACTTATTAGGCGCTATAGGTGACTGTAAACCGGAATCCAATATGTTATGCACAATCGGCCACATATACTAAGTATCATTACTCACCATCATTGAGCAATAAAAGCGCAATATTCTGCGCTGACAGCATTATCAATAGGATCTTTCGTCGTTTCCTTTTCGCATGATTCAATATAAATGACATTAGTCTGAGAACGACAGCGATACCGCGATACTAGAAAGATACTCGTGACGAAATTAGGCTAGAATTAATAGGAATGAACTTTGGCCTCAACGTCTACGCTCGAATAGTTTTTATTAATTATGAGAAGGTTACACTTATTCCATGTGACAGATTATTTTCACGCTAAATATGTATGATACTCAAATGAAAGATCTAAATCATAAAATGATGGTCCTTCATCGCGTCGGCCGGAAAAAAGAAGTTTCAAGTCACAAAGACAGCTGCTCCAACCCTTCAATGCCTAAATAGGCTTTTTAATACGTGGGTGTCACCTTCTGACAGATTTGCAAATATTTTGACTTCCTATTTCGAAGACTTATAAAAATGCGCTCGTGCCGATACTTCGAATCAGTGAGAACGGCCGCGACCTCTGCTGATTCAATTAATTATCTGTCAAGTTTTCTCCGCTTTCTGAATACATTCTAGCTAACTCTCCCCTTTGCTCTTGAGTTGTTTTTTAGAGTCCTCGTTTGCTATATTGCTTGAAACGAAGACTCTATAGGTCCCCCGCGCTCTCATCCTTCTACTATTCTCAATCGACAGTTTTCTAAATCGCACCAATGATCTGAGACCCGAGAGAAAACATATCTTACTCGAGCTTGTAAGTTTTCTTGACGTCAAACCCTGATTTTTCTAGGTAAATCTGGGCCGAAAATCATCCTCTCATGATGTAACCTTCCCGATGCCGAACCTTTTTCCAGCTTATAATTTTGGTCCCTAAAATAGGTCAAGGTCAATGATGACGTCACATCCTTCGCTTGTAATATTGCTAAAAATCTTCTCTTGGTATACCAAAACCTTCCTCAGCTTCCGATACCTGAATGCCTTCTCATCCATAAACATGAAGCTCGTGGCTCGTAATATCTTGAAATTCGTTTCGACTTCCTTAAGAAATATATCACCGATTGATATTTTCCTATGATAATTTCTATCCCTCCAATAGAAGTTGAAGTTTAGGCACAAATACTTCGTACAAAGTCGAAAACATAGCAGAAAGTCTCAAGATTACCGGGACAAAGGCTTAAAGAAATATACGATACAAAGGGAGAACGACAATCCTACAATAAGGCCAGAAAACTTGGATATTTACCAAAGGGGTAGAAAATTTTATGTTAGGGCATTAGATGAGCAAAAAGTTGAAGGAGATAGAGTCTTAGGTTTCAACACACGCGTGGCCTGATACCATTTGAAATTCTGAAGGTACGTATCGGAGGGAGGCAAAAGCCGCTGAAGGGATGCCACTATCGAGGGAGTGTATCTTAATATGCCCACGAACGCTCTTTCTCCACCACAGGTTAATAACTCGTCGAATAATTCAATAAAAAAAAGGTATGAAGTTGACTAATTGAGAAACGATTTGACTGACATCAACAAAACTAATAGTGCTGATAAAGGTTGGTAATTGATTTCGTCTGAACACACCAGGTACCTGGACAAAAAGAGCAGGCGAACAAATGGATCAAGGTCTCAGAGTCTCGATTTGGTACACAAAGAAAAAATAAGGATCCATCTCGAAAATTTGACTCGCGCAAGAATACTAAGTAATTATGAAGTACTCGGAAAATAGATTAAAATGAAAATCAATATGAGGCAGAAGATGTGAAAATGATCTGCAACGAAGGTATTCTTCGCACCTTCTCCAAGCCCATTTCAATTTCTCTACGAGATACACCGCACCAACGAGGGTAGCAAGGATAATTTCCTCCAATACGCAGCCCGAGGCTAGTTTCCCTTCCTTCTGTACGAGTTGAACCTGATTTTTTCATAGATTTGAGTGTTTCCAAATCGCTCCTCTCGTGAGATGGAGCTTAAAATGCTCTCAAGTTTCTTAAGCATCATTTTTACGCTCTCTCTTCTGAGTATATTTTCTGAAATTTCACGCACGTAAAATTAGGTTCATTCATTAGAGTCAAGAGTATAAAAAGGTATTTGAATCTAACATAGCACGTAAAGGTTTTTCTAAAAAAAAACGTGTGACCACCATAATCAAGATGTAAACACAAAAAGTACTCACATTTTTATCGGATGAAAGTGTGAGTAAAATTTAATTCAATAAACATTAGAATCTTTTTTCCATTTTTGTAATAATAATAATAATATACCTTAAACCGAAAATACGAGTAAATAAAAATGACACAGCGGATTACACGCACAGTAAATGAGGGAGATAATGGTTTGGGTTAAAAATGTCGGCACATGTAAACACGCATACGTTTAAAAAGTCGTAAACGATATATTTTATCGCCTGCTGATAACGTTTTTACATCATGTTCAATAAACTTACCCTCCGTCGATATTGTTTGCTAAACGAAACCGCCTCGAAATTAAATTATTTACCATGGCGTACGAAAAAAACGAAAATTCAGGAAAACGGAAATAAAAATACCAATATTAGAAATTTGATAAGAAAGAGAGATAAGATAAAAGTACGAAAAGCGAATGAGCTAGGTAAATAAATCGAACGAGTCGGAGTAGTCATTTAAGTGCATTATAGATCGAGATTTGACTAGTTTGACGGGTTTGTTTAAAAATAGGAGAATGTGCAGCCGTGAACAGTTTTACACCCATAGAAATGATATGAAAAACTCTATCAACAATACATTCTGAGAGAATACAATATCAATGGTTACGTACTCTAAAAATCCTGAATGTACGAATTTAAAACAAAGGCGTGAGAAAAGTCGGAAATATTATGCTGCCAGATGGGCCAGATGAGAAATTTTTCGTAAAAGATTTGTCGAATGCCTCGGAAGTCCAGTGGCGAGTTTATCAGAAAAATTAAAAAAAACAGTCTGGCAATTTTTGACTAGAAAAGGAAAAGGCGAAATTATTCTTCATCTCTCATTTTTGAAACACTTTTATACAACTTTTCGACGTTCTTACCTCCAAATTTTCTCTCCGCCGAAATTTTCAAATTAAAAACTCCGGTATTCAGTGTACCAGGAAGAGTCTTCACTCAACAGTTTTTTTAGGACGCTATACTTGACGAAAAGATCCACCATTTGTCGCGTGCGTCTCAATGTTATTGCTTCAAAATTTGCGGTCCAGCTTTTGTAAGACACTGAAGAAGATAGATAACGATGGGGTAGGCGCGTAGATAGATTTTTCTTCGATTTGAAAACATTTCAACTTCCGAGCCTCATACATGAAAGGAGAACATGGAAAAATTGAGATTTTAAGAGGAAGTTGGAGGAGGATGGAGGGACTCGGAAATTTTTATGATCTTATTTTTACGGCTCTAAGATTCTGTTTTTTTGACACTTGTCGAATCTTGAATCGTTCAGTCGCAGAAATTGTTCGTTCTTTCCACTTCTTACCTCACAAATACAGAAGAGAAGGTCTCGAAACGTTTCTAGCTATATTATGATAGTCAGAGGGCTTCAAGTTGCAATGGGTGATTATCGACTGCAGTTTTGAGAAATGAGCGTATTGATGTATAGTGTGATGGTTAAGGCAAACTAGGGTCCCACATCGGTAAAATAACTGACATTTTTACTGTCTATTCCGGCACCCCATCCCATTCCACTCATGGCTACCCGCGAGGCCGAATAGCCTCTACCCCCCCCCCATGTTGATGACGTCACAAACTAATGACATCATACATGGAAATAACGTCACAAGCTTGATGAGGTCACACACAGATTTAACGGGTGATGCTGACGTCATGAGGTGGCTTTAAACAGGTTGATGTCTATTCGCGTCAGGCCCCAAAAGAGTCGCCCTCTACGTTTACTATAGCGGCCATTTGTGAAAACAGGACGAAAAGGGGAGTGGAGTCAGAACGTTGAAATTTATCTAGAATTTTACCCAAATAAAAATAAGACTTTCAAAAAATACTGCATGTCAATAGGTAAAAGCGTTCAAATAACGGGCATACAAACATATCATCGGTGTCACAGTCGCGTTTCTACAGACAGTGAGACAAACATTCTAAGATTTCCGTACCTCCAGTAATGTTAAGAAAATGAAAAGAACACACCTCTAACGTGCTGCAATTTAGAATGTAGCACCAAAATCCGGTTCTCAAAAAGACAGGATGTGAGGGGTAGGAGAGAAATACAGTAGACAGTTGCGTGTAGTTAACCTTCTTTGGTGAATCGAATCACGTCAAGTGACGCGTACAGCAAGGGCACACGATTTTTAATAAGAACTTGTTTTCTATGGGAGCTACAATTTTCATTTATGGCTTAAAATTTGTTCTGGAATAATACGAATATGTGGCGAAGATTTCAAGTCGATAGGTCCCGCGGTTCTCGAGTTATAAAAGGACAGACAGATAGACAGACAAACTTCCCGCTGTATATATCAGACTAGCGGTTGGCGGCACGCCTCCGGCGCGCCTGACCGCCAGCTGTGTGTTGGGTAGATATTAGTGTTTTGTAAATATTTGGAGCTAACTTGACAGGTAAAGGCTGTATTTCAGCAAAAAACGGACCAATTCATCAATATTTTATGGATGGATAGTAGATAAGAAGCCTGCCATATCCCTGAAGAATCACATCAGTCTGTATAGAGGCACGAGACGTACTCAGTCGTTTCCTATATGAGAAACCGGGTGTAATTTTCACAATCTTTTCTCACCTTTTTTTTCAGGTAAATTCAAACTCTGACGACCAAAACTGATGACTCGCATCTTATTTCATTAACTGCTCAGGATATTTCCTTCATTAACTGTGTTAATCGAGGCCAGCAGTGAACCTGTTTTATGGGGGTTTCTTTGTTTATACTTTTTCTAAAAAAAGATTAAACTTTATTTCTCACCTTAGGAGTTTGAACTCGAAAGTCTATATTTCTCCAAGTCTCCCCACCCTGTCAGATCTCGAAATTTTCCCAAATCCCACTCCTATCTCCTATAGCTCCGGGGTCGAACTCAATATTTGAAATTTTTACGCCCCACTTCTATCATATATTGCTTGGTGGTCGACATTTTTCTGCGTCCCACGTTTTGCCGGGGCGACCAACACCCATCACTTTCTTTCAATTTACCCCCTCCCCTCCATTAAATAGGTTCGCTGTTCAAAACCAGCCATACCCCTAACGCATTACCTCAATCTGCATGCTTACATGAGACGCACTTAGTCGTTTTTTGTATGAGAAAAAGGTGTACCTTTTACATTTCTCTCTCGAACCCAGTACCTTTCATCAGGTGGTTTTAAAGTCTGACGACGATATTCAATTGATGCATTGTTACTCGCATCTCAAGAGAAGAGCGAATTTTCAAGAAATTATTTTACATAAACATCTCCTTTTGAAATCAAAAATTGGATTCATTGCAAGTAAATTACAATATAAAAATACATAAAACTTGAATAGTCCCTATAGATTCATCCAGAGCAACCGGTTTAAATGGTCTCTCTGTGTGAACACAATGATGTTGAATACACATCAGTCAAAATACAAATAGTTCCCAAATTTCCTCCTGTAAATCTGAACCCCTACTTCCGGTAACGTCAAGAAAATAAAAAATGCTTACGCAGCCGCGTAAGCAACACACGACTTTTCACCTGTATCTACAATCAAGTTTTTTGCTTAAACTTTAACTCTAGTACTCAAATTTATTCAATGAATCGTTTTCTCAATAAGATACACACATCCTCACCATCTCTTGCCTCTCTAATAGAGTCGCTTTCGTTTACGCTCCGATGATGGTTGTTTAACCGAAAACGTTTAGCGGCTGTTTCTCTTGTGGTTCAATATAATTAGCTAGACCTTCGGGTGTACACTCTTCTTGGTAATATGAATAACCATAAATTAGAAGAACGTATCGATTCATTCTTGATCATCTCCGATTCTCAAGTATCTTTTAATGTTGGTTGTTGTAGACTCACACACACACCCATCTCATCACTTATATCCTTTTTTCATGCTCTCATTGCGATTCTGATAGCTCCCTCATTCAAAATATCTTTTCCTGTCCCAAATTAGTTTTACTCCCGAACTCCTGACTTATCTCTCACAATCACATAGAAGCACTATCAGATGACTCTCTATTTGTTGTCAACATCTTTCAATTCTTCCAACAACTAAATTTATTTTTCCACATCTTCACTTTTTAAAACCACTGAGCTCCCACTCTCTTAGTAACTCGTCAATTTAAAAGAAATCTAAATGTAAATTAGAAAAATGAAATAATTTTTACCTCTGCCTACAAGTCATCATTTCGCTCAAGTCCTTTCTTCATAACTCCAACTTATTCTATAAATCGTTCTCTCAATGAGGCTTACATATATCCTCACCATCTCTCACCCCTCTACTCATAATTCATTCTTGATCATCTCCAATTCCCGAGCATCATTCTATGTTATTTCCAGCTGCTCTTCTCTTCATGCAATCATAATTTGTATTCACGCTCTCATCGCAATCTATGAGAGAATAACCGAAAAATGTTATTGAAAATAAAAAGAGGCGGGAAAGGCCTCTTTTTATTTTCAAAACTGTGTCGTCCTTGCACGTACTTATAAAAAGCTTTTTCCTTGAAAAATGTTATCTTTAAGAGAATTAAAAGCGCACACTTATGGATGAAAACTCAAAAGAGTTATGCAATAGCAACCGCCCCACCCCATTTTGCAAGCATGGGAGCAAGAACATCGCGTCATTATACGCCCCACCTTAAACCGGAGTATTTCAAAAGAATTTGATGTTGAAATTAAAGTGTTATTGAAAATTAAGTTGTGTACCTCGCGTAGTCTCATGTTTTTGCCACAGAGTGTGAGTAAGGATTAGCCACAGAATCAGTCACCCTAGACTCACACACATACACTTCTTATCCCTCATCTTATGCTTCTCTCATGCTCTCATTCCCTCTCCCACATCTGAACTAACAACACCAAGCTTATGACAGGCTCTTATTAGCTCATTAATTGAAAAAAAAATTAAAAGAAAAGAAATAAAATGAAACATGAAAGATTATACGTACGCAAAACATTGCTCACCAATACTATAGCATATCCTTACATAACATTCATTCATGAGAAACTCAACACATACTTAAAATTCATTCATAAAGAGCGTATCGCCTTACGTGTGTGTGAACAGGTAACCCAAAGAATGAATAAAACTAGCTACAACTACACTGACAATCTACGTAACCAAAGGTTACCCTTCGCTTTTGATGACGAAAGCAACTACCTGAAGTTTAGTACTACAAAATAGTAGTAGCTCGAATATTTGCAAATTTCATCAAATTAGTTCACGTTTCAATTTGAGATTTCTCACGAACCAGACATCGTATCAACACCAAAAGTTCACAATTACATTTTTAGACATGTAAATTACAATATATCAACATTTGAAAAAAATTGAACAAACCATATCAGAGTTATAGGAGTGGGGAATTTTTTTAAAAATTTGGTATATCTGGAGAACTACTGATCCGATCGTCAAAAAAAAATGCAGGTGCACAACTTCAGATATAACACTACAACTTGACTAAGTTTCAAGAAAATCCATCCGGTAGTCTCGGAGGAGAAGTCCGGAGAAATTTTGATCCATATATATAACGTCGAGAAAGTTCATTTCCCCCCCTTTCTGCCACAACTGTGACGGGTGTAATACTCGCTTTTCTACAAAAAGTCGGTAAAAGAACACACCTCTAACGTGCTGCAATTTAGAATGTAGCACCAAAATCCGGTTCTCAAGAATACAGGATGTGAGGGTAGGAGAGAAATACAGTAGACAGTTGGGTGTAGTTACCCTTCTTCGGTGAATCAAATCACATCAAGTGACGTGTAGAGCGAGGGCACACAATTTTTAATAAGAACTTGTTTTCTATGGGAGCTAAAATTTTCATTTATGATTTAAAATTTATTCTGGAATAATACGAACATGTGGTGAAGATTTCAAGTCGATAGGTGCAGCGGTTCTCGAGTTATAAAAGGACAAACAGATAAACAGACAGACAAACTTTCCGCTTTATATACATATTAGATATCAAGCCTAATATTACAAAGGCTAAAATTCGAAATTTTTTAAGCTAGTCATTATAGGCCTAGTATAGTATGTTAGGTGTATTATAATGAAGGCTCAAGTTCAAAATTTCGTCAAGTCCCTAGGCCTAGTATACTTTATATTAAGCGTAGTTGGTATAAGCACAGTTATACTTTCAGGCTAGTCATTATAGGCCTAGTGTAGTGTATTAGGCCCAGTATAAAGAAGGCTAAAGTTTGAAATTGTTTAGAATAGGGTTCGTATGGTATATTAGGCTTATTAGTATAATGGAGGCTAATGTTTGACATTTTCTAGGCTACAGATTACAGGCCTAGAAGTATAGTATATCAGGCCCAGTATAATGAAGGCTGCAGTTCGACATTCCTAGTATAACAAAGGCTCAAGCTATTTAGGAATGAGAATACACAATAGTGACGCCCATAAAACAGGTCCCTGTTTTTTCCCGCTCGACTAATAATTGTATATTGTTTGGTCGCAGTTTATGTTAGAATTTAAGACTACAAGCCCTAAAACTCTCTGTTTGTCAAATTTTAAATCGTTTGATCACTGCCCCCGACAAACCCACTAAAAAAGGTCTTGAAACGTTGTTGACAATTGTTGAAGTCGCTGGGCTTTTTGTTGCAACCAATAAACCTCGACAGTAGGGGGGGGGGGTTGGTGAATGAATGATGTATGCGCGATTTGAATGGAACTCATTCGACTATTTTTAGCGCATTTATTTTTTGTTCATCTTTTTTCTCAATTTTGAATTCACCCGAGGCAAGGAGGTATTTGTAAGATGATAATCTAGCCAATGAATTGATGAATTTCCTCTTCGGCACGTATATTCTTCTCCTTAGTTCGAAATAGTTTTTGAAGACTCGCTGGAAATAATAAGAGGTAGATTCAATCTTACCCACTCACTTCTTTCATTTTCTATATTTCGTGCCAGCGAGAACAAAATTCTCTAATTCCGAGCACGAGCTCTATATTATTCGATTTTGCCACATCTTCATCCGTTATCAACAACACAATGAACTTATTCAGTATTGCTTCTTCTCTCAAAAAGGATTGCCGCTACGTGAAATCATTCAGTTCACAAAGAACGTGGTTTTTTTCTTCCTCTTTTCACACTCCCACATACCCGAGTGCTAACTCGTATGGTCAGCATGACAACAATTACAAATTATACTCCTGTACTTGCATCGTATGAACCACGAACAATGTAGTCCTTTGTAAAATCCGCTTCGAAGTTATTATGACCTAATATTCACATTTTCAGTTCATTTAAGCTCTATCTTTTTCATCTACAACTTGAATATAATGCGCGTGAGTTTTTGAATTATCATGGAATAGAAAAGTTTTTTTTTTTTCTCGTAGCGAAAAAAAAAAAAAAAGCAATACCAATTAGTTGTCTCGTGAATGGGAGATCGCACATATGTTATGAAAGGTGGAGGCGTGTAGATTATCATTAGTTCGTTTGAAAATTACTGTGTGCAACATACCTATAATGTGCCGGTTAAACGCCGTAGTAACGTATGGTGACGGATAATAAGCATAACAAATAAAATGCACTTTATGGCTTTCTCTATGTTTAAATTCTAGATTAACAAAATCGATACAGTTGTGAATCGTACGATATTCTATTATGATTGATTATATTAGGCAACCTAATTTGTTCTATCCTGCTGCGTCTACTCGCTCATGAATGTTATTATTTTTGCCGTGAAGACCTGTACAAAAGATGTTGTACAGGCTAATACATAGACAGAATTTTGACTTGATCATCGTAGTTGGATATCATTCCCATGCTCACGTGTTATTCCTTTCTCGACTATTTCATCTATACTCCGGCGATCCTCACTTTCAATCGGATCAAAAATACGTGAATGTATGATTCGTTTGAGCTTAGAGTCTCAAATACAAACATAGGCTATACTTCTTCTGCGTTGGTGAAATGACAGAATAAAAAACGTTCCGTAAAATCCTCTTTACCCCTATAACCGAGAAGAAAATATTAGTCTCAAATCTAACCCTAAAAATTATAAGGATGTATTTTCAGATTTCGAAAAGGTTTTTCAAGCGTGAAACCTTCTGAACTTCGTACTCCTGTCCCGTTCATTCATCCACGACGCAGTACTCAAAAATCGTTGTGCGACGCTGATCGATCACATGATGAACGTACGTCAATACTTCGTCAAACGACCACGATTACGTTTTCTATGTGCGAGTAGCGAAGTTACAAAAACAAACAGGGCGCTACTCTGTTGATAGAGAACAGACTTTGAAAGATTTCATGCTCTAAACTTTCACGAAAGAGGCACGGAAAAATTTCCAGCTACAATCCTATACACATTCGGACCGGCAATCCGCTAGTATCGCTAACTACGCACGCGATCCGTTCACCAAAAATATTATTTTTACCGAATTTGAAAACGGGAACTAAACTATGGCGGTAAGTATATGGGAGAAAAATGAAAAACTTGCAATAGCTTTTGAATGAAGCGAAATAGCAGGTTTTGTCATATCATCTAATTTGTAGAATTATCTTTCACGGGATGTCGAGATGTCAAATCTGCTTTACTCGAGTGTCATTTTTCCATTTTTCTCTCATTTACCGCCATAGTTTAGTTCCCGTTTTCAATCTCTCCCCGCTCCGTATAGAAATGCAGCGCGACGCTAGCGCTGTCCGGCCCGAATAGACGAGGACTTGGAAATATTACTAGCTAGAATCTTGGCGTCATCAGGGAACTTACTTCAACTCCTACACAGGGAAGCGGTGCGGTATATTTCTCGCAGGGTCAGGGGACTTGAAATGAGCTGGAAGAAATTACGAGCTACGAGTCTTACAAACGAGAAGGTATTCTTCGTATGGAAAGCTGAGATAACTTTCGATGTAATTGACAACGATTATTGAGCCTAAATTCCCAGCGGGAAGAGGGTCTTAAAATACGAGCAAGAGGATTTGACATCGTCAATGAATTTAGAAACTGACAAAGATTACAAACTGACGGAAGGGTCAACGTAAGGAAATTACATTAGATGATGATTTTTGACTCAAAATTCCATACAGAAACACTTCCAAAAAATCTGGGTGTGATGTTAAAAAAAACTAGCTCGAGCAGGATGTGGTACCATTAGGATGACAAAAACTAAGACATAAAGAAGGGAGATATAATGGACCGTCATATTGTCTAGAATTAAGTCTCCTACCAATAGCATTCATGAGGAGCGAATCGCGAAGCGCTTCAACTTCAGTTTAGAAGTTTCTATGTAAAGGCTCTAGCCGGGTAAGGGGGGGGGGGAATGGCCTTGGTCGAAAAATGTATCGAACGTCCGTCAAAATGTTGTCCCCAATAGGAAAACTCGAAACCCAAAAAATTAGACCCCTACGCTCACCCACATGGGCTGCAGAGTCATTTTTAGGCCTAAAATCCAAATGGCTGTATCTCAGGCAATAATGATCGCACAGCAATGTAACTTTGGGACATTTTAGTATATGTGAACGTTTAGCCATGGTATTTTTTTCAAAACAAATCATCCATATTTTCCCTAGTTTCTAGCAACAACAAAACTTCAAACTCATATATTCAAAAAAAATCAGGGGAGGCACCCAGGGAAAATCATTCATTTGAAGTGCCATATCCTCTGCTACAACATACATTAGTACCATAGTCCTCGGTGAGGTGGAACATTCCCCAAAAAATCAATATTCAATGAATTTCTGTGATTTTTCCATAAATAGCGGGGGGAACGACGACTGTTGCCGCAATAGACCGCGTGAAATCAATAGTCAATGTTCGAGCTGAAAAATACGCACTCCACCGTGGGATGAAATGGGAATGTAGATAGACCGAAAATACATTTTCATTATTTCGTTCATCGATTTGGTCAATTTTTATGTAAACACATCCACGGATTAGGTGGGGTGAGTTAGATTGTGAAAAATAATTGAAAAATTTTCCAGTCGCTGGAGCAGTCTGAAAACAGTAGGAAAGTGAAAAAAATTCACTTCTTCACCCTGGAAGACCGTGAGTTCTGGTATTTCATTCATCAATTAGGTCGATTATAATGTAAGCACGTCCACCGAGTTCGAGAAAAAAAGTCAAAAATCCTCCAATCGGTGGAACGTTCTGGAAGTGACAAATAATCGAGGAAATCCACTCTTTCAACCTGGACAACCTTGATTCTTGGTATTTTGTTTATCAATGAAGTCAATTTTCATGTAAACATATCCACCGAGTTTTAGAAAAATTGAAAAAAATTCTCTAGTCGCTGGGACGCTCTAGAAATAGCAAAAAATCAAAGATACACATCCACCCCTAAGATTCATTTTCTTTACTTTAAAATGTTGAATGTTTATTTTTGTTCACCTGAAGTCGTAGGGGGCCGTGCAAGTGCATGAAGTGGAGGAATCTCCTCTCGAGTTGAGGTGACAGTGCTTCAAATATTGGAGTTTATGAGCATGGCAACAAAAGGAGATGATTGTCTTCTATTGTGTCTCGAGAGGGGATTCCTCCACATCATGTGAGTGCACGGCTACCAGTAATACAGTTTGTACCACTACAACTTCAGGGGAACAAAATAACAAATGAATCATAGTGGCGGGTGTGTTTCTTTGATTTAATAATTCCAGAGCGTCCCAACGACTAGAGAATTTTTTCAATTTTTTTAAAACTCGGCGTAAGTGTTCTTAGAAGAATTGACCATACCAATAAACGAATAGCCTAAAATTACAGCGTCCAGGTTGAAAAAGTAGCCTTCCTCGTTTCTCTACTATTTCTGGACCGTTCCAGCGACTGGAGAATTTATTGACTATTTTTTTTCCCAACTTGGCGGATGTATTTGCATAAGATTTGAACTAATTGATAAATAAAATACCAAAACTCACGGTCCTCCAAGGTGAAAAAGTGAATTTTTTCACTTCCCTACTGTTTTCAGACTGTTCCAGCTCTCAATCTAACGCACTCCACCTAATCCGTGGATAAGTTTACATAATAAGAATTGATCCAATCGATAAACGAAATACTGAAAATATATTTTCGGTCTATCCCACGGTGGAGTGCGTATTTTTCAGCTCGAACATTGACTATTGATTTCACGCGGTCTATTGCGGCAGCAGTCGTCGTTCACCCCGCCATTTATGGAAAAATCACAGAAATACATTTAATATTGATTTTTTGGGGAATGTTCCACCTCACCGAGGACTATGGTACAAATGTATGTTGTAGTAGAGGGTATGGCACTTCAAATGAATGATTTTCCCCAGGTGCCCCCCCTGATTTTTTTAAATATTTGAGTTTGAAGTTTTGTTATCGGAACTCATAATAAGTGAGTGAGGTGTAAGTAGAGCACTAATATTGAAAAAGGGTTTTCCAATTGTACAAATCTACTTTATTAGTTGCTTTAAATACCACGGATGGCGTTCACATATACTAAAATGCTGTGCGATCATTATTGCCTGAGGTACAGACATCTTGATTTTAGGCCTAAAAATGACTCTGCAGCCCATATGGGTGAGCGTAAGGGTCCAATTTTTTGGGTTTCGAGTTTTTTCATTTAGGACAACATTTTGACAGGAATTCGATAAATTTTTCGACCAAGGCCATTCACCCCCCCCCCCCCCTCCCTTAACCGGCTAGAGCCTTTCATCCGCTCAAATTCGGCTTTCTGTTTCTATTATAAACTTTTAGGCACTTGGCTATCGGCCTAATTTTTCGATAAAGTCAATTTGGAATATTGTCAAGAGCGTAATGAAACAATTCCGTACCAGCTCCACAGCAATACAACCAGTAAAAAAAAAAAGTCTTTGAGAAACAGCCAATCATCGTGTCGTTTTTGACATGCTTTGCGTTCAATGAAGCAGCGAGTGACCAACTTTTTATCCGCTAAAAAGGAAACTGAGAAATAAAAGAGGCGCATCATCTCCAAACGCCACAACTTCTGGTTTTAATGAAATACGTTTACTCTGTCACACAGATGAAAAGAGTAGATAACCAGCAAAATTTTGGAAGAGCAACAAGAGGATCATGAAAACCTATGAGAATATACCAAACGCGCAAACTGGTTACATCGAAGTTGAAACCGTCTAATTCAAATGATCATTGAATGGATTCAGTTCTCATGCAGTTAAAGACGGGATCAATTCCAGAACACCAATAGCGAAAGTTCGGGAAAATGATGTAAAAGTGACCATAATTGAGAATCGTTTCATGAAATATGGCTTGTTCTGTACAGCAACAAAAGTTATTTACATTGAATTATGGCAAAAGGAGGGGTTCGGGATACGAGATGTCTTTTTATCTCACTCGATATTTCACGCAAGTAACTGCTCAAATTCGCAAAAATATTCACGGAATATATGAATACTTATACGCACTCACAACAAAATTTTTGATATTATATCCTCTCTTAGTTATGTTATCTTGATCGTAAGTAAGTACAATATGTATGAGAAACGGAATGAATTCATGAATCACAAAAACGTGTAACGCATAAATATGCACGTAATCATTCGAAGAGCGATTGTCGACGTGCTGAGTATTAGAGCACATTATACTAGTTTCCATCTCATACCCGTGCAGCTACTTTTTGAAAAGAAAAGAGAAAAAAAAAAATGAAAATTTTTCTTTCCAATTTGGTCACTGGTACACGATGGATACCGAGCCATGCATTGTATTTCTGCGTCGGGCGACGGTTGGGGCAATCGTGTTGATTCGGTTGAACTTATACTTAGTCCATACGGTTGCTGGCAACTTTCAAAATCGTGACCCGATTGAAACGTGTCCTTACCCTGAAGTCAGCATACGTCACGGAATTGAAACTAACGTCGTTCTGCTATAAAGTTGTTATATTTTCTCTTCGTTAATCCTCTCTTTCTTTCTCTTCGTCATATGTTTATTATATGTATGTTTCTGTTTATGTCTCGTTTAGAATGTAATATTTCAAATTACGAGCGCGCATAATCGTTGACTTTTGCTCCCCTCGTTTTATAATAAGCCATTATTTGCGCGAGATCTCAAAGAACGGACATCACGATCTCAATAACAGTGGTAGCTGTCTGAAAATCTACGTCTGAAGTATTGTGCAACTATGTCTTACTTCTTCTATTTCTCTCTTCGTACTGCAATATTTTCATAAAAATATTTACAAACGTTATTTTTCTATAACGACGCGTGCACCTACAGTGTAAGCCAGAAGTACATAATTTATGTCTGGAAATAAATACACGAGTATACCTACTCGATTTTCTTGCTGCGCTTCATGTGAAACTGGAAAGGCTTTCCCATTCGCGTGCAAGCATAAAAATTTTCTCATTCATACTTATCGTCACTGAATTCTTTTATTTCCTCAAAGTAGATCGCCTGGCGCTCATCCATGGACGATAAACACTTGTAGGCGCGCAAATAATATTTCTCCTCTCCGCTAACAGTCAGTGTTTTTTTACAAATTTATTTCTTCATCAACAGGACTAAAACCTCAAGTTTTAAGAATAAATCTGGAAGGTATTGTGAAAAAAATCGTAACTTCTGTTTCTCATTTTTTCACTCCCTCTTCCAAGCTTACTATAATTCAACTTTTGCATCTCTGTAAAGTTTCATTATTTATTTCAGTTATTTTACGTACCCCTCGACAGCTTGTAGCCATTTATGGAGGAGGACGGCTTACAGGGATAAACTAGGTACTTAAAACAGCTCACTGGCAATACCAAAAAAAAAGCGATGCTGGTGCTGCGGAACGAAAGGTGCGACATACATCAAGGGGATCCAATTCAGAGCCGGAGAGCGCGAGGGCAACAGAGAGCGAGAGCAATGAGGGAATATTTTAGGTTTGTGATTTATTTAGCGCTCCAAGTATGGCTTGTTCAAATTTTGTTCTCGATTGGTAAAAAATGTCTATTTCAGGGTAAGAGAAAGATAATAATTATACGTTTTTAAAGCCGTATTGATAGGCGTCTCCTCTTTGATCTGTTCGTAGAATATTTTTTTCAAGCGGGTTCTTGCCGGCGGTACCCTAAAGAGCACCATACCTAAGAGATCGGATCTATCTTTACACCACGGTCCAGATCGTATAATAACATTAGACCGACACACAGCCTCCTACTCTTGAGGCTCGCCATTTCGAATCCCAGTAACAGCTCGGAGTAAGGAATCTCCCACGGGTAATAGCAGAAGAGTCTCGTGTACAGAAACTTGATAAATTTGGATTGAACCCTTTCTAGATTTTGTTCAAACTTGCTCCATATAATCGACGAACTTTCAAGGTGGGACCGCACAAACGAGTAGAATAGAATCATAATGGTAGTTTGATCCCTGAACATGTACGAATTTCGTTTAAGAAATCCCAAACCACGCATCGCCTTTTGCACTGCTAGAGCTGTATGTTCTCGAAAATCAAGTCCGCGGTCCAAAGTCACGCCCAGATCCACCACGCTAACGACCCTTCGCAAACGAACCCCCCTGATGGTGTAGTCTCTAAGTATGAGAGGTTTCGTTTTTTTTTCGGCGAAATGTCATAACTGCACACTTTTCCAAGTTCAAGGGTAACTCGTTGATAGAACTCCAGTCAGCGACCATGTCTAGATCCCTCTGCAAAGCGACCGCGTCAGCATCCCCAGAGACCCGCCCAAAGAGTTTGAGTCGTCGGCATACATCAAGCATCTTGTGCCCGGGTTTATGAAAGTTGAAGGCAAATCGTTAATGTACAGATTGAATAGCAGAGGCCCGAGGACAAAGCCCTGAGGGCTCCAGAAGAGGACACGAATGATTCAGAGGCAGCTTCGTTGTAGGCCACATGCTGGCGTCTATTCGTCAGATAACTATCGAGTAGACGCATAAGGTCGTAAGAAAAATCAAAATTCAATAGTTTGGTTAGTAGGATTCGGATTTCATGTCCTACCTTATCGAAAGCTTTGGAAAAATCAGTGTAAATTGCGTCGATTTGCCGCCCTTCCAAGCACACCCGATTAACAAAGGATACCAAGTGAGTTAGGTTTGTTACGACAGCCGTGCTGCTCCTTCGATAGCTTATTTTTTGTTTGGCGGAATATTTGATCTGAAATGATTCTTTCAAATATTTTGGCAGGACAGGGAAGTAACGAAATTGGTCTGAAATTACTGATGTTACGGGAGTTTTCTTTTTTGGGAGTGGGTACTATCTTTGCAACTTCCCACACATCAGGAAAGTCTCTCGTTTTTATAATCGTGTTGTAAATGTGTGTCAAAGGTGCCGCGAGCAGCTCCGAGCAGGCCTTATACACAAATTGAGGGACGTTGTCAGGGCTAAGCGATTTTTTGGGTTGTAGCTTCTTTAAATGTACCCTCCCTTCCGCTTCGGTAATAACTTTAACCCGTACACCGCCACAGGCCCAGTGGTGTTTTGCGTGGCGAGACTGATTTGGGTCAGGAGAGGTCCCAGTGTACACTGACGAGAATTATTTCGCAAATCCGTTCGCTATTTGTGTAGGGTCATGTAAGGCGTTATTATTCCCAGCAATGATCGAGTCAACTTGGCTAGAGCAATTTGTCCGTGTTCCCTTGATGTACGACCAGAATTTCTCCGGTTCGCATCTCAACTCCCCCTCGATTTCAGCAATAAAGTCTTTTTTGACTTTCCTAGTTAATTTTTTAATTTTCGATCTTAATTTGGAGAATTTTACACTCAGCTTTTGGCAGCCAGTTTGTATCAGCCTTCTGTGTATCCTAGATTTTGTTTTCAGTTTTCTTATTATTTCATGATTGAACCAAGGAGGGTAAGTTCTTTCGTTATGGGACTTTTTCCTACAGTAAGGCACGTGTTCGTTCAAAGAATTATCTAGAGAATAATGAAAGTTTAGAGCAGCAAGTGTTACTCTGGAATACTTCCTCGCATTTTTCTTCTCTGAGAGAGGTATAGAGAGAATAATAATCCGCCTTCCTGAAGTTGCGGTAGGCGTTTTGAGACTGTGGGGTTTGCGACAAACTAGTTAGTGGAAAATCAATTTGAAGGGGAGGATGGTAGGGGTCCGGGTGTTCATCTAATTATTTACAAAGACTTTCCATCATGCCTTCGTTATCCTTTATACTCGGTATCCACATTATCCACATGTGAAATAATACAGTTTCAGCCTCAAATTTTTGTAGCTTTTAAATTGCTGGTCAATCAGGTCATACTTGCGAGGCTATTTTTCATACTCTCAAACTGTATATCAACTGATAAAACTTCCCTCGGGAGCAGTAGGTTTATTTCGAACCTCTCTCGAATATCTGTCGCTATCCGTGAACAATTTTTCTCTACATTCTCGAGAAGGTTCCATTTTGAGCATTTGTCTCAGATACAGCGAGTGAAGAAGAATTTTGTATGATTTTTGAGCAACTTTCAAGATCAGGTAGATTTTTTTTCTACAAAATGTACTCTAGTCACTTACACATGAATGTAGCCCACGATAACAGCAAAAAAAGCGATGGAGAATCGAGAGGATAGTGAAAAACAGAAGGGAGATACAAAGGTAGATAAAGATGTTGAGAACAATGCCAATAAGCATTCCTTGAAACCAGAGGTAATGGCAGTGGATCTGCCGTCAACGGAGGTTGAAGAAACTTTGATCTAAGAAAAGAAGATGAAGATTCAAAATCCAATCAAAGAGAACCAGAGAGAGCATTTCAGTTGCCAGGAATAATTGATTACTGGAATCATCAGACCAAGGAGACGAGCTGGAAGTCCAAAGTCTAACGATGAGGAAAATTTTTACATTCAGTACCCCTAGTAGATGTGATGCCTTCAGTAAAGAAAATGGAATAACATGTAAAGCAAGAATGCAAAATTCCATTAGTAGCTCTAGGAATATAACCGAAAATGAAGATTGTTACTCAACCAGAATGGCTTCTGTAATGTAGAAGGAAAATAACGAAGTTCTGGTAGAATCAAACATCAGACTTTTTCGCGAGAAGAGAGGAATTACAGAGGAGTATTTTCAGAAGAAGAAAACCACTTCGAAAAGTACTACTCAAAAGAGTAATTTCCAAAAGGGTTGGGACAGCAGTAAAGCAGGTTAAAGAAATTGACTAGATATGCAGATGATATCCTAATTGTGTGGTCAGGCACTGATAGACAGGTGGATCTACTCCTTTCAGAAATGAATGCGATGAATGAGAGCATCAAATTCATAGTGGAAAAAGGCAATGAGACCACCGACTATTTGAACCTTACACTCACAATGGAGAACAATAGGATAGAATACAAAATCTACAGGAAGCCGACGCATACTGACACCATCATCCCAAATGACTCCTGCCACCACCCCAGGCACAAGTTAGCGGCAATCTAGAACTACTGCTACCGGGCAATTTCTGTCCTCAAGAACAATGAAGAGAAGAGGAAAGAAATCGAGATAGTAAAGCAGATCGCAGAAGCCAATGGCTACCGCAGAGGCGTGGTGGATGAAGTCTTCGGGAAAATGGTAACAAAGAATGGAACCCATGATGGCATAGTGAGGAAGTACTCGGGATCGATACCATATATAGTAAAGTACACAAACAAGGTGATAGATAAAGGCGGTCAATGGCTACGATGTAAATGTGGGAATCCAGAATAACCAACCCATGGTGAAGAGAATCAGCAATGACCAGACGGAACAAAAGGACAAGGAAAGCTTGAGCGGAGTGTAAAAGCTCAGTTGTGAACAGTGCGAGGGGATCTATATCGGTGAGACTGGGAGAAAGTTTGAGATCAGGAGAAAGGAGCACAAAACGTCGAGGGAGAAAGACGATGGCGAGTCACTGTTTGGGAAACACTGTAACGAAGAAAACCACGATGGAGAGGGAATATTTGAAGTCATACATGTAGAGAATCGCCCAAAGAGAAGAAAACTCTGGGAACAAATGGAGATTGAAAAAGCCAAGAGGGAGAAAGACTGCCTCTTGAACAATGTAATCACATTTGACAGCGAAAAATTATTCGGCCTGGTGATTGGACGAGAGAAGAAGAACAGAACCAACGAATGAGACGGCAGGATTCCAGGTAGCCAATAGAAACGCAGCATTTGGGGTAAGAGATTGAACCAATCACAAAGCAGTATGTTTTAGTCAATAGGAGCACAATGTTATATTTTTGTAAGAATAAGTTTCTAAGAAGTGAACCAATCACAACACAGCATTGTTATAGCCAATAAGATCACAGTGTTATACTATTAAAAACTCATGGTCAAGGCCTTGGTCTCCAGTTGCGACACAACTGATGATGGGATAACACCCGAAAGTACTCTTGTATAAGCAACTAATAATGTAGATTTGTACAATTGGAAAACCCTTTTTCAAGTTGTTTTGATAGTTGCGAAAGTGGGAGGTATTGGTACTGCCACGTTCCAGAAAATCGCTTAAGAGTGCAGTGTCCGAAGAAGAGAGGGGTAATGGAAGAATTGTATCATGCTAGAGATGACGTGACTAGCAGAGCCAATAAAGATACCAAACTTGACAGGAATACCTAGTATATGAGAGCCCCTGGACGCAACATACTGGGTTGTCTGAATAAGACCTTGTGAATGAAGATACTGGATTTGACAGAATACCTGGAGTAGGAGAGTTTCTGGATGTTATATTTTAGATCAATTGAGTACGACCTTGCTGTTATATAGGCCTATAGAGAAGATAGTTACAGGAATTGGTAATTCCGAATAAATGACTCTGTCAATGGGAAGACTTCTGCTGATCTGGATGGAATCCGGGCATTTCTGAAAGTGAAGGGTTATGTTGCATAAGAGAGCAAAAGATTTAGTGCTGGATCAGTAGAGAATTGGAAACTGTTGTGAATTCTGCTCTCGCGTACGGTGTTCGAGTGCGTTAGAAGTGTAGTGTATTCGTGGTACAAGTCATAGAAACCGGTTATTTGTGACCCGTTACCAAAGAGTGGTGGAACGACACAATGAAATAGGAGGGAAGTGCTCAAGCTCCCTCATACTTTTGAAAGCAGACAAAATTCACCCATAAGAGGAAAAAAAATAAATAAATGAATTGAGATATATTGGTAAAAAACAAGAGTATGATGCTATCACGGAAATTAAAAATCGACGCCTATGGTAGACTGAAATTCTCCAGACCAAAAACGATAGAGACAAACGTTTACGGATGAAACGCTGTGGAGACGGTACTCTAGCGCCGACTAAATGGCCGTAACTCCTTTCTTCTTCATTTAAAATGTTATTTACAAAAAGACACCTGACGAAACCGCTAGCAGCAGGTCGTCAAACCTAATAATTAAAAACACACATCGAACAAAACGATACAAGACAATTGCGGTAACATTATTTTACTGGTATTATTTTCCTCAACATATTATTATCGTTTTTTAATCGTTTACCGGCGTTTGCGGTTCAAGAAAAAAAAAGGTTAGTTAGATTAAAGAGAAAATCTGTTGCATGTAGTGAGTATTTCCCCAAATAATTACTCAATTCTGACTTCTTCGTGGTTATGGGCCAGTCAGCCTGTTGAGTGCTGTACCCAGCATACAGCTACTCGTTGTTCGTTTGCTCATCATCTTTTTTCTTTAGTGGTTATTCGCTCCATAAACTTATGTAAAAAAAGTACCGAACTAATAAAACGTAAAAGGCGGAGTTTGTTTTAACTCTTCGAACGGCAGAGCACAATGAATGTAATTAGGATAGGTTCTTATGTTAGTATATAAAACTAATACGAAAATGCCGATGATAGCGATGATTCGGAAAATGTTGTGTAATTGTCTTCTAATGACGATGGCCTGGTAGAAACGAAGGAAACGCAAACGGCGCCGCGCCCGCGTGCAACGAGTCGCTATTGAACCTGCTATCGAATTTGGGGGCTCCGTGAGGCTGCCTCTCTTCTATGTATAGGAGTATATGACTCTTCGTATTTGTTTCAGTGAAACGAGGAGAAGTGGCATAATCGAAAATGATGATGTTGATAAAATAATACTTATACCATAATGAGGTCGATTTTATTTACTAGAAATTTTTAGCAGGAAAATGGCACGATACACAGCGTCGAGATTCGAGGTAAAAAGGAAAGTATAAAAATGTACGCACATTTTTGAAAAGTGAAAAAAATTAATAATACTCGTAGATGAAACTCTCGTGAATAGGGGAGACCATGTCCAGATGTAGGTGCCCGACGCTAAGTTTATTAGTTTCATGCACATGTAATGTAAGTCTCTCGAATAAAGATTATAGTTATTCATATTATTATTATTATTCATCATATTATACAAAGTTTTAGCCATGGCGAATTACAGAATATTGTCTAAAATCTCCAATATAATAATATAAAACTGATCATCAGCAATTATTGGTCTTGACGGGAAAGTCGTTGAACCTTTCGTTAGAGGTATATCCTCGAAAATTTTGCGTCCGGCAAGAAACAACTTTTCTACCCTCTAGCCTCGGTAAATGTCGATAGTTGAGGGAGGAAGCCTGGAAAACTTCGAGCTCGGTCTGAATATTCGAAGGAGGGGGGGGGGGGAAATTTCGACTTCTAAGCTAAAACATAAATGAGAATTTCGAGCCATTATACGAAGAGCGGGACTTCAAAAAATTTCGACTATCGCACTGTATACTCGAGGAAGGGAAGTAGAGAGATATGATCAGATGAAATTCGAGCTCCGAGCCTGTATAACGAAGGGACGAAAAAATTCTGGGCTCAATTGATGTATGGAAGGGACGTAAGAATATGACAAACTCGAATCCCGACGTCAGATGGACTTCATATCGACCTACAGAGGGAATGGGAATTCGTTTTGAGCTGTATAGAATTATATTGTCTTTGTTGGTACGGTATATTTCTCGGGAAACTTTGAACGAGCTCCAAGAAATTACGGGCTGAGAGCTACTCAAATAACGAAAACTGAGCGAGCAGACGAGGATTTTTAATCCAAGCTTTTCCGGAGGACGGGAGGAGAGTCTCAGAAAAATTAAAAACAAGAAGATTTGAAGTCATCATCGACCTTAGTCTGTTCTGGAGGGTATGGGGGAGAAGAGGAGAAACAAAGTGAATATCCCAAGAGTCCAGCTCGTTTCATTTGGACATTCAACTTTTTTCCCCTGTACTCTTAAGTTAGATTTTTACCAAAATTACAAGCTAGAGAAAGACTAGACATCGGGAATAGTGACATCATCAGAGGATTATTTTCGATCAAAATCTCGGTAGGACTTACGAAGGTTAAGGCTTTACACCGAGGAAACTTACGAGCTCGAGTAAGATGGAATATCATGAGAGTATGACGTCATCACTAGGATTTAGAGAAATGTTGATTGAAAAGTAGAGGAGGGAAGATGGCTTAAGGAATCTAGAAAAATATCGTTCCAAGCGAAATAGAAGAGGAGGACTTTCCGATTTTTAAGCTCGAGAACAGAGGGGGATTGAATTCGATTTCTGACGAAATTACGGCACATAATACTATAATTGAAAGGAATTTTACGAATAGACCGCACAAATAAAAACTTTAATTAGTAAACGTTAAATATATTTCAGCTAAAAAGCCATCTTCAGTAACGAACAAAAACAAACTAAAAAAGGAATAAAGTGAACCTTTTTTTTTTTTTTTTTTTTTTGTTTTGTAGGCGGCAAGTTTGTGGGCCAAAGGGCAGTAAGATGACCCATGGATGGTGGTATCAGTGGTGGTCGGCTTTCGGTAGATGCTGAACTCATAGTCTCCATGTTCAATGGAAATGGTCAAATCCAAGTAATTGATGTACTTTCCTCCGATTTCAATCGTGAAGGCGATGGATGGATACCGCCCGTTGAGAAACGCAAGGAAATCATTGAGGAGGGGGACGGGGCCATTCCAGAGGCAGATCACATCGTCAACATAGCGGAACCAGAAGGTGATAAACTGTATAAGGTGACTATTGGTCGCAAATATTTCGGATTCAAACCTCTCCATGAAGACCTCCGATATAAGTGAACCAAGGGGTTATCCAATTGGAATGCCAACACCGTCAGGAAACTTGAAGAACTTATCGTCAAATTTGCAGATATTAGGGGAGAGGCATTTATTTAGGAGAGAAAGGAAATCAGACACAAAGGGAGAGGGACTTGAGCGTTAGCCAATAACTCGCTCATACGCTCAAGGGTAGGTTGGAGAGGGATATTAGGGAAAAGCCTCGTGACATCAAACGACACAAGCACGGATTGTGGGTTGGGAGGGAATTGCACAATTTTGTCAGTCAGCTCTATGGAGTTTTTGACGGAGTAAGTCGAGGCGAAATCAGTGCAAGACTTGAACCATGTATCCAAGTACGAAGCCAAACCATATGTGGGAGTGGAAACAAACGAAACGACAGGACGCATAGGGCTGCCCTGTTTGTGGACCTTTGGCAGCCCATATAGCCGTGGTGCAACTGGATTGGAAACTAGGACTGATTTCTTGAGGGCTGGTTTCCTTAATAAGAGCTCATTGTCATTCACCGCTTTCCGGATACTTTTATTGTAGGACTTAAAGTTGAACCCACCACAGTGAACAGCTCTACAAGTAGTTAACAAGTTGTTCATTTTGTTGGTGTACTCCGTACGATTCATGACTACCACAGTGCTCCCTTTGTCACTCTTGGAGATAACTACATTGTTCTCGGCAATTTTCTTGTTTAATGTAGTAAGGAGAGCTTTTGACTTACTCCCTCCACTGTGGAGAGGGGGGTGCGTGTGAATTATGTCCGCGATTTGTCCCATTATCCTCCGATTTCCTCTCACTGAGATGGCGAGGTCAGCAATCAAATCATCGACTATATCATTCTTAATGGGAGGGAGTGCATGTTTGAAGAAGCAAGTCCACTTCATTCATTCCTTTTTCAGTTTGTTTTTGTTCGTTACTGAAGATGGCTTTTTAGCTGAAATATATTTAACGTTTACTAATTAAAGTTTTTATTTGTGCGGTCTATTCGTAAAATGCCTTTCAATTATAGTAACAGAAGGGGAGTTGTTGGCTGGAACGCTCTCAGAAAGAGGAGAGAACATGGCAGTTAATGATGGAAAAATTTTGATAACATTTGAAATCTCGAATATTCATTTTGGTAAATGAACCTACTAACGCAAAACAATATTTTAGGAACGGCTTTCATAATCGCAGATTTGAATTTTATTGAACTTCTTTTTTTTTTTTTTTTGTGATAAATCTTTGTTTTTCGCTGTCGTAAGTGGTTGAATAATCTATACATCTTTAGGCTTTCGACTCCAATGTATCACTGAGTGAGAAAGACCTATACTGCTCTTGTTTGTGCGAAGGCACCTACCCATTATAGCCTAGTATTGCCGCCTAGTACAAGCCTAGTATACTCTATATCAAGCCTAGTATAATGAAGACTGAGGATGAATATGTGTTTCAAGGTAGCGGAGGTCGAAATTTTCGCAAGTCCCTAAAATAGTTCACGGATCGTCTTCCAAATATTTGACTAATCCTCAGCCCAAAGACATATAGGCCTACATGTCAATAGGTAACTAAAATTCATTTCTCGAATTCATTCCTAGAAAAAACATTTCAACAACGTAAGTTTTCTGAATTTGTTTCATTCTCTTCTCGCGATAAATTTAGAGCAAACGTATCTAGGTACTTTAGAGCGAATGGACTCAACTGAAGGATACTCAGATTGAGCACGGAAGCTGTACTTATTACTATTATTGCAGGTTGGAACATAATTTTTGGAATCTCAGTTCGATGGTTACGACTTCCTTTGGCCCTAAACTTCTGAACAAGAATGTCATTTTGTCAGAATGGTCTGTCAGACAACTGAGAATTATCACACCACACATCTTTTATTTCTTTTTCGTTGTCGTCAACCGAGAATCGAAAATACAATTTCGGCAAAATAATGCGATAACATCACTAATTCACCGATTAAATTCGAATAGATATACAAGAAGAAAAAAAGTAGTTGTGTGACTAAATACCTTCCAACTTCTTCAATTCTAAGTCTGGTTTCCGTTCTGTTGGATGAATCATATAACATTCAAATTGCGAATTTTAACGAAGAGCTCGTTATTTTAATTACATTTCCGAGTAACGAATTGCAAAAAGAAAAAGAAAATGAGATATTCTCTTTTTATTCTGTTTAATAACTCGTTTTGGTAAGTGTATTTTACTTTGAGAGGTATAGTATTTGCGAGACGAAGAAATACAGCCGCATTTCTTCTTTTCGTGTAAGTTAATTCCTATTTTTAAAATGGCAAAAACTTTTTCAGAAGACGACTCGACAAAAATGAATGACGCGAACAATTGAAATTTTGGCAATATTCAATTAATTTTAATATCGCCTTTTTAGTCGTCGCATCTTCTCAAGTTGTTTTATTGTTGAATGACATGTTTGATTACGCGAGAGAACAAGCATAGAAATTATTAATTTTTTCTTCCAAAAAGATTTTCAATAAACCCGAATTTTAAATCGATGTATTATAGCGTATTTTAAACGAAATTAATTAGAATATGGAAATCTGAAATTGATTCGCATGCCTTGTCATAAAAAGAGAGCTAGGTAGGTTTCATTCCGTTCCGATGAGTTTTGAGCAATTCGCCAACGAGTTATTTTTCAAGCATGAAAAAGATTCGGTATTTTTTTCGAAGAATACCTCTCTTTAGTAAACATCAGTTTTTGGACAGTTGAAAAATTCGGTGTAACGATAATTTTCGTGTCGATAAAATCGAAAGAGATTTTTTGACCGATATCGATATGCGCGTATATTATTAAGAAAAAACAAAGCCGTCCACGAACAGAAAATAGATTACGATCACATAAAGAAAAGAGCATTGTTGAAGATCTACGATTCTATTGATTTAATGCGGTTCAACAGGTCGAGATACTTATGCATATAATACAGTAATGAGACATCAACGAGAGTAAACTAATTCATCAAACCCCTTCCTCCTACCCAATTATACTTAGGGTCTCCAAAAACCCATGATCAGTCGAAAATCCAACAAAGTGGTATTCTTATCAGACCGCTAGTATTTTGTAATTTACCCTTCATAAATAATTACAAGCTGGCAACCTAGTGCTGGAATGATGCTGACTTTTTGCCGGAATTAATTAATGTTTTACTCAGAACATCGAACATTTGACTATGGACGTTGTAGCTTTTTATCCTCAATATCGTATAGATGATGGTGACAGTCTTCCAGTTAAGCAAAGACTAAAAAAATTACCAACCATAATTGCAACAAAAATAGAGCAACTCAAAGAAGAGATAGATGCAAAACCAGAACTAAATGAACCATTCTTTATTCACTGAAGACAATTTCAGACTTTTCCACATCAAGATTTAGAAGATTGAACGAAAATTCGATAATTTTTACCCTACTTCATCACTTCCTTGATTTTTCGAGATGTCATTTGAGGAAAATATCCGCTGTCCTCCATTCACCGTCCTTCCGGTATATTACGGTTTCCAGGGGAGCGGAGGCCCTAACATACTTCCTAGCAGTGTTACCAAATACGAAAAGAGATTGACTTATGGCTCCAGAGCGGCGTACTCCAACTCCAGAACAGTAGGGAGTGGTTTCGGAGCGGTAGCTACATAGAGCAAAGAAATTAGGAAATTAATTACGCTCAAAATTATGCCGCGATAATGCATTATGATGCAAAATTATGCTAAAATTGAAACATGATCCTAATTACGCTAGTCACAATTTTTCAACGATGAACAGGGCAAAACTGAGCTTATCTAGTATCGATTATACTGAAAAGGCAACACTGCTTTCGGAACTTGAAAAAATTTCGACTATCTAGCTGTAAAAACGAAACAGTGAATCATCGAGCGGATCAAGAGAGAGAGACCCCAGAGAATTTCAAATACGAGTATCTAGCCATTCATGTAAAACTAGAGTTTGTTATTCCCAATCTTGGGTCTCTAGGTTCAAGCTCACTTATCAAAAACAATCTTTCAACTTGTACGGAGTATGATGCAAGATTTCAAGAATTAAGACATCATCATCAATCGCACAATGGCGAATTCCATACAGTACACAATGGCTTATGATCACATCAGGCATGAATATCTTTCCCTGCGAGTATTATAGCACCATCGCAAGCATCTGCTCTCCAATTTTCAATAATCATTCAACATTATAAGTACTTAAGGAGGGTGGAAAATTCAACTTACGAGCTGAAAAAACAGAGAAACATAGTGTTGCATTTTATTTGCTCACTTCTTATCAGAGGCAAACTAGCTCGATCACGGGCTCACCCGCTCTCCCCAGGATTGTGGGGCTACATTTCGATATAGTACATCGATTATATCGTTATATCGATTTCATCGATCATCTTGAATCGATTCTACCGACCATAACGACTTCTTGATACGTCTACCCAGATACCCTATAAGAAAAATACTGAAAACTCTCATCGAATTTGCGGGTTTACATATCAGATAGGATGGGGACTAACATTGGTGTAGATTGTAAATGCGTGTATATTGTTCCAGAATTGTAGTGATCGGCACTACTACACGTGAACAATACATATACACTTGCCTGACGATCTACATCGATATTAGTCTTCCATCCACTCCGCTAGGTAGCGTCGCAAACTTCACTATAAAGCGCTCAATGTAAAATGGTGGGAGTTTCCAGTATTCTTCTTATAGGTATTTGGTCTACCTCGGTTATGATGACGTCGTACTACGCCCCGTCTTCTCTCTCTCAGGCCCCAGTTTAGTACATATTAGGAGTAAATTGGGCGGAGTCCGGGTCTATAGGTGAGATGTAGAGGGAGTAAGCAATTGCCGAAACAGGGACGCCACCGTCAACGTTACCGTCTACATACTCAAAGTCCGACTCACACCTTCACGTGGTGACCCGGGTTAAGCCAAGCAACATAGTTGGGCGGCGACTGACGTGAGCGGGCGTAGGAGAAGGAATACTCCGATTAACAAACCCTCTGCAACTACCCGGCCTTTTCAAGCAGGCTTCCCTATGACGCAGGGCAACAGGGTAGTAATGGTGGTAGTATGTATGCATTTTCCCCATGTTAGTCCGAAGCATGGAAGGTTGCTCAAAACACTGCAACCGAGAAGGAAAACTCCACAAAACCCGCCCACAGGCGTAACGAGACTCCCCTCTCTAGACAGGACCAAGCAGCTGTCTAAAGTTGTATGGCACTGCAAGACTGATACGACCTGTCTTGACAGCCTGCATGTCTGAACACCCTGACTGTCTGTGGTCAGGGGACTAGGGTAACATCCTGTTGTCACAGACTTGTAAAAGTAGTTCCTAGCAGGCGGCCTACTCAAAAGCCTGCTCCCACAAGTACATGAAATGTCCAAACAAATAGATACGCCGGCCGGTGAAAGCCCGGTACCCGGTACACAGGAGGTTGGCTCCGTTGCCCCCTGTGGACCGTTAGCAAATGAAACGAGCACACATACCCTAACTCAGTCATCCAATGACTTGAGTCAGAGTGAAGTCCCTCTGGGAGGACTTAAAGACACATCTCACGGTGGCAATGCCTCCACAGCTTTAAGACGGATCAAATCCGAGCTGATAATAAGCACCACTTATAAACAAAATGGTCATCCTGAAATGCACAAAGCGGTCCTCTACACCGAGGATGAGGAGAACTGCATTGTAGAGACGCCCTCATACCTCGTTCGAGAAGATCCTGAAAAAAGGACCAATGCCCTTTGCTTATGAAACAAACAAAGCACCAAATGAGGCACAAAAAGCATATATCACAAGAAGGGTCGCTCAAGTGCTGCAACTCTGTGAATTTATCACATATAGAAAAAGGAACATAACCGAAGGATCAGCTCTAACCCTGATCAAGAAAATAAAAGACAGATGCGAAACATTCTATATAAAAGACTGGAAGCTAAGACCTCCAACACGACGAATTCTGCTTCAACATAAATATGCGGCCTACACTCCAAAATACACAGCCTGCAAAGCCCACCTAGATGCAATAAGGGATCTAGGCTTTCAGGACTTCAAAGACCTTCCAATTACTTTTGATTACTATGAGCCTGGCCTCCCTGGTGAGGAAGTAACAACCAGGAATAGCCGAAGGCAGACAGAGTGTAAAGCCATGAATGCCTGGCTCAAATTTGCCAAAAAAGGGGAAAACCCCCTACAATCAGACATAGATGAATCAGAAGTATTGTCTGCCGAAAACGCCATCCTTAACAACAACCAGGACAATGATGAAGAAGAAGATTCATACATATTGGCAATTGAAACTGAAAACAGGGATCTTAAAGAGCAAATAACTGATCTCAACAAAGAACTAACTGCCAGTAAAAATGAAATTACTCAGGTAAAACAAGAGCACGAACAGCTTAAACTGCAAATTGAGACCTTATCCAAGAAAACAGAGAGTTTGTCAAAAACTGTGACCTCACAAAAAGAAGAGCTAGAAAAAATGAACTCTGCCCCACCACCTCATGAAGCCCAAAATAAGCTCCTCACCTAATGCTCCTTTAGAGCCAATTCTAGAGGAGATTGAAAGGACTAAGCGGACATGGTGCCTTTGCCAAATATCTGCGAAAGGAAAACCCTAAATGTCGTTGCAATGAGAGCGACGAATCACCAACCCACGTCTTTACAGAATGCCGACTATATCAAAAAGACAGACCCCAAGTATTAGATGGAACTGATATCCTAACTAAGGAGTACCTTGCTGCTACAGTTAAAGACCTATGGGCCAAGGAGCACCAAGCTCTCTGACAAAAGACCTCAGCCATAAGCCAAAGTTACCACACCAACATATTAGCCTTAAGAATAAGTTATCTTACGCTAGCCTTAAGCATAAGCTCTCCCAATAGCACAATAACCATTCCACCCTACAATAAACTGTATAAACCCTAGCCTTAAGCATAAGTATCCCTTGGCCTCCCTTCGATACACCACTAAAGGTACGCAAGTGGAAAGCCAAGGGAGTAGAAAAAAAAAAAAAAAAAATTGGGCGGAATAGCTAAGTTTGCTATATTATAGAGCAGCAAAGGTCAAAATTCTTGCAAATCTCTAAAGTGGAGCCTATAGTATATTGTATGTTAGCTCAGCATAAAGATATATGGAACTAGTTAGCCTAGCATAGTTGGTCAAGGTCTTTGATGACGTCATTAGTGATGTCATGGAGTCTACATATATAGAAGAAACAGAATGAGCTAGTTAGCTTAATATACAGCATATGAAGACCTCAGTTGATTTGTACGTTAGGCCTAGCGTAGCCTAAAATACTGTGTGTCATACCTGAGGCCAAAGATACGAGTCCTAACGTAGCAAAGGTCAATATTTTCCAAGATTATTGTTGACGTCATCAGGCGCGACAAAAAGCCAAGACAGTTCTTTGAAAAGTAATTCCACTTTTTCAAGTCCCCACAATGAAGCCTAGCATACCATATAAGAGGCCTAATACAGAGAAAACCTAAAGTAGGAGGCACAGTAAGCATGTTAGCCCAACATACGGTACATGAAGCTTCTAGTCCTAGTCCATTGTATATTAGGCTTAGTATAGCCAAGTATACTGTGAGTTAGACTTAGTATAATGAAGGCTAAGGGTACAGATCCGAAGGTAGGAACTCTGAAGTAGGTCAAGATCATCGATGATGTTATCAAGTGTCACTGAAGTTATACCCGAAAGGGTCGAAAATTAAATGCATACGCAACCCGCACCTACTCCATCATAGAGGACGGGCGGTGTTTGCAAATGCGACATAAACGCGATGTTATCAAGTGAGACAAAAAACCGTCAGGAAACAATGACGGTTTTTCCAAGAGTAGTCCCAGTCTTATAAGCATACAAAATGCTGATTTCCACCATCGAGCTATACATACATATCGAGAGGGGTACTCGAAAAAATGTTGATCTCTGAGCTGTATGTCGGAGGAGGAGGGGGGGTAGAAAACTGTATACGAGAGACAGATAAACCAAGAAGAAATTCGATATTCTAGCTGCATGAGAGAGGAGGGACTTGATAGCAAAAGGTTGAAATTTTGACACTGCTCAGGGACTTTGAGATTGAATTTCAAGCGATACAAACAATCATAGTCAGTTCAAGATCAAAAAGTCCCCCATAGAACAGATTTCCTGCTCGCCCTTATGTTTTTTTTGTTTTTCGCTCTTCTAAAGAGATCCAGCAGAAAGCTCGTTCATCAGGCATGCCTCTGAAAAAGGTAGCTATGAGCCTCGACTACAGTCTGTACAGAAGGATTTTTCTCCAACTTTGAAAAATTATTATTAAACATCCTGCCGGAATCTTCAATTTTGCACTCGTTACCGTTGCCTCATCTACAACAATATCTTTCATCTGCAGTTTATTCCTCGACTATAGCCCATATGAATCGAATAATACTTCCTTCACAACTAGTAAAATCAATTTCATCTCTCTATTATATACAATTAAAAAATTCTTTCGAGTTTCAAAAATTTATTGAGTGTTCACCAAAAATGATTTCTAAGAGGTCGACTTAAATTACAATGATACTCGTACATAAGTTTTATGGCTATATTAGCAACGCAAAAACAAGGTATCGAATTGCATGACCGTACCTTATACCTTGCACAGTTACTCTTCTCATTTAGTAGTCTTCTGGCTGACTACGGGCATAACTTAAACTGGTGCATGTAAAAGATCCCCATAGGAAATAATGTAGCGACAAACGATAAAGATAGCAATGACAACAGCAGCGACAACCGTGGTGCACTAAGTCTTAATTAAACAAAATGATATCTATCTTTCTTATTTGCTCTTCCATCATTCTGTGGCATGTTGGTGCTCGTACTTCAACGTGCACATTATTTATTAATTGAACTTTTTGACAGCCGCGCGTACTAAAGCACAATACAAACATCTCACGAATCATGCTTTCGTGTAACACGAGTCATTCCTTTTATATTATACTTTCGACTTCTAATGGTTTTCTTCTCTTTCTTCTTTTCCTGTCCATTGGCGTACAGGAGATTTTTTTGATTTTAGCCCGACGCGACGATAACCCGCGGTTCAATTTTTTTTTTTTTCTACATTACGGCCCGGCCTACCTTCTTAAACATATTTTACGTACATCTTCCGTTAATTTATTTATCATTGGATCGGTAATTTATTTTCAATTTTTATATTTTTCATTCGGAAATGCGCTTAGATACCGACAGTGCACGGTATACGGCGTAGCGTCTCGTTTGATGGAAAAAATAAGAATAGAAATACTGTCTCTAGCCATATACACATGGAAGCTGTATCGAATTAACGGAAATGAGGATTCTTCTATACATATCTGAGGGGTGCATTATTCCGCAACGGACGTAATTCGACGTTCGTTTTGAGGGTCGATCATCAAAATTCATTACCGCGAATATGACAAATGATCGTAATTTGAGAATGAGGTTTTTGTATGATTGCAAGAGATGAATTTCATTACTAGTGGCAGATCACCCCCCCCCCCCCCCCGCCTATGAGAAAGACTGCATCATTAACATAATTGCGAAAGAAAATTCCTTGGAGCTAAGCTCCCCAAATTGTACTCCTAAATCCACCCCTGAATCATGAGATTTTCTTCGATAACGTTCTGTTATTAGCTACAGTAGAAACCTCTTAATAAAAATGCGCTTAATGGAATAATTGGGCTAGTACAATCGAAATGGCCTCATTCATAATAAATTTACTGTTTAATGAAATCAACACTCCGCTCATTGAAATTAAGATACCTAAAAATTGTTTCCCCTTCTCCAAAGCAATGATATTCGTGAAGTTTGTGGAGTGGATGTACATAGACGATGATTAATACACATTTGCTAGAGTCAGTAGAAAGATGTATGTGCAAAAAGCACGATAGGTGATGATGATTGTGACGCTATAGCGTACAGGAAAATGGTGAAGCCAGAGAGTTGGAGCCACCATCCGATAAACAAAAAATGAGCTTGAAATCTTGAGACGAATTCTTCAATGCGAACGAACTACTGATAACTTTCAACTACATTACAGGTACAAGATGATAGGTTAATTCTGAAAAATACTGAACAATTTCAAGCAGTATTACTGATTAACTGCAATAATTTGGCCATTCCAAGTGCGGTAGTTTCTAGACGGCACAAAAACAAACGAAGGATGAATTTTTCTTCTTCAATAATGGGCATTTTGCGAATGACGACAAATAAAAATTTACGACACATGTTAAAAGGCACTTTCTTCAAAGTAGGCTACCCATCACACTTTTGCCAAAGAAGATTGAAAAAAATGAATGGGTGAGTTAATTTTGCACGATCAAAGAGTATACTGGTAACAAGGTAAATCACCAACGGCGCGTTCTCGTGTCTTTGATACATCACCTCATCTCACTCCTCTTCTTTCATGCAGAATTTGTTAAGGACATACGGTACATACTCTGGAGTACTTGGAATCTTTCAATTCCTTATCTATAGACATCCGGAAATTCATTCGCTGAAAGCAATACAAGAGATTTATCAACGACCAATCTTCACCACTCATGGAAAGCACCTTTCATGGAATCGCTCACATCCTTCCTCGCTATGATTACGGAGTAGTACGGGAGCCAGTGATTTCTGGCTCCGGTTCCAGCTCCCAGCTTCCAAAAATTGAAAAGAGGAGCCGGAGATGAAGAGCTCAACCTTGAGAGAGGAGCCGCAAGGAAAAAAACACGCAGTCGCGTCAGTAGTACACGACTTTTCATCTCACAATGCAAATCTCATCAAGAGAGTCACTCTCACTCCTTAGATTAAATACCAAACACCTATCAACCAAGCCAACTATTTGTAGAAAGAACAATGGGGACGGGACGTCCATAAATTACGTGAGGCCTTTTTTTTGTGGGGGGGGAGGGGTCCAGTCAAGTCTCACCAAAACTCACGTGAGGGGGAGGAGGGGTGCGACAAATCTCACGTAACATTTTTCTCATACAAATACATTCTAAAATATTGCCAAACTGGCTTAAATTTAATAAAAACTAGTCCTTTTTGAATAGGTATAAAATGTGATCAAGAAAATTACGTTTTTTTAATAGATAAACGCAATTAAGCACAGATAAACGTATTTAAGGCAAAAATACACATTTTGGAAAATCTCACGCGAGATAAGAGGGGGGAGGGGGGTCGTAAAATCACAAAAATCGCCTCACATAATTTATGGACGCCCCCAATAGAACTCTATTATTTATAAAATCTATCACTATGACGTCCCATCAATTGATAACAGAAAAAAATACCCATAATCCAATGAGGAAACCTGGATTTTATTCTATTTTAGGCTAGAAAAGATCGAAAACTCATTCTCCCCTTCCCTTCTCTCCCTTGTTACGGGGTTATAACAGTAGTACGCGGTCTTTGCAAATTTACATTTTGATTACTTCTCTGGATATTCTTATGTATTTCAATAAGATTAACCGTAACTTAAATAGAACCGTATTGACTCAATTGGAAATGCATTGATGAAGTACTATCAAGTAAGCTTATTCGATCCTCTAACAAATTGTTGGTGCCCATCTTCGTATGTGAGACCATAACTTGCCTGAGTCACAAAAAAATCTATCCAGTAGTTTTGGAAGAGATACACGGACAAGAAAAATTGTGTAAGCCTAACATAATGGTAAGAAATTTTTTTAAAAATTGAAAATTCCTCAAGAACTACTTGTAAAAAATTGCAGGTGCACATTTTCATATATCATGAAACTATAATCTGGCCAAGTTTCGAAAAAAAATCCAGTAGTTTTGGGGGAGTTCCGCGTACAAAAAAATCTTATAGCGCTATACATAAATAAATAAATAAATACATATATAAGGCAACCTGAACGGACGGGTGTAATACCTCCCTTTTCCAACGTGAAAAGTCAGTATAAGGAGCTCGCTCGCAGTCAGTTCCTAATATTGACTGCAGAAACAACCAAAGGGATATTGCTGATGCACACGTGGTATCTTATAGATAGGTCAATCTGGTCACTCTATCGAGGAACGCCTCAAAGAACACTGCACTAATATGTGCCTACATAAAATCAGATTAATTCATTACCGCAAGGATCCAAGTCGCTTTCTCTAGCCCTCACGTTTTCTTTCCACCAAGACTTGAACAATTTCAATCCGTTTCGGACATTCAAACGTTCCAGTTTTAGACTCGATACGTCTACTTAACTAAGGAAATATTTTCTATGTGGCCGCGGAGCTTGCGGGTTCCCCCTGTCATCGCAAACATTGCAGTGGCCTCTAAATTTCTGCCCTTTACTTGAATCAAGTTCTGTAAAAGTCGGCCTAGCGACAAGCCAACGTGACAGTTTGGAGGAAGAGATCTTGTGTAGTCGTGCGATAAACTCTTTTCTATGGATTGTTGGTTTGTCGCTTGGTCGGTTTTTACAGAACTCGGTTCACACGATGCGGCCTCTTACTAACTTTCAAGAAAGCTCACTACACTAAAACTCGAACATATGAAGTACCACGTTTTCTCACCTAAAGCTTTACGCGTCCCCTCGATTTCATTCCTCTTTTATCCGCAGTTTTTCCTGAGCAAAAGCAAGCCTCGCAGTTCCTCAAGAGGCTCTTAATGTAGTGCGTAGTAACATTTTATTTATTTATTTATTTATTTCAGTTATTTTACGTCCCACTCAACAGCTTGTAGCCATTTATGGAGCAGGACGGTTTACAGAGATAAACTAGGTACTTAAAACAACTCACTGCACAATACCAAAAAAAAAAAAGAAAAACAAGAAACAAACCAAAAAAAAAGACTGGTGCTGCGGAACGAGAGGTGCGACATACATCAAGGATCCAATTCAGAGCCGGAGAGCGCGAGGGCAAGAGAGCGAGAGCAATGAGGGAATATTTTAGGTTAGTGATTCATTTAGCGTTCTAAGTATTGCTTGTTTAAATTTTGTTCTCGATTGGTAAAAAATATCTATTTCAGGGTGTGAGAAAGATAATAGGAGCCGTATTGATAGGCGTCTCCTCTTTGATTTGTTCGTAGAATTTTTTTTTTCAAGCGGGTTCTTACCGGCGGTACCCTAAAGAGCACCATACTTAGGAGATCGGAAGATCTTTACACCACGGACCAGATCGTATAATAACATTGGACCGACACACAGCCTCCTACTCTTGAGGCTCGCCATTCCGAATCCCAGTAACAGCTCAGAGTAAGGAATCTCCCAGGGGTAATAGCAGAAGAGTCTCGTGTACAGAAACTTGATAAATTTGGATTGAACCCTTTCTTGATTTTGTTCAAACTTGCTCCATATAATCGACGAACTTTCAAGGTGGGACCGCACAAACGAGTAGAATAGAATCATAATGGTAGTTTGATCCTTGAACATGTACGAATTTCGTTTAAGAAATTCCAAACCACGCATCGCCTTCTGCACTGCAAGTCACGCCCAGATCCACCACGCTAACGACCCTTCGCAAACGAACCCCCCTGATGGTGTAGTCACTAAGTATGAAAGGTTTAATTGAATCGATTCGTTCCTGCAAGTTACGGCCCGACATATTGAGAACGACAAATACCACAATGAGTAAAAGACCGAAAATCGACAAATACTACAAAGAGTAAATGCACGTAGGGAAATTGCAAAAAGCCGCAGAAATAAAACAAACAGAGTACCGCAAGCACTTTCGGCTAAAAAGCTATCAACGGGCGGAGAATAAAAAGCGACTGACAGAGGAACAGTCGACGACAGAAAACAACGGTGAGGTCATGATTGAACTAACGACTCCTCGCGATGTGAGTCATACTCGTCAATTAGTTCAACCAATCCCTCGTCCGGAGTATACCTGTTACGAGTAAGTACGGTTACGTTATCGCTGTTCAGGTGGCGAATGATTTCGATATTCTCTAACGCCATTCTTTTTAAATACGATCTTTCTCCATGGAGGAGGGTCTCTGACCCCTCTCTGAAACTGTGGCCACAGGTTATCAAATGGTCCGCGAAGGCTGATTCCCCCAATTTGCCCTTTTTCCAGGCCTTTAAGTGCTCAGCCACTCTTATTTGGAGCTGGCGACCGGTCTCACCTATGTAAATTCTGTCGCAGTCGTTGCATCTTATACTATAAATCCCACTCCTCTGTAAAGGTGGTGTAGGGTCTTTCAATCTAACGAACAGGCCTTTTAAAGTATTAAAATTATAGAAAACCGGCCGGAACCCAAAAGGCCGAAGGACGCGACTCAATTTCGACGAAAAATGACCCAGGAAGGGGAGCTTAATCCACCGCTTTCTGCCTTCACGACTCCCCTCCCGAGGGAGGGAGGTAGTAGAGTCAAGGCATTGTCGCGTGATTTTCCTACGGACCATCAGGTCAATGTCCAGGTTGACCTCGTTTACCCGAGCCAAGTATTTGATAATACGTAATTCTTTCTGGAAGGCTGCTTGACTCAAAGGGATATTAGTGAGTCGATGGATGAAACTATTAAAAGCAGCTATTTTGTAGGCGACAGGGCAGAATGACGCGCCGTGGACAACAATATCGGTCGAAGTATCTTTTCTGTATATTGCGAACTCATGGGCCCCATCTCTTTCGGAGATGGTAAGGTCCAGGAAGTTGATAGTAGAATTACCTACCTCCAAAGTAAACTTTATGGAGGGGAACTGAGCATTTAGATACTTAAGAAACTCACCAAGGAGTTCTTGGGGACCTGTCCACGCACATAGCACGTCATCTACATATCTGTGCCAATAGTGAACATGATTTAAGAACGACTGGCCCGAGGAAAAGAGGTCAGCCTCGAATCTCGACATAAAGACCTCCGAAACGAGGGAACCCAACGGGGATCCAATTGGAATGCCCACTTCCTCCGGGAATTCAAAATATTTATCGTTAAATTTACAAAAGTTAGGAGACCAGCAAACGGTAAGGAGGTCGAAGAACTCCTGTAGCTCCTCATGAGGAGTATTAAATTTAACAAGGAGGTCGCCTAAGTATTGGAAAGTGGCCGCTTTTGGGATGTTCGGAAACAGACCGACCACATCGAAGGAGCATAAAATAGTACCTGGAAGGAGCATTTCGTTTTTGAGCTTCTTGGCCAAGGAGACCGAATTTTTGACGGAGTAAGGGGACTCGTATTCGATGTGAAACTTAAACCAGCGGTCCAGGTATTTCGCGAGTGAGTAGGCGGGGGAGGAGACGTAGGATACAACAGGTCGCATGGGAGTATTGGCCTTATGGACTTTAGGCAACCCGTACAACAGAGGAGGTACAGGGTTAGGTTCGAGCAAGTGTTTTTTCACTGAGGGTTTAGTGATGATAACGGAGCTTTTATTAATGGCATTCCGAACCTCCTTGACATAGTGAGGGAAATTGAAAAGGGGGTTTTCTGTGGCCCCGCATTGGCTTAGGACCTGTTCCACCTTAAAGTGGTAAGTGGCCTTATCCATCGCAACGATAGAATTCCCTTTGTCGGCCTTTGTAAGCACCGTCTCCTCCTTCCTCAGCCTCCTGATTGAAAGACCCCCTTTACAGAGGAGTGGGATTTATAGTATAAGATGCAACGACTGAGACGGAATTTACATAGGTGAGACCGGTCGCCAGCTCCAAATAAGAGTGGCTGAGCACTTAAAGGCCTGGAAAAAGGGCAAATTGGGGGAATCAGCCTTCGCGGACCATTTGATCACCTGTGGCCACAGTTTCAGAGAGGGGTCAGAGACCCTCCTCCATGGAGAAAGATCGTATTTAAAAAGAATGGCGTTAGAAAATATCGAAATCATTCGCCACCTGAACAGCGATAACGTAACCGTACTTAACAGGTATATTCCGGACGAGGGATTGGTTGAACTAATTTACGAGTATGACTCACATCGCGAGGAGTCGTTAGTTCAATCATGACCTCACTGTTGTTTTCTGTCGTCGACTGTTCCTCTGTCAGTCGCCCGTTGATGGCTTTTTAGCCGAAAGTGCTTGCGGTACTCTGTTTGTTTTATTTCTGCGGCTTTTTGCAATTTCCCTACGTGCATTTACTCTTTGTAGTATTTGTCGATTTTCGGTCTTTTACTCATTGTGGTATTTGTCGTTCTCAATATCAAAGGTTTCGTTTTTTTTCGGTGAAATGTCATAACTGCACACTTTTCTAAGTTCAAGGGTAACTCGTTGATAGAACTCCAGTCAGCGACCATGTCTAGATCCCTCTGCAAAGCGACCGCGTCAGCATCCCCAGAGACCCGCCCAAAGAGTTTGAGGTCGTCGGCATACATCAAGCATCTTGTGCCCGGGTTTATGAATTGAAGGCAAATCGTTAATGTACAGATTGAATAGCAGAGGCCCGAGGACAAAGCCCTGAGGGACTCCAGAACAGGACACGAACGATTCAGAGGCAGCTTCTTTGTAGGCAACATACTGGCGTCTATCCGTCAGATAACTATCGAGTAGACGCATAAGGTCGTAAGAAAAATCAAAATTCAATACTTTGGTTAGTAGGATTCGGATTTCATGTCCTACCTTATCGAAAGCTTTGGAAAAATCAGTGTAAATTGCGTCGATTTGCTGCCCTTCCAAGTACGTCCGATTAACAAAGGATACCAAGTGAGTTAGGTTTGTTACGACAGATCGTCCACTAGTAAAACCGTGCTGTTCCTTCGATGGTTTATTTTTTATTTGGGGGAATATTTGATCTGAAATGATTCTTTCAAATATTTTGGCAGGACAGGGAAGTAACGAAATTGGTCTGAAATTACTGATATTACGGGAGTTTTCTTTTTCGGGAATGGGTACTATCTTTGCCTTGATTTCAAAATTTCTGTACAGTATCCTAATTGCGGTTAGTCAAATCTTGAAACGGAGTACAGAATGGACTTTCAAACGTCGCTCCCTACGATCTCAAATCCGAGTACTTCTACTTTCCTGTAGTTTTACGTATACAATACCAAAAATCCATCCCACTCAAATACGTACTTCTAAATTCAATCGATAGCACTACTTGCGTATCTGCGGGAAGTTGACCTTATCTCGCCTCTTAAAAAGATACCCAGAATAAAAATCTGAACCCAGAACCCCTAAAAGTAGCTCGTTGATGCGAGACAGGGATAGAAGAAAATATAATGGTTCTTTGTTGAATGAAATTTACATTGGCTTGAATGATTAAAAAAACAAAAAAAAATTTCTCGCATGCTAGCACCGCCACAGGGTCCGAATGATGGAGGATTACTGAAATCGAAATGAACGGATCTACACTTTCACAATTGACACTATTTCGACCACATCGCAGTTATTGATCTTCGAGGAGTAAATTTTACAAAGATTATTCGAAGCCGACAAATCGAAAATCAAAATTCTAGCTCTATTCGACGACCGTCTGACGTCAAGTTGACATGCATCGATCGGAGTTCGATTCGAAATGGTTTTAAAGGCTTGCCCACAATATTTTGTACACTGTGCCGCGCACTGTTTATTCAATTGTGCAGTCGAGATGATCGTCGTCATTGTAATCTCTTTTGATATAACAGCGTTAATTAAGATAATACGGTATATTATATCTTCCGACTCGGAACGATTAATATAGTTTTGATCGGAATTTCTTTTAATTAAAAAGGAATCGGCTTTATAATTACGCTGTATGGTCGCTATTTTTCTACGAATCACCGCGAAAGACGGATACGAGACAAAAATTCCTGTCTACATTCTTCTCTCGTGAATCGCCATTGAATTTTGAGCCGATTTTATGTTAATTCATTAATCGATTTAATCGATCCACGAGTATAGAATCGAAGAATCATTGCGAAATGTTTGGAAGAGAAAGAAGAAAAATAGTGTTCGTATTTTGACAGGACATAGTTCATCGTTTCGGTTTCTGTACACGGACACGTACGTACATTTGGCCACGAAAGAAAAACCGCGAAGAAAAAATTTCTAAGTTAATAAATAAAATAAAATGGAAACGAATAAAGAAAGAAGAAGCGACGAGAGACGGTACGACGGAGAGAGAGAGAAAAAAAGAAGGAATTCCTTAATTTACGAGCAAGGTAATACGATTTGAAATGTATCTGGAAACGTTTTTCTATTTTTCGAACCCAATTAAGAAATAGTGCGCGTTCCGTTCTGATTATAACAACCGTCCACTACTGCGGTAGGTGTCTGCGATAAGACACAATAATAACCCCTCTCGTCACACTGTATACACTCGTCTTCTTTACTACATAACACAGTCTGATCACAAATATACCATACAAATACAATAGAACAGACCGAAGAACGAATCTCTTCTGCTCCGTAGCCTTTTCTATCTTCGAGTTGGGGAGCTCACGGAATGGGCATACGCGTGAAGAAAAAAAAACGTATATCCTCTTTGTGTAACCAATTATAATAATGTTAACGGCTTAATAATGTAGTAATATAATCGCGATTAAAAACGAATACATCTTATCCGAAAGAAATTACTTGTATGTACACTCACCGTCCAGCTGAACTTGAATCGAATAATCAGCTTGCCGTTCGCTCGATCCGGATTCGCCAACGTAAAAGAATTTCCTCCTAAGACCGGACTAGAAGTGTTTCCGTACGAACAGGAGCCGGTCAACGCGGACATATTGCTTTGATACTCCTTCAAACAGACTTTGAAGAAGGTGCGACACTGGCTAATGCAAGCTGATTGATTCTCGCCTCGATCTCCCATTGAGACGCGTACTCGAGGTATTCGGCCGCAGCACTCGCCCCCAGATATTTCGCCACGCGTGTTTTCGATTTCTAATATTTGTAATTCAAAAGTTCCATAACATTCACCCGCCTGGAACAAAAATAATGAAAAAAAAAAAAAGATTAAAATACGTCAATCTGCAATATCATTTCCTTGGATCCTGTTTCAGAAGCTGAAAGATCGACCCAGTTTTAAGAGAAATATTCAGCCTAAAAAAAAGAAAAATTTGCAAACTTAGTGATAGAAATCTATCGACGGTCGACCCTACCGATTAGTCATGTCGGTGAAAGAAGAGATATAGAGTTTATGGCTCTACCTTCGTCATCGGAATTGCTCTTATTATCCGTACTTAATTAAATAACTAGCATCTTTGGGTCATTAAAAAAATCTTGTTCCTTAGAAAATGTAGTCTAGACATATGTGAAATTTTTCAACTGTACTTATCTATCCCATAACAGAGTTCTTTTCGCAAAAAACTTGAAACAGAGTAGACAAACGTAACAATATTTTCAATACTAAGGAAGGTATCGGCCGGTTTTGAGGGTATATGTGTACTTGGAGAGAAAAAAAATCAACGTTCATTGCAGCTTCTGCAATGGCAGCTGGAAACTTGCAATCTCTGTTGTCTCCAACTGTCTCTCAAGTTTTTTCCTGTTTCTGAGTACCGTCCAGCCAACTCCGTCCTCGTGTTTGAGTTGAGAATTGTCGAATTCTTTTCCCTCTACGTCGCCTGGGATAATATTCTTCTCGGGTTTTCAAGTAATCTACCCCCTCCCTTCTACTTCTCAATCGATATTTTTCTAAATCTTACTGGTGACGGATATCCTGATGGTATCACACTTCCCTCGAGCACACAAATTTCCGTGATTTCACGCTTTGATTCTGGTTTATATTTTACTCTATGGAGATTTAAGCAAAAAAATCATCCCCTGATAACGTGACTTCCTGAGGTCCAGCCCTCCTTCAGCTTATAAGTCGCCAAATTAGATCAAGGTTAGTGATGACGTCTCACCCTTCTTCGAATTCCGATATTCGTCATGTACCTATTTTGTCCCCCAAAACGTTTCAAGTTTCCTGAGAAATGTATCACGTCAACGGAGAGAATGACGGTTCTTTCCCAATGTAAAGCTCGGAAATAATTTCTCTTCCCTGAGAAAAATTTTGTCGGTACATTCGACTAAAAATAATTATAGTAAAGCCGGCCCAGTCGAAAAATACAACCATAATCAAAGAAATATATCTAGTAAATAAAACTAAATATTACTGAAAAATACTTGGTCATTTTGACCAAAAAGTCGGAACTGGACCGGCTTATACATGTTCTTAGTCAAATTTATTATAGTTTTTTCTCAGTGTTCCGTGAATAGCAGACGTAATACTTTGTAAGAAGTCGAAAGCATTGCCTCGAGATAGCCGGAACTCAGGTTTAAAGAAACACACAAGGGAGAGACTGAATCCTGTAAGTCTGAGGAACTTGGGTATTCACCAAAAGCATTTCAACAGGCTCTGTAAGAGTATGAAATTCAAATTTGGCATCCCAGACGAAAAAGAAGAAGATGAGAAAAATGTTAAAGGAAACAGAATCTCAAGGTTCGATATACCATGTCCATGTGACTTAACACCTTCAAAAAAAAATTGTCACAGTTCTGATACTCGTAGAAGGTAGAAGGCATTCAGTAGCCGGCAAAGTTACGCCATTACCACCATTTTGAATTCAATATCATAAATACCACCGAGGAAGAATTTCTGATAAGCCTATAAAAAGATTTTTCCACAATACAGATTAATCAGTTGTCCAAAAATTCAATAAGACAGAACTCACAGGGCTTACAATGAGCTTGTAGATAGGAACGCAACCTTGATGACTGAATAGTTCTAATAAAGGCTGATGATTGATTCTGCCTCTATTACTTAAATGAGCACAGTTGTACAAAAAATGCAGGCGGACCCTTGGGTCAGTGTTGCAGAGTCTTTATTTGGTAAGAAAATTTGAGTAAATTTCTCCACATCATGGAAAAACATTGAATCATGTATATGTCTTTGGGCGTTTGTAAAAAAATACAATGTATAGATATAGCAATTTCGATCATATCGATATATCAATCTCAATTATATCGATACATATATCTTGATAACATCAATATATTGATCTTGATTGTATCGAAATATCGATTGTATATTGGCTGCGGCAGTTAGTTTAACCTTCGGCCTTCTACGTAGTATGAGTCTAGTATACTTTTAGGCTAGCCAACTTTTGGGGGCTCACTAGCTTCACTCGTTCTCCCCCCTCTCGGTCTAGTATAAGTCTAGCACACAATATTTTAAGTTGGGAGCTCCTTAGTCTAGGACAGGGGTTCTCAAATCTGTGACATACGCGGCACACTTTTTGAGAGAGTAGATATGTGCGGCACACCTGTTTGAAATATTTGTACATCGATTCAAAAAATAGGAACTGAAGTTATGTTTTAATTGAACGTCTATTCAACTATTGTGATACAGTATGCGACCATAGGTGATTCAGACTATGCGCAAGCAAGTTGAAATATGCCAATCCTATGCGTTCACTTCCCTAAAATTCATCACCACTCTTCCGATTTCATAGCTGATATCACTTTCATCCAATTCTATAACAATCGTCCCTTCTTTTTTAATAAAAAAAAGTTTGGGAGTTTGAATTTTTCGCGGCACACCAGTGTGCCGCAAAAGGGCTTTTGAGAACCGCTGGTCTAGGATACTGTGTATTAGACGTATATATGATGAAGGCTAAATTTACTATAGCAGCCTTGATTAGGCCTAGTTAGAATAAGCATGCTATACTAGTTGCCACAAATGACTTTAGTCAGAACTAGTTTCGACCAGTTAACTCTAGAATTTACCGTGACCCTCAGCGTTGGAGGTAGTTTTAACTTAAATAATTTCAGGTAAAACTAGTTTTTACTAGTGAAAACTAGAATTGACTAGTAAAAAGTGAAATAGAGAAGAAATTATGATTGTCGGGGAACACTAGTTTTAACTAGTGAAAACAAGAAGGGTGAATCCAATCAGTAAAATGAATTTCTTCCCTAGAACAAATGTAATTGCATTTTTATCAAGGGTGTTGGAGGAATTTTTTTTAGAGGCCTCCGGAACGAATACAGAAAATGACTCTCCGACTCCGGTTGCCTCCAGTGGACACGTTTAGAGGCGTCTTCTGACCTCCAAAGTATGTCTCTGGAAGTACCTCAAAATGCCTCCAGCGCAATTACTGAGATTGGAGAAAATGCCTCCGGAGGCACTGTCGAAGAAACCGAAGACGTCTTTGGAGACGCCTCCGAAGGTACTTGTAACGTTGATCAGTGTGACCAGATGTAGCATATTGGCCTACCAGTGTTGCCAGATGACAGATGATACTCACAAGGTGTATTTAAAACTTTGGCTTTTCTTCGAACCGAGCAGCGCTAGCATCAAAGTGGCTGAATGAGGGTTCAAGGAATAGAATACTGTTGAAAAAAGTGCCACCTAAAGGATCTTTGGAAGCACCTCCAAGCCTCTAGGTGGAAGCAAGGTACCTCCGGAGGCAAAATGCTCCAGCCTCCAACATCTTGGTTTAAATCCTCACCATCTTCGCCTCATTGGAGGCGGAGGCAAGGTACCTCCAGAGACAAAATGCCTCCAGCCCCCAACACCCTTGAATTTTTATTTTTCACAAAGCTTGTTTGTACTTGAATGGTGTGCGTGAATTAGTCACTGTTAGGTTTGCTCTTGTAACGTTTATAGACCGACGAATTCGTATGATGTACGGTTTAATGTGTGAATTAAGGAAGAAAAATTTAGAACTTTTTCATATATTTTATTCCAGCGTGAGCTACCTCAAAGTTGAGCAGAACTACCAAATATCTATCAATTTGGCCGAAGTATGTCTGGAAATACCATCCCCTTTTGAACTCGAACAATTTCAATTCATTTCAGTTATAACTAGAATTTACTGATGAATTCAAACAATTTTTTTATTCTAGAATTAACTAGTCAAAACTAGTTCTGACTAAAGTCATTTGTGGCAACTAGTTTTCACTAGTGAATTTTAGAATTTACTGATTTCGGGTTTTAACTGTAACATATACATGTCAAAAAGAAATAGACTAAATCGTCGTGACGTCACAAGGCAATGTTAGGCTCTGCAATGACTTACCCCAACTTACTCGTCAGATCATAAACAAAAAAATACTTCATAAAAAATACACAGAAACGTTTCGATCTTACGTTAAGATCTGAAAGCAAGAAATAAATAAAGAACCGCAGACACAATTTCAAAGACTTGAGACTTCCTAATTCTGAATATAAACACGTAACAATGCTTATTTATTTCCAATTTTTTGATTTGAACATGATCGAAATGGTCCCCATGTATGCTTATGGGCAGAGCGCGGATTTTCAGGCAGTAGAAATAGTTATTTACGCTACAAGGATTAGAAACGAGCTATTTCTTGATGAGTTTGACGTTAGCGACCTGAGCGAAGCGAGGGTTGATAAGTCATACGAATCAAGAAATAGGCGTTTCTAACCGTGTTGCGTATGAGATTTTTCTTCATTTACGAAATTAAGATCAAAAAGTAGACGACAAATGCGATCACAAGATAGATGATAGTTTGTAAATATTCCCTAGGTGCGAAATGAAAACAGAAAAAACTCCCTTGTAGCAAAACGAACATACGTTTACACACAGTCGCATCAGTTCATGCGTTACGTTTGATATGACTCGTTTTTTACCTCTATTAAGAGGGCGCTATGAGGCACTTTTTGATCGTAAATGAAGAAAAGGTAATTTTAGGCACTTAAAATGATAAATTAGGCAGTATTAGGCAACATTGTCAAAAATGTATTAAGAATTCAAAAAATGATCGTAATTGCTAAAGAAGTAACATAAAATGGAGAAAAGTAACATAAAATGGAGGAAAGTAACGTAAAATGGAGAGAAGAAAATCAACGTAGAACGATGCGAGTCCATAATTATTCATATCTCGAATTAAACATTACAATGATGTGTTTTTCTAAATTTTCTTCAGTGGAAGCGTGCCTTCTATCTGTCAAAATCAATTTGTAGTCCGAGAAGGATCTCTGCAGGGCTGTGTTGGAACATAAACAAGAATTTACCTAATATTAGCACGTCCTATAATTAATCAGCGCGTTGTCTGTTTATGTACTTGTCATTTCCTCATTGAATCTTGTTTTTCAATGTTTTTGATTTTTTTAAATAAGTGATTAAACAAAAATTACAGACACGCACACCTACATTATCAAGATACAGACTCGAGTTTTGAACAACCATCTAGTTCATCTTCAGAGCTCGAGTCAATGTGGGTGTCTGTAATTTTTGTTTAATCACTCATTTAAAATGACTCGCAACATAGAATGCACCATTTCAATAATATTCGATTTTTTTTTACAATTTTTGTGATTTTAGGCATTTTTAGGCAACATAAAATTTTTTTCCAAGGTCAGTACGTTATGAAACGGACTTCTATTTGATTTTTAGTCGTCTGCCCTTCAAGGAAAAAAACGTACAAATGCCTAAGAATCCGCGCTCTGCAGTTATGGGAATCAATTGCCTCTTTTGATCTGATACAATATACTATCGAATTTTCTCGATTCCTGTTATCAGTGAATGTCCGAGAATGACGTCACGGCGATTTAGTCTATTGTTGAGTTCACAAAAGCGGATTCCATGTTTGTACTGGAGTATGACAATTATAAACAAAAATCTGGTTTGCGCAAAAATACTCAGTAATTACAAAGTATGTACTGGCATGGGGAAGGAAATGTGTCACAGCCACTCACAGCATCAATGAACCTAGAAATCGATACTTTGAAAAAATATGCAAAGAAAAACATTTTTATTCAAACTTATCTAATATATAATTTATTATAAAGAAGAATGTTTGTCTCTATGTCTGTAAGTGCCGCGCTACATAAGCGGCAACCTACGAGAAACGGGCAACTGGCAACGCGCAACATCCAATGAGCAACTGGAAAAAAGTGAGCTTTTGATTCGGTTGCCGTTGCTCGTGCGGTTGCCGGTTGCCGCTTATGTAGCGCGGCACTTAAGTATCCATAACTTTCAAACACTTTCACCTACCAACTTGAAATTTTTTTTTTGTAAGGTTTTTAAATAAATTTCAACGTTTTGGCTCACTCAGGGTGGAACAGTGGGCGAAAAAATTGGGAAAAAAGCAAGGATTATCGACGTAGTAAAACTGCTTCTCACTGTACGCGTTGTTTCAAACGTTCAAAGGCGTTGAGCGTCGCAATTCTAAAAATTCAACTATCGTGACGTGGTGATTCGAATTTTACTCATTTCTATTAATAATTCAAAAGAACAACAATTGTAGCCCTTATAATTTCCCTTCGAATGAGCCCAATTTCAGATTTTTGGAGGAAATTTGGTGACTATTCGGGCGTATTTAACTTTATTGTGTTCACAGAGAGACAGGGAGAGAAAATGATGAAACCAGTTGCTCTCTATGAATCCAGTAAATAATTTTTTGAAAATTCGCTTTACTTTAGTGATACGAGTAATTATATGCGGCAAGTGAATATCGTCGTCTCACCCCTTGAGACGCAAAACATCTTTAAAATTCAAATATCTACAAAACACGGATATATGATGTATACTGTACACAAGGCCGGCGGCTGGTACCCGCAGCCGGTAGTATTCAAAATATCAAGGAATTACCCCAGCGTACTCAATGGTATTTCCGTGCGTGAATCAAACAGTTTTGAAAGGTTAATGACCCACTACGAATGAAACAAACGAAAAAAATTCTCCCCATCATGCCTACAGTTAGTTATTTACGAAATCTTTTTATTTAACTGACCAAGCAGTAATCCACACATACGAACTTCTATACCGAGTACATCTACAAAAATTCTGTACGTTGGTCATCTTTGTATGAAATACATTCTTCTTCTATTTTCATCACCGCCCACTTGCGTATGAAAGAAATGCAATTATTACATTCGTTTGACAAAATGTTGAAAGGTCCGGGTTCAATTTCATTCATACGAATGATCTCTTCTTTGAACCGTGAATATTTCTGCTGTCATATTATATACGATGAACAAGTTTAGGAGAGTAGACTTGTATAGTACGTGATGATAACCTGATACCCATGTGTATGAACTGTATCTGAAAATTTCGCACCCCACGCATCATTTTATCAACGTTAACATGTCGTTTGTATCTTGACGGTATAAAGAGTGTACCTTGTCGAGATCAAACGACAGAATCGTCAACGCACGAGTTACACTTACGGTAGGCTTACTCATCGAGTATATAATATATTTTGAATTAGACTTTTGGAAAGAAAAATATTTTTGAATTACTATAGCATGAACTGCGAAAAAAGGACCAGAGGTGAGAGAAGAAACTTTGGTACGGTTTCATAACTTCTAGAACGAAATCTGTTTATAACCTCAAGAATATAGGCCTATTCCTTTTCAGATCCCATGGATAAAATGAAGAGCAATGACAAAAAATTGATCCGTACGATGCCATAAGCCGTCCACACGTTCTATTTCTTCTCTCAAATCTAATGCTTCGGGATAAGTTTACAATAAATTTGATCATTTCGCATTGCGTCTACGTTGTTCAAAATGAGTATAGGCAATATCCTTAGATTTTCTTCTTAGCTCCGCGTTCGATTTAAAATAATAAACCACGATATGTAAAAACGACGGTAAGTTGTGCACAGCAAGCCATCACGTAGTTTTAATATGCTCAAAAGTTAGAACAAGTATGGGTACCGAATTCATCCCAAATTACCAATTCATAAATCGTAATTGTAAACTGTATTTCAATCATACATCTTATTCGTTTATTACAATGATATTTTCTAAAAAATCGACTCTATAGGTACGAGTATAAGAATTAAAAAGTTTCGATTGAAAATCATACGTGCTGGATAACAAACTTTGATAAGAAGCTCGCCATCAATCGGGTTATGTGATAGAAATAACATTTCCTTGATTTTCAGTTTCATTTCTCGGACAGTGATTTTAATAAATAATCTATATAAAATTTAATGTCATCTTTTCGATAAATACTCTCAATTTAATGGTTTTCCATGAGAACTTCTCGACTACTCCATTTTTCAAAAGGAATTGAGTGAATGCAACAATTTGGCGCTATGGACTTTGAAATCAAAATTTAAAAAAAAAATTGTAACAAAAAAAAGTAGTAAGACTATTTAGGCGGTTAACTCTTTATTGACTCAGAATGCCATGAAGATACATCTCTTAGATGGACCATCTACTTAATCTCCACACACGGTACCAAACAAAGCACGCTGGGGTGGAATGCAAATACATTTAGTTGGACAAAAAAGTCAAATTTAAATATGATCCTCGTAAAATTCAATAGAATACGGAAAATAATGAGTTAAAATCTTCAGAAATGTTGAGAAAAATATGGTACTCTGTAAAAACCTGAAATAGGTATCCCAAAAACACCAAATTTGGCCATATATTCCTTCAGAATGAGAAAATGTACAAATTAATGAGTTTTCATCAGTTCTCGCATAAAATTCGATATGAAGTCCTGAAAAAAATCTCAAAAAGTTGTATACGATATGCGAGAACCTTGAGGAAGGCCAAAAAATGAAAAAAAATTGATGACCTGTAATATTTCAATGGATTTTTACACGAAATTCTCCGGAAAATCTGTATTACACTCGAAAAATTCTGCAATGTGTAGAGAGGTCTGACATTGACTCTAAAGGCTCCAAAAGAGCAGAAAATTCGCGGCGGGAGGGCTATTTTTTGGTTTTAGAGCCCGTAGCTGGCTCATCCAAAATTATTGTCTCCCGGCTCTAGAAAAATTGGAACAAAGCTCCTTCAAAGGCTTTTCTGAGAGCCGCCCAAAAATTGACCGGTGATGATCCCCAGAATATGAGCATCCTTGTAATCGATTATGGTACAGCACTACTAAAGGTACGCGTATAGTCGAATTTTTTCGAGTAAGTCAAAATTTTTCAACATGAAAAATATTTTGTTGAAAAATATTTTGCTAATCAAATTATGACGTGCGCCGGGCGTAATCTGGCGACTTTCGGCGACTGAGTTCTTTTACAATTAAAAAAACAATATTTGATGAGAATATTTACGCTCTCAAGTTGGTAAAACTTTTTCTTCCACTCCAATTTGTTGAGCTGTTTTTCAATGTAATTACCGATTTTAGACGCTCCATACCTCCAAAACTTTACCAGCAACGCAGCAATGACCTTCAAAAGACTACGCCATCCACCGAGATTTCTTTCTTTTTCTTTTCAGTCTTTTTATATCTATGGCAACCTTTAAAAATTTTTCTAAATCTCTAAACTAAGAACGAGAGAAAATTTTTTGAATCCCTCCCTACCATAGACTGTCCTATAATCTAGACCAGGCGTGGGCAACCTTTTTCATATCGCGAGCCGCATTCATGAAAATTTGTAACTTTTCATGATCCGGCGGGCCGCACATCAAGAAATTCTCGTTGTTAAAATCAAAAAATGTAAAATTTTACACGAATTATTTCCAATATTTTTGAATAAATTTAGTATACAAAAAAACGTGAACTGATTATTTATTAGTTACTAGATGAGAAACTCAAGCTCATCAAAATCGGGGGTCAGGTGAGTATGTTGCAAACCCATCAAAACAGTCAAATGCTGGAATGGTTGAGAACCCTTTCGTCGTTGGTGCAATGGAAGTGCCTGAAGAGAACCAAATGGAACTAATAGATCTGAAAGCCGATTTTTCTCTGCTCACTTTGTTTTCAGAGACCACTTTGCGAGAATTTTATAAAATTATGCCTGGTATTAAATATATTCCAACATAAGGACCTTTGCTTTCTTTGGGTCTACATTTGTATGTGAAAATGCTTTCTCGCTCATGAAAAATACAAAAACTCCGGAAAAAAGCAAGCTGAATGATGAGCATTTGACTGCTTTGATGCGTTTGCAGCATACCTACTCACTTGACCCCCAATTTTGATGAGATTGCCTATGAATTGGAAAGACAAGTTTCTCACTACTAACTAATAAATAATCAGTTCACGTTTGTTTGTATACTAAATGTATCCAAAAATATTGGAAATAATTCGTGTAAAATTTTACATTTTTTGATTCGGACAACGCAAATTTCTTCATTTTTTTGTATTTTGGTATTCGTATCGCGGGCCACAGAAAAAGCTTCCGCGGGCCACAGAAAAAGCTTCCGCGGGCCGCGGGTTGCCCATGCCTGATCTAGACTGAACAAATTTTGCTAGTTAGACGTGGACGTTCTCTCAGGATATACACCCCCCCCCCCCCCAACAAAAACCGTCTTTCAACAGTATGATTGATTGCCTGTCTGTCCTATCGCTGGATCTCCACTTTGACCTCTAAAACATGAAGTCTTCGTATATACGAGTAATTTTCGATGAATATCGTAGGGGATTTTCCGAGCGCTTAAATTTTTACCATTTTTTGCCTGTCGTTTCTTGAATGACGAAGAAGTCCCGTAAAATTTTGAGTGAAAATAAGTCCGACAACTATAATTTTTCAGAAAATCAGCTGATCATTCTTGCTTACATTTACAATATTATTATATCTACAGCGGCCTACAGTTTATTGATTACGAGTGACAAACAAAATCTGTAGCTTTTTAGCTGTCAATCTATACGGATAGGTTGATACGACTCCGTAATCAATACTCGCTGTTTACAGCCATCCATAACTAACGTCAATTTGTTCTCAAGCTGTTGTCAGTATACTGCGACTGAATTAGCAGTCACAACACTAAGATGAGTGAGTAGATGATGAGTGAAAGATGTGTGATGTGCCTCAACGATGCATAAAGTAGCATATAGGCTTGCCAACAGAGGCATAGACGCATTCTTTTGCACAGTGAGTGAAACTTCACATCGGAAAAATAGATTAAAGGAGCCGCTATTCGTTAATTCCATTAATAAAATTAACGTGTACTATCGTATCAGTATGTCCACCGTTTTCTCCCTCCAATTTTTCTTTTTTTGTTTTCTTTTAAATTACCCGATCAGTCAAGTTTATGCTCGCGAAACCGCTAACGAGAGAACGCCCGAAGGCCGTATACAAATTATAAACTAATAATTTATTTATAGTACCTGTATACCCGTTCACATGGATTATATTATGTCTAGGAAGAGAGAAAGAGAGAAAAAGAAAGGTAAATTCTTTCCAATAACTGTTTCTACGTCAGCTATGTAAAACAATCGCAAAATTAGTAAGTTTACAGTAGTTAACTTCTAAAGCGAATGGCACTATAGACGTTATAAATGCCATCAAAATTTTATTGAGCGTGCTCTATACGGGACTGGAAACATTCTACATCTCGTTTACGCATTCTCACGACGCGACCGTCCAATTAAGAATGATAATCACCTCGTGAAATTCGCAACAATTCGAGAAATTAAGGGCAGCGTTACAGGCTGATAACGGCTTAGAACTGCAACGTAACCTATTTGATTGCATACTTGGGTTTTTGAAGGGATGCGGGTATTGCGGACGAGAGATTCAGAAGGAGGCTGGGTTTCGGAGGAATGGTCGGAGTTCTATTTGTGTTATCAACAGAACCGTTTTCTGATGACTCAGTCTTGGCTGCCAGGTCGATCGCTTCATTTGGTATACCAAGATTGTAATGAGGTTTTCAGATAAAAATTATTTATTCTGATGTGAAAGAGATGCTGATGCAGATCAAGGAGATGAACTGGGTGAGAGAGTTGTTGACAAACAAATTTTTTGGCTACATCGAAGTGAATATCAGAGTAAACGATATTCTAGTTTTATTGGGGCAGGAGTCGATACCCTTTCCAAGCCGAAATTGATGGCTACAAGAGCGGATTAAGCAGCTGAGAACGAGCTCCGTAATCTATGAGAAAGTAAATAATGAGAAACTGAGAGAACAGCAGCTAATCTACCCTAGATTTTGAAGCCGTCCGTGTAGTATCGTATGAGGTGGGGTAATCATAAGAATAAGAAAGAGTGAAGGGTATACTCCGAAGAGTAAAATAAAACACTGCAAAAACCGCAAAATTCTAAAAACACGCGAGCACTTTCGGCTAAACAGCTATTCTCAAGAGACGGAAAGCAACTGAACCCAACACTAACAAGAACAAGTAACATCGAAGGAGATCATGCCTGAACCAGCGAGTCATCAAAATGTGAATCATTCTCATAGACTAATTCAATCAATCGCTCCTCAGGAATGTACCCGTTTAACCCGGTGACGTCTTTATTATTTTGGTGTCTAAAAATTTCAATTTCCTCCAGAGTCATTCGTTTGAGGTACGAACTTCCCCTATGGAGGAGGAATTCGGACCCCTCTTTAAAGCTATGGCCTTTTCGATTAGATGGTCAGCAAAAGCCGACTCACCCTCTTTTCTATTAATCCATGCTTTTTTATGTTCGTTGACTCTAATTTGGAGTTGACGGCTAAACATTCAGGCGATCACCACAGGCCGCCCTATAAACAGCCCCCCTCTCAACCATCGGGATGGGGTCTTTCAATTTGACAAATAAGCTCTTTACGATATTTGTATTGTAAAAAGCCGGACGAAAACCAAAGGGACGGAGGACACGGCTCAACTCTGAAGAAAACTTGCCTAGGAACGGTAGCCTGACCCACCGTTTCCTACTATCGAAGTGCGAATCTCGGGGGAGGGTGGTCGTAGAGTCGAGACTTTTTCCAGTAAGCCTCCTACTATATGACCATAAGATCAACGTCCAACTTGACCTGATTCACTCGGGCAGGGTGCTTTATAATTACAAGTTCCTTATGGAATGCGGCCCGACTCAGGGGGACATGGGTCAAGCGAAATATTAGGCTATTGAATGTAGCCATTTTGTGGGCAACAGGCACGAAAGATGACCTACGTGGCCCAAAATCACCTGGTCCGAAGAGAATAAATCAATCTCAAATTTGGGCACGAACACCTCCGATATGAGAGAACCCAAAGGGGATCCCTATCGAAACGCTCTGCGTATTTTAGATAATGAATTAATGGATCGAACTCACCGTGAAGAAGTAGGCTAAAGAGCCGAGAGTGCACAAGGAGGTTGAGCCTAGTGGTTACATTGAATAAACCATACCACCTCCTCAACTCAGTACGAATCCATTTCTTTGTCACGAAAGTTTCCAACTTCTTAGCTCGACAGCATTCCCTTTGTCAGCTTTTGTAATGACTAGCTTCTCCTCCCTAATCTTCCTCCTCAAACCTATGATCAACTCACTCCCTGCATCACTTATGCAAGGAAGGGGGGTATTGCGAACCATTTCGGTATACGAGGTGCTTGGCCAATGTGGGGCCAAGGAGGACCCTGTTTTTGATTTCCCGAAATTTGTTAAAGAGGCAAGAAAACTCATTAATGGTAGTGAGATTATCATTAAGAGCCCCGCTGTAGAGAAAGCCATTTTGGAACCGAATCCAGTTCCTCCCCTCCTTTACAGCTTGCCGAAGGTACACAAAGAAAATGTGCCGATGCGGCAAGTTGTTTCGTATGTTTCCTCACCCACCTACTCCCTCGCTAAGTTCCTGGATAGATGCTTCAAAGCTCGTGTGGAGGTGGAGTCTCCCTATTCAGTTAAGAATTCGAGCGCCCTATGGCTGAAAAATTGAAGGACATACACCTTCCTCCAGGTTCAATTTTGTGCTCGTTTGATGTCGTTGGGCTTTTTCCCAATATCCCTAAGGCTGCCACTATGCAACAAATAGGTAAATTGCTTGTAGAATCTGGCACTCCTCATAATGAATTTGGTGAATTTGTCGACCTGTTGAATGTCTGTTGGTCGCCTAATTTTTGCATACTTTGAGTTCCCTGAGGAGGTAGGGATCCCTATAGGCTCCCCTTTGAGTTCTCTTATTTCAGAGGTTTTTATGTTCAAATATGAGGTTGACCTGTTTTCTTCGGGCCAGGTGTTTTTGAATCACGTCTTCTATTGGCATAGGTACGTGGATGACATATTGGACCGGTCCTGCGGAGCTCCTTAGTGAGTTTCTCTCTTATTTAAATAGATTATACCCTTCCATCAAATTTACTCTGGAAGTTGGTGGTTCATCAATAAATTTTCTGGACTTATCCATATCCGTCATTGACGGGGTCCATGAATTCGGTATTTACCGGAAAAGTACTTCGACCGACATTGCCATCCACGGGTCGTCTATCGTACCTTTTGCCCATAAAGTAGCTACGTTTAATAGCTTAATATATCGCCTCATCCACCTCCCGCTGAGTGAGGTCGCCTTCAAAAAAGAACTCGTGACGATAAAGCACTGGGCTAGAGTGAATCAGGTCAAAGTGGACATTGACCTTATGGTCCAGAGGAGACCTACAAGGAAAAGTCTCGATTCCATAACCTCCCTCCCCCTGATCTGCACCTTGATAGGCGAAAACGGTGGATTAGGCTGCCGTTTTTGCGGAGATTTTATTCGAAGTTGAGCCCTATCCTCCGTCCCTTCGGTTTTCGGCTGGCGTTTTATAGTGCCAATACTGTCAAGAGCCTTTTGGTCAAATTGAAGGATCCAATACCGATGGCGGAGAGGGGTGGTGTTTATAGAGTGGCCTGTGGAGATTGTCCTAGCGTGTACATAGGTATGACTAGCCGTCAACTCCAGATTAGAGTTGATGAACACAGGAAGGCCTGGGAAAAAAGAAAAGTAGGTGAGTAGGCGTTTGCGGACCATTTAATTGAAAGTGGCTACAGTCCCAAAGAGGGGTCTGAAGTTCTCCTTCACAGGGAAAAATAATATTTCAGTCGCTTAGCGTTAGAAGAAATCGAAATTCATCGTCACCGAAATATTAAAGACATTACCGTGTTGAACAGGTATATTCCTGAGGAGGGATTGATTGAATTAGTCTATGAGGATGATTCACACTTCGATGACTCGCTGGTTCAGTCATGACCTCCTCTTCGTTGTTACCCGTTCTTGTTGGTGTTAGGTTCAGTCGCTTTCTATACTTTGAGAATGGCTGTTTAGCCGAAAGCGCTCAGTCGTGTTATATTTTATTGCGGTTCGTGTATCTTTCTCTTTACTCTCTTGAGTATTCCTTCGTAATGAATGTCCGTAAAATTCAGAAACGGATTGATTCTGGTTTATCAATAAACATGAAAGAGGAATACTCCGACGTGGAGTAAAACATGCAAACCGCAGAAAAAATGAAAAGACGACGAGCGCTTTCGGTTAAACAACCATCTTCAAGCCTGAAATGAAAGCAACTGACGAACAAAAGAGAAGAACGAGGTATTAAGATCGTCCAAACGAGAAATCACGGGGTGAGTCATAAACCAGTTCGATCAGGCCATCTTCCGGAATGTACGAATGGAGTACAGTGATACCGTCAGTGTTGAGATGACGAATTATCTCTATATTCTCGAGGGCGATGCGCTTACGGTAGGAATTCTCCTTATGGAGGAGCTTTTCGGATCCCTCGCGGAAGCTGTGGCCACTGTTTATTAAGTGATCGGCGAAAGCTGACTCCCCCAAGTGTCCCTTCTTCCAAGACTTCAGGTGCTCAGCTACTCGAACTTTCATTTGGCGGCTGGTCTCACCAATATAAAAGCCTCCACAATCCTCACACTCCAACTTATACACACCACTCCTCTCATCGACAGGTATGGGGTCCTTCAGTCTCACAAACAACCTCTTGACTGTGGTAGGGTTGTAAAACGTGGGTCTGAAGCCAAGCGGGCGAAGGGCCCGACCCAATTGGAGGGAGAACTTCCCCAAGAAAGGGAGACTGATCCAACGCAAACGGCGATCACGGATCGTGTCTCGGGGGAGGGAGGTGGTGGAATCCAGGAGGCCCCTCGTAACTTTCCTCCGAACCATCACGTCAACATCGACACTGACCCCATTCACTCTGGCCAGGTGTTTTAATGTGATTAACTCTTTCTTGAAGGCAGACTGACTCAAAGGAATACGAGTCAGTCTGTGAACTAGGCTATGAAAAGCAGCCATCTTGTGAGCAACAGGACCGAACGAACCACCGTGGACTAAAACATCGGTCGTAGTATCTTTCCTGTAAATTCCGAACTTATGGATACCGTCTATTATAGAGATCGATAAATCCAAAAAGTTAATGGAAAATACCCCTATTTCCAACGTAAATTTGATGGAAGGGTACCAGGAATTGAGATACCTCAGAAACTCACCAAGGAGATCTGGGTGACCAGTCCAGGTACATAGAACGTCATCAACGTACCTGTGCCAATAATGAATATGATTAAGTAACACCTGGTTCGAGGAAAAGAGGTCAAGTTCAAACTTAGACATGAAGATTTCGGATATGAGAGAGCCTAGTGGTGATCCAATGGGGATACCTACTTCGTCAGGGAACTCGAAAAATTTCCCTTCAAATTTACAGTAGTTGGGGGACCAGCAAGTATTAAGAAGATCGAAGAATTCGTGAAGCTCATTATGAGGAATGTTGACTTTGACGAGTAGCTCCCCCATTCCTCTTTCATGTTTATTATGGATAGCCGTAACTTGAAGGAACGGATTCGTTTAATCTGGTTTATCAACTTCTCCAACATTGTTTAGTATACTGTATATCCGGCTGAGCGTTAAATTTTTGCCTGAAAAACTTGGTGACGTCATCTACCCTAATCTTAAGACGAATACTTTTTTCTCACATTATCAACACGTGACGTCCTCAACCACAATATTCTTGACATCATGAACCAGTGACCTCATCACCTCCTGATATCATCATCCCAACCCTAAGACTATACATGTACACTTTTATGACATCATCAACCCTTGACATAAGTGTTGCATATTGTGAAAAAATGTTGGCAGATAGACCCCCTCAAAAAAGACAAATCTATGTTGACAATTCTTCAAGATTATGATAGCATTTGAGTGAAAGGTCAACGAGTGTACTTAAGAGTAGGTATTCATTAGACCAACCATGTAAGTTGAATTCATCAGAGCGCGCATTTTCAACCAAATTCTAAATAAAGGAAGGAGAGAGAGTGACAGAATGGTGCACGGGACAGGTCTCGAGATTAAACTCTTCTGGAGAAGCGTAAAAGTTTGTGCGTTTTTTGTTGTTTATTAATCTTCCCCTCCTTTTACATGTAAACATAATATGTAATTCTAAATAGAACTCTTCTTCTCTGTGACGAACAGAAATAATAATAAAGAATTAAAACTTACTTTTAAGCTAAAGCGGTGTGATTCTCGCTCTGGTATACAGGGTACAGTTTCAATTTTGACAAGATAAAAATAGTTGGTCGCAAGAATAATGATAAGAAGAGGAAACTTAGAAGTACTTTATATTTTAAGATGCAATACCGTCAATTTTAAAATCGATACTCTCGTCACCACATACGCTTCACTCATTCAAAGATTGTAGCTTTAGCTCCTATTTCAATATGTTTTCCTGAAGGCTAGGTACCGTTGAAACGTGCTGAGTACTCTCGTTAAAAAACTTTCGCAAAATAATATAGTGGGGCAACGAAAGGGAGTTTTAATTCTTCTTTATCATACGCCATTTTTCCATATAAATAAAAGGGAAAATTTTAACTGCAAGTCTAAAATGTGGAATCGCACGCCAAATAAATTGAGTCAAAAAATGTTGATTGCAAGTCTAAAATGTGGAATCGCACGCCAAATAAATTGAGTCAACAAATGTTGATTGCAGTGAGGCCATTACCAAGGGCTTCATTAAAGTTTTTGGGCCACCGCGACTGAGGCTTCATTGTTTTTACCATGTCATCGAGAGCGTAGAGAAATATATAAAACCGCTGACAGAGAGTGGAGAAGGTGAGCGTATTAGAAGCGACATCAACAATTTACAAACGTCAAAAAATGAAGATGTATTTATGGCGGCTGCGCAACTTTTTGTAGCCAAATGGCAAGAAAAATAATCGATGGTATGAAGGAGCAGGAGCAGGTTATCCGTCGACAAATAACGGGATAGAGGGAACTAATGCCTGGATTAAAAAAACCTGCACTCTTCGAGAAAGGTTACCTGTAGGTCAATTTATGGAAAATTTGATGGTAATAGTGCGAAACTGGTCAGAAACGAGAGACCCACGATCAACCAACTGTAAAAATTTTGCAGTAGAGCCCACACCGTCACTGAAATTGTGGACTGCAGTCTACCAGTGCGCAGCCGGCAACAGGAAGGTATTGCAACAATTACAAAGCGACGGTTCTCGGCTGTTCTCTATGTCTTCATCAACTTTTGGGAAACCCATAACTGCTGCGTTGTTGAAGAAAATACAAAAATCCTACTGCAGATGGACTACCTTTAAAGAATTTCAGACACTAAATTACGGGATGTGGAGAGTTGTGATGCCGGAAAATGTGAAAGGAACAACATGTGACTGTCCGATTTTTATGAAAGAGTTCCAGTGTAAGCATTCAATCGACATACACTCATTCGTCAGAAACTTGTGGAGGCCCCTTCAGCAGCTCGAAGTTTCCCCCTCGGACAGAAGAGGAAACGAGGCCGGCCTGCATTAGCCAAGGGCGCTCTAATTTGACAATGAAGTCTCACAACTTGTCGTTAAAATATAAAATAATTAGTCGTTTAGATACTTTTTGTCTTTCGACCGATTGTCGTTAAAATATGAAATTACTTGTCGTTAATATTTTTTTTTGTCTTTTCATTGAGTATATTTTGAAGTGGAATTTCGTTTTTGGCGTTCCTCTTTTTATTTGTCGTTCCTCTCTTTATTTGAAGGTCAATGTTTTGTGTGGGCGTTATTTCGACACTTTTTGCTGCTGACACCTCATTTTTTGACTTGCGTTTAAATGTATCCCTAAATAAAACATGAAAAAAATTATGACATTTAGATAATTTTTCCATTTTTTTCCAATTTGAGCTTGTTTTGAAATTTTTTCATCTGTATACAGTACCTACTTGAATTTTTGTTTAATCGATTCTGCTAATGATTTTTCCACAACTGAAAATTCCTTCTTACTTTTAGTCTTTTTTTTTGTATTCGTTGAACTGTGAGTTCGTTGTCCAGAGACATATATAAATTTATAGATACTGCATTTATATAATATTATAGCTTCATGACACGTATGAAGCCTAGGAACAGAGGGATGAATAAAAATTTATAAAATTCCATTCTTCATCGTCTAGTTTTTAAAACATCCACCCAACATATGCCACGCAGAAAATTGGTATTTTCACCAAAGACGTCGAGAAAAAGTATCTTCCGAACTTTTGACCCACTGGGTACAGTAATTTTTTTTTGAAAATTCAGCAGGAAATTAATGATATTTTTACGAAAACACACACGAACATTGAGGAGAATTGATTCACGAAACTAGAACATTCTCACAAATTATACTGGAAGAAAAGAAAGGAAAAATGCGAAAAATTGATCGTATTGCACATTGATAAAAATTCTGATACTGAAGCACGCACGAAAGACGGCACAGTTGTCACAAAGATGAACCAAACTCGAGTTACTAGGTAATTAACACACTCGCAAAAATTTTTAGAAATAAAAAAATATTTTTCTTAGCGCACTGAATGAGATAGTAGTATTCACTAGCGCTACTTAGGCCAGTTTGAATCTATTGTAGGCTACAAAACAATAAACATGGATTGTGCAAATGAAAACAGGTATTGACCACTCATCGATACCTTCACCCGAAGACACACCTGTACGGAGATTTTGAGCTTTCATTACAGTCTCGGAGTTGATTCAACTTCTTTATAAATTATCTCATGAAATAAAAGAAAAACATATTTTTCTGAAGAGTTATCGAGCTCAAATGTCGCTAATTATGGTCAGTATGAGTTAAGTTTTATTCTTCAACTAAAAAATGCGCAATATAGTCCACAAATAAGTACAACAGGTAGAAATTAGAGGCTCTTCTTCAATCATAATACAAGGGTAGCACGGACTTTGAGAGCTCCGAAAATTAATACCTCCGAGTGGCAGTTTAATGTACTGTCAGTTGACGATATACATATACGAACCTACGACAAGAACTGGTTTTCGTGTACGGGTTCTGGCGAGGAGTTAATCGATTAATTATTTTAAACGAAACCGATGAGATAAAAAGGATCGGCATAATAACCGTTTAGCCAAAGAGAAGAGAAACCAATAAAAATCAGGCGGAATATGTTCACACGAAAATGAGGTGGATTCATTTTCCGAACGCTCTGCAGTTTAACTTCACGATACATTAAATACGAAACAATAATCCGAGTTTATTTACGCTGATATTTTGTGTAAACAACGTTGATAAGAAAGATCATCTGTCGATATTTCTGTGAACGACTCGCGGACTCCGAGTACATTGACTCGGTGTCGATGATTAATTTTACCTATTTTCAAATTTATTATCGAATAGACGACTCCAGATCCCTTTATTCGTCTGCCTACATCGCTTCTACACGCTAGTAAATTAAAGTATGATCTTTCAAACTGCTAGGAAATAATTATTCTACAATTGTTCAGTTCTCGAAACATAGTAATTAATTAAAACGTAGAGTATCTTTTTTTTTTTTTTTTCCTTCATGCCTCTCCGAAGTAAAGTACTTCTTTAGCTACATACATCAAACATCATACTCGTTAGTTATTATTTCTGTAATTTTAAAAAAATAATATCTATAAGTCTCTTCTCTCTTAGCAGAACGGTAAAGAAAAGAAATAAAAAATGAGGGAAAAAAACTGGCGTTCAATTAAAACGTAAGCTATTTTAAAATGAATACTGTATGAAATACAAAATCACTAGTTGAGCCAGTTTGTAAGCACGCTATCTACTTGCGTTACTTTAATTAATAACATAAAATCCAAGCGTCTACAACTGGTTTTAACACGAAACGATGAGGATAGACAGACCTGAAAATTCTTTTAATCGATAACGCAGAGAGTTTCAGTCAATATGTAAACAACCTTTTCTTATCTTGATTGTCAAAACATGAGAGTGAGCTCAGAATTTTCCCTCTTCCTTCATTTACTCGTCTTATTTAAAAAGAAAAAAATAGAACGATTTCGTGACTCGAGCGTTTTGTACGTATTGATTAAAAAAATTAAATGCGTGTATTTCAAAGACAACATTTAACTATCAACATTTTACTTGATTCGTCGTCCAATTTGCGCACAAACTGATCGAAGTTACCGTTTCAAAAATGAGATTTCCTCGTCGAAGGTTTTCAATCTTGTGCACACACATGATAATAGGAAGATATGCATTTTACCATATTGGTTCGTGAGTCACGGTGGGAAAGGGTGCTGTTCTTTTTCTTCTGACCTTTGACAGACAAAGTGTCTACAGTCAGAAGTAAATGCAACTCTGAAGAGACATAATTCCATCTTCTTACAGTCGACTTCTAGGTATGTAAAACGAATCATGAACGAATATTTGACATGTTTCGCGAAAACCTGGCCGCGAGTAAAATTTCCAAGAATTTATAATTTAATGACCGATCTCGGCCGTACGATGAATACTGAAACAAATGTTGTCTCGAATTCTTACTTTCTTTTACCCCGAGCTAAATGTTCGCAAAATGTGTCGCGCCATGAGGAAAATTTTTTGTGAATCCAATCTAATCCTTCGTGGGATTTAACAAAAATTTAGGAAAATTCTGTCACCAAGAATGCTCCACAAATTATGCGAATTTCCAGAACGAGTCATATTCATTATTTTGACTGATACAAGAAGGCAGTCAATGCGTGTAGTATTCGAATCATTTTCTACATAAATTAGCCATTTTCGTTGATGTTAACCTGCTGTCGGGTACAATCAAATAAGAAATGTGATATTAATGCTGTATCATATACATTGAAACATCTAAATAACACAACACATCAAAGAATAGCCGGCTAGGACACTAATTGTGTGGCGAGCACTGTCGTTCATTTAAATAATCGTATTTAACTTCTGAATTGGTAGCTAAGCCTACCAATATTATAATAGAAGAGGTTGGCACAACACTCAGAAGTGAATTAGGGATTAATAGCTCGCGCTGACAAAGATTATTCGAGCCCGAAAGAGCTACCGTCGCGCTGTCTTTCTTATGAGCGGGAAGAGATGGAAAACACGAACTAAACCATTAATATATAATCAATGACTAAACAATTTTAAAAAGACTGAAATAACGCTTGTATGAAGCAGATATCAGGTGACAAAACTGTCAATTCTGCTTTATTTAAAAGATATTCCAAATTTTTCATTTTACCCTCAATAGTTTAGTTCCCGTAGTTCCCAATTTTCCAATTCGGCAAAGATACCATTACTGTTGAACGACCGCGCGCTTATTAGACGATCCTAGCGGAAAGAAGAACTTCAATTTGCAATTACTGCATTCGTGGACCTCAGCTATTTAAAGAACAGGAAAAGGGTCTCTTTCATTAACAACGTTGATTAAGGCGAGCATCTGTCCTGTCTCCTAGAGAGATCCTCCGATTTTTATAATTGACAACGATTTTAATAATCGATTAAACTGCTTCTTTGGAGAACTTCAGAGTTTTTCCAAGTACTATACCACTGAGTCCATCGTTTGCTTGCAAGGTGTGGAAATCAGGAACAAGAAGACGATGAAGTATCTGGGCATCTGGTTTGATTAAAAGCTGAGCTTTAGGCACCATTTCCTCATGGCAGCGGAGGGTAGTGGCCTACCTAAGCCACCTGATGACAAACCTAGGAAAGAGGACAAAAACTAAAAGAAGTCATGATAAGAACTGCATCGTCGACTTTCCTATATGATGCCCTGCAGATTGAAAGAGATATGAAAGGTCTAACGAAGAGGTGCGGTGAGGTGCGTTAGTGCCTACCGCACGGTCTCGATTTAGGTTTCACCACCTAACGAGCGCCTTGCTGAGGAGAGAGCGGTCGTGTACAAAACAAAAAAGAGAACAACGATTGATCAAGACACTTTAGAGGTCAAGCAGAAGACCAGGTGCTCCTGCTTCAGAAGTGGAAAGCAAGAATTTCTCAGAGTGAGCTAGGAAAATGGACGACCCGTGTGTCAACAAGCGATCTTGATGAGATGAATTGTGATCATGATCAGCTAAAGCGGCCATGGAGAAGTTGAGGAAAGCTGAGCAGGCAAGCTCAGTCGGTCACTCCAAGAGATTAGAAGTTCCGGAAGGCGACTACATTGGTAGCCACAGTCAAAAAGAAGAAGATGAATACGGAATAGGCAAACACAGAACCACGCTGTGGCCTACTCAACTCCTATGTACCATCCATATACAGACGACACACTCCAGGAAGAAGACTAAGCATAGGGACATGAAGAGATTCCGACGGCAATTTGGCTCTAGTTTGCGTCTAATGTATGCGTGTGTTTGTTTGCGTTCCTGGGGAACTACAACTTGGTGGTCGCCCAGATAAGGGGGTTTCGCCGAAAAGATTTTCTTGAAACTGAAGTTAAACCGAAAGGGTCAGTACCCGTTTTGGAGGAAACAAAGATAATGCGAACGCAGCCCGCCCCCTCTCTATGGAGGACAGGATGGTGCACATGCGACACAAGCGATTCGTTGGTGGCTTTTTACATAATCAAGTCAGCTACTCACAAAACTTTTAGCCGGAAAAACAAACCCAAATCTTCTCTAAACCTCAGGATTCGACCTCTGTTAATTTTTGTATGTATAAAGGTTGGGTCAAAAATAAGTCTCTTGTCATTTGTCGCTAACAGTCGACAAAAGACAAGCATAATTTTCTATCTAGTTCGAGAAGCTTACACAATCCCTCTTCTGCGACAAATAATTATTTTTGGGAATGTTGTGCAACAGAATAACAACTATTCTTAGGCTAGTATGAAAGTCCAAGAGCTAACATTTTGCATACGACTACTTTCTTCCTAATTAAGATAGATATCGAGGCCCTCTAAAAATCGTCAATAGCGATTGATGTAGTAAACTAAACATGAATAATCAACCTTCTCCTCATTTCATATTTAATTTTGTCGCGAATATTTCAAAGCAGGGATTCAAGTAATACGATAGAAATCCAGACACGAAACTTCGGAGATTTGAGCAATATGCAGTAATTGAAAACGGTCTACTTTAAGAGAGCAATCAAATATAGAACACAGTTCGTTTTTTTTGTGTTCTATATTTTATCAAAATGTGTCGCACCATCACTCTGGAGCTAATCGAAATTATTAAGAATTATGTCACGAACTTGTAAAATTTGTATGGTACCGTATTACAAATAGTTTAAAGCCTTGAAAATTTTGGATTCATTTTTTCGAAAAGAAGTGTCAATTTTTGTTGCATGGGGTAAGCGAAAATTTGACTGGGTATTCGACAGAAGAACCCTAATTTGAACGTTCGCTTAATTTCCGACCCGGGGCCGAGCTCAGGCTACCGGGCGCGTCCTCTGGGTTGCGGATTGAGGAATGACCCTCAGATATGGGGGCCAGCCACGAATAAGCCTTGGCAAATAAGCGGTCGTGGACAATGAGCGGTAGGGTTATCAGAGTGAAGTGGGTATGCCTTGGATAAGCTTGCCTTATAAAATACTTCAAAACTCAAATACGACACTATGACAATGCGAGAACTGCCACCTCAAAAGCAGAATCCAGGGCAGGACAGGCTCGATAGCGGAGAAACGCAACTGTCCTAGGAGAAGGCACTCCGAAATAAAACCACGCATGTACGGATGCGCAGGTAGTAGAACTATCACCGTAATATATCCTTTTTGGCTGGTAACCAACTGGGATGAATTCCATATTACTCGAAAAAACACCACAAATAGCCTCAGATGTCGGAGATTTACTGGGAACACAGGAGGAGGTGCACCCCTGTCAAAAAAGAAAACACTAGCCTAATGGACCCGGAACGATCGTCAAAAATCATAGGGAACTACACACCACTCGGAAGAAGAAATCGAGGAAGACCCCGAAGAAGAGTGGACGATACGATGTCGGACTCGTCGAGTACATCGACACCGCAGACAGGCCAATAGGCCTAATCGCGTACTGGCAATGATGATGATGATGATGATGCTTAATTTCCGATTGGTGAATCGAAAATTTCAACATTTGAGTCATACAGACGTAGAAATTTCTTGTTTTTACTGATTTTCTTTTGATCAGTAAAAAATAAAAAGGTTTCATTAAAAAACGGTTATATTTTATTGAATTTTTTTAGTTTTTACCTATGGTGCCGCAAGTCAAAAAGCAAAACGTCAAGACCGACTCGTGTCAAAAAACTCACGGTATAGGAAACGCGAGAGCGACTAGCACGTGTTTGGTGCTCACAGGCTTCAGATGTAAATCTGTTCTTCAACATGATGTGAATCAGCCACGCACTCATTCAAATTATTTACACGCTATCCTACCAAAAAGACAGTGGAACGTACCTCGGGCAAAATCCTCGAAAAAAGGTCAAATTCTTCATCTTGAATGAACGTATTATCTACATCGCCTTTGTGTTCACTTCTGGTTTGAATTTTCGATCGAATACAAAAACAATTAATTCATTTCCTTAGTGATTAAAATTGGCGAAGCATTGTCGCAGACTCCGAGAGATGCATTATAACGAATATTTTCATTTTATATTGAGACATATCTACCTACATCGTTAGCCGGTACTAAAAAAGGGAAGAGCGTTTTTCGGAGATCTTTTTGATTTACAAGAGAATCTCGATATTTTTTAGCTCATATGTATAATTTTTTCGTCCAGATAAGTAGGCGTTACGCACGTACCGGATGTCAATTAAAAGTACGCCATCGAGAATTTTTCAGTATCATTTTCACAGTATCAGAAGTTAATCGCACTCACGTCGCATCGTGCCCTATGAAAAAACGGCGCGTGACGTCTTCTCAAATAGACAAAAAGAAACCTATTATTGTAGTAATGAGATGATCTGCTTGACTTTACTCTCGAACACACGTAGCCATGATCAGTTTCAAGAGTTGCTGTTTTGATGCTATTCAACTCATTTTCGTATTTGTTTTTTTGTTTTATATTTTCAGACGCTCAGAGTACGAGGGGTATAAATGATTTTCTATGGTACGAGCCGACTCGCAGCCTTGAAATACGCATTCCGAGGCGATAAGGTTCGAGTGTCGTGACGGCATTATCGCTGTACGTATATCACAGCACCTCTTAAAAAGTGCGCTCGAAATCTCTCGACTCTTTCACGCGCACTTAAAGGTTGCAAATTCATACATACGTAGGAGTATCATAAAAACTCACTTACAGCTCACTTACCCCAATGCTATCAGCTACGATCTATTTTGAAATGGATTGATGCTATAAATAGTCAGGAGCACATCCGTATGCGAGACGGATTTGGGTGCAGTCCTTCCCTCCCCCCCCCCCCAAAGAAACAAAATTCGAAGAGAAAAAAGTCGATAAAAAGAAGAGAACATTAGTTTAAGTTTTAACAGTTCCAAAATTCGAGTTTCGAATTACGAATTCTCCTGGTCTTTCTTTATAATACTGATGAACTTGAAAGATGTAACCGATCATGAACTCGAGTCGTGATTCGCATCTTGATGACGTGGTAAGATGTATAATTATCGTTTGAATAACTCGACAATAAATTAAGAAAAGTTTAGGGACTGAATTTATTAAAAAACCGAAAAATAAAAATACTAATTTGAAAACAAGTATATGTAGGATGTCGATTGTTTTTACAAGTAGAACCCCACTCTAGTAAGTAAAAGCTAAAATTCTGAATTCAACCAATTAAAAGCAAGAAAGCGAGTTTTTTCGTTCTGATTATTGCATTAAATGAAACGGAAATAGGATTTTTTAGCGACGCATCCTCCTCTTCAATAGGTCCTCTATCGATATCTGGCTTTAATCGCTCCAACGAACTTCCAATTTATTAATAAAACGCTCATCAGTCATCACTAATCAATAAAAATCATGAAAATGAGAAAATCTTCAGTCTAGGTACATAAAATTTATATGTATGTTATAGACTGAATCATATGAGCGAAAAAATCGACCACAACGCTTTGTGAAAACTTCGAAACGACCATAACGCGAATTGTGCGTTTTTAGTATTTTTGAAAACGTACACGAGTTCTGGAAATGGAAATTTCTGCTCCGCATTGCGGCTGTTTCAATAAATGAAATTAATTAACCACGACGTGTTCTCAAAGTATAAGTTCCAAAATACGTTCTTGCGACGGAGGAAGAATTTTCAGAGTTACTCAAAATCGATATAGATTATCCAAAGTGAGGGTACAAAGGACAACTAAAGGTGGTCATGATGCATCGGAAAGTCTTTGAAGGGGAAAATGACACGTGAAGAGGAAGCTGTTACTCAGGTGGGAAATTGTGGACAGACAAATGTCAACTCTGATGAGGATATCATTTGCGATAAGTGTCAAAAAAGAGAGGAAGTTGCACCTCAACGGAAGGAGACCAGTAGTGGCTTACAAAAAAACGACGGCTTCCTTAACAAAGTTAAACGAGGAACGTGGGAAACCTGTTTTATGAGTCATATGGGATTTGGTATTGAGAATTCAAGGAAGCCTAAACCTACATAAAGCAAGCATAATGAAGGCCTCGACCTATATACTATAAGCCTAGTATAATATTGTTCGAGAGTCTAAATTTTTCTCGAATCTCGAGCTATGTATGATAGGAGGGGAACTTGGAAAAGTTTCAACTCTCAAGCTGTATATGATAGGAGGGGACTTGGAAAAATTCCAACCTTTGATCTAATATGATAGGCAAGAGGAACTTCGAAAAATGTCACCCTACAAGCTATACCTATACAATCGGAGTCAAAATTTTTCTGTTTTTCGCCGGACGGCGCACGGCGTCCGGCAAATTTCTCAAAAAACCCCCCATAGAACAGGTTCCCTGTTAAAATCAAGCCGAAAAATGCTCTAGCACTCGATTTTTAAATTCCCATCGGTTGCGTCTTGGTAACAAGCGTTGGATAGTTGGTAGCCCTGACGATGGTCACCTTCACGTTCCACGCTTTTTGGACAAGAAAATTCTGATGAAAACAAGCTGCGATTGACTGTAATCTTTCGGAGAAAATACGATTAACTTAGCCACAAGTCTGTATACCAAGATTCGATTAAAAAAGGAAAAAGTTATATCTTCAGATCAAATATATTCACTTAATAACGACTGATTATATGGCGTGGGTTGCTTAACCACCCCTACAGCAGGGCTTTCCAGTAAAGGTTTAATCGCTTGTTCGTAATTGAAGAACGCATCGTGGTTAATTTATTTCAGTTGTTAAAAGAGCCAGAACGCGAAGAGGCAATTCTGATTTCTGCTTTTCCTCAAATACCCAAAATCCGAATTTCGCGTTGCGAAAGTTTCGGAAATTTCACATCGCGATGCGGTCAATATTTTCGCTCATCCCATTGATGGACTTCGAAAATTTTCGACTGGTACCGGAGACCTGATTCAAAATTTTACGAGTTACCAACCGCTCTGCTTCTTGCAGTATATTAAACTAGGCTAGAAAGAGGCTTGTATTAGTTCATACTAGCTTTATTATAAACTAGGCTTATACTAGGTCCAAGCCTCTTTTATACTAGCTTTATAGTAGGAGGTCTGCATTAGTTCAAACTAGCTCTATACTGCAACTATTATAAAGCTCAACATCTGAAGAGAAAAGCCCAAGTCTAAGTTAGACAGGCCTATTGAATGCTAGACTTGTACCAGGCCTGAGCCTCTTCTATACTAGTTTTATACTAGGTTTGGGCCTCCATTATACCGGCCTAATCATTTTATATTAGGCCTAGTTGTATTAGCGAATAAACTGATGACCCGTCTTGAGCAGTTGCATACCTCGTAAGAAAAAAAATTCTTAAAAGTCGTTAGAGCTCAACTTACATAGTCTGTATGAGCCTACACAAATTTTGTCGACATTTTTCGACCTTTCACAAAGTTTCCTCAACGTGTTTCGTTAAAATTTTAATTCATTGATGAAATTATTTTTAAAAATTAAAAATTATACGTTCATCGAAATCCACTTCTATTTATTTAACAATATAAAAATGTTATAAATTCTTAGCTATTTTCATTACGTAGGAGAAAAGTTCTTTATTTTTGAGTGGCAAACTTAGCTTTATTGGATACACAAGAGAGAATTTTTCGTTTCTTTAGGGGCCATTCATTAATTACGTAAGGGCCTCAGAGAGTGAGTGGTAAAATCTCTACATGACCCCTACTTGAGGGGAGGGGGGTGGAAAGCTATTCTCACGTGAGTTTTTTCAAGTTTTTTCGCTAGTAAAAATCAGCAAAATTAATCTTTAGAACGAACGAAAAAAAATTATGAGTTCCCAATTTAAAAAGAATTCAGAGACGTTTTTTTTTTCAGGATTTTTGGCAAAACCTTACGTACGAAAGGTGAAGGTTAAAAAAACTCATCCATACTTACATGAGGGAAGAAGGAGGGGGAGTGCGTATTTCAAAACGAAAAAATGTTGCATTCACAGTCATATATCCTAAAAAATATATTATTTAAATTATTACTCGATTTCATAAGATACCTTTTTTTTTTTTTTGCTAAATCATTTCGGTATCTTTTAATTTTTCAGTAATCACTTCTTCACATTTACGTATGTCCCTTATTCTATCCCGCATCAATTCCAGAATTTTCGTCCGTAAATCTACGTCTTCTTCGATTTCTAGGAAGAACCCGTGCTCGAGAAATTATAACAAAAAGCAACTTACATCAGCCTAAATTTTTATCAAGTTATGATAATTTTTTTCTTTCAACTTCAGTTCTAGTCGTGGTTTCGTGTTATCGACTTTTTATTTTTCTTCTTTTTAAATCAGAATTTTTATGGAAGCTCATTCTTCCCCGCAATTTCGAGTTTTTCCTCGTTTTTCCTTGAACATTAATGGTTGTCCCAGATAGGCCTATTCCTATTCGTAAAATTTTCCTATCTTTTAATTCCGTCAAGTTTTTATTCTATCCTGTGCCTTGAGAGTGAAAAATTCCTAATAACACTCAGATAAAAGACCCTTTGAATCTAAGAACATCTATCCAGAGACGTATCCCTTATACCAAATGAATGCGTAATTGTTCAAAACGACGCCGTGAATCCGTGGATTTGATTTGAACTACCCTTCAATCATTCACTTCTTTACGAAGTACTTAATCAAATCATACAAAAACTGCCTAATTCTCCACTTCGGTATTACGGCTCCCTGGAAAATTTTTATGACTTTCTGAGATTTTTTAAAATTTTCGATTATACCTCATACAGGCCGGGCTGATTGATTTTCGACGTTGTACTGAGATAATGATTTTTTCAGAAGGTGTGGAAATTGAACAGATAAATTGCGACAAAAATATTCCCGATCTCAAAATTGGTATGATATCGAGCCTTTGAATTGAACGAGTATCATAACGTCAATCTTCCAAGAATTCACAAGGTCTGAGATTTTGAAGGATTTCTTAACCAATCGTTATTAATATTCACGGTCTATAGAAGTTGGATCGACAGAAAGAGATTTTTGAACTTCAAGTAAATAATTATATGAGCTGTGAAATTCATTAAAAAATATTCTTAAACTATGTATGAGTCCTCCAAATGGGAAAAATTATGAATTTCACGCGAACAATTTTTTCCGAGTTGAGAAATGAAAGACCAAAATTGAAATGTTGAATGAGATTCGGGCCAAACAGCGCTAGCGATTACGAGGAAGTAATTTAAAATCGGGGATTAAACTACCATGTAAATACACACAAAAAAACGAAAAATTTGAAATAACGCACAAACGAAGCAGATTTGAGGTTTACTCTTTTTACGTAACCAATAAAATGTACGAAAAAATAAGATAAACAAAACCCTCTTCACTTTGAAAGTTACAATTAGAATTTAAAAATTTTTCTCCATTATACCAATTATTGCTAAATAGGTTCAACTCCTATTTTTAGTTTTGGTAAAAGTACCAATACAGTTCAAAGCGATCCTAATGAATGACAGGCCTTTTGGCGATTTTCGAAACGCAGCATGAAAATTTGAAGAAAATTATTCCTGATCCGATTGTTATTAATAAATTAATATCTTATACGCATTCTCCCTATTCCAGTGAAAATAAAGTTACCATGTTACTCAGTATTAGAGACCGGAATCTATATGGGAGTAAAAAAGAAAATCGAATCACGATAAATGGAACGCAAGAATAAAATGGACCCTAATAAGCAAAACTCGACCAAGTGACATTTTTGAGATTTTGGAGTTATATACACTGTTGGAAAGAGCTCAACGAGCACTTTCCAACGGTGCTGATTAAAAAACTGGAAACGCAATACTCGTCGAATAATTATGAATTGAAAATATCGACCTCCATCTATTTTTAAGTAACCGATTTCCTTTAAGTCTAAATATCATGAAACTACGTGATTGTCGCTTGGTCGAGTTTTGCTTATTAGGGTCCAAATTCTACTTTGCCTAAAAATGTTGATATTGATGAAAATACCGAAAAATGCCGAAATCACGAAAAATCTTAGACATCAATAGAATTGAAAAATTTTAAACCAGATCATGAAAATTTAGTTTGAAGTTACTAAATTTTGCCAGAAATTAGGTGGATTTTGTTTGAAAATACAAGTTTTTATTCCTAGAAAAAAAAAAATAAATAAATAAATAAATAAATAATAATAATTTTAAACGTAACAAAATGGTTTGCCTACCCGTGATCACTATTGAGCTCTTTCGAGATATTTATTGGAATTTTGCAAAAAATATTTTTGACAGTTTTGTGATTTTTCCGATATTTATTTATTACATTCGAATTTTGTGAGTATATCAACTTCAAATTTTATCATCATTCCCTCAGTAAGTTTTGACGACAAAGTAGATTCTTTGTTTTTGTGGACACTGGACAATCCGGAAAATTTTATCACGTCCTTTCATAATTCAATAGAATATTGATTTAATAAAAAAAAAAAAAAAATTATATTCATCTAAATTCGTATTTGGTCTTTAAATTCTCAAAAACAGGAAGAAAAAAATTGATCTGTACAGGAAAGTATGTATACCTATGTTCTCATTAACTAAAAATATTGAATCCCTTCTTTTTCCTGAAAAATATTTATGGATCGTGTTTATTGAATACGCATGAGATATTTATTCATCAATGTCGTATTCTCATATTTTCCTTGAACTTCATCTATCTTGCACAGTTCGCAATCATTATTACGCTCGTAACATAATTTTTCATTACTGGAACAAAATTTCAATTTTTCTCATCCCCAGATCTTATTTGTCTTGCGTAATTTTCCTTTTTCGTTTTCTCCGGCTAAAAAAATCACACCATACAAAACAGCTATAGCCTAGCCTATACGTAATATAACAGTTCTACGGAACTATGGTATGGTTATAAACTTCAAGGGTCTATACCGCAAACTGCTGACGTTGCATATGCTCTATCCGTATTTAGGAGACTATCATCCCATCCGGCGACTTTGTCACTCATTTCAAGTTTATAATGACACTTTTTAACCAAAGGTGGTCTAACGCAGTACATTCATTTTGACTCGATACTCGCATAATTTGTAAATATTTGACTGAGTCGAAATCTTATTCTAGATTTAAGCAATTTTCGTCTCCTTCCATCACCAGACGATTATCTATAACTTTCTTCTATCTATATTTTCATATAACCGCAGCTTCTTTCTGGAATAGTTTCTCTGCCTTCATCTCGTCCTAATGTCCCACAACCAATTTTTCAATTGACTGAAATCGGTCCTCAAATATAGTACACGGCTCTGTCCGTTTTTTCTTTTTGATTTTGTTTTCCTAATTTTTTATTCAACGACTGCGCATCACGATACTTTCTTCATCATCTGTCATTACCTCAAGTTTTTCCACTTCAATCAGTAAATATATTCAATTGTCTCCGGTGTATTTCGTTCTTAATTAGATAAAGTTCCTCTGATTTCACCCAGTGAATCATCAACTTCTTAATCTTGTGGTTGAATTTATTTGAATTTTGTTCAATTTTACCAACCCACTTAATCCTAGTTTAATTACGCACATTCAAAGCTGAACCAGCTACAACATGTTCGCCCAGTTTCGACCCGTTAACTTAAACCGTAGGTATTCTTAAATTCAAGTTGATTAGTTAAGTTATCCAGAAATTCCTTATTCTCGTTTAATATTGTAATGGTCATTGCTTCCTTCGTCATTCTTATGGGGGTTGATAGGTTTGTAAGCCTAAGCACTGATGTTGATAGTATTGCACTGCGTGACGTTTTCTAGGAATTTGTCTGTATTACATCTCCCGCAGAAAGTTGTGACGATCCGCATTACCATTCAGACCTATGTGACAGAGCCTTACAAAAGTACCTATTCCTCGGCATTAAGTTCCGAAGAAGTCATAGATCCAAAAAGCTGCAATCGATTTAGTTTACAAAATTTTGTTTTCCTCCAGCAAATTTTCCTTTTTCTGTGATTATACTGCTCTTCATTCGGCCAGTTGCCTTTTCTCATTACGTTTCATTAAAACAGTGGTCAAAATTTGTCGCGATAATTTCATAATTTTACCAAAAACGAACATGCAAAAGTAGGTTTATCGAAGATTAGTCTCCTCGGGCGCAAGAAAGTATGAAAATTACATACCGGCAAAGAATATAGGAACGTGCTAACGGACAACAAGAAGACGAAGAAATCGTATAGCAGCAATTTACGAATGCAGAAACACTGCATACTGATTTATCGGGCGCAGGAAATGTTCGATGCACGTAATCTTCAACCGGGAGTGTCCATTATTAAAATTTTTCTTTCGGCTACGTCACATTTCGATCTCGTCGCCGTTGACGCCAGTATTGATCCCACATTCGGCACGTAAATGCAATCGCGAGCAAATTTTTAAACTGGCGACAATTTCGCAACACATTAAAATTTAAAAAGAAAACTTTCTTCCAATTTATAGACACTCTCCATGTACTCGTGTATACGGGCTTCTTATCATCACAAAAATTATTAAATTTTCATCAGAGAACTAAAGTCACCCCGATTGCGAATATAAATTCAAATTGTATATTATTATTGATTGATAATATTATTAGCGCACGCACAAGATAATGAAGAAAAATGAATAGAAAAACGAAGAAAAAAATAAATAAATACGAATGATAAAACGCGCTACGCGATCCCGAGTAATCTCACGCTTTTCCACACAAGATGATAACACATTAACACCGAAAAAAACCAACTGCTTTGAGCAAACCGCGGTTAGGCGTGATGGTAGTCGCCGTGCATCGCCATCGGCATATTCAACTTCGGGCACAGCCGCTCTTCCTTCCAGTATTTTATTGGTATACGCATGCGCGTTTTGCAACGTGCACCGGTTCGACTTTAATAATCTACTTTCAATATAATTAGGGCTGCGTCTGCGTAATAAAACGGTGTGCGACCATAAAAATGCAGTAGTTTACGCCTGTATCGCGGTACAAGGGTTTGCAAACTCGGGGTAACCAAACGATGCACTTATTATAGAACAACAAGTACATACTGCTATTCAGATTATGTAAAAGAGATGATTCCTTTGGTCAAAGTCACAAAAAAAAATCTTATTGCTTCGGCAATCGAGAACTCGAAGCAAGTCAGTTGGTAACACGTTGGTAAGTAAGAATTTATCAGGAGTTTTAAAATCCAAATATAAAATTGGCTTCTTCAACAGTACAATTTTTATATATTTAATAAGTAATATGATTAATAAAAACACACATAAAGAAAATTTTTTAATAGAGAAATTTCAATTGCCAGGAAAAAATACTACAGTTTGCTGGACGGATGGCAACAAAAGTTGAACATTTTCGTTGAAGTCCTACTGCTCAAAACAGTCACGGAAAACCGAGAAAGTCACAAAAAGTCACACTTCTTACAAGTAGGTCACGGGAGTCACGAATAGATATGGATTCTCATTAAAATAAATTTAGAAAAGTGATAAAATAAAAGAAATTAAAAAAAAAAAAAAAAAAATGAGAATTCTTTGACAGTTGGAAATATATTAGACACCCCTCTTTTCTAGATGAGAGAAAAAAATTTGCGGTCACGGAAAGTTATGAATTTGAATTTTTTCGAGTCGGTAGACACTCTTAAAATTCAAAATTTCTCAAGTTCTCAAAGTAGCTCAGAGCAGAGGTACTTCTTGGAGGCACAACTTTTCAAAAGAAAGACAGGTAGAGGATTTCTTTTTTCAAATAATATCCCATAAAATAGATTCAACAAATGATTTCAATATCAAATTTTTTGTCTTTCCTAAACTCAATAGAATGGACCAAACATGGATGGCCCAGAATGCTTCGAAAGTTCCATATGTGATATTCTTTCATTAGACCTCCCCCACCATAATCGAAAACCACTTCTCCTACTCTGAGTCGAGCGTTCACAAGTATTCACAGAGACTGTCCATCCTAATCTGTCAAACATGGATTCATTCTCTTGACACAAAGAAGAATACTATACGAAGAATTCTTCAAATAAGACGAGATAAATTTATTCTCAAATAGATAGGTAACAATATTCAAATCAACTTACCAATGAACCTATCCCAGTTGGACAGTTGTAATTCATCTGCTCTTCTTACTGTAAGACATAAATAAGAACGTTGATACTTCTATGCTTAGGTACCGGTATTCTTTAAAAATAATAACTGTGTTTTTAAAGTAAATAAATTAATAGTGGATAAATTCACCCACAAGTTTTTTATTTGAAACATATTGTCGTTTCGACCGAGAAGCTAATCTTCATTACAATTAAGCATCGCTCACTCGCTCGAAACGTCAAAATATATCGAATAAAAAACTGGGTGATGAATTTAGCCTTTACTTATTTACTTTGATTATAGATGTCAGAGGAAGAGAGACACCCAAAGAGATACAGCGTTTGAAGAAGCAGAGACAAGTAAAAACGAAAGAAAAGACAAAATCACCGATAAATTTCAACTAACTGTGTTTTATTTCTCAACTTACATACGGGACTGTCGATGTTGGATTCATCATCTTCAATAGTTACTAAATTGATATCTTCATTACATGCTATAAACACATAAGAACAAGATTAATAGAATTAGGTAGGCCCAGGTACTCTTTTTACACTAATAATTGATATGTGGTATCTAGGTACAGTTTTATCAAAGATAAGAATATGATCGCAGGTAGTTCAAGTTCTTAGAAGGAAATTTATAATGATTGATAGCCGAACGTCAGTTGACTTCTCTATTTTGAGTAAAGATTGGCAAAATGGAATGCATTAATACGTAAACGATCACCCAATTCTTATAGATATACTTGTACTTACGAGATGGCTGCTGCCGATGATACGCGGGGAACTCCCCAATTTGGCTATTTCCAGCGTATATCACCGGGCCCCTCCGCTCATCGAAACTGTTTTGTCAATTTCAGCTCGTCTATTTCTCCGGGTGAGATTTTCTTCTGTCATCTTCTTACCCTTCTTCCTTTGGCGATTCTCTATCGCTTTCGTTTTTTTCGCTCTTAATTTAATGTCACACCAACTCTGAAAGATGATGTTGAATTCTTTATGAATGAAGTGGTTGATGGTAATAAAGATAAACAGTCCAATTTGATACAACAAAAGATATTGAAATATTTGTGTACATAAGAAAAACTCACTTTTTGCCATTGGCGCTCATTTTTGGTCGCCCCCTCCATTAAATTGAGGTCAGTGACACACTCTTTCCACAAGTTTTCAATTTGTGCGTACAATTTGACAGCATCAAACTGATTTGTGACGAGTTAAGGATTTTTTCCTGTGCTCCATTGTCATGCGATTACATTGACTAATAAGCTGGCTGCTTTGAGCACTTCCAATCGCGCTTCCATTCTCGGATCTATCCAAATACTTTAGTCACACAATTATCAGAATTCATTTTTTGTTGGGTAAATAATAAAGACAAGAGTAAGAGCTGAACTTATGGCGAATCTGCCATAATAATTGAACAAGAAAAACAAAAACACAAGATACTCAAAAGTAATTTAAAAATAAATCACAATATTAATTCAAACAAACACACGGTCTAAACTTTGCAAACCTCTGATAAGGCAATGTTGCCAACGATCACTGGGGGTCCGTCCAATGGATCAAGTTTCCGCTCAACATCAATCGATACCTACACTCCTACACCTGATTCACTGTTGGAAAAAGTACCCAAAATAATATACCCTTCAAACATAATGGCTCCCATAAGAAATACCTACATGCGGAGCAAAGATCATCACGTCACTAATGAAAAATAATGAATAGGTATATAAGGATGAAACGAATATATTTCAGTTTTTATGATCATGAGTATTTCAAAAGCAAATTTTCATTTTTTAATTTTCTCTTGTTTTCAATTAATGATGATCTTTACTCCGCATGTGTTTCTTATAGGAGCCATTATGCAGTTATGCTCAAAGGATAATTATACTTATTTCGCAGATGTATCGATCAATGTCCAACATTGAAAACATGATCCATAGTATACCAACTCCAACGAGACATAATATAGTGAGAGTGATATAAATGGTAATGGTGACTGAGTGATAACGTGATAAAGTGATATGGTGATATGTGCTATAGTGATACAGTGACATGATGCGGAAGGTTGTAATCAAAGTCATTGTATATTACTAACGTAACAAGTTGTGCATCTTCCTATATACGCAATGAATACAAAAAAATGTAACGAAATTTATCACTATAGGCGCGCAGCGTCGCATTGCTTATGCTCTTATGGGAGAAATACACGTAAAAAGTATGTTTAGAAACTGCATGTTATCTCCAAAAATCGATCGACACCTACCTATTTTTTCTTTTGAATATTAAAGACGAGGCTTCTAGCTTTTTTTTAAGCCATACATGAATATAAACGGTTCATTAGAATTTTAGAAATTAAAATTTGAAAAATACGTTTTCTCCATTGTCAGCCAGCTATTTCCAAAAAACTCGTGAGCAATGCTACGCCAGCGCTCAACATTCATGTTCCGTGGCAACAACATGAAACTGCGCGAGTTACTCAACTTGGTGTTCTATACGACTTTGGTTGTAATCGACAGAAATTTAGATCTACGTTCAAAACAGTGTCTTCCCAGGCCGCTACAGTGCTTAGTCGCTTGTAAAGTTGTTGTACCCACCAACCTGAGTTGTTGGGGGTCGGAACCTTTGTCTGAAACGGTTCCGGGTTTTTGTTTCGCTTCCAAATCACTGTTTTGGTTCTGGTACATGTTCCAATCACTTAGAGGTTCCAAGTGTTTTAACGCTTCCAGCTCTCGAGTCTCGACATTGCATTGTGGTTTCGGTTTTCGATTCTGGTTCTAATTCCGGTTCCGGTTCCACTCGGTTAAAAATGAATGTGTGGGAGCGCTAAAGTTGTGCAAAAATAGGCAATATTATGCATGTGTGGGATTTTACCTAAAAGTAGAATCATGAATACGCGGCGAACAACGACTCAATTTTCTTTTCTTTCGACTTTTAGCATTTAAAAATATGTATTTTGACGTTCCCCTTATAACAGAAGAGTTCAAAGGATAGACAAAATATTCATCGCATTCCTAATATAACTCTGCCAGATTCATATTTTTACTACGAAATTACGTAAAAAAAAAGCTCGAAAATTCTCTATAGGTATTTAATTTAATTCAGTCATTTTTTCTCGGAGCAAATGACGTATGTTTTTCACTGTACATAGGCTGCCGCTAGATTTTTCAAATTATCTCTGAGAAATTCGTGATTTAGCCGATGAAGACGTCAAAATTCTTCAACAACATATTATAACAAACGAGAACATCTCTCTTACCATCAATTTTAAATGAGACGGCTATGGAATGAGTGGAACGAATGCAGGGTGCAGTAACCAACACAAAATAGACCTCAGACGCCTGTTTAAGCGACAGAATAGTCGTAAAATGAAACGAATATTAATACCCGCTGTTAATTCGATTTCTAGGCGTTTGAAAATCTCATACGTACATGTATGTGTGAAGCATTTGGTGAATGAAAAGGAAAAGAAATTAGTCAGTAGGTAATGAAAATGATATTGTGATTACAACCTATGACTCGCAGTTATTCAATGCGTTGAAGGATGACTTCATTGAATACGATATAGCTCCATATCCTGCGTTTTATTTAGTTGAAAATCACAGATTATAGCAGCTTGTAGGTTGATGAAGACTTTGCTCCTGAAACTGCGATTGACGGTGGAAAACTATAGATGCGGCTAAATTCTTTCATGTAAGTTTGTCGCATGTCGCACTGATAATACTCACCCAAGTTGTTGTATACAACAAAAAGATGAGCAGTACAGTATACGTACAGGTACCTACGTATCATTTAATGCATGACTCAATATTATTCTTGAACTCGTGTACAATGACAGAAAGAAAAAAAAAAAAAGGATCGGAAAAAGAGTAGGCTACACGAATTCGAAGTGTTTTATAAAATGAAAAAAGACGAATACGATGGACGTAACGCTTCTTTTTCTTTATGCTCTTCATTTTATTCTTTTTCTTTTTCCAGTACGTACAAAAGAAAAAATTAGTCTACCGAAATAATTCAAAGAAATTTCTTATTTCTTTTCCAATCCATCTTATACGTGACGCATTGTCTATTTATTGGATACGCTGTTTCAGTGCACGATCCTGCTTCTGATTTATCTTCTTTGTATACGATCATTTTGGTTTCCTTATTTATTATTATTTATCATTATTTTTATTTTTTTTTTTTTGTCATGCCCGTACAGAATGATCGACTCCGAAGACCTCTTCACGTAACGCGAGTACAAAATAATTTTAAATTTAGCCTTTTTAAATGTTTTGTTTTGAAACATCGATTAAAGTGAAACTCTATATCTATCTTTGTATCCGTAATCTCTATACTTAGGTTATACCTGTGCGGTGTGTGAAGTACAGAAGAATATTGCCCCATTCGATTCGTGCTCAACAAATACAAGCCTAGATTCTTATACCTCTATTAAATTACTATTTTCTTATTAAATTTTTATTACGAAATCATTACTGAAGACTATGACGAAAATTAAAAATCCTGATTAAGCAGAATGGTCGAGCTTCATCGACGTATAGTTATGTGCCGGTAGTACGTATTAGAAGTTTCGTGACTCTCATTCTCTGGCACTGCACCGTTGAGCATCTCAGCTTCTAATAATAGTCTAATAATATTGGAAATATTTCCGTTACAAGCCTACTTTAGTCAGACATGCAACGCGAAGATTTAAGATAAAGCGAGTGGAAACACGAAATCATCAACTTCAACAGCACGAGAAATACAGTATAGGTACCGTATACTCGTTCTATATCAGTAGTCACTGATCGATTTTAGATTTCTAAAAAATATTCGAAAAGTAATTAAAAGCGCCGCGCCGCTAGACCTAAATAATTTCCGACTTTCAACAGAGATGACTGGGCACCCGACAGTGCTGAAGTGACATGAAAGGCTGTTACGATACCCGCTAACCGCAAAATTTAGATTTACTCATTGATGATAGGAGCATGAAAATTGGTATGGTGAGCATTGATACGGAAAACAAAATTTTAGATTTTGGAAGCTCTTTGAAATTTACTATAGAAGGCGGGTTTTGAGACACCGGCCCACCCAGCCCCCCCCCCCCCCGTAGAACGAGAGTGAGCGTCGTCAGCATAGTTTTTCAAGTCTTCTTCCAAATCTACATATTTTTGCGTTCGGAATTCCTTCGAATTCTTTCTTTATTTACATCTCGATGGTTGAAATTTCTGTAAGTCCCTCGTTGATATTTATGCAGCTTACTGGTTGGAATTTTTCCAAATCTCCCTCCCCTTTCAGAATATATATATATATATATATTACACCAAGGTAGAAATTCTAACAGAGAACCTGTTCTGTGGGAGTTTATTTGAAAATTTTTGCAGTTCGCCGTTGCCCGCGCAAAATTTTTTGGTGAGTCTATTGAACGTATGAAACCGGAAAAAATGTTTTCTTTTAGCCGAACAAATGTTAGGATATTTAAATACAACCTTAGAAAGAAAAGTCAATCCAAATTTGGAACATTTGTGATATAATAATAGATGAATTAGGTATCTATTTCACTCTTTCAGCTCCGTCTATGAAAAATATGGCATTTAGACATCTTCTCTAAAATTTTTTTTCGAAATGAAATACAAAGGCGCAAAGAGGAAAAAGCAGAAGCAGCAGAAATTACGCCCAAATTTGTGATGTCAATTTCCTACTCCGATCCCAGTTGAGAGGTCGTAAAAGTGGAGCCCATTCGAGTGACGTTTTTGTTGGTAACGAAATACAAATAGTTTCGAGGTGGTAGGTAGCCATTAAGGAACATTTTCCTTCTCTCTAACGTCTTGTACACGACTGTAGTTTTGGTAGTCTATACGCTTACTGTTATGGCGCATTCTAATTTCGTGGAATTTTATTCATATCAGAAAACTTACAATTCTATTCGTTCGCTACTCGCGGGTTCTTTTCTATTGCCTACATTGATTGAAGCGAGGGAAGAATATGATTTTCGATAATCGATCAGAATTGATATTTGAGCCTGAAATTGCGTTATCGTTCATATGACTTTGAGACTTGAAAAAAAATTCGACTTTCGCTACTTTTAAGTTTAATTTTACTACGCCTAACATAACTGGTGTTAGACTATACAACAAGGCTACTATGTCAACAGCTAAGGCTAGTTATTTTTATTTCGAGCTTTGAAAAAGTTGATGACTATACAAAATTTCCCTTTCATTCAGTTGACAGGATTTGGATACTGCGAGAAACTGCTTCCAAGGAGGTCAAATTCAATTTGCTGAGAATACAGACAACATCTTGACCTACAGTATGGACTAGTAAAAATTTCAAGTTCTGAACCAATATATACCATAGTATAGCTGTAATGTGGAGCTTTTTATAAGTCCATAAGCTAGTCTAAGATTTCGACCCGCTTATGATGTTAATGTTATAAGGTAGGCATGACCTTAACAGATATGAAACATGATTTTTCTTTATTTGGCTTTTCTAGACCATTTTTTTTTTTTTCTGGCCAGACCATATATAATGGTTCAATGCGAGAAAAGATACTGATGTGGCCAGAAATAAACGCGCGTTTTTTATATTAAAATGAGGGATCTATAACGTCATCAGATTGTGACATCACAAGGCTGACCTATGACGTCACCAAATTGTGACGACACAGATCCGGATTTTAGAGCTATATATGATAGAAGGGGCCTGAAAAAAAATTTGATCTCCAAGCTATATGTATACGATAGGAGGGGGACTTGGAAAAATGTTGACTTCCAAGCAATATCCCTCCAAGCTATATATGTTAGGGGAGAGTAGGAGGGGTACTTGAGACAAATATCGACCTCCCGGCTGTACATGCATATGATAGAAGGTCGACCTGTAAACAACCTCGTGGTTGCCGGACGGCTGGACGACGGACATTTTTTTCGTAAACCCCCACCTCCCGATAAAACAGGGTCCCTGTTAGAATAATTCAGAATCACGTACCAATGGAGAGCAGAGTTTTAAACGATGCAACAACATTTAAAGAAAATTATTTCATTTTGATACCAGATATGGCTTTTGAAAAATACATGTAATACAAGCGTTTGCTCCATCTCATGATCTGACCACATCGGTTCCTTTTCTCGCGTCGGACCATATTTTATAAAGCTTGAAAGTTGAAATTCATTCAATACCTCTGTTCTCATGCATACAGCTATATAATTGGAATTTTTCCAGTTCCCAAGTGGATCAGAGTCTGCACCTCTTTCAAAATCACAATTAGATTCCTCCAACCTTTCACATAGAGCTCAATGGTCAAAACTTCTTTCAGTCAACTCCGTAAGCATAGCTCGGAATTTCTCCTCTCGACGAATTCTCTCAAACTTCATTCATAATACTAACAGATTATTGATAAAATTGTTCTACGTTATTTTTTACTTTTTGTAGAAAATTTTTCTGAAGGTAGAGGCGGGTTCATTGAATGGTTCGTCTTTGATTGTTGAAATATCAGAGAGATTTTAATTTCTGGTGAGATCTTGATTCGGAATTGAAGACTGTTTTTCGCTTCACTCGAACAAAACGTGTACTTGAGAACCCTAGTGGTCTCAAAACAACACTACTACTCATAGGTATTCTTCAATACACAGCAGAAGCACCTGCACGATTTCCTCCAAGTTCTCCGCGGCCCTGCTGAAAATAAAGAAATCAACAGTAGAATTTCCCAGTTTAGATAGAGAAAATTCATTCATTTTCAAGTAACAACCAGAAATTAAAATCTATCTATTTCACAAATTCTACCTCGTCGATTCGGACAAATACCACTATAGTGACAGACGGGTCGGGATTGAAATGAGTCCCATCTGATAGTACAAGTGCACAGCTGTTCATTTCATACGCCGATGTTATTTTCCATAAAAACTTCACCATGCGACTGGGTACTCGTAAGTTAATACGCGACCTTGATGAATTCGTAAAAATTCGCATTCTTGGAGCTAATTCTTATCTCGCATTCCTTGTATTTAGGAAGGGAAGCAGTTGTACACTAGGACACACGCACAAGAATCAGTTTAGATAGAGCAAATAGGTATAAGTAAGGACGTAAGCCACCTTATTTAGTCGTTTAACTCGTTACGTCATCATTTATCCTAAGAATCCCCGAGCGAGGAATGGGAATTTGTACAATTAGTGGATCACTTATTTTGCATTCCTAGCGTTAAGTTTTTGTATTTTGCTTTAGCACTCAATCTAATAGTTTTCTTCATTATATTTTTCAAATCATGATAAACTGTTGATGAATGATGATGTAATGATCAAATATACCAGCCTATATCCTCACTCGGCTTTAGTTTAGATTGCAGGTTTCAGGACATATCATCCGTTACCCATATCGCCAAACAGACTTCCGTAAAATTCCTTATATTATGTGTAGAGGTATTACTCGGAAGATAATTTATTAATCATCAAATAAAATTAATTAAGTTGCGCAATCGTCAGTCAACTTCAACAAAATGAAATAAGATGGAATGTCTACTAATCTTGTCTGCCTAGCGACTCGCCGTCCAATTAGTACATACTTTCAAGAAATGTAGCGGTAAGCGTTCAATGACTAGAGTTTTCAGACACGGCAGAATGACAAACGTTCTTTTTTTCCTATCTCGTTTCATTCCTGTTTTTCAACTCTTCTTGTGAGTCGTTTTGATCTCAAATAAAGGATTAAGTTCAGGTGATATTAATTACCAATACATATATTTTTAAGAAATGTGTTGAAGAGAATAATTTATTTCAGAAGAAATGAAAACATATCGAATGGTAAATTTTTTCTGGATCGCATATTACTCTCCTTATTTCAAGATAATTTAAATTAATTACAGACAGACGAGTTTTTCAAAAATACAGAGTAAGCATGATGATTACATTTAAAAACGCAGTATCTAATCAAGTTACAATATATTTCGCTGATGTTGAAGAGCGGCTTTTATAATAATAACAGAACAATAACAGGAACGAAAGATACATCCGATATTCTACTTTTCAGACGTGCTAGTAGTATACTATCGATCTATACATCGTTTTCGAAATCTTTAGGGTTCTTGCGACCCATTTGCCACTCCAAGTGCTCCCAACTGTCGGTCAGGATATAATATGCGGCATAAGCTGCGAAAGAAATTCTTAATTAATAATATTGTTCTCTAAACTACCAGAAGTCCAAATGATTGGAAGTTATCAGAATCTATACACTCATCGTAAATTCGCACTTAGGGCTACTTGAACCACTTGACAAAGAGCGATCAGTGTGGCAAAAATACTCTTGGGTTTCAATTTTCTGAAAAATAAGGAGGAAAGACTCACTTGGAACTACCCAGAAATTTCTCAAGATTCTGCCAGGTAAAGTCTTCGACAATTGAATTAATGTACGCGATACACTGAGTTCAAATGGAGACAACTTGTGAAAAACAATGTGTCTCAACCGATAATCATATCCAGGCAGTCCGTGTCCCATATCGAAATATCTGTAATTCAAAAGTGAATTGCATAATATAATTCCAACTTTATATATTCTACTTCCATTTCAACACATGTTCGTTCTGTTTCACTGAAAAGTAACCTGGAGAATTCTATGTCATAAATGAAAGAATTAAAAATTCGAACTACGGCAAACGGGGATCGTTCCCAACAATTGGACTTTTCATAATCAATTTTTCAATATATCCTTCTCTTCCTCTCTTTTTTCAACAGAGATTGTTGACGTGTTAATCAGTAAGGTGATTTTGTCACTATGTATTCCACGTAACTACGATAATAAAAATCGCAGTCGAAGGAAAAAATTAGAAACTATAAACGATGTTACTGACATGAAGGTTATTCCTGGGGTACGAGAGATGAGTTGTCTTCCAACAATTGATCGTAGTAAACAGAGGCGAATAAGTAGTTATGAAGCTTGAATTATTCACACCGTTTTCTTTATAACTTCCTCAAAAATGGGCGCCTAACTATACGCGATGAAACTTGACATTTTCGCATTTTGCCCTTGACAAATTGAAAAATAATCAGAGGTATAGATAAGAAGATCACTCGGATTCACTCACTTTTTTTAACGAGGTGTTCAAATCAACGAAGTTGGATTAGATTTGCTTCACTTCCACTGCTCAACGAGGACAGAGTATTTACCAAAGAATAAAATGGACCGATTTATCAGTCGGGTTTGTTGAAGTTTCAACAAAAGGAAGTTCTGCTGTTTTGTTACTGAATGAAAGATAGTACACTAAACTTCACAGATCAAATTTATCAACATTTACAGCGACACAGCTTGAGTCCTCGAATATCTCAATATTTTTGCTTTGCAAGATGATAAGCTTTCAGACTTATAGCATAAGCTGTAAGCTTGTGCTGTGGTGTATTCCAAATCAATAGTTATATTTTCAACCACGTGCGCTACTATCGATCTTATGACTAATAAAATATAATGATAAGAATCATTCAAGGTTTCAAGTCGGATCCAGACCTAGACATTATCTGAAGTCAGTCTGTAGTGTAGTAATGATAATTTTCTTTCTTTCTCATCTTGTCCAAGAATTTTTTTCTCATAATTTCAACTATTTTTGTGTATTCAGAATCATGAAGTGAGAATCACTGGTAAACACCTCTACAAGTATGTATCCAATTATAGAAGTGACACTTGTTCATCTTGGTGTATTTCAAAATTGAAGAAATTTCTCATTTTTGTTACAAGATGGATTATTACAGATGAATATTATGAGAATCCGACATTTCTAATCGACAGATTGGGAGACATGACGAATCGTGTACCACCTCTGCATCCAGCTTCTCCTCCTCCATTCCATCCTGACTCTCCACCACCGTTCGGCAAATTCACATCTTGTGAAGATGACGTCGATGAAATGGACGATTTCGGCGAGTATATTGGCGAAACACCAAATCTTGGAGAAGAATTTCACGGGGGTATGAATTTTAGAAGTTCACTCTGAGGAAGCAGTTCAATAATAAAATTTACACTGCCTGTTTAAATTTTTAGGTTTGTCGGATCCAATCGTGTCGACCAATGGTTCGTCTATCAAAACTAATGCACCTCTGTCAACTTCAGAAACCGACAGTCTGGGTATTGAAGAGCCGGTGTGCGACGGAGGTTCCAGTGTCCCTGTAAGTGCTCAGAACGGATCATTTTCTATGCATGAGATGAAAACGGTCGAAGAGTCTTTGAAAGTTGGTGACTCGATCGTAGAGAGAATTGCTGCGGACAATGTTGCTAGCGAATCCAACATGACTGATTATGTTGATTGTTTTTTGGATAATGTTGAAGAAAATGAGAATTTTGAGATTCATAATTGTGAAAATGACATCAATATTTCGGATCCATCGAACTTCTTCGAGATTGGAGAACCAAGTTCTTCAGAAATGTTCGAAAATAATGATATAGCAGCTGAATCCAGTGATGACTCTAGTGCCGTAATCAATGAAGCTGCTTTTGTACTGCCCGACTCCATGGAGGAGGATAACATACCTGACGACAGTTTAAAAGAAATTTCGCCCTCCGAGAATGATGATTATAAAGAGAACTTCGACTTGAACCCAGCTGAATTGTCCAAAGTTCGAGAACTGGACCCGTCTAATTCAAAAACTGGTTTTGAAAAAGATCATTCCTCTTCGATTTCATCGAAGACCATGGATGTTAAAACTCCGGAAACCGTCGATATATTTACTGCGGCAGAATGTTCAAGGTCTTCCTATGACCCGCTTACCATTGATTGCTCCTCGACAATTCAAGAAAAAGATTTAGTGGAGTTATCTTCAACATTGGAAAACTTCGGTGATTTTTCTTCCGAAACTGATGATTTTGACGATTTCGTTTCACCTCCTACCTATGAAACCGAGTCACTAAAACAATCTACGAGTGAGAATGAAAATACGGAATTGGAAACAGATGAATCGAGTGCATTCGTTTTTGATGTGAATGACGGTAACCTGTTTGACGTGGAATTTTGGCGCGATATCTTTCCGTATGAGGGTGAGGTGAGTACAATAACATTGTTACATTGATTCGACTCTGAAAAGATCATGAATGATTCTATTGTTTGTATTAGGATCCAATAGAAGTAAATGTGACTCCTTTGGAAAGTAAATTAAATGCAAGCTCTGTTTGGTGCAAAATTAAAAATATCGAAGCTACTCCGGCCCTGAGTTTTAATTGGAACGATTCGGAATCGAAGAAGTTGCTTCTATTAACTTTGGGAATCGACTCAAGAAACATCGTAAGATCTTAATTCATTCGTAAAAAGGAGAGAAATAAGAGATTTTAGCCGTTTTACTTAGTTTGGATCAACAATCGTTTTTTTCAAAAATTCGTTCAATGATTATTCTCTCGGAACTATTCTTTATTCTTCGGTGGATGAGTATCTTGGTTTTACACACCAGCGTCTTTCCTCTGCGTACCTGACTACAATTTATTAATAATACATTTGAATCTTTTCATTGCGCTTGCTTAAAGAGTCCGAGAAAGAGCTGTCATGACCTTAGACGCAGAAGTTTTCCAGTAAAATCTGTGATCTCTTTCTCAAACAAAACTTATTTTTTAATGATCCTCCTATGAATTTCAATATTTTTCATTTCATGTTTACAGTTATTTGGTCCGCGATGGAACTCTGAAGTACCTCGATTTGCTTCTAATTTAGGGCTTAATCCATTGGTTCCTCAAAAAGCAATTGCTGGTGAAAGTAATGACCCGCAACATTCCTATTCATTTATTGACGAACCAACCACCGGAAATCGCGAAGAAAATTGTTCTCAGGTTTTTAACTTCTAACTTGTTCAAAATATAATTGTCATCATCTTACAATCAATCGTAAAATGAAAACATTGTCTTCTAAAAATATTATATGATACAATCTATACCGTCCTAATGAAGCTCTCCTTTCTTCTTCCCACTCAAAGGAGTGGAACAGAATATTTTAGTACTATTCTCCAAAAAGTATCATTTCACTTTGTAAAATTTAAAATCTTCAACTTTTTATCTTTGAAAACTACGGTACAACGTTGATGATATTTAAAATTTGCTTTCCGTTTTTGTTTTATAGATCGTGGACGATATTCGAGATGCTCATTTTGATTGGACTGGTAGTGGTTTAACAAATCCTTTAGGCATCCGTAAGTATAAAATATTCAAATTTACAATACACACTGGTGGAGGAATCTTCAATGATAAGAATCTACTCAAAGTTACAAACTTGAAGCTGCCACATTCGTGCAGATCATCCAGAAATCTAAATCTTTTGTTTCTGAATTAGATTCACACTCAACTCTATTAGATTTGGATTTGTTGGCGAATTTTGATATTCATTCGCCTTACTATAAAGAAAAGCGTAAGTAATTCAGCCAGACACGACCGAAAATTTTCAAGTTTTGATTAACAAAACCTATTGAAATTTTGATTCGAATGAAATACGAACGCTTCTTTTGTCGTATGAGTATCGTTAATCCTAAATATAATATTTGATGTTTGAAAATTATCAAATTGATGGTAGAACTATTTATTATGTGCGCGTTTTTTCGTTGCATGATCGGTATGATTCAAGAGGGAAAATTAAGTAATCAAATTATTTCGCTTCCGAACTATAAAATTTTTGGATGAACATTGAACGTTATTTTGATTGACCACATAATCGTTCAGGGAATGAATAATTTGGTTACGTTAAGAGTTTATTTGTTTATTTATGTTTTCGTGGAAGATCATGCTTTTAAATTGACAAAGGAGCATGAAATAAGCACGCCTGAGCATGAATGATAATGTAGAGATATCCGCTTCTTCATTTTGCCGTTTGTCATGAGCTGCATGTTGTGTATTTCCAATAATACTGTTTAGCATGAATTTTTAATTTTAGATTTTTAGGCATTGTCGCATTACTTGATGAACAAAATGAGTACTTATGAGGAAAAATTTGGTTATCGACTATCTTGAAATCTTAATGAGGAGATCGCCAGCGGCGGATTTAGAAAAATAAAATAGGAATGGGGGCAAAATTTCCCGCATCAGCGCGGAATTTTCTTTTTGCTTCCTTTCCTCTCAATTTTCGGTACATTATGGGAGCCGCGTTTTTCCCCCTTTTTTCTCTTTCTCTTCTCGTTTTTCTCTTTTTCACATTTTTCTTTTTTAGTTTCCTTTCCCAATAGAGGGGGGTATGCTTCTTTCTTGGACCCGCCACTGGAGATTGGCTGTTTATCTTATTTTACTATTTATTAGAAAGAAAAAATTTGTTGAAATATTATTTCGTCCGTACCAAATTCTTAGGTATGTGATTAGGAAGCATAACTAGGAGGGTCAGATAACAAACCGATGTTAATTTAATTTGTGAATTCCCTGCCTTTATGTTCATCATTTTTGGTTTTCGAACTACCTTCTTTTTTTTCCCTTCCTCATTCTTTTTCTGTTTGAACTGAGAACGAGCAGCATTTAAATTCAAGATTTGAAAATAGCAATTCATTTTTGGTGAACTGCAAAAATAACCAAAGATAAAATACAAAATGCGGTGTTATTGAATTAAATGATTGTATGTTCTGAAGTTTTGTGGAAGCAATGGTAGTATAATATTTTTCTTCTTTTTTTTATTGTATGACGAGAGTTTCATTTAAAGTAAAAACGATGTTAATTGAACTACCTTTACCTATTAAATACAGCCGCTCATTCAACTTAATGTTTGCAAGAAAGATGAAAAATTACTCACTTCCTATTTTATATAATATTCAGTTTACGATATAGAATAAGCAGATTTCATATATGGATAAACTTGTCCATTGAAATCTGTTGGTCTATGATTGCATTAAGAAGGTAACAAAAAAAAATCGCTCATCTCTTTTAACGATGAAATTCATTATATATTTGAAAAAATATTGCTTGGAGAATTGGTATTAAATCGTAAACGTTTAAAACTAGAATTTATACCTTTCCAATTCCCCCGGTTTTTAAATTCAGACTTTTCAGTATATTCCCACGATTTACCGAATGATACTAATGTCATTTGTATAATTAAATAACGATCTTTCTCTATCGCGATTTTTGAACAAACTCTGATAGGAAAATCTCCTTGTTAAAAGAGTTGAGTCAAAAAAACGTACATCCGGGTTCTATCAAAAGGTGCGACAATATTGCAGCAATAACATTGTTTTCCTTTTTTCTTCCACAATTACATTGCTTTTTTCCATTTAATACAGGTAAATCAGAAAAAATTATCGAAGAGTCAACAGATAGTAAGCTGGAATGCGACCTCTCAACCGTCAACGATAAAACTTCAAGTGATCCTGGACTCAGTACAGAAGCCACTCAAATATTAAATAGCTTACCCGATTTATTAGTCATGGAGAAACAATACATTGTGTTTCCAATTCGTTGAAAAAGTATTCACTGTCGAATAATTTTGTATTTTTACCATTTGTATCGTTTTATTGTTCAACCTCGAAATAAAAAGAATTTGTTGCTATTGTAGAAGATAAATTTCCAGGAATACTCGAAAATTTACGAAAATAAATTACTATAAACACTAGTAATGAAATATCAAGTTTGAACATCAGACAGTAAGGTATCAGATTGCTTCGCAACCGCCGTATTTAACTTAGTTTTGAACTTTTGGGTATCACAGACCTGTTTAGCGAATCTCTTTTTCTTGAATTTCTGTCAACATAGAAATGAGCAGATCAGCGAGTCATAATTTTCGAGCATTATTTGAGTGAATTAAAACTTACTTTGATCATTTTTTCCAAGAGATTATTGATAGTGCTCAATGTAGAATCTGGAATATTCGCTAAATTGAGATAATCTAAGCCTTTGAGCAATACTACTATATGGTTGAAGGAATCTCTTTCAATTATGGATTTGCAGATGAGTACGGCCAAATTATAATGAATGTTATCATTAACTTCATTCTGCAAACAAGATGGCATTTTTCAGGACCTCTAACAGTGATCAAACCTAAATAATGGTTATTAAAACAAACCTCTTGGCAAACGTAAGTTGGATTGGTGATGTCACACAATACCCTCAATACGTCTTTCTGGATAATATCACTAATCGGATTATGAGAGGGAGCTTCGAAAAGAATATCCATAGTTGCAATGAATGCTTCCTCAAATATCGGTAGGGACCATTTACACCTAACGAAAAATGGAAAGAAGAAATTCAAACAACTTCTAATTTCTCCCGATTCTCCTGTAGAAAAAAGAAGTGAATATTAATTCAAGGAACTAATTTGGAATTTCTTCATCACGGTACAAACATGATAATGTACTTGAGGAAGGATGGAACCAAATTATAATTAATCGCGATAAAACTTTGGCTGATTTTAACTTTCCAACAGCCATTAAACGACAAAGACCATGCACGACAATATAACGTGCTTCCAAATACTAAAACACAAAATAATTATTCGCTACATGAACAATCTTAAAATTGATAGTAGCTACCACACCACGATTACCTCTTCATCCAATAAATTGATTAAAGTGGATATGAACGCGTATCCTGAAATTTTATCGTCATCTACCTCATTTTCGTCATCACTAGATGTACTCGAGACGCTGCTACTTCTTTCTCCATGATTTTTTGTATCATTTTCCGCTAAAATTCCATAAATTTGTTGATTTGCTCAGATACAGAAAAACTATAAAATGATTTATTTTGCTTACCATCATCTAAATTTGTGATATTGAATGTATCGGCGCCAAAACACGCCAAAAAGTCAAAAATGACTCTCAAAGCGCTAACACAAACATCACTATTTCCGCACTGTAAATGATATAGAATACATTTCATGTTTATGACAGAGATAATAAGTATGAAGTTTGAACCTCAGATAACACTTACTAAAGAAAAAATTGTTACAAAATGGTCTTTTGCTAGATTTTTGTCCCGCAAGCAAAATGAACCCAGAAGCTCAGTTGCTAAAGGTGCTACTATGTGGTCATCACTCTATAAATTTACAGAAAATATACCCCGAAAATTATTTCGCACACACCTACATCGAGATGAATAATAAAGCAAACTCACTTCGCAAGCAAACAATACAAAATCTTGAAGCAATGCGCGAAGTTCCGGAGTAAGGCTTTTGATGCAAGACAGATTTAACATTTCTTGCAAAATAGTAATGCATTTTAGAATAGTACTCAAATTAAGATTCTCCAGCGGATTCGTCTTCTGGAACTATTTGAACAATTTTTAGAATTAATCGACTGAAATATAGTTCGAACGACAAATAAGGAAAAAAAATTACCTCACATTCCATAGTAGAGTCTTCTATTTCTTCCGAAGAAGTGTAACAAACAGACAAGGGTTTACAATACAAATTGTCTTTCAACAAACCCACTTGTTCGCGCACAGACGATACGTCATTCTTCAACGATTCAGCTTTCGAGAAATCTTGTACCTTAATGGCATCTTCTAACAAGTCGTTTAGCTCTTCTAAGCGAACCTCTAATTTAGCTACCTGGTAATTCAATTTGTAGTTCATTCAAAATTTTAGACGATGGATATTGGCGTTTACCTGATATAAATTATATACCTTAAATTTTATAGATTTTTCCAGCTCCGGTGTTACGTTGACACCTTGCATTATATCTGAATTTTTTGTCAATTCTTGTTGTTCTGCTCTTTCTGAAGCTGTATTTTCAAAGTTGTTGGGGTATAATAGATTATTAACCTCGCTGGTGACGTTGCAGATACTTTCATTCAAATTTGTTCGCAAATTGAAATACAACTGAATTACAGGTTTTAACGTTTTGATCTCTACATCTTGCAAAAGATTCAAACACAGAAGTTGTAAATTTTTTCTGCAAGGAATGACAATTGAGAATTAAATTAGTAAGATTAGGTACTTGATACAAAATGCTCGATTCAACAAAATCGCTACCTTCCAACTTCGTCGGCGTAGTCATATGTTTTGCAAAGCTCTATTAGCTGAGTAAAGATAAATTCTTGTTCTCTCCTGATCCACTTTTCATCATTATCGTTTCCTCTATTCATTGATTTGTAAAATCTTGGAGGGGAAAGAAAAATTTAATTGAAAAAATCACTATCAAATGCAATGAAAATCAAGTCCATTACTCACGTATTGATATAATTGCAAAAAATACTCAAATCCGGTAATAAACCAACTGCATGGGCATCGTACGATTTTCCAGGTTGCCACTCATAATCCTTTTTTTCATTCACCATACCAGATACGTTAAAAACATAGCATCGCCAGAAGAAAGTGTTTTCGCAAGTCAACTGTTCGAGAGGAATGGCGTGTGTTTCGTCTAAAAGGACATTGATCATCTCTCGACTTTTTTCCTCATGCGGGGTTCTGAGGAAAAACTCAGTTTCATTTCTACTTGAAATGTTTTGCGTCGAAACGTAGCACCAACTTACTCGATAAGAGGCATGAGAATTTTCGTCATCAATACGGGCGATTCGAAGATTAAATCGAACATACGAAGAAATTTTATATAATCATAATCTGTACGCTTAAACCAAGCCGGCAAGAGTTGATCTTTTACGACACTGCGAACACTTTCTGCAGACAGAAAGAATATGTCTCAACACTCTCAGACAACTCCAATAATCATAACTTTCTATTCTAAACCTTACCATTATTATTATAGAAACCGGTATAAAAAAGTCGTCTTCTTTCTTCGGCGCTGAAATGTAGAGGGTGTAATTTTTTAAAAGCCAAAAAAACACATTTGCGAACTTTTTCGGACATGTCGTCTACTCTATCAATCAGAATTCGAACATTGGCTTTATTTCTGAGAGAGATTTTTGACACAGCTAATTTCCGTACATCTGCTGCAGTATCGGTTTCAATACAATTCAACAACACTGAAAAATTTCAAATTTTCCAACATAAAATCGTCAAAATAAATTTTAAAAATTAGTTCAAATTCTTGTCCAAACGGTTATCTAAAAAATTTTAAAAAAACTTTATGCCACTTCCGTCAAATTTTTTATTCATTATTTTACAAGGCGACCGACGTTTCGAAGTAGTTGTACTTCGAAACGTCGGTCGCCTTGTAAAATAATGAATAAAAGTTTTGACGGAAGTGGCATGAAGTTTTTTATTAAAATTTTAAAAAATTCAACTATTCGAAGCTTCTGACTCACTTTCTGTTACAGGACAGTTTACGTCAGACTCGTCTTGCAACCTATAAACAGCAAGTATTGCTTGTACGCGAACAATAGGTAAACGATCCTACAAACAAAAGAAAGACTGATGAGTTGTAGTCTTTGAGAATAAATATGTAAATCGATTTTTACAAACCTTAATTCTCTCTTTCATTATCTCGACTATCATTTCACAAATTTTATAGTCTAATTCGCCATCTTTGTTCATCAATTGCATAAATCGACCGACAAATTGACAGATTCTTCTACGAATTCGTGTATCAGGAACACTATGTTTCTGAAATAAAACGAACTAAGGTGAAATCGAACAAAAATTATACTCAACGAGTACACTTCAGTCTTCTTACTTTTGAGAGATTTAAACTAGACATTATAATTTCCAACAAATCGGAAAAATGTTAAAATCTTTTCAGAGAAATAGGGAGCAAAATTCTTCTTTTTGGTGTCGATAGAATGATACTGAGACGATGGCTATGAATCTCGTCATCGGATCATAAAACCAAATAAAATTATGTATTACCTTTCTGAAAAAATCAAATATATCGCTCCAAAATTGGATGACATCTTCCGAAGGATTCTCGTTCTTACGAGCATCCGTTTCAATTAGATAAATAAGAAACTTGACAGCGAAATCCAGAGCTAAGGAAGTACAACTTGACTGAGTATCTTGGTTATCGATAAATATCTTCTTCAGACAGAAGATATAACTACTAGTAAACAGTTTCTTGTTAATCTATAAAAACAAATTACAATGAGAAATACCAAACAGAACTAGACCTGTTCTCAGAATTGATTCGGAGATATATTAATTACATGATCAAAAATATGAGCTAGTTTGGATATCAAATGGACATGAAGGGATTTATCATCCTGAGCGGCCTGGAAAATAGCGGCGACATCGTAGCATTTCGAATTCTTCGAAGAACGCTTCTCCATTCTATTTTGAGTATGTGAATATTTAAAACTTCATGGCGAAGTATGACGACTCTACGCGAAAAGTGACAGAAGCAGGAGATAATCTCTAGCGATGATATACACAACAAACTGATCAAACTGATTTGATGCATAGATAACGTATTGTTTAGTCGAAGAAATTCGTATTGAGTTGTTTTGGCGCAATCTGAACCGATTCATAGTCTGACGTCACCATGGCCTCTGAGGTCGTGTACTCGTGTGGCGCTATCTCCTACGTCATAGAATATTCGGCTATTCATGGAAGTAGCAAAACCAAAAAGCCTAATGAGAAGCCAAGCGGCATCCCATTGAACTGCGGGCAACTCCCACTTATCATCTGTGACCGTAATTTTTGATTTTTGTATTGTGGAAAAATCGGTGGGTATGCGAGTTTTGTTATAATTTTATATATATTTTTTTATTTACGTTATTTATTTTCAATCGTATTTGAGTAAAATTGTCACTCAAAACCAACTCGCACCTCACTGGGATAATGGTTTTCCATATGAGTGTCGCGTAATAGTGTTTTATTCGAGAGTGTGTCGAGTACCACTACTACCGTCGCCTGACTTGCAATATAGTACCGTATCGTACTTGATAGAACTTCGTTGAAAATTCAGAATGCCGTTTAATCAAAATAACGACAACGCATTAACGAATCTTATTGTTAATTACCTCCCGCAAAACCTCACAGACAAAGAGTTATTCAGTATATTTGTAACTATTGGACCTGTTGAAAGCTGCCGGGTTATGAGAGACAACAAGGTTTGTACTTCGGCATTTCATGAAAGATATCGTTGTGTATTTCCGAGCGCAGCTCACCCCATATTACTGAAGATTTTCATTTTTTTTATTCTTAGACTGGATACAGTTACGGTTTCGGATTTGTGAATTTCACTCGCCAAGAAGACGCAACCAAAGCTATCAATCAGTTGAACGGACTGGAAGTACAAAATAAGCGGCTAAAAGTGTCTTACGCTCGACCATCAGGAGATGATATCAAAGATACTAATTTGTATATAACTAATTTACCTAGGTACGTCTCGATATTTTGTCAGTTAGTTGATTTATTGTGTCGAATATTAGAGGTGTACTCAATTGACGTGATGTGGCATTCTTGTAGGACTATATCAGAAGACCAACTTGAAGAATTATTTGGAAAATTCGGTCGTATAGTTCAAAAAAATATTCTTAAGGATAAAATCACAGGTTTACCACGTGGTGTTGCATTTGTAAGGTGCGTGTAGTAAATTTTTTCCAATCGATTTCTGAAAAACTAGATACTAGAATTCTGAAGTTTTTTTGTCTAAAGATATGATAGAAAATCAGAAGCAGCGCAGGCAGTCACAGATATGAATGGAATGGTGCCAGAAGGTTGTATAGAGCCATTAGTAGTAAAAATAGCTGAGGAACATGGAAAACAGAAAGCCGCTTATTATGCAGGTTGGCACGCTGGATATACGCAAAGAAGTGGTAAGTGTCGCTATGACTGAATCGTAGTTCTCGTACATTTGAAATCTAATTTCTTTATCAATTAGATTTTTGAAACTCATTTTCATTTAGAGTAAAAGTGATTTTATTTATTTATTTATTTATTTTTTTTTCTAAAAAATATCAAAAAAGAATAAAAAAAAGTTTTTGAGAAATTTGATGTCAGTTGTATGTGTTCTACGAAGCATTGTCGAGTGTTGTCGGATTTTAATTCTAAAAATACAAATTCCTGAGCTGTAGAATACCGAAAATATGTTTCGTTCATTTTTAAAATTTGATTTTTTAAATTTGTTGGAAAATTATTACTGAAATCCTACAACTCAGAATTAGTGACACTTCGCTAATCAATATTTCTCTTATTCCAGCATTTGTAGATTAACTTTATGTAGTATTTTTCATATATTCCTTTTTCGTCTTCGATGTCTTCATATTGCCAATACCATTTATTATTTTGGAGGATCGTACCCTTGTGATAAATGAACCTAACTCATCAACGTCTGTAGATGAGTTACTCCAATGCTTTTTTGGAGTTACACGCGAACGAATGCTACAAATTTATGGGGTATCTTCTCTTCATACTATTAAATCCGTTATTATTATACTTGATTTTTTTATTTTCGAAATGGTATTGGCATAATGATGTCATTTCATGATATTATTTAGCTGCAGAGATTTCTCGTCATCTACATCGTTATAAACTAAGGACTTAAGACCTTCAAATTCGCTAGAAATTATACCATCGAGGTAGACATAAATCACTTAGCGATGAGTCAAGCCAGTAATTATCGGAACAATAATTTACATATCTCCTAAAAATGATAACAATTTGATAATATGCCAGGGAGATTATTTTTCTTCACTTACGAGGCAAAAGAGCTACGCGTTGTAAATTTGTATGTTCGTGTCTAAGAATTTGATAATTGTATTCTCTTGCGTAACATTTCCGATTATTTAATTGCCTGATCAAATATTACATTTTATGTTCCGAAAAATTAATTTGGCATTCTTCCGGTTAACGCTAAATGGCGATTTGGTGAGCTTGAAATATGTATGGCTTCACTATCAGGGACCGTATCCGGCCTCAATCTGGTTACCATGATAAATTGCAAACTCTCTTTCTTTTTGTGATTGATTATTTTTTAATACCTCGCGTTCTAAATTTTTGTTTTTAAAATCAAATGAACGTTATTTGCATTTATGTTCTAGTCATTTAAACTAAGTTTTTTCTGTTACTCCCTATTCAAATTAAGACTTCTCCAAAAGATTTTCGTTAATTGTGTGAAGTTCCTAGAAAATATATTGTACCTTTCTTTTTTTGTTCCTAAAGACAAATAGTATGAAAACAGTTGCCTTAGAAAGTTGTAAAAACTGAAGTTTCTGTTCTCATACTGTCGAACACGTATCCACATTTCAATTGTCTAGTCTAAATCGTGAATAATGAAAATGATAATTATAGAAGAAATTGAATAACAGACGTAAGTCTTTTTGAAAACAAGATTTAAATAAAGTTTTTTATTGGTGACGGGCTGAAATAGTTTGGTAATCGTACTGTGCAAGTATAATCCCTTGGCAAACTTTGTTGATGTGCGTTGGAATCGTGCTTGTATCATTCTAATTCAAGAGATTTCGTATGAAGAATTAGATATTCACAAGAAAATAATACTTGAAATGAATATAGTGAGCAGTGCCATAATTCACAAACGATCAAAGACTACGGATTTTTCAGTAATTGGTCTCACACTTATAAATTACGAGCAAATTCTATTTACTATTTTTATTCCTGGTTTATTTGACTTCTTGATTGAATTCGAGATTAGAAGATTTCAAAGATGGTTGGTAGATATTGTTTTTTTATTTTCTGTCAGTGATGTATGTGAAAGAATTGTTCGAAAGAAATCTTGAATATGACTGTGCACTTACTTCAGTTCATTTAATTCATCAAATCTCTAATATTATCGTAAGCAGACGATATTTTCGTTTTTTTTTTCTCTCAATTCGTCTCGTTTTTGATTTTTTAAATAATTTCTTCGTAAATATCTGTTCAGTTTTATTTTCATCGAAAGACTGGTATCATAGAATTTTTTTGTTACTTACTACCTTTTCTTACTGCTTTCCTCTATGTCTATGCAACTTCTAAAATCTTCTGTCGTGGGTAAATAACCATCAGTGGTGGTCTTCTACGTACTCGATGTTTTGTTGAGACTACATGGTGCTCGTATCTTCTGATTTTGTTTTTGAGTTGTTGATTGTACAAAAATGGTTGTGCCAACAAGGCTGGAGTACAATGTAAACACAGCAAAATACAACACATTTCCGTGGTAAACCCTCTCTCCCCTACACCTGTCGTTTTCAAAAATATGCAAGGGATGGTTGTTCACAAATGTTGGGAAGGATCTTGAATCAAATTTATAGTCGGTGCACTGTCTTCACGTTTATTTATTATTTTTTTGTAGTTCTCATCTGCTTCATGGTCGAGTTTTTTCGTACTTACATGAACCTTATTCGTACTGTTATTCAGTCACTAATAGAATATTTATTTATTATTTTTTTATTTTGATCTGAACTTGTGGATATCTTGATTTTTTCCTCTCTCTTTTCAGATCATTTTAATCCGGAAAATTTTTTGTATTATTTTTTACGCGTAAAATAATTTCTTGTTCACCCCTGTATAATTTTATTCATTTTGTTCCCTTTCATAGACAAAGCTGGTATTTGGCATCGCGCAAGGTGGTATTGACTATTTTTTTTTTATTTTTTTGAATTCGTGTTGCTTTACAGAGAATATTTTCATAATGACTATGAAACGGAAAGATGTGTTGTGTTTTGCTGTGTTTTAGGTAGCGGAGGTGGAGGTCAAAAGAAATCCGGAGCCATTCCAACCGTAGTAATGCAAGCAGGACCTCGAACAGCAATACCAACCGTACGAGCGGGTGTTCCAGCTCGTATTCCGACGTATTCTACGGCCGGTATGTACTCTCAAGTACGAGCGAATCCAAATGGCTTTGGAGGAGCAGTTCGTCAAGATAAATCTCATTATAGATATAATCCTGTAGGACCCGCGAATGCTGGTTATAATGTCGGTGGGGGATACTATTAGGAAGACTACCTAAAAATTATTCATAAAAAAGAGAAGAGGTACCGTGTTTTCCGAAAATATTCAATTTTTTTTCCTCCTCCCGTCACGTTTGTTGTTTATTATTTATTTATTATTTTTTTACGATTTATTTTTGTTCACACGACTGGATTTTTTCCGTGTTCCAAACATTGGTGAGATACCAGTTCTTTCCTCTCTTTTTTTTTAATATTACTTTTTTTTTTGTTCATGAATTATATTGCGTTAATGTAGAAGATGATTTTATTTACGCTTGATTGTGAAAATAAATTCTTGTCCTTAATTTTCTTTTTCAAATTTCATTCATTTATTTTGGGGTCGTTACATTTCTATTTTTGTTGTCACATTAAAAAGTTGTGTTTTCAACAATGAAAACATCGACAATTCTATGACCATGATGCGTGAAATTTAATCAAAGTATCTTTGTATTTTTGGTGAGAAGTGAATGCATCTTTTTTCTCTCTTTCCTTTTTACGTAATAAAGATTGTGTAAAATTAGTCGGATTTCTTTTTTCTTTCTGCGTTTTATGAAAGACGATTTAATCATCAGTCATATGATGGGGTGGTCGTTTATGTTTTTTATTACATTTATACATCGCTTGTAGTTTCTGAATGTCTTTCTTGCTGAGACCTTCACGTTGACCGAGTTTTGTACCTTGAACCTGAAACAATAAATTGCAAATTATCACTCAGTGATCAGACATTTAGTTGTTTCTGTTATTGATAGCTCACGCGAATATTTAGCCCTCATTATTTTGACAATATTAAAAATTCTGGATCCTTAAAGTACTTGAAACGAAGAAAACAATCAAACAAAGGTGGTTCAGCAATGTCCCTTCCTCCTGAAATTTTGATATCCACTCATTCTAGTCAGACCGAGCAGCGCTAGCATCGCCCAGGTGAGAGACTACGTTTAGTTTCAGAGGTATACAGTACAGGGTCGACAATCCGAAGTCGACGAACAGCTTAGCAACAGCAAAAACCAGGTGTTTTTAGCTTATGAGGCAATTCGATCGTCAATCATATTTTTGGCAAAAAGCCAATCAACAGCCAATAAAATTTGACTCAAAAAAATTGGTCGATTGGTTATATTTTTCTCGTCTTAGGAAGTGAGTGGTGAGTCAGTTTTCGTAACGGTCGATATCATAAATTACACTCTTTAATAACGACTGCGCTCTTTGAGATTTAGCGTCCGCATCATTTGTTGACAATAAATTTAGAAAAGTATAGTTAGCATTTACTCTGAGGGTGAAAGATTGACTTCAACGACATAAAAGCCACCCATGGTTAGAAACTGCTTGCACGCAATATCTAACCTAGATATTGGATTCTAGCCCGCTATTATTTAAAATTAGAATTTAGCACCTTTTTGTTCTTCATGTAATCGACTGAAGCGAAGTCATCTTGTGAAAATTGATGATATTGAAGAAATTAAATCGCCACCTCCCCCATTGCTCGTGCCTTTCTTCGAACAAGCGTACATCTTCTGAATTTTTTGTATATCTTTCTTACTGAAGCCATCTCGTTGGCCTAGCCGCGTTCCACTTACCTGAATTAAAAGAATATTATAATGATAAGAATAATGGTGATAAGGCATCTAATAAGTAGATTAGATGAATGAAATAGTAATAATCTTAGGCTGAAAAACTACCGAAAGCAGATAGAATGAGAAGATATACCAACCGCAACAGTTCAAACAATTTCGTGAAGAAATGATAGATGTAGGTACGATGGGTAAAACAACATATCTAACAAAAGATTTTATAGAACGAATAGTCCAACAAATTTGTGGAAAATGGTCCCTTCGAGAATTTCTGAGTTTCCTACCTGAAAGTATGAAGCTCCCTTCCCCCGGAAAATCATTTTTTTCCACTTTTCATCCGAATTGCGCGACCTCTGATGAAAATACCTCAAAATAAAAATAATCTTTACTAAACATACAAAAAAAAGTGTTCTTGTGATTTTACGATTAAAGCGATAGTTTCACCGAAATCACAGCATTAAATGAAGTGAAAAAATTAAAAGATTTTCTCCGTGGTAGGATGTTTTGTTAATCAATGAAGTTTAATTTGGCTTTTCCACCACTCAAATAAAACCCAAAAATATTATTTAAAAAAAAATAAGAAAAAATGTAGAAAAATAGAACAATAGTACTTTTTTATCATTATTAAACTGCATGCTAATTTATTCATTCGAAAAATGGAGCATGAAAACGGGGAAAAGTGGTCAAATGTCTGGAGAAAGTGTCCGGTATTTCGAGGTTTTTCCATAAACAAGGTCAAAATATTCCCGTTCCCGAAAAAGTGTCCGGTAAGGGAGGTTTTACAGGCCTAATAATGATACACTTAACGACAGATTGGTCTGCTACACGGTAAAAACAATAGAAAGCTGAAGATTATCGAAAATGAAGGCAAATAATAGACTGCTGATGTTGGTGACTTTTGTCGCCAGGAGTAAGAGGCTTGAATAATTATGATCTTCAATGGCCCTAAAGCGAGCCAGTCCAACATACCTCTTTTGAGCGGAGAGAGATTGAAAGAGGTATCTAAACTACCTACGGAGTAAAATGATGAGAATAAAACCTTTGATTCCGCTTCATTCAAGAGTTATTTTAATTTCTTTATTTTTCAACCATTGCCATAATTTAGATAAGTACATCCTTCAAAGAAATTCGACAAAACTACAAATTGTTGAACAAACCACGTGCGTTGTTAGCGATCCTCGTGGATGCCCAGTTCAAATAATGTTACTGGTTGAAGACATCGTTAAAACCAATAGTATAAATAAGAAAAAAGGTAAATTATCTTACTCTGGGCTCTATGGTTGAGAGACCATTCCTAGAAAATGCGTCCGCTGAGTAGTGCATGACACTACGGTAGTCGTATCCAATTCCTTGACTGTCTACAGTTTCGGATTGAGCTTTCTCAAAATTCGATTCTTTACCTATCAAAAGTTATTTAGAAAATTATATTAAAAAACTTAGGACTCGTAAAAATATATTTTATGAACTAATTTAATAGAAGGGTTCCGCAATAAAACCTAAAGTAAGAAAACTGGTAGTGGTATTGTGGATCCTAAGTCAATGATATTTCTCAAATAATTAAAATTGTGATAACGCTTGAAGGTCAATAAAATTTGTCATTGAAATTTTCTCTGAAACAAATTACTACCATCAATTTAAAACTCACTTATTCCACTCCAGCTGAGAGATAGGTGAGAGAGAGAGAGAGAGAGAGAGAGAGAGAGAGAGAGAGAGAGAGAGAGAGAGAGAGAGAGAGAGAGAGAGAGAGAGAGAGAGAGAGAGAGAGAGAGAGAGAGAGAGAGAGAGAGAGAGAGAGAGAGAGAGAGAGAGAGAGAGAGAGAGAGAGAGAGAGAGAGAGAGAGAGAGAGAGAGAGAGAGAGAGAGAGAGAGAGAGAGAGAGAGAGAGAGAGAGAGAGAGAGAGAGAGAGAGAGAGAGAGAGAGAGAGAGAGAGAGTGCGCGTGAGCGGGCCAAGAACCGTATATGGTTTTATGGATGTTGCTGGAGATGCGACTTTTTTGAGCGATGAATTTAATAGTGTTAACCTCTTGCTCAAGGTCTTGAGCACAAAATAGGATAGACGTGAAGCGCCCGGGAAATCATAGAAAAGAAAGGAAGCGAGTTCGTGAGCGCAAGATGTAATGCTAATGTGAGAAGATTCGCGGTACAGTGAATGAGATGAGTGGAATACTGTGGCTGTCTTGAAGTGATGTTGATATTAAGGAAGTTCAGGATGTAATTGCCGTTCTTGAGAGTGGATTGAATGTCAGAACGAGGAAAAATTTCTGGAGGGACGTATTTCCAAACACAGAAAATATCATCCACGTATCTCAGCTAAGTTAAGATATAGATCCTTCTCGAAGTCGTCCATACACATATCAGCCATCAGTAGGGAGAGGGGGGTTCCTCATGAACACGCAATCCGGAAAGTGGTTGGTGACGCCACAGGATGAGTAAACGTTTTTGTCACGACTGGACTTATTCTAGTCGGCCTGGTGATTGGACGAGAGAAGAAGAACAGAACCAACCAATGAGACGGCAAGAATCCAGGTAGCCAATAGAAACGCAGCATTTAGGACAATATATTGAACCAATCACGAAGCAGTATGTTTTAGCCAATAAGAACACAAAGTCATATTATTGTAAGAATAAGTTTCTAAGAAGTGAACCAAACACACCACAGCATTGTTATAGCCAATAAGATCACAGTGTTATACTATTAAAACTCATGGTTAAGGCCTTGTTCTCCAGTTGCGACACAACTGATGATGGGATAACACCCGAAAGTACTCTTATAAAAACAACTGATAAAGTAGATTTGTACGATTGAAAAACCCTTTTTCAATATTAGTGCTCTACTTACACATCACTCACTCATTATGAGTTCCGATAATAGCACACCAGACATGATTAACGAGGTTTCTAAGTTTCTGAAGACCAAGGTCAAACTAAGAGTGATACATGTGAAGATATGGTTCGATAACGAATGCTTGAGACGAGGCATTATTCCCAAGTATGCGACTATTAGGCTACCCGGAAACAGCGCAGCAGTGAAACGCACCAAGAAGCAAGCCGAAAGATTGAGAGTGAAGAACGAAATTGGTGAACTCTACAAGAAAATCACCAGGCTGAATGGTCTACTGTATGATCAATATTTCCATCTGTCCAAGTTGGGGAAGAAAGGAGAAGACTATGTGGAAAAACGAGTGGAAGCCCAAACAAAACAGATCAAGAAGAAGCTTGCCGAACTGACCCGGAAGAAAGAAGAAAGAAAGGAAGAGACAGCGAGAGTTGAGTACAAATTGGCTCCGAGAACCGAGAACCTTTCAAGCGTCACCTTCACAGAAGAAGAAAGAAGACTACTGGACAAAGGCATCAAGTACGTGCAGCCAGAGAGTCTGAACCAGTGTAGGCTTGAAAGCATGGCCATTAGCTGCAAACAAGTAATCCAAACCATGGAACACGACGTGAGACCAGAAGCCCGGACCAAAATTGGGAAAGTGCTGTTGGACATCAAAGAGGATATGTACCGAACCTATGACAGAACGCAAGTAATGCAGAGGAAGATCACGAATCTACAAAAGAAGATCCGACAGAACAACCTGATTTTGACAAAGGCGGACAAGGGCAGTACGGCAGTGGTAATGGAGAAGGAGGACTACACCCAAAGTGGAGTCGTACATCGCAGTTAATGGATACCAAGAGCTGGCAAGGGACCCAACACGGAAATACCAAGATGACCTGAAAACTGTGTTGAAACGGAACAATGTACCCGGCAATGGAAGGACGCTTGAGATGAACCCGGTTGCACCAAAACTCAAGGGGCTTGTAAAACTCCACAAAGCGAATCGTCCGATGAGACCCCTGGTCAACAGCATTCAATCACCATACTACAAGATAGCAAAGATTGTAGCCACATTTCTAAAAGAAAACTACCAGTTTGCACACAAACAAAGTATCAGAAACAACGGAGAGGTGATTGAGCAACTGGACAAGTTGGAAATCAGGAGTAACGACGAGCTGATATCCTTTGATGTGACTATGTTTGGTACCATACCAAAGGAGGAACTTCTCACTCTGCTCAAAAACAAAAACAACAGATACCATGGGAACCCCGATGGGTCGAAGTACGCCAACGTAGTGGAGGAGATCTTGAGCCATAACTACTGCCGCTTCAATAACAGGTTCTACAATCAGGAAAGGGGACTTGCGATGGGATCACCGCTGTCACCAATACTGGTGGAGATATTCATGAATGATATAGAAAACAAGATATTGAAGGGCAGCAAGTTCAGAAACTCGATCAAACACTGGGCCAGATATGTAGATGATATCCTAATTGTGTGGTCAGGCACTGATAGACAGGTGGATCTATTCCTTTCAGAAATGAACGCGATGAATGAGAGCATCAAATTCACAGTGGAAAAAGGCAATGAGACCATCAACTATTTGGACCTTACACTCACAATGGGGAACAATAGGATAGAATACAAAATCTACAGAAAGCCGACGATTACTGACAACATCATCCCAAATGACTCCTACCACCACCCCAGGCACAAGTTAGCGGAAATCCAGAACTACTGCTATCGGGCAATTTCTATCCTCAAGAACAACGAAGAGAAGAGGAAAGAGATCGAGATAGTAAAGCAGATCGCAGAAGCCAATGGCTACCGCAGACGTGCGGTGGAGGGAGTCTTTGGGAAAATGGAAACAAAGAAAGGAACCCATGATAGCATAGTGAGAAAGTACTCCGGATCGATACCATATATAGGAAAGTACACAAAAAATTAGAAGCCATTGCGGACGTTGCAATGGCAGCGGGGAACCCGCAATTCCTTAACTCGACCTCTCAGGTGGTGTGGAACTGAGTTGATAATCCTGTCATATAATTCAAATCGAAATTATCATTCTACATTCCCTCCTATCATATATAGCTCGAGAGTCGAAATTCTTCTAAGTCCCCCTTCTATCATATATAGTTCGAGGCTCGAAATTCTTCCAAGTCCCCCTCCTATCATATATAGCTCGAGACTCGAGATTCTTCCAAGTCCCCCTCCTTTCATATATAGCTCGAGACTTGAAATTCTTCTAAGTCCCCCCCCCCTATTATATATAGCTCGAGACTCGAAATCTTCCAAGTCCCCCTCCTTTCATATATAGCTCGAGACTCGAAATTCTTTTAAGTCCCCCTCCTATCATATATAGCTCGAGACTCGAGATTCTTCCAAGTCCCCCTCCTTTCATATATAGCTCGAGACTCGAAATTCTTCTAAGTCCCCCTCCTATCATATATAGCTCGAGACTCGAAATTCTTCCAAGTCCCCCTCCTTTCATATATAGCTCGAGACTCGAAATTCTTCTAAGTCCCCCTCCTATCATATATAGCTCGAGACTCGAAATTCTTCCAAGTCCCCCTCCTTTCATATATATAGCTCGAGATCCTTTCATATATAGCTCGAGACTCGAAAGTCCCGTAACCTAACCTAACCTGCGGACGCGGACGTTTTCTGAGGATGTAATCTCCTAACAAAATGGATAGCGGGTTCCCCGCTAACAAGGTGATAAAGCCGTTCAATGGCTACAATGTGAATGTGGGTATTCAGAATAACCAACCCATGGTGAAGAGAATCAGCAATGACCAGATGGAACAAAAGGACAAGGAAAGCTTGAGCGGAGTGTACAAGCTCAGTTGTGAACAGTGCAAGGGGATCTATATCGGCGAGACTGGGAGAAAGTTTGAGATCAGGAAAAAGGAGCACAAAACATCGAGGGAGAAAGATGATGGCAAGTCATTGTTTGGGAAACACTGTAACGAGGAAAACCACAATGGAGAGGGAATATTTGAAGTCATACACGTAGAGAATCGCACAAAGAGAAGAAAACTCTGGGAACAAATGCAGATTGCAAAAGCCAAGAGGAAGAAACCTGCCTCTTAAACAATGTAATCACATTTGACAACGAAAAATTATTCGGCCTGGTGATTGGACGAGAGAAGAAGAACGGAACCAACCAATGAGACGGCAGGAATCCACGTAGCCGATAGAAACGCAGCATTTAGGACAATATATTGAACCAATCACAAAGCAGTATATTTTAGCCAATAAGAACACAATGTCATATGGACCCTATTTAGCCAAACCCAACCAAGCGACATGATAACAATCTAGAGAAATGCTCCTTTACTATGCACGGAGATTCCCTTTTTTGCCAGATCGTTATCATGTTGCTTGGTTGGGTTTGGCTAAATAGGGTCCATATTATTGTAAGAATAAGTTTCTAAGAAGTGAACCAATCACAACACAGCATTGTTATAGCCAATAAGATCACAGTGTTATTCTATTAATAGTTTAAAAAAAAACTCATGGTTAAGGCCTTGTTCTCCAGTTGCGACACCTGATGGGATAACACCCGAAAGTAGGTACTCTTATAAAAGCCACTAATAAAGTAGATTTGTACAATTGAAAAACCCTTTTTCAATAGGAATGGAATGAGCAGATACCTAGCACACATTATAGTAAACAGAAATGAAACACGATCTTTATTTATTTGACTCTGCCAGGCGTCCCTGTCATCTGTGCACACTATAAAGGGAAATTGTGAATTGTGAATGGATTTTTCCAAGTTTCGATGCTAGGAAAATTTCTTACAAGATATAAGATTGCAGTCGTAAACTTGTTGGTAAGTCATAGTACACTCTAATAATTATTGTACATAAAACCATTGGTCGGCTAGATAGGGACATCAAAATATTGAAGTCTTACCTCGTTCTATATTCTGATAATTTATCGTTACGTATTGATCGCGATCAGGTCGGTTTTGTTCGTGCATAAATCCAACTGCGTGAAGCATTTCATGCATAACAGTACCCTTCTTGGTAGTGCAACCAGGCGTTTGTAAATTTATCTGTAATACAACAATTTTTTCCGTCATGAATTACGCAGGTACATTGTTTGATTTTACCTTGGAAACTCACTTCTTGTCTTCCTCCTATCCGTCCGACCGAGGACCAACATCCAGTATTGCCGTTCGTAAAGTACACATAATCTTGATCCTGGCCTCTACGTTCTTTAAATTTAATGCAAGTATTTTTATGGAATTCGCTTATGGCATCTTGTATCATTTGTCGGTCGTTACCGCCTACACAAAAAGCACCGAATATTGACTACTTCTGTATCCATAACACTTTATTATTGTACGTTTGGTCTTCATTTCTCTTTCTTGGTATCTACACAAACTTATCAATGAGAAAATTCCTTCCACCAGTTCGTTCTTTCCTAGCAGTTCTTCATAATTTGAGTAAAGGCAGTCTTCTAGGGTACGAGCCGACATAGTGCGACAGAAATAAAAGAGCACAGGCACGTAAATTGAATTTTTTTTTTATTACCGCGACTATAGTTTTGTACAGACGATGCTGAACATCTTCAGGCAGAGAAATACAGAAATAAACTGAGAACAGCCTATATAGGGCTTTTCCATGTCGGCGAATTGCATACGTATGCTCCTACGTGTTATCGATATGGTAGTATTTCTGACATTGCTCTTATGGGTGTTGCTGGATTGCATACTCATTTTCATTGTGGAGTAGTCTGCAATAAGAGCAATGTTAGAAATACTACCATTTCGATAACACGTAGGAGAATATGTACGCAATGCGCCGACATGGAAAAGCCCTATACGCTAAACAATTCACGGCGAAGATAAGTTCAGGAGGACGAGTTGTTACAGGTTGGATGAGCGAGTAAAATCAATAAAACTGTTCGTGAGGGTGTGACTCATATCATTTAAAATATCAAGAGGATTATTACGATGAGCGTATACGGTTTCATATTCTTCTATTTGATGTAAAAGCCTGTCTTTGGTAGCCGAGGGTAGGATATTTACTTCTATGGTGTCGAAGTTGTAGTTTGAGTTCAAGCAATGTTTTGACATCGCGGATTTCGGGAGATCATTGGTAGTGTAAGCTTTACGGTGTTTTTTTAAGCGTTTCTCTGTAGAGTGGTACAGTTGTGTCGCAACTGGGGAACAAGGCCTTAACCATGAGTTTTTATAGTATAACACTGTGATCTTATTGGGCACAAGTTGGCGGCAATCCAGAACTCCTGCTATCGGGCAATTTCTGTCCTCAAGAACAATGAAGAGAAGAGGAAAGAAATCGAGATAGTAAAGCAGATCGCAGAAGCCAATGGCTACCGCAGAGGTGTGGTGGATGGAGTCTTTGGGAAAATGGTAACAAAGAAAGGAACCCATGATGGCATAGTGAGAAAGTACTCCGGATCGATACCATATATAGGAAAGTACATAAACAAGGTGATAAAGGCGTTCAATGGCAATGTAAATGTGGGTAGCCAGAATAACCAACCCATGGTCAAGAGAATCAGCAATGACCAGACGGAACAAAAGGACAAGGAAAGCTTGAGCGGAGTGTACAAGCTCAGTTGTGAACAGTGCGAGGGAATCTATATTGGTGAGACTGGGAGAAAGTTTGAGATCAGAAGAAAGGAGCACAAAACGTCGAGGGAGAAAGAAGATGGCAAGTCACTGTTTGGGAAACACTGTAACGAAGAAAACCACAATGGAGAGGAAATATTTGAAGTCATACATGTAGAGAATCGCAAAAAGAGAAGAAAACTCTGGGTACAAATGGAGATTGCAAAAGCCAAGAGGGAGAAAGTCTGCCTCTTGAAAGATGTAATCACATTTGACAGCGAAAAATTATTCGGCCTGGTGATTGGACGAGAGAAGACGGACAGAACCAACCAATGAGACGGCAGGATTGTAGGTAGCCAATAGAAACGCAGCATTTGGGACAAGAGATTGAACCAATCACAAAGCAGTATGTCTTAGCCAATATGAGCACAATGTCATATTTTTGTAAGAATAAGTTTCTAAGAAGTGAACCAATCACAACACAGCATTGTTATAGCCAATAAGATCACAATGTTATACTATTAAAAAAAAAAAAAAAAAAAAGTCATGGTTAAGGCCTTGTTTTCCAGTTGCGACACAACTGATGATGGGGTAACACCCGAAAGTACTCTTGTATAAGCAACTAATAAAGTAGATTTGTACAATTGGAAAACCCTTTTTCAATATTAGTGCTCTACTTACACCTCACTCACTCATTATGAGTTCCGATAATCATACGAGCAGTAGTGTAGCCTGGTATTCGGATATTTTTGGGGATTTTTAGCGCAAAATTGAATATTTTGACAACACCTGCAATGCGTGGAAGCTGCATAATTGCGCTCTGTTTGAAGGCGTTCAAACTTAGGACCTAAGTGACAGCCTTGTACCAGAAATATTAACCTGCGATTTCGAAGTGGCCATACTGTCAAAGAAATTCAGCGCCGACTCCCGTCAAATTTTGTGGGAGGCTGCTTATTTCATCTGTCGCAAAATATACGAAAGCTAGCAAGTTCGCGGACGTGGGCTGCGCGAGGAATACAAACAAAATGCCACCGTTAATTCACACGTCAAGATGATAGTCACGCCGGCCTGTTGCTAATTTTAAGGAGTCGGGATTCCGTCGAAGCTTATTACAGAGGACGTTGGAGAAGACAACTACGTTTTGAGCAGAAGGGTCTAATATTTACGAGAGGAGAGTAAATGGTGATGCCAGGACAAACAACTCAATGGAGTGAAGCCATCATCGATTTCAAACCGAATTGTGATACCTCTTGTATTCACATTTGACGCTCTGAACATTCATTAACTAGTTTAAAAAATCGCAAAAAGGGGGGGGACTTATGTTACAACGAAGTGAAGAGGGATGAAAAACCCTTCAAAAAGCGGAAATATGTGGTCATCGAGAAGTATGTTGCTTACATTTTTCCCAAATATGCTGAAGACTAGTCAGTCGACCTTCTCGTGGTAGCTTCTGGTCAACACCAACAGACTTACGAAATGTTTGCCCTTTCGTGCCGAAATGTCAATGAACCGTGTACATAGCTCAAAAGGTGATAGAGCAAGAATTTCAACTTCCTCTCAACCCCTTAGACTCCTACCAGTACCAAATTTTCGTTCGAAGGAAATTATAAAAAGGATTGAACGCAATAAAATTTTTAAATTTTCTATGTTTTATGGCACATTCTCGCCAACTCCTTCTACTTCTCTTTATATGAAAAAAGATCTATTTTCATATTCGTTCAAGTCACCACATTTTCTGTATTAGACTCTTTCCCCTAAGCTTTTTTGAGCTATACTGCTGTAAAAGATTCAAACAGGGGGAGGGAAAATCATTCCTAATCATCCCTCCGGGTACATCAATGTTTGCCCCTAACAGCCACGACTCTACCAAGATTGTAGAATTCTGAGTTTGTACGACTTCAGATAGATTAGTAATAGTTTATCAATTTTCAATTGTTTTCTATGTTCCCGGGGCTCATAGGTCGTGCCTGGTCCGAGGTGGATTAAAAGAAGAGGGGTGCCATCCCAACCCCTTGTAAATTTTCTAGATACACCACTGCTGATCTACTTGAAGCACTTTCATCTAATTTCTGCATAATTTTCTCGACTTTGGAAGAATCAGGAAGAGAACGCGATGGAGAAAGAAATTCACAAACGCTTTCAGTAGGCTATTTAAATATACTAATTTTTCAAGAATGCATACGTATGTAAGGGCTAATCTCATAAGGAATTGTCCGATTAAGCCACCGCGATGATTTAGCTCGAAGACCATTACGCCCCTCTCCTAAGGGATGTAAGATATCACCTTCAGCGTACTCGCCCAGTTCTTCAGGATGAACACCGCTATCTGGAGTCCATTTTGAAACTGTTTCACCTGAGTGAGAGGTTAGAAAACTCGAACTATTACTTGGAAACCAAAAGCCTAGCCTCGTTCAAGGCTATTGCTTGTATACTCGCCCTAGAAGAGTGACTAAAAGGTTTTACCTGTAGAGGGTTTTGGATGTCCGTAAACCTTATCGCCTATTTGTTCTAGATGACGAAATGGATCGTAGTCAGGCGTTTCTGATTCATCTTCGCTTTCATCGAAATACAGGAATTGTGGTGCAGAAAAGACAACGGTTAAAACCGAACAAATGATAAAAACACTAAATAACACCATGTTGTTTTTGCGCGACAACCTGCTAGTGTTTCTCGAAATTGACAATTAAATGGTCAATCGTTTTTTTTTTTTTGTTTTTCTTTTTAATTCTTCGAGTGTTAAATAATTTAAAATTATCTTTTCGCGTCTGCCACACTATCAAAGCGAACATACATTAAACCGCTTCCCATACCCCTAAAAAATTGAATGACCTATAACGATTTCATCGGGTTCAAGTGTGTTAATTCGTGAATTTGCCAAAAATTCGTACTTGTAAAATAGTATTCGTAATAATGAATGTATAAAAGATTTTTTCTCTGTAGAGATATTAACTCAAGAATGAAAGTACATTACCGTATTTGTTAATGCCAAGTTCACCATCTTAAAAGCCCCTCTTTGCTCGAATTATCTACGATTTAATTCACATAGCATCGTAAAGATGGAAATTTTACCAAGAGGATAAAATTTGTGATATGCAAATACAACGTCGCCTCAACTTAAATGTAGGTCAATTAGGAAGTCATTATGTAGTAAGTTTTTGTATGTATTGTCGCCGAAGTTTGAAAACATCGTTAAATGCAGAATTGAAAAAATTACCGAGAATTAATTACGAGTAGGTATCATCAATTTGATTTATAATAAATCTAGAACTAAAGAAAGGTTTGTTTCTCAACAACCTGAATTGATAATTTAAAATTCATAACCCGACATTGAAATTTAACTTTACTGCGCAGCAATGAAATATTTCAAGTATTGTAATAATTTATGAATAACTAAGAAATTTAATCAAATGTGAGACTGAATTTTATTTAGGATTAAAGCATCACGAAAAAAGAAAAAAAAAATTATTATAAAATGTCGATGAAAGAGGATTTCTAAAAAGACATATTTACTCTCGACATTTGATTATACACTTCGCTTTTTGTGTTTTTTTTTTTCTCTTTAGATGAAAATGGTAATACAGGGGACTGTAAAGTAAGAATTTGCGTGGCCTTTTCAACCCTCTGATGACGTCAAATCGAATTAGGAAAATTTCTACAACTAGGACTATACCTTACTATTATGTGCTATGAAGGACAATATACTAGGTTAATAAGGGAAAAGTGGACTGAATGAGGCCGCAGTGGATACTAGGCTATATTAAGCTGCAATACTAGAATATTCCACTGGCAAAATGACCTAAAATGAAGGTATTAGGCTAAAGCTTAGTCTATAAGCACAAAACCAGGCTAGAACTTCAGTCTTCAGATGGAGTCTCACGGTAGGTATGGCCTTGACCTACTTCAGAGATTTGAAGGATGCGGGATGCTAGAATTTCTCGATGAAATCATTTTCAGGAAAGAAACGATTCAGAAGTGTCACATTCTCATTATAATAGAGTGGCGAGCGATTTCAATGTGTTCGAGAGCTAATCGTTGGCGGAGAGAGTTCTCACTACGGGTGAAGACGGCTTGATGGAGATCAAATATTTATGATCGAAATCCGAAAGGTGTTCAGCAAAGGCCGATCTTTTCTGGAGGGAGGTGACGTTGACTTCGTCAAGATGTCCTCTAGTACAAAGCTGCCGGCTCGTCTCCCCTATATAAACAGCCGGACAGCCGGAACACTGGAGCTCATAGACTCCATTTCTCTCGAAAATAGGGACAGGATCCTTTACACTACAGAAGAGGCTACGAACTGTATTTGGGTTATAGAAAGCAATCGAAAATTGAAGGAATTAAGGAAATGAGTGATTTTAGAGGGAAGCTTCCCTGAATAGGGTAAACGAACCCATTTAACTTTCTTCCTGGATGGAGTGATACCCCGAGGAAGAAAAGTGTTATAATCTAAAGCTTTGGAAACAAGAACGGTGGACGTCAAGTTCAAAGCTGTTAGAATGGGCAAGATACTTGATGAAGTTATTCTCCTCAGAGAAAGCCCGAGGGGAAAGAGAAATAGAAATTAGGTAGTGGATGAACCTATTGAAAGCGGCGAGCTTAAGGGATGCAGGACAGAAGGAAGAGGCTTAGATATTATTATCCGTGCAGGTATTTGAGCTATATAATTATGATAGGAGGGGGACTTGGAAAATTTTCGACTATCAAGCTATATATGAGATAAGAGGGACTTGGAAAGATGTCAACTCTCGAGCTATCATATATAGCTCGAGATTCGAGACAAATTTAGCCTCGTAAACTATATTATACTAGGCTTATAGTAGGTCTAGGCTTTGTAAACCAGCTTTATCTAGGTCTAGGCTTCCTTGAATTCTCAATACCAAATCTCATATGACTTATAAAAGTTCCTCGTTCAACTTCGTTAAGGAAGCCGTCGTTTTTTCTATGTCCCTGTCCTACCATATATAGCTCGAAAGTTGAAATTTTTTGAAGTCCCCTTCCTATCATACATGGCTCGAGAGTCGAAATTTTTCCAAGTTTTTTGTTGGATAGCGCACAGCAAATTTCTCAAAAAGCCCCCCATAGAACAGGTTCCCTGTTGAAAAGCCTAATATAGGGACCAGGATGACCTGGTTAGCCTAGCATACAGTGTACATAAAGCCTCTTGTATATTATAAGTCAGGCCTAGTATTCTGTATGTTAATTTTAGGCCTAATGTAACGATGGCAAAGAGTACAGATTTTAAAGTAGCAAAGGCAGACATTCCAGGTGGAGGTCATTGACAACGTAATGAAGCATGACAAAAAAAACTCGCAGCGTACTTCGTTAGCTGCTCGAAGTTACCCTCATTAAGAGCGTTAATCGAAACAAAGAAGGAACCTGTTTTATGGGAGTCTTCTTCTTCATACTTCTTTCTCAATAAAGATTCAATGTTGTTTCTCACCATCTCAAGAGTTCAAGCTCGAAGCTCAAATTTTTCCAAGTCCCCCCTCCTATTACATACTCGGCTTGATATTTGAAAATTTTCGAAGCCCCCGCCCCACCATCTTATATAGCTCGGAAATCGAAATTTCTCGTATGTTCCCCTCCTAATAAACATAATATCTTGATATTCGAAATCTCTCCCACTACCTTATATAGCTTAAGAAATTTCAAGTCCCACGTTTTTCGGACGACGCCCGGCCGACCACCCAACCCTCTTTTTTTTCTCAGATGACCTCCCATAAAACAGGTTTTCTGTTAAAAAGTTGGCAATTTTCCCTTTCAAAAAAAAAAAAAAAAACTTTTGCGGGAGACCCGCGACTCATGGTTTCGCGCTTTTGCGAGAAATATGAAAGGAATATGTAAATAATATGAAGGGGATATAGATCACATGATTTACCGAGTCCCATTGAGGGCTATAGAACAATCAAGAATTTCTCAGTCAAAAAGGTCACGAATCTCTGGGAATTCTTACAAGTCTTAGCGATAAGAGTCAAGAAGATCACTAATTTTTCCAAATCCCATGAACGGCCAAAGAGGAGCCAGAGATTTTTCCAAGTCCCATAGAAGGCTATAAAACAGCCAAAATTTTTTCCAAGTCCCAGAGTTACGCGCCCCTCAGCGATATAGAGGAACAAGGAATTTTTCTAACTCCCATAGAAGACTATATAGAGGAGCCAGGAATTTTCTCAAGTGCCATAGACGGCTATAGAGGAGACAGGAATTTTTCCAAGTGCCTGCGTTGCGTATTCGCGAAAATTTTTCCAAGTCCCATAGAAGACTATAGAACGGCCGAAATTTTTCCAAGTTCCACAGATGACTATACAGGAGCCGCGAAAATTTTTCCAAGTCACTATACTAGCCAATAAAGGGGTATAGAAGAACCCGGGATTCTCCAAGTCGCTGTATGTCACGAATTTTTCCAAGTCCCGCCAGCGTTACACCCCATAGCATTATGCCCCCCAGCGTTATGCGTACGCGGACAGAATTCCTCTGAGAGCCCCCCGTAACTAAACGGATGGCGGGTCTCCCGTTTCTAAGTTCCACAGATAACTATACGGGAGCCGCGAAAATTTTTCAAAGTCGCACAGAAGAGCTCGAAATTTTTCTAAGTCACTATACTAGCCAATAGAAGGGTATAAAAGAGTTCGGAATTCTTCAAGTCCCTATACTAGCCCATAGAAGGTCACGAATTTTTCCAAGTCCCAGCGTCACACGCGCCAGTGTTACGCCCCACAGCGTAACGCGTACGTGGAAAGAATTCCTCTGAGGGCCCCCAGTAACTAAACGGATGGCGGGTCTCCCGCCCAAAAAAAAAAGAACATTAAATTATGGATATGTCTTTCCTTGAGACTCCTAGTTTACAGTCAGGTCTAGTTTAATGGAGAGGTCCATGTCCCCAGCCCCACCTCGGAATTTCGATCACGACTAATGTCATAATTTTGTTCACATTTTGTTCGATTTTTTTCAGGAAACATTGGATTCTATTCACCCATAATTTCTTCACTGCATACATCAACATTTCGGGGCCCAAAGAATGTACACCGTCCCCGTCCCTCATCTTTGAAATTTTGATCAAACTTCACCCACTGTTCTCCAATTACTCATATTTTATATTTCGGAACGCAAGGAAGTGGAATACTTCCCGCCTCCTTCTTCTCATCTTTGGACACTCATGATATTTTATTCTATTCAATTTTGAAGGCCAACTCGCCCGCCCCCCTACTCCAATATGAAAGGAATTTTGAGGTCCTAGCGAATTGATTTATTTGGGCTAAATTTGTACTGGATTGTGTCGTTAAGTTTTGTTAGGAAACCTGTTCTTTTATGGTTGTTTTTTGAAAATGTTGGCGTCCCACCGTGTGCCGTCAGGTAAAAACTGAAAAACTCTAATAAAGGCATTAAGGCACGGAAAAATTTTGACTTCAAAGCAACATAATGTTACAGTAGTTGGATTTGGAAAAATTCCGACATTCAAGCTATAATATATGACAGCAAAGGGGCTTCAAAGAATTTTGACTTCCGAGTTAGATATGATAGGAGGGAGACCTGGAAAAAATTTCTATTTCTGAAATATACATATATGTTAGGAGAGCTCAGAGCTGGACTTCAAAAATTCTGCAAGCTCATAGAATTAAACAACTATATAACTGCGAAGTCGAGATTTTTTCCAAGTCCTCACGCTATGTATGACAGAAGGGGGACTTGGAAAAATATCAACTCCTGAGCTATATGTGACAGGAGGAAGACTTAGAAGAGTTTTCGACTTTCGATTCTCAGTATGAAAATCAAATTTCTCCCATAAAACAGATTGCTCGCGTTTCGTCAACTTCGTTAGGAAGCCGTTACGTTGTTTTCTGATGTGGTCCCGCGAAAAAAGATTTGATGTGTGCTCCTAGTTCGATCAATGCAGGCAAATGTATGGAATTCGTGTTGTATTATTGAGAAGATTGTTTTCCATAGTGTACTCGCGGTAAAAGATCGGTGAGAGCCCCTAGTTTGATTAAAGCGGGCAAATGATGGGAAAGTTACCGGGATTGTCTCCTGTTGCGGACTCGGAATGAGATGTCGGCCACAGCCCCGTGTTCAATCAGTCGTTGTTTAGGGCGGTGGAAGGAGAGGCACCGAAAAGCTCGTTTTCGGTTCCGAGCTCGCGGTGAGAGATTGCTTAAGGCCCGACTATGATCGAAGCGGGCAAATGTGCGGCAATGCTCGTTGTTTCAGGCGATGAAAGGAATGCCTTGTTATGCGTGAAGAGATAATGTAAAACGTGGCAAGAAACCAGCTTCATCCCACGTTCAGGTCAGGAAGGAACAAATGGCAATTTTCCTTTCTCAGGTAAAAGAATTTCAAATGTCGGAAAATTCACCGTCAATCCAAAATGAAAGAATTTCTAGGTGAAACATCACAATCATAAACTCCCGCCTTGTTGATCTTGACGGGAGTTGCAGCAGATTTCTCACCGAAAATTTTCACACATTTGCCCGCTTCGCTTATGGAGGGGCCATAGTCGAACTCTCCCCGCGAGTCTACAACGAAAGACGAGCTTGGGTATCATACCCTTCATCATCTGAGACAACAAAAATCGCCTCAAGTTTTCCAGGCCCGATCGAACATACTCGGAGGTCGAAAGTAGAAATTCTTCAGAGTCCAACTCTTGTCATACGTAGCTTCGTAGTCGAAAGTTGAAAATTTTCCAACCTTAGCTCCTTTATTAGGGTAGTTTGGTTTCTGCCAGAGGGCGCAAGCTGGAACGCCAGGATTCCCAAAAAGACCCCTGAAAGAACAGATTCCCTGTCAAAACATGACGGCACAATCCAGTACAAATTTAGCGCAAATAAATCAATCCGCTCGGACCTCAAAATTCCATTCATATTGGAGTAGGGAGGCGGGCAAGTTGGCCTTCAAAATTGTATAGAATAAAATATTATGGATGTTCAAAAATGAGAAGAAAGAGGGACGAGGTATTTCACTGTTCCAAAATATAAAATGTGAGTAATTGGAGAATGATGGGTGTAATTTGATTAGAATTTCATGATGAGAGACGGGGAGAGTGTACATTCTTTTGGGCCCCAAAATGTTAATATACGCAGCCGGGAAATAATGAGTGAACAGAATCCAATATTTCCTGGAAAAAATTGAACAAAATTATGATACCGATTTCCATCCAAAATTCATAGACGAGGGACTACATTTTTCCAACCCACCATTTGAAATGTCTGTGGCGGGAGTATGATGAGTGAACAAGATTTGAGGTTGTTGAACAAAATTTGGTTTGAACCTGAAATTCAAAAAAAAGGGAGGGGCTGCCTTTCTCCACCCCACCCCAAATTCTAAATGTGGATTAGGATTTGTTCAGTAAAATTGAACAGAATGGGAACAAAATTATGGCTTTAGTTTGAACTTGAAATTGAAAGATGAGGACGCAGCATTTTTCCAGTCGCCCAAATTTTAAATTTATGTAACGGGAAACCGGTACGTACGTGAACAAAATGTGAAGAAAATTATGGCATTAGTCGCGACTCGAAATTCCGAGATGGGGAGGTGGGGACATGGACCTTTAATAGAAGCTATTGTTAGGCCCAGTATAACCCAGTATGCTGTATGTTGGGCCTCTAGGATAGGATACTGTATAGGAGTAGGACTAATACTAGGCTATTATTAGGCTTAGTATACCGTAGGTTAGGCTTGTAATAATGAAGGCTAAGGATGTAGGTTCCAAAGTAACAAAGGTCAAAATTTTTCCAAGTTCTTATCACTTGTGAGGTCATTTCGTCTCACGATTTCGTGATTCAAATTTCAGAATGACCCCCTCCCCAGGCTTAAGACATATCCATATCAAAAACCGTCACGGTTTTTTACGATTTTCCCAAAAGTATGGTCTCCTTGAAAAAATCGTCAGGCTCTCCCCGCTACTATTTTTTATGCTAATTAGCTGACGGGTTCGCTGCTTTTAGTCTAGTACGAGGTTACGATAGACGTAGTATCTTTGGTCTACGAGGTTTATAGAACTCACTCTGTATACCACAGGGTGATATTTTTCACACATTTAGAAGTCTGAGTTCTTGAGCTTCGCAGCAGATGAAATTTTTTCCTCCTTATAGGTATTTATCACTGAAAATGGCGCTTTCGTCGTTCATTTTTGGGTAAGAAACTGCTCTTTTTCCCGGTGACGCGTGAGTTTCTGTTTACATTTTTCTTTCGCCGTCTTTCCGTGCTTTTCTTCACTGTTTGTTACTTCTCTCGACAGAGCCTCTCTTTTTATTTCAGGCGTACATTTACAAAAGAATCTGCCAAGGAAATTGGTAAACGTCACTTTCTTTGCCTCTCTACAAACAGTTGCAGTAGTATTACGAGTGTTTTGCGGATAATTGTAACTAGAGTATTTTTTTTATGTAAACCTCATAGGTACTTTTTGAGGATAATTGTGCAACCATACAAATTTAACTCTGGCAGATAGATTACAAATCATGCCAACAACGCCTTGTGATATGAGTCCGCACTCGGACTCGAACGATTAGAGGACCACAAATTAATTCAAAACTACAGACGAAAGGTATCGATGAAAACTAATTTATTCAAATTCCTAGTTGTTCAGAAGATACAAAAAATCACTAGAAAAAAAATTACTCAAGTAAATACTGTTCTTCCTTTCCAACATTAATATTCATTAAACACAATAATTAATATCAACAAAAAAAGAAAAAAAAATACAGAAAATTGAAATTTTGTAGAAAATGGAGAAAAATAAAGAAAAAACGAAGGAAAGAAAGATTCAAATCGTAATATTTAGGGTGTATAATGTACAAAATATTACAGACATACATTATGATAAAATGAACTAACATTAGAAAAATGAATAAATAAATATTACGTTTAAATTGAGAATTGATTTCAAGAATTAGAAATTTCCCTTTCTATATACAATTTACAAAAACTCTCAATGTCAAGAACTTTTTGTGAGTGTACCATATTGAAAATTGCACTTAGAGACAGATGAGAGAAAAATATAGAAGTGAAAAAATAATATTACAACAATTATTTTCCGCCGAGTTTATAGCTTTAAGAGGAAGATAGGATTTCATTAAAAAAAAAAAAAAAAAAAAAAAAAGGTGAGAAAACACATCACGCCAATAAGCTACCTATATGTGCATATAACAATATACCAACACGAGGTAACTTCTAGACCTTCAAAAATTTTAAATAGGAGAAAAATAATTATTTTGAATAGGACCCACCGTAGTAACCACAAAATTAAAAAGGAATGTTAATAAATAAACAGAGAAAAAGAAGGAGATAGAAAAGGAAAATGTGAAATAGAAAGAACAGACACAATAATATTCAACGAAAATTTGTATATTTGAACGAAGTAAAAGTAATTTGCTGCCTCGACCATGGTAAGTGGCAGCTCACTGGCACGACAAAGAATCATGACATATTCTACCTTATTTATCTAATTGAGAACCGGCATTTGTAATATTCAAATACAAAATGATTAAGCGATACGGAATCAATACTCAAATTTACTTACCAACAGTGGTCCAGCATTTCATAATATTTATTAAGTACTTGAAAGCAAAAATATATATATATATTTATATATATAAAAGCAAATGAGTGATATTTTATTCAAATACCAACGCAAGAGATTTATTTTTTCCCAGAAATTTAGAAACGTCAAAGAATTATTACCTTTACTTATAGATAAATGCGTTACACTCGACATTGACGGTACGAGAGTAAAACAAAAATTTTTCGCTTTTTGGTTGGTAACTAACTAAAAAATTTTTCAATAACAACATACTGTACAGATAAAAATAATTCACTGGTATAAAAAGAAAAAAAAAAAAAAAAAAAAAAGAAGAAAAAAGAAGGAAAAAAAAGGTCGACAATATTACTTAATATTTTAACAAACATCATCAACGATAATCGAAAAGAGATCATGTTACATTCAATTTTTAAAATATATATACAAACGCTAAATTAGTTTACTTACAAGAAAAGAAAAAACAATAAAAAATTTACGTTAAGACTATCGTTATTGATGAAATTTTTGTCTTTATTATCTTTTTTGAAGATATGACCCGCTTCTTAATAACTCTTCGTTCTTCGAGATTTCTCGAATGTTTCTCATCAAAAACAAGTACTCGTACTTCTTCGTTAACATTTACCAGATATAAATCAAGTTGTTTCAGGTCATCTATTATGGTCGTTCATATCAAATAATATCTGAGCAATGGTGCGCGATGATTCAACGTTACTCAAAGCCACACTGGCTAAATGTGGTTCGTAACCTCTCACATGTCTGTAACACAAATATATGATTCCATGAGTTATAAGTTATTGGTAACCCTCAATTGCTCGTCTTTTCTCTCTTCTGTGAGGTGACGAAATCAATGTTGAACCTACACTCCTAAAATATATTCAAGACCGACTACAAAGAAACTTACCTCCTACCAACGGTCGAGTAGATCACCACATTACGTAGAATAAGACTGGATGTTAATCGGATACTTTTCGTTACTGGTCCCTCATTGTCGTCCTACAAAACAAATTAATTAATTAATACAAAATTCATTTCGCTTCACAGACAAACGTGAATCAATAACTGAGTTTCGAGACTTTACCTGCAGTTCTTTGGGATTCACAAATTCTAAGGCGTGTCTTTTGATCGCATGTAACGCCGCATTTGGAGCATATCCAGGATGCGGCGCTGGTGGTAATGGCGGGGGTATCTCGCTCCGACCACTTTGTGAAATCTGCTTCCTCCGAACAGCCATCATCTTCAGAATCTATCAATAAGAGAAAAATTAAAAAATAAAATCATATTTTTAGTTTCTAAAAAAACATTGCACGTATTCAACTTAATCGATATGTACCTCAGGATTACAATGCCTATCATAGAGGTGAGTCATTAACGAGAAACGTTTACGTTTCATTGCATCACATCGCTCCCACAGACATTGGATTTCTTGACTATCGGACGGACAATGAGCCGCACAAGCATGTAGGTAAACTTCATTCGCTGATTTGAAACTCCTGAACACAAAAAAAAAAAATCAATACACTATCACAAATAGGATGAATCATTAATATGAGTAATATTACTGACCTCATACAACTTCTCCATTCGCAAACATATTGTCCTTGTTCGACAGTTTTAGCCGAGCTAGCAACATGGGTAACAGATGAAGTTACAGACGTAGCTGTAGTGGACACCACAACACTGGCCGCAGTCGTCGCGACAGTCATTGAGGTAACGCTAGTGACAGCAGGTACACTGACTGATTGCGACACTAAGGCCTGTGGGGTCGTTGTCGATGCAGTTGGTTGAGTTTGAGGTGTTTGGTGAACTAACTGTGATTGTGGTTGCACAGTCGTCAAAGGCGATTGTTGTTGTACAATTTGCGTCGTCGGTTTATTAGGAACGACCGACTGCAAATGTGGAATAGTTTTTATCACCTTTACTTGTCGACTATTTATTGACTGTGTAGCGGCCTGAACTTGCACGCTTGCGGCAGCAGCCGTTGAAATCGTACTCGCTTGTGAAATGAAAGTGCTAACTTGAGTGATTTGCGGTACGTGCGCGATCTGCGATACTTGCGAAACAATCGTTGGAGACACTGTGTTCTGCGCGTTCACTATCGTGCCAGTTTGTGTTAGATTGTTGGAGTTTAATGAATAGACGTTCGTAAAATGGTTGGCAGTAGTAGGCTGTGAAGACGCTGATACCACTGATTGCACAGGTAAAAACTGCTGACTCGACTGGGCGTTGCCCAATGTTTGCGTATGAACAAGCTTTGTAGGTGGTGCCGATTTTATTGAAGTATTTGGCAGCGACGTAGAGGCGATGATTGGAGTCGAAGTGACAGGCATGACTGGAGACGGCGAACCAGCTATTTTTTGCATAATAACTTTTTGTTGCGAAGCATTCGTCACCATCGATTGTGAGGTCAGTGGAGGTGCACCCTGACTTTGAAGTATAATAATGGTTTTAGCACCAGTACCGTGTTGCTGTGGAGTTTGTGTGACGAGTACGGTTTGCGGCTGGCCCTGAACAACAGAAGAAAAAAAATCCACAATTAATGATCGTGCTCCTAAAATTAGATGGTCGGGTATCCGCGATGTTGTTCAGATTGTACTTGCAAGCTAATACAACCCACTTCGTGGACGGATACCGGATACGATCAAAGTCTGAGAAAGTGCGAAATTGTAATAAGAGATAGTAGACATTGATTAAAATATCGGAGTCCTCATTAAGCTGTCATTCTTAGTACAAAAACAATGCCTGTTAAGATCTCAACGAATCACCACGAATAAACAAATGAAAAAATTTAATCATTCACCAACTCCGAGCTAGAAAATCTTAACAGAGGGGTTCGAGAGATTACCAGGAAAATTAAAAATTTTTCACTCAAGATCTACGATCGAAGTGCAAATGTCATTCACCGTTTCTCTGAATCTAGCAGCAAATTAAGTCATATTTTAATAATAGAACGCGAAACTGCTGAACATCGTTACAATCACGCATTGTTCTGTTTTCCCCCTAATATCAACATTCTAAAGGATTTCAACGACCAATACAGTAAAAATTTTCGTTGACGAAAAATTCACAAGATTTAAATTTATCTACAATAGATAAGAGAAGTGGTTGCGTGAAAATAAGAACAATGTCCGAAAATAAATTCATGACTAAGTGATTGAAAGGACCTTTCGAGTTGAGATCGAGCCAACTGATTACGAAAGTAGGTGACAGAATGAGAGCATAAATTATTGATCAGATGCAGCTGAGCGAAATTCTCCGCGAACCTTTGGACCAATCAAAAAGAAAATAAAAACGATCACAGAATCAAAGAAATTTTGCACACCTGTACGATAGCTGTCTGAGGAGTGACGAAATACTGTTGTCCACCGGCACCCATGATAGCTACACGCTGCTGAAGTCCCGACGCGGAGCTCGCCACCAGAATCTGTCTTGGCGATGGACCCGAGGTGAGATACAGCTGTTGGGAGGCAGGCGATTCAACAACAGGAGGAGCAGGAGGAGGAATAATTGGTTGATAATTTGAAGGAGGAGCGGCTGCCACCGTAGGGGTAGGTACCGACACCTCCTCTTCGTCCATACCATCAATATCACCGAGTACATCCGCTGCGAGAGCAGCATATAAGTTAGCAGCTGATGACGAAGCTTTGACACTACCTACAAATACGATAAAACAAAATTTATCCGAGGGAACAATACAGTTAAAATAATGCTATATAAACACAACGTACCATCGTCGTCAATCCCGTCATCGTTTAATGCCATTTTAGTGTCACCGTTCAAACGAAGTTTCTTCGGATCACTATCACATTGAACTTCTTGATCACTGGTCCTTTTCATCACAACTTTTTGCCCAACAGCAATACCGTGCGAGAAAGAGGTCTGAAAAACAAAAATCAACAGCCAAGTCATGATTTTGAATCAATTCACAAGAACAAAGTAAAAACAAAATTTAAAAAATTAAAAAGTACCTTTTTATTCGAGCAAATGACACTTTTCTCGTTCGTCGCAGCGTTATACACGTATGTTTTTTGAAGTTCGTCCTTCGAAATCAATTCAAGCCCTTTGTCGCCTAGTCTTAGAGCACCATTTAGTATAGGTGGTTCTTTCCTCTCCGAATTCTTTTCCAGAAGTTCAGCTAACATCAAATTTTTCGAGGACGCGGGTTTTTCTTCAATTTTGACTTCGTTCCTTAAAATAGTATCGAGGTTGATATCTTGCGCCGTAAGATTTTGCACATCAGCGCTGACTACTTGAGCGACCGCATCTTTCTTCGCAACAGAGTTGATTTCTACTTTTAGGTCATTGGTTGCCGCTGCAGGTCTATCCGAAATGTTGGAAACTGGTCCATTGATTTCAGTTGTCGACGTAAAATCACGAGTGTTCGAATTACTCGCGAGAATCGTATTTCCAGACACGATATTTGCCCCGAACTCATTTCTCAACAAAATGTTGTTTAATAGCGAGTCATCGCTCATAATATTATTTGATATTGTATCATCTAAGGCGTTGTTCGATTTTCCGTTGATTAAAAAATCTTCGAACATTCCAGTCGAATCTTCGCTGGCTACTTCACCTGAAAATATCATTTTAATATCAGTGCTGGGGTACAAGAAACCTCGGTTAAGATAGAAAACAAAGAATTATCGAACAGAGAAATACACTTACATGAAGGTAAATTAGTTTCAGTATCTTTAATCGATATAACGGGCAAAGACTGGCTGCTCGACGACTCGGATAACTCTGCTTCTAAATCATTCAACTTCAAATTTCTATTAACAGCAGCACTATTCGCTGAATCGGGAATAAAATTATTCCCAACAGTAGCAGAAACTGTGTGATTTTCAACAATGACTTTATTAGTTTGACTTTGGATTGTCTGCTTCGGGAACTCCGCATTATCGCTCAAATGCAACTGGGATGAAAAATCTGGAGATTTTATCATTTTTTCATCAGTTGTGAGCTCCGCTCCTACTTCTGGCTTGTCCTCATCCTGTAATTAGTAATGAGACACGTAAGTTACATACACAGTGCACTAAAGATCAAAATTTACAACGAGACAAAATACTTACAATGACGACGTTCATAGGCGTAAAATTTCGTACACCGTTTATTCGAGACTGATAGGGCTTGGAGTTGGCCGAGACAGTCGACGTAATGACCGAGACGGCGGGTGACGGCGCAACTGGTTCTTGTTTCACGGGGACGGTATTCACCTGCAAATTTTGGGTTAACTGAGGAAGGTTCGTCGATGACTGGTGCACGATTTTATTCTGTTCTTGCATTAGTTGCCTCAACTGGCTTTGCGATACGAAAGCAAATTGCTGTCCCGTTTCGTTGGTTGTGATCGGAATGGCTTGTTGGGCGACTGAGGCTGGTTGATCTGACAATATTTGCTGCGGTATAACAGTCCGCGACTGTGTTACTTGTGCCGCTTGTAGCAACTGTTGCTGCACTGATTGTGGTATCTGTGACAGCAACTGCTGCTGCAAGGCCGGTGTCATGATCACTTGCTGCGTTTGACCAGACTGCGATGACAAGACAACTGGTTGCGGCGCTAGTCCATCCGAGGATTGCCCAGCTGGCTCTTGTTTGACAGAGCATAATTGTATAATCGGTTGGCCTTGATTGTTTTGCGACGTAACTTGCAACAGTTGTTGTTGACCAGACGGCGTTATCTGGATAAGTTGCTGCTGACCACTAGGATGTGAAATTTGAACAAGTTGTGGCTTATCCGCATTGGTATTCACCTGCAGGAGTTGCTGTCCCTGAGCGAGTTGAATTATCGGTTTCTGTTCCTGAGACTGAATTACTTGCACCAATTGTGGTTGTGATCCAGGCTGCGCTATCTGGACCATTTGTTTCTGTTGTACATCGGCAGTGGGTTGAGAAATTATATGAATGCTAGACGTGTCACCGCTCGGCATAATACCCGAAATTTGTGGCTGTGTTACTATCTTATGTTGTTGCAATTGTTGTTGTTGCTGTTGTTGTTGTCTTTGGGTAACCTGCGCAAGATTTTCAGAACATATATATTAGAATGGAGAATCGTACAAAGTTAGGGTACGATTAATCTGTTAATTTCATTCTGTTAATATCAAATCAACTCGAAAACCGTTTTAATTTATTAGTTGGTCACACTTCATGCAGCACCAACCTCATTATTGTGGTTTGTCTCCCGAATCCGGTGAAAGATACCTCATACATCAGTAGGGCCCTCGTTCACGTAAGTGAATTGATGATAAAAATTACGTACCTGTGCGGCAACAGCAGTATTCAGCACCAGTTGGTGGGGAGTCGCCAATACAGACTTATCACTCTTAACGTTAGTGGAAGTTTTTGGATTGACGAAATCGCCTACCTTACTCGCTAGTAAACTTTTAATTAACGACGTGTTATTGGACGAATCAGTTGCATTAGGCGTCGCGACAGTGTTCATGACGGTGATGGGTGTTTGCGTTGGTAAGGAAGATTTCAATTGTGGTGCCGTCGCGGGTGACGTACTACCAGCATTCAACAACACGTTGCTCAAATGTGGATGCGTTGACGAAACCTGCACAATTATAATCATAGCGGATTCTTTATTACACACATTCATCTAAACTGGTCGAAGGCGCTAAACATGCGACAAAAGCCAAGGCATAGCGAAGAGAAAGAAGGTGATGAGAATAAAAAGAAAACCGACACCCAAAGTAAAAAAAGAAGACAGACAATCGCCCTAACACCAACGATTAAATTTTTGCGATCATTCTTTTTCCCCTATTAAAAGAGTTTTGCGTACGAAGAAACTTACGTACCTTGCTCTTGACTTCTTTTTTACTTATTTGGGGCGACGAGGGACCGCTAAGCTGAGCTTTCAATATAGGAGAAGACGGGGTACGTACTGGTTGGGTAAGGGCACTGGGCGTAACGGTAACATTCAAAGGTTTTGCGCGCACCTGTATTCCTTCGTAAACAACTACTTTAGAAGTACTCGTGTCAGTTGTACCAGGAGTGAGAACAGGCATTATTTGACGAGGTCCAACTTGCGCTCCGAAAACAGATCTAGAGAACGAGAAAACAAAAAAGAAAACAGAAAATTAAATTTCAGTACAATCTAATTTAAATTATTTTGAACCGTATTGATACCCCATACCTGACACATTGAGGAAAATGTAGAGGCGCAATCACACCTCGTCGACCAGCGCGCGAACAGGCAGTTAAATACATTTTATAGACTTCACCCTGTTCGACGCCTCGACCAGGTTGTGTGTGCGTTTCGAACGTGTTTTTTAGCCACTGCGAGGCAAAATTCTCGTTCTCTTGTTGAGTAACCGCCACCGCAGAAGGCTGCGTCACTGTATTGGTACTGGGGACTGATGTAATAGTAGTAAGTGAACTTACAGAAGGTGTTACAACAGAAGTTACAGTTGCACTCGTAGATGATAATACCACTAAAAGGAAGAAGAAAATGAATAAATTAATTCGTTATCACCGCTAAATAAGGACGTAGCTATAATAAGCGAAACAAACAGCCATTGATTACAAATCGCTGGTTCAGCTTATTGTAGCTACCCACTAAGGCTTCGCGAAGAACCTACCTCTTTGTGGAGGGACAACTTTCGTTGCTGGTATCGCAGCCGGTGCAGCGACTGCCGGAGTTAAAATTGGAGTGCTTTGCAGCGAGGAAGGGACTGTAACAGCAGGTACGCTCGATACAGGAATGCTTGGGGCTATGACAGCCGAAACAGTGGTAGCGAGAGGTGGAATCAACGATGATGACGACGAAGTCAAGACAAAGGAGTTGGACGTGCTAACGGCGACCATGGGAGTAACGTTTGGCGTACTGCTGACGGAATGATTTACCACTGAAGTAACAATAGTACTTTGATTTTCGACATCTTGCGAATCTCCAGCTACTGTTTCTACTACACGCATTAGAATGCATGCTTTTGGACCGTAGCTTTGCGCCTGTAAGGGTAAGATAGATGCTTAATTGCTAGAATCTAAAATCACATAAAGAGATAGAGATTGTACTCACCTCTACAGTGACGAGCGATATTAAAGAATCGACGGCACCATTTACATGTACGATTGCATTGCACGCTTTTTCCCCCAGAGAACTTAATGAGTAAAGGCACTCTAGTGTATGAATCAGCAACATAATATCTTGTAGACTAATAAAGGAACATAATCGATCGTAAATCTGTAAAATAATGAAAAAGACTAGTAAAAATATTCACTATTTCTCGAAAATTATTAGGTTGAAATCAATTCAATTACTTTTTGATCGATACACGTCATCGTGTCATCGTTTTCTTCTTTTTGGCCTAATTTGTTCAACGTTTCAACGCATGCTAAGATCACAGTTCGGTCCTGAGATTCTAATCCTTGATTTACTACCCTTAGAACGTGTTCTACCAGGCAATCTTCTAACGCAATTTCGTGGGCAATATTGGACAACATATCAAAGCCCAGTTGATGAAGACAATTCCATCTGGATCCACAACATAGTAAAACAAAGCGAAGGAACGTTATATCCTGCGCGAGAGTAGGAACATTATCTTCGATGAATGTAGCATTTCTTAAAATCATGGCGATCTGTAACATAATTCGAGAATGCGAACAATAATTTAATCATTCTATTAAAGTTCAATAACGCTTAGGGTTCCGGTGTATTTACCTGCAGTACTCTCTGGCCCACAAAATCCTGAGTACCATAAGATCGTCCGACGCAAAATAATGCTTTATCGTCATCCTCCAATTTCAAACGGCAGTCAACTTCATCATCACCATATTTTGGATTATCATCGACGACCGACGAATGACTATTGCTATCGTCGAGTCCTTTTGTTACTGGCAATGATGTCGAAGCGGAAGACGAGCCAGGTAATTTTCTCAACCTCCGTTTCACGTGCTTCTTTTCATCCATCAATATACTTAATTCTTTATCTTCTAATACATCGGACCAAAAATATTTCAACGAGTACCCGCGTACTTCTTTGTAATTTTCTTCCATTAAATTTCTTAAAGAATCTACGGAACACGAGATAAATTGAGGAAATACTAATTTCAATTGGAAATTGACTCGTTGAGAGTGAAGTTAGGTACTTACGATGATTGTAGACGGCCGCGTGGGCTAGTAAATAATGTAATAATCTCGGATGATTGCATAATTTCAAAGTGGTATTCTTCCCCTCATTGTTCGTTCCAGACAGCAAGGCGCAAACATTTATGGCAAAATCTTGTTCATTTGGAAGTGGTGAAACCAACGACAAGGCCAGCTTATCGTACTCCGAAGAATTGTATAAATTTTGGCTGAGTTTACCATTAGCACGAATATTATCTGCAATAATAATAGCGCAAAGCAATTACAACACGTGTCATATCGTCATCAAATTTACAGCATTATTAAAATTTATTACGGGCAAAATATACGTAATATTTAGATGAGACATTGAATATTTTCCAGACGTCGAGAAAATATTCATTCGAATACATCCCTCGATTTTTAAAAATGGATGATGGACTACTAGAACGGAACCATTTACCCATCTCTCATAATTCAGAGACAATACAATCTCGACGAACTACTCTATCAATATTTTTACGATGTACACTACCGAAAAATTATTTCGGGGAAAACGAAAATTTGGAAGAAAATTTCCAATTCTTTGTATCATTTAAATGAACTTCACGGCAGGGGCGTAGAGGTATAATCTACAATCAGACATAATATTATGGCTGGTAAATACGCAGCTTCCAGCAACAGAAGCAGTTTGGCGGAAACGGCTTTATAACGAAGTGACGTCACGTCAGAAAAAATCGTTTTTTGGTGACTTGAAAAATCGAAAAAATTGACGTAGCTTCGGGTGGATGTTGACTACAATTTTGGGCCAGTGAAATGCTTTCATGATAAAGGGTATTTTTGAACGTGAAAGGAAATATATATCAGTAATCGTATACCAAACCTAGAAACAATAATTCAAGGTCTATTCTTCGGAACCATTTTTATCTCCGAGATTTATTGTTTACTTCAAAACTACCATCTAAACACCGCATCGAACGAACGAGATCAAAGGACTCATTGAACAAGGCGAATGAACACCTTTATAATAAGTCGTTAAATACCATGCGTCCGATTTTATAGTCGTCATTCTGCGGCTTTGGAATTGCAACTGATTAAAAAAAGTCGATGAATAAAATACGATAGGAAATAAGCTGAACGGAGTCATGATTTCGGGAATCTCGTTTGGTGAGAAGTGCGATAAAATTCTATTTTCATATTTTACGCGCTGGTAACATTGCATTAGGGAACAATTTGGGAATAAATTTAACGCGTTCAACTCCTCTTATAATTTGCTCTCGTTTCTCTCGACACAGTCACACGAGCTCGTATTGATTGCATTGACAAGAAGCGGCTCGCAACCTCCAGAAAATACATGCGCGTTGCTCGACCCTACCAGCTCACGAGTCCCCATGCGTATAACCTCTGAGCCGCGCCTCGTCGCCTTCATCGTTCGACGTCGTTTTTTCCGTAAATACTCGCATAATATATTATACTCCACCATAGAATCTCACGGAATAATCTATGAACTGCTCTGGTAATATTCTCCTCCGCGCACCACTCGAATACGACACTTAAACGTACAAAAATAACACGTTTGGTGGTGACTGACGAGTGGAGAAGTATGTCATCAATCACAGAACATTTTCTCAATCATTCGTGTGCAACACTCTACTCTTCTGTAGGCTTGAATCGAGACGATACCTATCTATCTCAGATACAGAGAATATCGACTAAGGATAGACCGTAGAAAAATATGACCTCAGACAATCGTCTTTATGATAAGTTTTATCTAATTAACTTTCCATCCGTTTACATGCCTGAAATTGTGCGACACAAGGTCAATTTAAAACTTTCAGCTGGACATAACTGCACTGGATCCTTTTCTTTTATTTTCAATTTGGTTAGGAAATTCTTGGAGTACACCAAAAAGTGCCCCGATGGTCATCATTACCTTCAAATCAATTTTTCGCAATTTGTTGAAAACGAAGCACTTACGGAAAATATGTTTCAAACAAAAAGTTGTCCCATATCTTTGTAACCCTCGGCCAAGGAATTACAAACTGAACATTATCTTTTATACCTTGAAGCAATTATTTTAGAATAAATTGAAAATTTGGAAAAAATTATAACAGGTATTCATGATAATCATACTGAATTTTTCAACTGTCTTTATGACGACTCTATCTGTAGTGTCGACCTTTATCCTGGAGAAATCACAGCGCGTTACAATTAGCAGGAATTATGCCTATTGGGCCAAATGGACTATTGCCTCTCATAAGAAGGACACAAAAAGTCGTGCCTGCTCAATTTGGCGTTGACGATATGGCGCGACACTAAAATTGGCGGAGTAGAAGCCGATCATGAGACACTCGAGTTGTTGTGCACTTTTAAGAGCAGCTACTTAGAAAACCAACCTTTTCGGTATGATGATAATGAGTCAGTGAGAGAGTTGAAAAATGGAGGATGCGGTAAACTTATGACGGTCTAGACTACAAACTTGTGAAATTGGCAGTATCTGTTAACACCCGACAGTTTAGCTCTAACTTGTGGATTAAATTCTCAGAAAAATATGATACAAAACCGAAGTTCACGGCCACTTACAATCTTCAAAATAATCCTACCGGGAGAGCAATGAGGGATCTAGGTGAGAAAGTTGGAATCCATCTGAATGCCAATGACCATTAAAACAGTGACCACTCAAGGTTCCTATTCAATTTTGATTTTCATGACGTGTTTGGCGCCAAATCGATAGGGCAACTAGGCTACTTACTGACTGATGGTAAGAAATATCTTAGCCATCAAAAGTTCATTTGCAAACGTTACGGACCTTTTATAAAGAATCTACAAGTTCAATCACTAAAAAATTTTTCTTTTTCAATTTATGTATAACACAATTATCTCAGCTCCCTGTGTTTTTCTTACAGGAGTTAAGAGTGCGTCTGGCAAAATCCTCAAAATCAACAGGATTTCGGCCAGGGTTAGCTAAAACTGACTGGCGTCAACTATCAGCTAGCGGCTAAACCAGTCTCATTAGCTAGCTAATTTCGACCGAAAATTCCTCGGCTAACGGTTAATGGCTAAAAGCTCCGGCTTATCTAAGCAGCCCCAGTTTCTACTACTTGCTGAGTGATGTCACAGGATAAAGGCCTATATGAACACATTATGGGTGCCGTACTTCTGGATGACTTTAATGTACAGCCGCCGACTGGTACCTACTTATGGATGCGTCAGAAATGTCGATAGTTACAATTTACGAGAACATGCAATCTATATCTTCAAGACATCCTAGATATTACGTATGTTTTTTTTCCTACTTCTCATGAAATAGTCTAAAAACAAATCCATAGCTCTACTTATTCAATCTTCTTCTTCTGTGGTAGATATGCTGAACTAGAAGAGGAATACGTCAACTTCTTCTTAAATCACTCTCTGCGCGCGATGGCGAGCACCCAGATGTGGTGTACGACACAGAGGGGGGGGGGGCAGAATTCCAAATATTTGTTCCTGCATATTCTCTTCGACAATACGTAAACAGCAGAGGGAAACACCTCGAACTCGGTTTCCAGACCACATTCTAGATTTCTCAACTATTCTGATTTTTTAGTTCCGCTGAATTTCGGTAACCCATTTCTGGTAATTTTCGCTCAAAGTACATGAATCATTTACTAACCAGGAACAATATGCTGGTGGTAATTATAAAGATGAGGAACGACGGGTTGTTGTTGTATACTCGTACGCGCTGAAAATCTTTTATGGCGACTGTCCTCGTCATCTTCCGCTCCTCGATCACAAGTCTCGCCTAGAAAATGTATCTTCTCGTACCGATCCAAATAACTGTGAAAAACAAAAAATAATTAACAACAAATAGTACAATAACGAAAAAATATTTAGATTGATGGTTACAAAATAGGAATATTGCATAAATTTCACCCAACCTGCTGATAATAATCTCAATTTTTTTTTCTCTCTTCTTTGCGCCTCACTTTACCCTTTAATAGGGAAAAACTTGCGGATAAAGAACATCTCAAGCTACAAGTTGCCGGAGAGAACCATAGAAGAATTGAGACAAAGGCAGAGAAACTGACCTAAATTTGGTAACTACAACTTGCCAGGAACAAATCCTGCGACAACTCTGTACTCAGAAAAAGAGGAATCTAGAAGTATTTTTGAAGCAAACTTGGCCATAAAAGTTCTCAACAAAACTTGTGAGTCTCGAGTCATCTCGTGAAGTTGATAACAGGGTGTCTACCAGAATTGAAAAATGGAAATAGTTGACATTAGTTGACCTTTTTTCAATATTTTATTTGACACTAAAAAATATCACCCCCCCCACCCCTCCCTCCAAACTAATATAGTAATTTCGGTATTTTTTTATTCGTTTGCAAGAATTAATATTTAATTGAAAAAGTTGTCATTTTAAAAGTCAGAAGTTTGTTGATTATACCTTGATATTGTGCACATAGGAAGACATGTGAAAAACATTCTTTACACAAAATTATGCATTTTTGGACTTTTTAGTTGACCTATGGATAGAAAAGTTGACTTTACTTGACTTGGTTGACCATGTTTTAAAAAAGTTGACTTTAATTGACTTAGTTGACATAATTGACCTGGTAGACACCCTGGATAAGCAAGCTGATGAAGTTACAGGCGTAACACGATAGCTTTCTACATTTTAAATACGAAAATTAAAATTCGAATTTTACCCATTTGCCACATACATGACATCCACATGACTTCTTTAGAATATTTTCCCATTCACAAAATAATGTAGCCAACAATGAACGTGAAAAATTTGAAAAAAAAAAAGAATACCTACTTTCAAGAAACTAAATAAATTTAATACCAAGCCCAAATTCATCTCATTTTCTCGCCTTCTATGACCACCCTCACCAATGTTTCACTTCTTCAGGTATTCTTATTTTCTTTTCATTCTCGAGAAACTCGATAGTAAAACTGTATATTCATCAATTATGTTTAGCCATCGCAGCGAAATGATACGAGTTATACTACCCACTCAACATTAAAGTTTTATTGGCCCATGAAAAGAAACAATTAAACTTTGAGCTAGGGAATTTTTATAGTTCCGCATTTCGATATTACGAAATAACAAGTAAATTCTGCATTCGGTTTTGGTTTGTTCATTGTAGTCTATCGTTTTAGTCTGAAGAAACTTGCTCCTTTTTTGGAACCAAAAAAAAAAAAAAAAATTCTCATAATTTGCCATTGAAATTATAGAACGTTGTTCGACTAAACGTAAACCGATGTAAATGTTGATAGTTGGTAAAGTAGTATTGACAATGAATTTTATCAACTTGTCTCCCTCGTATGTCCATTATGTTACCACCATACTTTCGTGTTCCAGCTTGACTGCATGAATGAAAGGTCGGGGAGAGGGTGAGATATGCCAAAACCATAGCTTTCTAAAAGTTCGTACCCTCTACACGTCCTTCTGCAAGATGAATATACGATAAAAACAGATACAAATATAGAAAATTTGGCGACAGTCGGTTCCTTGGGGAGGACGTTATTGAACAAATCTTAAAATCACGGATTTCGCTCTCATCGTTACAATTGTTCCTTACTCGACTGCCATTAGTCTAGGAGTAGCGCTCACACTCCAATTCATAATTAAATGTGAAAAATTGACAAGGACTTGATAAGCGATCACAGAGCGCGCGCACCCATCCTAGAAACTGTTTTGATGATTTCGAAACGCAAAATATTCTTCCAACAAACTTGGATTCTCTCTAAATCATTTAGGATTACCAAGTACTAGCATACACCCGTACATTTATGCCTGTACAAATTTTGAATTATAAAAGATTTCCACTCGCAGTGGAGCCGGAGTCATACCGTCTCTTCGGAAATTCTAAGACTCGTCAAAAACTAACACTTTTTTTTTTTCTTCTTCTTTCTTTCTTTTCATGAAAAACAGTACAGCAATTTGAAACACGCTTATCAGACCGACGGGCTGTGTTCCCCACCCCATTTCGTTCAAACCACGTGGTTGACAGTAGACGCTACCCAAAACAAGACAGACGTACGAACAGACAGACAACAGCTGACTGAACGCATGCAGTTTCCCCCTTCCGCATCCGAAGAACTCGATATAGGTCAGTAACATTAAAAGGCATAATACACGCACTTCAGAGAGAGGTATCCTTTCTCCTCGAACCCCGCACGCCGTTGAAAAATATTCGCAGTGTGCCGGCATCGTCAGCCGCGGCATCACAACACAGGCGAATACACGACGCGCCAGTGTGAGTCAGTGTCAGTGTTGAGAGTTTTCACTCTCTTAGTAGTGAAATAACTGCGGGTCGATGTAGTTGTGTGTAGTGATTACGCTAATGGTAGAGAAAACGAAAGCAGAACGTAAGGTGAGCTTCGAAAAACGAAGATCATTCGTACTTCGCTTAGCAGAGCTCGAAAAACCTGGATTTTACGGTCCGTCTCGCGACAAAATGAAATGGTCCTCACAAGGCAAGGGTATTCGAGTATTGAATCACCAGTAATCGCCAATAATTTTAGAATGCCGAACAGGGAACCCGAAGTCAGGATATACAACTCAAATCTGGATTCAAAACATAGGCAAAAGAAAGAAAGAAAAAAAAAAAATATTGCAAGTATTTCCAGTTTTACGAGTTGGAAAAATCGTATTCCAATCTAGTATCTGATCCTATTATGCAAATCAATTTTTTCGAGCTGAAATTCGACGACAATCACGTACCATATAACGTAATGGATGCTCCCAGCATTAACAACTGACGTAGACCGTCTAGGTGAAGAAAATCAAGATGAAAATTTCAAAGAGACAGAACACGAAGAAATTTTACGGGTTGGGGAAGAGTTTACGGTTTCTTGTTTTCTTCTTAAATGAGGAAAACCAAATTTCATGATTTTTTCGTACTCACATTCTACATTTGGAGGGTGCCGATTAAACATAATTTTTAGCGATTCTTCTTCTCAAATGACTAGACACGGACTTCCTAATGTTCGTACTCGTGAGGGGGGTAGTTAGTAGATGAGAATACAAGCGAAAAATTTGGTCACCTCGTCGGGATCCGAACCGGGTTCGGATCCCGACGAGGTGACCAAATTTTTCGCTTGTATTCTCATCTACTAACTACCCCCCTCCTGATATATTTCCCGCACGTATAAAATCATCTGTCTTTCGTTCGTACTCGTATTCCCAACAATACTCGACGGATTGTGCTTCAGCTTCCCTGACAAACTAGAATTATTCCCCTTCACTACCGTCGAAACTACCACGATTTTTAATTCGAAACTCGAATCTTATAAACAATATTTCATTTCTTCTTGACCATTGGAGATTTGTAGAATGGCGATTACCACTAATCTGTGGAAGAGCTGCCCTTACTGTTCGCCTTCAAAGCTTCGTAGTTTCAATATCCCCTATCACTTCTCGTCCTTTCCCTATCAAGGGCGTATAAAAACTTCTAACTACAACCCTCAAAAACGTTTTCGGTTATACACTCTTCAACACTTTCCTTTTCATACACATACTTTTACAGACGGTTCTAAGGATCAGCAAGGAGGGATTATGGCCTTTTTTTAGATCCCGTCAACTCCCCTTCATCGCTCTCTCTCTCTCTCTCTCTCTCTCTCTCTCTCTCTCTCTCTCTCTCTCTCTCTCTCTCTCTCTCTCTCTCTCTCTCTCTCTCTCTCTCTCTCTCTCTCTCTCTCTTTCTCTCTTTACCAAATTTACAAATTTCACATCCCTTCTTTCATGTCGAACGAATGGCAATATGCCAAGCCCTTCCTTATATAGAGCAGAACTTGAACACAAGATATTTCCTCTCTCTGCCCTCCAACCCATCTCTTTCATTCCCTCTCAGTGTTAATCCATCTTTAGCCTTACTGATCATCTTTTTGATCAATACTCTTTTTCCCACCAAAATTGATTTTCTCTGGATTCCAGGACACGCAAGAATTTGTCAACAATGAAATCGCAGACGAAAAAGCTAAATCAGTATATATTTCTCCTTATGTCGGAGTCATATTCTCTCATTCGATGCTCCACAAGAGACGACTGGACAATAACTTGATGGAAATATTTCAATAATCAGGACTCTCACTATTTACACGTCCAACCGCTACTTCCAACATTTCTTTGCGGTACAAACAATTTGGTCAAAATTAGCCGTCTTCGTTATGGACATAACCGCCTCCCTGGTCATCTAGAATATATAAATCTCTCAAGAATCTGATATCTGTCACCTTCATTCTGGAAATCCATCAACCTTTATAGACTGATCACAAAAGTACGAAAACCGTTTCTATTGTACAACCCGCATAGTGAGAACACAATTTTTGGAGAGTACAGAAGTATCAAACATTGGACAGAAATTACATCCGAGAGCTATCAACCTACATTTTCCTACTCCTCTCAGCGCTGTCGATCTCCTATCACCCGAATGTCTACCGAATTCAAATTTGCCAAATTCATGACCTTTCCACGACTTTACAATACTTTTTCGAAATGATGATACTTCTTATGTTGTAACATCAAAAAAAGTCACGAATAGTGAAAATGAAAAAGTAATTAGTAGATGTTTAATTTTTTATTTCGTTCTTAGAGGAATTGAAGAAAATTTATAATTTTTCGGAAAAAATATTAATTGAATAATAATATATTATGCAACTAGTGCAAAAAAGTGAAAAATGGCCAACAAGTGCGAAGTTTGATTCCCGAGGCAAAGCCGAGGGTAGCAAATCGCACGAGTTCCATGCGATATTTTATTCAAAAAGTGCAAATAAAGTAGCGATATTATTGCTCTAGTGCAATAATATCGCTAATTTTTGGCACTAGTTTAATAAAATATGTATCTTGTCCTAAATTCTTGACTTTCATGACCACTGACTAAAATTCAGGCCTTTTTCATGACTTTCATCACCAATAAAAACACCTTCTACTCAATTTTTCATTAATATTAAATAAGGACAGTTTTGCCGATTTTCGACCACGTAAGGTTACATAAGTCACACGAACGCGTTCGTTGATGTCCATAGTTTTACGGACTTTTTATATGTACTTGACATTTTTTGAAATGAAGAAATAAAATAAAAAAATAATCTTCATTTCAATTTGTGACTTGATAATGAGTGTTTGCTCGAAAGCGCTCCTATTTCTTCATTTTTTTCGAATAAAATTTAAAATAGATGACTTAGAATTTAGATGATCAAAAAACTTCTGTTGTTCAATACTGAAATATTTACCCCAGATAAATTTGTTTCAGTGCTACTTGTCCATTTACGCAGCGATTGAGGCTACCGAATTGATCCAAAATACAGCTCCAATCATTTCGCTGATTGACCTGAAAAAATTCAAACAAATTGAAGCGATTAGTAAAGTGCAAACGAAAAGACGCAAGTTTAAAGCGAAAAACGTTGGGCAAGTGTTGGGTCAGTTGTTCAGGAAAACGTACGATTTTTTGAAAGTCCCTGGACAATTCGGACTTGACAGAATGGGCGTGTATCGCCACATGTATATTGTGTGTAGTGGTTATAATTGAAAGATTAATTGTGAGCCAAGAAGGTGAAGACGTGATTTAGCTACGTATATTAGACGTAGAAAATGAAGCCAATAACTTCGGTCATAAAGTTCCGGAAAATCTTGAGGATTGTCATTCTTTGCAGCAAGGGTCGGGAATCAGGAAATTCCCGGAGGGTTGCGGGGTATTCTGGGCTGATCGGCCGGCGAAGAGAAAAGAAGCAGAACCTAAAACCATGCGAGAGCCAGTTCAGTACAAACATTGCCCGGAACCCCACCTGTATGCCAGAAAATAGTCAACAAAAATTTGAAAAAGAACACTTGACAGCCGTATTCTCAAACAAACAATATAATCTTAAGTGCACTTAAGAGTCCCAGAAAGTCCCAAAAAAAAAAAACACTTCAGTAACCTCGCGAGGTTACCTAAGTGTTTTTTCGGTTCTTTAGGCAAACTTAAAGATATTTTGTTTGTTTGAGAATACGGCCGTGAGTTTGGGAAATTAAAACTGAGTTAAAAAAAAAATAATAATAATAATAATAATAATAAAATTCTCGATTTTTCTACAGTATTGGGGACTCCTTCACAATTTCTTTTTTCCCCGACCAAAAGAATACATTATAATTAATTTACTATATCGATAATCTTTTTTAGCGAAGAAACGCTATCCCTTTTATTGGGGGCACAGTTGGGGGTATTTCCAGGAAATTTTCGTCCGCGAGCGCGAGCGAGGTTGATGACGTCACGGAGAGGGGAGGGGGACTTGGAAAAATGTCGACCCTCTAGCCATATATGATAGGAAGAAGACTTAGAAAAATTCCGACCTCCAAGCTATCTATGATAGGAGGGGGGCTTGGAAAAATTTGGACCCTCTAGCCATATGATAGGAAGGGGACTTAGAAAAATTCCTATCTCCGAGCTATTATATATGATAGGAGGGGTACTTGGAAAGACGACGGCTTCCTCGAAATTGCAGCGCGTTCAAGTTGTCACGTCATTATTTTCAGGACTTGGAAAAACTTCAGGCTCTAGGGGACTCGGGACAACGGATTCCCCGTCGCCATTGCAGTCCTGCAATGGCATCCAATCTTTTTTTGAAATTTTCCCCTAAATTTTGATATGGAACCATTTTTGTGGATGGGCATTTCGAGAGATTCAAAAATCTGGAATCCAGCAGGAACGCTTGTGGCGATATCTAGAATGCACTAAAAGGGGAACACGCTATTTTTGACCATACGTTGTCATACGTACATGTAAAATCAACTCCACTGCCCTAAATATTGGTTCACACCGAAAAATGTAGAGAATCAAAGTTATAGCCCTCACAATTATATCTTTCCAACTTCAAATCTTTTGCAGAACTCTCCTCAGATCTTCCCCTTTTCAACCAAGTTGTACCACTCAATCAGCAAACAGTATTTGTTTTTCCGCTAAAGGACAGACCCCTTGCCTGAATTCGCGAGTATGGTTGTCGATACGTAAGATGAAGCTCAAACTTATAGCTTTAGCCCAAAGTTATAAACCGATTTTATACTGCTTACATGTCTTAAAACTCAAGCTTCGCAGTTTACTTTTTTCCCCTTTGTTTAATAAATCTGAAGGTAAAAAAAAAAAATTGTAACAGCTTGAAGAAGTAAGTCAGAAATATAAAGCTTGATTTGAAAACTTTCGATTTAGTGCAATGAAACTTGAACTCGAGACACATAGCAATAAGCACCTATCATGCAGCTTAAAACTGCAAGTTCGCTTGATATCCTTGCATTTGAACCATCAACCAGATGATAGAAAAACTGTACATTTGTTTCTATAATTGATCGATTTAGATTTGGCGAGCTTACAACAATTTTTGTAGGCCAATTTGAAATCGAAGGATTCATGAAGTCCATCAGGCTGTGGAAGCATTTTCATCATATAAGTCAAGAAAATATCGGCTCAAGCGGTTGGACCGACCTTCAATTTTTGGAGAATTTCGACTTTCAATCGAGCCTGCATCGCTCAATCTCCTTTCATTCTGTAAAGGCAGGTTTGTACTTCTAATAATTTCTCGGAGAGGAAGTCTATATGTTTGAATGAAGATAAAAAAATATATGTACACAGCAAAAAGGAGATTCTTTCCAACTCTGTAAATCCAGGCAAGTATTTGCGGTTTTCTACAAAATATTCAGAAATCTACCGACGCCTATACAAACCGCATCAAGTTGCACTCTCGTAAATACGTAGGTAGGCACTTCTAATTTGAATTGCACAATTGTTTCGTAAGTAGTCGATTATCAATACAACAGAAGCAACGGGTATACGATGGGGGCATATTTATTTTACTCAGACTCAAAAAATAATACGAAAAAGTTTCTCGCGGCGAGTGACTTCAAAAAGTATTATTTTTCCTTTTCGTACGCGTAGCTCGCTAAAATCGTACAGGAGTCTCCTTACCGACCCGTGCGTTGAAAGAATCCCAAATACGTGCATGGATAACTAGTGCGAGTGTCGTTTAACCCGGCGACGAACACACGGAAAACTTTGGGACCAGACTTTCGACGCGTTATCAATGGCGAGCAGAAGAAGCGTACGTACGATGATAACGTGGAAAACCTTGCGATTCGCACTCTCACTACATTACGCCACCGGGTCGGAGAGGAAAATACAACTCCCGGCAGATGATAAGGAAGCACGTGCTCGGATTGAGGGCGTCGTGGGGTACGCGGAACGCGACCTGATGACGTCACAACCAGAAGTGAACGAAAGGAACGGAAAAATATTTTTGAACTGAGAACATACCGCAGTGTATTATTACTGTTACAGCAGACGATTCGACGTCGGGTGGGTAGAAGGTGCTAGCGATAGCGAGTGTGCACACTCGGCATACTTCGCTAACGACTCTGTGCATTACTCACCACCGTCGTTGTAGAAATCGCGCCAGCAACTGGGTTGGTCATGTTACGGCAAGTACCAAACATGTATGAAAAACTACGACGGAGCACGAGCACCGAAGTGCAGCCTACCGCCGTCGACTTGTGAGTAAATACGGTGGTGCACCGCCACAATGGGATAAGTTCTGTCTACACTTGCACCAGCTAGCCGGTCAGACCACGTGCTTCCATTCTGATAACGAGCAAAAGTAGTGGGGACATTTCGATCTTGGCATTGGCATTGGTGACGACTCGTCCTAAATTTCCACCACTGGTACTATCATAACGAAATCACACGGGCTCTTCAGAAAATTAGAAGATGGATCTAAATCCATCTCTAGCTTGTAGTCGCATATCACTTTTGTAAGGAGGGGGAAAAAAGAGGAAAAAATTACACGCGTGCATACACTACGTATTTTAGAAGAGCTTGGCCTTTCAAAGTGCATGGTGAATCTCTTGCCAGAATTGGAGGAAAAAATTGTAATGCTTCTTGGCTTGTCTGTATCAAAGCAGGGTGTGTGCTAAATCTTCTCTCTCAAGAAATGAAGAAGTAAAATAAGGCTAATCTTGCGGTCAACAATATTAATTCGTAGACGATAGAATGGATTTACAGTGCCATTTCTGTAGAGCGTATAACGTGTTGAAACACATCTTGTAATTTGAGTGAGGACCAACTTTGTGAACAGTTTTAAAAAAAGGTCGCGTTGTACATTGTTTAGGGCTCTACCAAAGTTTCTGACAGACGAACAGCTCCTAGTTCTAGGTTTTGATGCGGGTGATCAGATTCTCTTATTTCGAGAATAAACGAATCCCGTCTCACGTCCATGTCGGGGTAGTTAAAGATTTAGGGGGCCAAGTTAACGATACCCACTTCATTCCAGGATTTTCTTCAGAATGTACATATTAGAGAGCCTCCAGGTCGACGAAACGATTTGTATTACATGCCTATTTTATTTGAGAACGTCTGCATTCAATCAGGAAGAATTATGATACTCAATATTCAAAATTCGAAAATAATCGTATTAGAATGCGTTGTTCACGAAGATACCACAGCCACAACTTCAAGAGGCTGACTAAGTTTGGCGACAGAGAACTTGATGGAATAAAAATTCGAAATCGCTGGTAAAATAAAGAGGTTGAAGTTCGATTCCTTTCCAAAAGTTCTTGATTATGTTTTTCAAGGGCGACTGAGAGTCCTGACAAGATTAGGTACATGGCATCTTACAAGATCATCAATTCTATTCTAACAGCAATGCCAAAGGGAGCAAGGGTCCGTTTTCAACTCTCTCATCCTTCCAACAAAGCTGCTTCTTCATTGGCATTCGTGACAACACACCATTCCGCAGAACCAATCGCAATCGAGAAATCTGAATATATTTTCGTCCAAGGTTCAGCTGGATATGAAAAATTTCGAACGAAAGAATAGAAACACAGAAGATGAAGGGTTGCGATTATTATGGTTCAATTTTGAATGGAAAAAAGAGATGAGTAAATGGCAAATCAAGTATAGGAAAACAGAATTTCGAGTTTTCCATTGGGAGTAAGAATTCGGGTGTATACCATTTCACCCACGGTTTAGCTCAAAATGGATGAATAAAAGGAATAGAATAAAATATGACGATGAGAAAATAGAATATCGGTCAAACCATGTTAAATTCGAGAATCAAGCACACAGTTCAACTTTTAGCGAAGACTTTACAGAGAACTTCACATGAAGGATAATTGTTAATGTTTTTATTGCGATTTTTCACGCTACTTTCTCGGAAATAAGGGAAAGAAAAACCCATTAAAATAATCCATTAAAGTTGCTGTAAGTCGTATACCACGTAAATTGTTCTACCGGAGAAAATTCTAAGATTAGTTTACCATTATAAAATCCCCTTCAAAACTGAATAGAAATCTTACTGTCATGCAGACACACAGTTTTTTTTGCGATTATGACGGCATTTGTTTCAATCACACGAGAACAAATAGAGCCACGTTAGATCAGACGAACACAAGTATAATTTTCAAGCTAAATAAATTTTCGTCACGTTTTCCTTCATCATTCCTTATTCAAGTACAAGGTGCAAGTTCACATTTTTCTCCCTATTTTCATCTTTGAAAACGTGTATGCGTTTATCGATACCCATTAGGAGACGGATGGGTTACTAATATGCACCATAGCTCTTCTGAGGAGAGGTTTGTTCACACTAAACGCGACCCGCATGGCATCCATCAAATTCAATGGTATAACTGAAACGAGTGACGTAAATTCGCCTGGCGGGTGAGCAAAGCCACTCTATGAATCTTAAATTCAAACGTTATTTCAATTTTTTCATTTTTCTCTCATATACCATAATACCACCATGGTTTCGTTTCCGTTTTCAATCTCTCCCCGCTCAGTAGAAATGCAGCGGTCTGAATTCAAGAAAACGCCGGACGTTCGGCGAAAGTGGAAAAGTACAGAAGTTTGCTAATCTGTGGTCGTCGTGGTTGTTGCAGTATTCGTAGATTTGAAACCACTTGTTCTTGCGCATAAACTAGATTTCTTCCTCACAAATTCAACATCGAATAAGTATTATCGGTTATTGCTGTTTAAGACGTTGTACGTATCCCGAGAGTCGAAATTCCAAGTCCCACTATTTCCATCTACAAGGTCGAAATTGAACCAAATGCCCCTTTTCGTAATCGCAGATCGAAAATCGAAATTTTTCAAAGTTTCATTTGAGAGAAAAAGTCGTGTATATTGGGATGAACCCTACGTCTTCTCCCTCATAGTCAAATCAAAAATTAGAAGATTTCTCAAGTCCAACCATTCACATTTTATGATCCCAAGGTGAAAGTTTTCCTAGCCTTTGCCCATCCCTAACTCGTGCACAAAAAGAATTTTCCAATCTTCGAGTCTCGAGGTCAAGAAAACGTCAGATAGTGAGCACCCCGTTAAGGAAGAGAGAACGGGTGTCCTATCGATTTGACGATTCTGTGCGGTTCAATTCGGCACCAAAAACGTTACAAAAATAGAAATTGAATAGGTATATCAAGTGGTTGCTGTTCGGATGATCCTTGGCATAAGATAGATTTTCACATACTCACCCGTATCCCTCATTACTTTTTTGGTCAGATTACTTCGAGGATTGTAAGCGGCAGTGAGCTTCGGTTTCAATATCATATTTATGAGAATTTGGCGTCATCAGGCGAAACTAATAATACAGTCGATGCCGACTATAACGAGGCCGGTTGAAACGAGATTTCGGGTATTGCGAGCAGAATCCGTGGTCCCTTGCACTTCACCCATATAGGCTATGTAAATTACACCGGTTACTACGAGGAGTGATGCCGGTCTTAACGAGCTTTTCCTTTATCAATTAGGGCGTATATTCTCGCAAAAATGTAACACCTCTTATCATACGAAGATTGGCTACCCTTGAATGGAATGTTGTAAACACCGGTTAGTTTGTTCTGGCCTCGCGGGGAAAACTTTTCTCCTTCTCCAAGATTCGAATTTTTCCCCCTCCTTCTTTCAAGCGTCTTCTCGCATCCATCAGCATTCCTCCTCTACCTCTATCAAAAACTTATCTGGGAGAAGACAGTTCGAAAGCTTCAGATACACCATCAAGTACCAATAGTCGACTTGTGACATTTGAGCTACGACAGCAACGGTGAATTTCATGGGTGGGCCATTTTATTTTGACAAGTTTTTTCAGCTTTTCACTTGTGAACAGATTGTCCGAATAACATTTCTTTCTATTCATTGGTTACTCTCGAGTCAACCTTATAATTATAATTTGCAGTCCATCTTCTGGAAATCGGACATTTATTTTCCAGGCCTGAGAATTTTCACGTTTTATATGAGGAGAGGCTTAAAGACAACGCTGGCGCTCTGGAAACAGTCGCAATAAATTCTACCTATGAAATAAATAATTATGTACAAACTCCTTCGTTCGTTTTTCTCTACTGCATTTGTGTTTTTCTATATTTTCGTAAGTAGCGAGCTTCTCGGTATATCCGGATACAACGAGAATCTCGTTATAACCGGGGTATGTCTACTGCGAATTCCGGGTAAAGCGAGAAAAAGTATCAGGCCCTTGAATCTCGTTATAGTCGGCATCGACTGTACTTTTGGTGCTCACTTATCTCACACTGGTTAATTTGGTTTATATAGAACGGGTCGGTCTTCTGATGAGCCCTTCTTTCCTCGAATAAAAAACACAAAAACACGGGTGCTCTCATGATCGGTTTCTGTCAGAGCATCCTATCTCCCCTCAGAAAATTCATGGATCTCCTTTAAATTGATATTCTAACATGGCTGAGACTTCAGAATTGATGAAATCTGAAATCCAGTAACGGTAAGTTGATATGTATTACTCATCCTCGTGACATTTTCTTGTTCTTTAAAACGTCAAAAGAATTACTTACAGCTCATTGAACTCGAAAGGCTGATTGAAGAATTTCTTTTGCGCCAAAATGAAAGCGTTGCCAAATCGAAGTCTATCACCAAATTGAGCGAGCGGAGCATGACTCCTGAAGCTCTTGGGGAGGCGAGGGTGCCCCTTTTTCAGTTATTACGCCTACTGATTTAAAAATCAACATAAAACACTTCGAAGCTCGTTCGGCGGTTTCAACACTCATTGCATTAAGTTCTCTCCCCCTCCATTTCGCTCATCTAATTAAATAATAAGGCTAATTTTCTTCGTATTCAATACAGGCGGAGAGTTTTTCTTTTTGCATGACATTGAATGATAAGCACCACCTGTCCGTGTCGAGAGAAAGGTCAAATTTTCTCCTTATCTATGGTTTGAATGACGCTCAAAAATCTTACTGGAATAAATTCGAGCCCCCTTGCCAGAATTCGTAGGATAAGTACGGCCCAAAAATGTTGAATGCCGCAGTGACGTCGGAGGCATACGCATATCCACGTGATTCCTTCGAAGCCTAATATTGAACATTTTAATTTTCTATTCAGCATCAGTGCAGCAGCTAAATAATTTCAAAAAGCCATAATACGTAATCCATGATAATGACGCCGAAATAAATGACACATGCCGAGTCAAAATGCGGTAAGATATCGCCGAGCTTTCAAAAAACGCTGGTAATAATAAATTATCGCAATGAGAAACGCCGAACCGAACGAAACAAACAGTGATGAGGCGTGCGGCAACGTCGCAAACCCAAAGATTCCACATCGATAGTCTGAAATATACCGTTCAACTTGGAGTATGTCAGACGCGTGCTCCTTCTCTATCTTCGGTTCGGTGCGTGTTCGCGGAGTATTATTAAACGAAGAAAAATGACGCTTGCTTTCGCTCACAATGAGTACTAATGTCGGTTCGACCTCGTACATACATATACAACGACTGAAAGTGGCAACTGCGCATGACATAAACAATGCTAAATACTCCATTAAGAACGTGGTAGTAATCGGTCTGAATTGCGGAACACACATACGTACAAAGATCAAATAATCCGGGCGAATACGGAAGGTAATATTGTCGAAGATGAAGAAATATGTAATAACAACCTGTACATGAACATAATATTATACATATTGTATTATCATTGAACACGATTCAGGAATGAGAAGGGACAGAATAAATAATTGGAACTACAAATTTCGAAATCGAACGCTACCAACTAGATCAACGTCGTTCTAAACCCCTACTAAATAACAGGACATCACGGAATCGCGTAACATCGGCACACTCACACAATGAATGATTCGATAGCCACATCATTGAGCGTAGTCGTATGAACGAAAAACCAACTTACACGAGCTTTGATAAAAATCTTACGATACTATATTTTTACGGTCTCGTACTATCACTACTACCGCTGGAAGTACGTTTGTTACCTTAATATTTCTCTCTACGCGTAACCAGAACATTACGTACCCAATAACCCGGTACATGATTTTTTGCGTCACACGCGCTAATCCACAACGCGAACGTTCGCTCGTGTCCGCTAAGCTTCTGCAGAATTGGAGTGGTAGAAAAGAACAAGGAACAGGACAAGAGGAACGAAATAATTGAAATTTTTCCATGCTCAACACGCCCGTGTTATGTATGAAACAAGTGAAAAAAAAACAAGTATCAGAAATTTACAAATTCTCATGCCGACGATAAGGATGTTTCAAAATCTAATTTTGGAGTAGAGATTTTTCAACTGGTAAGGTCATCAATTCTTGATGGCTGAAGAGTGGAAAAGAATTCCGACCATCGGAATCTCTGGGTAAGTATACAGGGTGGACCAGAAAGATGTTACCAGTTAAATGGGAGTTTGAGCTAAATCTGTCGTAGCGCGAAAACACACCACCCCTTTGAACTGACCTTCCCCCCCCAAAAAAAAACACATCCCTCCTGAAGTTTCCTGAATCATAGTTCCTAACTCGGAAATTTACCCTTTCCACCGGTTGCTCCCCCTCCCACCCCATGGAAAAGAACCTTGAATATGATTCTGAAAATCTGCGAGTTTCACAAGTCTTGAATCTTGACCCGTAATTCCAAAATTTGCGAGTTCACACCACCCCGCGAGTTTCCCCCCTCACTAATAATACTGTCTGCTGTATCCCTTCTCTTTCTTTACCAAAAACTATGACGTCATCAACCTTGACTCAGACCCTAACTCTGAAATTTGCGATTTTAAACCACCTTTCCTCATCTTCGTAATCTGTAAGTGGTTTAAAGGCTTTTACTGCTGTATGTAAGTCTTATGTTAGGTCTGGCTTCACGCAGTGTGGCCAGGTTACGCTATAAAGCGCCAATTGGGCTTCACAAAAGATATTTTGGCTCCTACATGAGACTTGGCGATTTTTTGTCGCCAATTGGGCGCTCTGACAACCAAATTTGGCGATTGTTGGCGATTCAGGGCTACTTCGTGGGTTCGGCGACAGAAATTTTGTACTTGGCGAGTTTAGGCTCCTTCAACCAGACGAATTTCATCATCACCATCTGGTAAAACTGACTTCATGGAAGTTAATAGTAGGCCTAGTAATGTTTAGTATACTGAATAGCCCAGTATAATGAAGGCTGAGTAGTAGTACTCAATCGTAAAATCTGTTAGTATCTTGTTATCAGCCGTCATTCGGAGGCCGAGTATGAGGAAGACTCGAGCAGTATCGCTATCAGGCCTGGTATAATGAAGACTGTTGGGAGGCTTACAAGCAGAGCGACTGATCCCCAGAATAGAGGAGAATAAAGAACAGAGAGTTATTTTACATTATCGCGAGCGCAGCGAGCGGCGCGAAATTGCCTTGAGCGTAGAGCGCAAAAAGTGTTAATCCGCCACTGGCAAAACGTTAGACGTATAGAAATGTACGAATTTTGTATCTCAATTTTATCTTTAATTTGAGCCATATTCGAAGTTTCTACGGCTTTCTGAGCCGAGTTATGGACCAAAATCTGCCGAAATTTCACGGCAAGGGTTCCTGAAGTTGTGAATTATCGAAAAGCAATTTTCCATGATTGAAAGGATCGCGTCATCTTTCAAGTGTTCCCCGATCCTGCAGTAAAATTTAGCGCTGAATCCGAATAAGATTGTTGAAAAATTCTGCAAAGCACCAAAATGGGTTAATGGGCCCAAAAAGGGTCAACATCTCCCCAAAATGTTAAAAGTCGCCTAACCTTTGAAGTTTTCCTCGATTCTGACAAAAAATTTGGCGCTAAATCTGAATAAAATTCTTAGAAAATTCTGCGAAGTACCAAAATGCGTTTATGGGTCCAAAAAGGGTCCAAATTTCCCCAAAATGACGAAATCGGCCAACCTTCAAAGTTTTTTTCGATTCTGAGATAAAATTTAGCGCTGAACCTGAATAAAATTGTTAAGAAATTCTGCGAAGCACCAAAATGGGTTAATGGGACCAAAAAGGTTCGACATTTCTCCAAAACGAGAAAAAAATCGCCTAAACTTCAAAGTTTTTCTTGATTCTAGGGTAAAATGTGTACTGAGTTGAAAAAAAAAAAACTGTTGAATGTGAAGCACCAAACAGTGCCCAAAAAACGATCACAATTTTACCAATTTGGAAAATCGCTTAGTCTTTCAAATTTCATTTGATTCTTCGCGAGAACAAAGATTGCTCCCGGTGATCGATTGAGGCCCTGCGTATGATCGAAGCTGGTAAGAGTGTGGAAACTCACATTGTTTCATTACGCGATGGAGAGCACGGTGCTAAGATGCTCGTCTCACATTGTGAACTCGCAGTGATTAATTGGGCATAGTGCCTCTAGCAATGAATGCGGGTAAAAGTGAGATCGCCAGCCGAGAGAGTGACGTTTCAGGGAAGCTTCTCTTCCGTTGTCAGCTCGCGGTGAGCGATTGGATAGGGCCCCCGATACCACGGAGTCAAACGAATACTCAAAAATTCTCGTGGTTTCTCATAAAGGCGCAAATGATGGCGTGAAGTTCTCTCTTTCGTGATAAACCACGAGTATTTCCGTGCATTCACCCGCCTCGATCATACGCGATGCCTCAGTCGATCTCTTACCGCGAGCATTTGATGGAAAACGAAGTCTCGGGTATCATTCTCTCTTTCGCCGGAAACAACTGGAGTTTTTGCGGAAGCACCCGCCTTGATCATACACGGGGCCTCAGTCGATCTATGTGGAACCCAGGGATCATTCGCCTGCCTCTGTCATACACGGGGTCTTGATCGTTCTCTTACCGCGAGCTCATGACGAAAGTCGAGCTCGACGGTCTCATTCCCTCCTCTGGGTGAAACCCCGAGAAATTCCGGGCGTTCGTCTGCCTTAATGAAAGACTGATCTGTAGCTGATCGCTCATCACGAGCAAGACAGAATTTGCGGTATCCTCCCATTGCCTGAATTAAGGAGTTTTTGCACTTTGGCCCGCTTCGTTCATACGTGGGGCATCAGTTGATCTCTCATCGCAAGCACGCAACAGAAGACCAACTTCGCGTTCCTTGACTGAAACAACGAGTTTTCGCACTTTTTCCCGCTTTGATCATACGCAGAGCCCTAGTCGTTCTCTCACCGCGAACCTTCAACGGAAGATCAATGTGTCGTCTGCCTCCAATCCCCAAATGAGGAGAATTTCCGCAATTTCCTCTTTCGGATCTGTCACCCGACGCTAGTCGATCTCTCACTCCGCGAGCACTCAACGGCAGACAAACTTGTCGACATTCCTTCAACCCCCCGAATTAACAATTTTACTGCAGAATGAAAAATTTTTTTGATTTTTCATTTTGGAGATCATCTAGGGCCATTTCAGTATTTTTCTCGGACTGGGCGCTGAATTTTACTTCAGAATTGAAAACAACTTTTGAAGATTACGCAAATTTTCCATCTTGGAGGAATTTTAATTCTCTTTGAGCCCATCAACCCATTTTGGTGCTCCGAAGTATTATTTAAACATTTTTTTCGGACTCAGCGCGAAATCCTACTTGAAAATCAAATTAAAATTTGAAAGTTTGAACGATTTTCCAATTTGGGGGAATTTTGACCCTTTTTGAGCCTATTAACCCATTTTGATGCTTCGAAGAATTTTTTAAACATTTTTTTCGAGGATGCGTTTTACATACAAAAGAAATCGCGAAATCCTACTTGAAAATCAAATTAAAATTTGAAAGTTTGAACGATTTTCCAATTTGGGGGAATTTTGACCCTTTTTGAGCCCATTAACCCATTTTGATGCTTCGAAGAATTTTTTAAACATTTTTTTCGAGGATGCGTTTTACATACAAAAGAAATTCCGAACTTTTTCAGACTAATAAAGAACCCCCGAAAATGTTTCTCCAGTCTCGCTTTTCAATGATTTCAGAATCAGTGTTCAATGTGGCGAGCTTCAAAAAACCTGATCTCGGATAAAGTCCCTGACTTGTCCCTGTCTTCTACGAACTGGTCACTCCGTCCTCCCAGCACCGGAGAGCTCATCTCTCGGGAGAAGACATGTCTTTTATATGATTTTCTCGCTGTCACTTCTGAGTCTTCATCTAGTTCATCCAGTAATGTTTACAAGATCACCCTCGACCATATATTAGATGAACACTGACAGGAGCGTGAAGCCAAACAAATCGATTTTGACAAGCGACGGAATACTCCCTTTTTTTCCTTCTTCGATTTCTCTTATTTTCTCGCATCAATACAGCCTGTCCACCCATCACCCTCTCAGTAGATTACAAGCAGAATTCTGTTTATTTACTGTGGGTCACACTCAATATGAGCTCTTAGGAAACGCGACCGTCCATCTCTTCCAAGGTGCTCATCCTCTAACAGAGGTCTACTTGAAAAAGTAATCCGAAAATACAAATATGTACCACAAAAACGGAAACCTGATAAAATACATCAAGCCCTTCCGATTCAACAATCATCGTCGAAGCACGACATGAAAGCTGGTATTTGAATTTTCTGATTACTTTTTCAAGAACCTCCCTTAGTATATCCAACCGTAACCTCTTTATATAGAAACTTTATGAAAAGAGTCAAGCTTTGAGCCATTTCGAGGCTTCACTGGCTGCTTGCAGTATGCTCGGAGTCTTCAGAACATCTTTATTTCTTGCAAATTATAGGTTTCACAACCTACGGGTCTATACAACACGAATTTCTGCTCCGTGCCAGCGGGGTTTGGATCTAAGACCTCTCCCATGTAAGGTGATCGCCAAAACTATTGACGAATGAAGGCAAAGAAGGCGCGCTCTAAATTTGATGCAGCGGTTATTTTTGGAATATAGAGGTACATCGAGACAAAGGTCCAAGTTCAAGATTAGCGCCTAGATGAAATGGAAGTGGCAGCAGGAAAGCTAAGAGCTCATGAAACGATGGGAAGGTTTGAGTATTGAGCTTTTGAGGCCAAAAAGTTAACAAAGAGTGAGTGAAACAGAGCAGTAGAAGCTTGCCAAAACAGGGTGTCTACTGATTTTACTTGCCTTCTCTCCAAAGTAAGCGAGTCGACAAGCAAAAAAAAACAAAAACGAAACAAGAAGTCAAATTGGCTAAAAATACTGTTTTTTTTCTTGCTTTCTTTAAAATGTTTACCATTTTTACTTGACCGGTAATGATAATACTTGACTTTTACTTGATTTACTTGACCGGTAAACTCCCTGCTAAGAGGTGAGTATGTAAAAAAAGTCAAGAAAAAAAAAAAAAATTTGAAATTACACTCCATTGAAAGAAAATTGAACGGGCTACAACTTGTGTTCTCGCTGTATTTTTCACACAAAACAACATTACGATTGATTTTATTATCGGAGAAAACAATATGATCACCTTTTTCACAACTAACCCAACGCTCCTACATTCACCAACTCGCCACTGCAGTCCGTGAACGTGTCCACCTCTGAGTTGAAAAGCCAGTTGAAAGCTAAAAATTTTAAGCTGAAAATCATTGGATTTTAAAGTAAAAAAACCGAAATCCGAAAGCCTTTGAAAAAAAATAACTAGAAGAAGCAGAAAGTTGGTAGTTCCATAAACTTCGTCGGTAAAAGAAAATTGAAAAAGTCTAAAGTTTAAAGCCAAAAGTGGAGGAATTTTGGGGGCAAAAAGCAGGGGAGATAAGTTCAAGCAGCTATAGGTAAAAAAAAAACGCTAGTAGCGTTTCGTAATCGGCTCTTAAACCAGCCAGTAGGCAGCAGTTGAATCAGAATTTCAGACAAAGCCCGCCATCAAATTGTGTAATATCTGCTTTCGGCTACTTTCGAGAACCCCTATTACTCGATAACCTATCGTCCATCAATCTCTCCTCCCATTCCTACACTCTACCAACCTACTGCATCAACTCCAAAAACCGCGCTCCTAGCCTCAGCAGTTGTACAAGGCGCGGTATACAAATCTTAATTAAATAAAAATAAAATATTTTCACCTTTTTTCTTTCGATATTTTTTAGCCGCAGAAGCCGATTCCTGAGAAGTCAATGAAATGCGAAAAAGCTGATGAAAAGTTCAAGCCAATTCTGTGAAAGACTCGGAAGCAAGCCAATCTTGTTGCCCCTGGCAAAAAGTCAAAATACAAAATCCTGAAAAAAAATTGGGGCAAAAGCTAAAAGCTTTGCCGGAGAAAATTCAGTTGAAAGTCAATAGAGGAAGTTTTATGATACTGCTTTCTAACTTCGCGGGTCTACAAAGGTACAGAAGATACGCCAACGCATACAAGTCGCAATTCATCTCCGTATTCTTTGTGCGCTGAAGCCACTTAAAGAGACTTGAAGAAAAAATGTTCTCTAAACCTTTGCAGAGATTGAATTTTGAAAAATTTTACAAAATATGGACTGAAAGTACAGAAAAAAGAGTAACCTTGAAGATTACGAAATTGAACGACTGTTCTATGGGACGAATTTGTTCAAGAGAGGAGGAAGACTTGGAAATATTTCAACGTTTAATTTGCGAACTACATATGCGGACGTATCTGGCAAAAGGGCGTCCGCACAATGAATTTCTTATGGGACGGACGCCCTTCTGCCAGAACCCTCCTCATATGATGGGAGGTAGATCCCTCATCTATTTTATATAGCTTGGAAGAACCCTCCTCACATGATAGGAGGTAGAACCCTCATCTATTTTATATAGCTTGGAAGTCGAAGATCGAGATTTTTCTTAGTTCAACTCCTCTATTAGGGTAGATCAGTTTCTGCCGGACGACGCAAAACGAACGGCGGGACGGCAAAATTCCAAAACAGCCCTCCACCTAAACAGGTTTCCTTCTGGAATTCAGATGTTAAGCGCACCTGAAGATAGAAAATTTATTTGACTGGTTGAAAAGATGGTGAGAGGTACGACCAGGAAAAATTTCTAGCAGTGACTAATGGGCTAGCAAAAATGTCATCTACGAGTCAGCATGGGTAACATAATAAAATCGAAGAATTCGTAATTTCCAATAAAATATTCTTCTACAAACCTAATTGCTTCTCCTCAATTTGTAATTCTAATGTCACGTATCTACCATAAAACGGGTTCCCAACTTCGTAAGTGAATTGTAAATTTTCCCTTTTTTAAAAACGGAAAAAAAGTCGAAAAAAGGATGATTCAGATTATTAGTAGAGATGGTGAGGAAATTATTGACCGTAGGTTAGAGAGCAACCGTGTACTAAAACACGGACTCATGAGAGAGTTAAAGTGCTTGAGGGAGAGAAGCAGGTTCCTACTGATCAATCAATAAATTGGAAAAATCTCAAACTTGAAGTTCTCGAGCAAGACGATCAAATAGAACATTTGAATGAAGAAGTGACTGAACACTTCGAGGAAAGATTTCTGCGCTGCTCGAGAAACGATCTTTACTTGAGTGATATTTCCAGTATTAATATTCAGAATTCAGAACATAGTTGAAAATTTCTTCATACTTTCCAATATTAAAGGGTTCCTTCCGATCACAGACTTTTTTCAAAAAACGTAAATTTCTTTCGTGAAGTATTTTCACAAAAAATAAAATTTTGACTCCGAGTAACTTGATAGAGACCGACGGGTACGGCCGAAACATCGTGTTAAATGTGAGAAAAGAGAAGTTCAGAGCCAAAATTTTATTTCTCTGGAATTTAAAAAACTTTTCTTTTTAAGCCTTTTGGTATGTGCTTCCGAAAAATTCTTGTTCTAGTATCTTCTGATTTTACCGAATTTATTTAATGGTTTCATCATAACGTCATTTTTTTCACCTTTATACATTCGATCACACAAATCATACTGAGATTCGCATCAAAGTTGTTGACATAATATTACCACTAGAGCGAAAGTCGCCGAATTCACGGAAGGACAAGGTGGCAACACCTATACCGACTTTGATGTGAATCCGCCATACCGCCTTTTAACAACTCAACAATCATGATCAAAATAACATCGTAATTTTTCCAACCGCGTTTGAAGGAGATAAAGAGAAACGAATTTCAACAGCTGGTAACACTGTCGCTGTGCTGTGTGCGTAAATCGCATTCATCAAGTCTCATCTAAATCCCCCATACAATCGAATGTTCAGTATTATTTACGAATGTATAATAAATATTCGTTCCACACGTTTAAGAAGTACGCCGCTGGTACGCCAATATAACAGCATAAGCGTAGCATTTCGCTTCATATGCGGTGTGTATTCCATTCCGTATTATTGTATTGAACGTATATATAGCAAAACGGAGGGCGCGCGCATAACATTATAAGGTTCGGTATTACAACGTTGCCATTGCTACTCAGTAGCCCAGCCGTCGACTGGTATATACGACGGGTAAGAGAGAGAAGGGAAAAACGGTGAAGTGAAAAATGTGAAACGCCGTTCCTTCGTCGCTAAGCGCTCACACTCATACACGAAATAGTGTAGCGTACATACGGTAGCGTGTATTTGAATATGTCGGTGTGTGAATCGAGCGTTTGTGTGCGTACAGTATGCTCGTCAACGAGACCAAAGTGAGAACTCGCGCGCCTGGTTCATCGAAAAAGTCGACATTCGACAGGATGGCGCTGATGCCAAGTGGGGCCCAGTCGGTAATATTGTCGTCCGTTGTTAGTTGTTACGGATGCCATCAACGGCGCGAAGTAATAAGTAACTTCCAAATAATGTTGGAGGAAAAAAAAAGAAAAAAAAAGAGCATGTACGGGGGAAAAAACCGAAATAAAATATGTAAGAATAAGAAAAGAAATTTTACTTCTCCAGATAAGATTAACCGAAGTATCAAAATAAAAACACGCACACGAAGATAACGAATTCAAATTCACCTCTCTTCTTCCGCATCCCATGTGTGTATTGAAGGTGGAGGTGCAACGAACGTAGCTCATTATGAATGAGGGCGGCGGCATTACAATACAAATGAATGCGCGCGTTTTAAATATATGAAGAAAAAAAAAAAAAAAAAAAACCTAAGACTAGGAAGAAAATTTGTAAATCTTCACAGTAAGTAGTTCATCTTGCATTCGAACTTGGTTAAAATGGAAATTTTCCATTCTCTTGAAATCAATTAGTGTGGAGCACGTTTCTCGAGGGGACGTTATCAAAATACGAAGACTGTTAATATCAAACTGATATCACATTTCATTGTGTAGCGAATTTCTACTCGCAGGAGACGAGTGGAGATGGAGGAAAGGGACGGATGAAGTAACTCGACACGGAGAGAAATGAAAGTACCATACCAGAAAACAAAAAGATATTATTCACGAAACAATTAACATTCTACATTTTGTCATTTATGCATTGATATTCAATTTTAATCGAATTCATTCCTCAGTCTATATAGAGAACCTACGCTTCTTCCGAGAAAATTTCTCCAGATTTTCCTGTTTCTTTCACAGGAATTTCAGAATCATATTTCTTCTTATATGAGTTTCTGAGAACCTGTTTTTCCACGAAAGAAGAAACACGTATAACAGCCGTTCAATTTTTAAAATTGATCATTTTTTCACACACTCTACATCTAGATATTTTATCCACAAATTTCATGTGAATATAGTATCTGAATAGAATATACACATGAAAGTATGGACATAGGATGAATCGCCAATTGAGTGTAATCTAACGCTCACTCATTACAATGATCAATAACGATATTCTCTAGTCTTCAGTTCCAGGTAATCACAGCCAGGGTGTTGCAACTAGCTCAAAGCTAACAGCCGTATTTTTTGGGTACTAGGCTTCAGCTTTTTCAAAATTGAATACATTCAGCTCTTCTGCATGGAGTGAGAAGGACGTTGATCAGCGGAAAGTTGATTTATTTTTTGTGAAGTGATGATGAGGGGAAAACCGGTCAATCAGACGCTATTTTCATGGACAAATTCAAAGGTGGTATTGTTTTTTCAATTAAAACGTACATACATATGTCCCTCATTTTAGGACGCATATCCATCATTCGCTCATAATATCAGTAACTTGAGCGGTATCTCCACTTGAAGCACTGGATGTACTGGTTGTGGAAATTGTACACCATTGTCTTGTGAAGACGACTGCACAATTGTACAATACCTAACAAAACAACAGTTAAATAACGTCGCTGACATTGGAATCATAGGCATGTATCAAACTTTAATTTAGAGGAAACTACGTGCTTTTACGCTTCAACGCTGATAATACAAGAGACCTGCTTTATTCGGACTGTGCAAGCAACAACAACAACAACAACAAAGATTTTTCAGTTTTGCAAAATTTCCTAAAAATATATTTTCCTGAAAGAGAATTTTATGCTCATTAAACTTTGTTCTTTGCGTTTTTTCTTTAAATTCAGTATTTATTGAGAAATTTAAGAAAAACTGTAAACTCGAATTGTATATGATCACCCTTCCTTATCAGTACTTTTTCATATATATATGTTACGGTAAATGTTTATAATCGGAGAATGTATAGAAAAATCGGGAATTATGTACATTTTCCAAAGTTATCAGAAATAGTGCGGTGAATGTGTAAAATTTCACAGAATCGCCGGCGATTCTGAACATTCGCCAGGGGTCGTTGGGTGATCTGGAATTCGTGTTTGTTGGCGCAGGCGGTACTGTTATGGCATTTTGAATTGCATAGTCGGCCTTCATTTTTGCACGAACATCGACTTGTGCGTCAATCTTTTCTGCAATTACACCGAGTGTATCCTTGGCCTCCTGTAATGGACGAGCTTCTTGCGCACTCACGTAGGGAGATTACTTTATTTGGCACATCAGCGGAGCTTACAAACTGGTCATTACATGTGGTGAATTGGTTGCGAGTATATAGCTGGTTCAGTTTTCCAAATTTTGTACCTATCTTGTAGTTGCCGTCAGTGCAGGAGAGGACAACTCCAAGACGTTGCGGAAGTCTCCGCGTGCTCTGTCCACGTCGGGGATGTGAATACGCACTGTGTCTCCTACTTCCGCCTCTCTGTGTCTCTCCTTAGACAGCTTTACCATTTTTGCAGCCTGCTCGGTGAGGGCGTCCTTTGCTGCTGATCGCTTCTTTCGGATGGCTGTCGTTCGCTTCTCCACATTCACAGCATCAGTCTCAGGGTCGCTGGTCTTAGTACTTTCGGGCAACTCTTCAGGATCGTCGACACACTACTTCGTCTACTTGAAAGTAATTCGTGTACTTTCGCGTCAAATTTTGCCCGAACGCGTCAACATTCATTTTAAAATCGCACGCGGCCGACGTCTCATAACATATACTGATTGAAATCATACATATTACTTGTAGGAATCAGTTCTTGATAAAGGGCCACTCTTTCATACAGATTACTTATTCACCTGTTTCAACATGCATATCAGTAAGCCTCTTTGTCATTAGTCACATTCGCCAATACAGGCTGGGAATTGTATACAAACACCGGTCATTCTATACAATTTTTGACAATTACATACAGTTCCCAAAATACGAGATAATTCTATACAATTTCCGGTTTTTCTATAGAATTACCGGGTTATGTACATTTACCGTAACATATAGATATAATTTTACATGGGCGACGCTAGCGCACCTACAATATGCACACTCCGAATAGATCTATGTTCTGGATATGTCAATCTCACTTTGTGTAAACGCTGTCAATCAAAATGATTAGGCCTTTTTTTTTTCGCCGTTTTCGGTCTACAGATGATTTTCACAAAAATTCCAACGTATGATTCTTTTGGCGTGTAGTTGTAAGCCTAATTGAGGACGTACCCGGCAAAAGGGCGTCCGCTCAATGTATTTCTTATGGGACGGACGTCCCCTTCCGCCAGAACCCTACTCAGTTAGAACAAAATTAAATTGGTCTTTGGAAATTTCAACAGGGAATCTGTTTTATGGAGAGGGAGAGGAGGCGTCTGGCAAAACATGGGACTTTTCAAATACTGAGCTGTCCCTGATAGAGGGAAACTTGGGAAAATATGGACTTCGAGCTTAAACTCTCAAGGTGGTAAGGAACAAATTTTAATCTTATTTGGAAAAGTACAAACAAAGAAACTCTCATAAAACAGGTTCTCTGCTTGCCTCAATTAACACAGTTGATGAAGGCAATCCCGAGTAGCTGACGAAGTAGGCTGGATTTTCTTTCAAACTTTCCATTTCGATACAGGAAATCAACTCTTCCTTTTCCCCGTTCCTAATCCTTGTCCGGTGTGTCCGGCTGCTGGATTTCTCATTTTTCTCACAATAGCCTACTGCGGAATACCTTTTCAAGGATACCAACTTCAACGATCAGCCAAAAGCCAGCTTTATTGTTTCATCTGGTGGGAAGCCGAAAACTGAAGCTGTATTTTTCAAAGTCGTCAGCTTCAGCCAAAAGCTTGGGTCGTAGTATCGTTTGCTGGCTAAAACACCCTGATCATAGAGATCTTTGATTTTTCATCAACATGTTGATTATCGTTCTGAAAACGATTCAAGAAACAGCTAGGACTGGGCCTCTCAAAATTTCAAAGAGAACCGACAGGAATTTCATACAGGTATCAATCTTTCAAACGTTGAAGACTGATTTTCATTCCTTCGAGCTTTTCATTTGTACGAAGATGCCATTATGAAAGCGGTAGTTTTTACGTGTCGTAGCGGGTGACGTCATGGGAATCTCGCTGATAGTTGTTTTTGGGACTTTTTTGGTTTAAAAGCTAACAGAAGAGAGAAGGGTCGACACCAGACGATGCAGCGTACTATGAAGAGAATTTTAGAGCTGTCGGTTTGTATTGCGAATTCGATGAAGGTTTGAAATCCAAAGAAGAAAATCGTAACTAGACCTAGTCCGTTTCTTTTTATTACACACTTCCATCATTCGATGAAGAAGGCACCATAAGGGCTCAAAGCTTCCAATGTATCGATGTTAATGGGTAAAAATTCAGTTTTGAAAAAAAAATTTCACTGATCATCCTCAAAACATTTAATAGGACTCTGTTTCATGGGATGAACGCCAAACGGACATTCGTTCAGTTATTAATGTTCCGAAGAATTATTTCCATTTCATACAATCTTGATTGCTTCAACTATCATGAACTCAGAGCTTTATGAGGATGTGGGACTGAACCCTGTCCAGAAGTATCATTACGAAAGGGAGGAGTGACAATCAACCAACAAAATTCACAAATTTTTTCAACCTTAAATTCACGACAGAATTAATCTAGTTTCTATTTTGATATACCTGTAAAGCGTAAAAATTCCAGACGGTTTGACTAGATCAATCTGACAGAACTAATCAGATTACCTTCCTATACAAATGTTTATTTCATCCATAATGGTCTACTTTCAGATAATAATATACGTACATTGATTAGAATGACTAACGACAGGCTCTGACAACGACGATGATTCGAACTTGTAACCTATTCGCTTCGGTTGCTATTTTCTTTCCATTATTATTCTTGGACATTTTCCATATTTTTATCGTAGTATTTCATTTTCTCCGAGTCCGCTGTCAACTTTTCTCTAAACCATCATCCAAATTTTTATTTATTTTTTAAAATTTTTATAGTTTAAGTTCTCGTCAATATTTTCCTTCATATTTTCCACGTCCTATAACGTTCTCTCGCGGAGCATAAAATTATGATAATTTATTCTTCTTTTTTTTTTTTTTCACTTTTATTCAAATTTATATTCTGTATCATTATCAATTTCTCCAACAGAATAGTCTTGTCCAATTTTTCAATCCAAGGACTTTCAGTCGAGTTTCCATTCTTCAAAATACAGAAGGATGTTCACGCTTTGCAGGGGAATAATTCTGTTATGGACGAAATGATACTTCGATATTTAAATTATGGTATAAGGAACAGGTCTAGGTAAGACGATTTAAGACGTTAGTGGGGGCGACTTCCGAGGGATGATAATATGAGCCAAGAGTAGAATTTAGAAGGAGAAGCTTTGACTATATACCTCGTATGGACTGAGCTTCGTCCATATACTGCAATGTTAAACGAGCGTGGAAATATGTATAGCGTGCGGAGAACTCCAACGTAGGCAGCGCGGGTGAGTGCGCGGAGGAGTAACAGCTTCTTCTCCCTCCGCAATCAACCGCGTCGCCTATTCCGAGTCCTCCGCATCTTATTTTTTATCATATCTTTCCACGGGTAAACCTCGTCTTAGCTCAGTCTATAAGAGGTATACACAGGGTGGCCCATAAGTCGCTTAACCGAAAAAATAAAAAAATGCATTAGGTATAAGGATGTTATTAAAAAGTTATAGAAATTGTTCAAAATGCATTCCATTATGCTGTAAACACAAATTTAAACGTTCGGGGACAGCAGCACAAATTCGGGCACACAATTCAGGGCTGAATTTGTCCAAGAGTACATTCATGTAAAGTCCTATTTTATCGGGTTAAGCGACTTATGGGCCACCCGTATAGTCAAAGAGTAGAAGTTCAGGAACTATTTGTATTGCATCAGCCGGATCTCCACAGCAAGTACACTTGAAACTTTTCATGTAATCTTCGAGTAACCACTTGGCCACGAGGTACTTCAAAAGAAACCGTTACGTAGTGTCAAGTTGAGTGAGGCTTGAGAACACTGGTGTTGATCTCACAACTAAATTGTTCAAATCCCATAAAATTCCACAGTTTAGAAGACTTCATTGAGTCTTGGTTACCCATCTACAAGTCTAATTTCTCAAAAATATGATCGTCTTTAGCTTCGTAGTACAAAATTTTCTGATTCTCGCACGTATCTTCCAGAAATTAGCGGAGTTCAGGGCCATAAGACGTAGATAAAAACTAGAATTGGCTGGCACCCACTTTTCACAAATGTTATCACGAATTCATCCGTGAAATGTACAGGATAACCTCCAGTCTGTAAGGGGTTACATCAGGAAAATAAATTCCTTTATCTAAACGGTTGGTCTTAAAACAGCACAATGAAGGTGGTTTTGATGTAATGCAGCCCATTCTCTTTCAACCTTCAATTTAGAGGTCAGTTCTAATGTCGATTGGAATCGAATGAATTTTCACGAATTATTTATAACTAGTAAGCGGCCTCATGATTATAATTTTGACAGAGCGATCTTTCGGTTTAAAAAAAAGGGAACAGTTACGGACCAGCACAATTATTGAATTTTTCGACGACTGCTTTAGAACTTAACATTTGGTTCATCTTCAGGTACGTACTAAATTTAACGGAGTAATGGTACGATGACTAACGAGGGGGCTCGTTGATAAAGTTCTCGAGGAAGAGGGCCCGAGTAATGACATCAGGTAATCGTGATTTTCCCTTCATAGCGTGGATAATAATTTCGATATTTTCTCAAAGTACTGAGACGTGTACTACCTTTCATTACTTCGCGTAATAAGACAACATTATTTTTTACATCGAAAAAAATATCGCATAAGAGCAGAAATTCTCATCTCTCTAAACATCCGTATGCCTTGCTCGGAGATCCGAAAATGCAGAGCTAAAATGGCTTGTAGACTTAATTACATACATTTTCCCATATCTATCGCTTACTTTAAAATTCAAATAGATTGTTTTCGACAAAAGTATGGTACGCACAGAAGAAAAATGTCATCATTTAGTGTAGAGTTTTTTCCCTCGATGTTCAAACGTACCTATTCTTCTGTCTCCTTTCATCATTTCCCAGCACTTTGAACTTGTTCTTGTAATACGACTTTCTCAATAATCGGCGAATGTAACAAAAAATAGGGGAAATATATCAAGCATAAAGTATTCGGCTTCTACCGAATGTATCCCAACTCCCAACGTCTTACCAAAGTGTACTTCAAAGCGACCTTATTATTGTAGGATCATTCAGGATCATGAGAGACCAAAGAGAGAATATGACCTCAACAAGAACTTCAACATAAGAATTTCAGCAAAGCAACGTTCTATTAAAAGTGAATCAAAGTTTTAGTGAGAGAAACGTAATCTCTTTCAGATGAACTTACCCCTTAATGAGAAGATAGAAAAAAAAAGGAAATTTCTGACCAATTATTAGGATCCTATTCTCTACTGACCATTCTCAATGGTTTCAGAAGCTGATAGATAGAAAATGATTATTGGATGATGTTCAGTTTTCCTTCAAGTCTTGGTGAAGAAATCTTTGGATTTTGAATATCAAATCGGAGACGAGTCAATCCATCTTTCAAAGTACTATACAAAAGAAGACACTGAGTCAACTTTTCAATAAGTACAAACTGTGGGAAAAAGTAACTTTCAAAATCTCTATTGATAGTTTTAGATAATTCATGAATTTTTTTTTATTTTATAGAAATATTGGAAAAGCGAACAAATGTACAATTTTGCAGAGAATTTTTGGCGCCAAAAATCAATAGCGAAACTTTGATCAGCCAGGTAACGAGCGAGGGTAGAAAAAAGAAAGGTAAAAAAATAGAACAATTTCTAAACGTATTTTACGAGTAACTAACTCATGCTCAGGCAATAAATAATTATGTCAATGATCGTAGCGAGGTTGAAAAGAAAATCACTTTTTTGTTTCCCATGATAGTCGACTGCTACCGTATAACCTCCAGATGACGTAATAGCTTCTCGTACGACGACCAGACCTTCATTATTTTTTCAAGTTCAGAATACTGCACTGTATGAATATACGCAGCGTACACTCACACGAATCCACAATCGGCGAACCCGGCATCAGCCGCGCCATGCCATCGTTCGCGTTTGTCTCACCCGGCACTGATAAGAAACTATACTACTACGACGCTTTTACTACTACTACTAGACGAGGGAATTCCACACGAGAGGTCGCTGGTCGTGACCACACTAGGAAGTGATAACCAGAGAGCAACGTCGTGATAATGAAACCGCTCAGTACGTAGTCGGCGGGTAGGTCTCGTCCGTTTTCACAACACTTTTCCACCTCACTTCCAAATGATAAGAGCATTCACTCATTCATTTATTCATTCTCGGGACGAAGCCTCCTTTTGAGAGTTCTTCGTTTTATTTTAGCCTTTGATTGTCAAGTTCCACTTCAAGGTAGGCAATTTTTAGCAGAGGATAAAATATGGATTTTTGAATGTACCCAGTAAAAGTGTTATGAGCTATCGATACGAAGTGAACGAGTTCGATAAGATGTGCCGTAGAAGATTTATAGGAAAACCTCGCTTTTGACCATTTCTAGATCGGTATACTTTCAATTTCAAACCTTTGAAATAGAACCTTTTTTCACTAGTCAGTCCGTCGCAGAAGAAAAATTCGAACAACTGAAGTACTCAATTTTTCAGAACTCTAACTGAACAATCTTCCGAAATGGTTAAAAGTTTCAAAAGGTGACTGACAAATTGCTGTGATTTTCTGAATTCCGACTGATACTGAAGTACATGTACCTCTTGGCACAAAGAAAACTGTGGTGGGCTAAGAGAGAGAAAATAATATTTTTGAAAGCCATATTTTTTTTTTTTTTTTGCATTCTGAATTAAAACAAAAATATAATTTATACTAATTTTCTTCCTAAACCCTGTAAAATTGAACAATAACAAACAACTACATTACGTATAATCCTGAAATTTCAACTAAACCATTACTTAATCCGACGGTAGGATTTTAGGGGGTTTTGATTCCCATTTCCTCTGACTTAACAACTTCTTCCACAACTTTCAAGAAATCAGTCATTCCAAAAGGACGGTTCATCTTACGTAGCACTCGGTCTCGAAGTGCCAAAGAAGAAAGAATTAATAATGCAGGAGTCGAAATTCTACAAGGCCAGTTCATGAAATCTCGAAATAACTCAAAACTTGAGAGCATACTGTACACCCGTATGAAAAATTCCATAAAAGTTTTACACAGTCTATTTACTTTTTGCAACTTGAAATATTCTTTGAGGCAAGACAAAATTGTGGAGTCATTTTACTGGAAAAGGTTACCGATACATTGAAAAAATTAGAGGATTTCTGTGACTCTTAGAATATTTCTGATTCTCAAATATTAGTATACTCGAAATTTGTAGTGGCTCGATTACAAAAAAATGTCAAAGTGTTGTATGTATACATATATTTTTTTTCAATATTCTTCTGAAAGAAAATATTCAACAATACTTCCGCACCGTGGATCTAAATATCGGATAGCCAAACTGTAACCGCATACCAACGTTAAAAGTTCTTTTATTTTGAAGATTTCCTACCATAACATTTTCAGATTTTACACATTTTTCAAACTTCAACGTCCGGTATCGCACCATGAAAAAGAAGATAAGAATGAAATAAAATACTTGTTTGAAAATTTATTGGAGGTAACAAAACCTTGACGAAATATGTATCATCAATAAAGTCCGTGGCCCGGAAGAAGTAAGCCTTCACTAGCCAAAAATACAACTCCAGTAAACGAAAATCACCACCACGCTGAACAAAGAATATAGAAGGGATGAGAGGTTCGCCCTCTCCGAGAAAACTTTCATAGAGCCCTCACTAAAAATTGATCACAACTGCAGGCCTTCTTTCATTAAGATATACTGTTTTTAATCCGAAATCTTCATTGACATAACCCGTGTTTTACCCCGGGATTATCTCGAAGTCTCAATGTAGACCTTCCACTCCACGACTACAACTTGAGATTACTCGACACGATCAAAATTTTCATAAATTTCATCTTCCAACTCGTTCGAATTCGCACAATCTTGATGGTCTCATTAATAAAAGGCAAATAGATTCGAATTTTTCAATGAAATTTGCCAATATTTTTGTAAATTTGTATTAAGTTTGAAGGAAACACGAAGAAAAAACTGAAAATTTTGTTGATCTAGAGCGGCCTACACGTAACTGAATCTACAGAGTACCGGTTTAACGAAGGCATACGCGAAAAAGTTCTGTAGGTTTTGTTTATACTTCTGCGATAAGATTGAGATGGAGATCAATAAACTAAGGACAAGGGTAGACATTTGTGACCCGGTCTACGGAACCCGACTTAGCCGACCTTTGGCTAAGCCGGATAGATTATAAAGTCACTAAAACGATATTCAAAGTCAATTGGTAAGGTCGACTAATCTATGAATTGTTATCAAGCTTCAATCATTTCCTAGAGCTAAAAATATTGATCAAGTCAAGTGCAAATCTAGAAGAATAGAGAGGCGATAATAAAGTACAAAACAGAGTGAGGAAAAATGATGTTACCTGTTGAATGAAACTTGTCTAAATTTGGTTTGGTATGAAAAATTCAGGGAGTATTTAAGGGCTCAAAGTCTGTATTACAATTTTATTCACAAATTGAGAGCAGTATAACGTTCGTATGTTCCGTCTAAACGAAGTAATGGACTAGAATGTACTTTGAAAGCCTTGACAAATACTCAATTTTAGGCACATTTTGGAGCATTACTCGGCTTAGCAAATACGTGGAAACTTCGTCGGGCGCAAATATAAAATTGAGATACAAATTTCGTAAATTTAGAGTTTACATCTAACGTTCTGCGTTTTTTTGGTAGAACAAATCTAACGCAAAGTTCCATTCAAGCAAGTATAGATATGTTTTTACTCTTATGATGGCAAGGATGCGGCGAATAAATTAATAGTAAAGACAGTGCATCTGCGCCTCTCAACATTTAAAATTGATGAGAGGCTTCCACACGTTCGAGTGACGACCAATAAACGTGCAATTCGTCATTATTGTTCTCTTTTTTTTGGCCTATGATTCTTGAACAAAATTAAATCAAACGGGTATGGGATTCGCCCCTGGTGAAGAGGAAAAGACGACAAACCAAGAGACGAAGAAAATTATCAAGATATTCATCAACTTTAACGTAAAATTAGTGGTCAGAAACGAATATTAGAATGGTCAAAATAGTATGACCTGTGATCGATTTAGGGTGATACGGAAGGTGCCGAAAGATGAAGGTCAGAAAATGAAATGATAATCAATTCTATTCAAACATAGAAGTTTGAGAAACGAAAAATTCATTTGCAAATTCGAAAGTTTATGAGAATGGAATTGTGTATCAGCTACATTCAAAAAACCCTTCAGAAATTCTTCAACATTGGGGGCGAAAGGTCTACGGTAGTTTTTTTCAGATCTGTATAACATTGTGGTAAATGAGATACATATAAGTCAAGGAGATGAAAATTGAAACCCATTCAAGTTGATAGAAGTAGAAGCACACCAAAAAGGGGAACGCTTGAAGAGTTATTATATAATCTTAATTAGAAATGCCTGTATGTAACGTAAATGAGAATAAAAATTGTTGGCGCTAATATTTTTGGCATAAGGTATGGATGTGCTAAAAAAAAATGCGAGAGCATGTTCAGGTACGCATGTACACAGGGGCTGAGGAAATGAAAATCGAAACTCTTCTCAACGATAAAAGGGCAGATTTTTAAGAAGTTGAAATATTGGAACATATCAATCTTATTGTAAGGGTAACGGAGTAATTGAAATGCAGGTAAACAGTTTTTGTTTTTTCACTTAATTCGAAATCGTTTTCGAATATTCACTCATTATAATAATGTATTTTATACTATTTAGTTAAAATTCAAAAATGTTGTATTTCTTCTCAAATTGGAAAGGGCTGACATCCATTTAACGCAATGTTACATTTTTTTGAACGGCGGGTCAAAACCAAAATCAGAAGGGTCAGATTTGCCCCAAAAGTGCTAGATTAGTCACGCTTTGATTCTTATCGTGATTTCAAGAGAACCAACTATGATGTTGAAATCAGCTTAAAAAATCCTCAAACATTCGTGACTTTATCAATGAAGCAGGGTATAAAACTAATCCCCATTTTTTAGGAAATTTCTAGCAAAGATAAGAAATTAGGAGTGAACACTATCGAAGTTTTCTAAAGGATGAAGTTTCGAATAATATAACGCATAGTGGTACCAATCTCTTCTTCTAATTTTTCATAAAACTCGCATTCGACCATGGATACTGCATTTTAAAATGCGTCACAGATAGAAATTAGACGAATACCAAATTTGGGTTTGTGGAGAGAAATGACGAAGCGCGCCCAATCTCAAGAAATAGTCGAAAATATCCGGTACGCTCGAATGATGCAAAACCAAGAGATCACACAAACAAGAAATCCTTGGGTACAGAAATTTTGATAAAGATTTCCGCTAAGTTTCAATATTCTACAAAGAAATCGCAACGATTATCAGCTTCACCCACTCATCATCCGGCGTCACTCGTAATCTGTGTGCTAAACGAACGCGATCTTTTGATCTCAGCTAAATTCAAATTCTGAGTCCCGTCAATTATGCAGTACTCGTACTCTGAGTAATACAGTGAGACGCGGAAGAAACATTGTCACGTGCTCGGTGAAGGTCGTTGCCACGTTAAACGTCCAATAATCCTTAAAACGTATCATAAAAGAACCAAAGGACAAAGAGGTACGCGCACTCATGTAAACAAACCGTCAGGCATTCGCTTACGTCGATGTGTACCGGGCTTTCTGTATTTTCTCTCGCTCTGTTATCAGTTTCATTCGTATCATTTCCTTCCGAGTCCTCAAAAAACGAATAATCACTGCTAATAATTATAGCCTTCACGTGGATACAAGATACTCCATTTAGGACTCTGAATTTTTCTAACAAACCAACTTACAAATATCCTCAACGATTAGAAGACTGAGTTGCATAGATTTATTACCTGAATATTAAAAAAAAAATAATAATAATTGAAGAAAAAACTCTTTGAGATATTCGCCACACGATATTAAGATAAAACAAAGAAGAGGAAAATCTGTGATAATTTAAGGAACTATGATTTTTTATCCAGCTCAGGAAGACATGAAAAAACAAGAAAATACTTTGGTCTGATCGATAGTTCTTAGCATTGTACCTCATTGATTGGTTTACTCACATTAACCTAATGAAATATTCAATTTTGTACGTTTCTTTCACTTGGAGTTAGTACAAGATTTACCTCAACTTTTCGAGAGGAAAAATTAAAAAACAATTATTTATTCTTTTTTTCGGCAAGATTGACATTACAAACAACTAATAACAGACTTATTATGCAAGAACAAGTCACCGAAATTGGAAAATGATTATGATGTTTTGGAGGTAATCTTAATATAATTCTAAATCCGAATAGCGATTATAAATAAATATTTCTTACCTTCACCCATCCTCCCCTGGAGGTTACCAAGAGGTACAACAAATAAAGATCAAATTCTTTGCCATTGACGCAAGGAAACTTCCGAATTGGTGTCCTGCAAAACAATTCGATAAAAATTACTCTTCAATACGATTATTTATAATTATTTCTCTTTCTAAAATAAAAATTTGATCATCTGCTATAATTTTTTCCTGATTTTTTTGAAGAAACACTTATGAAGATCAGCTCTGTTATCGCATTCATACACCCAGATGGATATTTCGAATTTAAGGTTTCCTCAATTCCCGAAATATGAAGCTTGACACAGAAACATCAAAACTACAGATAGAAACAATAATCGGACACTATTCAATCGGACACCAACGAAAGAAACTGCGTGATCACCACACTCGAATCAAAATGAAGTAATATCTTTAATTTCGATATAACGATCAGTAAGATAAATAATGTAAGTTGTCCAATTTGGTACGATTCAAAAGCTTAACGAGTGATCAAAAATTGGCAGGTACGAGGATCGTTCGATTGATTGACTTGACAATACTTTATTCAACGATATTTCAATTTCATATAAGCTCAGCAAGCACTTATATTCTATCAAGTGACCAAAAGTTCTTCCACACAACAAATTCTGGAATCTGGAACCAGAACCTAATGTAATTGGTGAAATTATCGTACACCTTAAATCTCCCAGGGAGAATGAAACTGTAAGATAAGGAGCAAACGGAATACTGCTGAGATGACCAGCTAGCTAAATGGAATTGCCAGGTAATACCAACTGCCATTCATTAGGCCACAACTAATGACCAAGTATGATTTCTAGTAAATCATTTTGAATATTAACGAAAAATGATAGGGTAATATGTCAACTAACCCGCGTGCTTCGTGAAAGTGTTTCAGATCACGAATGAAGCGTTCTCGTTCTCGTTGATACACAACCGGATCTTTTTTAAGTATATCGGCCATAATGCAGCGTCAATGCAACTGTCAAGTGAGTACACGAGGATTTGAGTCGCGTGTACTCATCTGAAATAAGGAAAATATACGATCACGCACTAACACAATTAACGCGAGAGTCCGTTATCAGACACGAAATACAAATAACGTGTATTCAGCGCCGAGAGCTGAAGGGTTCGAGATGCTGGCTACTTGGACTGTACATGACGCATCCGAAACGTTTGTCATACACTTTCACAGCATTTTATATTCTTTGCTCGTCAATATTATTAAATTTCAAAATCTAATAAGCATAATTTATTTCCATAATCGGAACATAGAGAAGCGAACGAACAAGGTGCTACGGCGAGCTATTTACGAAACATACAAAATGGCGGCACAGATATAACACAATATTTAGTTGAAAAATTTGAAAAATCCTAAAATCGTGCGGCGGATTACGCCGCTATGCGATGGCGAAAACTTATTTCTAAAAGCGAAATATCATCCACAAACACTCCACAAATTTTATCAAAATACAAAATAGCTAATCAGGATCGTAAGTCGAACGAAGTAACCTAGTCCATTTCTCGGCTACACAGCGTTACACGTACACACACATTTACACATACACGAACGTACACATACACAAGATTATTTTAGCCAACATTTAACGTCAATACGATGTTGCCACTACATCGGCATTAAAAGTACTGAAGCATATAACCGATTTACTTTGCAGAAACATTCTGTGACAGAGAAATTATTGCGAAGGGATTTTCGGTTGGTAGAACGAAATTCAAAACGTAACGAAGAAAGAAAATTTTCAAAAAATTTCTAGACAGGTAGGTTTATTTGATGTCAGTATCGTGCATGTATAAGATTGAAGCGAAATAATTATAATTTAAAATTTTATACGTTTACTCTTGTTAGATGGAGTTTCTCACAGTGCGAAAAGGTATTCTAATTTAAAATTTGAGAATAATAAGAATTTACGATAGGTACTGACGATAAACAAAGCTTAAAAACCATTATCTAATAATTATAATTGTTCCAATTTCTGATTTTCAGATTATACGGATACTGAGTGTAATTATTCAAGAAAGATACCTTAATCATTGTAAATTTTTAGTTAAATAAATTTTTCATTTTCTGGTGTTCAAAGAGGTTATGTGGTTATTATAAGCATTATGCTAAAGTCTGACTATATTCAATGAATCATACTTATTTTCTACTTCATTATACACTGGTAGAGAGAAAGAGGAATTCGTCTGCAACTTATCATTGTATTTTCTAGTTTTAAGAATACTGTATTGACATGACTGATTATCTGTACCTGTTCTTAAATAAAGGCAATACCATATTTTTTAGTTTTCATCAATTTCATCCGATGGTACAATAAACTGTCAAGATTCCAGTTTATTCTTATAAGAGATTTAGAAATGGGTTCTTAGGTGTACAATGTTGGCTATATCTAAGAAGTTTGATCACGTAGGTAGCTATCTGTCAATTTAATTTTTTTATTCCTACTACAATCTGGTCAACTGAGAATAACAATTTTAAAAAGTAGATAAACAACAGCATGGAATAAGAGATGGCCGTTTTTTATCGTTTTTTCATTTGGAAGTAAATACCTGGGCTATAATATTTGGGCCCTCATTTTAAAGATTTTTTCTTCTGCTTTCAATATGTTTCTGATTTTATACGTATTACGATGTATAATTATTTATCAAATTATTTCGACTACTTCCTCTCAACTCTTAGTTCAATATAGGCCTAGTGCCTGTATGATATTATTTTGTTTTGTGCCATAAGACGAAAACTTCGAGGCAGTCCAACGCAGAAAATTTGTTAGTTGATTAGTTATAGTTGGTGAATAAGTTGATTTATTTTTTTGAATTTCTCTTCAACTTCTGTCTAGTTTTAATAGTTTTCCATAAGTACCATAAATTCAAAAAAATGAAATCAAGCTCTTCCTAACGGTCTATCACTAAAAATAATTATTATACCAGGTACCTATATTCTTCTTGTTTATAACTTTTCTGTTAATACTACCCAGTATACTTTGGATTCTTACTAACTTCGCCTCGACTTCTATCTATTTTAATTGGTATCACCTTAAAGGGTGTTATTATTTAAAAAAAAAAATCAAAACCTTGCGTTCCATGCAGTTTAATACTGAAAAATATTTTTTTCCTCTCTAATTATTATTCATCTTCTGGAATGTGAGACAAGTTCCTCCCTGTTATAATTGAAAACTTTTCTCCTTTTAATCGACTTGTTGGTCCTCTGATATATTTTTGACATGAAAATTATTTCAACAGAGTTTATTATTTTTACGATCAAATTGCCGCTCCAACGTTTGAGAACTCATGGTACAAAGTACGGCCCCGTTGCGCAAATTCGCATCGCAATAAAGAATCGTTGAATGAAATAGATTATTACCTTGTGACGGTAATGTATTAACAATTGACTATAATCAGGGTGCATGAAAAAATTTAAATGGTGTAGGCCTATGGCTTACATTTTCGCCACCAATATCTTCTCCAAATAATTAAATGTGAAGGAATTGATTCTGGGACTGTAACTTATAATGTGTCATTGTTGTAAAGCTTATCTGAAACGTGAAGAGTGTAGTCAGTTTTTTGTGTTTTTAACACTATAGTTGTGGAATTGACTCATGGGATTTAGAGACCATGCCATCAGTTATTTCTGATAATTGAGACACATAATTTCAGCATTTTTTCATATTTTCAAGATTTCTGTAATAATTGTAATTACCACATTATTTATTATCAGCTGGAAATCTAACCAGAACCTTTAAAACTCGCTCGTATCTTTACTTTTTAAATCTTAAGTGAGAATAACAGTTTATCGTAAACAAATCATTTTGGTAGTAATAATTTTATTATTTTTGGCGTTATTCAAATAGTACGTCAACACTTACAACAGAATTCCCTTACAAAATGTCACATTTTTGAAAGCTTTTTTTTTCTCTCTTTTAAATTCTATAACTTAAGTAGTATCTTAACCATACATTCTAACTGAAGACAAAAATGAACATTTAATGTACAATATTATACTTTGAATACGAAGCCAATTCGCACATGATCATATGAAGCAACAACAAAACGTGGCGAACTGACAATAAGAATTATCAAGCCCATTACAATTGTTTCTTATTGACTGCAAAGAAATTAATCCCAACATTTAAAACATAGAAATGAATAAGGATAGATCGATCAAAATACAAAAAATATCATCTTTCAGCTCTGTCCTGACTTTTCTACATTAGGGAGGAGTCTTCTTTTCCCTTCTCTTCTTTCCTTTCCATTTTTCTGTTCAAATACTCGCTCTTATCTACAGGAATGAATTTTCAACTTCTGCAGACCTATAACAAAACACAATACGTATAAAGAATATTTACAATTTTAATTAGAAAAACAACCGGCCCCCCGAGAAAAATATAATAGGCCTAATAGTAATCATAGAAGTAATTATAATTATAATTAATGTTAATTATTATAATAATAATAGTAATAATAAAGATAGTACCTATTGACAATAGGCCTCATAACAATAATTGTAATAATAATATTAATATCACAGCCATATAATATTGGTGGAATTTTTCCTTGAGCTTTCGTTGATTACAGCTGGAAGTTTGGGTTGTTCGTCCGCCAACCGGTGGCTTTTGGTCCAAATTTGTATACTAAGCGACGACCTTCGACGGGTAATAATACTTCACTTTTGTAATAATACCTACAAAATCAATTATCACACAATTTTACAAAAATATAAAAAATATGATCAGAAATTTTTTACGGTGAACCAGTTGTAAGGAGGGTTATTTGGGAAAGATGTCCTCTGTCATTTCGTGTTATATATATATATGAGGCCAAAGAGAGAATTGTTGTGAGGTGCGAGTGAAATACATGTAGCCTATATATGGGAGCGTGCAAAATGCCATACGAGGTGCAAGTGAATAATATCTCGCACCTCGCATCGGATGCCGCATTTAGTCCGTCCTGGGCCTCAGGGAGGCAGGGATTTAGAAGAATTTTGACCAGACGCTCGATCCTATTTGATTATCAAAATCGAAAAATCTCTTGTTTGCCTCAATTGATCTATGAGGCAAATAAAAGAGACGTCGGAAACAGCGAACGAAGTGAACTGCGAGTTTCATTTAAAATGTGCTTGAGTAAATTAAGTCTGTCATTTTAATTTCTCTGTTGAAACTCTAAGGAATAGGTTTTGTTTATGCTCAGTTTCATACCACCGCGTACTTACCTCATAGCTCTGCTAAATTTTTCGTAATTCATATTTGCGTTTCCTTTGATTGAACCCCATAATTTTGCTACTTTATCACTTTCTACAAATCGAAATTTGCCTTCTTCGTAATTGTCCCAGCATATGTACTTTGGACAGTATTTTTCGCTCAGCAATAGGTCTCGGATGAATTCCCATAATCTGCCCAATCTTTGTTCTGCAAAGACATAGAAAATATTAATTCTTAGTATCTTCTTGAAACAGAAAGAAAAAAGCTTGGAAATAGTCTCTTCCCACCTAGCGAATTGAAAAAAAAAAAACAAAAAAAAATCACCTCCCTAATGAGTAAATAAAATAAAGAATGAAAATTGTTCAAAAATAATTAGTTCTTAAGGAAACGCGATAGATACCTGACTGTTTCCGGCGCTTAGCGCCTTTTGGTCGCCCAGGTTTTTTCTTTTCAGCTGCATTTTCTTCCTGCTTCGATACGTCGTCTGAAAATCAAAATAAAAGAATAAAGCAATCTGCGTTTTCTAGTCAGGTACAATGAACTTAGATCTCACTGATAGTTTTCCTCGTACCGTACGAAACACTGCGTAGAGTAAAGAAGTACTTATAAGTAGCCTATATCCTGAAGGCCGTTTGGTAATCAGTAGGAGATAACAAACTAAGAATAATCAGTGGCGGGAATTAAGCATAAATATCTCTCTTTGATGTTAGAAGGGTATCTGGTGAAAATATTTTCTTTATCGCTCATCATTTTTGCATTAAAAATGCAACATTCATTAATTACATTATCCTGAGCGTACATCTTTACCTTCCGCCATGATGACGTCGTCGAATAAGACACGATTGTACAGCTGTCTATAACCCGAGTCATAGCCTAAGTTTTTGAGGTACAGTATTTATATTCAAGCTAAAATTCATACCGCTTTTCGTCTTCCTCTGGAATATCCCTTCTATCTTTTTCAAATACATAGGATATCAAAGAAGGAGTACTTTGAAGATGAAGATATCTAAAAGGGAGTAAAATAATTTTGACTTTCTATTTTGTTTTTTCCTTTTTGTTTTTTTTTTTTAATCTTCAATGGTAACTCAAAAAACATTTCAGACGAACGCTGAATGTTGACGATTTGTGAAAAGGAATAATTCTTTCGCGTTTCTTCTCTCAAGTGGTAAAATTGATTAAAGACTGACAGTTTTCTTCGCCAACTCGAAGCTGGCTAACAAAATATAATGTGAGAGCTTTTCAATTTCCGTATGCAATGATTCAAAACTTACTTTCGAAAAAGGTATGAGAAATCTATTATAGAGAAATAAAAATTCAACAAAATAGCATTCTCATTTTTTTCATACCAAGTTATTCCTGAAGTTTTGGGACACTTCGGGCCACTTGTACCAAGTTGTACCAAGGATTGCGCCACATTTAAACTCTGATTAAGATATTTTAAATTCCAATTTCCAGCAGAAAATTGAACCACTACGCAGTCATTCGAAATTGTTTGAATAGATGAGAGGAGAATCTAGTTTAAATTTATACAAAGTTCAACTGTCCAATTCTGGCCAGTTAAATTTATTGAAAATACAAGACGGGCGTTACGTTTTTTGGTAGAGTGGCCCTACTCATGTTTAAATTTCGAAAGTCCTGGAATGAAGAAGCAATTTAATTTGTCGTGCAAAAAGTTCAAGTCGATTTTAATCAATCGACTATCAATTACGACAGCGAATTTCGGTCGATGTGATAAATTCAACTTACTCTGTTATTTCTTTTTGATCAGAAATTGACATTAAAAGTTAATTGCTCGAAGTCGAAATCTGTGAAACTTTTTTTTACCATCTGCCTAAATGGGCACAGACCATCGACTTGATATCAATGAATGCAGGACCCTGAGTAAAGTCGATCTGATTTATTGAAGAAAGAAAATTGATAGGGTAATATCGAATTACTTCACTTCAAGGACTAATTTGTTTCTTTCCAAAAATATAAAAATAAGGAGGTGAATTCCGAAAATTATACAAACTTACTTAAACTAGGTAGAGGACATTGAGTCTCTGTCAACATCAAAGACACATCACTCGGTACATCTTTGTAATCTGTTTGAACGGGTAGTACTGGAAAACAAATAAAATTGATCTTATTTCGGATCCAGTAATATTACACTGAAATTGCGACACTATGCAATGTAAACGCACTCTCATACCAACACCCACAGATATAGTGCTCAGGTGCTGCTTCAAAATTTCTCTAATCAAGAATCGTAAGGACGGTGCCACATTGCTCAAATGGAAAATCCCCTCCCCCGTCCCTACGTTCCTACACAGGGTCAAGGAAAGTATTGTTAATTCAAATAATCTTTTTCTCGAGAAAAATTAAAGTCATCGCAAACAATTTTGTATTCTTCTACTTTTTTTTTTTTTTTTTTATCAATCAAGAAAGATAAGTCAATCAACTTTTTCTCGCAGCAGAAAACAATAATATTTGACTTGTATTCTCACTGCTTTTACTGTCATTAAACTGTTTTACTTTTCTTATTTCATTTAAATACCTAGAATTCGGTAGGTAGGTACTTACGTTGGTATAAATTAGACACAGAATTTTCAGCTCGAAGACAAGTTTGCAATTTATCATATAGAAATGAACCAAAAGTTGAACTATAAGCTATGAAATCAGATAAAGTCATGGAAGATAAAGCTAATCCATCAATCTTGTGGAAATGTTCAAAAGCTACATTTCGTTCTGGATCGACGCCGAAGGGAATCAGCGTAAATTTGAGCCATTGCAAAACATCAGTACATGTCCACTGTTTAACTGGAACGTCTTCCCACCCTTTACTTGAGGAAGTATCTGAATAACAAAAAATATACTTGTGAACTTGGCAACGTTTGATATGGTAGTATACTAAAGAAAGAGAGGTGATCAACCTATAAAACTAACCACTATTTGTGCCTGGTGAAGAGACTCCTTCATAAGTTTCTACTTGGCACTCTTGTTCATTATTGTCACATGGTGTTTGTGGTCCAGACTTAATTGTAGAATTGGCCGACGAATTCGAGATGAAGGAACCGTCATCAAGCGTGGTTAATGCTTGGATAAAACTTGGAATATCCTCATCCCACATCTACGCAAAAAGAAAAAAAAATCACTACTTTGATTGTACTTATTTCATAAAAATTTAAATTTACCGAAATTCTCATAATGAAAAACAAGAGTTAATACTCTTCAAGGTCGATCCCAATTGGAAAGGAAATAAAATTAGGTATTTTTTGTGAAAACATTTTTTGGAATTAGAAAATCTTCAGTATGAAAATATTGGACTTAGAATGTTTGTCAACGAGGTCGTTTTTTCGAGTTTTCTCGAACAATATCTCGAAGAATATTCTGAGTCTAAAGAAGATATTATTATGCTCGATCGTTTTTTTTATTATTTTTTTTTTAGAGGAATAGGTATCTCAAGAAATTGTGTAGCCTAAGTTCAATTTGAAATAATATTGGACTTCCTAAAGGAATTTACCAAAATTAATATCAATTGATTGCAACAATTTTAATTCTTCGAAACGTTAACATCTCACTACCTACTCAAGAATGTAGTTAGATATCGTATCTACAAGCAATCTAAAAACATATGCTTAATCTACAGACTAGAGCAGTAGTCTTGTGCTTTCAGTGCATGTGTATTAAGGTAAAAAACCCAACATCAAGGAAGGATTTATTAGTTTTGTCAGTTTGAGTATTGAAACGTCTAAAATATACGATAAAGTTACGGTACATTTGAATTTACAGAATTTTCAACAACGCAGCTCACCAACTGATAACCTAATATTAATTTATATCAATATACTTGAACCTGAAAAATATACGGTGTATTAAGAATGACGATACGTAGGTACCTATACTCAATTGCTGAAGTGATCCGTATTTTTGTTTGTTTTTTTATCTATTCATTTTTTCATTATTTTCTCCTCTCTATTGGTCGGGTGCTTTTTTATTGGCTGATGCCTTATCAACTGGATTATGATTCATAAATCATGAATCTCCATAATGAATGAGACTATGAGAGTCCACCTGAATATTTCTGTTATGTATTTACACATCAGTAGCTATCTGATAAAATATAAAATTGCTTAACGCGAGCGCTCGAAGAAAATTAAAGTTTTGCATGAGGCAATGTTTTTTTGTCGACAGTATTTAGATTGACGATAAATCAACGAATAACCCCAATATGATCCTCATCTTCCCTCATATAAACGTATTCTTAGCCTACCGGTATTTCATTTTCACAATTCTTATTTCTGAACTCATTTCTTGTCATACCCAGGTTACTGTCGATTTTCGAAGTCTGATATAAGGCTCTTATTAAAACTTCATCAAAGGGTTTATTCTTCCCTATGGTTTTTCAAATCTAATTTTTTAATAAAAATTATGTTTTTTTTTTTTTACTTCTCTTTTTACGATTTCGTCATAAAATACACAGAGATTTTTCAAGTTTCTCTCCACCCTTTACATTTTACTATGACTTCAGTCCCTAAACTAAAATTATTGGCTCCTACATTAACAACTCAGCTAAGGTGCAACTCATCTCTATTACGAGTATTTTAGGTATTGGAATTAAAAAAAAGCTGAGTTAGATATCCACTTAAACTTATCCTTAGATTCCAAGCATCAAACCCGCTCTCCAAAGATTTGGAGTATGCTCTTGTGGCCGTGATCTTTTTTCTTTTTAGTTCACAACAGTTGAATAACTAAAAAGTTCACCTTCTAATGCTTATAATCTGAGACGAGATTCGTTTAACTTTTATCTCACGAGATTATAGTTGAAAGAAGAACATATTTATTAGGTATTTTAAAATTTTTATTATTTTAGAGGTATGTATCAAACATCTCATCAATCTGATGATACTATATGTCTAGCACACAAGAATCCGTCTAGATAAGAAGAGGGGGAAAATAGGCTTCAATTTATAGAATAACTTTTTTGTTCACTTCTATCTCCAGTCGTACCTTCGCTACGAAATTTCGTAAAAAGCTCTACTATTTTTTCCCCTTCCTCCTTCCTCCCATTTCCATTTCCTCCAATTCCTATGAATTTATCGAACAGTATTATTACGAAGAGCGTGAAAAAATTGCCTCAACTTCGTACAATGGATTTAGGATGCGCATCAAGAATTATTATTTGTATTTACGAAACATAAGAATGGAATTTCGCTTTGTGAAGAGAATACAGCAATTCACGATATCTACTCCGACTTCCCTTCTATTTCAAGTGCAGTAGACAGTTTTGACAGGAACATGAAGTATTTACATTGGTTGTTAAGATACAATATTGACCTAATTTCAATCGAACATTTTATTATCATTAAGACTCAATTTACTCCCCGTTCCCTTTTTCTTCCACTGGTCTGACCTCGCTTGTCCGGATTGGGATTCAGACGCGTTGTTTTGCGTAGGCACCTAATTAAATTGGGGTTATGATTTTATCTACCTATTAGAATCATTTTCGAGGATCTGTTCTTCGAAGAGTATACTGAGCACTTCGTCCCTCAGACGAGGTAACCATTATGTCTACTGTAATAACCTATTTAAACGTCGAGAATAATTGACGTCCAACTTTTTAATGGGGAACCTGTTCTATGGGAGGTTTTTCGAAAAATTTGTCGTTCACCGTGTGGTATCTGGTCAAAACAAAGATGGTACATGTCCAACATCATTGGCAAAAACGGTCTGAGTTCCCTTTCCATCATATATAGCTCGGAGGTCGGAATTTTTCCAAAACTTCCTCCTATCATACATAGCACAAAGGTTGGACTTAGAAAAATCGGAGGTCGAAATTTTTCCAAAACTTCCTCCTATCATACATAGCACAAAGGTTGGACTTGGAAAAATTCTATCTAATAGAGGGGGGATTTTTTAGCGGGGAACCCGCTATCCATTTTGTTAGGAGATTACATCCTCAGAAAACGTCCGCGTCCGCGAAGTTAGTAACCTAAGAGTCTCGAGCTATATATGATAGGAGGGGGACTTAGAAGAATTTCGAGTCTCGAGCTATATATGAAAGGAGGGGGACTTAGAAGAATTTCGAGTCTCAAGCTATATATGATAGGAGGGGGACTTAGAAGAATTTCGAGTCTCGAGCTATATATGAAAGGAGGGGGACTTGGAAGAATTTCGAGTCTCGAGCTATATATGATAGGAGGGGGACTTGGAAGAATTTCGAGTCTCGAGCTATATATGATAGGAGGGGGACTTGGAAGAATTTCAAGTCTCGAGCTATATATGATAGGAGGGTGACTTAGAAGAATTTCAAGTCTCGAGCTATATATAATGGGGGGGGGGGGGGACTTGGAAGAATTTCAAGTCTCGAGCTATATATAATAGGGGGGGGGGAGACTTGGAAGAATTTTGACTTTCGAGCTACCGTCCGCCGTTCGCCGTCCAACCAAAAACTTGGAAAAATTTTGAGACTCGAGCTATATATGATAGGAGGGGGACTTGGAAGAATCGTGACTTTCGAGCTATATATGATAGGAGAGGGACTTGGAAGAATTCCACGTCCCGAACTATATATGATAGGAGGGGGACTTGGGAGAATTGTGACTTCCGAGCTATATATGATAGAAGGGGGACTTAGAAGAATTTCGACTCTCGAGCTATATATGATAGGAGGGAATGTAGAATGATAATTTAGATTTGAATTATATGACAAGATTATCAACTCAGTTCCACACCACCTGAGAGGTCGAGTTAAGGAATTGCGGGTTCCCCGCTGCCATTGCAACGTCTGCAATGGCTTCTAATTTTTTCCAAGTACCCCTCCTATCATATATTATGGCAAGGGACATGGAAAAATTTTGACACTCGAGCTATAGTATATGACAGGAGAGGGACTTTGGGAAAAAATTACGGCTTCCTTAACGAAGTTAAACCAGGAACGCAAGGAAACTGTTCTATGGGTCAAATTGGTTTTGGTATTGAGAATTCAAATTTAAATCTCGAAGAGTCTTAGGTTTTTCTGTGTACCTTCTATCATATGGTGTATACATTCTAAAAGTGAAATTCCTTCCAAGTCACTCTCCTATCATGGCTCGAAAGTTGAAATTTTTCCAAGTCCTCCTCCTATCATATATTATGGCTCGAGAGTCGACATTTTTTCAAGGACATCAGACGGCGCACGGCATACGGCAAATTCTTCAAGAAACCCCCTATAGAACAGGTTCCCTGTTAAAATTTCAATTGTTGACCCTGATGACGTCAAAATGGTCCAAGTTACACCTTGCCAAAAACGGACCAAGTCCCTCTCCTATCATTTAGCTCGTGGGTGAAACTTTGAAAAATTTCGATCATTATTTTTAGGCTTTATAAATAAATACTATAACAAACATACAGAAAAATTTCAGATACTTCAAGATTTCGATTTCCATTCTCAATATTAAAACCAACGCGACCCTTAGAACAGGTTCCCTGCGTTCCTTGTTTAATTATCGTTGAGGAAGTCGTCGTCTCGACTTTGCCTACATATTGATTGTACTTCATAGTCTCCAGCCGTATTCTTAGACGTTTCTTATGGTTTCAGGAATTCTTAAGGTAGTTTATGAGCTACCTACCTGAGAAGGACACCGCGTTGTGCAAAATGCCATCACATTTGGGAATAAAGGAGACTCGACGGTAGTTCGTGACGGCCCGGCAATCACCCATTTAAAAAACACAGTGATTCCTCTTTATGACTCGACTGTGACGCAAATGTGCGCCGTCACTATCCCGTCACGTGACGACATTTTGCACAACAAGTACTTTGATCGCTTCCTCAAAAAATAAGGAAAATTTGAGAATGCAACACTGTCTAACTCTGATACAGTCCATTACGCATGATGTCACAGAATGCGAAAAAAGTGCTGGTCGATATGAGTCGATCTATTTCAAAACAAATTACTTTTCTCATAAGGGCAAATCGAAATCGTTTCGATTCCATGTTATACGAACAGAAAATCGAGAAAGGAATCAAAAGTTTGTTGACGTACTCATATATACAGGAAGCATTCCAATAATTGAAAATTAACCTTCAATTGTGATGCGCTCTGCGATATTGGGTATTAAGTCGGAAAAGTGAGTCGACTTGGAAATGGTCTTAAAATGTTCCTCTGAGTCAGAAAAACATTTTAAGACCATTTCCAAGTCGACTCACTTTTCCGACTTAATACCCAATATCGCAGAGCGCATCACAATTAGGCATTTTGGTATACCGGTATTCTCTTATTTCCGAATGCCTATCATAATAATGTGATCCAAATTTTCCTAATAGGTACTGTTGCGTATATATAGCTACGTTCATTTTGTGACCGTAGGCGGCAACTTTGGTGGTGCTCTGGGGCTTGAGCACCCCTTGGAAAATCTCAGTGGTGGAAACAGGTGCATGCGAGGCGCGAATTTTTTGCCCCCACCCCTCTAAATTCACTTCGAGCTCCCCTCAGGAAAATTGTTAGTTGCCGCCTATGGTGTGACGTTAGAGTGATTTTAATTTTCATGTTATTTGAGAACCTGAATATGATAGGTATTCAATCAATACGATTGTATTCGATTAGTAAAGCCATAAGCAGTGATAAATATATGAGTGGAATAAGATTGATTCTACATGTAGATTTCAGCTAGGTACTTACTATGTTATCAAATGAAAGCGAATCTGGAAGATGCAGAATTGGCAGGAAATCGTAGCTCGTTTCAGACATTCTGGAAAATGAGTAACAATGATTGGATAAGTGCGCGGTCTTGATTTAAATTGGTTATTTAAAAATTCACTATAGCTCAGAAGAGTTCGATGGTATACAATTTAATGACCGTAAATATTTGAGAATTTTTCTGCACGTTCAAATACTCTTATCGGTAATCGGATAGACGAAATGTGACGTGCGATGAGAAAAGGATGCTCATTGCCCATTGGCGCAAGAACACCATTTCTCCCTGATTGGGTGTCTAATCAAAGAGAAATGGTGTTTCTGTCAGAGGGCAATGAGCATCCTTTTCTCATCGCAGGTCACAAATTATATTTGGACCCTTTTTTTATGATTGAGTGGTCTACCGTTTACCAACATACCAACTGTATATAGATATATATAATAAACGGTTATTACTCGCATACCTACATTAGAAATTTAGAAATAAGTAGTGCACTAAGTGCCTACAACACTCTTGTATCAGAAAGATATTTTTCTTTCTTCTTTATCAAGGTGAAATTATTAGTCGTTGACCCCAGTGAAAATATAATTGTTTGTCATTATGCGCCCAAGGATTGAGGGAAAAAGAATTGATCGCAACTAGATAAGAAGAGTCGTGAAAATGATGGTAGACCTGTCTTTTGTAAAGGACTCAGACAGTCGGACACCTCCTCTGCGCATTCAATTGAACTAAAACCTTGCAGGGGCGTCACTACAAAAATTAAGATTATATTTGTTCATATTTGAGAAAACTGTTTTCTTTAGATTCGCTAAACATTCAACACGCAGACTTGTTTAATTTTAATGTACGGTACAGTAAGTCAGGCACACACCAATTTTTTCAATGAAAAATATATAGGTGTTACAAAATTCATATTGCTAATTATTTTCTTTTCCTCGCATCAATTAAGAGCAATTAATAAAATACAGCGAGGTAGATACTTTCTGTTAGAGTGGTCTTATCATTGGTCACTCCGTGGAGGAGAAGAATGATATCTCAATGCAGAATCCTAAAACCGAACAATGGATATGTAGTCACAATTTTGAAAAATTTATCTTGAAAAAAAGTTCAAAATTTCAGAACTGAGTTTTTCGAACGTTGCTTTCTCTGAGAAATTTTGAGCAGCTTTTACGTAGCAACTTGAACGTCATTTCCCTGAAATTAGGTCACTGAAGAATCCAACGTGACGAGAGTCGCTGGAAGCGTTAAGCGTTTGTCTGGGAAAAATCTTCTGAGAATTAAAGTGATTCACTAGAATAGAAAGTCTTGAGAATTTCTTTGCAGGATTTTTCTTCTTAAAATTGATAAATTGATACATTTATGATTCGTATTCCGGTTTTCGTTATTTCTTTTTCTTCATTTCCCAAATTGAGACCTTCCTATGACGTCATAAATGAAAGTTTATTTTTGATGTATAACCGACGAATGATTTCAAAAATTGTAATGATTATAGTCTACAAAATTGATTCAGTTGCCAAAAACAATCTGAATTGAAGTGTTGTCTAGGTATACAGCATACCTACCCTCAAATTCGGACATTATTCATAATTCGAATTTTAAGGATTGTATTTAAAATATGTATTGTGAAGATAGGAGAAATTAAAGCAGAAAAGTTTATCTAGATATAAATCACGAAACGGAAGCACAAGTACAATTATCGAGTGTATAAATGATTTCATGATATGATGTCTAAGCAAATTATAAAAATGTATCCAAATTGTGACAAAATATAAGCGTTAAAATAAATCACTAATTAACGTATGCCGTACGTCTCAATTCTAACACACGTCTCCAAGATATAATAGAATTCTTCATTACACCTCACGGGATTTTCAATATGCAGATATCTGAACTCAAGAAAAACGAATTTAATAAAGAAAATTGTCCTAATTGAGTGCCGAGTTTGAATGAAAAGAATTCTTATTCTCATTTTTATTTCGTATGTACATCAGTAGGTGTAGGTACCTCGTATTTTTCCTACACTCGCAGGTTCACAGTTGGACGATTGAAAAAGGAAAATATAGTTCTCAGAACACTTACCATCGTAAATGAATATGATAACAAAAAAAGTTCAACGAAAAAATGTTTCTAATTCATATTTAACGGTCTGTAATAACGCTATTGTGATTAGTGTTTCACTACAGTCTCAACTGCCCGAAAATAAGAAAATAATAAAACTAATAAGAATAAAATGGTAAACAAGAAAACTGAACGATAAAATATGAACGATCGATAAAAAGCACCACGGAAGAAGAAAGGAAAATGCGGGAAAAACTTTTACCCGAAGTAGTTGTATCGTTAAAAGTTAACGCTTCAATACTAAAACGCAGTAGAAAGGCTTTTCGTGTACAGGGAGGTATTTACAAAATACAATTAAAAAATGTATGGGAAGAAAAAAAAAGGGTAAAATGAAATAGGAAAAAAAGGAAAACGAGGAAAAACGAAAAAGAAAAACGGAGAGGAAAAAAAAGAGAAGAAAAAGGACGGAGCGAGGGAAGAAAAAAATTCGATCAATGAGGGGGTGGCTATGTTTCTTTTTTGCGAGGGAAAAACGAATGCGGCGCGCGTACGCGGTTGCCGGAAAAGCAAGGACGCGAGCTTTCACGCGGAAGATGTGTAGCGCGTACGTGAAAATATTGTGGTTGATGGATGGGCGGTGGGTAGAGGTTGAACGGACGAAGAATGAACAAACAGTCAAGGAAGTGGGCCAATTATTTCGGCTCGACGCGCAGAATCGTCACGACGACCTGTGATAGTCATAGGAATTCTCATCGCGCGGATTTTAGCTTTTTGACAAATTAAAAATTTGTTGACGTTTCCTCGTTCTCGTACGAGCGAAGAACGGAAAATTGGAAATGAGCAGACGAATTTAGAAGGTCGATCGTGAGCTTACAAGTTGAAAAAATTGAACCGCTTATAAAAAGTACACGCGAACTTGATGCCCACCAAAACTCGCAGTAATCAGGTTTTTGAGAACTGGCCTATTCGAACAAAATATTCATTTTCGTGCGCCTATCCACTATTTCAAAATGAAAAAAAAATCTAAGCTTTTGTGGGTAGCGAGAGCTTGAATAAATTGAAAGATAAAATATAATTAGAACAGAGTATTCATGAGCAAGATGAACTTCACTCCCAACTATTTCGAACTCTTACAGGACATTCAATGAACTAATTCATAGCTCAATTCCTCAAGTTTACCTTCACTAGTTGAGTTGTTCCATGTGAATATTAATGAAAAATGTTCACATTTTGATGGAAAATGATAAGAATTTTATACCATTGAGGTGTATTATAGTCAACGTTAAAACTGAGAAATAAAATAAAATAGTAACCTTTCTTATGAATTGAAAAATCCATACGTACAAAACACCACTCTTGAAAACACAGGACCGTGAAGTACGTAAGACCACGATGAAATATTCAGTAGGTATGAAATATTTTTCGAAAACATCAACATGAAATTTTCTTCGTTGATGAATATATGTATACGCGAAAGTTAAATAAATAAGCACTCATACGATGTATTAATTTGTCAATAAGAGGGAATGATAATATCGGTCTTATCAATGTTAGGTTATGCATTCATACATGCGATTATCTTACGGGGTACGCGTTCACGTATGAATTGAAAAAAAAAAATGAATCAACTTTCAGCTCATTGAAAAATTTACTCTTAAAAAAAAAAGACAAAAAGTGAATCAGAATTTTTTTCAAATTAAAAGGTGTAAGAATTCTTTCTCACCTCTTTCATCGACGAAAAAAACCATACGCATAAAAAAAAATTTCAAGTAAAAAAAAATATAATAACGGTTTTCTTACATTACGGTAACAATTTGAAAACAGCGCAAGTAATTTCTGAAACACAAGTGATTTTTTGACAGGTTTTTCTTTTTTTTACAAATTTACGAAAACATTCTCATGGACTAATCAGTTTTTGGCAAGGATAAAAACACAGAAAAAGCGATGGAGAAACTAAGACAAAACGGTATGTGCCTAGAGCAAAACTAGCGTTTTATAACTGATATTTTTCGGGGAAAAAATTTTCAACCCTCCAAAAGTAACCCATTGTAAGACTAGAATATTTGGTTACCAGTCAGAGACAACTCGCGGAAACTGAAGAAGGCTATAATATCATTATTAATAAGGTACTACAGATGAAATGCATGACTAGTAAGATATTATCTTCAAATCAAATTATTAAAATTACCGATCAACCCCCATTATCAATCGCGTAAAAAGATGCGATTGTCTTCTCTTATTCAGAACTTTTTGCAAACTTAATGTAATTGATCTTAGCGCGCACCAGAAAAAAATAGTCGATAACTTCACAAACGAAGTCTTCACAATACATAAAAATTATTTACTTCACATTTTAAAACAAAATACATAAATAACGAAGGATTCATTATTATAAAAGGTATAAACAAATGTACAATTTATTGCTAATCGACATATCAACATTGTACATTATTCATTAATTCACAGATCTTATAAAGTGTCAAGAACTTGTACAATTTTCCCACTTGGAAGTTGAACATTTTGTGAAATATAGTATAATTAAAATGAGGTAAAATATTCATCAGCTGTCGGAAAATAAAAGAGGACACGAAAACAAAATTGAAATTAATGAAAATCATAAATCGACGTAATCAAAGCGTTACAGTTTTTCTTATGACCATCTTGTCTGGTACGTCAGACACTTGAAGATACTCGGCGTAAATAAGTTGTTCCATCATTTCAATACCACGACTGCCTGTTCCTTCATCATGATAACATACAAATTAACAAGTATCACGTCGTCTATGGTAAGCTCAAAATCAGCGTCAGTAGACACTCTTATGTAGATATTTTTCTTTTGTGAGCTTCAGGTTCGTTCTGCAAAGGGAAAGAATGGACCTGATACAAGAAAGCATAATTTAAAGACGAGGCAAGAAATTAGATCGATGTACAGTCGACTATCCCTCACAATTGCTAATTAGGTTCTGAAATAAATTTTGTGCAACAAAATTCAATCAGAATGTAAACGCATCGTTGGTGACTTCCAAGTTCAACAACGATTTTCACAACGAAATTGATGTTACATCGAAAAAAAAGTGAAAGCCATCTTCCAGTTGTAGTATGTATAAACAAAAAAAAAAAAAAAGATTTTAATAGGTCTTAGAACCAGTTACAGATTACTAACAAAAGTTCTATTGAAATTCTACAGAATAAATGATAGCCTCTTTTAAAATGAAATCTAGAATTCAATTTGACGTCTCTAAAAGCCAGAAGAGAAACGTACACGAGAATCGAAGAACAATTATCGTTAATTCTTCCCCGACTCAGACGTCATATAATAATTCTATATCACGGTTTTTGAAATAAAACACCTAATGAAGAATATCGTTACTTCCAAGACGAATACGATTTCCTTGAAAAAAACATACAAAGAAATTTTTGATGACTTAAACTGCTCATTTCTCAACATATTTACTCATATAGTTTCTTTATCAGATTTTTTTCAATACTCTGAGTCATTTTTCCTAATTTTTCTTGAGCAATATCAGTATCAAATTTTCAACTGCTAATTTTCGTTTCAAAGTTAGAAATAGAAAGTATGTACTTTAGAAAAAAAGGTGAGGCGAAAGTTTAGAATAATTATTTAACAGTCTTTCGTGTATTCAGAGAGCAACAAAGCTTCCTTTTTCGATGATAACTCCACAATTCAAATATTCATAATACAACCGTCGTTCAAAAAGGAGTACTTTTTCTTAACAATTCTTGAAAGATGGTAAAAGTTGTTCTAAATATTTATAAACCATTAGTTCATCCACAATCTTGTTGACATTCGTTTCTCTATCTTCGAAAATTTTTTTGAGAGTATCGACATTGTTGTCGATTTCGAAGGCAGCTTTTTCTGAGAGATCAACGCATTTATTCAATTTTCTTTGCTTCTTAAGAAGTGCTTCCATACAAACTGCCTGGAATCAAATTAATTTTTATATTTCCTGTCTTAGTATAGAATAATTAGTGATGTAAGATCTACATTTTGGAGAGGTAAATTATAGATTAATTTTGTTTAAAAACAGAACATTTAAATCACTACAACAAGCCAATCGTTTTTTTCAACACCTAGTTCATAAATGAATTGATTCCCGAAATTGACATTAATATGTACGAGTGATTTCATCCAAAAAACAATAATGTTCTAAACAGTTCACAAAGACGTATTTACGTTACAAATCTTGTCCTAACTTATAGTTTTTCACTTTTTTGTAACTAGGGGTATTCAATACAAAGGAGTAAAAAAAGATACATTTTTAAAAATAAAATTTCAACAAGCGACAATTTCTAGGAAGCAAATGACATTTTTAACCTGGGAAATATTGCGAGAAATTTATGCGATAGAAATTATACAAAAGTATCATCATTAAACTTACCCTTTTATATCGTAATTCCAATAACCTTATCTCTTCATCAACTCTCATCACTTCTTCGTCTTCGTATTGATTTAATTGCACAACATCTTCTGGTAAAAGGACGTGAGATGGGATGTTGAAAACTTCGTAAATTTTAGACTAGAAAGTATGGACAAATATTGTTCAAAATAGAAACATTAATCAAAACGTACAAAAGAGTAAGCCATACCTCCATTTCTTTACATTGCTTCTCGATAGCCAGCTGGTATCTTTCGCGTAGTATTCCCATGGTTTCTTTCACTTGTATCAGTTCCTTCGGGTTCCCAGCTTTATCTCTTATAGTCTGGTTTAATTTATCCAAACATTTCTCAACGTGCGCTCGTATTAGTTCTTTCACTGATAAACAGAGATGGCAGAAGGTTGAAAGAAGAAAAGTAAGATCCAAATGAATATTCCAATATTACGGAAAGGAATTTTTTGAAGAGTTGAGACTGTAATCAAGAAGGTACTTACAGCTATACGCTAATGATAACGCAGACGTCTGGAATAATTGAGCTTCGTATTCACCTTTTTTCAGCTCCTCAGCCAATTTCTGGGTACAAAACGACATACTGTTTATTTACGATCGCTTGCATACACTTCACCTTTACCCAACTCCTCTGATACTAGTTAATTAGGTACATCATTTCCCCGAGATCGAAAAACTCAAGTAAGGAAATGAGCAGGTAACCAAAGAACAGCCAAGGCAAGGAAAATAACCGCCTTATTATTACGAAAGAAATGATTACAAAAATTCAGTGTTGTAAGGTTGAATAACTTTAAATTTTGCCAGGGATGGAAAATGAGTGTCGTGATGCCAGGATTGCCAGCTGTAGCAGCTTACAGCTATTTTCAAGAACGTCTAGCTAACCGCTAAAGGCGATACAATACCAAAATTGCTTGGCTAACAGCTAACGGCTAGCTTATTGCTCGGTTCATCCCGGCAGTCGGTACAGCCGCCGACTGCGTGGTCTTCTTGCTGGAAAATAAGAACAATTATTATTGATAACGTGCAGACGAGCACACGCTGTAAACCTTTCTGGGATACAGATACAGAATGATCAATTTGCATCTGCTGTCCAAGGACTGGTAAATCTAAGACCCGGTCCGGTCAATTGAATTCAAAATCAATCTGAGATCATAAAAATGTAATAACATCAACCCGAATACTGAAAAGATGTCTTCCTTTAAACGTGCGGATGTAAATATTTTTAGTAGAAAGCAGCAACGAACAACAGAGTCTAGATTTTGGAGAAAATTTGAGGTATACAATTTTATTCGTTTTTTATAATTCAAAGTTCCTTCTCTATGTTACCTGACCGTGCCTATCATTTTTTGATCGTTAAAGGATCCTAGCTTACTCAAAGAATTTGGACCAGTGGATTACTTGAATTTCTCCCCGGTAGAGCCGTTCAATTTTGCTGTTACGTCGTCCGCGCGGGTGAGTTTTCTGTACAACGTTTTGAATTTTGTTGGGCTGGAGTTGTCTAATTAGGTGCATTTCACACCAAATTTCTAGGTACAAATTTATGACCCTGTTACCAAGTCACCGTATAAAAATTTGAATAAATTCAAAGAGACTGCCTACGGCGGCACTTTTCGTCAAGATGGCCGACTACTCTGTGCGGGAAGTGAGGATAAAGTAATTCGAATGTTCGATGTTTCTACGAGAAATCTTCTAAGACGATTTAAAGGACACACTGGGTAAGAAAACAGCTAGAGGTTATTAGGAACGTCGATGAGATTTACAGATACGATTCGTGTTCTAGAGCTGTCCATCGTACTTATTTTACGTCTGATGATACCCATATTGTCAGCTTTTCGGACGACAAATCTGTGATATTGTGGGATATAGTGACTGAACAACAAGTTATCAAATTTGAAGAGCATTCTGTAAGTTGGAATCGAATATCAAGTTGAGCTAAGTGTAGCATTTGTAAATAATTTTATTTTGTAGGACTATGTGCGAGCTGGCGCTGTCTCTCCTCTGGATCCTAATATCTTCATATCCGGAGCGTATGACAGTACAATAAAAATGTACGATTCCAGAAGTAATAAAATCGTATGTTCCCTTGAACATGGTGCGCCCGTAGAGAGTTGTTTGTTCATGCCTTCTGGCAGTCTGTTTATAACAGCAGGTCAGTAATTAGCTTTCAAAAATATCAATCTTCCGATGGATTCAGAAGTATAAAGAAATCTTACGTTGATTTCAGGTGGTAAAGAAATACGTATTTGGGACGGTTTTTCTCGTTCGTTGCTCACCAAGTGCGGTCAGTTTCACAAAACTGTCACTTCCGCATGTGTTTTTAAAAGTGGTAAACGTTTGATAACAGGATCCTTGGATCAGCGTGTGAAGATTTTTGATTTAGTTTCCTACAAAGTAGTTCATACCATGTTGTATACCAGTCCTATCTTAAGTGTGGCATGTAGCGTAAGGACTTTCAATACCGACATCAGTTTTTAAATATTAAATCAGTACTTCAGGTACTCATGATGACTTTTCTCTTCTTTCAGAGCGATGATAAGGTTTTTGTCACGGGATCTGTTAGTGGTGTTGTTACCATTCAGAAGTGTGGTAAACCTGTTGAAGAACTTCAAAACAAAAAAGTTCCATTTAGATACGTGAGTGATACATTTACTAAAGGCAACGATACCATTGATACTGTTGTCGTTCCTTTGAAGAAAGATAAATTGGCGAGATACGATCAAGCTTTACGAAAGTTTCAATACAACAAGGCTCTAGATTGTGTTATGATAAATCAAATTGCATTCAGATGGCCCGGTGTTGTCGTGACTGTTTTCGATGAATTGATTAGGTATTCTCCTTACTATACTGTTGGATAATGTATCTCGTTGTTTTCATTATACGGTAAATTTTCTATTTTTTAAGGCGTAAAGGATTATGCCGTGCGGTTTCAGAACGAAACCCAAAACAATTGGCTATTATCCTTAGATTCTTAGTGAAGTACATATCTGACGTGAGATTTACGAAAGTTTTGGTAGAAGTAACAAATTGTATCATTGGTGAGTAACCATGAGTACCATTGAGTTACATTCCTATTTACCCGAAGTCATCGTAATGTCTGAATTTTCATTGTAGACGTGTATTGTGATACCATGGATTCATTCACTTCGGAAGTGAAGAAACTTTTCAGCTCCTTACTTTCGACTACAAAGCGTGAAGTGCAAATGACCGAAGAATTACTGAAGTTCCAAGGAGGTTTAGAATTGATTTTTGCATCGGCTAGTTTTAGTTCGACAGAGGGTATCGAGAATAATCATCATTCAAAAGAAAAAACCTCGTTATAAACACTTTTTTCTAGTGATTTTAAAACGAAAATCAAGAATTCCTTATAAAAATGGTGAATAGTATTCAGCAGTGTTGCAGATGGTTCTGCAGAGATGATTTACATGTTTCATAAGTGTTGTAACGTTCGTGATGGTCGAGTTGTATGTCGAGGTAAAATCGGAGAAGTAATAGAATTTTGCGAAGATACAGTGTATAAAGTAATAACATGAAACATCAACAACTTATTACGAAAAGAACAACATTCGATTTTTTGTTCTGAAAATAATTTATTTAAAAATGATAGGAATGCTATTGTTTTTTCCTGCAATTGATAAAAGAAAAAAAAGTGAACGTATAATAAATGTGAAATAAATCAACTTCGAAACTAAGCTGTAATTTTTCATACACCGGGCGCCAATTCGTGGAACTTTTAACCTGTTGCTCTTCTTTATTTCTTAAACAAAAGTTTCTTTAATTATTGGAGTCCCACTGCTAATAACTCAGACATTTTAACCTAATTCGGGGAAGGGGACGAGGATGTGCGGTAGAAAATTTTACCGTATAACCAAAAACGCCAATATTGGAAATGAAGAAGGAATATTTGAATCATAAAACTATTATCCCAATTGAGTTGTTTATGGAAAAGTTTTTTCAAGAAGCAACTGCCTAAAGCGGACAAAAAGAGCTGGCAATAATTATACGTTGAGAAAAGGTAGAAATCGAAAAAATTCTGGCGTACAATTTTTGGGAGGTAAAAAAATAGGAAAAAAAGTAGAAATGTTGAAAAACGAAATAAAATGTTGATTTACATACGGGAGGCGAATATTCTTCCATTTATAAGAACATAAATATTCAAAAATCCAAAGTATTCATGTAAAGAGCCCTCGGATAAAATTATAGCCTTCGTCCATCGCAATATCATTTAATTTTTTGAAATTTGGGTAAGGTAAGGACGGAAAATTTAAAAAAAAAGGGTAAGTCACGTTTTACAATGTTTTAAGAAGAAAGTAATTTTTTTTCTGATGTAGAACGTTTAATCAGTCGAGTTTCGAGTTAATTGATAGAGAATAGAATGACAGGAAATTAAAATAATAGGAACTAACTAAAATTTACAATGCACTACTACACACATTCATAATCTACTACACAACCACACAGTATCACGAAGTATACAAACTCATCTTCGAAAGGAGAGGATTTTCAGATGTATCAGAGCTAGAACGTATTACGCTTATTTGTTAAAATCCATGAAAAGCGGAAGTATAAGCATCCTAATGGGGCTGTATAGTGTACAAAATGATTTTACATTTCACAACTAGTGCGAAAAAAGTGAAAAGTGACTTTCAACTGCAATGTTTGCGAAATGAGGCGAAGCCGAACGAAGTAAATTGCACGAGAGATCATTTTTAACTTGATCGCACTAGTTTCGTAAAGTTCTTTTCACAACAAATGCGTGAAAAGTACTACAAAATATCTTTAAAAAGCTTCTTTCAACCATAGTGCTGTGAAAAATTTCGTACCTATCCGTTTATACGGAAGGATTTAGCCCCAATAAGAAGTTTACATTTCTGTGTTTCTCTTAGATCGTGATGAAATTCTCTTTTAGAATATTCATAACGAGCATATTGGAGCATTAAGAAGGAATATACCATATTGATAAGAAATATGACTAAAACTTTTAAAAAATCTCTCATCACTTGCATGAAATGATGAATTAATGAAAAAAAATGATTCTAACAACAAATAATGACTTAAAAGTATAAAGCAATGAACATAAAACGTTTACATGAACTGTGAAAGTTGTTCTTTGGTAACTAACGGAAGATATGCGAAAGGATTAAGTAAAAATACTACTATGGTATATCAGGCATTATCACTGGAAACAGCATCTTTTAACCAAACATCGATTTCATTACGATACATCCGATTTTGAAGTACTTCGCGACTACGAGGTCGAGCTCCAATGAACATTGTAGTTCCCTAGAGATGCAAACAATACATATTTTGTAAAATTGCAAGAAAAATTCAACTTTTCTATGGAAGAACTGAGTTTGGAAAAATTAAAACAGTGGAAAAATTGTCTCTCGTCGCATCATAAGTCTGATGCACTCGCGCTACGTCTTATTGACAAGATTCTTTCCTGCTGGGAGAATCGATTTCGTATTCTAAAGATATGTACTTACACCGACAACTAATTCCGGTCTTAATCTTTCGAGCATCTGAAAATCTTGAATCCAAGTCAACAATTCCTCCCATTTTAAATCCACTTCTTCATGTAGCATCTTTTCTTCTGTAGACAGGATTGCCGAATAAAGTAGAATGAATTCGAATAAGTAATTTGTTCAGTGAAATAGGGTCTCTTACCGTCGCGTTTGCTCGTTTGTTTCTTGTACTGAATACGAAATCTGAATGCATCCAAAATGGAGGCTACAACTATGGTTAACACAATCATGGTAAATAAATAGAATGAAATGAAGTAGAGTCGCGTGACTGGATGTACGACTGCTGCGTATGCGTTCATGAGAATGAACCAATTATTGACAACGGTGAGTTCGAAAAGAGTGACGCAGCTAACAGCTAGATTTGCAAACGTATTAAGATAGTAGTACCCAAGTGCTGTGCCATTTGTCACTTTGAACTGGTAGAAATCTTCGACTACTGTTCCCCTAAAATAATAATAATAAAAAAGTTATTATATAGTCTATTTAGAGGTATGCGACTACAAAAGTTACGTACTTGCAACAATCTTTCATATCGTAATCGGCAAATAATTCCATACCGATTATAGCAAAAAAGTAGTATAATACGATCATAACGATGAAAGCGGATTTTATTAATGGTGAAAGCAAAGCGACAGTACCAATGATGTCACGGTAGCGTTTTTTGATCTTAAATAATCTGAATGTTTTCAACATCCTGAATGATATTGCGACGTATAAATGCGGCCACAAATACAAGATTACGATTCCAAATATGGATAGAATTGTCGATACGAAATCAAAAGTATTCCATCCAGAACTGAAATATTGTTTCCATCCTAGGCCTAGCATCTTTAGAGCAACTTCTAATAAAAATACTGAAAAAAAAAATAATAAATTTCTTGAGAATGATAGAGCACTGAATTCAAGAATTTTTGAGATCTTCTAACTACGCCACCATTATTCTTTAAAAGAGATCTAAAGCATTTAATATTATTCCGAAAGAAACGATCAAATATTTATTCAGGGTTTATAAGTACGATAGAGCCTCAAAAATGTGTAATATATTAAAATCAATTTTTCGACTTACAACTCGAAAATAATACGGTATCCCAAGATGCGCTGAAAGCTTTTGCCGATTCGATCAGGTTTTCGTGATCAAAAAGATAAAATGCACGGTCCGCCATTGTTACTCCATTTAATAAGATGATGAGATCTGTAAATATCTCAATATAAATAATTGAAGGATTGAAAAAATGACCGAATGAAGACAATCACTGTTCACGTACAAAATCCGTATTCAAAATATTTTGCAGAGATGATGGTATTGGCTAATTGACAAACGTTTTGCAAAGGCATCCACGCTGAATGATACCATGGTATGTTGGCGTATTGAGGTTTCCAGCGTAAAAGTACGGCGTCGTAGATTCCAGTGAATTCCTCTTTGCTCAAAGAGCCCGTATTACTCGTATTCAAGTATTTAAAAATGATTACCAAATCCAATTCACCTAGAAATATATTTATGTTGGAAGTTTGATTTTAAAAATGAATTGAACTAGGGAAAGAACAGGTAGAGTTACTTTTCTCAAATGCGAAGTATCTCATTAATCCTTGGAATTGTTTGAAACGCAATTCTTTCGTTTGGGTCCGCGACACAAGAAGCCGGAAAGCCAACTCACAACCTTTCCTTTTGTGCAAGTATAGTTTTTTCATCTTCTCTCTCTCGATACTGGTAAAGGTTTCATAAACAACGGCCAGCATCTGGGTAACAAGAAATGGAAAAAATCAGTTACGGTATTCTTCGTTCATACAAATATTCTTTCTCAAGAGAAACTGAAGAGCCTAATATTTCATTGAGGCAGTTATGACTTGATTTTAGTCCTAACAAGGAAACGCAGTTCAATCAAGTGAAAGAGAAAGAAAAAAATCAATTATTCAGAATTCGATTTTTTAATTAATAGTAATGAAAAAATAAAAAACCGAGAATCTGCAAATTACATAATTTGGAAAGCGCGAAAGTCTCAGAAGGAACGATATTACTTGTGCAGATGGGAAACTATTTCATATGACTTGAAAAACTCAAAATCGTCCTCACTTTTCTCTATGGTTGAGTAATAATCAAAAATTTGATCGCACGTCACTATTTTACAACGCCATTTTTTTCTCGTGAAATACTCACCAGATTCATCAATAAATACAGAACTATGCACAAATAAGATACGAAAAATAACGAAAACCACCGTGATTCAGCATAGGAAGGCATCATAACATCTGGAAAACTATTAAAAAAAAAAAAAAGCTTCCATTAGAAATCTATAGGATACAATATAGCATGTATACAGCTATACAGTGAGATGATTTATAAAAAATTACGTTAAATTTGAAAAAGCGGGTCCACGATATTTTTATTTTTTCATTCAGATGAGAATGAACGAAAAAAGTGGAACGAAATATGAAGGGTAGTAAGAAATGCGATAGCGATAAAAATTGTTGGGAACCAATATTCTCACACAATATTTCATTGGTGTTGACAATTTCAGTCTTAAAACATGATAAGTAGAGTTCGAAAATTTATAATTTTATCACAAGTATCATCTTCGAAAACTCACTTTGCTGTGGTCAGCAACACGAACATACTAACGAGACTGTCATACAAAAAGTAAAAATTATGGTTATGTTGAGAGAATAGAAAGAATCCGAGTACGGCGTAAAAAACAACGAAGAAGAGAATAAGCATCAGCATATCGAAAATGGGAGGCAAGGACTGCAAAATTTGCCTGATGAATCGTCGCACACCTCCGAGATGATGGGTATCAACGAGAAAAATTGGTCGTAAAGCTCTAGTTATACGAAAATGTGGAGTTCGACGAATTAGGATGATGAATACTTCCAGGACCATTACTACCAACGTCAAACCCTACAAAAATATAATGGTCTTTCGAATGATTTATGACAACTGAATTTAGAAAAATTACAACAAATTACTTTTATCATCGTTCGCTTATGCTTGAGAATAGTCCACCAACCCATCCATCGTAACTTTAATCCAAGCTCCACACCTATGATGACTAATGCAACTAGTTCAATAAATGCATGAAGGAACACCGGCATCTACAAAACATGTCAACAACTCTTTATCGATAGAATAGATAATCAAAGATCTACATCTACCCTAAACTGTTATTCTTTAATGTTGTACATACAGCAAAGGCATCCACAGCTGGATCTTCGCCGAGGGCGAGAGTCAAGAGTATAATTGACGCAAATAAATCTAAACTATAGTACCAAGTATTGTGAACCAACAAATAAGCTGGAAGGGCTTCACTTTCGTGCGGATGCGAATCAAACTTCTCATTGTTTTGTCCCTCCTAAAATATATTTTTAATGAATATCGTACAAATAGAAAAATGGAATTATTAAAAGAATAATTCATGATTGGGGTACTTCAAGGAATATAGCTGCTTCATGATACAGCATCTCAGAATTAGAGTCATCTTCAAAATAATTATTATGACGAGTCAGTTCTATTTCTGTTTCTGCTGATGCGTTTGAATTAAGATACAACGACGCTCTTCTGCAACTAGAAGCCGTAGTTCCAGGTTCCGATGCAATGCGAACATCTGTTTTTGATTATGAAAAAAAAAAAAAAAAAAAGTAAACTCTGATTATTAGTCATCATAGTTCAATAAACTCGTAGGTCAAGGTTCTGATATTTAAATAATCAATCATTATCGTTTATTTACCGAGAGCAATAAACGTACTATACTCATTTATGGTACTCACCGATATCAGAGGGGCGAATTGGCGTCATGAAGTCGTTATCTATTTCAAAACGTTGATAACTGTCAGGTTCAGTTATCTTACGATTCATTCTACTTTATGACTTCATTATTTTATCGAACTGCATCTTGATGTGAAATGATCTACCAGAAACAGAGTCATACTGTTGAGGGCGTGCCATAATAATAACGAAGGATGAACTTCATCGATCAATGATACAACCGTCCATCAAATGTTTAGCGAATGCTAGAGTAACTGGAAATGGTGGTGACAGTAAAATAGATTATAGATTTATAGAACAGAGAACAGAAAATTATCAAAGATATATTCTACGGGCTGAGGTCTAAGTACAGCGCAGCCGAGGAAGATTATTTTTCTCTGATTTTTATTATGCAATAATATGGTACCTACAAGTTTGAACCGTATTATCTCATTGTTTAGTAGGGAGGAAGCGAGTATGCGCGAGGTCTCCACCCAGCGTCGCAACGTCGCATTCAAGTTATTGTCTTCATGACTCGAAATGAGTAGTTAGAACTCAGTAATCCTCGAGTAATCCTCGCTATTTTGAAGTACGTTGCGTCGTACCAAAAAACGTAATGATATATGTGTAGGCGGGTCTAATTACATTTTCGCACATCTTTGTCTATCTCACTTTTGTTACCTGTTGTGCAAACTGTCGTCACGTGACGGGATTAAGACGACGCACATTTGCGTCACAGTTGGGTCACAAAGAGGGATCCCTGTGCTTTTTAAATAGGTGATTGCCGTCACAAATTACCGTCACAGGCGTCACAAGTCTCCTCTGTTCCCAGCTGTGGCGGCATTTTGCACAGCAGGAAGATGAAACAACTATTTTAAAGAGATACGGTATGGTTCAAAAGTGTGTGTCTATATCGCGAGGAGCACAAACATGATCTGAACACCCTTCGCGTTAGGCCCTGGAAAGTACTTTCAAATTTATTGACAATTATGATGCTCTGGCTGTACTCAGAAGCCTACCCGCAGACTTTCCCTCAAGTCACTAAAAATAAAAGTGGAAACATTCAGAAAATCAACAAGAACAAGCATAAACTGGGTAGATACATCATTATCTTATCATATTATTTCTTAGTAGGTAAATAGGAACATCGATGATTCGACTGATGGTTTGGTAAATTATTTTTGAAAACTTGAAGTACGTATTCTACCTACTGAGAAAAGCATATCAAAAATAGTCATGCCATATGTCTGCAAGTGCAACTTGTGTCCAGTGCTTTTAAATGGAAGGTATCAGAGAAATGTCAACGCCACTTTTCACCTGTCAAAATTTTTAACATTGTGATGATATGGGATGGTAGGAAAATGAAAAAATAATGGCAGACATCTGTACAAATTTTTGCACAGCGAGAAATATGTATTGCAATGTTGGTTCTGTCTTTATTTTAGCGAGCTATAACTATACAAGGAGACAGAACATGTCTCCACCCCACTCACCACTCCGCTCATTCATTAAAAAATCAACATCATTATTAGTATCAGAACTACATTTTCAAGAAAATCCTGAGCGAACAATTAATAAATCAACATGGCTAAAAAGTACTGTTCAGAAATTTCATAGATGAAGGAGAATACTAATTTTTTTAGAATGAATGGAGCACAGCAGAAAGGAAGGTCAACGCAGCAATTAAGATGTAATCGCAACACAAGAATATGTAATTCACAGTAAAAAAAAAATTAATGAACAGCTAAAAAGTAAAATGCGCGGCAAAATGTGTCAAGCACTATAGCACAGTATCAAGACAATTTGCGCCCCGCCGCGTGGGAATTGTATCAAGAAAACGTAACTGCCACATGTCTGCAACTCAGGTCCCTTGCTTTTGAAGGGAGGGTGTCAAAAAAGTGTCAAAGACTCTTTTGACAGCAAATTGTAACCTCTGTCGAAATTCCAACATGTTATCTTACAGGGTGTGTCAGAAAAATGGCAAAATGTCAAGAAAGTGGCTTACAACTGTCAGCATTTCTGCACAGCGGGACAATATAAAAAAAATTCAACATCAAAATCACTAGACATTAAAGCTCCTTACAAAAAAAAAAATGAACGTCTAAATCAGTGGACAATAACAACTATAAAAAAATTTTAATATCCAAGTCACTGGACTATGAGAACTTTCTTTACTGCGACTACCCGTTGAATAATCTGTTACCCTATTGTGACGAGTGGAAAATCTACCCTATAAATTGCCTTTCTGTGACCCTAGTTCCCCTCCAGCAATTTCTCCAGGAAAAGTGCATCGGTGCATTTGTGACCCTGTAACCCAACAGTGACCCTACATATTCCCGAAAATTGGTAACCCTACTCAACGCACGGTATACCCTATTGTGACACTGAAGTAACCTTCGAAGTGCATAGGATCAGTAACTCATTAGTAACCTTAAAGTGACCCTGTTGTAGTCCTTGGACGAGCAACCCTAGAATCGCCACACTGTGACCCTTTAGTAACGCGATACCCGTACTCTGTAGTAGACCTGTAGTAGACCTGTAGTTGCCCTGAAATGACACTTTCGGTTTCTCTTTGGTAACTCTACTGTGACCATGTAGCGACCCCATTATGGCTACCCTATAGTAGCCCTAGTACAGCCCCTTTATCGCCTCCACAAAAAGGGCTACTGTAGGGTTGTTAGTAACCCTATAGTAGCCTTTTTCATAGAGGTCATTGCCTCTACAAAAAAGGCTACTATAGGGTTGCTAAAAACCCTATAGTAGCCTTTTTCGTACAGGTCATTGCCTTCACCAAAAAGGCTACTATAGGGTTCCTAAGAAGCCTACTGTAGCCCTTTTCATGGAGGTCGTTGCCTTCATGAAAAGGGCTACAGTAGGCTTCTTAAGAACCCTATAGTAGCCTTTTTGGTGAAAGCAATAGCCTCCACAAAAAAGGCTACAATAGGATTCTTAAAAATCCTACAGTAAAGCCCACATAATAGTACAACACAATGTTTATAAAATGAATGCAGTGTATTATTAGAAATGAAATAACGAAAATTACAATTTACGCGTCATGAATACTGAAATGTAACGATTAAATTGAAATAATACGAAGTAAATGTAATCGATGGATATAACGGAACAGAATAGTGCAAATAATGAACGAGAAGTGAACGTTTTTTACAAATTAGCATTTTAAGTATCAAAAAATTGCGACGTTAGCGCATAATTATCTCAAGCGAATTGAAGAAAAGAGCACCAGTAAAAGTTAAAAAATACAAACGAATGGCGAAGTCGAAATATAAATAAAATATTGAAATAAAAAATAATTTAAAAAGAAATGTACGTACAAATAAAGCGATAAGGAATGGCGAAGTCGGAATGAGAATAAATTGAAACAAAAAATTCAAAAAGAAATTCGCGTACAGTAAGCGTGTCCCTAGAAACCCTACAACATGCGAGCGAAACAAACAAAATTGGTCTATCTACTCCGTCGGAGAATGGTGGTCATCGTTGACAGTTAAAGATGAGGAAGTCTTACGAAGCTTAGCGAGTTGTTCTTCAAGTTCTTCATCTAGCAATTCTGACAACGAATCATTGAATGGTGGGGCTGACGTGACCGACGTATTGGTACGAGAATGCTGCTGCAACTGACCTATGGGTGAAAGATAAAATACGTTTATTAAGAGGGTAAGAAAATTCAAGAAAAGCGACATAGTTCAGTCGAACGAAACACGAACTTGGCACAAACCTGGAGCATAGATTTTTTTGCGCAACCCACCTTTATGGTAAATTTGGTGAGGATAATCTTTGTACCGAGGTAGTATCATACGAGAAAAAGTGAAAAAAAAAAAAAGAAAAAAAAGAGGAACTGTCAGGAATTCTTATAAGGATACCATTTCTGACAAATATGCGCAAAAAATCTACATCGAAGATTGTACCAGAATCGTCTCCGTCTCCCCCCCCCCTTCTAATGTGATCGGAGTAACAGTAATTTTTGTATGAAAGTTTACCTTCCTGATCTCGAGCTTCTCTCGACGCCGAACTGTTGACTGTAACTTTTTTTTCCACATTCAGGCACCGACGTTTACATACGGTGCGACTGGATTTCAACCACCTTTGAATGATCGCGCGAACTTTATCGCGGTGATCCTTCTTGTTCCACGCTGCTGTAATAGCGGGACCATCACTCCTACGAAGGTGATTAGGTCGTACGATTGGTAGGTATTCACTCGGCCAGTTGCTGGTTTCACCTGAAACAGACATGTAGACTAGAGTACGCGAAGAAGAAAAAATAAAAAGAACCTGCGAAAAAATACTCACGAATTATTATTTCGTACGCTTCAGTGTATTGAATCCACTGAATATAGAACATTTCGGCACCATTTACGAATGCTTCATTCGATACATTCGGGTCATTCTCGTCATTATTTTTCTCCCCGTTGAAAGATAAACGAAAAATGTTTCTCAACAAAGAGTATAAAGCATGAGTGTATCCTTCTCGAATAGGATTGTGCATTCGTACTGCCTGAATCTGCAAACATAATGAATGAGAGTACATAAAAAGAATCAGTTATACAAGTGCACACGGTAAGAAACGTCTAAGCATTTGAGTAAGCAATACAACTTACAAAATTTTCTCGCACGACGCTTTCAAAGTACAAACTAGTAGTTTTTATTTTTTCATCAAACGCCAAGAACTCCGATTTACTTGATTTTGGTAAATCGAGACGATGGAACAATTCATGACTCGTGATGGACTCGGTGTCCCGTTCATTTTGGGAACATTCGACCAACGACGATGAGGTTGATTCGGCTACATCAGAAAATGGCAAATGACAGAATGGCGAATTGCTCGATGGTGTACTCCAGACTGACGGGCTGGGTCGAACGCGATAGATTTCGAAGGAGTTGTTTCTCCATTGCCTGGCGTAGTCAGATAAGAGTAAAGAGAGCAGTCTGAGGCGCGAGAAGCACCATCATCAGCACCATCATGTACAACATATCTGTAATAATAATTTCATTGAAAATGTAGTTCAATATGTAAGAAATCAACACAGCCAAATAATACACGCGCTTACCCGAAATTGTTTTCAACGTTGACAGACGCATCTTCGAGAGTCTTTTCCGGCTTCTTTTCCTTCGCGACAGGTAACAACGAACTTCCGTAGGAGAATCTCGCTTTTGCTTTAGGTTGCCTCTCCGCACTAGGAAGGTATTCATTCTCAGGTACTGGTAAAGTGGATACGTCCGATAACAAACTGCTCGCGCTTTCAGACTTGATCCACGTCGAGGCTTCGTCGTAAGACAATAGCGCTGAAAATAAGGAAAGCATCAAAACGCACCAAAAAAAGAAGAAAAAAAAAAAACATAATATTTCATTCTTGTACTTCGCAATTTATAACACGAGCTATCTTATCGAGTACTTACTGTAGGCAAATAAGTAATATTATACGTGCGATAGGTATGCGGCCGAAGTATCAGAAATAATCGAGCGTCTTTTTCAATCAAACATACACCCGAGTGAGAATATTACTGAACAATCATTGCGGAATTTCTTGTTTCAGACTCGAACTTGAGGTACGAAAGCTCGCTTCGATAGCGCATTGAAAACCAAAAATTCGGTAGGCTGAGAATCAGGAAATGAAGCAACATAAATTCATGGGAAATAAGAGAGTGAAGAACGAGAAAGGAAAATAGATTCGAGATCGAATATAGCGAAGATGGAAACATTTGACGATCGAGTGGTTACTACGTAAACCATTTCAGTGACTGTATACATTGACAGACTAGAAAGAAATCGTACGTTACTTTATGCAGAAATAGTCGCTAATTATGATATTGTCTAATAAATAAAATGCAGTATTTAAATGCTTACGTAATGACGAATCGATTTTCAATCGGCGAGAATACTTGATACGCGAGAACACTGATGGACGAGTTGTACATTCACGATACCAAATTTGCACTGAAAAGAAAAGTGAACTGATGGTAATAATATTTCGTAAAATAAAACAACTTTATGAGCGATTCGCCTAGACACGTACTTTACTGATTGGAGAGAATGAATATTCATATGCGTTGAACATGAACCATCAAACACCATCGAAAACGTACAAAGTGAAAGAGACGTAAGGCAGCGATTATCCACAAATTGAAGTACAATATCGAATGGCGAGCTAAGAATAACGTGGCGACAAGCTGAAAAGTTGATATTATATCGAGTTATTGAATACTATCTATCGTATGAGGTGTACATGAAACACGATTCCATATATGGCAAATAATGCGAAAAAATAACGTACTTGCACATGCAAATTATGAATCACGACGAATGAAATCCAATCTTTCAATGTACTGCGTTGACAGGCACCGTATCCGCGTTAACGTGAATTACTTACACTTTCAAATCTTTTCGACGAATGTGAACGATTTTTTTTTTGCACCAACTGCCGAAACATGGCGGCTATAAACGACAATTGCTTCGCGTTCGAACTGGAAAACGAGTAACCGTTAACGTACGCCGACAACGGAACAATTCAAATTTCTTCTTATTGGCTTCGAGGTTTTCGTTTGAAATTTCGACGCTGTATGCAATGTTACCAACAACGTGTGGGAAAAATTATTCACTTCTGTAGCACCATTTCTCCTGACATTTTCATTATTCGCGATTCATTTTCGAAATATGTATGATAATTCCATATGTGGGACATAATTATTTATATAAAACTAATTAATCATTGAAATTTTGTAATTAATGCGCGTAAATGCAATCTACATGGCAGACACTCGTTGGAGTAGTAAGAGAAATATTTTATTTGTATCACGTGATCAATTTCAACCAATCCTGGCTGTACCACACTACCTCATAGACAGAGGCGAAAAGAGCTGCCATCTTCACTGGATTTGTTTGTTGTTTATTAATTTTCAAATTTACTATTCCGTTCCGTTCCAATATTACATTTAATTTTTACATCTCTGTGAATTTTGCGAAGTTTATTGTGTACATTTGCATACTACCTCATCCTCTATATCTCCGTAACAAGGATTTCATCTCGCATAATGTCTCGTTCCTAAACTTATTGTCGAAGTAAGTATTTACTACATGATATTTACAATTTATCGGATAACCGGATGTCATAGCTACTGTATAATTTATTCGATTTTTTCGTTTCCTATTATTATAGATTCGCCATTCCGTCCTGCTTATTTCTATAGATGTCCGTTCTCGTCGACATTTCAACGAATGCGTATTTTCGTAGTGCTCATTCATTCTTCTGTAACAAAATTACATCACCATCGGATATCTGGTTTCAATTAAGATAGATCAACGTTTTGTTCCTGAATTTTTACCGCATGTAAGTACATATATAAGTCTCGAATGAATATCTCTTGTCTTATCTTGTCGCACGCGCCTTATTTACTCCTGTCCGTTGATCGACGGAAGCAAGCTTCTACCGTATTGATAGTATTCGCCTCTGTAATCTATAGGATGATTCATTTTATTGTGTACGATTCAAGTCCAGTTTCAACTATGATTTTTCAGTTCGAATCGTGCGCTTGATGCAAGAAGCTGTCGCTCTTGCTTAGATGTCTATCTTTGAGTGTAAATATCTTTCGTCATTGTAACGATCTCTTTGTTTTCGAGCGTTCCATTAAAGAAACCTTTTCAAATTCAAATTTATTTCGAGTTGTTTAAAAGGAACTTACACGTATCTATCGTATTCTTCATATCGCATCGTGTTTTCTCGTCTCTCGTCTCCTATTATTATTATTATTATCATCGTATACTCGATAACTTAAAATCAATTTTTTTTCGTACAGAATCGCCATTTGGTCTTTTAATGCCTCACACATATCGTATGTCACCGCAGACGTGATGGCAGCTATCAAGGCGTAGAATTACTGTTTGTTTCGCTGATATTCGATTATAATCTGTTGACTTTGTTGATCGTAAGTATACCGATCGTTTATTCATCGCGTCCTGTTCTCTCATCTCTCTCTCTCCCTCCCTCTGTCCGTTAATTATTATGCTCGATAATTTATTTGATATGTTATTTTACAGGTATTTTATACTGAATCACCATTATTCGCTGTTGATACCACAAAATCGTATGTCACAAGTGGTAGCTAGATGTAGAGCTGTTTACTGATAATCAATGCGATTGTTGTACGTGTAATCTGATGTTGAAACTGATATTTCTCGTTTGTTGCTCGTTAATCATTGTAAGTATGCGTCATGTTCTCTCATTGTTTGTCTCGTAAAATTAGTAAAATTATCAAATTATCGTATATTCGATAACTTAAAATCAATTTTTTTTCGTACAGAATCGCCATTTAGTCTTTTAATGCCGTCTACATCGTATGTCATCGCAGAGCTGGCAGCAATCTGTGCCTAGAATTACTGTTTGCTGATATACTCGATTATCTTTGTCTAAAATTCGTTGACATTCATCTGATATTTCGTTGATTGTAAGTATACCGATTGTTTGTTCATCGCATCTTTTTCTCACATCTCTCCCCTTCTCTCTCCGTGTTCGATAATTTATTCCATTTGTTTGTACGTTACAGTTTACCTACTGGAGCCGTACTTTGAAATTAGATTTCCCTCGCCGTCGGATTTCTAAGGGAGGTTTGAGTTCCAACTCCCTGCAGTTGGGTCAGAGTCGTGGACCAATACATGTACGACCCAAAAAAATGATCGGGTTCTCATGGGCGAAGAAGCTCACAGGGTACTCTTCTTCACGCCCTTCGAAGACGACGCCGTGTCTTTTGGAGATATGGATGGATCCGATTATGACAAGACGCAACATTTATTAGAAATTGCACCAAGATCTGCGGACGTCCTTCCTCGCTCTCTGTATCTATGTCGTCGAAAGGAAGATGAAATTCGCTGTCGCAGGCAAGCTGAAGCCGAACAAACTCCTTCATATCGTTGAGTTTAATTTTTTTTTCGCCATCCATTCCTTCTCCTGTATGTTTAACTTGTAATTTTTTTTTTTTTTTCAACGCCATTCTTATTATCCCGCCATTCTATACTTTCCTTGTACTTTGTGTTTAGGTTTAGGTTCTTTTTTTTCGCAATTTTTTATTCGTACATTTGTTTCTTCTCGTTTTTGGGGATGAACTTACTTTTGCGTGTTTTTGTATCATATTCTTCGAAATTTTCATTGCCACCGGTAACATAGATCTTGTCATTAAGAACACAGCATGTACGTTGAACTCAAGTAATATATTATGTTTATCTTACGGTTTGCGAATTATTTTGTCAATAACTTCATTATGAAGTGTGCTGAGTACGTATATGACTATCGGAATACTTACAGAAGCTGAACATAATTTTTAATATTTGAATTGAGAAATATTGAGTGATGGACGATTGCGTAAACATACGTGCAAGTACGAGTATATGAATTTGTGAACTTGAAATACACAGCGCCAGTCATTGAGAAAGAATTGCAATGAATTTGAACTAGTCATCTTGAAAAAGTTTACTGCTGCCATGAAATTTGCTAAACAATAAGTCATTCAGCAGCGCTACAATTTGGTACTTTACGGTACATTTTTGGGAAAGTAGTTCATTGACCCTCATTCACTGTAAGATGAATTTGCGATACCTTTGAATTACCTCAAAATAACCCATCCACGATCGAGTAATTTATGGGGAACTGCTGGGAATCTACATCATTGAACTGGGTAACTTTTGGTCAACAGCTCGCACCCTTAATTCGCCCAAAAACAGACTTTCATTACTTCTAAGTAGCCTTCCACTACAAGTCTACTCCAGGTATATTTTTGGGTATCATCGCGAGCAATAATCGGGTCACAGTATTACCCTTTCATCGCTTCTCAGTTACCCTTTACACGGAGTCTACTACAGGGATATTTTTGGGTATCATCGCGAGCAATAATTGGGTCACAGTATTACCCTCTTATCGCTTCTCAGTGACCCTTCACACAGAGTCTACTACAGGGATATTTTTGGGTATCATCGCGAGCAATAATTGGGTCACAGTATTACCCTTTTATCACTACTCAGTGACCCTGTACATGGAGTGTCTACTACAGGGCAACTTGAGAGTCATCGCGGGCAATCATTGGGTCACAGATATTTCCCTTATATCGCCCTTCTGTAACTGCAGTTACAAATGGTCTACAAGAGGGGAATATTAGAGGTGCGGATGCACTTTTTTTCTGAAACCCATAAAATACCCCTAGTGACCCAACTGTAAGCCGTGCAATAATAGGTTTACTACAAGGTTACACAGGGTCACACGTGGAAAAAGTCAAAGTGCATCCATTCCAGCAGGGTCACACCTCATCAGCTGGACGGTGCTAAACGAGACGACCCTGAAATTGCACTGACAACCCTCTTGTAGATAGGGTTACACAGGGTTACACATGGATTTTTATTCAACGGGTATACGGCCATGTTTTCTTTTTTGGCCAAGCGTACACTTTTAGCTTAGGTGGGTACTGGGTACATCTTATAACTTACTGTCTAATCATCATGATTTGCTCATGCTCACATGTTGAATGTTTTAGAAAAAAAATAAAGGCTGGTAAACATTAAATTTTGCACACCCACTATCAATTTGTTTTTCCCACACCTTGCACTAATATGGTTCTTTGAACTTTTCAAAATTTACTCACTTTTAGCTAATAACATAGTGCTACTGCAATTATCATGAATACTAAGAGACGTAGCAAAGTAGAGGGCTCTGTAGAAACTATAAAAATAATTCTGATATTTGTGCAGTATTGATATACTCGGTAGCTGTAAGTATACATACAGCTGATTAACAGCAAGGAAGGAACATGATATATAAGTTCACTTTCATATTCAATGGAAAAATTTTCTGTGACAGCAAGATGTGAATTTGTGAATCTAGTACCTCTTGACTCTTATTCTGGATGATGGAAAGTTGGAATCACGTTAAAATTCTTGAGCCATTGGTGCAATAAGCCAAAAGCCACTAAAAAATGATTCAATCTATGTATTTTCTCACTCGGCTTTGTTGTATGACTGTGTAGAAGTTTTACAATGTTCATGTTTAAAAAAAAAACTTATAAATTTAATTGCAGATCAATTTCGACGATTCACTATACTACACTTGACAAAAAGTGGAGAAAAAAACACGGCCGTTCATAAGTAAGAACATTCTCTCCTTATGTGTTACATGTAGTGGTGCGTGAATGGTTGTTATTTTAGTATTTGCATTCTGCACAGTGAAAATAGAGGAGATTTATGTATAAAAACAGGTTCCGTTTCATGAGAAATGCATTGAACGGAGGCCCTATTTATTTACATATACGTCTTCAACTGTAGCTGGCTGGAGAGAGGGTGAGCAAGTTGTAAGGTAATTGTGATTGCACTCTGGTTGATGATGGACAAGGACTTACTTGTACAAAACAGAATATGACCATTTTAAAGGAAGGCAGGAACATCAGGGCTGAGATCCCAAGTATAAAAAATACGGGATCTTTCCGGATAATGATCTCATAGAAGAAAAAAAAAAAAAATGCTGGATCTTTTCAGATCTAAAAAATATGGTATCTTTTAGGAACTACTTGGAAAATTAACGGGTATATATCCATTATTTTTTGCTTTCTTCTGGGGATACCCGTCATTTTTTGAGAGCTTCTCTATTTTTTTAGCATTTTAAAAAAATGTCCCCTATCTCAGTTGGATCTTTGAACACAGGATTTTTTGATCCGGATCTTACAGGGGAAAAATTACGGGGGCTTTTTGGATCCAGACCTTAAAGAAAAAAAAAAAAAATACAGAATCTTTCCGGATCTTGCTGAGGAAAAAAATGGATCTGAGACCGCAAAAATAAAAGATAGGATTTGTATACCATTTTGGATACGGGTTCCGGATCTCAGCCCTGTAATTAGCCAAGTGCAAATAACAGATGAAAGATGAAACAACAGATGACTAGATATTCCCATAATTTTGAGAAGAAATGGTACACAGAGATTCATCTTCTTCCATGTGAATGATATAGTGGAACATGCACTGACCAAACACCAACATTGTACTAGAACTAGAAGGCCAACTTTTCCCACTGTTTCATAAGAAGAATAGAAACACTTTGAAAAATCATAGCAGTTATTTTTTTGATTATTGTCCATAACAAAAAAAATCAATGTTGACACCGTGATGTTGACCGTTTGCCCAATGCCCGTTTTTTCAAAATAGTCAATTGTCCAAGACCCATTGGGCATGACTGTTATTTGGATTATTATTTTTATGGTCATGATGGGCAACAAGACAATTTGCTCGTTATTCGACCAAAATAAAGGTTTAATTCTGGCCTGTAATCCCGTTATGGCGGTTTTAATTGTTTTGAAGGAGGTATTGTCTATAAGAAGGGCGTTATCACCGCTATATTAATATAGCCTAGTTCTGATCGGACGTTGAGCGAACGCCCTTGACCGACGCCTTTCTTACAGGCAAAGTACTCCTCTTTGTACCCTCGCCAGAATCCAGAAATGACTGTAATTGTTTTCTGAAAAAACCTTCGTCAAAAGCCCAGAAATGACCGTAACAAAGCCGCAACGATAAAAAAATCATTTTGGTCAAAAGCCTAAATATTGTTCTATCGGCTTCAAAATTTAATGACCTGGGCTACGGAAAGGAGACTAGTCTTTTTTGCGCTCCGATATCAGCAAACCTGATCCAGTAAAGACTAGTCTCCTTTCCCTAGCCCAGGTCACCGATGTGTCTCAAATTACGCTGAGAAAGGATAGCAGAAGGTAATTTTCTTATATCATTATTTTTCCCCCTTATCAAGAACATGGTGATAAGAAAATTACCTTCTGCTATCCTTTCTCAAAGACTCAAAGTTCGTATTTTATACTATTTCGAGCCCATTCTTAACGTGAACAGACTACAACTTATTATCGTTGTGCGTCTCTCACAATGAGTTCCGATTTTAAGGTTCAATAGGTGCTTCCTTTAAGAATATTCTCTACACACATAAAATACGCGTAAATGGTAAAAACCTCCAAGGTAAATAGTTAAATACTAAGTAGCTGCCCCCTTTCTACTCAGCGTGAAGCAGCGACGAGTTTAGTGATCCGGTCCTCCATCAGCTGGCACTCTGGCAGTAGTCCCTCATGCGTCGTCACTCGCGGTTAGTAGCATGTAGTTCTAGTTCCTTTTTCCTTGTGCTTGTTCTTCAGCGTGGCGACTGGCGAGAGCTGATAAACTCAAAAAACAGCATTGAGCATTCACACGGAATCAAAAATCGATGTAAGTATCACGTAATCATTTTAATGAATAAAGATTGATAGTAGAAGTAGAAGTAACAAGTAATAATTTAAAAATATGTTATTCAAAAATGTGTTCGTTCGTCTTTAAACTTTGTAGTTGATGGAGAATTATTCGAATAATTTCTAATCAGTTATGCTTTCAAGAAGTATTTCGTTGAAAAACGTCGCGCTAGTCATGAAATGACAAGGAAAAAGTGGAAATGTCTAGAGTCAGGTTTCTTAGTAGAACATCACAAATCGTAGCATTATGTTCCATCGCAAATTTCATAAATGCAGCCGATCGTATCATTATGCCAATTGCCATCGTTCCTATGACTGATAAATTTCACTGGAACTTGAATCTTCAAGGCTGGATATTATCGTCTTTTGCTTGCGGATATTTTACGAGTCAAGTTCGTTCGTGGTATCTTTTTTGATTTAATGGACACCTATAGTAGAATGTTACTTAGTATTTTAACACATTTGATTGCAGATAATTGGAGCATGTGCTGCGCAAAAGTTTGGAGGGAAAGCTGTACTTTTTTTCGCCGTTTCGTTATGGTCCGTGTCTACGGTGATAACGCCACTTTGTGCGGATTCGATTGCGATATTAATTATTTGTAGGTTACTACTTGGATTTGGAGAAGGGTTAGGTGAGCCTGGAATAAATAAAAAGGAATTTATATTTTTATCCGTAGATTTGTCCAACCAAATTGACTTCGTTCACGTTCACATCCTGGTTTAAAAATTTGAGAAATCCCTTCTTCCTTATTCCTAGGTTCCTAATTGAGAAAACTCTGTTCATTAGTATCGTTTTTTAGCTAACTTATGTATGAACATGAATGAAGATGCTTTATATCTGTCGATTTTTTAGGAATCTTATGTATATTTTTGAAAATTCAATTTCTTTTGGAGACGATTTAAATCTATTCCTTGTTATAAATTTCCGACCGTATAAGTCAAAGATACTAAATACGTTTTCTAACCGCATTCAGAATTTCTCAATGGAAGATTTGTAATTTTCAGGATTACCGACTGTTTTCCATATTTTCGCGAATCATATTCCTATTGAAGAACGTTCGAGAGCCTTTGCATATCTCATAGCTGCTGGATCAGTCGGCCAAACATTCGCTTCTGTGGTACAAATATCGCAAATGACTATAATCACGTATATCGTTTTTTATCTAGGATGAATAATTTTATTTTCTTTCCGCAGATATGTCCTCATTTAATGTGGGAAACCTGTTTTTACACATTTGGTATACTTGGTATAATTTGGGTAATCGCCTGGTCATGTTTTTATTTCAATCCTTCCACTCCAGGAAGAGACGAATTGCCTCTCATTACACCTAAAGTGAGTTTTGTGTGAGCTTTTTGAAGTTTTTTCCGTATTTTTATTTCATATTATTAACTTGGGTCTTTATAATTTGGAAGTGTGTTATTTTTGATATGAGGAATTGTTTGATCTCATATCCACTCAGCAAAAAAAGGTCGAATTTCGTGAAAATTAATTAGGCCTATCAATGCTGTAAAGCATATCAAAAACCCAATTTTTGATGTATGTAGTATATATGTATTCATGTAAGGTAAAAATGTTGTCAATTGTCAAACGGTCGTATATTAAAATAGGTTATCTCTTCAAACATAATGTGGGTCGAGTTCCTGTACCATTGGCCCTTATGGGCCATTTATATCGCGCAATTTTCAATGAATTGGTCGAATTATATTATAATGCAGTGGTTACCAACATATATGTCCAGAACCCTCGGTGCAAACAAAGAAAGCGTTAGTTTAACAGCAATGCCATATGTCATTAATTCTTTAGTCGGAGTTGGTAAGATTTTCAGCCATGATATTTTTTGATCTCAACTATCATCGTTTGAAGACGGAATTTTTTTGCAGGGTCTGGACATTTTGCTGATACTCTGATCAGTCGTAGATGGACAGTATTGTCAGTCAGGCGTCTAATGACCGGAATCGGTCTGATAGGTCCTGGAATATTTCTACTAGCATTTTGTACAGTAGATAACTTGCTCGCAGCTGTCTTGTAAGTGATTTGTTCATTTTTCTCTCCATTTTGTTTTTCTCTTCTATCATCTTCTAATGGACCTATTATTTATTTCTCAGATTTATTTCAATTTCTATGGGTCTTTGCGCTTGCAATTCAGCAGGCCATTTGGCTAACCATGCGGATGTTGCTCCTAATCATGCAGGAATCACTTTTGCAATATCCAATACTTTGGTAAGCCACCAAATCTCAACTTTCTTGAATTTTAATTCACTATACTTTCATATCGTACTTATAATTTCATTTATTTTTAGGCAACTATACCTGGAATCCTTTGTGGACCAGTAACAGCAGAACTAGTGACGGCATCCCATGGTCGATGGTTTCCGGTATTTGTGTTAGCAGCGGTTATCAATTTTACCGGTGCTATTATTTATTATAGTCAAAGTTCTGCTTCTCAAGTACTGTGATAAAAATTATGTTTAGTCATTTATCGTTCCACCATTTTAAAGAAAATATTTTTTAAAGCTGTGAAATGTTATTTCGATGGTTTGGTGGAGTTATAGGGTAGAACCAGAGATGTTTAGCGAAAATGAATCACAAAATTGACAAAATTTTTTGGGCCGAAATAACAAGACAGATTGCAGTAATGAAAACAAAAATAATTCTGTTTTAACAGAAAATTTTGGGAAAAGGAAATCCCAAAACTGAATTGGAGACGTCTGAGCGAAATCAATACATTTTGCACGAAAATAAAAAAGAAAATAACAAATTTTTCGGGGGCTGAAATAAAAAAACACAATTCAGTTACAAAAACAAAAGTCAGGCAAAAGTGATTTTGTTCTAACAGAAAATTGCAAGATAAAGAAAATGAAATACTGAAACAAAAAACAAAATTCAAGGAATTTCGTGCAAGATCTCTGCTTTCCACAGGAAACAAAAGGTGTAGTGCAAATTTTTCTCTTTATCTCAAAAACTATACATTTTTAAGAAAAAAACAAGAAAATAAAATTCATTTGTATTGTAATTTCCTATCAAATAAGATCAATCTTATAATTTTGTTCCCAAAAATTCTGAAATCACCATCATGGGATAGGAAATTCAAAGACATACAACTTGAGTTTTAAGTTGGAAACTCTCCTCAATAGGCAATTTTGTGGTCTCAACCGACTAGCAATGAGGGATGGAACTAACTACAGATGTGACTGTGAAATTGTGTACATTATTTGTGTGCAGCCCGATACAACCCAACTATGGTTATGACCTGTGGCATTGAACTGTGGTTATGACACAAAATCATCATTCCGATTCCATACCGCTGCTATGTAGCGCTGCATTGCGTTACGTTGTGGCTTTGGGCCATACAACCGTCAGAGTGCGCTCCTATCACGCTGCAGAGATAGAACTGCCCTACAAAGTACAAAGTTGAACTGACGTATGTGCGATATATAACAACAATCAACAAGACGAGGCGTTGGGATCAGTGGGCTGTATGTGTGTTGATAACAAAGCTTTGTATTCACACACTACTACTATCACAGTTGATTGCATGTACATCATTTTTTTGACATTACATTGCAAGGTGAAAAATGTACCCTATTTATAAAGATTGAGCACTTATTGAAGAATTTGAAGATAATTACCTATTATGTTCATTGAATGGACTGAGTTATTGTGACGTCACAACTATCAATATCATGGATGAAAAGATCAATTTTGTCCATTTGTCACTTTGCTCCCATAAAAAAATACATGTGGAGAAGAGATCCCTACTCTTCCAATTAAATATAAAAAATGATACAGTCAAGAGATTTTCTCTTCAAATAGCAAAAAGTTGATAAATTTAAAATATGAAATTTTCTGTAAATTTTAACATCTCATATTAAATTAATACCACGGTACATTATAGAGGTATTGACACGAAGGTATATTAGCCGTGTTTGTTACTGTCGCCTGAGTTGTGTCAGTTGATATAATCTACGCTAGGAGCGTTGCAAGGTATTACTAAGCATGAAAACTACATGAATACTAGGTAATGTAAATTCATCAATTTTTAAAAATTCGTAGAGGAATCAGGTATTAACCTAAAAATCTGAAACCGGGTACGAATAGACAACTCACCATGCTCTACTTATTAAAAAAAAAAATTATTTTCTTAGGTGAATTTCTTCACCTTTTACAACCCTCGAAAATTTCGTCAATATTAGGGTACCTCCGGTAAGGTTCGGACACAGGTGGGGTGTGGAAGGTATTCAAACGATCGCTGCGAGCGTAGCGGAATTCCGTATGAATTGACACAATTCGTGCGACAGAAATTTCTCGTTGTGTCAATACCTCTATAATGTACCGTGATTAATACTATGGTTATCTTTGCTCCATATGTATTTCTTACGGGGAGCAAAATACCAAATGGACATATTTCAGCAGAATAGGTACTTTTGCTCACTCACACCTATGCATCTTGCACTCACACTCATGTTGCGTTATAACAAATAACACAGTCCATTCTGCGTTGAAAACTATTACTCAGTGAGCAACTTAATTAGCAATCTTAATATCTTTCAAACACATTTTTATATTATTTGATATTTTTGATACTTTTCTGTGACTGTTGTTTTTGCACATAGACGTCAATTTAACTTTGTACAGCAGAGAAGCAAAGGGTGAACCTACCTTTGTATTTCTCCATTAACCCATGTACTCAAAAATAAATATCTTGAAAAATAAGTAATCTGCAAAGAAACTGGACCCTTTTTATAGCCAAACCCAACCGAGCGATATGATAACGATCTCGAGAAAAGGAAGAATCTCTGCTTATAGTAAAGGAACATTTCTTCATTTCTCTGGATTGTTATCAATTATCATGTTGCTTGGTTGGGTTTGGCTAAAAAGGGTCCAACTGATCAGGAGAATAAAACTTGTACAGTTGTAGGGAATGAATTAGTTTCCTATCAATTTCAACCTTCGACCATATATAATACACATGGTCGAAGATTTCAACTATCTTTTTACTTAAATTCCAAAATTATTATGCTCCATGTGTCAAAATGTCCTTTACTGGCTGATATGAGTAGTCTACGCTAGCGCTGTACGCTCCAAATAGGAGTTCCATAGGCGGCGTAACTTGGAGTTTGCAATGTTGGTAGCCCTGCGTACAAAGGAGATCATGGTTCAATTTGTATATCTCCAAACAGTTTTTCAATTCTGTTTTCCAATTTAAGTATGAGGTTTAGAAAAAAATGTTAACTACAAAAATTGTTCGTTTCAGAATTCTCTACAACTTTGATTCTCACACTGTTCTTGATTAAAAGTCAAATAACTTCAGAAAATGCGTTTGAACTAACGCATGTATTTGGTCCATAAGAAAAAAATCCATGATCACCTCTGTAACTAGCGCTACCTTGTGTAAGTTACGCCGCTTGGTCGATTCTATATATGACTACATGATTACATGACTTTAACCTTGATTTTCATGACTCATAAGAAGAGTCGACAATGATCACTCACGGCATCGTCAGCACGTATTTGGACTATAAGCGTGACTTTGCAGTCGGAACTCAAACTCGAAACCCAAAAATTTTAGTTGACGTCGCCTATCGTCAATTGTCAGTGGATTCAAAGCTAGTTGCACGTTGTCATCATTTTGTCCTATTCGGATCAAGTTAATTTTTTCATTAGAATTGGAATAAGTTGGTCCATTTTTCCGCAAAATGGGCCGTCGTCCCGCACGTTGGTAAGTAGAATGACGTTTTACTTGAATGATTGTTCAAATTGTTTTCAATGAGATCTATATTCTATCATATCGTCTAATGGCTACAGAACACAATGAGACTAAAACTGATGTTCTGTGTAGTTACAGATATTGTAAGAACAAACCGTACCCGAAATCCAGATTTTGTCGGGGTGTACCGGATCCTAAGATTCGTATTTTCGACTTGGGTAAAAAGAAAGCACGAGTTGATGATTTTCCATTATGCGTTCATTTGGTTAGTGTATTTTCATATTTATTTTTGTTCGTCTTGAACGTTGGTATGAAAATCGTGATAGTGGCTGTGTATTCCTATGAGTTCATGCCTTCAAGTTGAAATTTCAGAATGAGAGAGCTTTTATCATCCTCAATCCGATTTGGCTTACCTTATTATTTCAACCATGGTTTCTTTTTCCCAACTACAAAGTGATGCAAATTCTACTTTTCTTCTGATTCCTTCAGTATTTCAGCAGGATGTCTTCCCCATTCAGTTTCTATTATTTCAAATTTTCCTCACTTGCTTCATTCATCCTTCCGCAATTATTTGCGACTTACAACACCGCTGTTCGGATGAATCTTCTCGAATTGAATGGACGTAGATTTCTGTATTAGGCATATTTCTTCAAAATGGTTGGATCGCAAGGTTTACCGACCGCAAATAAAGAATGATACCTCTCGTTTGCAATGTACGTTCGAAACTCTAAAATCTTGGTGATACAATGTCTATTTGTAGGTGTCGGACGAATACGAGCAATTATCATCCGAAGCTTTAGAAGCGGGGCGTATTTGCGCCAACAAATACCTAGTAAAACACTGTGGTAAAGATCAGTTCCACATTCGTATGCGTTTGCACCCATTCCATGTCATTCGAATCAACAAAATGTTGTCGTGCGCTGGAGCTGATAGGTACTCAAGTTTTGGTTCTTGAAAGTTTTGTCTTTGTATTTTTATTTTTCAATATTTTTTGGAATTATTCACCGGATCATCTTTGTTACAGATTGCAAACTGGAATGCGTGGTGCTTTCGGTAAGCCGCAAGGTACTGTGGCCCGTGTTCGTATCGGGCAAGTTATTATGAGCGTAAGATCATCTGATCGTTACCGCGCTGCCGTGGTCGAAGCTTTACGACGGGCTAAATTCAAATTTCCCGGTAGACAAAAGGTATGAATCCTCATAATTTTCTTCCTTATATTGTAACCTATTTTCATGCCTGAGAAAATGTAATCCCAGTTTTCATCTCAAATTATATCTTGAATCTACTTGAAGCATTAATCCCAAGATTCTTTGTATTCAATCACGGCCTACCATGTACAAGTCCGAAATACTGAATGTAGTAAGCCCAGTTGTAATATTCATGGGGTACGACATATCATATCGCTTTCGCCTCCATCTCACTTTTAATCTTCAACTGATAGTAATTCGTTTCGTAATCCACTCATTCTATCAAAATTGGGCTGTTTTTTCACTTATCTTCTTTTCATTTTGTTTAAAAACCTCTCTCTACTTGCGTTTATAATCGAAATATTGAGATTTTTTCTGTCACATCGTTGAGCGTCTCCATCAATCTGTACCTAAAAATTTCCAAGTACGACGTTTGTGACGTTGAATTATTTCGGCTTTGTAAAGAGTGAATTGTGGCTTTATGGACAAAGAAAAAATGTGAAAAATCAGCATTTTCTAGAACTAATTTTTGGACCCCGCCTATGAGAGATTATTCTATTTTATGAATGAATAAGACCTATTCAAATAGTTGATCCTTTCGAAGCGTTGCATCCACCGAGATTCGTGAACGATGTTGGGTGAATTGAATTAGAAATTCTGTACATCTCATCTAATTTGTGTTGTATTTGTGCTTCACAGTGTTTTATGTAGCGTAGAGGAAATTCAAACGTGTTATTTCTTTCGACCATACATATTTTTATGGACCGAGCATACTGATAAGAAATTGAATCCAAACATTGCACCCACGAAAATGATGAGAAACGTACCTTCGTCTTCGGGCGTTCCCGCGAGATTGGGCGAAGCTTGGTCCATGAGAAGAACAAACGCACGGCGAAAGAGATGCTCTTTTTTTAACATTTTGACTGATCAATCTATGAAATATGTATGGTCGGAGGTTATTTCAAACTTCCACATTTTTTATGCGTGTAGAACGTCGAGTCCGGTACGGAGGTTGGATGTGTAGTTGAGTCTGAAAAAAATACGTCATTGTTGCTAAATATCTTGCATAGCAGATTCGTGAGCAAACTGTTCGCGCAACGTACAAAAACAAGATGGTGTAGATACAATTTACTTTTCAACCTTTCCAGTTTTTTCCAAATTTCTATGGCTTTTACATACTGGACTGTACTTTTTTTCTTTTGTGCTTTAATATTGTCGTATGTTGATGATCTGTCGCCAACTTTCCGATAGGTAGTTTTTTTGTAATCTCGTATAAAATTTGAAATGAGAAAACCTCATTTCTAGACGTTTTGAGGTGAGTTCATGTTGCAGGTCACCTCGTGTTCGTTGCCCGGGTGCCCGGGAAAATTTCCCAAGATTTATACTAGATCTTTTTCCGCGTGATTTGATCGATTACAAACTCATTAACGGATTTCAATGAAGGATTTTTTAGGAAGTTTTTTCCACGTCCTTTTAATGTGCATTATTTCATCCTTAATTGTTTCATAACCGTTTACCCCCCGTTGAATTTATGTTCGCAGATCTATGTAAGCAAGAAATTTGGTTTTACCAAATACGAACGCGATGAATATGAGAAATTGAAAAATGAAGGAAGACTCGCTCCTGATGGCTGCAACGTTCAATATCGCCCTGACCATGGTCCTCTGAATACTTGGAGAAAAGTGCAGGCCGAATTGGCTCTTGCTGCCCAGTAAAATGTTCATTTTGTGAAATACATCTGTTTTAAAATTACACTCGTAGAACATCATTGTTTCAGCATTGAGTCATCAAAAGCAGGTGGCTCTTCTTCCTTTTGACTTTACACGGATGAATACGGACTAATTGAAGTTTTTTTGGATCAAAGAAGTCTAAGATGAAGTTTCTTTCAATTTTCATTTTTCGGATGCTCTGAACTAAGTTTACGATTGGTCTACTCGAAATTTCATTCTTCATTTAATCTTCAGTCATGTTGTGGATCCGTCCAAAAACATTGAATTCGTGCAACCTGATTTCTATTCGCGGATTCATTTAAAACAATTCCAGATACCACTATTTATCACGTCGTGGTAATCGTAGCCAAATGTAGAGACCATAACACTTATCGTTAATTTTTGGAAAAAAGAAAACCAAAAAAGTAATTATTACCTTCGTTCGTCATGTTATAAATTTGATCATCTGTTAATACATATAGGCCAGTTACCATGAATACATTTTCAAATATTTTAAAGCTTCCAGCTACTGAATACTAAACCTTCAACTCTTATTTATTTTTTAATTTCTATTATTAATGAATGACGGAAATGTTCCCGGTATTGTTGCACCATTAACGAGATTATCGTACAAAAATGAATGAAATACGTGCAAGGTCAATATTTTAGAGAAGGGAGAGTCAATGGATTTTGAGTTCCTTCTTCAAAATTGAAGATGATGAGCTGTTGATCAGCTCATCAGTCCTGCCTACGATTTTTAAGGTCAGTTGAAGTACTTCCATTGAATTTTCAAAGTAAAGAGCCGATGAAAAAAGTTTCAGCCAATAGCCAGTTCAAAACCAATCATAAATGGCTCATTACTTTTGCTTAAGAGGTGAAACCCAATCCGTAATCGTGAATTTCAAGAAACAGGCTAGTAAACTGATAATTATCAACAGTACCAGAAGGCTGAAATAACGAAAAAATTTTAGACAATTGATTTTTTTTCAGTACATGCTCGAAAAGCGCCTTATTTGTAACTACTTCTCAATGCAAAAAGTGGAACTTTTCAGTACGAAAAAGATTCACGAACAATATTCCTAAAAAGAATGCAAAAAAAATGCATTCCTTATGACATCTTGAAGTAGGAAAAAATGACAATCAGGTGCATATCATCGCAAATCAGCTACCGTAACATGAAAGAACATTCTGGATACAGATATCACAATAAATTCTGCTTCGAAGTACCGGAACATGTTGAAAATTCAGGCAAACATTTCTGACCGAAAAAAACTAAAGAGAGGGATCAGAGCGCAAATGAAACTCGTTCAAAAGAAATGTCAAATTGTCAACATACGACGAAAGGTCGTGTAATTATATCTTTTCATAGTAGTGGCTCAAGTTGCCTATCATTCTATTCCTCGCCTATCAGACAATAATTTTTGCAGTATTGCAGGCTCACAGTCATCAGCGTAGCAATTTGAAAATTTTGTCGATGGAAGTACCGTGTTCTGTTCTCAAATTTTTCTGTGCTGTGCAACTTTCACTTTCGCTATCTGAAAAATATTCAGTTTATACTTTTTACCTATGGCAATGACTTTCGCTGTCGTTTGAAAAGAGTGGGGCTGTGGATGTGGTGAATTATGTCGGACCGAGGAAGTGCTGATGAGCGACCTCAGGACCAAAGTAAGAAAACCTTTTAATTTCGTATCGAAAGTATCTACTGAAACGGTCATACTTGTGTGACAATTGCTAATATCGCATAAGTTCCAACTTCCACTCGCACAATGATATACAGCTCACCAATATGGCCGACTTTCTGATGGTACTTGATTAACAGACAGTATTGATTGTTGGAGTTCACCGTAGATTATATCTTTGAAAATTTCCAGGATACGCTTATATCTGTCTTCTTTTCGATTACTTTCGAATTATCACTTAGTTGTTCTTCGGAACAATTGTCAGTAGACCCGTAAATCTCTTACGGAAATTCTGTTATCGCCATACTCTTTCATTTTAATGAAAACAGTATTTATTTATTGTCAGTATCATATTCGATTGACCGAGTACGAAGATCAAATATGGTTACCTTTCCCAATACTCTTGCAACGCTGAATGTTAGTTCATCAGGTTTAGCCTGCTGTATTTGATATTATTTCCCTTTATTCTGTAATAGTGATTTCACGTTTCTATTCTGAGTTTCTGAATCTATCAATTATTACGAAATCATATCTGAGAGAGGGAGAGAATGAATGCCTGAACTTACGTTTGTTGTATATTAAAATGTAGACCAAAAATAAATACAATGGCTTCCCAGTTTCATCATGTTACAAATGAACTTCGTAGGCTATGATTGTAAGTTCACTTTTCTCTTCTTGCGAAATCGTTGTAATTAGATTTCGAATTCAAAATTGTTTTTCCATTCAATCCTAAGATCCCGCGTGAAATGCATCGTGATAATTCTGAGTTTTGTCTGTAACCTTGACATCTTTCTTAGGAAATGGGAAACAACTTAGTTTAAGATGATCAAGTATTGTATTGCTTCATTCATATTCCTGTTTTGGAGATGTAAGTTAATTTTTCCATCGTGAAATTGAGAACGAGTACATCTGAAACTAACCAAAATGTTTCATCAAGTTACGAATATCAACAGTAGACTGCTGCCTATGGATACGCCTCTGACAGTCCCGTGCAACCTCTGATATTCTTGTTTCTTTCTGTAAATATCCTATTCTAGTAGTAATATTAAAACTGTTTGGCGAGATGATCAATATCTTATGCTTCGTTTCGTCATTTGAAAACCATATTCACCCTTATCAGATCTTGGAAATTTATAATAACGAATGTTATGAAATTTCACCTGAAATTAGAAGACTATTATTTTCATTCATGTTTTGTTTATGTTTTCAGAACCACAAAATGGAGGCGCTTCGAGATCGAATAGTGGTAGAACGAATTCTGACTACAATTCAGGTACGAATATTAGTAGTATGTCGATTGAAAATAATTTTTCCTTCATCTATCATGGAGAATTCTAATTGAAACAAAGTTTGAACGATTCATAACTGTTCCGAGACAACTATTATGATCTGAAAGTGCACGAATTTGCGTCTTTCATTTATATACCTGCCTCCATTTTACTTAGATTCATGATAATGAAATTATTATTTGGTATAATATGACCACGAAAAAGAATTTTGTGTATCTATAAATGGAAATCATATTTTCGCGTAGGAGGTTAGTATCTTTCTAGTGAGAGCAGTAAAATTCATTACTTCATTCGATTTTTCTAAAATGAAGCATCACTTCGCTCTTTTTATTTTGCAGAAACTTTCGTTTTGAAGTAATATTTTTTCATCTTAATTGATTTGAGGCAAAACAAAATTTAAGCTAATCAGAACTTATTCTGATTCTTTTTCTTTTTTTTTTTTTTAAGAAGAAAAAGAAGAAGAAGCGTATTTCTTATCAGGACTGAAACATTTAGTCGATCGTTACCTATGAATTTAGAAAGCGAACTTGATAGCTACCCGTTAAATTCAACCTTTTTTGGAAATTAAATTTTCTGGGATAATTATCCATTTACTTTTGAGATCGCTTCAATTGAACTGAAGCGACATAGCAATTGAGCATTTGGCTTTGACGAGCCTTCTTAGGTTTGTCTTCTCTTCCGACATAAATTTTCCCGATTAAAGTGCTAGTGATGAATAGAAAGAGAGAAAGTAGGACGTAATAATCCTGACGAGCAATTTGTGAAGGCAGCCCAACATTTATTGTGTCCCTGTGCTTCAAACTTAAAAATCAACTTTATTCTTAGCACCATAAGATCAACTGGACTCGGCAGTGTAGTATTTTGTGATTCATTCCTGAATTTGATGAGTAGTTTACTGTCATGATGTTCCTCGTCTCGCTGAAAGTATGTAATGAGACGTGATCGTATCATCCTCCCTTGAGAAACGCTTAAATTCAAAATTTATTTTTGATCTAGTTAGAAAATGTAACGTGTTTAACCCACTTCCTACCGAAGTCGGAGGATTTCCCCTACATTAAAAATTAAGGTAGAGGTACCTCAGATATTATTTCTTAATGACTGTATAAACTATTATCCAGAGGTCGTCTGTCTTTCTCTCTCTTCTGCTTCCTCTATCGGATATTGATTCGTCTTCGTCAGATTTATATTAAAACGTAGGGCTACCTATATAACGTTGGCTGTTGTTTTCATAAACTGTATATTGTACTGTATTTCTATGTACATGTGTATACCGTAGTTTATTCTTATAATATTATTCCTGCTTTAGAACATGTCATCTCACTGCTGAATAATATTCCTATTTAGAAAGCCTAAACCTCTTCAACCTACTTCTAAGTTGAATTCTCATATTCTTTTCGCTCTTTTTTTTTAGAAACTGATTTTAAAGTCAGAGAAATATCATTGTTTGAATGAAAAATAAAAGAAAAAAGAACATAATTGATTTCTGAAATGGATTATTCAGAGCCTAAGGAAACTGAGTCCTAGCGTATATATCATGCAAAATAAATTGTGAAGAATCCTCAATGAAAGTTGGAAGAACAAGTATTGCGATTTCCATCAAGTGTATTCTTGGTCGAAGGAATTACAGAAAATATGCAAATTGATTTTTTACGAATAGTTTGGTGATCATTCTCACTGTGAATTTGTACTTATCGTCGAGATTTCCTCATTTTTAACGATGTCCTAGAAAAAGAAAAATCAGCTTGTTAATTCGATTCAATGTTTGGATTTATATTTGATCAATGTAGTAAGTTAATCCTAAGTAAATTTCAATCCTCAGATCATTTAACCATCGCGTGAGATGAAAGACATCATTCACTTCAGAGGATGGAAAGGTTTTGGTGACTGTTCTTTACGCGAGAGGTCCCGAGTTAAAATCTCACTGGAAAGGAGAAAAAATCAATGTGTTTTTGTTGTTTTATGATGCTCTCCTCCCTTAATTTAATATTGAACATTGTCGGCCGACTGATTCCATTTACTGTGGCCGAAGAAATAGGAATTGAGAAAATTTACGGAGCAACTAACATCTTATCAAGCTGTTGAAATGCCTGAAAGAATTTTGAGAATAAAGTCTTAATTCTTAGTTAATCGACTTAAATGTCTCTCAAATTGTAAGTAACCTGTATAAATTATATTGAATTGTTTTTCTCGGGCTTAGGAGAATTGATGACTTGAAAAATTGGGGAAAAACTAAGGTTTAGATTATACTCCATCAAACTATAATATGCTCCGATTTTGCTCCCAAGTTGTTCTCAGTCTGCAGGTCAAATAACGTCATTGACCTATTTTTTAAAAATCAAATGAAAGATTATAAAGCGTCTTAAATTCTTCTCACGAGGATGTGGACAGAGCAATCAGGAAATAGAAGCCGAAGAAGTCGCCAGGCTCGGGCGGGATTCTTGAATATTTATACAGAAGACGTGCGGCTCGGTAGCCCTCCAGTCGCGGAGGTATTCTATGTCTAGCTAAAATCACCCCTTGTTAAAAATCTCGAAGTACTACCTTAATATCTGATCAGGTTCGACCCAATATAAATATTGTGATTCCTTCAAGTCAAGAATTGTAAAAACTAACCTTGCCTACTCAATCGTTAATAAATAGGTGTAGGATCTCTTAACTTTTCTTATCCCGAATAGTGACTTGCTGACAAATGTGGTTGTACTGGGCTTGTGGCGAGGAAATCAACCTTGATGTATTTTCCATAAATAATGCGCTAGAATTCTGTATAGTGCGAAGGGCTTAAGAGACCATGCATTGTGATCACAAAGAATCATACCGAATTTTTTATACTTTTTCTCAAAACCTGTAAATTTTGAACACTCAGAAAACCCTAATCAAATAATTGACGTTTTCTGTGTCTTGTTTTTCTGGTTCTCTTTTCGTCATTCGTTTGTACTGTGCTATTCTTTTTATTCAGCTACCTACTAGTGCCCCTCCCCCTCAGTGTGAGAGTTTATAGGCGTATAGGAACATGTATAGTATGAGAATAGACGTGGTGACTGTATTAGAGGTGAGCAGAAGGTTTAAATTGTAGATGTACTCGAAAATCGAAAAGATAAGTTAGGTATTGATACAATCATGTGTATTCATGACGAAACTTCGAAATCGTATGTCCAAAACTGAGATATGATATCACTACAATTTAGGGGAAAGGGCCGAAAGATAGCACTTTCGTTTCCACATATTATATCATAAATATTATCAAGCTCATGGAAGTTTCTTACGCCCATAAATCAGAAGCCCTTTTTTACGTTTCTAAGTTCTTTCTGTTTGTATTATGATAGTGGATATTCGTCTTGTTATTTATTTGCAAATTATTTTACCGCTACACCAGACGCGTGAAGTGATCGAACGTGAGCGTAATTGTTTTGTAATCTGTTCGGAAATTTTTCCCAATTTCGATTTCAATAATGTACGATGTTGTAAACAGTTGATTCAAGTCTCACGTTCTGAAATAGAGAAACAGGAGAGCAGGTTGTGGTTCTAATTTGCTCAGCCACCCATATGAATGAATGATGGCTCATTATTTGAAACATCGTTTCGTAAAACGAAATGTTGTCCTAGGTCAAGGTATCGTGCATCATTTCAGACAGATAGTTCCTGGTGTGAGTCATATTTGTTGAATTATGGCGAATATCGTGTGCCGAAAAGTAGTTCAATGTTGTTTTCTCATATTTATCTTACGACGTAGTGCGTAATAAGCGCAAAAGTTGGTATGATCTATTTCCATCGGGAGTTCGTATTCAAATGATAATACTTGCATCTTGATCGAGAAATACTAATTTAGAAAATTATCATAAGTCGAACCTGTATAGTTCATTGCATTGAACTGCTGAAAATTCTCTTTGAATCTCGTTATACGGTTGGTTCTACACGTAGCAAAAATTTACCTGTGGTCATTCTCAATTTTAAATTTTCATCAGTTATCTATCGCAAATTCCTCCTTTTTTTTGTTTGACATGTGAGAATTTCATTGCGCCTTTCGTTAGTTGACATACGTACCTTTATTAGCTGTAGATCGTGCCTCAACGTATATCCAGGTTACCACGAAGATTTGGAGTGCTATTGATTTGTATTGCCTGAAACCGGCTGGTAACGTGAAGAGTTATTCTAACGTAACTCGAGCGTAGTCATCTGGTAAACCGGACTCGGGTTGTTGGAATTACCGTTTTGGGGAAGTCCGAGAATGTACGCATGACGTCAAGTTCGTGTAGAAGATCCGGGCATGAAACGTTGAAAGTGGAAAAAGTGTGATCGGATCGTCATCAATGACGTTGCAGCGCGCGTTTTGTTTGGATATTCCTCATCTGTCCCTGTGAACACCTGTTCGTACTCAATAATATTAAATATTTTCATTCTGCTGACGAAATGGTGTTACTCGATTTCTGGTACTTCGATGTCACTACTGAAATGTGAAAAGTGTTTCAAGGTTTTATTTTCTGTGTGCTTGAGTATAGATTTCACCTACTTCATTTTTTTCGTATTCTTTCTTATCAGTCCTTCAAACCCTTTTTAACAATCACGAGTTGAGGAATTGCATCCAGGGTCTGATTGCATCAATGTTCCAGATGCAAAAGAACAGGACTTAGGTTGTATTTTTCTTTTTCGAACATGATCTTTTTAGATTGATAAAATCATTCGCAGACCGTGCTCGATGTATTAATTGTAGACAGAAGCAATAACTACTTGATAGGAAATTTCAGTAGTGCAGATTGATGATATTGATAATGTATCTAGTGGATGTTCATATTAGTACCAACCCGAACAACGTAGATTACTCGTACCTTCAGAGAAAAACTTTGAAAATGAACAGGCGAATGATCAAACTCAAGTCTTTTGAAGTTGCAACATTAGAGTAGGTAAGCGCTTCAAAGGTATTCTTTTGAAAGTGTTTCCACGAGCTTTTTTGATTGTAATATGGAATTATAATAATTTGGTTTCTGAGACATGAAATTTCTATTAAATACTCCTTAAGTCACCTTTCTATCCATCGGCTCACTATATTTTATAAGTCTGCTACGCGAGTGTACCAGTGGTAATTTCGCTAGCGTCTCCAGTGCAAAAAACGCAAAAATGAAAAAAATTGTATGCATTTCGATTATCTGTAGGAAGAGGTGATGGCAACACAAAAGTTCTGGATAATTTTTAATTGTTGTCTCTACCACCAAAAATATGAATTCAATATCGAGTTGTTTAATTATATATTTTCAGAATATTTTAGAAAATAGAATATTATAAAAATTCATTATTGTTTGCGCTCTTTAAATCGCTACTCGTTTCTGTATCCTTTCGAAAGATGTGTACGTGTCTTGCTACAAGTATAGGAAAATCTGGAAAATTCTTGAATCGTGCTAACCTACCACGATAGCCGGAGAGGATTAAGTGCTGACCATTGATTTGAATTGATCGGACCAAAATAGGACTGACCGAAGTACAATTCTTTCTGAAGCAGAAACAATTACAAATCATTTTACTCAATAGTAGTACTCGAAAATATTTCAAACCGATTACACGTAACTCTACTCAATTCGGTCAATCAGAGACGTACTACTCAATTTATCGATAAGTGCTTCAGTCTCAAAGATTGAAATTCGCTTTTAAAAAATGCATTTATCAAAAAACCAGTAAGATAATCTTGGTAAAGGAAGTTTTGTTAATAGAACTTTTGGTCTTACAACTTATTCATTTTCGCTGAGGAAGGAGACTTGCGTTGCACACATGAACTGAGAGGATTGAACTTGAATTACACGCTTTAAATGAAATACTGACACTCACTTGGAGACGTATCGAGAGAATCGTCAAGGATTTGGCGTCCTTAGTTTTGAAAATGTATTCTCATTTAATAATGTCTCACAGAAAAATTTTTTTCAACTCATTCTAAACCGAAATACTCGAAACGAAGTTGTTAAAATTAGACAGCAATTAACTGCAGTATTTTTTGAAAGATCGTAAAAGTTTTTCGCGTATCCTTTGCCGATGGCTTTTTCTTGTATGATTACGGGAAAGAAAGAGAAACATTTTTGTGAAATAAGTGTGACAAGACTAAATCGAAACGATGTGCCACGTAAGACACGGCGTTTCTCCCTCGTGAGCCGTATTGACTCATTGTGGATGTATGAATCAGCATCGTGTGTAATGCTATTCTGAGAAACCAACGTCGAGCGGGTTAACGATAGCGAAAAATCTCGTCGGATTGTGTGGTGAATGTACGAAAGAGTACAAGAGACATGGTGTACGACATACGGAGCAGTTTTCCCGCCTCGGAAATACCGTGGACTTAGAATTCATCTCTCGCACTGATCCGCCGAATGCCAATTCCCGTGACGTCGTGTTCTCTTCTAGTTCTATCGGTTGATCGTTGCATGAAAAGGAAGAGTTTGGGGAAGTGGCGCCTGTTCTTCCTCGATCATCAATGGTAATTGAACATAGAACAGGATTATTGAACGTTTCAAACTTTTCGATAAAGTTCAAGCGTAAATCGTGCATACTTTTTCATCTTACTGCATTCGCTCGTCGGTATTGGTTGGCATCGATCGAAAGTCGTCGATTATTTTCGATTCGTCATTTGACGCTGTATGCGCGATAGAGTGCGCCGTCATTAGATTTTGTAGAATAATTGTTAATGAGTAATGATAATCAATGATGAATAATAAAAACGCCGTCTTGTCGTTCGCACGGATATAGGAGTACGGTGAGCACGCTTTAACGCACGGTTATAAGAATAGAAGAAAGGCGAATGCGAAACGCGAAGCTCCATTAAAGACCGAAACGGTGTGTAGAAGCACGTGCTTTCAGTTTCTCCAGTGTTTTCGATTGAACCGGTTTGTGGCTGTGCGCGCAAAATTGTCCCGAAGTTTCGGTGTCGGTTGTGTTAGAAGGTTGTACTACCATTGTTGCAAACGTTAGTTTTTTTGCGCGGTCGATTCTTCTTAAATTTAGGGGCGAACTTTTTGCGCCGGCTCTCATTTGCTGTGATGTTCAATTCACTATCGATGGTACCCCTAGATCGGAATTTAGAAGGCGCCAAACCGACCATGCCTGTTTTACAGCGTTACTCTAGCGATCCCCAGATTACGGAGGATAATAGAAATTGGTATTCGGGTCGGTTTCCTTATTGGCATCCGCCAGGTGAGTGAAGATTTGCAATGTATACGACCAAATGATCGTTTTGGTGAGAGCGTGAGGCCGTATTATGTGCGATAATTTGAGAAGAACCCTATTTTCGTGTGTTGATCTCGCAAGATCGCGGTTTATCCGAATTTGGTACATTTTTTTTGACCAACATTGAAGAAACTTTTGGTGTTAAACTAGTTTTCGAATTCTTCGATACTCATCATTCGAAGTAAAACATTTGTTTTTGGAAACGTTAGATCTTGCACTCGAGCGTTTGATCGACTCGCCGGAAATTCTTGATATGTTCGCTACTTGTTGCATGCACATTGTACGAGGTATTACCGCGGGTATCGCCTGGCGATAGTCTTCGTCGTCGTCGCCGCTGACTTCATTAGGACGACGTGCGAACGGAATGACGTAACACGCAACGCGACGCCTCATGACGTCATTCTAAAAGCAATGCCTGCAGTACAGTATTATCATGTATGTACACGAACACGAATATTGGTGTAAATGATCACACGTACGCGTGTAGATGAATACCCATACTTTCTGCGGCAAAAAGGTTAGCCGAGAATTACGTTTCGACTGGGATGCAGTCTCCATTTCTTAGAATTAACTAGCTGTGTGTTATGAAGAGAGGAGAGAATTTTTTTTTTTTTTTTTTTCGTTTCGTTTAATCACCGTTACAGTGATTATGCGGTGCGGTGGATATTACTTTAAATTGTATGCTCTCGTTTGGTTAGAATTGTACATTGCATACAGTCTGCACGTGCTGATACGATTTTCGAAATCGATTGCTGATCCGTGAGGCATAGTGGATAGTACTTATAGTGTACTGGGGGTTCGTAAGTGGTCGTTACCATTTCAACGATGTATTGACTTACACCTCAAGTACGAACAGTTAGTTCGCATGAAGTTGAGCTACCGCCAATCCAGACTTTATGGTTGCGTACTTTGATTTAATTAGTGACTTCAATAATGTTATCATGGAATCGTTGGACTTTTTAGTTGAAGTTGATTCGGTGCTCGATTCTCTAGTGATGCAAGAATCTGGGATGATGACCCAAGAATTTGTATGGAATCAATTCTAGAATCGAAGTTTGTTGACATGTTGCATAAATTTCGTGAATAACTCGACGAATAATTATAGTATTTTGTATAGATAGATGATGGGAAAGAGATACCGAGGTATAGAAGTTTTGAGCTTCTCCAAGTACAACTGATTTTCTGAAAGAAAGAGGACGAGAAAACAAGTCGTCGTCGCCCCCCTTCGAATCTATGTATATTAGGAAAACACGATATTTTTTCAAGTCACCCTTCTGATCTATTTAGAATGGGACAAAATGATGTTGTAGAGCAGGGCATGTTTTAAGAAAAATTTGGAACTGCGCACATTCAGGCTGATCAGATATTTGTGGAAAAAAGGATGAAAAATGTTTTGCTCACTCCGCTCGCAATTTATCTACGTCACACTGTGTATTTAGGCCTTAGCTTTTCACTACATTTCCTTTACAAAATAACAATAATTATTCCTATTATGTTTTATTTCATTTTGATAAAATTTTTGGAACTTCGTAAAATGTGCGGAACTGCGCGTTAAAATAGGCCCTGTATAGAGAAGTGGTTACGTTATTCTGTTCCATTAGGTGTAGCTCGGAAGTCAGAATATTTCAAGTTCTCTTTCGACCTGAAGATCAAAGTAGGCAGTCCCTCTCCTACAGCTTGGAAGTCGACATTTTCCAAAGTCCTCCGCTTTCTCCCTCTTTATTCATACTGCTGGATGGTTAATAAAATTTTTTCACGTACCCCTTTTGATGTATACGTATATTGCTCGAAAGTTGACACTTTTTGAAAGTAGGTCAGAGACTTCCACCTCCCTTTCTACTCAGAACCATAATTTGCTAAAAGAACAGCGTACGTTTTTCTCAAACAACTCTTCCACGAAACAGGTTCCCTGTTGAAAGAAGCAGGGTCGCTTTATTATCGAGGGATAGAAATAACTCCTGCAAAATATTGGGAAACGTCATCGAACTTCGACACCATCGTTTTGATTTGTCCATTTATCTATTCATTTATGTACTTAAGATTGATCTCAAGTGCCATTCAACAGTCAGCTAATAGTCTTTACACTAACCTCTTTCTAAATTATCTACATGAAAGAACTCGACCCTGGTACACCAAGGAGAACTCGGAATATTCTGAATTTTTTCACCTTTGTGAGAAAACTGGAAATATTCGAGATTCTCCTCTTTTTGTAAAAAAAAAAAAAAAAAAAACCCTCTAGAGTATTCTGGATATTTTATGTATGTGATGGGAGCACTCGGAAAGCTCTGGATTCGATGGAAGACGCGTAAAATTTTTGTCCTCTCAAGAAATTTGCCAATTTAAGATTTATTTAGAACCGCACAAATTTTTGCTTCTTTCTAATGCAGGTTTGAACCTGAGACGAATACAAAACTATTCTGCCTTCTGAATCTGCATCCGTGCGTTCGCGCACGCTTGACCTTGGGATTCAGAAAAATTTCCACGTGTGTGTATATTTATCCATCACTCTATCTAAATTCTAATTACATTTTCGTGAAGGTGAGGAGCTGAAGGCCCGTGACCTAGTTTCAGAACTGGAGAAATTTGATAATCTCACCCTAATCTTGGGGAGAGATTGTGACTGAATCTAATCTCTCCCCCTCCCTTCCCAGTGAAGACATCTTGCGAGCATTGAACGAATGTTGGCTTTGGAATTTTTAAGTGAACCGAATGCCCTTGATGAACTCCAGATACTTGAAGAATTTTTGAACCCCCAAACTCTTAAATTTGCAACCGTATGGGAGGAAGAGTAGTCTGGGCCGACGTAGGTAATCACCCTGACCAAACTTAGAAACTTGGAGAAAACTCTTTCTCAGCGTCTGAATTTGCATCCATGTGGTAAGAACTTTGCAATGGCAGCAAACCTAACAGCTTGTTTTATTTTCGTTTTCTTTATCTTCAAGCGAGTAGACGTATTAGCTCTCTGACATGCACAAGACCGATTGAAATTGGTTTGTGAAGTCTTGGTGGAAGGAGAGCGCTTGAAGAAAGCGAGTTAACCCTTCGAAAAAGAAGTTCCTATGAGTGGGGCTTTAGCCATGTGTGAGCAAAGGCTTTCTCTGAACTTGATTTAGCCTGAAAAAATTCCTATACAAGTAATCCAACTTGGACTTGGACAAATTCCTGTATTATCTAGCCAAAACAAATTCCTCTAACATAAGTTCATGACGTCATCCCCAAGTCCCGTTCTCAAGTTCCTCTTTGTATATAAGTATAGTTCGATGGTCGAAAATATTGTAAGTCTCTGGACATTTTCCCGAAAGTGATGACGTCATCAGAGTCGAACGCGCTTGGTGAAATTTCCTGAGAAAGTCTCCCAATAACAAGTCCCGGTTTTATCTTATATAGCTCAAAAGTCAACATTTCTGTGAGTCCTGTAACCTTAGGTTGATGACGTCATCAATCTGAGACGCGCTCGCGGACACGGAAATTTCCTGACGACGCACCACAACAATGTTTCCAAATTCCTTATAATATAAAGCTCGAAGGTCGAAACTTGGTCTCTCTCCTATCATATAGCCTACCTATACTTCGGAAGTTGAAATTTTTCCAGGTGCCCCTCCTATCATATATAGTTCGAAGGTCAACATTTTGCCAAGTCCTGTAACTTTAGATTGATGATGTCATGAGCCTCCGACCGCTCGCGTTCGCAAAAATTTCCTGCAAATGCTCCCAACAAGAGGGGGGATAGCGGGTTCCTCGCTATAAAAGGGGGAAGTAGTAAAAGAAGGAACTTATTCCCTGGATTCCTCTAGCTAACGGAGCTTCATCTTGTATAGGATCAAGTCGGTAGCTGATTTCTGCATTACATCCATTTTTCTGTACTTTGATAACGTCATTTTGCATCTAAACGCAGAACTGGAATGTAAGTTTAGCCATCAGCTGAAGACTTGATTCTACGTGAAAACAAGGAATTCCATTATCTTGACCACTGTGGTGTGGTCAAATAAGGAAAGTTTACAAGAACTAGTCTATTTCAACTTGACTATTTACTTATGTGTTGAATGATTCAAGAAAAATCGGGATTGAATTGTACTAATATTGATTACTCTTTATTTGGAAGGATATTTTGTTATCTCGTAGTCTCTTGGCACTTTGTTAAAATTGGATAAATTATTCGTTAGAGTAACTTTAAAATTTTAAGAGCTCGGAGTAAACATCAATAGTGTCAACGATGCAGTTTTCTTTTGCCATATTTTTTGAGCATATCAACTAGAATGGTGTTTCTTTTGGGTGTGAGTAAATAATAAGTTTTAGAGATGGGTATGAGGAAAGGGATTCTATTCGTTGGAGGAATTGTTCTTATTTTTGTCGTCATTACCCTTAATAATTATATCATTTCTTTTCCTCTCCACTTTTTAAATGCATTGAAACGCGTGTATTAGAAATGAGTGTTTTTCCATTTTTAAATTTGTGACAATATCCCTGACCGTTCATTTCTAGCTTGATTCATTGATCCGGACGAGGGTAAGAACCTATCATGAGACAGAAGAAAAAGAAGAAGAAAGGAGAAAAATAATAACCCATTACGATGTATTATCGATAACTTTCATATTCATTTCTATAGATGAATATGTTATATTATAGGAGTATGTTTGTCGTTTTCTGAAAACTTGAGACCCAACCACGTCATTCAATTAGAATGGGATTTGGAAAAATCCTGATATAATTGACGCTGCTAAATTGTTATCAATAATACGCTGTCGTTAGGGTGAAATTTCTTTCGTAATGAACTCTATATATATAAGAAAGAAAATACCGAGAAATGTGTAGCACTGACATTTTGGATGAGGGATGATGACTGCGCGCTCTACTCATGGAACCTACCTGACTGTGTTTTATTCTTTCTTTTATTTTGTTGCGTTCGATTGGTTCCTTATACGGGTAGTTCAGGAATGGGTGAAGTGGGAAACATTTACACAAGAAGACGCCCGCGAGTAATTTGTTGTATTTCATCGGAAAATTTTCATTTCTCGTCCTGATAATGGAAGTGAATGGTTTGTAGAGTATAAGTACCAGGTACTGTGAGTAGTATGTACTATACTCACATATACCTATAGTTCCGTTATATGTATTATAACAAACGAGGTCCAAAGCCGTCGACGTCGGCTAAATTCGTTCTAGTCGAGCCGGCGTATTTCGTAGAATTTTCATTTAGAAGAAAAATGCAAACGCATACTACATCTATAATTTACGATTGCGTTGCTTTATGAAAATCGGAGGTGGATGTTTATGCAGATATCCACAGAATTTTACAAAAAGATATACGATTTGAATTAAAATAATAGAAGTGTTAGATGAATCCTCGTAGGAGGAAAACCCGGGACGATATAAGCTCGAATGACTGCTACTTGATCGTAGACGATTAGTTAGGTACATTCCAGCAAAAGACTTGAGAATGTAATTACAACGCAGATCGAGTGTTTGTAAGATGAAGAAGAGTGATGTCATACAATGTTGCACATTTTCCGAAACCTTTTTCGAATCGGTGCGGTAGACTTTACTTTTTTCGAGGAGAGAGACAGTTTTCTTGGAACAACTTATGCATTACCCATTTTGTTGACCAAATGAAATGCCAGACAAGTTGGTTATACTTTTTGAATTGATACATCATAATTTTTTGAGTGTTCAGTTGTATTTGTACTTTCGAACGCTTAGAAAGAAACGTAAGATGAAGTTGTCTCTAGGCTTCAATTTAATCTCTGTTTATTAAAAAATTTCAATAGTGTAAAAAGTGACGAGGTAAGCAAAAATAACTGAAAAATCACAGTCGATATCATCAACTTTACAAACGTTTTTCCATGGCACGATTGTGCGTGGTTCAATTCCTTCAAAATTGACAGCTCGTGAATGTTACTCTTTTGTTTACTCTTTTCGTGGAAATATTTACTATTTTGGATCAATCGCTAATTGTGTGAATGAACTCTAGAAAATTGTAAACTAACTAGTTTCATTAGGCTATCTATCGGATCATTTGAAGTCATCTAATTCACAGAAGAGTTATCTAAGCCATCTAGATTAATCTACTTTGCTCGGAGATTATCTTCTCGAAGGAGGAAATAGGAGAGAATACGATTACGACAGATAGCCTCAAGTCAACTCACTGGTCTTCTACTCGAAGATTGATAGTCTTTGGCCCATGAAATTCATTTTTAACGCATGCAGCTAACCTCAAATAATGTTTATGAAAATTATGCATATTTTTGTGTAAGAATATTTTCTGCTCGCTAAAGGACTTGACTACGTAAATATGAAAAACGCTGAAGGTAGATAAGACTGCAGAAGAATAACAAATATCATTATCAACGTCAGATCATACTGGGGTGTCCATATTTTGTGTATAAAAAATAGTCATGTCAAACAGTGAGATCAATTCTGTAAATCTTTGATAAAAAGAATGTGTAGCGATAGAGATAAATGTGTTTGGCGTCGTGGTATTATACTTCGATACTGTTCTTTTACGTACATAATACTTTCCGAGTTCTTACGGATTATTTCATGTTCTTATGAAATATCAGCTTCTGGGATGAGGAAACTATCTATTACTACGTACACATTATTGATAACGTACTGTTACATATTGTAAAGAGTACTTTTAGAGCTAGATAAAAACGTCCATTCTCTCTATCAAACAACCATTATCGCAAATAAAATTTGAACTTACCTCAAAGTGAAAGAAAATTTTCCACTCTTCAATTTTGTTCCTTACAAGTACACGCCTAAATTCATTATTTTTAGAGAAATTGAAGAAAAACTAAAAAATTACCTTAGGTTTCAAGTATAGATACCTAGAAGAGACAAGATAGCTAACTCATCCGCCATATTGGATTTTTTGTTCATGTTCCAAAAACGCTCACACCGTTGTGTTATATGGGAATGGCGCTGCAAACGCTTTGTGGCGGATTTTAACATTGCAGCTTATAAAGTTTACTTGTTTTTTTGTGATTATCTGACAAACAATGATTCTAATTGCAAAAAGTATGAGAACAGAAATTATTTCTCTTGTAATTTCCTATCAAGTGTTTTCATCCACACAATATTCTGAGAATATTTTCAAAAAAAATTGTAAAATCGGTTTGATAAAATAGGAAATTACAAAAGGAATAAATTTCATTCTCATTAATTTTTCATTTTAGGTATTATTTTTCTAGAAATCACGGAAAACAGGGGTCCACCCCATAAGATGTAATGTTAAAACAGGCCAATTAGTGCGTCTACTGAGCTGCGTGTAGCTGTTCGCACACCTAAAGTGCCGTGCACCAGTTTTCAACGTTACGTGAATGGCGAGTCAGCTATCTTGTCTCTTCTAGGTATTAGACCAAGAAATGAAGCCAGAAAAATAGGGCTACCTGGACACGATGAATACAGAGCTGATTTTTTCATGGAATGTTCAGAACCTTCCCTTGAAGGTGTCCTCAAAAATCCCCGCGAATCCTAATGGGGCTTTCCCTTTTACAAAGGGACAAAGGGGAAGAGATTAATTTTCTCGTCAATAACTCGATAACAAGTGATCCTACAAAAAAAAGTTTCAAATAAAAATTGTTCTACGCACAATTTCCTACAAATAATATTCTATTACTTTTTTTCTAAAAATCGATAGTTTTGTCGTTACTGCGCGCTAAAATTGTACCTCTCACTTATGCACTTGTTTGCGCGTTACTCATAAAAAGAAGTACACGCAAAAAGTATACCGCTTACGCTCCTGTCTTCCTACAAGATATACGCCTATAGCGCATGGATGGCGTATTGCGCGTACATAACAAGAAGGCGGGTAGGTGTGACGCGCTCTAGCGGCTTAAGTATGAACTTGAACGGGAAAAGTCATAGAACATTTTTTGTAGGAAATTTGGCGTAGAACAATTTTTATACAAAACTTTTTTTTGTAAGATCACTTGTTATCGAGTTATTGATGGAAAACTCAATTTCCTTCCCTTTACCCCCTGTAAAAAGAAAAGCCCAACTTAGATTCGCGGGGATTTTTGAAGACACCATTAGGGGAGGCTTGCGAACATTCCATAAAAAAATCAGCTCTGTATTCTTCGTGTCCCGGTAGATGTCTTCTTTTCTTGGTCTATATCTATAGTTTTGAGTAACAATCACCTTTCGCTTATCAGTACTTTCTACGTATTTCACACAGGCGACGCTAGCGAATCTACGATATGCCCGGTGCGAATTGTCTCCAACTTTTTCAGAAGTAACATACAAATTCTGCGGATGCTGTGGAGTTATTGTCTCATAGGACTGTTGAACTGTGTTGATGTAAACGATCGCTGTATTCAAATTATAATGACTGAAATCAAAAAATCAAAATAATTAGAATGAAGATTTGAAAACTTCATTCTGCGTCAAATTGGAAATAAGTTCATGAAAGTTATGAAAACTGAAGTGTTTGGTAATTTGATGCATCTTTGAACTATCTGAAGCAAAGGAGCTGTTCCGACCAGTGGCGTAACCAGGATTTGAGGAAGGTAGGGGATGAATATTCTTCTTCCTCGATATTTTTAGTAAATTTTACATCTCAAAATTATTCTTATGGGTGACGGGATCAGAAGGAATAGTCCCCCTAATTCCTCCCTCTGGCTACACCAATGATTCCAAATCATCAGTCGACTTAAACTAAACGAATCCGTTCCTTAAGGTTACGGCTATCCATCATAAACGAAAAAACGAATACTCCAAGGGGAGAGTAAACAGATGCAAACCGCAGCTGCGGTTTGCATTTGTTTACTCTCCCCTTGGAGTATTTGTTTTTTCGTTTATCATCAGTCGACTTATTAGAACGCCAAAGAAGCAAGTTTTGTCACGGACAAAGACAGCCTGTATGATAAGTACCTTGTCGCAATTTTTAGTTTGGGGCCCGTTCTAGGATCTGCCAACATTATTAATATTGCGTGGTTAAAGGATTGCAAGAATTTCAGGGGCACCACTTAGGTGATCGATTCTACTAATCACCTAAATTGAAAAATGCACACACTTTGTTTTGCGGGTAAAAACTTGAAAGTTCAATCTTATGATCTAGAATTTTTGTGTGTCTTTGTAGAACCTTTGAAACATGTTGGAAATTTAAACCTAGCCATCTTAACGTTGAACCGAAATAACTTGCCCTCAGGTATAGCTCGAGTATAAATTCGTTTCATAATAAATGAAATCAAGATTTTTCTCTGCAAACTTCTTCCTGCAGCTACTCTTGTTTTGTGCGATTATCACTGCCCTTCAATGAAGAAAGAGTAGATTCAGAGTTTGAAGTTTTCCAAAATTCTTCACTACACATTTATGGCTACAAGTTCATTTCTAAATTTCATCCATTTTTCTTTTTTTCTTTTCAAAATTTAACAAAAGTAAGGCCTTTAAGTCTCGCTTCACAGTTGAAACCTCGCATGCTTATGGATTTCATAGTAACATCTAAGACTAATGGGGAAAATCGAATTTGATGTATCTTTGCTTCGTATTTCTTTGTAAACGCCCAATGAACCATAAGTCTAGTACACTGAATACACTTAATACCCATATACTAGGCCAGAAGTAGTCCTTGTTAGATGGAAAAGAGGCCAAGTTTTGTGGGATCGCGAACTCTAATTCTGTCTCAAACCAGCAGTATTTCTTCAAGGCTCTTTAGAAATTCTAGGGCCTGAAAGCCCTGTGACAGGCTTCAGCTTCGATTCAACCAAAAGGGTTAGCACTATCGGTGTTATAGATTGTAAAATTAGCTCCTGGAAAGCCACGTTTGTTTCAACGCGGTAACTTGCAGAATTCATGCGTTTGATTTGGCGTGGAGGTGCTAAGGTTACATGGCTAAATACTCAGGTTTCTGTGACGTCAATTTCGTTGTTATCTGCATGGCTGATCCAAATTGAATTGTTTACATTTTTTGTAGAAATATATAGTCACCTTTAGAGTAATATTCTGAAATTATTTTGCAGAATTAATCGAAAGTATTTATGTGAACTTTGTAAATCATTATGATTTATAATACTTTGAAAATATTGAAAGACAACTATGTGAGAACTATAGATATCTGTGAGAACTTATCAAAGAGTATTATAAATATTTCCCTCCCAAAATGTCGCAAAGTTTTGACAATGTTGATATCATTGTGACTGTAATAACTGGATACTGTAGAAGCTTAGCCGTCTTTTGATGCATGATATTAAAAATATAACTTTTATAGACAAATGCCCAGTTTGAGAAACATCCTTCAAGAGGTACTGTTCTCTTTATGTTGGTAGTGATGAGATACTTTCTTCTTGATCGCTTGAAAGGAACCAACCAAAGTATTGCTCTTGAATTGTGTGTGACGTCACAGAAACCTGGGTCTTATTTGGAATGGACTTACTCGTATCTGGAGTAGGTGTATATCGCACTCACTCTTCGAAGTTTGTAGACGTATGTCCTTTCGTAAGCTGAGAAGAAATGTAGATAGGGCAGTTTTCGCTTTCTGTACATTCTTGTAGACATGTTCAGATTTTCCCTGGGTGGTTAAAGATCAAGATTAAAAAAAAAAAAATGAAATATAATATAGTAAGAAAGAATCTTTGAAATAGGTATATTTTCATCCAACAAAATATGTATATGTATTTTCCAAAAAGTTGAAAAAATAAGTAAGAATAGCGGTTCAAATATTTACTCACCCTTTGAAAAAAGGAAAATAATTTGATCATATCTCAGCCTTATGTTATAGCGTTGTAAAAGCGTCGCGTCGAGTAAAGCAAGTTGCATTATACTTATAGTTCTTTAGTCTAAGCTTGCCTAAATGTTGGAGGCTACTGACTTTTGCTTAAGTAGTGACTTCGCTCCACCCTCTCATTTTCCTTATTGTAAGAGCTTTAATGTAGCGCTAGAATAGGCTAAAATTATTTCTCACTTTTCAAAAGGCAGGTACAGATAATTGTATATTTTCAATGATTTTTTCAACTCTTAAAAGCATTCTCACTTCTTCGTATAAAAACTTGAATCTTACTCTATTTTATTTCATTTGAAAACGTTCTTCTGCGCCCTGACATTGTAGAGTATTTTATAATTGGGGCTTAGTGCGAAAATGTCGAAGATAAATTTAAAATATGTACTTGTGAACTCTTTTACAAATTCATGCTCGACATCTTCTGTCGAATGATTGAAGTGAACGTGAATGACAATTTGCAATAGACCTTTATCCTGTGACGTCACTCAGCAAGTTACTTTAGCAAAAACCCTGTTGACTTGGCGAAATGCAATGTTAACTCTTGTAAGGAAAACACAGAGAACTGAGATCATTGTGTTATAAGATTGAGAAATAGAAATTTCTTAGTGATTTAAGTTGTAGAATCTTAATAATAGAAAGTCCTTAGCATTTGCAAGTAAACGTTTGATAGCTAAAATATTTCTGATTATCAATCAGTAGCCTGAAAATCTTTGCTCCCTGTGTCTTTCATATGGAAGTTGATAGTCCGTTTGGTTTATTTGGCAGGGTTTCTGCTAATTGTAACGCGCTATGACGTCACCAGGATAAAGGTCCGTATTCGGTGTGGCTACTCCATGTAGAACGCCCGGTGCAGTCCTTCGACTTTATATTACAATGGAAATGCCATACTGATAAGAAGATGAAAGAAATCGAAAGTGAGAAATACCGAAAATTGGCACTTCATCATAATCAGCTGATTTCTCCTATGTTGCTGGAAGAAAGGGGCGCATATCAGTATGACATATCCATGTAATATATGGTCGAAGGTGGCAGTCGTCTCATTCGATTTGACAAGTTCTGATCACATATTTTTGAAATGGACTTCATTTTACCATTACTCCCGACACAACTGTGACAGGGAAGCCCGGGGAAGTACTTTCTCGACGTTTTAGAGGTCCTAGATCATCCTGAGACTAATGAAAAAATTTCAGGTATCCTTATATATGTATTCTAGCGGTTGGCGGCGCCAGCTGTGTGTTGAGTAGATATCTGTGTTTTGTAAATATTTGGATTTCAACGGTAAGAGCCAACTTGACAGGTAAAGGCTGTATTGCAGCAAAAAACGGACTATTTCAATATTTTACCAGTCGCAATGATTAAGGAAATGGATTGAAAGAACTCTCTCTCTCTCTCTCTCTCTCTCTCTCTCTCTCTCTCTCACACACACACACATGTGAATCTGAAATTAGACTCATTTGAAAGGAAATTACAGGGGCTACAATAATTTTTTGTTCTCTTCAATTTATCATATAAATGAGTAAAATTCGTGTCAGGTATACAATAATTGAATTTTTAGAACTGTGACGCTTAACGCGTTTGAACATTTGGAACAACGTAGCAGTTTTACTACGTCGGAATTTATTGTTTTTTACCATTTAGTTTTTCGCTCATTACTCCATCCAGATGGAGTCAGAACGTTGAAATTTATCTAGAACTTTATCCGAATAAAAATAAGACTTTCAGAAAATACTGCACGTCAATAGGTAAAAGCGTTCAAATAACAGGCATACAAACATATCATCGTTGTCACACTCGCATTTCTACAGACAGTGAGACAAACATTTTAAGATCTCCCTACTTCCGGGTAACGTTAAGAAAATAAAAAGAACACACCTCAATGTCCTGCAATTTAGAAGGTAGCACCAAAATCCGGTTCTCAAGAGTACAGGATGTGAGGGTAGGAGAGAAATACAGTAGACAGTTGCGTGTAGTTACCCTTCTTCGGTGAATCAAATCGCGTCACTCAAATCACATCAAGTGACGCATACAGCGAGAGCACACAATTTTTAATAAGAACTTTTTTTCTATGGGAGCTAAAATTTTCATTTATGATTTAAAATTTATTCTGGAATAATACGAATATGTGGTGAAGATTTCAAGTCTATAGGTACAGCGGTTCTCGAGTTATAAAAGGACAAACAGACAAACAGACAGACAAACTTTCCGCTTTATATATTAGATATTATATTTATAAGATTTTTTTTTGTCCAGGCACGCAACTCCTCAAAAACTACCGGTTGTATTCTCGTAAAGTTTGGTCAAGTTGTAGTGGATTATCTGAAGTTGGGCATGTGCATTTTTTTCTGAGATTGGATGAGTAGTTGAGTAATCCTCAATTTTCCTCGAATTTCTTAGTGTCGTTTCTCAAAGAAAGTCAATCTTATTATCTTCATATCATTGCATTACATCATGATGGATTCAATCTTATTGCTCTGTAATTTTTGTAGCGATTGAACAAGTGGTTCTTGAGTAAATCTCAAAATATAAGTAGTCCACTTATAGAGCCGTAAGACCTGAACCTCGCTTGTTTATCTTATTTGAGTCCTTGCGCCCCATGGTACCTCTGATGCATCGTACACCTATTGGCTGTAAAAACATCTCATTACCAGTCATATATGATTGAAAAAATTCGACGTTTATTGGGTACGTTAAACAGACGTTGCGCCTAAGCGATCAATTGGATAATTAGCCGTGTATTTTTAACAGGGAACCTGTTTTATGGGGGGCTATTTGAGAAATTTGCCGTGCCCCGTCTGCCGTGCGCCATCCAGCAAAAAACTTAGAAAATTTTCGACTCTCGAGCTATATATGATATGAAAGGGACTTGGAATATATAGCTGGAGATCCGAGAAAAATTTAGACTCTCAAACTATCTTATACTAGGCTTATAGTAGGTCTAGGCCTTCTTTATACTAGCTTCATTTAGGTCTAGGCTTCCTTGAATTTTCAATACCAAATCCCATTTAACTCATAAAACAGGTTCCCTGCGGTATGTAGGTATGCATAGCATTTTTTTTTTCCTACGTTATCGCAGTGAGTAATGAAATTTAGGTAAAGACAAAGTGGAAGTTTCATTGGCCATTTCAATTTTCCTCATCTATGTTTTGATTTTCGTCATTATCGACTTCATATATCTCACTGTATTTTTGGAAATGGACAGTCAGGTTAATACTTTGAGAGTCTTTTAAATTACCAAAATAGAGCCGTGTTCCGTTCTTCTATTTAGAGTTTAATCTACGTGTTGGGAGAGAAAGTTATCAGACTCCTTTTTGAGTCATTTCCCATGAATGCCTGTATTTGAAAATTATAAAAGTACCTATTAAAAAGATTAGAAATGAATTGAACAATAGAAGAGTAAGTGGAATACCTTACATTATTATCATAACAATTAGCTTATAACTGAGGAGCAATGAAGTTTGGGTATGGGGGACATATGTCAATGATTTTATAGCAAATTATTGAAAAGTCGGTGATGCTTACGCTGCTGCGTGAGCTTTTTTATTGAAAACTAGCAAGACGCGCCTTTCGCGTTGTCGCATATTTTTATTTTTAGATATTTCTCCTTTTTTGGAATTCGAATATAATATATTATTTTTTTCATTTAATCTTATGCGTTTTTTGATATTTGTGTCATCTGAATTTTCAAAATATATTTTTTCATATTGCCTATCACTTTTAACAAAACAGAAGTAAGAAATTATGAATAAATTATTGGTGAAGAAAATTTCTCTAGAAAACATATGAACAGGAATAATTTTTAATAACCTCGGTAAGTTATCTAGATAATATCATGTATTTCTACTGTGGACATCAAAAAAGAAAAAAAAGTAGAAATTCTCCAGATGACTTCTTTTTGGACCTGTATTCAAAATTCTTATGCAAACACAAAGTACTCTTACCTACTTTTAATCCTGTTATTTAGGAATTTGGGTAAGGTACATGAAACAAAGGGAGTAACTCTGGAATCTAATATTATTTGGAATTTCTTAGTTAGATGCACCATTTTCTTTGTATCTTTTCATCTCGTAGTTCAATTCAATCTGCTTAATTTTCTTTTCAAGCTCTTCTTCGTTCTTAATTTCGTTCAATTTTACACTCTTTCATTCTTTACTTGTCTTGTTCTTCCATACAAACTTTTTTTTTTTTTTTTTTCTTCATCGTTTCCTGAGTCTTCCGAATTGTTCTCTTCATCAGTATCACACTCTTCCACTTTCCCCTCTCTTCCTGCTCTTCTTTTTCAGTTTTCTGCATCCATCTCCTCCAATTATCCATACAGTGATAATTTGTTACTACAGTCATTCCAATTTTCAGCAATGATTAGTTCTATGACCTCTCTTTTTTACATGCAAATAAAATAACTCCTCCTTCTATTCTCGAGTTGATCAAGTTGAGACTATGAAAATTCCTTCCTTCATTTACCTTAATTAGAACAAAATGTCTCAAGACCCTCTACATTCCTTCGGGTCCACCCACCTCCAGCTAACAATTATTCCTGACGTCGAGTCTTGATTTTTGTAATTCACTATTCTATAGGGACTCTTTTGTTAAATCCTGATGATGTTAAGAGTATCTCCTTTTTTTAATGATGTCAACTACATAACCTAAATCGAGGTTTAATAGGAAACCTGTTCCATAGGGGGAGGGATTTCCGAAAATTTTTGCATCTCGCCATTTGCCTAGAATGATGGTTGATATATTTCCAAGTCCTTTTCTGTCATATATATCTTGGAAGTTAAAATTCTTCTATGTTCCTCTCTTAAAAAATATAGCTTGGAAGTTGAAATTTTTTAAAGTTATCATCTTGTCATAATTGCCTAGATCGATGTACAAAATGCGTTTTCAATTTCAACTCCTCTGATGGTTCAATTTTTTCCAAGTTCCTCTCCTGTCATATATAGCTCGATTACCAATATTAAAAATGTTTTCAAATCTGACTCCTTTGATATTGAAAATTTTTCCTATCCCTTATCTATCGTAATAGAGCTCAAAAGTCTAAATTTTTCCGAGTCCCTCCTGCTATAGTTGGCTTAATTTTCAAAATTTTATCAAATCTAATTCCTCTTTTTGGAACCCCTCCAATTTTGAATTCAATTCTCAATATCAAAACCAATCCGTCCCATAGAAGAGGATGTGGGAATTCCTTATTCAACTTTATTAAACATGTGATTGTTTTCTATTACAGCCTTCAATTGAACTTCTTTTGGTTGAATCCTAGAAATCTGATTGGAAGCTTCATTACAATCCTTACTATCTTATTATACAGATAATCTGAGAATCTACCACCTTTTTTCTTGTCCTACTCTTCAAAATCAACAGACTTCCTACAAAGTATTTTCTCAGTTGTATCCTCTGACCTGTGTAATCATTTCCAACACAGTTTCCAACTCTCGCAACTACCTGTGTTACTCAGTTCCATTTTCCAAATATTTCAGTTGCTTTTCTTCTTCTACTTCTTACAATTGGAGTGATTTTTGATTCAAAAAGTTGATATTGATAAGGGATCATCATATTTTGGTGACTACTATTTTCTATTTTGCCTATTAGCTCTCCTTCATTAGATACTTTCCATCATTATGTGGACATTTTGACGTCATTAGAACTTTTTGCCAAATTAATTGTCCTTCAATTTGCGAAGTGCTAAATTGTATCGGATAAAATGAGGTATGAAGTGCAAAGAGAAGATCGTTACCGTTATAATATTAGGCTTTAGCTATTTTTTAGCTTAATTGTATCGGGTAAATTAGGTATGTGGTGCAAAGGACAATCGAGTTCTTTCAATTTGCTATTGAATAATTCATTTTCACGCTGATCTTCGTAACACATGTGTGTACTGTGTGACGTCATTAAAACTTTTCGTGGGAGTCTAATTTTGAATTCAATTTTCAATATCGAAACCAATCACTCCTATAGAAGAGGATTTGTGAATTCCTTGTTTAACTTTGTTGAAGACGCCATTGTTTTTTATTACAACCTTCAGTTCAACTTGTTTGGTTGAATAATAGAAATCTATTAGAAGCTTCATTACAATCTTTATTTTGTCCAGGTCCCTGTAGAATCGTACCCCCTACTTTTCCTGAATACATCCCTCTCAATTTCTCACATGATGTGTCTATAGTTGGAATTCTAATTAGGTTTAAGCTCACACTTTTCTAGGCTCTCTGTACAAAACGTATCTTTTATTTGATTCTCAGTTCACATTGGTTACCCTCAACATGATCAAACTGATTGCGCGCCTAAAAACTGCACCCTTTCACCCAAAATTAAGGACCCCACCTTGTAACTACTTACAACCATAAAAACTTTCATTATTTCTTAATCCTAGCTTAATTCTTGTATCACTCACATAAAAAAACAACCCTGCAACAAACTTAGAATCATTAAAAGTTAACCTATCCTCAGTCTTCATCGAACAGAAATTCCCACCATAAAGAGGTTATTTTCGCTCGATATACAATTGGTCACTCTCAACTTGAACATTCTCATCTCCTCCTGGGTTTCCATGCTCTACCTTCATATAAATCTTATTATGCAGATAATCTGACGATCTATCATTTTTTTTTCTGTCCTACTCTCCAAAATCAACGTACTTCCCACAATATAATCTCAGTCTCATCCTCTGTCCCATGTAATCATTCCCAACACAGTTTCCAACTCCCGCAACTACCTATGGTACTCAATTACTCCAACTTATACATATCCATTTTCTTTCTCCTGCCTTAAAATTTGAGTACCACCATCTGACTCGATTGCTACCTCTTCTTCCAATCATCTTCCCTATCCTCACGTTCTTTTCGTTTGTTTCTCACTCCACTCCAGTTATTCTTATTTTCAGAATACAACTTATTAATATAGAATAGATACGGGTGCAGATTTTCAACAAAACCCTGCATGCGGTTCTGTTACTCCTTATTTTAGTTTCTGGTCCTAATTTCGGAATAATTTTGCAATTGATTTGAAAAAAACAATTAGGAATTGAGAATTTTCCTATTTTTTGAGGCAAACGCAGCTCTTAAGGTGGCCCGGGGCCGAATGAAAGGGACTGTCTGATTGAACATTTTTACCTTAAGTTTAGTGATCGAATTTTCGGATTTTAGAATTTATTTTTATTCGTGCGAATTGTCGAAGACCGACGGCCGTATTTGAAGACGTCCCTCGATATTAAGTTCGCGTTAAGAAAACACAGCCAATGAAGCAGCTCATTAGGATCGTGTGATCAAGTGCTACGAGGAACTTCTGGAAATACGGCCGTGAGTACCTTATATGCAAACACATCCTCCGACCATGATTTATACGAAAGAAAACGGAACAGCTCGACGCTAAGTGCTTTGTTACTCGTGTAGAGGAACTTACGACCAATTTCTTGACTAGTAATTTTTTCTAAGCCGGAATCAACCTTGTGTTGGCCTGCCATCGTATGGCTGACATTTACCGCATTCGATCGAACTACCTGTGAATGTATACACGTTTGTTTTATTGTTCACTTTTTCCTTCCATTTCACCAAATGCATACGATTCGACAGTCATTGTAATGTAATTTTTTCATGATGAGCACTGTACGAAGGAATTCGTTAGAAAAAAAATATATATATATATGAATTCAAACAAAAGATCGCGAATCGTGCATCTCGTAAACATTCGCATATATGACTTATGTCCCGAGTAGTTGAGTAGTGTCGCGAGTGTTCGAATGTGATGTTACCTATTCTAGCGTGTTTGTGCATCTGCTCGCAGGTTAGAATTAGTTCGAACTTTGATTTCTTAAAAATCGAGGCCTCACTCGTTAAAGTACACGAATTTAATCCGATGAAGTGCGAGCTTCGATGAGTTTTTTCGAAAATTGGCGAGAATAACCTAGAGCCGAATGTGGGAGCACGAGTCTCAGTTTTTCAAGGTCGCAAGTTCCGCAGGACAAAAATCAGATTGGTCGAATGGTATGTCGTGAAAATTTTATTACGGTGTTTTAAGAATTTGCGTTAAATGGGGTCACGAGAGTTCATACTAATGAAGTATCCACATTGAATCTTCAAATGAGAAAATATGGTACCAGGTTGCATCGTTTGTGACCGTGCATACGAACAGTCCAGCAAAGGTTATAAAACAAGCTGTTTCGAGAACTTCATATTATTCAGGGTTAGATTTATTGACGTAAGAGAGCGTACGTACGTACGTACGTTGTTGGCGAGATAAAAAATTTTACTGATTAGAAGGATCATCGTCAAATACACAATTATCATTAATCGTTTCGTAGCCATTCTTATGATGTCACTTTCAATAGTGAAGAACAGAAAAGTAGCACGTTTAGACAGATTTGCAATCATCTGTTATAATTAACGATTGATTCTCGACTCTCCGAACTGACCTTACGCAGCTTGTAGCGATGATGTACGTACGTGTTCTCGCGGTGTTGCGATATTCTACTCGAGCGTACATTAAAATTCCTGAGAACGTTATCTACTTCACAAAATACGTATTATCGACTGACGTAAATATATACGCATTTTCTACAAAATATTATTTCGTAAACTCGACGAATGGCTTACGGAAGTGGCTATAGAATGTTAGGTTCGATGATGTGTCGGTGAATCACTATCCGTGTAAATTATTAAAATGTTCCGTTGACCTGGAAAGTATGCGAGGGGGAAAAATTCGCCAAAGAATAAAAAACGAGCAAGGTCAATTAATATTGGAAGCTATAACATCTTGCAGAAATCAAAGATGTACGAAAGGATATTTCGAGGTAGCTTTCAACTTTTTGAGCGAGCTATTCCTGGTGCTTTATATGTGCATTCGCTGTAGTATACAGTACTCCAAATTGGTCTTCAACATTCTCGACGAAATCAATATTGCTGAAGTTGTACGCGCGTGTCTAAACTTGCTCGTTCGCGAAATTGTGAATTAAAATGAATAAATAACTGTTTACTCGTCTAATATGTGCGAGTGTATTTTGCGATAAAGTTAGAAGATACGCTCAGATGCATCAAAGAGAATTTTATTGTCATTATTACAAACTATCCCCGCTGAGGAAAAAAAAAAAATCATATTCGAGTTATCACGAAAAATTCATTCCCCCTTTTTAATCGGACAAAAAATAATGTTCAGTTAAATTTGAGAGTTTTCATCGAATTAAAGATTATTCACATTTTCGTTATTGCATTTGGATAAGTTATAACCGAATAAAAGTTGCGCGCTGTTTCGAATTCACTGCATGAGGAAAATTAGAAAAACCAGGAACGACTGTATTACCAAGGTTACTAGGTCGACTATATCGACAGAAATGAACTGTCATCAGTAGGTCTGTTTTTACAAGGAAGAGCATCTTGTGTAGAGGTCCGTTACCTAGGGCCTGTCTTGGAGGCTGGACCTCATGGAAGCAGGGCTTTGCAAAAATTGCTGCGTACGTGAAATAAGCAGAAGTTTCACAGCATGTATTTAATTGCAAATATCTATTCGTACTCTTCGGAGTATTTTTAAATTTCTTCTTCAATATTCACTCGATTAACCAGTATTTATTTCGGGGCAGCAAAATTATTCGATTTCTTTTTTTTTTTTTCGATAGGCTAGCCCGCTTTTTTAAAAATAAATTCCTGTTTCCTTCATTTCCTCTTCTTCGTATATTTTTATTCATAATAAAGGGCGGCCTAACTTCTAATGATTTTATTTACTTCGTCCACCATTCACTCCTTCTTTACTTGTTGTTCTCTGAAATTTTGATTGAATGGTCGGGTAGAAAAAGAGCCCTAGTACAAAGAATTGTTTCTGAGGAAAACGCATTTGAAAATTCGGTTTCTTAGAATTGCCGTGATGAAAATTTCAAAATTGGTGGGATTGTAGCAGGATATCCGATCTACAAAATCAGAGAAAAGTAAAACGTAAGAACGTTTCTGAACCGTCTCTAGAGCGCATCATAGTTTGTGATATTAGGGTTTTTTTTGCGATTATCGACTTTTCATGCATTCTAACGATTCTTTTGGATCTGGGCAAGAATAATAATGATAAATACGAGTATTTCAATTCGATACCCTCATTATGGATTATAAAATGGCTGTAAAATACCATAAACAATTTTACCGTATCTAAGAATGTTACATTTATAACCTTAAAGATGATGATTTCCTCTTCAGTACGAATCTTTTATCAGAATAATTTTTTTTTTTTTTTTTTTTTAACGAGCTTTAAAACAACTAATAAGTTATTAGTTCGACGGTTACAGTATTCTTATATAATATAGTTAGAATAATTATATAGTAAGTTAGGATAAAGCAGTTTTGGATACGAATAAAGAAAGATGAGGAAGAGTCAAGTAAGGGTAAAGTGGAATATGTGTGAGGAGTAAGGAAAAGTGTGTGTAAATGTTTTTAAAGTGTAGTAGTTATTTGAGTATTGCAATTTAGTATAGTTGTGGGTGTTATATGTGAGAATAAAAGTCAGTTAATTTGAGGTATTGTAGAGTACAGGATATGTTGTCGGAGTTGTTTTTGAGTGCTTGAGTGAAGGAGGAGGGTGTTTTGGTGGAATCGCGGAGTGTTAAAAGGTGTGGGCAAGTAAAAAAATGTTTGACTGTTAGATTGTCTTGGTGACAGTGGGGCAAGAGGGAGGGGTTAGGATGTTGCTGTTGATTAGGTGAGTGTGGGTAATTTTTGTATGACCAATTCTAAGACGTGTAAAAATGACTTCTTCTCGTCTTATGCTCCTGAAGGAGGATGACCAGGGGATAGGAATTTTTTGATGGCGAGGAGTTTGTTGTTAGTTTGATTTTTCCAAAAGGTGTACCAGGATTGAGTTATGAGGGAACAGTAGTGGTTTTTATAATCAAGGGCTGGTGGGAGGGAGTTTTCAGATATTTTATTGAGGAAGATGGCAATTTTGGCGGCTTGGTCAACTGTATCGTGTTCATGTGACCCGGTATCCATATGAATATTATTTCGGAGTTAATTGAGTTAAGTGTGAGGAGTGTAAGGAGAATGCGTTGGGTGAGTGGATTAGAAGTGTATGTATCGATAAGTGAGTGGAGTGAAGAGAGTGAGTCAGTGAGGAGAAGGAATTTTCCATTAGGGGGAAGTTGAGCGAGTTGGGAGAGGCAGGAATGTATGGCCATGAGTTCAGCTGTAAAAATGGAGGCGATGTTGCGGATTCGGTGAGAAGTAATTTTTCCATTGATATAACACACATGTTTGGTAAATGTGTATTATACCAATTTATTCTGATATTTCGATAACCCTATGTAAACTGCGAAAAACTTAATATTTACTCCTGTAGTGACCAAGTCCTAAGTTTTCGAAAAAAAAAAAAATGAAACTCCCAAATTTTCCGCCATTTTATTAGTCTTCAAAATTAAGACTTCAAACCCCGTATTTCGCATTTCTTTTATTGCAGAGAAAAATGCTTCGTAATGACGTGCAGTCATATCAAGATTCAAATTTTTTGACTGCCACACTTTACTTAGTGGTTTAATTTTCGATAAGTACAGAGTCCCCGCTCAACCTAGGGACTGAACCATCTTTTCCCCGTGCCAGACTGATGTAATTGATTCACTCCAGAGTGTTCCAACTTTCTGCGAGGTCTCCTCCCCCCCCCCCCCATTAGTAAGGTTTTTTTTCTTATGATAAGGACAGAAATTGGAGAATGGTATCTTTCTGCACACACAACAAGGTCCCCTTTCTGCTGATCGTTTCAGGCTGAATTTCAATTGAATTTAAATGGATGATGATGTTGTACAGAAATTGGAGAGGCTCTTTTTTTGCTGATCGTTTCAGGCTAAATTTCAATTGAATTTAAATGGATGATGAAGAAATTGGGGAATGGTATCTTTCTATACCTTTAACAAGGCCCCCTTTCTGCTGATCGTTTCAGGCTGAATTTCAATTGAATTTAAATGGCAGAATTATAAGGACAGAAATTGGGGAATGGTATCTTTCTGCACACATGACAAGGCCCCTTTTCTGCTGATCGTTTCAGGCTGAATTTCAATTGAATTTAAATGGATTATGATAAGGACAGAAATTGGGGAATGGTATCTTTCTTCACATATAACAAGGTTCCCTTTCTGTTGGTCGTTTCAGGCTGAATTTCAATTGAATTTAAATGGAATATGATAACGACAGAAATTGGGGAATGGTATCTTTCTGCACACACAACAAGGTCCCCTTTCTGCTGATCGTTTCAGGCTAAATTTCAATTGAATTTAAATGGATGATGATATACAGAAATTGGAGAATGGTATCTTTCTACACATATAAGAAGGCTTTCTTTTTGCTGATCGTTTTAGGCTGATTTTCAATTGAATTTAAATGGATGATAATATGGACGGAGATTGGAGAATGGTATCTTTCTACACATATAACAAGTCTCTCTATCTGCTGATCGTTTCAGGCTGAATTTCAATTGGATTTGAATGGATGATGATAAGGACAGAAATTGGGGAATGGTATCTTTCTGCACACATAACAAGGCCCCTTTTCTGCTGATCGTTTCAGGCTGAATTTCAATTGAATTTAAATGGATTATGATGAGGACAGAAATTGGGGAATGGTATCTTTCTTCACATCCAACAAGGTTCCCTTTCTGTTGATCGTTTCAGGCTGAATTTCAATTGAATTTAAATGGATTATGATACGGACAGAAATTGGGGAATGGTATCTTTCTGCACACACAACAAGGTCCCCTTTCTGCTGATCGTTTCAGGCTAAATTTCAATTGAATTTAAATGGATGATGATATACAGAAATTGGAGAATGGTATCTTTCTACACATACAACAAGGCTCCCTTTCTGCTGATCGTTTTAGGCTGATTTTCAATTGAATTTAAATGGATGATAATATGGACGGAGATTGGAGAATGGTATCTTTCTACACATATAACAAGGCTCCCTTTCTGCTGATCGTTTCAGGCTGAATTTCGATTGAATTTTAATGGATTTTGATAAGGATAGAAATTGGGGAATGGTATCTTTCTGCACATATAACGAGGCCCTCTTTCTGCTGATCGTTTCAGGCTGCCCTTCAATTTCGTCGAAACTATCACACAGACAAGTTCTTAATTCGAAGTATTACCTACCAAGACTCAAATTTTACAAACAATGAAATTTTCTGGCATAGCCAAATAAATGAAGATCATGTTTCATGTCTCTTATATTTTATCAGTCATCTTGAAATATTTTAGTCTAGGCTTCTACTAGGTCAGTGTTCGTGAGATATTACTCGTTTGCCTCCTCACCTTTCTTGGCGTCGTATAAGTCTTGTATGAGAAATATTTTGAGGTATCGCCTTTCGCGGGGCTCAGTCGCTCCGCTTGTTCGCCCATAAGTCTGGAATGAGAATTAGTTCGAGGTATTGCCTTTCGTGGAGCTCACTCGCTCCGCTCGTTCGCCCTCTTTCTTGGTCCCTGTTTCGGTTTAGCATAAGTCTGATATAACACAGTATGGCAATTGTCTGCAGCTGAGCAAACCTACGACATCTTAATATTCCAACACATACCGTACACTAGGTTTATTCTAGCTAAGCTGTAGCCTAGTTTAAAGGAGACCTAGACTTGTTTAAGCTTAGTATAAAGGAGGCTTAGACCCACCTCCTTGTTGGTCTAGTTTACTGGAATTGGGATACAGTATGCAAGATTCCTAGACCTAATTTAAAGTTAGTATAGTAGTTTACTGCATAGGATTTCGGGGTCACAGAGGTAGTATGAAGTACTACTACAGACCTCTTAGTATAAAAGAAGCCAAGACCAAGTATGAAGCTGAATAAAGGAGGTTTGGACATAGTATCACCCCAATATATAATGTCAAATAGTTATGCTAGGCTAGTATAATGTATAATGAAGCTTAGTATACTAAGCTAGTTTACTGTATATTAGGTCTGGGTTTCACAGCCCTTCTTAGCCTACTTTACATCTAGTATACTGTATAATATGTAAGGCTAGTATAATGTGCTGTTAGTAAACAAGAAGACGCACAGCCCTTCTTAGATATTGGGCTCACTCGCTCCACTCGTTCGCCCCATTCTTCGTCTAGTATAAGTCTAATTTAGAATATTTAAAGCTAATAGCTTTCTCCTAAGCCTGTAGTATAAAAGAAGCCTAGACCTAGTATGAAGCTGGTATAAAGGAGGTTTGGACCTAGTATAAGGCTAGTATAAAATTTCAAATAGTATAGCTTAGCTATGTACTAGGCTAGTATACTGTATATTAGGAATGAGGACTAGTATACAGGGTGGGGCAGAAAGATGTTACCAGTTAAATGGGAGTTTGCGCTAAATCTGTTGTAGCGCGAAACCGCAAAAGTTAGACGTATACTTTAAATGTACAAATTTTGTATTTCAATTTTATCTTTAATTTGAGCCACATCCGAAGTTTCTACGACTTTTCTGAGCTGAGTTATGGACCAAAATGTGCCGAAAATTCACCAAATCGTCAGGGTTCCCAAAATAGGGCTTGAAAATTAATTAATTTACAGTATTGAACTGAATTTCGAAAATTTTAATAGTTAAATTATTGTTTCTCAAGTGAATTTGGACGGGAAAAACGAAAAAAATAGTAACAAAACCCTAAGAAGCACCAAAATGGCTTAATGGGCCCAAAAAAGGTCAAAATTTCCCCAAGGGGGAAAATCGTTCAAACTTTTGAATTGTAAATCGATTTTTAAGTGGAATTTCGCACTGAGTCCGCAAAAAATGTTTAAAAAATTCTTCGAAACACCAAAACGGCTTGATGGGCCCAAAGAAAGTCAAAATTTCGCCAAATTAGAAAATTGTTCAAAATTTCAAATTTTAATTCGACTTTCAAGTGGAATTTTGCGCTGAGTTCGAAAAAAATGCTCACAGAGTTCTTCGAAGTACCAAAAAGGGGTTAATGGGCCCAAAAAGACCCAAAGTTCCCCCAAATTGGAAAATCGTTCAAACTTTCAAATTTTAATTCGATTTTCATGTGGAATTTCGCGCTGAGTCCAAAAAAAAAATGCTGAAATAATACTTTAGAGCACCAAAATGGGTTGATGGGCTCGAAGAGAATCAAAATTCCTCCAAGATGAATAATTGCGTAATCTTCAAATTTTGTTTTTAATTCTGGAGTAAATTTTTGCGCCGAGTCCAAAAAAAGTACTGAAATGGCCCTAGATGATCTTCAAAATGAAAAATCAAAAATACTCATTCTGCAGTAAAATTGTTGATCCACGGGATGGAAGGAATATCGACAAGTTCGTCTTCCGTTGAGTGCTTGCGGAGTGAGAGATTGACTAGCGTCGGGTGACAGATCCGGAAAAGGAAGTTGCGAAAATTCTCCTCATTTGGGGATTGGAGGGAGACGACAAATTCATCTTTCGTTGAAGGTTCGCAGTAAGAGATCGACAAGGGCTCTGCGTATGATCAAAGCGGGAAAAAGTGCGAAAACTCACGTTGTTTTCGGCAAAGAACGCAAAGTTGGTCTTCTGTTGCGTGCTTGCAATGAGAGATCAACTGACGCCCTACCAATGAGCGAAGCGGGACAAACTGCAAAAACTCCTTGATTCAGGCAATGGGAGGGTACCGCGAATTCGGTCTTGCTCGTGATGAGCGATCAGCTACAGCTCACCGCGAGCTCATGACGAAAGACCAGCCTCACAGTGTCGTTCCTTCCTTCGCGGGAGTCTACGAAAATTTTCTCGCATCCGACTGCCTCCGTCAAACCCGGGGCATTGATCGTTCTCTCACCGCGAGCTATGATGAATTTTTTCCAACCCACCCCTTCCTCCTCATCTCGTATCTATAGTTTGATGATTGTAATTCTTTCATGTCACACCTGCTTCTGATCTATACATGTAGCTCGGTGTCGAGATATCTTCGAGCCCCACTCCACCCTCCTCCCCCTCAGATATATTACAACTTAATTTCAAGTTCCTCTCTTCTCTCTCTTCTGATACAGCTTAATAGTAGAAAATTTTAATTCCGATACCTCTTTTATATGGTTTGAATTTTCTACATCCTCGCTATAGATTAATCGTGAGAATTTTCTCAAGTCTCCCTTCCTCCATTGCCCAAAGACCTTAATTCGTATACTCGATCTAGCTATAAGCAAGGATAAATGTGCAAGATGCAAAAAATAGTAATTCTAGAAAAAAAACTTTATTACACTTTCAGAAAGAGGAGAAAATTTCAATTCAAAAACTCAGGAATATTATAAGAAATGTTTTTCAATTAATGCAGCTTCCGGCCAATACGGGCACGAACCTGATCCAGTAGCAAGTTTGCTGCTGCGCGACAAAAATGTAGGAATTACCAAAATTTATGTATGGGACGGCATATTGTATCATAGCTGCTGGTCTAACGGATTCAAGTCCGGGGTGCGAGTGGGTTTATTTTGGAGTTCTTAGAACTCCGGCGCGCTAGTCTTGAGCAAATTGTAATTTGTGTGCTGATATTTGGTCTCGTTGAAAGATGCAATATTTTTTTTGAATAAGGGATAAATTCACACCTTCTAACATCTTTACCTAGACATTTGTCGAGGTTTTGACGCCCGTTTCCCAAAAGTGGACTGGAGTTACGGCCTGATACAATAGTCTCAATCTCATAATGACCCTGGTTGGCCCACCTAATACTTTCAGAGAAGGAGTAAGAAGATAGCATATAAACGTCAAAATTTTATCCTGTGGTTTAGTTGGTTTTTTTTTTTTCTAGAATGATTAATCATTTTTTGCATCCTGTGTGCGTTCATTCTTATCATAACTTGTGGCTGTTTTTATTATCAATGTTGTGGGCGCGGAAGTTTTATTTTGTAATTACTGATCTTTATTTTTTCATCTCTTTACTAATGATGAATTGTGTATGAAATTGAAAACTAAGCTGCATTTTCATTTTTTCAAATTTTTCGTCTCCTTGTTTGTGCAGGACAGCAACAGCAGGAAACTGAACTGGCTACAAAAATGCTACAAATTCAACATAAACGATTCTATTTGGATGTGAAACAAAATAGACGGGGACGTTTCATCAAAGTCGCAGAGGTCAGTATATCAACCAGTCGTATATTATAAATTATGAACATTTTTTAAGATGAGTGAACCTCGAAATAATTTTTATTGTGAGAGACTACGTAAATGTTATCTTTTCATCTTTTGCGAAATTGAATTTGACCAATTCGTACCTGGTCTTATCATACTCGATTTTTTTCCAGTTCTTTATGTTTTTCAAATCAGTAATTTGTCATCTTCGAGTATACATTTTGATTTATTCAACTTTTTTCTCGCCTTGTACAATCAAATCCTAAAAATATGACCGAACACTAAACTTCTTTGTCGATTTTGCGATAATTCGTTCAGTTGTTGCTGAAATTGTGTAAATTGTATTTCAAATTTAATATTCGATTCCGGTTCTTTATCTGTCCTTTTCTATTACAAAAATTCGAGACTCTCAAGCAAAATTACTTCATTAAAATAATACGACAGGAGTGATAGATATCTCAAAACTGTACTTCTTGTTGGGGTTCCAATACTCATCGAATTTTCGGATCTTTGTAATTTGATTTTAATATTCAGATTCTAGGATACTTTCATTTTTCTTTTTTTTTTTTTGTTTTTCAAAATTACAGGTAACACTGGATGGCAGACGTAATCAAATATTTTTAACGTTATCGACTGCAGCGGAATTTCGTGATAATTTGAATTCATTCAGCGAATATTATTCTAGTTTAGGTGAGTGAAAAACGATTTCTTGTTTTTGAAAAAAAATACGTATGATCTGTGGTCACGAAATAATGCTGATCTCTAGTGCAGTACTTGCCAAAAATTCTGCGTCTCTTCAAATCATCGCTAATGGGTACATTTTATTTAACCATTACAGGCCCACCTAATCCCGATCACGTTCCTGAAGACGGTAAATTAAAATCAGAAGTTATAATTAAAGATAACAGGCGTTACTATCTCGACCTGAAAGAAAATGCGCGCGGAAGGTTCCTGAGGGTAAGTGTGAGTAGCTTTTTTTTTTTTTTTTCTCATCGACATCATCGAGAATTGATGATGAACGTACCCTTTCTTAGTTTTCCGTGCGTTATATTGAATGACGTAATATTTTAGTTTTTTCTCTTCAAATGAAACTCGAAAATAAGTGTCTCTCGAACTCGACCATCTAAACGTGATTCGAGGACAGTCTCAGAAGCAGAAATTGTTTGAAGAGGGTTACCACTCATCGGAAGCTATATTCTAAAAAAAGTTAAGAAGTAGAATTTTCCGCAAATAACGTACAAAACTGATTTTCTTCTCCAATAGAGGGACAGAAAATTTGCGAAGAGAACAATTTCGTACCCCTTCTCGTCTTTCGCATCGAATTTTTGACCAAAGGGGATCTAGTGTGGCGTAGACGAGTAAAACACCCCGTAGACCAGGGATATAACTTTTCTCGTAGCCATGGCGACCTAATGGTACCGAATTCACGTGTGAGGAAAATTTGTAACGAGATATCATAAACGAAACGAATACAAGGCTTTCTACCGAGAAGCACGCTATCCAACCAGTCTTTTGAGGATATCCCCCCTCGAGATGTTCTCCGGCCAAAACTGGCTTCTAGTGATGGAGCATGAGCAATCTCTGAGCGAGGGTCAGAAAGGATTTCTTTGGTAGAGTGTGTATGGGTCTCCACCAATCGTACTGGATAGCTGAATGGCTACCATATCCCTGAAGGATCCTATGGAAAGTAGCTTGGACTCTCCTAACATAAGTGATGAATTTGGCATAGACTGCGATGACTGCGATAAACTAAAAAGAGGATTTACTACCTATTGTAGATAGAACAATAAGGCGAGAAGGCAGAAGAACTTACTTCATCACCTTCCATGACTGCAAGTTGTTTATTTCATGCTTGTACTCCCCCTTTCTCACAACCCTCTGCGTGGGACCTCACAACTTATCAGCTGATTTGTCGATTTTAGGTTTGGAACAAGCATTTAGGTTAGAGGCAGACATAAAAAACCTGTCCAGTAATTATAATCTTTCAATAAACGTATCGCAAATAGGGAACCACCAACTTAGTGGCCAAGACGAAGAAATCGCGAAGTCACTGACTCCGTGACCTGCAAAAAGAAAAAGAAGAGGAAAGTACTTGATGAGTGTGCAGAAGATAGTAATTCTTGTTCTGTATCTGGAGACCTGCTTGCAAAATAAAGAAACCATTGCTTTTACAGGTTGCTGTTAGCAACTTCGCCGCAAGTACAGGAAGACTGCATTTATAAATTCATTTAGTCACAAAAGTCTTGGTTTTCTACTATAGGTACCACCGAAAACTTTTTTATTTCGAAGTACTATACTGCCGAATAACCGCTTCGATAAAAAACAAATGAAGGTAGCAACGGTGTGAAAAATGTACGAATCGAAATACTATTCAAGACTCAGTCTACACGACTTCATAAGAGGGAAAAATGGATAGTTCATACTGTGGGAGTCGGGTTTCCCCGTAATCTTTCACCATAACTACCCTTAAAGTTGAAATTGATTTATCAAACAAAGCAGAACGACTTCGCATTAAAAATTCTTAATTGAGGATAAAATGCGTATCAGATGCAACTGATAAGAGTACGTACGTTTTCAAACTACGTTTTTGAAAATTATCCACGGTTCCACGCACGATTTCCTTTTCATTTATGAGTAGATTTTCCTTTGACCGGTCCTTAGACGGCGAATGTGCCGGAAAAATTTCAATTTTAAATATAATCAGACCTATACTGTGTTGTGGTCATTGGCAAAATTGATATTGATCTCGCGACTAACTTCTTTCTTCGATAAGGATACAAAACTCGTGGAAAACAGTCTGAACATAGTTCAATAATGAGTCGACACGTAAATTATGTACTGATAAATTTTATCGATGGATGACGACCTCAAAACGGTGAGGTGATACTACATGTGAAGCGAACATTTTGTCCGTGGTATTCCTTCTGATAGTTTTCACCCTGTTGTCGTGAGAAGGCAAATAGATTGCGCAAAGTCGTCCCCAATTTTAATCAGACCCTTCGACTATGCAGAGCATTTACTTGAAGTACTTCAAATAAAGCATGTAAAAATTTTGTATTTAGGACGACGGCGTTTCGGTAGGCGTTTCGACAGACTCCAGATCAACATATCGTGCAGTTGTACCTAGGTATAGTTGCCATTATAATATAATGATCCTTGTTTGGCATGTAACGAACTCCTTTCAAAAAAACGCTGCTGTGATATCATAAAATATATCTATTTGTAGATATCGACGTTTCTGTAACTAGCGAGGTGAGAGGATACAAGGAGCCACTCTCCTCGCTGCTGCATTCAACCTTTAAGCCCTCAAGTCGCCTCCTGTGTATTGTTACGACGTACTTCTTATCAGTATCGGCAGTTCGTGTTAAAGGGTCCGGTTTAATCAACCGAAGGTTTATCTGTGCACGAAATCGTCGTTATTCCGGTTTCCCGACTTTTCATAAAAAAGAGAAGTGTGACCTTGAAAGTAGATTTTTCACTGAACGATATTATATTATAGGATAAGCATGTGCAAAATTTGTAGACTCTGTATCTCAGAAACTGTAAAATATTCTTTCATAAAATTGTGGTATCTCATGGAAGATTATCTTGACCAAATTTTATCGAGTCTTTCTCGAGAAATTCTCGATTTAGGATCGTGGATACACGATTTTCGAACGTTAGGTCATGGTCAGGTGAGGATTCCATAACGCGGCAATAGCTTTCCTGAAAGGGTACGCGTGTATCTCCTTACTTTTCAGAATAATTTTTTTTTCGTGAATTATTTTTCCTTCCTCCTGTGCGTTTCATTAGGTATCGCAAACGATTCTTAGAGGTGGACCTCGTTCTCATGTTGCAATACCAGCGCAAGGTATGATTGAATTTCGGGATGCGTTAACCGATTTGTTGGAAGAATTTGGCACCGACGATGGTGGATTTAAAGGAGAGTTACCAGAAGGCAGACATATGCGAGTGGATAATAAGAATTTTTATTTTGATATAGGTCAAAACAATCGCGGAATATATATGCGCATTTCCGAAGTGAGTTCGGTAATGATATTTTTTTTTTTATTATATTATTGTTAGTATTTTTAATCCTATTTCTTCTTTTAATAATATCTTCTTTTGCGCACTTCGAATTTACAATCGATTCTTCTTCCTTGAAAGTTTGAAAACTCTCCCGAATCCTTCTCATTTGCAATTCTTTCCCTTCACTTTCTCTTGAAACAATATTTGATGACCTGTCCCAACTTCTTTCTTCCCATCATACATATCCTTGCCACGAAAGTGAAAACAAGCAGGGAGCGCGAATTTGTCGACATGGTTGGCCGTAGTTATCCAATTTCTGTGAATAAGCAGACAATACAAATTGATCGTTCTCAAATCTGAGCAGAGTGATAGTTGAAGGCGCAAGCGTAGGAAAAAGAAAACATAATAGGTTTATTCAGTCGAGATCCTTCGTTCCTTCGTACCCTTTATCTTATTTTTCTCACTTCAAGTTTTCATTTCATCGCACGCCCTCTAGAGACGACTATATCAATGCTGGATGCGTTATTCTTTCTGTTTTAGGTAAAAACTAATTTCCGTACCGCGATTACAGTACCTGAAAAATCTTGGGCACGTTTCCGCGATTATTTCGCCGACTATTGCGACAAAATGAAAGAGAACGCCCAAAAAGACACAGCTTCGACAGGGGATGCCGGTGGTTCCAGTTCTGCCTGAGGTTCTTACCATAAATATTTAATGATATTTAAAATTAGATAAAATCTTTTTTGTGTGTTTTCGTTTATTCTTTCCTTTATTTTGTTTTCTTTGTTCAATATTCATTTTCTCGACTACACCTTCAAGATAAAAAAAAAAAAAAGGAAGGAAGTCAAAAAAATTTTTAAAAATAAAAAAATATATTTTATTATTTTGTTTTTTTTTTTTGTTTTTCCCTTTTATTTGTTAAATTTATACGTAAGAAGGGCGCGGTAATGTCAAATCAGCCATCATGAATGTAGGTTTGTTCCGACAAAATTGATTGGAAAACATGTACTTCCAATTTTTTCATACAAACAGAAAAACTTTACTCTTATCGTCGATACTGCTGATTGTAACAAGCTTCAAAAACGACGTTAAAATTTCATTCAGGTTATCCAAAATAATGATTGATAAAGTGTCCATCAGTAAAAAAATAGTTTTTTTTTTCGTTACTTTTTGTTGATTTTTGTTTTTGTTTGACTAAAGTATTGATAACTCAAATATTGTTGAGCTCTTGTCAGTCGCAATCGTTCTCATTCTTTCTTCTTCTTCTTTTTTTTTTTTTTTTTTTTTTTTTTTTTTTTTTTTTTTATTCTTTGTGATTGAAAAAGAATCATAATCTGCAATATATTTGCTTGTCAGTGTTTATTTTTTCTTTCTACGTTGTTGGTGGTTGGTGATTTTTTTCTCTTTTTTATGTATAATATATTTTAGTACATAGAATGGTCAGCTTGTGCAATTATTAATTTTCCTACCATTTAACCTCCTCACTGTTAATAATTTATTAGTTTGTTATCTTCTAGTGCTTGAAAAGTGTTTGACCGTCTTCAATGTATTAAATATTTTCCAGTGTTTTATCTTTTTTGGGTTCGAATTGCATGAAGATTATTTTTCTTTCCAAAGAAACAGGAAACCTTAAGATGATTAAAGTTTTTTTTTTTTTTTAGTTTTCTGAAGACTATTGGTTTATTTATTTATTCATTTATTTATGTATTTTATTTATTTATTTATTCATTTATTTTTGTTAATTGTACTACTTTAAGCAAATAACAGCCAGTTGTATATTAATATACGTTTGTTTATATTATCTTATGATTTACTTTTGTAATGCTAGTTTTAAACAGTACTACCATTGTTGTTAATTTAATCTTATGTGTGTCTCCTCCTTTGTTTCCCCGTTTTTCCTTCTTCATTTCTTTTTTGAACTTTTTATTTTCTTCCTTGAAGGATGATATTTGCAGAAAATTACAGATTTCAGAAGCATCACTGCACTTCGATGCATTTAAAAATAAGTCTTTGTCATCAAGAATAATTTTTAGTTTTCTTCAAAATATGTACAGGGACCAAAATCAATAAGAAGTTTGACTTGTCTTCACAAGTCAAATAAGGTGTGTCGTATGAATGGAGAGTAAATTTTCAAAAAACTTGATTTAAAATTTTGAGAAACTTGATAGTTAGACTGTACATTATTGAGAAAAAGATTCAGTAAATTGTATTACCACTCTAAACAATTCAAATGACAACATTTTCTTCTCTCTCTTTGTGATACCTACTCGTACTTAGTTTTAAATTCTGAAGATTTTCTTGGATGGTTCATCTACCAGAGTTGAAATTGAAAGTGATGTATTAGTCGAAAACTTGGATTTTTTTGATGGCAAGTGTCTTGAAATGATACTAACTGTTCACTTGCGTAGCAGCTTTCATGTATTGACTAACCACATACGTCGTATTTTATATAGATAATTCTGGAAACATGATACATGAAGTATGTGGATACCAAAATAAATTTAGTTGTTAAGATTCTGCATTTTATCAATTTCCTTTTTTTTTCTTTTTTTTTTTTTTCAGGGGCTTTCATTATAAGTGAAACTTACGAAGCTTTGTTGATGTACAAATTATTGAATTTTGCGTATTAAGGGTTATGAATTATAGTAAAATTGTTGATGTTTTTGCTGGAGATGGTTTTGAATAGTGAGATAAGGGAAGAATTTTGACGTTGATGTTCGTTTTAGCTATCGTCATCGCAGGCATTTAATGAGTCGCCCCTGGATCTTGTACTTCGTAATCATTCCAAAATTCGAGTTCTAGTTTTTCATGGTTATTTGGTCGTATTGCTCGTCTGAGACAATTGTCCATTGAGTTTAATTTGGAAAATAGCTCAATATGAAGTACCAATGTGGCTTTTGTGATTTCCTGATTCGTTTTTCGCACAAATTGAGAACAGACTTCGAGATAAAGTACTTGAAATACTTGAGATACCTTAGAGCTTCCGTTAGAAAATTATGAAACCGTGTATCGATTTTATCTCGAAGAAAATGAAGTTTCATCCACGTTTTTAGATCCCTTCCTACATTCAGCACCGAGTTTCCGAACGTAATGTTGGTCGCTTGAATTCAAAATCATTCGATTAATTTTTCTGACTCAACAGTTGTCGACGACGATTCGAGTATGTGATTTGAATTATGTACTCCGAAATTTCATTGAGCCTCATAGGTTAGGATTGAAAGAGAAAATCGGCGAAACAATTTAGAATAATTTGATATTGATCCAAAAAGTCGCTGAAAATCAACATTAAAAATTCCCTTCGGGCACCTGCGCGCTGTAAACCTTGTTTTTTATTACTAGGAAACAGCTACAAATGCGAACTGACTTTATCATCTATTGAGTTGTTAATTTACTTAGAACGAAAGAAATTTTGAGAAAAATTAGGGCAGAAAATTTGCGATAGCTTACGAACATCGACGATGAGAAAGATGAATACTTGTTAGGTATAGGTGCAACAAATTTTGCGATAAATTACGTAAAAACCTAAAGTAAAAATAACGTAATGTTGAATTCATATTCCGAATAGAAGGGGTCAAAAAACATCTAATTTTAGCAGCGTATAATGTCTGCACTGTATTGGCGTTACAGTTAGTTACCTATTATCATTTCATTCGGTGAATAGGCATTAAAACTCGCCTTGTAGAACTTCACAAACGATCAGTCGAAATGATGACTAACTTCTAAACATAATTTTTTTTTCATTTTCTTTTGATTATCTATATCGGAAATTCGTTTGGTTTCGTTTATGAAACTTTAGAATTTCCGGGTTAAGTGCAACATAATTTCAGTTAGTGGCATCCGTCATTCATTCATTTCTCGCTTTCTCCTTTGTTCCTTGTTGTTTCTTTCTTTCTTTCTTTTTTTTTTTCTTCCTATCATCGTGACACTTCCCAGTTTTTCATTCTTCTATTGTTTTTTTTTGTTTTATTTTTCCAATTTTAAATATCTTTTTGGAGTCCGCGATGGAGAATCTTGAGGTAATGTTACCAAAAATTGAGTAAATATTTACAAAAGGTATCTATCTAAATCGAAAGTGTGTTTAAAAAAAAATATGGCGTGAAACACGACTTATGCTAAAACATTTTACCGTTATGATAAAGTAATTATTCGTTGATATAATGTTTCATGCGGTCAATTAGGAACGTAAAATAAAAATACTCCCCGTTATGTACTTTAAAACCAAGAAGAAGAGCAAGATCACGCCGCGAAATGAATGCAAAGAAAAAAAATAATTATGAAGTTGATGATATAAATGAAAAAGTTACCAATTAAGAGTTGTTAGCATTTTTCCAAATAGTTAAATTTACCAAATACTTTCTAGAAGATATTTTTGTTGTTATATTGTATTTTTGTTTTTCTAAAACATAATATTCTATGATGTACTAAGATAGTGCTACTATAATATTTATGTTTTCGTCCTGTGAATAGAAACAACCATGTCGTCGTCTCGAGTTGAGCTGCGAAAATTCTTATAATTTTCTCCGTTATATGCATTCGTTGTGGGCCACTATATCTGTACTCATTGACACCCCTTCTCACATCGTGCGTATAACTTACGTCCTTCAATTTAGTGTTAAGACCGAAGATAAAAATAATGATAAGCATTATTTATGGTTCTATCTATTATGTAGTCTCTTATCCTGTGTTAGTTAGGTGGGGTATTTATTACGGTTCTAATAAATACCTTATTAATAATAATTATTATTTTTTTTCTTTCTTTGAGTAAAACTGTTGTATAAGTTAGCACTTTGCATCAATTCACAATTTTTTCCTTGTGTTCGTTTATTATTTTATAATTTTTCTTCTCGTTCGTTGTCGCTAAATTATTAGCCTTTTTTTTTTTCCTTTTTTTTTTTTTGCAATTAATTTGAAACTTGATTTCTATGTCACAGAATTACAGCATACAAGCGACACGTTGATGGTTTTAGAGTTCCACAATTAATTCTTCGACTTAGAATTAGTCGTAATAAAAAGTTGGACAAATACAAATGAGTTTATAAGAATGGTTAATTTTTCTTTTCTTTTCTCTTTTTTTTTTTTTTCAACCACTGCCATTTTCGTTTGATGTACTCGGTGTCCTCTAAAACTGTTCAACGTCGCTTAAAAGTACGTTTTATTGTATCGTTGCGATCGATAAATTTTATTTGTCAACAGAAATATCACGTTCTGTTACATTACATGATACCAAAAATATTATGATGGGAACTTTACTATATCTGCTTTTGTCGACGAATTAATGGCGAATTATAAATTGATGTAAATTAACGCAGTACCGTATACATAATAGTGTAAGCGAGAAAGGAATACGAAGAAAAGTTTTTGAAAATTGTAAACAAAGAAAGGAGAAAAAGAAAAAAAAGTGATTACTAAAAAATTGAAAAAAACGTAATATTGTATTTTCTCTTTAACATTTTTAAGTTTAAGAAAATTATGTTTAGAACACGAGTATTAGACTAATAAATTAGATAAATGTTATTAATAATATAATCTACAATATATTATAATCTCGATTACTTCTTGGTCTTGTGCTTTTAAGCTCTCGAGATCATTCAAGCTTCACTTCCACGATTAATGCTCAAAATATGAATGAAAAATTTCTCAAATTGTGGTGTCCATTTTCTCTATCTTGGACAATAATCTATCAGAAATCCCTCTCGTCGAGCTAATGGTGTTTTAATCATTCTTCCAACTGGAAGGACTCTTATTCCTGTTTTCATAAATCTCGAATATTACAAGTAGAAATGGAGTATCAACGCTTAGACGAACATCCTCTTTCAAAACACAGGATATTAATTAGGTTTGCAAGCAATGAAGAACGAATCCAATTGAGAAATGAGTTTTTTTTTCCTTCTTACCTACATCATTCGGTGGCTATTTTAAAATCAGGGAGCTATTGGAGATCGTTCTTCGTTGTAGTAACTGTGCGGGAACGATGGTATTTTCTTTTCATTTTGGGTGTCATTGACTCCAAAGGAATGAGTCATCAAGAAGTATTTTCATTTATTCTTGAAAGATTTTGACTACGCTACCATTGGCGAGTCGAATATTAGTAAGCGTTCTTGAAATTGGCTTATTGTAACGCATATCAAAGGAAATAACGAGGGATTGTAGGGCGATGATTGATTCAAATGCGACTTTATTTGGAAACGACTTTTGGAAAAACCACTTGCACAACAATAATAAAAAATATCTGGCATATTTCCTTCAACTCACATAACATATCTTCACGGATACTCGTTTTCTTTTCTTGTAGACCTCAAGTCAACCTTTTCTTGCGCAGAAACTTTTGATAAACTCAATTCAAATTCATTTTCTTCATCCTTCAATTCAATCGCTAAGCTCTTCTTCATCGCTGAAGTACGCACTTTTACGAATTTTCTTCTTCGTAGGCTGGTATGTACCACGTTCACTTGCAGTCATTTTTTCTTGCTAAAAAAAAGAAGAACACTACAATTTATCCTTCGCTCATTCGAATTTTATGAACAATGTAATTTAGTAAAACTTACTTCCATTCGAATTGCTGCGCTCAGGGTTTCAACATCAGAATCGTCACTTTCTTCGAGATCATTACTTTTGCTAACTTCTTCATCATATAGAAACTCATCATCCGATAATCTGTCGTAGGCCACCGGATGCCCCTTTTTTTAAGTGTACAAATGTGAAAGTCACTTAACATTGAGTGTCTTTTAAAAAACAAAGACGAGGAAAAAATATAGAATGAACTTACATCACTAAGTTTACGTTTCTTCTTTTTCTTAGGTGGAGGCTTACGTTCGCCTAAGGTATTTTTAGGACAGTTGTAACTCAAATGACCTTCCTCCATGCATTCGTAACACTTGGACTTGTCCTCATAGAATCGTTTGCGGATGAATTCCTTACTTCGTCCATTATCGATAGCAATGCTCGCACGTATAGTGCGTCCACCAATCTAAAAATAAAAATCGTTCATGTTGAAGCCGTATCCACTTATCCTCAGTCAGTTGCATGATTTTACATTTGAAAATTTTATCATAAATGAAATCTCAAAATTTGTTAGAGATAACCAACAGATGCTTCTTTTCAGTTCTTGTTCATTTTCTCGGCTACAGGGATAGCTAGCAGTGCGGCGACCCCTTAGAGCTGTTGACAAAACCCTCAAAAATACTGGAGTGAATGAAATGGGATGATGACTGTTTTTCAAAATAAAAAAACACCTCTCTAATCCATTAAAAATAATAATTAGAGAAACCCTGGCTCTAAAAGGTACAAGAGAGAAGAAAGATATAACCATATTCAAGAGACACTTGTTCAACAGGTGAAGCATGAGAAGAAAGTAGAATTTAAAAAAGAGGGACTCGCTCAATTCATTTACTTGCTTGTTGTTGAAAGTCGACACACATTGTTTCGCTTCTGCTTCAGTCAGAAATAGCAAGAACGCAACGCCTTTGCTTGTTCTTTTCTTCTTATCTTTTACCACAGTCACTCTGGAAATCATTAATGCAAACTATTTAAAATCATAAGTAGGATGGTATGAATACAGGAAAGTTGGAGATCTTACTTGACTAACTTCCCACATTTTCCAAAAATTTGGAATAGATCACAATTCGTCAATGAGAAAGGTAAATTAGATACATAAACAGTGCTTCTGCTGGGTGTCAATCCGAAGCTCATAACGAACAAAGTAGCGATGCACCGATACCTCGACAGTTCCTGGTTATTATAGGTTATATCAGGAGCATGGAGAATGATTCATGGAGTGAATCAGGAAAATGTTAATAGACTTCTATATCCACAACACAAGGGAAAAAGTTTGGCTCTCAAGGAAAAATTTTAAGCCGATAGAATGACTTTTACGTGTGATTGGTAGGACTCGTGCGAACTGCGAAAAGCGAATTAATGTGAAGAAAGAACCATTCTGTTATCGATATTCTTCCTTATCAGATCATGATTTTGCCGATTGTAACGCTCCTAGCGGATGGCTTGCAGTCTAAGGTCCATATTCGTCTGAGTTGATCCGGCTTGTTTCAAGTCCTTGATAAAATTGTAGGGTAAATCAGTAACATTGAAGTTTTCTTAGTTCAAGTTAGTTGTACTGCCTTATAATCTGCCTTTAATTCATCTTCATCATAATTTGAAACTAAAATCAAAGGCGCGAAAGCGAGTTTGTTCATCTAAGTTATTAATAGATCTCTAGAAACATCAGAAATGGCCTCAAGAATAATAAATCTTCATAGACCTTTATTGGCAGCATCTAGAAATAAGAAACTGTTGGAGGTATGTGATCCATTACCATGTAGTTGGAATATTTTGACCTTTATCAGCACTACGGCTGGAGTAACAAGATACTTTGATGAGCATCATTCCTTTTCATTCTAAAATATTATTTCAGTTGAATAGGCAACGAATAAGGTCATCAAGTGTTGCCGCACTCAAAGAGAAATTTATGAATTTGCCTCCGACTACTGTTTCTCAGTTAGATAGCGGTATGAAAGTGGCCACTGAAGATACTGGAGCGGCTACGGCTACCGTAGGAATTTGGATTGATGCTGGATCAAGATGGGAAACAGAACAGAATAACGGTGTTGCTCACTTTTTAGAGCATATGACTTTCAAAGTGGGTTGAATGGAATGATTACGATTTTTCTTTTGTATTCTTCTAATTTTTTTATATTGATTAGGGAACCGAAAAACGTTCTCAAACTGATCTTGAATTGGAAATAGAGAACATGGGTGCGCATTTGAATGCGTACACGTCTCGTGAGCAAACTGTATTCTATGCCAAATGTTTAAAAGAAGATTTACCCAAAGCTGTAGAAATATTAGCCGACATTATCAGCAACTCGAAATTAGGTATGTCGAATTTCATATTCTTCCAACTTCTATTGAGTTTACAGATATCCTAATTTAACGTTTCAATTCGTAGCGGAAGCTGATATTGAACGTGAACGGGGTGTAATTTTACGTGAAATGCAAGAAGTCGAAACAAATTTACAAGAAGTGGTCTTCGATTATCTGCACGCAACTGCTTATGCCCAAACGCCTCTCGGTCATACTATCCTTGGACCGACTCAAAATATTCAGTTTGTATTTCTTTTTTATTTTGTAGGTAGATTAATTGAAATTTTATATTATTCAATATCATACTTTCTTAGATCGCTTCAGCGCAAGGATCTATCAGACTATACAAGCCTTTTTTACAAACCAGCCCGAATGGTTTTGGCCGGAGCGGGAGGCGTCGATCATAACGATTTAGTTAACTTAGCTAAACAACATTTCGAACCCATTCCACCAGCCGATATGGATCATCCACTCGCTCGTGCTGCTAAAGTTACACCATGTCGATACACAGGTAATGTATTAAGCTCTACACCGAGTAGATTCTTTTCGTCGTGTTTTATATTTTGTTTATTTCACAGGTTCGGAAATTCGGCATAGAGATGACCATATTCCATTCTTGCACGCAGCAATCGCCGTTGAGGGCGCTGGTTGGACGAGTGCTGATACCATTCCGCTGATGATCGCGAGTACCATAATTGGAGCCTGGGATCGGACGCAAGGAATTGGAGCGCTTAATGCATCAGCTGTAGCTCGTGCCGGTGCTGAGGGGAAGGCTCTTAGTTATCAAGCATTTAATACTTGTTACAAGGATACCGGTTTATGGGGCGTATATTTTGTTTGTGAACGACATACCGTTGATGTAAATTGAATTCATGATTTAAGGGTATTTTTATTCATTTTTCGGTTCGATATTTTTCTATTTTCTTTTCATTGTCTTCTTTCAGGACTTTAGCATGGCTATTTGCAACGAATTTAGACGCTTATGTATCGCATTAACTCAAGCAGATCTTGAACGTGGTAAAAATTTATTAAAAACTAGTATGTTACTGCAACTGGATGGCACTACGCCAATATGTGAAGATATTGGTCGACAAATGTTGTGTTATGGTCGAAGAATACCATACCACGAATTGGAAGCTAGAATTGATGTAAGTACAGACTTGCGATCTTAATTTTACTGTGATCTCCCAAATGTGAATCTGAATTCGAAAAGAGCGAAAAGATTTTTCAGGATCTTGATGTGCAAGAAATTGAATACTCGCGCCCACCGTTACCTTCTTCAAAAAGCGTGTTACCTATTAATATAAACGATGCTTGACTTTCGTTCACTAATCAGGAGACGTGCGTTCAATGGGTCTATATATTTCTCTTAGAATATCTTCTTCTTGTTTCCAGAGCGTCAGTTTATCAGACTTACAAGACGTATTGATGAATTATGTTTACGATACATGTCCCGTTGTGGCTGGAGTTGGTCCTACGGAAGATTTGCCCGATTACGAAACACTTCGCTCCAAAATGTGGTTCCTTCCGTACTAAGATTCGAGTCAACCTTGTTATATTTGTACTGTATATTGTAAAATTGAGTAAAACAAGATTACTATTTTGAGTTTTTTATTTTATACCACAAACAAATACAAAGATACAAAATGAATCGATAAAATCGTATCAAAAGACAGAAAGACAGAGTGATAGATAATATTTAGCATACGGACGAGAAATTACATCACCGAATCAATGATTTAACGAGTTCTTCTCGCTTCTCGGGCGGCAAATCAAACTTGGGTTCATCATTCAAGCGAAGGAATTCTTGGTCAACAAAATCTGAAAGAGTAACATTAATATCATCGTGTTCGATGACGCACAAGCCACTTATTCAAATAAAATTTACTTCTGGTCCTTTGATCTACTAGAATTTCATTCAATGAAGATAACATAATCCTATATTCTCCGCGACAAGGCAAAATATTGCGATCAAAATCGAAATCCTTGAAACGAAGTAATTGGAAAATCGAAACGCAACGATTGAGGGCTGACTTAAGTAATTCCTTGGAAGCTTGCGACACTTCTACCATGTAGCAAATAAATAAAATAAATGAATACTTATTTCAAAAATGGGACATGATCGTAAATGTATATCACCCACTTGTATCTTTGTATTGTTCAATACAGTTGAGTACTACTTTGATCGTAATTTGTTCAAGCATAAGAAGACATTCACACAATTTGGAATCATTTTTATTCTTAACCCACTGAACTTCATGGGGTTCAGATATACAAGATAGGATCCATAACGTATAATCACAGACGAAAGGTGGAACTTTTTCCATCATTTCGATATAAACGCAAAGTACTTGCAGCATACAAGTTTCTGAAATATTAGGAAGAATGTTTTCAGTTCAACATGACTTTTTGATCTCATTCATCTCACAACGTTCAAATTAGTACACAGGGACTAAAATATCTAATTTGAGTAAAACGTTTGTAAAATTTTCATGATTAAAAACTAAAATATACAATTTAGGTGGTACGATTTCTAAATTTCGATAAAAATTGCGAAAATTAGATTTAATCTTTACCTCTCGAAAAATTATAATATTTGAAGTTTTCAGAAAAAGTATCAACGGCCGATCTACAGCATAATGATCCAGAAAACGAATAATGAGAACTAGTCGACAGAAATTTGACTATGTAACGAATCACAGTGAAAGTGGGTAGACTAAACAGTATCTTTTGAGTGGTATTCATGATGAGAACTTCACTGCACAGAAAAAATTAGAATTCATAAATCGATAAGTATACTGTGACAGGGCTTCATTCTAAAACACGCATAGAATATGATAAATCATTCTTACTGTTTTTGATAGATTAAATTCAAACTACTGTTACAAAGGACTGAATATAAGTTTAGAATAGACGAGAGGATGCCTTCGTATTCTGCTGAGTTATTCTACACAAAAAAAAAAATTGAAAAATAAATAAACAAAGAGTAAAACTAAGCAAAAAGACAAGTAAATTCTGCTCTTCAAAAATTATAACTAGAATATTTACTCGTTTGACAACTTCTTGCGCGATGTCATGGGCTAAAGCAACAATATCAAATATGAAAAATTTCTTCCAACATTTATCTTCTCTGAAACGTGATTAATGTCACAATCATTTCTTATTTTTACGGAGGTAATTACAAAAAAAGAACATATTTTAATCCTACCTAAGACTCGAAGCTTCATCTATTTTCAAGTTTTCAATACCATCGGTATTCACTACGACGTGTGTCTCTATACTGCAAGAATGTTCTTTGATACGATCATAACTGATACAAGAACGCCTATTTAACAAAAACAATGAAATCATGAAAACAGGATGCTTCGAAAATAGTGAACAGTATATTTTACTGTAAAACTTCTAAATTGTTCATTCACAAGTTTCCATTTGACTAATAGACTATTACCAAGTTTTTCAGAGTCAAATTGACTTCTTAGTTCACATTGAAAAGCACATTATTTTACCCGGTAACATAACCTATCGGCCAAATATATCAAAAAATATCATGTCGACAAGCTTTTCGTATTCGAAATTTAAAATTCGCGAATTGAGGGACTCCAGATGAAGGTCACTCTCAATTCAGCGGATTGTAGTGCATTAAAATATAATATTATATTAATACTGCTGTGTATACAGAATTTTCAAACCGATAGAAATAAATTCTACAAGAAAAATTCAACGAATGATGAAGAGCTGCGTTAGTTAGGATTAGTAAAAATTCATCTTGGAAAATATTCAATTAATAATCCTATTCAATTTTTTTCATCCTACTATAACGTATTGATTTTTTTAAACATTTTTGTACCTACATATTATATTTGACACGCCCAAGTTTTGAATGGAGTGATGTAAATTTCATCGGTAGTATTCGAAAATTTCAAAGTTTTTCAAAAGAACTCAATCAGCTAAAAGTTTTAAAATTAAGAATTAAAAGTTCTTCTATGATACTCCACAGTTGGTTCACGCTCATACTTATATCTTCCATTAAGTTGCGGCACATACTCTTGATTAAAATCACTCATGTTTCAATTTCAATTTTGTGACGTCAAGTAAAGTTTCGAATAGTTCTTCTTCAGGATTGACTTCGAAAATGCATCAGACATTTTTAGATTTGATTTCACGGCGATGAAGGATTCCAAGGAAAACTCTCGCAGTCGTTTTCTGAAGATGATGTACTTTTAATGCACTATAATTGCTAAACTAAACAGATCCCAAGAACATACAGTTCACAACCCCTTGAATTCTAGAGATTGTGTGTCTAAACAGATGATTACTTTTTCGCACGTGACGTGTGATACATTAGGTACAATTCCCGGGGCATTCTCCAAGAGAAATACGTTTTTTACTTGTGAAAATAGAGTACCTGCTTGCCTTGAAACGTTCAGGTTCTATTACCATTTCTCCAGTTTTAGGATTTACTTCTAATAATTTTGCTATAGCAGTAATTGCTTGACGCGCAGCGATTCCTTTTTCAGTTGGAAACAATTTTCTGTAAATTTACAAGTGTTTTATAAATTAGAAGTGTAAATCATTCAACAATTTCGCAGAAAATCACGCTTCACAAAGCCGGAGGGTTCACAACTTGTTTTTCAGTCTACCTCATACTGCAGAACGTATTAAACCGACTATCTAAAATGTAAAGAACTAACTTATGATCCAATAAATCCTTCAATTCCGGCAGTTTCACAGTATCCTTTAAACGATTGAGTGTGATGGTTTTGGACTTTATTGCCTCTGAAACGGGCTCTTGACATAAAAATTGGTACACGCGAGTTAACAGCTCTTCACAGCTCTTCAATATCTAGAAATAATTTCAATATAGAATTTTTTTACTCTATCAAACGAAGCGACCTACTTGATACGTACAAAAATAATAAGTTTATGAGCGTGAATTTCCTCGAACGATGTGAACCAACACAATTGTAAAAGTGGCGATCTTAAGCGTACGATGAAATCATTTTCATCCAAGAAGAATTTACGTCGCCCATCATTCTCATTAGCTGATAACAAATAATCATCAATAATATCCACGCGTTACCTACGCTTTAGTTGATCTATAACTAAGTAATTTTTATTCTTACATTCAACAATATGACCCGAATCCGGTAGAATTGACACGTCTCCTTCATGGTGATTCAAAACTTGTTTCAGGAGTTTATGCAATAAATCGCCTTGTTTCACTCCTCTAGGGAAATTCAATACTTCATAAGTTCTGGGATTCTTAATTTCGGTAGCTCTGCGGAAAATAACACGATAAAATAAAAGAAATATCGGTAAAATAAAATCTCAAAATTAAATGGCAGTACTTTTTCTGATGATTGAAACTTCGATTGGGTGAAAATTTTACGACACTGGTATTCAAGTTTGGTGTTTTCGCTTTCAAAGCAATTCTCTGAAATAGAAATGATTTTTACAAACAGAAGAAATAGTAATATCGTACATTACTAAATATGAAAAAGTAGGTACCTGGACTTCAATTTCAGAATCTTTTCCTTTCAGTTGTTTCTTTAGGTCGATTATTACGTTGTCTTTTTCAGTGATCTGGGACTGACACTTTTCGATTTGACCCCTTAGGATTTTAATCTGACACGGAATACAAAATCTTTCATTTAATATAGCGCTTATTCTAGAATATTCAAACTTTTTATAGAATGTTTTGTCAACGTACCTCTCCGAATTTCCCTTGCAATTCACTTCGAAGATCGGTTGCGTTATTATCTTCAGCTTAATCCGAAAACGATATCAAAACAAATATAAAATGAAATTTGACAATATTTGATGACCGGGGGACGAGAGAGTTAGGAGTAAATGACTCACCATTGACTTGAGGGGAACGACCATTATCAAAAGCTGTACTAGTGCTCGGTCTTATCTCCTATAAAGAAATTTTGCCAAAATTTAAGAATATAATTTCAAGATTAATAAAAGTCACTGAATCTTACGTACTTGATACTGTGAATATCCCTGCGTCTCTATTTCCTGAATGAAATTCTCAGGGATATCGAATTCTTCACCCCAATCGACTGCATCAGCTTCGTCTTTGGTCCGGCCAGCAGACAAACGAATCTTCTTAGAACGATGATAGCAGTCCATTCAGGATAAAATAATAATACACATAATTCCGAGATGTTCCATAGCTCGAGACTTGTACCCCAAATACGCAAGTATCGGGTTAATGACGACTAGATCTAATGATCTTAGCGGTTTTATACTTCTTATCAGTTTCACAGTCTTTGACATAAAAATATTCTGGACTGGTGTTGTAATTCCGCCGTACAAAATAGAATGGACTTACCTGTGCATCGACAATCAACAAAAAAGATGTTTTTTCCAGAGATGAAGGATCATTTTTCCGCAGATCATTGATATGCAGATACGTCTATTCTACCAAATACACTATTTCGTACGAGTACGACAGAGTTGTAGTAACGTTACGTATGGCGCGCTAGCATCGCCGAAGAAATCGGAATTTTCAATATTTTTTCTTCACCGTTGACTTGACCGTATACATTTTGATTTTGAATCAATCGTTTCACCTACTTCTGCAAAAGTGGTCCAACATTGCGTGACGGGTTATTAACAGACTAATTTAATCAAGAAAAATACTCGAAAATTAATTTTGCGAAAATTACTGTTGAAAATATTATTTCCCATCGAACCGCTTTGCAATATTGGCTGATGAAAAGTTTCTTCAAGTTGGTAATATGTAAATTACCATGAATTACCTATCAATGGATACATAGTTATTTTCGACGAGGAAAGAGACGACCGCAGCGCGTTTCCCAATAAAACGGCTTTTACCTACTTTCAGAACTGTCACTCTTTTTCGTTCATGACAACCTGATGATTAATTTTTCACAAGGTAGGTGGTCTAAAAATATTTTTTATGAAGGAAGTTGCCAGACATCATAAAAATAATAAATAAACAAAATAAAATAAAACAAATTACTCTTAAATTGAATTTTCTATTCTTACGGATTATTCTTATCTAACAACGAAACAACTGAAAATACATGCACCACATGTACCGAAAGTATTGCAAAATTTTCTTAACATTTTCGATGTTATTCAAGTCAAATTCAGGATTTGATAGTGAATGAAAGTGAATAGACCTACAAGAAAAGAGGAAGAGATAGATAAACAAAAATTGAAAGTAATAAGAAGTCCGACCTAAATTCTATTCGACCACATGAAGGCTTAAAAGCTCGTATTAGAAAATTTTTCACTAGAAACTTTAGATCCTGGTTTCCAAACTAAGATTGCTTTGACAATTCTCACACGACAAAGTTGAAAAATTTTTGATTTTCTATGAAAATTGAGTCATGACTTAGGTGTACGACGTGATCATCTTCAATGGACATGGATAACGTTTTAGCTTATTAAATACATTAAAAATAGGTAAAATATTGCACAAAATCTATCAAAAATGACGTGAGATAACATGTTACAAATGAATCACTTGGATTGCATAAAAAATATAAAAAATCAAATAGAGCTGTTTACATTCTCGCACTGCGTAATAATCACGACAAAACACCCTTACCGAACAAACGGGCGCGGATCCAGGGGGGGGAATTCCCCCCCCCCCAAAAAAAAAAAAAAAAAAACAACAAAAAACAACAAAAAATCTGTAGTATCGAAAAAAAAAGAAGTCCTTCAGACTATTTTTGAATTATTTCCCCTCCTGAAGTGATCGTCTGGATTCCGCGCCTGAACAAATCGCAAAAATCGTCAATATGATTCGATTAGACGATAGGTAGTCATAGACATTAGGTATCCTCAAGCAGCACACAAGTTAATACAATACCAACATATTAACCACTCAAATTACGAGTAATTGACATACGAAATGTTACCATTAATGTCCCCTAACCTTTGGAAAGATCATCTATTGATATAAAAGCATAGCTATCAGTGAAAAAGTATTATTGTTCCTTTTTATTAATTATTTCAGATTTTTCTGTAATCGCTGCATCTGTGTCCACTCTCGAATCGTCAACTGGATACAACCTGAGCAAATAAAAGAGACATTCATGATAATATTTCTTACACCCTTATATCTTTAGTCATACTTTGGCAACAGTTAATATTGTGACTTACCATCTCTGATACATGTAAATTATGAACACGACATCATCTCTGAAACATGCTAAGCGATGAGCAGTAGGCATTGTAATAATGAAAGCGAAGAGGTCATCGATGAATGTATTGAATGCCTACGAGAAAATCATACTGAATAATTTATGCTCGTAAATAACAATTTCCAAAAAATGAACATGCAAAAATTACTTTATATGTAAACGTTCTCCAGGGTAGATGAGCGACCGATTTGAGTTTGTAGTTTATAAACAACTGTGGCAACATAAACAAGAATCCGAAAGCGTATACTCCGTTAACTAAATTTCGCACAGCCCACGAATACCAACTATGGACAGGAAATTACAGATAACTTCCTCAAGTAGATCGGCAAAATATAATAAAGGCGTCTTTTGCAATCTGAGACCAACCTTTTATGAGTATCATAGACCAAGGAATACAGAGCTCCAAGAATACATAACGGATACAGTAGATAAGACAGATAACGCATACTTTGCGCATCATATTCTCTTGTTTTTTGTTCCATTTGTGTCAATTCCACGGGCTTGAATTTAAGATGTCGCCAATCTACCGGTATTACTTTATGAACTTTCCATACCTATAGTACAGAACACAGATGATAATATACTGCATAGCAAATTTCAGCGAATATTGATCATTTTATCCTTCCCAAAACTCACTTCAATTAATACACCAACAAAAGTAGGAATAAGCACGAGTAAAGACGCATGTTCGTCCAGTAAATATAGAAATATAATCATCTGACTGACGGCTCGCCATATAATCGTTCGAGCAGATAAACCTTCGAGATTTTTTCGCGTTCTCCAAAAACTAATATCGTTTTTGAACGCTAAAAAATCGAACAGAAACTGAAGAGCAATACTCAACGTGAATGAAGAGGGTAAACAATTGGGGAAGCTGAAAAATAAATCAACAGAACTAACATGTACGAAACAAACGGAAATGGTGACCATCAATAAATAGAAGTTTGTATCCATGATTAATGCTTTTATGTCGTCTAATTCTGTATCTTTGAATCCAAATGAGATCATTGTCTGCAAAGCTGAATCCATGTGTAATAGGAATCTGAAAATGAAACAAATCAAGACAATTGAAAAACATTGAGGGATTTTATTGTAATGGTGACAGCTTACCTTAATTTTCCAAAACCTATGGGATCATACTTCAAGGTAATATTTGTTTCTGCCATAGTTTTTGATATTTCTACTAAATTATTAACCCTGTCCAATAATACGTTTTCGCTGATGATAGGTAAATATTCTTTTCCCGTCTTCATCCTAATATGCGAGAACGAAAATTAAAATTCGACCTTTTCAGAGCAATATGGTCAACGAAGGGTGGCTTATTACCTCAAGTATTTATAAATATCACCCGGCAATTCTGTTCTCAAAAACGTGATGTCATCCGTCAACATGATGAATGGGAGCAATTTCTTCAAATGAGCAACCGGTTTCACAGTGCTTATATCGACGAACGAAGAATTGCTCAACAATTGAACCTTTACGACATCGGGGATGTAGAATTTTGTCAAAGGTGTGGTAATGTGCACGGTTTCAGAATCTTGAATTAATCGTTGCCAGTCATCTTTAGGATTGGATGATACGAAAATATGGGCAAATAATGTTCCATTTTTTCTCGTTTTATAAGGAACGTATAGTGCCACCTGTCTATGAAAAGTACACGCGTACTTATAAATTTTTGCAAATTACTGTAATTTCTAGCAACCATGGCTGATGACTTACTTTTCGAATGGCTGGTCATACGCAAAATCCAATTCTGAATAGAGTTTGGTAACCTCGCTCGCTCGAGGACTCCAAGTGAAAGATGTGAAAACGGACAACTAGAAGGAAAGCAAGAGGTAATCTAATGGAGGTATGTCTTGATTTGCATGCGTTTATAAGCTCTAATTAACAGTGACTGCTAATTAATCTATATCATTTCTGCATTTTGTTGTAGAGGATTTATACAAATTACTTACGTGCAACTTGGGATTTCGCCTCAGGTAGGAATATATACATAGTCGATCTTCCTGACAGATAGGAGGCTGAACTAGGATCCAGAATGAATATAGAACGTAACTCAAGTAGGAGATGACAACACCGGTGGATATGACTCCAAAAGATGGTACATACATCTGGAAGATATTTCACGAATTAAACTCCAGCAATTTAGAAGTTCACCGACGCAAAGCCGGTTTGGAAACCATTGAAGTCGGCCGATTTTCAGCGGCGGGACAGCAGCCACAGTCTTGAATCCTGCTTGAACCTTATTTAATCTTGGTCACGTTTGATTCAAAAATTTAATGATTCCGTTTTCGTATTTCCGTATCCGTATCACCATCTCCGAGTCCCTTGTAATCAGCCCAGGATATCAGCCAATGGCTACACACCAGCTGTATAACAGACCGGCGAAGATGATAATGATGAGCACGGTGATGAGTGATGACTCGAAGAGCCCCTCTCGCACTCGCAGGGTCACAGCCTCGCTCTTCCTCTCTTTCACCCACCGGAAAATAGTTCAATGAAAATCAAAATAATAGCACGGAAATTATGAAGAAATTGTGTGATTGAACAACGATCCACAGAATAAGGTCTATCGCACGACTACAAGAGACTTCTTCCTTCAAACTGTTGGTTCGTCGCACACTGTAAGCTTGAATTGGCTTCAGGCTTCAGCGTATGCTTTATTCTTTCGACTGTGAGCCGTGAGGTTGACGGTCGTGTTGACGTTTACTAAGTTCTTCTTCTTACGTTTACAGTTTACCTCACACCCACACACCGTCCTGCTGTAACTCTGATAAGAAGTTGTACCGTTTAGGACTGATGAAGGTTTACATTAGTGCCGACGGCAGCTAAATTATTCTTGTTATCAATGCTAAATGATGAACACCTCAACATCACAATTTCTGTTAATAAACAGGTCTTCCTCGGATTGCTTGATGAATAATTTTACACCAGTCGTATGCTGAAACCTATTGGTCTAAAAATGGAACCACCACCTACAAAGCCTCCTCGAGGCGTTAAAAATTCCAAAGAAACAGTAATTATTCTTTATATTTTATTACTTAATATTATTTTACCATTCTTCCCTCAGGACGACTCTTTTTAAACTCAAATTTGCCTATTTGTGTTACAGAGCGGACTATTAATGACTGTGATAAGAACACTCTCTACGAGTGATTCGAACGAACAGCGTGATCAAGAACGAATGAAACTTGAACGCGACTACAAGAAGAGTAATCAACACTTGGAACAGCTAGTGTCTATTCACCATAATGATTTAACCCGTGTCATGATGGTAAGTAGAGTCCATGAAAGTCTTCTCAAGGCGTTTCTCTTTAAAATTCTGACTCTAAAATGATTTCCTTTCTCCATAGTTATTCGGACGGCTATCTGTACTGATTTCAAGCTCTAAAGAAAAAGTCCATGCAGCCAAAGAGAATCTATTAGCTTGTAAAAGACTCCTTACGGGCCGGCGAGAAGAATTGAAAAAGCTGTGGCTTGAAAGTATCGAGTACAAACACACCCTTCAGTTACTTGGTGAAATGTGAGTTCATCAATGATTATTTATATTCCAATATGAGTGAATTGGATCTACTATTAGCTTGACATTAACAAAAAACAAAGAAAGTAATCGAATTTAATGTTTTGACCAGAGAACAAATGAGAGATATTCCTCTTCAATTATCCCAATATATTTCTCGGAAAGAATATTTGAATGCAACACGTTTATTAACATCGGGTATCAAAGCTGGTGAAACGAATCTGAAGGATATTGACGGATTGCAGGAATTGAAGGAAGATCTTAATCTCAAAAGACAGGTAGGTCAAGGGTGCGCTCAATCTTCGTATAATGAATTGTACAGAGCGTGACCGGCAAAATACATTAATTGACTTACCTATCTTGGTGTTTGATGATGGGCTTATACTAAATTTAGAGGCATTTCATCTGCGAAAAGGAATACAAGTCTGACCGGCTCCTCTTGGAATAGTTTCTAAGCCAGTTACTATGTTACAGGAACTCGTTGCTAAATTAGTGAGCGAAATGAAAGAGCAAATCTACGTCCAATCAACATCGGAAATAATAGCTTTGAAGAGACAAGGTTCTGCCAGGAATTCCGTCGACCAAAGTACGCCTCTTCCGAATCGATCTGATAGAAAAATCACACCTAGGAAAAATCTCTATAGATCCAAAAAATTATCTTACGTTTCAAATAATGCGAAGTAGGTCTTAAATACTTCATATCATTTTGTTTTTTCGAATAAATTATTCGAAACTACCAGTGTAGCTTCTTATATAATTTGAAGGGATAATGTATCCAAAATTGATATGGTTCAGTGTTCTGAGGATCCGGAGTACATCATTGGTAATTTAATAGAATGTATCGTTATGTTGAATAAAGGAGCTGATTTCTTGGAGGTAAGTTCTGCGCGATTATGATTTTTATGCGGAATTGAGTATTTTTATTTTAGAGTTTTTTTACGTCAGGAAATGAAATCGAGCGTTTTACCTGAATTGAACGCTCTGATCGCTCGAACGATGAAGGAATTCTCATCAAATGATGCGCCCAATGTGCTGCTGGAATTTCTTCAAGTGATAATGGAACAATTTAAACGAATCATCGACTGTCATTCCTTTATGCTTAACAATTTCATGACCAAATATAATTTAAATTCAGCGTACGACCTGTCGTTTGTTTGGTTGAAAATGCAGCTCGTAGTTAGTAGACATCATTTCTAATTACCTAGTAATTTTTACTTCGGAAAATTGTCTAAATGCTCCATCTCCCGTATAGCTGCAGCGTTTAGTATCGCAACATATCGATGTGCAAGATATGAAGAAACCAGAATCTACTGTCGTAGAAAACGATGAAAAAGGACCTCCGGAACAGTATGACATTAATTCATACTTTGTCAGAAAAAAACAATTACGGTTCGTCTTTTCTCGTTCTTTTTCTTCTTTAGCTTCCTTCAGATTTTTCTTAACGTGATATATTTTTTATTACTTCTAGGACTATTAAAGGACCTCTTTTTAAATTCGCCAACACAGGCCAAAGTGATGGGACTTCTAATGTAATATTGATTATAAATATTACGCAATATTTTCTATTTATGCATACCTAAAGTTTCTGAACTGATTATTCAACAGAGTTTTGAAAAGGAAGTTGGTAAAGATAAACAGTTACTGTGCAAACCTTCATCATCCAACCTAACACAAGTTTATGTACCTCTTTCTCGTTTTGCTGAGGAAATGGAACGCCAAGTACACGGTTCTCTCGAGTAAGTTACGGAAATTTGGTCCTTAGAGGGACTCGTGTGACCGCGAGCTTACGCAATCTTATCCTATTTTGTAGTAAAACAAGTAAATTAAGTGTGTTCCTGAACGAACTTATCGGACAAATATTTCGAGGAAAACGATACGAAGATATCGTTGATAAGCTGAATATTTACGATCGAAGTGGAATCACGTTACCGTCAAAACAATCAAATGGTCCATCGTCAGCCTCTCCTAATCCTTTGTTAACGGTGAGTAAACCCAAAATGCAACGTGCATTCAGCTATTTTCTCTAAATTTATGAGAGCTTTATGTAACAATATTGATTGCTACCTACTAAAATTGCATGTTTAGAAGAATAAATAACTTTTCTTGATGTACAGAATTATTTGGATTATCACATTTCGATTGTACTTACGGAAGTGTTAAAATTATTTTTCGTATCTTTTGTAAGAGTCGGTACTAACGCTCACTTTTGCTTCATTTAATGAACAACTGTTCCGAATGGCTTGAAATTTTGGAGAAGTAGAGGCAAACAAAATTAAATATTATTTGGCGCTTTATTAGTCATCTTTGTGCTCACCGCAGTGTTTTTTTTTGTGTGGGGGGGGGGGGGGGAGTTTCTAGTACAGTGGATTTTTTTGAGAGGGAAGATTCTCTCGTTCTTCTCCCTCTCCCTGTTTTTTAAACTTGGATTTAGGAAACATTTCTTCTTTCAAGTTCCTTCTATAAGGTAGTGGAACTCGGAGGATTTCGATTCTAAAGCTATAAATATTAATGGTGGGACTAGAAAAAATTCTGCCGGTAGGCTAAATACATAAGTATGATGGGAGGTAAGATTTGGAAAAATTTCGCTCATGAAGCTTTGTAAATAAGTATTATGAGAAGTGGCCCTTGGAAAAATTGTGTGCATAGTTTCGGTTCGATTAGTTTTAGAAAAAATTTCATCCTTTCTTGCAATCGATTATCAAAATTATAGAATCTTTTCGGTATGAATAATTTTCTGTTCGCCTCAATTGACGTGGTTATTGAAAAAAACCCCGTGAGCAGCGGACAAAGTAATTTGTTTTTATTTTTGAAAATCTTTTCAGTAGTAGCTTTTTGTAGCAGTTAATTCCTTCCACGCATTCTTCGGCGATATCATCTCTTCGTGGATTATTCAATCGATTGGTGTCTGTTGCGTCGTCCTACGTGTCGCGAGCTCTCCTTTCCCCGATGTATTTTTTTCTTGACCAATGGTCCCTCAAAGAGAACATAATACTTACCATCGTTCCTTTTTTTGTCCATTCTCATCAACAAAAATACGTAAAACAATTCTTATACTCTTTTCATCATAACCATTTTATCGGATTTTTCACTTGGAAAATATACTGTTATCTATTGAATTTAATTTTATTATCTTCTAATACAGGTCTGGGAAATAATTAGTGAAAGAAATTTCATAGATGAAACCGTCAATTTCTACTTAAGAAATTTTTCTTTCGTACTTTCAATTCTCTGTTCAATGTCTTTGACATAATATCTTGAGTGTTGAAGATTGATTGCAAGCTGAAACGTTTGTCTACCTAATCTGGTCTCCGGCTTTGAATTTGATGCCCCAAACCTCTCTCCGCAATATTTAATTGAGGGCCTTTAGACTGCATGATCAAGAATTAAATTTTGTCTGGTATTTAATTTGCGATTATAACTCTGACAAAATGAGAATCCAAAAATATTTCATCTCAATTTCAAATTTAAATTATTTCATTTTTCTTATTTGCTCCGGGTTGCCTAATCTAGTTAGATTCCCTTTAGAAATGCAATTCTGAAAAACAGCGCTAAAATTTCGCTATTCTTCAATATTATTGTTTTAAAGTTCATTTAAAGTCTTTACTGGTGCGACATGAGTTTTCTGAAGCACCTTTTTTGTTATTGAAGAGGATATTATAATTGTAAAATTAGGCATAGTAGAACACTTAAAATGCAAAAAACCTTGGAGGGATACAAAATATAATTTTTCTCAAAATAAAAGTGCGTAGTGGGTTAGAGTTTTGGTCCATCCAGTAAACGTCAATATCATTATAACACTTTGTGGCCCAGTATCATCGACAAGTACTCCAAAGTTTCTTGATTCGACAAAAATATTATACATCTCTGTGCGAAATGATGAGGATCAACAGTTGCAATCAATGAGAAAATTAACGATACCAGAGTAAGCTCGGGTCAGAATGAAAGAAGTTTTGTCTTTTAATTGTAATAACATCACATTTCAATCCCTTTTTTTCCTGCACGTTTTACTCTCTTAGATATTGTAACAAAATTAAATTTTCATGCATGCATCTTTACAGTTCGAATAAATTGTAGATACTGCTGTACGGAAACATCGGGTTTGTATCTTATTTTATATTCTTATATAATACAACGTTGTCACTTTTCCAATATTTTTGTTGACTGGAATGACCCGTAGTGAGAACTTGTATTTTGTAAACGTCTAGCGGAAGTGTATGGGTTTTTCAAATTGATTATCTTGGGTTCACGAAAATAGATAGACGCTAATTGACCTCTATATTGTTGAAAAAGATACACACGACAATCGCAGAAGAGGAAAGAAAGTTCTAACTAAATTCTGTATAATACGTATACTGACACGAATATCCAAGAAGTTCGTTCCAGACTACGCGCGTTCATTTTTCGTTTTATATGGTAATTTTTAGAGGAAAATAATTTTCGTTCTGATTTCCTAGTTTCACCTCATGCGCAACAGTTTCATAGTAGGTTGATATACGAAATCGGTTTCACACTGAATATTGTTCTTGTATGCAGTCGGTTGAAAAGTAATCAATGAATTATCCTCTTCTGAAACAATAACCATTATTTGAAGCCATATGTTATTTTCTGCAACGTTTCGTACTTAACAAGCGAATAATGGAAAATTACTGGGAAAGTGTTTCGTTTATATTTGAGGTTTTCAAATGTTTGCGTCGTAAATGAAGTATTTCATGGGAATTCGTTTTTCCGATTGGGTCAGTGTAGTAGGTAGTGTTGAAAGACAAATAATCTTTATCTACTCGTACTTCAACTCATGGAACTATTTATGCGATTCTGGTGAGTCACGGTATGGTGAGCATTACTATTTTTGCGTAAATTGTTTGTTTTCTGATTTTTTTTTTCAGTTTGTGAGTTTTCGAATGTGTGTATTGGTTTCAAATTTCAGCTTGTTTTGAGAATTGCCTTATTATAAAGCTAATGTAGGCTTCTTCCTCCACGTTCCCCCTTGATTTCAAGTACTCCATTTTATTTATTCTATTAATTTTTTTTTTTTTCCATGGAGTTCAGGAAGGATTAATCTTGCCGGTTTCCTTGCCCCCATCTTTGCCGAACGAGTACTCAAAGTTGATTTAATTATTCTTCTCGTCAAGACAAAGGAGCGAGTCATGATCCTACTTTTTCAATCCTGTCTACAATACTGGTATCAATAGCTTTGTGATTTAGATTAGAATACCTCTCTTTGATTGTACAATTGTCTACGATTTGAGGGAGAGGCAAAATTCAAGATTGAATATTTTTGAGAAATGTTTATTTTTTATTGCCTAGACATCCATCTTGTAGTAAGCAGTAGGCTAGTTTATACCCAATCGGCATTGTACAAGTAATAACAGATCTAATGCTTCGATGCAATATCTCTTGAAAATTGGCCATCAATCATAAAATGGAACGTGCATCAATATCTTGGAAAATTATCAGTACGGAACTTCGTTATGACCTATGAAAAATAAAAAGAACGTGCTGAAATATTCGGATTTTTCAAAATTCTATGGATTCTATTCTCGACCTGATCAACTAATTTGGCAGTTCAAATATCATCCAAAAAGATACCCGCTTATTTTCATAAATTTAAAGGTATTCAAATGAAAACATGGTTAATGGTTGAGTATGTGGTGATGTCTCGAGATCAATCATTTGCCTCCCTTAACCGCTAGGTTCGCTATCAAGGTAAGGAAGGAACCGAATCGGTTAGTGCTGGTATCGCGCTCCATTTTCACTGAGCTGGGAGATATGGACTGTGTTATTTGTGATAACAAAAATATCGACTGATATCGATTCGTTTGGCAAGAGTACTCATTCTGCAGGAAATCGGTCCAATCGCAAATTTGCTCCCCATAAGAAAACATGGGAAGCAAATCGATCATATGGTATTAATCAAAAATGAGAAAGAATTGAGGGAAAAAAAGTTCCTTTTCAGAAGTCGATTACTCACACACTATAAATATAAACTTTTTTCCGCAAAATCTGTTTTAATTTTTGATTAATTTCATACTGATCTTTGCTCCCCGTGTATTTCTTATGGGAGCAAATTTGCAATTGGACCGATTTCCTGCAGAATGAGTACTCTTGCCAAACAAATCGATATCAGTCGATATTTTTGTTATCACAAATAACACAGTCCTTTTCTTAGTCTGAAGCTTCGGTCTGGAGGTCATGCAACACCGCAAAGCAGAATATCATATCAAAACACCCCTCCTATAAGGCGTGAACACACTGGCTTTGTTTACATACATGTGTGGGTGGAGCGGGATGCGGAGAATATCAACTTGGGGGCGAATCTTGTCTGATCAGGAGAAAAGGTCTTTTTTGTAGGTAATTTCTATTGCAAGAGACCTATTTTTCTTGTTACAGTCCCATCATATGCGAAAAAACAAAAAGAATAAATTTAGTATTCTTCAATTTTTCACGAAATTCGACCGTTCTCGATATAAATCGATTATTCCCAAAATCGCCCATCAGAGCCTGTGTTATTTTGCCCCCAAGTTAATAAGTGCGCGTTCTGCGACGTCATGTGTTTTCTTCTTATAAAACAGCCTCCTTTTTAAAGAATCATGACACCACCACTGGTGAGTACAGGACTTGGAATTTGGAAAAATATTACTGCGAGAAAAATAGGTCCACTTTTTCTATGACTTCTGTAACCACTAACCAACTTCCATCGCTTTATAAGGACTTTAATTCAAGTCGAAACATTTCAGTTTTTTTTTTTTCCTACGCAAAAATAGTGTTGATAACAACAGTATGATGCTCGATCGTTGCGTTGGATCACATTAATAATTTTCACCCATCTGATGACATACGCGCCAAGTGATCGCTTGTATTTTACATCTCAGAAGAATTGAGTCATTCATAATAATTAATAATCAGATTAATTGATGGTCCACGCATTCCTGCAATTGGGTGTAGACAAATAGATTTTTGTTAAAAAAATTGAAGATATGGCTGCAAGAATGATGATATCTGGAATAATTGTGTATTATTTGGAATTATTTCAGAACTCGTTGAATTCTTTAAACAATTCCTCGAAATCTTAGCACCTGCTCATAATTTTCGTCCATTTTTTTTTTTCGTCCGAAATTTTCATTTTAATCGTACTTTGTAAGTACCTATCTTGAGTTTCGAACTTTACTCTAAATTTTACACCTCGTGCAGAAAAACTCGCAAGAATGTGTTAGCCTAGTATTTCGTTTCATGGTTCGAGACTACTTAGGATCACTGAAGTGAGGCAATTTTTCATGAACGTTGAATAATGACGCTTTTTTTCATTTCTTCTGCGGCCGTGGTATCATGTTGAAGTTTCTTGTCTCGTTTTTCCGAATTACTTCTTCTTAAAGCTCGTTCTCGAATCTCTTCATGCTTACTGATGACCATTAAAATTATCTGTGTAGTTTTATTTTTCCCGAAATGACCATTAATATCGCTTGTATTACAAATCTCCTATGTTTATGATAACAGTTCTTGGAAATACGGCTTGCAAAACGTTGAAATGCACCGAAAACGTTTATCCCTTCTTATTTCCCTTTATGTAGATGCGACACCCATCTCAACTTGTAAAACTCGCTATCTAAACTCTGATTAATCGGATTACAATTTTTCAATTTCTTTTTTTAATTTTGAACGTATTGAGCGCAATTTTCGGAAAAAACGTCTTGTGGTTCCGAGAGGAACGGGAGCTATTTGAGAAAGCGTAGTTCAATATTTCCACCTTCGAGCTCTATATTTAAATTTTCACCATTAGGCTGTATAGTTATGAAGAAATTTAAAAAAATTCTGACCATCGAGCTATGTGAACAATTGCCACCTTTGAGGAAGGGAATTTGAAAAAATTTCGATCATTAAGCTACGTATGAAGGGTGAGGATTTAGAAAATTCCTGACCACCGAGTTATGTAGAACAGGAGGGGGGCTTAGAGGAGTCTTCCTTCAAGGTATGTGAACGGAGAGGAGAGCTTGAAAGAATTTCCACCATTGAGCTGAGGAAAGAACTTGAAAAAATTTCGACTAGATTCTTGAATGATTATCAAAATTGAGGAGTTCCGTGTCGAAACAAGTTTCCTGCTCGTCAACCTCGTTGGGATTCCATGCCTTTCCTATCCTTCGCAAATGTGCAGAAATTCTCGTTGTTTAGGCAGCTTATTTTCTGTCATGAGTTCGCGGTGAGAAATCGGCTACAGCCCTGCCTATGATAAAAGCGGACAAACGTGCGGAAATACTTGCTATGTTAGGAAACCGTCGTTTTTTCATTGTCAGGATCAATTTAACAGGAAACCTTTTCTATGGCGTTTTTTTTTTGAGAAATTTGCCGTGCGCCGTACGCTGTGCGCTGTCTGGCAAAAAATTTGGAAAAATTTTGACTCCTATCATATATGTGTAGCTCAAGGGTCTAAATTTTTCCAAATTCCCCTCCTATCGCATATAGCTCGAGAGTCGAAATTTTTCTGTCCTCCTTCTGTCATAATATCAGGCTCGAGAGTGAAAATGTTTCAAAGTCTGTCTTCTATCATATATAGCTTGGAGATCGAAACTTTTCTTCGAAAATACGTCCAGATCACTGATGACGTCCTAGTCCATACTAGGTCTATAGTAAGTCTGAGCCTCCTTCAGACTAGCTTTATACTAGGTCTAGGCTTACTACCAAAACCAATTTGACTCATAGAACAGGTTCCCTGCGTTCCTCGTTTCACTTCGTTTTGGAAACCGTCATTTTTCCATTGATACTAGCGAACCTACAATTTGCCGGTTCGAAAATGCATCTAGCGAACGACGAACGAAAAAAAGCAAGTTCGTCTCCTCATGCACGAAATGAGACGAAATCTTGCGCCCATCCAAGCAATCTATTATAGCTCTGAGCACTATTTATAATACCGAGGTAACTTTTACTAGATATTTTGACACTTAATCATGATGAATTTCGAAATCGAAGTTAGGGAAGGAGGGTAATATGGTTGTCACAAGAAAACCTCCCCTACCTATTTTAAAAAAGAAAATGTTTCAATTCACTGAATGCTTCTAAGGTTTGTCTTTCTTGGGCTCTTGTAGAGGTTTTCTCATGACTAGTTGTTGTGAGTTACCGCAAGGAAACTTCTACATGTCAAGATATTTTCGTTGTGAGTTGATTTCGATGAATTGGAAAATATTTTTTCTCCTAATCAATTTTTTGGAAATTTGGGGGGTTTCCTTGTGGCAGGTCACGTATCATTTTCCATCTCCTCAACAAAGAATCATGAGAAGAGAAGCCAGGCTTTTGTACTTGCAAAATTGAGTTTCACCTTGGGGAATGGGCTCGAAATTTAGGACAACCATTGGTGAGTTTGCGATATTCCTTATGAAAGGGTGACCTGGTATCGTATTTTTTTATTTCCTCGCTACGTACCAAGGACGATAAAGTAAGAATTTTGGTAATTTGCCGTTGCAAAATTTTGCGAAATGAAGGTACCTACATATTTCAAAGTACAAACAATCGTAAAGCTCGTCGAGGAAAAAGTAAAAGTTATAAAACCCATTATTTTCCCTCTCGTGCGTTCCGTTTTAAAGAGGTCGTGTTTTTCAAATTTTATTAGTCCATATCTCGTGTACCGACTCGAAATATTGATTCTATTAATGTAATATACCAATTTTCTTCGTTCTGTGATTGCAGGCTCTTAATACTAGCGTAATTTATACTCACATGCAATGATAGAGCGAAACGACGAAGTACGAATAAATGATAAATTGTCATTGCTACTACTTTCGTAGCGAGGTAGGCTACTGATGAGCGATGACATTGTATTTGCCATTTTCGAGTGTATCAACTAGCCTTGTTCCTTGTGTACGTTCGTCCGATGTACGTACCTTAAGTGTCAATTATTCATTAGACTGATTAAAATATTATAACCAATGTAATACGCGATCATATGTGAAGTGTATGAAACAAAAATAAGAGAACAAGTACATTTATATGAGTATATTTCGTTCGTTTTCAATCGCGAAAGTGCGTTATATTCATGTACTTTATGTATACCTAATCATTACTGAGCCTTTATTATCGAGTAGATTACCTTACCTTTATATACGAGAACGTATTCTTCTGCTATTTGTTTTACGTATTCATAATTATTTTTGCGATACTGATCTGTGAGAAAATTTGTTTTAATAAAGTTTGTGAATACTCACACTTGTCTGTACTTTATTCCGCTGACGCCACATTTCGTAAGAAATCCGTCTAGTTTGATTTCTTACCTATCATACCTTTAGAAGAGCATAATATACCAACATCGTATCTCTTTGCTTATACAATTACTGTCGTGAGTTACAATTCTCGTCAGAATCCATCTCTAAAATTGGACTTCCTAGCTGAGAAAATTCATTTCAAAATATTTTCAATGTGATTATATTGATCGTAGAAAAAAATACTAAATCACTCGCAAAAAATCTGATGAAGTTAATGTAGTACAATTTTCACTCAAGACGATAAAAGCGAACAGCGTGATAAATAAATACTGTGAAAAAACTACTTAGGTACTTACTTAATTTGAGTTAATTTATAAGAAAAATCTTACCTTTTAATGAGTGAACACCGAACTGTTCGTTCTCCGCTCAAAAGGCCGATCCCAACTATGGCCTTCTGAACAGTATTAACATTAAATACCAGCTCATACCATCCAGAAGGTTGCAGTCGTGCGGCCAATAGCAGTACACATGTGTACACTATGCGTGTAATTTACCAAGTAATACATAAATATTTTTTTTTAAAATAAAACCGTTTGCTTAAGTAATATTTAACCACAAGTCAACACTATTACAATAGCCTAAAATTGAGCTGAAACGTCCGTATTTGTATTTGTACAATTGGAATTCTCGATAGTACAGTATTTTACAAACCGTTATTCGAACGGACAAAAAAAAAAAAAAATTAGAACAATTAATTTACAAATTAACCTGCGCTCAACCTAATGATACCGGTACATTATACGTGTAATAAAGCATCAGTGTGGTAGATAGGTCTTGAATTACGGGGTTATTTCTACTTTTTAGTTTATCATCAAATAAGTTTGCAAAGGAAGTAGTCAAAACCAATATTCTGGAAAGTAAAATCTTGATGAGCAATAGGAATGTTTGTACCATCTACGTCACTGTTACACACAATCGTAACACTACAAAACGGTAATCATTTTGTAACTCGAACTCTAGTATGAATTATTAAGGCATTTCTTAGCTCGACATTCGTTCTTCACCAGAACGTCTAGAAACTAATCTCAATTGCAATACCAAAACAATGTATACTTCGATTTTGGAACTTGAATTATGAATAGTGTACTACGGATACGCCTTTGAAATTTGAACGTCCTAGCCCTTTCAGTGAGCTCAGTACCCCTTCTTCAAATGACCTGAATCATTTTTGAGGGAGTGGAAAAATTGTGAGGTCCGCTTGGTACTTCCTTCCGCCTAAATTGAAGACAACCTGCGTACTACAAATTGTTCTTTTTTTCTGAACCCCGCATAATCTAGGAATTATCGTTTGTCCGTCCGTTTGCGTACACATCCATTAGATAAGGGGAGGCTGGGGGGCGTGAGCTTGATATCTCGACCTACATCAGGGGCCTGAGAAGATTATAAGATATGCCACCGAAAAATCAAAGGACGTAGACTCCCCTCCCAAACTAAGAGCACCATATATAAAGAGAAGTATACAAGGTGGGGTAGAAAGATGTTACCAGTTGAATGGGAGTTTGCGTTAAATCTGTTGTAGCGCGAAAACGCAAAACGTTAGACGTATAGTTTAAACGTACGAATTTTGTATCTTAATTTTATCTTTAATTTGAGCCGGACCCGAAGTTTCTACGACTTTTCTGAGCTGAGTTATGGACCAAAATGTGCCGAAAATTCACCAAATCGTCAGGGTTCCCAAAATAGGGCTTGAAAATTAATTGATTCACAGTACTGAACTGAATTTCGAAAATTTTAATAATTACATTATTGTTTCTCAAGTCAATTTGGACGGGGAAAACGAAAAAAATAGTAACAAAACCCTAAGAAGCACCAAAATGGGTTAATGGGCCCAAAAAGGGTGAAAATTTCCCCAAGGTGGAAAATCGTTCAAACTTTTGAATTGTAAATCAATTTTTAAGTGGAATTTCGCGCTGAGTACGAAAAAAATGTTTAAGAAGTTCTTCGGAGCACCGAAATGGGTTGATGGGCCCAAAAAGGGTCAAAATTTCGCCAAATTGGAAAAGTGTTCAAATTTCCAAATTTTAATTCGATTTTCAAGGGAAATTTTACGCAGAGTTCGAAAAAAATGTTCACAGAGTTCTTCGAACCACCCAAAAGGGGTTAATGGACCAAAAAAGGGCCAAAATTTTCCCAAATTGGAAAACTGTTCGAACTTTCAAATTTTAATTCGATTTGCAAGTGGAATTTCGCGCTCAGTCCAAAAAAATGCTTAAATAATACTTCGGAGCACCCAAATGGGTTGATGGGCTCGAAGAGAATCGAAATTGCTCCAAGAAGAATAATTGCGTAATCTTCAAATGTTGTTTTCAATTCTGGAGTAAATTTTTGCGCCGAGTCCAAAAAAAATACTGAAATGGCCCTAGATGATCTCCAAAATGAAAAATCAAAAATTCTCATTCTGCAGTAAAATTATTGATTCAGGGGATGGAAGGAATATCGACAAGTTCGTCTTCCGTTGAGTGCTTGCGGAGTGAGAGATCGACTAGCGTCGGGTGACAGATCCGAAAGAGGAAATTGCGGAAATTCTCCTCATTTGGGGATTGACAGGAGACGAAAACTTCGTCTTCCGTTGAATGTTCGCGGTGAGAGGTCGACTAGGGCTCTGCGTATGATCAAAGCGGGAAAAAGTGCGAAAACTCACGTTGTTTTCGGCAAAGAACGCAAAGTTGGTCTACTGTTGCGTGCTTGCAATGAGAGATCAACTGACGCCCTACCTATGAGCGAAGAGGGCCAAACTGCAAAAACTCCTTGATTCAGGCAGTGGGAGGGTACCGTGAATTCGGTCTTGCTCGTGATGAGCGATCAGCTACAGCTCACCGCGAGCTCATGACGAAAGACCAGCTTCACAGTATCGTTCCTTCCTTCGCGGGAATCTACGAGAATTTTCTCGCATCCGCCTGCCTCCCTCAAACCCGGGGCTTCGATCGTTCTCTCACCGCGAGCTATTGAAGAAAGACGAGCTTCACAGTATCATTCCTTCTCTCGCGCGAAAGTACAAGAATTTTCTCGCATCTGCCCGCCTCTATCAAACACGGGTCCTCCATCGTTCTCTCGCCGCAAGCTCATGACGAAAGACCAGCCTCACAGCATGGTTTTTTCTTTCGCGCAAACGTACGAGAATTTTCTCGCATCCGCCTGCCTCTATCGAACACGGGCCTTCATCCTTCTCCCACCGCGAGCTCATGACGAAAGACGAGCTTGACAGTATCGTTCCTTCCTCACGCGAAAGTACGAGAATTTTCTCGGATCCGGTGCCTTATCGAACGTAGGGCCTTGATCGTTCTCTCACGGCAAGCTTAACGAACCACGGTCTCGGGAAATCCTTCCCAGCACTGGTTGTGGAAACGAGAATTTTCTTGAATTCACCTGCCTAGATAAAACGGGGCTGTTACAGTTCTCTCCTGGCGAGGTCACACTGGAACGCGATCTTCGCGGTATGTTTTTCACCATTGCCTGAAACAACGAGAATTTTCACGTACTCACCCAATTAGATCAAACTCAGGGCTCCAACTGGTCTCCCACCGCGAGCTCATGGCGGACAACAATCTTCCTAGTACTCTTCCCTACTTCGCGGGTCTCCACGGGAAATTTTTCGGCCTTTATTGAACAGGGGGTCCTACCCGATCTCTCACCGCTAGCTCATAACAGAAGACAATCTTCAGGAAATCATTCACTTCAGCGGGTGAAGCCCCGAGAAATTCCGGGTACTCGTCTGTCTCAATCAAATACTGAACTGTAGCTGATATCTCATCACGAGCAAGACCAAATTCGCGGTATCATACTTCCCATTGGCTGAATCTATGAGTTTTTTCACTGTTTCAAACATAAGTGGGACTTCCATCGCGGGCACGCAACAGAAGACCAAATTTGCGGTATCGTACCTTCCTTTGCCTGAAACAACGAGAGTTTTCGCACTTTTTCCCACCCGCGACCAATCTTTTGTTCTCGCGAAGCTCGATTTCTATGAGAACCAAATGAAATTGAAAAGACTAAGTGATTTTCCAAGTCGGTAAAATTGTAATCGTTTTTGGGCACTTGCACACATTTTGGTGCTTCGAAAAATTATTCAACAGTTTTTTTTTTACAACTAAGCACACAATTTTACCCTAGAATTAAGAAAAACTTTGAAGATTAGGCAATTTTTTTCATTTTGGAGAAATATTGACCCTTTTTGGTCCCATTAACCCATTTTGGTGTTTCGCAAGATTTCTTAACAATTTTATTCAGATTCAGCCTTAAATTTTGTCTCAGAAACGAAAAAAACTTCGATAATTAGGCGATTTTATCATTTTGGGGAAATGTTGACTCTTTTTGGGCCCATAAACCCATTTTGGTACTTCGCAGAATTTTTTAAGAATTTTATTCAGATTTAGCGCTAAATTTTATCTCAGAATCGAGAAAAACATCCAATATTAGACAATTTTATCATTTTGGGGAAATTTTGACCCTTTTTGGGCTCATAAACCCATTTTGGTGCTTCGCAGAATTTTTCTAACAATCTTATTCAGATTCAGCGCGAAATTTTACTCCAGGATCGGGGAACACGTTTGCAGATTACGCTTTCAATAGGAAAATTGTCTTTCGATAATTCACAAGTTTGGAAACCCCTGCTGTGAAATTACGGCACATTTTGGTCCATAACTCGGCTCAGAAAAGTCGTAGAAACTTCGGATGTGGCTCAAATTAAAGATAAAAGTGAGATAGAAAATGTGTATATTTAAAGTATACGTCTAAGTTTTGCGTTTTCGCGCTTCGACAGATTTAGCGCAAACTCCCATTTAACTGGTGACATCTTTCTGCCCCACCCTGAATAGGAAAATTTCGTGATGTGAAACGTGTTCTTCATTCTGTAATTGTAAAATATTTTTTTTTTGTTTGTGTCCTTGTATTTTTGTGTATCAGTATAAGTCAAAAATATGTATCCGCGAATAAAATCAAAGAAGGCTCCCTCTATGTTTTTTGTGGCGGTCATTTTTGGAAGCTTGTCGAAAAGGTGATCTGAAAAAATTCACTCAAGAATGATTTCCTTCTCAAATTCAACAACAACAGTCCTACAGACCGTTTTACACACGAAATTCAATGTGCAGCTTTCAGCAGCAGGCATCATATGACTGCCGTGAGACACATTCTGCTGCAGACTGAAAAACGTAGAATACCACTTTCTGCACGAATTCTACGCTCTCTCCACAATACAGTATTTGAATTACGACGGGGAAATATGACAAGGTTACTTTCTATACAGTATCAGTATAGAGGTAGCAAACTGTTATCTGGAGCTACTACCGCTCCCTAGAGTACCCACAATACTCTCACCACCACCCTTCAATTCAAACTGGGCATATTTTAGGTGCGCCAGCGTTGATTCACAAAAATTGATAAGTGAAGTGCGACGTATATGGGGATTTTCAAGTTTCTTCAAATAACTCAAAACAGCGATTTTGAAGGAAAAATACAGAAAACCAAATTGAAAGAGCGTAAAATTTCTTATAAGGTGACTTGATTTTCAATTAAATCAGAGCAATTTTTCATTGCCCATAACGCTGGCGCAGGGGGAGGAAATTGCACAATACTGGCACACACAAATTACTCACTATGCTTTCTGAGCTGTAGCCTGAGCGTGACCAATGCATTCGAGAAGCAACATGCATTCAATAGACTTACTTTATGGGCAGCTCCCTCGAGGGTGGATGGTAGAGTATCGTGAATTCTCCAGGGAGCGCTAGTAGCTCCGTCTGGAAACTCATAAAGCAGGTCTATCAAAGACATGCTACTTCTCAAATGCGTTTGTCACACACAGGCTACAGCTAAGAAAGCACATAGAGTAATTTGTATACGACAGTATCGTGCAATACAAACAATAATTCACAGTTCAGAGAGCTAGCAACACTTTGCAGTCAGTCATAAGCATAATTATATTGACCTGACAATGTACCCACTCGCAAGAATGCCAACTCTGAAGAGGAAACGCGGGGTTTTCTTTTATCTCCCATAATCTCATCTTGACCATTACTGTTTGCACCCGTGGAGAATGGATAATCTGTACCCATATTGCGCTTTATTCGACGACGCTAGAACGACACACGCAGGACAACTGAAATTTCGAAGAAGCTCCTATGCAGCCAAATTTCCTGACTAGAGCGTTGATTTATGGAAGACGTGAGCCGATATTTTCGTTGTGTCATCTGGGTAACGATAACAGGTTCATAAATTGTAGAGCACGCTGCTTTTTGCTGTAGATCGCAGAATTTTGATAGAGCCCAAACATTGGCAGTGGAATGACGAGTAGAACGCAAACGCTGTTAGCCCCAAAACCAATAAAGAACACTACGAGTATTCTGTACCCAGATAAAGACGCTCTAATAGTCCATCTCATTCCACCCTCTCTCCTCCCCAGAAAGAAAGTCTGAACTCGAGGTGAATAATTCCTCTGTGAATTTTCGTTTCCATGTACAAGAAACAACACGATGGGAAAAATTATTTTCTGGGTGAAAAATAACACAAGATTCAGACTACTTTGTGAGTGCTAGGATACAGGAGCGTCTGAACTGGCTCAATAGTGAAGCAGGAATGTCGTAGCTTTGTACAATTCCAATTAAAAATTCTAATTTGTAACACATTCATTGACTGAAATTCTAAAAAAAAAACACAAAAATTAATTGTTACATAAAAATTACGTTGAATAGGAGCAGAATTGTGAGATCAGAACTTCTGAATGTCGTTGATTCTTATAAAATACATACGTATAAAAAAAAAATGAAACGAACATGCAATGAGATATCAGCGCATACATTGTAGCAATTAATTGTTATTGTTGATGAGAACTTCAAATTACCTTGAGAAAAATACAAAATATTTCGTGATAATTATTCTCAAAAAATAATCTGATTTCGATCAACATGACCGCATTTCTCTGGCTTCTCCAAACTGATAGAATTCCTCGACTTTTTCCGGTTTACCAGTAAAGGGATACCTAGTGATTATGAAGCAAGGAAGAAAAGAGTCGCGTTTGGAAACCGGTGGTACGAATATAATTGTCCTCGATCTGAACCAGTGGCGTATACTTTAGAAAAAACTCAAGCCGATCATCGGTACAACTGCTTTCTAATATATGGGAGGATAAAAATATGAAATTCCGAATCTTCTATGGTGACAATTTGTACTAGTCAATTAGGTATGCCGAATATTTCGTTCACCAGATAACTGAAAACCTTCTTCGGTGGGGAGATATCCCATCCCCCATTTTTCAGAGCGCCCCTGACTGCTTGAACAAATCCATGTACATTTGCGAGCTGCATAGAAAACACGTTTTAGTAAATAACTTGATCGAGAAATAAAGAGGGCCTACGTCATTGTTGGGATTTCTGGATGAAATATACGAAGCCCTACATCACATAAAAGACCTGTATGAAATCATCAAACATTGTATTTCCCGTTTTGTCAAGTTTCACTTAATTAGATTGACTTCTTTCTCTCTCCCTGTAAAGGGTCCTGCATTACGTATGAACATTTCCCGTTGATTTTCAATTTTAGCTGCGAAGAAGACTCCTCTGAATTGAGGCGGAAATTAAAAAGTATAGAAATCTAGTTTCCCGGTCGAGGGATCAACGACAGATGGTGGAAACTTTCGCCAACATATCATTACATAAAACGAACAAATTTATTTCCACTTCCCCTGCCAAATAATCTAGGCATATTTGTTGATCGTTCTTATGAAATCTGAAATACATTTCTTACGAAATTGTACTTATGAAGCAACAAAAACTATATTTTGATACCGGTATGTTTCATGTCTTTTTGCTGATGAGTCTGAAACTGAAATTGCATAACCGTTCGAGTGATCGTTAGTCTTAGGATATGGTGCATATGTATCCATATGTTATTGGTAGGGTTCTACTAAGTTTAAACTAGGCTGATAGCAAGGCCATACTGACTTTCGAGGCCTACCATACGTTATTCAAGGGACACTAGGCTAGTACTAGACTGACACAAGGATTTTACATTAGCTTTAGACTATGGTTCTACTAAGTTTATACTAGGCTGTTAGCAGGCCTATACTAGCAGTGTACTACTTTTCTTCTAGCTTCGTACTAGGGTTTCACCAAGTTCAAACAACGCTTCTAATAAGCCTGTACGAGGGACTATGTGAGCCCTCTGTCTAGTTCTACATCACAGTTATCGGGGAGCTAGTCAGCGTAACTCGCAGTATGCTAGACGTATAGTAGATTAAGAATGGGAGCAAACAGGTGGAGGTCCAAGATACAGTATAATATTCTCCATTTCTTGTAGTAAACCTGAAACCTGATTTTTATTTACGTGGCTCTGCCATAGGATTTTTTTTCAAGTATCTTCGTGCATAACTTTCGGATGTTGCAAAGGCTACAATTATAAAAAAGGAATCATGAAGCGGGCGTACTTGGATTAAATGATATTCTCTTGTCTACACATCCGTTTGTACAATCCGGAACATAAAAAATTCAAAATCTAGAATTTATAAAGCAGAGGATTATAAGGTGTCTATATTCAAAGTTATAAGAACGTTAATTATGAAGCCATGATTCTAACTATAGCAAGCCTTGCAGATAAAACAAAATTTGTTAGCTTTTGAAATAAATCGATAATTATACTCACATATAGAACCATATAGAAATTGATCATGCAAATACCAGTTAGGTGTACATCCTTCGTTCGCGGTTTTCATATGCAAACTTTTCCCTTTTTTTCGTCGTCATTTCGATTTGTTTGGACATCAAAAAATGTTACACTGAAAAAGCTTCACTGGAATTTAAAAACCAAGAATGATCTTCGGCCTCATTACGAAAGGGGGTGAGGGCAGAACAGTTCTTTGAGTTGGTCCTCATACGAGAGTAGTTTAATCAATTAAACACGAGATAGAGAACATATAAAGGTTAATTATTTACGATCGTGCAAACTCTTTAATTAAAACACTAAATTGCAACATTCTCATATTTTCTCTTCCCAAATTACCCTCGGTAACTTTTTCAAACAAAAGACAGGAGCACTACCTGGGAGATGGGAGTAACATTCACACGTTGGAATTGACTACACAGTGTGACACTATATTTACAGGAGGTACAGTGGACTGGTAACACTGAAACAATATAAGAGGAGACGAAGACTTTTTTGTAGGGTCCACGAGTGTCCGAGACTTGACGTCCGACGAATCTATCGTGCTTAGACATTATGATCTCCAAATTTTTGGTATTTTGTTCTGTTCATCCAAAATAACACCAACTTCACCTCTCGAAATAAAAAGTGAATCATCCAATGCTTTCATTTTAGGCTGCACCGCTATATCAAAAGTTATCAATGTAAGATCGAATAAAGGTAGGTTTTTCAAAAACTTGCTCAATCTATTTTTCGATGAAAAAAAAACAAAAATTAGAAATGGCGAGATATAAACGTATCATTGATGAGTAGTAATAAGGATTAATTACGAGTGTACATTAATTCCAAAAATATATTCCTATATAAGTATTCCTTCAAGTGCACCACAGAATTCCAGAAGGAGAAAAAGAGAGGATATTTCAGACTGGGAAGCTATCATTTTGAATTAAATCCCTTTCGTTCTATAATATACATACTATAACCTCTTATCACGTGCGGAAAAATCAAAAGGAAACGCCATACCGCGGCATTAACCTCAGAAATACTCTTAAAATTCATAAAGTGTAGACTTCAGCGATGTGGATTTTTTTTTCAAATAAATTGACCGCTCCCTCGATGTCTCGATACAAGATAAGTTCCACCTTTTGAACAGTATTAACTTCTTCAAATCGAGTTTATACTCTCCAAAAGAGTGGTCCTGTCACGTATCACATGCATGAATTTCATACCAACACGACCACTTCTTCGATCTGAAATCAAAATCAAGAATTTATATACTTACTTTCAAAGAAATTGAAAAATAAGTACCTAGCGACCTATGACGTCCAGTATTTGCTCTGAAGGTAGATCGCAAATACAAATAGGATATTAGAAGAATCGTTCAATAGATTATGAGAACTCTTCAATTCTTTCTTTCCTGTTCCCTTTACTAACGGTATTCCCACCTAGCTACATATTCTGTTTACAGATGAACGATTGAAATAATTGGGACTTTACCTACTTACTAGAAATCAAATCGTAAGAATCATAAGCAAAAACAAAAAATAAAAAATACGAAAAATGTAAACAGTACGCGACACTGCACTATGATAGTTATTAAAAACTTGAAGATCTCATTTCGACACCCCCAACCCCTCGCCACAAAGTACCTACAAAGATACTTCAACGTATTTTCATCAATATTTTTTTCCTCGGTTGTGACGCATTACGTTCACAAAGCTCTTGACGTCGAGCAAATTTACTGGAATTCAAAATTTAGAATATATCCATGATGGCGCAATCACGACCTCGACTAATTAACTTCAATTATCGAACGCGACTTAAATGAGTGCTTCTCTTGAAACACGTTCTTTATGGTACGGTAACGGAAGATTTACGGCAAAAACACCGACTTGCTCGACTAGACGTGCGTTCGTCATTCGATTTTCTAAACGTGATCTGGATTTACGATTGCCTATACATTTCACGGGTACAACCAAAACACAATATTACGCTACAGAAGTTGAAAGCATTTCGATATCCAGACTGTACTGTTATGCGTGTACGTATTTATGGTGGATATGTATAGTATACTTGGTACCCTCTGATGAAATACGCACGCAAGTATTCCATTGAAACTCGAGATAATACACGAAATATTCTAGAAAGAAATGAAATCGAATTTATCAAACACACACACACACTTTTTAATTACACGCACGAAAGATGAACGACTGAACCCACATTACGTAAACCTAGATAAATTCGCCTGGGAATGCAAGCATTCCTCTATGATTCGTGGAAATCCACTTATAATTGAAATAGACGTACAACAGTGGGGGTTTCGAGAAACCCACCAAAATTCAAGGTCAGCAGAGAATTAACAAAGTACTGATGAAAAAGTTTCAATTAAGTAAATGCTTTCGAGGACTAAGAAAATCGATTATTTGATAAGCGCGACCCTAATCTCCCGCTTTAATTTTCTACAGCAATGCGATGCTTTCGCGGTTAAAATCAAAATCTTTTGGATTTCTTTTCTTCAGTTTTCACGTTCAGACCAAAAATAATTGAATATCATTTTTGAAACGAAGTTCTGTTTGGCTATGCCGTTCTTGGGACTATAGGGCAACATTCTACAAAATGTCCATTATCTCGGCATTATAAAATCTGACATTCGTGAATTTGTTAGGCCTATTATAGGATACAGTAAAGCTTAGATTCGGCGAGCTCTACACCAGATTAACGTGATAGCAGTTTCGATGAGGCATCGAACTTGGAAAAATTCCAACTTCGTATGTGTTGACCAACTACAATGGGATATTATGAGCCCATAAGGAGTCAATGAATTGAGGTGAACATACTGAGGATTGATTTGTAAGAAGGAAGGAGAACAAAAGAATGATTCCGAAGCCTGAGGTTCACAAAAAAAGAACGATAACAAATATTTTTAAAAAGGAAAAAGAAATCTTCCACAATAAATATATTTGTTTCCAATATTAAGTTTTTTTTTTTTCTTCTTATTACATCCAACCAAAGAAAAATTGTAAAAAAAAACACAAAAAAAACAAAAAAAAAAAAAGAGTGAAAACAATACTACTCCGACATAGCAATCCGTTGTAACGACTGGAGCTGAGTTTGATTTCTTGTATTAAAAGAGTATGATTTAATCGCTCTTTAGAATTTAAAGAAAGTAAATCATGAAATTAAAAAAAAAAAAGGGGGTTGGAAAGAGGATGGCTACTGGGCCTTACCTCGAAGGAAAACCGGAAAAAATGAATTGAATTTAAGTGTTGATGGAAGGAGGTAGGTCAGAGATAAATTTGAAAATGTGCGAGAAAATTGAAGGGTTTTCTGATGATAGGAGGTCGGTGGCTCTGAGTGAGATTGATGGCTTCTGAGTATAGTATTTGTCTAATGTTGGATATTTCTGGACATTCGAAAAGATAATGATTGATGTCGCCTTTAGAAGGATCGTCTGGATGGAGGGGGCATATACCAGATTCGGAAAGATTTAAACGTTTCAAGTGAGTGGGGAGACGATTGTGTCCAAAACGAAGACGGCTGAGTTTAACTATAAGGGAGCGGGGAATATCGTTAAAAAGTTTATACCAAGGGAATGCCGGAAGTGGAGGTTGAACGAGGAAATAAGATTTCAGATTGTTAGCGGATTTCGAGTAGGATATTGCCCAGTCATCTCGCGTGGAGCATCGAATAAGAGAAAATAGTTCTGACATAGGGAGCAGATTTGATGAGACTGGTGATGAGCGGGCTGATTTAGCTAAAACATCTACAATTTCGTTGTTGAATATTCCTGCATGACTGGGGATCCAGAGAAAATTAATTTCAATGGGGTTGAGAGAATTGATCAAGTAGATCATTGATAAAGCTAAGGATAAATTAACGCGTGAAGGGATGGAAGAAATGGATTGGAGAGCGGAGAGAGAGTCAGATATTATGAGAAACTGTCCTGTTTGGGAGTTTTGCTTTATGTAGGAAAGGGCTTGGAATATCGCCATCTGTTCCGCATGAAAAATAGATGTGAAGTTTGGTAGAGATAAAGAGCAATGAAGCTTAGTTGAGGGGATCCAAAAGGCCATACCCACTTCCTGATGATCTTTAGAACCGTCAGTAAAAATATGTGTATGATGAGGAAAATGTTCTTGCGTGTATAACTGGAAGAGTTCTTCAAAATCTGAACCAGAAGTTTTGGGAAGTTGGTAAATTTCAATACGTTCGAAGAGTTGTTAAAAGGAAAAGGCCGATAGATGATAAGACGGAATTGAAACGATGAGGTTTTGGAAGCGAAAAATAAGGGCAGCTCTTCTACATATTAGTGGTAATCGCCAGTCTACAAATCTCCAGCGGTTAAGAAGATGTGATATATTGTTTGTAAGGTTTGAGTCTTGGTAGGTAATACTGCGAATTAAGAACCTATCTGTGAGATAGTTTCGACGAAATTGAAGGGGAGTAAAGCCAGTTTCAGCACAAAGGGTTGGAATAAGGGTAGAATTTAGAGCTCCTATCATAAGTTGAATGCATTTATGTTGGAGAGTTTCTAATTTATTCAAGTGAATTTTACTCGCGGAATCGTAAAGAGAAGAGCCGTAGTTTAGTTTAGAGCGGATTATTGCGTTATAAAGGAGTGTTATAGGGTGCTTGGATCTCCACCCCATCGGGTGGAGGCTAGCATCCTTAGGACATTGATACAGGGACCGATTTTTGAAATGAGTTTGGGAATATGTTCATTCCATAATAATTTGGGATCGAGAGTAATGCCTAGGTATTCAATTTTAGAAACTAATGGAAGTGGAGTATTGTAGATAGTAAGAAGAGTATATTTTGATAAGTTATGGGGCTTAAGAGAAAATACCATTGTTGCTGACTTGGAAGAAGAGAAGGGCAGATTGAGTCCTTGTGCCTTAGTTGCAATTTGATTAATAGCGCTTTGAGTTTGATTGGATGCGACCGAAAGATTTTCGTGAGCGGAGAAAAGTATAATGTCATCAGCGAAGAAAATGGATTTAACATCGATAACATTCGGTATGAGGAACACAGGTAGACATTGAAAAGTGTTGGAGATAAGGGGCAATATTAAGTTACTCCAATGACAATCGCTGCACGTAGAATGTCGTGTATGAGTCATCACCTAGGCTATCGGACGAGTTTCACAAGATGCGTCTTCAAGATCCGCCAAAGAAAAATGGTAAATAGTATACTTTATACATGGTTTGCACCGCTCCTTTGAATTTCCCAACCTTGTTTGGCAGCCAAATACGCTTGGAAAGTTGAAGGATTTGCTGACCAACTACTTCGTGAATTTAATACTTCCTATTCGAACGGTGAGACTTATGTACATGCAACAGCTGTAGTCTCATGCTCTGATTTTGTCGCATTATGAGTCACAAATGATTTGCCATCAGCTACATTACCCATCTAGGCAACTTACCACAGAAAATAACACACAAAAACCAGTAACACAAAATCACGAAAGGAGGGAACAAATTCGGATTAAGAACTAAAGTTCATCAAGCGTTTTCTCGAATTAGCAAACATTAATTTACGCACGGGCTAGATATAACAGTTAATAGTTGGAAACGGGAATGCATGAGCATGGATGATTTTTTGGTGTACGTAGGGACAGACTCAGGGGTTCGTCGAAAAAGAGCTTCATATTCCAGTTTCCATTGAAATACTGATGAAAAATTTGTATTAAAATTTGACCTTCATGAAGGCACTATTTTCATTTTCTCCTATTCTTTTTGCGATGCACTGACATTGTTTGAAAATTAGAAGACAGAAAAATATGGAGAAGGAAATAATACCACAGCTACGGTCGGTACCAAATACGACATATGTATACGAGTATTTTTGTGTGTGTAGGTATACTGTATACCAATAGGCACGAAAGAGTCCTTATACCCTTATTGTGCAAGAAAGATAATTCACTATTTTTTATTTTGTCTTCTTCCTTTCGTAGTTCATAAGGAAGTTGAAATATTCCCTGTAGGCGTACAACACCACAAGCGACAAATAACAAAATTGAACAGGGAGGAAAGTATTCATCAGAGAATGACGTTCGAAACGGTACCCTTGTACGATAACTCGAGCTATTCTAATTACACCGATAAAACATACGGTCTCACTTTGATAACAGACAAGTGTGCACCATCTTTCAAGCACATCGCTATTCGAATGTCAGTGTGCGAAATTTGAGGCGACGGCTCTCTCCACTTTAAATGCACTCTAGTCCGAAACTTCAACTATTACATCTGCAACAATCCACCGCTCATATGTGATAAAGACGTACGCTTATTTAGTAACCACTGACCGCTCTTGACGTATACTTGGTGCTTGAAGTGATGATTCTGCGCGCATCTGGCTCGAATATTTTGAGAAATATTAAAATGATTGATTCATCGCGAAATCCAGGGGTGAATCAGAATTCTTTTGGGTTAAATATCGCCCTAAAACGCATTACACAGCTCCTTCAAGTGAACACATATTGACCCAGCTTGTGCCATTTCTAGGCAAAGGCCTAGGCGTGACACGAAACTAAGCTTGTTTCATCAGTACGAGTGTACGTCGAGCTTGGGCTTCGTACCGACCCCTCATGATAGTATGCAGCTCTCATTTCTTAGCCTAGTGGACGATAGTATACCTAGACTTTCGATGACGGGCTCTCGTTCGCCTAGTATACATGTAGGTGTATTGTGGGTAGCCTACAGTACCTAATGTATAGAAGACAAACTCATGGGTTCTCTAACGATGGTTAACGAGGCGTGCAGGAAGCCTGTTTTTTGGGAAACGCTTTATAAATTGGAATGGGAGGCGGAATTGGAAAAAATTTCGACTTTCGAGCTGTACATGATATAGGAGGAGACTCAGAAAAATTTACTTTTTGAGCTGGACAATAGAAGGAAAGAACGTGGAAAGAATTTCCGAGTATCGAGCTACACTTGTACTTGAGGAAACTTCGACTCTCGATCGGTATATGATAGGAGGGGGACTTGGAAAACTCTTGGCTTTTGGAGCTACACAGATTGAGGCCAAAAGATGTTACCAATAAAATAGCACTTTGCGTCCAATCTGTTTTGACACAAACACGCGAAACGTGAGACGTGCATGTATGATTGAAGGAGGGGGAGCTTGAAAATATGTCGACTCTCGAGCTGTATATATGTAAGATGTAAAATCTTGACAAATCTGGCGATGCTGTGTTTCCACAGAATCGTATCAAAAAGTCGAGTTCCCGAAGGAAAAGCAGGTCAGCTGACTGCACTCGGAAGGATAAACAGAAGGAGAGAGGAATAGCATTATATAGTGGGAGCTCCGAACTTTGTCCGTGAGTAGGAGAGTGACGCGACTGACGGTGAAGAACGTTCACGTTCTTACATCTCCACCGCTAAGAGGAAAAGGATAAGGAGTAGACTTTTTTGATACGGCTTACTGCATGGTGTAGGCTTACTGCGCACGCAGGAGTGGACATGGTCCGTGTACCTACGGGGAGTGGAGTGTATCCGTGTACCCAACTAATGCGGCTTACTGCATGATGTAGTCTTACAGCGTTCATCTACAGGAGACCGGGAGACTCAGTTATTTTGATACGATTTGTAAGATGTAAAATCTTGACAAATCTGGCGATGCTGTGTTTCCACAGAATCGTATCAAAAAGTCGAGTTCCCGAAGGAAAAGCAGGTCAGCTGACTGCACTCGGAAGGATAAACAGAAGGAGAGAGGAATAGCATTATATAGTGGGAGCTCCGAACTTTGTCCGTGAGTAGGAGAGTGACGCGACTGACGGTGAAGAACGTTCACGTTCTTACATATATATGATAGAAGGGGAACTTGGAAAACATTTGGACTTTCAGAGCTATACATCATGTCGAATAGGAGGCGGACTTGAAATAATTTTGACTCAGTCTCATGATAGAAGGGCGATTAAAGTTGATTATCGAAATTTCTCCAAGTCCCCTCCTATCCTGTATAGCTCGGAAGTCGAAATTCTCCAAGTCTCTCTAATCTGTGGTCAACAGATATTTTTCGCGAAATAACCCACCATTAAACAGGTTCCAGGTCAAAAGAAGAATGTTGAATTTTTGCTTAGTATACAGGGTTAGCTATGGAGTCTTTCAGTTCAGTTTAGGCTAGTCTATGTACAGTATGGTTGGCTCACAACCTTAAGCTCAAGTTTAGAGTAAGTGGTAGAATTCCAATATTGAAAAAATTGGAATAGATAGAGAAAAAAAAAATTAGAAGCCATTGCAGACGTTGCAATGGCAGCGGGGTACCCGCAATTCCTTAACTCGACCTCTCAGGTGGTGTGGAACTGAGTTGATAATCTTGTTATATAATTCAAATCGAAATTATCATTCTACATTCCCTCCTATCATATATAGCTCGAGAGTCGAAATTCTTCTAAGTCCCCCTTCTATCATATATAGCTCGAAAGTCACAAGTCTTCCAAGTCCCCCTCCTATCATATATAGCTCGAGACTCGAAATTCTTCTAAATCTTCTAAGTCCCCCTCCTATCATACGTAGCTCGAAAGTCAGGATTCTTCCAAGTCCCCCTCCCATCATATATATATCTCAAGACTTGAAATTCTTCTAAGTCCCCCTTCTATCACATATAGCTCAAGACTCGAAATTCTTCTAAGTTTTTGGTTGGACGGCGGACGGTAGCTCGAAAGTCAAAATTCTTCCAAGTCCCCCCCCCCCTATTATATATAGCTCGAGACTTGAAATTCTTCTAAGTCCCCCTCCTATCATATATATATAGCTCGAGACTCGAAATTCTTCCAAGTCCCCCTCCTTTCATATAATATAGCTCGAAAGTCACGATTCTTCCAAGTCCCCTTCCTATCATATATATCTCAAGACTTGAAATTCTTCTAAGTCCCCCTTCTATCATATATAGCTCAAGACTCGAAATTCTTCTAAGTCCCCCTCCTATCATATATAGCTCGAGTCTCAAAATTTTTCTAAGTTTTTGGTTGGACGGCGGACGGTAGCTCGAAAGTCAAAATTCTTCCAAGTCCCCCCCCCCCTATTATATATAGCTCGAGACTTGAAATTCTTCTAAGTCCCCCTCCTATCATATATAGCTCGAGACTTGAAATTCTTCTAAGTCCCCCTCCTATCATATATAGCTCGAGACTCGAAATTCTTCTAAGTCCCCCTCCCTTCATATATAGCTCGAGACTCGAGATTCTTCTAAGTTCCGTAACCTAACCTAACCTTAGGTTACTAACTTCGCGGACGCGGACGTTTTCTAACAAAATGGATAGCGGGTTCCCCGCTAAAAATACAAAGAACGTTCTTTTACATACATATTACTAATCTGTTATCGTCTTCGTTCGTCTTCCGCGTCGCTTAACCTTCAACCTTTTTTACGGAGAAAGAGAAAGAAAAAATGTGAGATTCTTTAAGGCTCCCTAAAGAACCAGTTCTTCCTCTCGCATCACAAGACGAAAAAAAACGAGGAGCGCAGGGAACCTGTTCTATGCTGGGTTGAATTGATTTTGGTATTGAGAATTCAAATCGAAATCTTGAAGATTCGTAAGTTTTCCTGAGTCCCTTGTATCATGGTGTATGTAGCCGGAAAGTAAGAATTTTTCGAGGTCCCTTACCTTCCTATCATATATTAAGTCAAAATTTCCTTCCAAGTCCCTCTTTTCTCATATATTATGGCTCGAGAGTCGACATTTTTCCCAGTCCCCCTCCTATCATATATAGTTTGAGGGTCAAAACTTGTCCAAAGTTTTGATTCAATGGCGTCAAATTTAAAAAAAAACCCACAGAACAGGTTCCCTGTGAAGAAAACGATTCCTTCTGATCTCTGGGAGATTCCTTTCGCTAGCACATGTGAAAGATACGCTAATAGTAAATACGACAAAGTTTGTACACCTTCTGAATGGCTCATCAGTTCTGCTCCATCTACTCAATTATCTAACGCCACAATAAACTACAAGTCGTTAAATGCTGTTAAACAAATAGTTAAAAATATCTAATGCTAGATATCCTATCAAAAAATAGCGAACTCCATCGTTTCCATATCTCTCATACTGGGATATACATTTAAGGTAAAAGATTAAATTTGTTTAGCAGAGAATAACTCGTTCAAAACTTCCTCTACGAATTGCTTTGTTTGAAAAATATTTCTAATTTCCAACATAGATCTTACAAAATTTACTATTGCCAGGAATTCTTTTCTTTTTCCATTGTATCACTTTTTCTCTCGATTCTATACACAGGATACTACATTAAGTATAAGCACATACACGCATACCGTGACAGTGAATAGGTTCAAGGAATAACACACGAATGTACATGAAAATAATGTAATTATCGATTTAATAAAATCCGCCAAAACATAATGAGAGAGGCAAAGGAGGTAAGCTACCAACACACATTAACGGAACAATTCCATTAACATTATTAGGTACCGATGACTGGTAGACAAAGTTAACGAAAATAAAATTTCTTTCGCGTACTCATTACCTTTTTTCTTTTTTTGTTCTTCTTTCGTTCGTTCGTTTTCTCTCTTTCATTTCAATTTTCATGCCGTTTGCGTCAACTTGAAATTGCTCTTCAAACTCACATAATACCTACACATACGCACAGATATAGCCTCAATTTTGTAGCACAATACTATACACGAACGTATGTTGATATAGGTAGTATTGATGTTTGTACATTCGATATTTGGTGCACTCGTATATTCTAGCGTTATAATACACGCACGTGCCGTCTTACCGACGATGAAGGAAGACGATGATTTTGTTAAAAACTCTTCAATATTCAATTATATTCGGAATGCAGATGAAGCAATTAGGTACAGTCGTAATTAATGGAACAGACTGAGACGAAAACGAAGGCAGTTCGGATAATTATAAGCTGTTTTGTACAGGTTTCATTAAAATACATTGTTGTCGTCAAATATAAAGAGAAACACGCGAAATTTTAAATCAATAAATAAGCTTTCTTTCCAGGAGAAATTGAAGAGGCACTATTCAAAATTGACATTTCAATTAAAAACAAATCCTTGGAGAAAGGGAAATCAATTTCTCAGTATACTGCTTAAAGTTGGTCACGAACATTGACCATCGAACATGATTCAGAATCGCATCGGAGATTCATCCAAGTATAGAGAAAATAACCCGAAAGATTTTTCCAAGAGATAAAACCAACAAAGATGACAGTTTTCTGAAACAATGAGATTATTTGCCAAGGAAGAGATTGAAGAGTGCTAAAAAGATCAGGGAATCCATTCACAAAACTTGCAATTTTGAGCACCACCAGCACTAGATTTTCTGAATAGGCACGTCAACTCGAGAACTGTGGTTAAATGTGAAAGACTGCAGTGGGAAAGACGGCGGCCATATTATTTACGACCCGTCGAGAGTTCATTTCACCCACACCTTTCACCTCCAAGGTATGGAAATTACGATTAAGAAGGTGATGAAGTGTCTGGGCTTCTGGGTTGAAAGCTAAGCTTAAGGCATAATTTCCAAACGACTGGAAAAAACGGGCAGGGTAGTGACGTACCTAAGCCACATGATAACAAACCTAGGAGGGTCGAGGGAAGTAAGAAGACCGCATTGTCCATTCTCTTATATGACACCCCAGTATAGACCGACTCCATGAAGATGGTATACAGAAGGAAAGAGATGGAAAAGATCTAACGAAGAGTTGTGCGATGGTAAGTTGTGTCAGTGCCTATACTGCATTTCTCGGCGGAGGCTCGTTGCGTATTAGCATGTTCACTACCACTCGAGTTCCTTGTTGAGAAGAGAGTAGTGGTGTTCAACTGTTCCTAGCAGAGAAGAGGATAAAGACTGATCAAGAGGCTTTACGAGTAAAGCGGGAGGCCTGGCGTTTCTTGCTCAAGAAATGGAAAGCGAGAATTGCTCAGAGAGAGCTGAGGAAAAGCTGAGGAAATGGACAACCCAAGTATTAATACGCGACCTTGATGAATGGATGAAGCGGGACCATGGTCAGCGGAACTTTCACCTGACGCACGTGTTAAGCAGGCATGGCTGCTTCAAGACGAACCTTCATAAGAAGTTAAGGAAAGTTGAGCAGGCAACTTGTTCGTTTTGCGATCAGAGGTGGGATAATGACCACAACACATCTTATTTGAGTGTGAGACGTGGAAGCGTGAGCGGCGCAAGCCCAGTCCATTAGAGTCAATAAAGGGATTTTGAAGGGCCCGTTTTTGCTATCGTGGAGCTCTTCATCCTCCTTTTCACAAGGTTGTAAGCTTGTAAGTCCAAACCGTGACAAGGAGGGTATATTTTGAAAAATGTTGACTTCTGAGTCTTATGAATGAAAAGAGACTGTCAGACCAGTATCATAAGTTAACTTATTCACCAGTCAAGATAAAAAAAAACTCGAGCTCCGGTTTTCGAACTTGGAAAAATTTCAAGCTCTGAACTCCACATAAGAAAGACTGGAAATGATTTTGAGCTTGAATATCTATGTAAGTAACGAAAAAAGTTTTAAAAAGTGTTAAGCTTCGATCCCTAAGGAGAAAAAGAGTTCGGAAAAATTTTGAGCAGTTCCCCCTCTGCGCGGGCTTAGATGAACCGATTTAGAAGAATTTCGAGCTCTTAATTACATATCAAAGTGACAGAGAATTTTGATCTCTATGACTTATCATCCATTTCGAAACGAATGTAATGTCATAATTTGGTCGATTCTAGAACAGCTGTTACAGAGATTCGCTTTCAGGTCTTAGGTACAATCATGCTGAGTAATAAGCCAGTAAGTGTGTTTGGTAAAACGAATAGTCGTCGGTTTCACTCATGACGTTACAAAACGAATATCATAAAATGGGAAAATAACGATGAACTGTTTGCATAGGGTTCAAAAATCTCGTAAAATAAATAAACATATACATTTTTTTTTGAAACCTGTTCGGCGAAAAATGTCTAAGGGGACAAAAGGGGGGAAAGAAGAAGTTGTTCTAGGTAAATGTTTACTGAAACCTCTTCCTTGATATGTTTTGAGCTGAGGATCAGCAAAATTTTGTCCCTACTAAAAATGTGACACCAAATGGCCTTGACCTACCATAGAAATTTGGAAAAATTTTGATTTTTGAGATACATAACAGGTTGTCCTTAACTTCAGAAGGATACATAAGCTAGGCAAACTCTTTAACTATAAAACATATTTTTTTCCAGTAATGGCAGTCGAAAGCTCAAGATGTGAACAATGCATAATTCAATATTTTTCCATGAAGTGAAAAAATATGTTTGAACTACACGGGGAATAAAACAGATTTGAAAACTAGGTTTTGATGAAACGTAGACCCGTAGGAAAATGTGCTTACCACAGAGCCAATTATACTACGTAGACTCATGCCTGTATATCTGGTAAGTAATTCTTTCAAAAGAAAAATAGTTAGCCTACTTCGACATTCAATCCAACTGGCTACCGATACAATATTTTAATTGAAGAGAGCTTCGGGTAGAATTCGAGAATTCTGTTCTGCTAACAAAAAAATAAATAATTTGGCATTTTGTTCGATAAGAGAGCACCCTTTTCTTAGAATGTGATGAACGTAGGCTATGATTAAATTTATATTATCTATTGTACGACCCCTGACTAACAATGCAATATCACGCAGTAACCGATTAAGCCTAATAAACGCCGACTCACATCGAGTGTCAGTCCCACCAACATAGAGCCGGGATGTCGTCGAGATGATTCAACTTGATAAACAGAAAGAACCGGGCACTTTGTTCGCGCTAGTTAAATACCGTACACCGTATGAAGAATTGAATTGAGCGAAAAATTAAGTTCCACTTTTATAAACGGTGCACATCGCGATGAGAACTGAACGCTGTAATAATGATTTTTGATTACCAATATAAGGGTAATATTGTATTCTATTTGACACTGAAACGAGATATGTACCCCCTGAAGTCAGACTTCGTGTTTGATTTCGACAGACCATCCTAGAGAAACATTACTGTGAGATTTTTTTTTTTTTTCTAAAATTATCTTCATCTTCATTCCATACGTACCATCCTATTTCGAAAAAAAAGTTATTAAAGTAGCTTAGATAAAATACCGGTAGGTATATCTTACGATGAAGAACCGAAAGTGTACTTATTTTGCACTCGTATCACGAAATCCTTAACTTTATAAGTCTAAAGACGAACGCAGAGTACCTACCTAATTTTCAGGGAGGTAAGAAGCAGTTTTTGACAACATCCTTCCTTTTACAACTACCTATAGGTAAAACTGCTCATAAACTTTGCACACAACCGCCTTGATTATCGAATTTGACCAAGGTACATATGTATACACATAGGCAAGGCAACATTCAAACATGTGTTTTACATAAACTTTCAAGTTTGAAACGTATTCAAATCATTGTAGTACGTACTAAGCGGTACCTACAGTGAAGGATCATTCTGAACCCGAAGAAGAAGTTTTCTAACTTAAATGTCGACAGATATACAGGTTATAAAGACTGCATTAAAAAAATCTGTGAACCTTTTTTTGCGTCACCGACTCTATTTCTGCCGAAGGCCACTCTTAAGGAAAGTAAAACCAACACCAACCTACCGATGAATATCTTCAAAATACGAATGCAACGTGGAAAACGAACGTTATAATATAGAACACCATCGGAGAAATTCATAATTAAAAGCGAACACATTAAAACTTCGAGCACATGGTCTACACAGCTTCCACACACATATATTAATATACTGGTACACCACACTTCAGCATAACACGAGGGCCTTTAAGCAAAACGAAATAATACGAGCCCGCATATAATCATGTGCGACTCTCTAATAATTCACTGCGAGTAGAATGAGCGTTGATCGTCCGATTGTACTTTATAAACTTCAACTTCTGACGCACCACCGTGCGTCCACGGCCACCACCACGACACCCCTCGATTGCCTTCATCCTACCCCACTTCTAGTTAACGAACCGGCAGAGTGGTATTAAAAGTCGAAAAACCTCGGCAGTGACCGATCTACAGCGTTTCTTATCGAAAAGCTCGACGTTTCTGGCACCATCTTGAGAAGATAATTTAAATAGCTTCGGAAATGTTTACCTACGTTGATCGACCTTTTAATCGCAAATAAGATAACGGAAGAGTAATCGAGCAAAGAAGCACAGAGAAAAAATTGATAACGCGGAGTAGAAATAACAAATCGAAGCACATTCGAACGGGATTAACGATCTCCTGAAATAGAACGATAAGAATAAAATAAAATTTATACATATGCAACTGAGAATGAACAAAGTGATTGTCTACAATACACCGCGAAACGATTGAATCGTTATCTAAGTATAATATGAAAGTTATCAAAAAATACTGTTTTGAATATTTCGACGTACGAGTCATTATCTCATCTGTTTTTATCATTCGAACATCGATTTAGGTAGGTACATAATTAAAAAATCGGACATAAATATCCGTCACTAATGCAGTAACGAATAGCATTCACATGTAACAAACTTAACTTACAACTCGACAGCTAGCACGCACCTCCTCAATTCATGTAACTTATTTAAAAATAGTTCGAAATTTTTGTAATCGCATCATTGATCCGCAGCATAGCAGGGGTCAAGCGGTGTAACAAGAGTTACCCGCACCATACAATTCGTAAGCCACTTTACAATTTGAGTTTTTTTTTTCTTGTTTGTTATATTTTTTTGAAGAAGAATGTTTTATGCACAACGAGCATCATTATCGCACGATGCACACGCTATTTTAAAAATAATTTCTAACCTTGTTTTTCCTATTCCGTAGCATGATATCCACATCATCAAACGAAAGCAGAAGACAAATATTTCAAAATTGATTCGAAAAAGAAAAAAAAAACTAGAATACCAATGAGAAGATGGCTCAGATGTATACATTTCAAATTTCTCCCGTCAAACTTTACAGCCCTTAGGTACTGTAGTAAAATGCCTCACAAATCAGGACAGTATAGATGTGAGGAGTTCATTATTCGTGCGTTTCTGTTCTGTACAGTTCCGCATTCATTAGCGAACTGTTTATAGTTTAGGAAATGTTTACCCTATTATACTATTTATACAGAAGTGTAAAGCACGCATCACCAACCTCTCGTCCAACTTTACAATCCCTCACTCAAATCTTACAAATCAAGACAGAAAATTGAAAAATGAGCAACTGGTGATTGATTTCTTACATGTTAGCAAACTACATACAGTATTTCGTAATCATTGGAATATGTAACATACGTACAAGTTTACAACATCATTCTTTTGACATTTTTAATGTCCTTGCTTACACCCCCACTACTATTGGAAAAATTTCGATCTTCGCTACATTGGAACCTTTATCTGTACCTAGCCTTGTTTATATTAGACCCAACATACAGTCTACTAGGCTATACTAGGCCTTTCATGCGAACTGTCTAGTCATTCAGTTGATTCTATATCAGTGCCTATACTAGGTGTTGTGGCTAGTTCTTTACGCTTATACTATTAAGTCTAGATAGTATAGTTGCTCCCGCACGTCCTTCCCTTTCCATGAAATATTTTAACTTGATACCTGTTTCAGGCGCGGATCCAGACGATCACTTTGGGAGGGGAAACAATCCAAAAAAAGTTTGAAGGATTTTTGTTTTTTTTTGTTTTTTACATTTTCTTCGATATTACAAATTTTTTGTTGTTTTTTTTTTTTTTTTTTTTTTTGGGGGGGGGATTTCCCCCCTTTCCCCCCCCCCGTGGATCCGCGCCTGCCTGTTTTATGGGGGTTATTTTGAAAATTTTTCCACCCAAAATTTTCCCAAGTTCCAATACCCCTATATAGCTCAAAGCTAGACTACTCCTTGATATTTCCAAGTCCTCATCCTATAGTTAGGTCAAGTTTTGTTCTCATAAATTGAACTCTCCCTCCCTTAATACGAATATAGGGAAAACCGTAATTATTTTACATAAACAAAATACCAGTCGTAAAACAAGATATGGATTTTAGATCGGATTTACAATTCGCAATCTGCAACATTAAAATTGAATTCCAGAACTTCACGAAATACTTGGGCCTTATGATTGATTCAAAACTTTGTTTGACGAACACTTATTCAAATATTTGAGAGAGAAAAGTCTAAAAGCGATAAAAAAATTTAATATTATATTTTAGAACACGACAGGCTAGAACAATAGAGCACGGGAAGTGATACAAATGTGACCTGCGATGAGAAAAGGATGCTCATTGCCCATTGGCGCAAGAACACCATTCCTCTCTGATTGTACATCTAATCAGAGAGAAAAGGTGTTCCTGTCAGTGGGCGATGGGCATCCTTTTCTCATCGCAGGTCACAAATATTGTATAGGCTTTATTTTTGGACACCGTGATATGTTGAAGGGAGAACAAGAAGGCATAAGAAGACCGACTAATGTGTGTGTTCATTGTGCGGAGTTATAAGAGAGTATCATATCTGCGATGGACCTACTGCTAGTGAAGAGGACAGCCCTTTATGAATTCAAAAAGCGAAATGCCATGTAAAAATTAAATCAATGCTGGTGCTTGGACCCCTTGAATGATCGAAGAAGTCCTTGACCGACAAATAGCAACAGCTCGGGGGCTAGAATGGGAATCAGAAAAGGGGAAAGGCCAATGGACACATAAGATCTGTCCCGAGTAAAAGCCTAGTGAGGAGAAACCGTTTTATTTCTTCCTCACGTAAGCACTGACTGGCCACTTGTGTTTCAACGTCTACTTAAATACAAGGACAAACGACGTAGCTCTCCATAGTGCCCGTGTGGCGCTTAAACAGTCCGTACGTGGAGCATATGCTGCTATAATGCCAGGTCCACGCAAAAGATCGTCTTAGCAACACACCAGCAACTGTAGCCATGAGGAGAGTTGTGTACAAATTATGGAGTATTGAACGCCGGGGAAACGTTAAAAAAGTTTGAAGCAAAAGTGAGCGATATCAGCACAAAATAAGATCTAGTAAGTCGGCGAGCTACTTGCTCAGACAACCGTTCCCAGTTGCCATATCAACACTGGGTAGGGCAGACTAGGAGAAGGTGTGAGAAGACAGTAGAATGCAAAATCTGATATGAAGAACAGACCCAGAAGAAAACAAAAGTCATGGAGGGAAGTTCCGGGGAGGAAGTTGGTATTCAATGTACCGCTAGGTGCAGGGCCGATGTCCTTTCTTTCAGGAGAACGAAGTCGAATATTATTGATTATATAATCAGCAATATTATAATAGAATACCCAAGTTGGAGGTGCACCAGGAGGCCACTATGGGCGCGTTCCTGGCACACACTCGAATTGTGATTATAATAAAAGACCGTAGTGTAACTCGTAAAAAAAAAGAAACAGTCTTGCATTCACATCAAGTTGAGTCAAGTCGTTTTCAAGTCCCCCTCCTATCAAGTTTAATTGGGTTGCCGACCGACCAGCTGCACGGTCAACGGTGGACACCGGACATATTTTCTGCATCATCTTCCTGCCATGAATATCCGTCTCGCAAGTTCCCTTTTTACCCGAATCTTTCCCACTCTCCAGTAAGTAAAATTGAAAATATCATGATAAATTATTTGTTTACCTACATGAGTTTTTCCCAATGTCACATGGCATCCCTTTTTGAGACATGAATACTTATACGCATGATAGATAGGCCTAAATACCAATAGATTTTTTCAAATGTAGCTTGAGGATTGAAATTTTTCCAAGTTTTAGAGTAATTGACTATGGAAACATAGACGGACTCTTAAGTATGAAAGAAAGCCGGAGGTTATGTTCATCAACCACATAGATTAATTTTTCGAATCCAGATAAGAAGCCAAATTATTTGATAATCTAATCTAGTGGTTAGATATTATTGATTGTCGAAAAATGAGAAGAAAAAGAGAAAGAATATTGATGCATTATATAAATCTTTCACGAGCTGGTCTTCATACACTTCTCGGAGCAAGATGGGTCACAAAATTCAAGTATGATTAGTTATGATCTGAAGACCATGAGGAGGCTGATGACCAAAGATTAATGTGGGCATTAATGACGACCATAGACTACCTATGCTCATGTAATATGGTAAAGATAGCGTGCACGTACCGTAGTTCAAATTAGTGTTCAGCTACCGCATTGATAAAAAATAGAAATTTTCAGCGGAAATGAAAATGTTGAAAACTTTTATTAAATATTTCGCGCAGACTGTTATCGGCATATTCAACACACAATCCCACAAGTATAGGTTTTAATAATTACTCTAAAACGAGAAGAGGTTTATTCTAAACATAATTACTGCAAGAAGTTCATATTTTGTATTTCAATCAGTATTCTTAACTTTGATAAAATAAAATTTTCTGAATTAAATTATTAACACGTATTACTCTAGTGAATAAATATCGTATTGGACTCATGGGTCAAGTGGCGTTTTAACTCATTGCGTTCCCCACACTCGCGTTCCGCTCATGACGGGAAACCTTCGCAACTCGTTTGAACGCCACTTCACCCGCTCGTACAACAAAAATAACTAAATTTTGAAGTAAGACACAATAGAAAGATGTATTACGACAAAAAATATGAAATACCTGTACAGTACAGCATGCGCGTTTGTTTATTTCAGTTCCGAAATTTTAACCTCAAGAATTCGTTTTAAATGAATTACATCCTTTAAACAGTATGCCTTCGTATAAATCATTGAAATAGGTAGTCGTGTTCTTTCGTATACTGCTGACATTCTGAATTTTCACGCTCTAAAATATAATAATGTACTGCATTAATGAGGCACCTGACGGAAATATCGGAATTGTCATTTCTACCAGCTGTCCATAATCAATTTACATACACATAGGGTGGGCTTTCAGTATGACATAAAGTTACAGCGACTCAATATTTCTTAGAATCCAAGTAAAGAATTAAAAAATATGATTGAGACTTGTACGTACACTTTTCGACAGATTCACCGAAGAAAAATATTAAAGCTAAGAGATTCCTCATCGTCAAAATAATTACTCTCTTTAAGATTAATATTTCATTCTGACTACGGTATGGAATGAGTGAAATAAAAAAAAAATTAGGCTGGCATAAATATCATGAGAAAAAGTGAAGTCGTTATAGGCCTACCTAAGTTGAGCCATATTTTTCCTCGAGCCAGGTAAAATTAAAAAATATTATTTTTCAAATAAATAAGCTTGTCGTTTGCAGAGATTGTATCTATATCTTGTGGAATTGGAATTTAGGAACCAAGTAGATTTAAACTCAATATTAATTTTTTTTCAGATTTTTCTCGTAGTCTTTCCGTAGCTTCGCAATATCTGTATTAGAAGTAAATCGTTTCCTCATCATAAATAAGAGTTGAAGAAATTATTAAAAGGCTCTTGTTTCAAATACATAAACAACACAGAATTCGGAACTTCTCCAAGGCCCATTGCTTATACAATACCTTCACAGTAAGTATACAGCTTGAGGATTGAAATGTTTAGAATTTCGAGGTCAGGCCTAATACTTGTTGGGAAAAATCTCTGAGATTTGAATTGAATTCGGGAATGTCGCATAGCAGCTACTCTATTTTTCATGAGCTAATTACGCCTTTCAGAGCGCTCAAAGCTCAATATTTTTTCTGGCTTTTCATCTTAGATTTAAAGCTCAAAAATTAAAATTTTCTCTTTTACTGATAGGTATCATCGATAATCTAACCTAAAATATGTTTCAGTAACCAGAGTTGTTGTTTTTTTTTTTTTTCTTTCAATATAATTATAGTAATATAGGTTTTTAGAAGCAGCTTGGTCATTAACAGCGGATTTTTTTTTCTTTTCAAGATTTTTCTTTTACATTTATTTTCAAAAGTGAAAATAAACACACATAGAATTAAGAAAACAGTAGATTTGCATACAACTCGTCAACGTAAAAAATATAAAAGCAAATTTCATAAACTCGAACATTAAATCAATCAGAACACGTTTCATCTTTTCTATTCTTTTTATTCTTCTTTTTTTTTCTCTCTATATGACGTAGGCCTATGTAGTATTAGGTCCTTAGTATTAGGTACCCATATAAAAACATGAGATCATGGTAACACCCCTATTAAATGTTCTAGTACATATAAATTATTCTGGGGTTGTATTGTATACCTCAACTGAAAGAATCTGAACTGTTGTTGCTTATGTTTGCTTCTTCATTTTTCGTGAGCATTGGATATGATTAAACCACGTGGTACCTATTCAAATCAACCTTAAAATATTGACAAATACGAGAAAAATTGTAGAATGGACTTATGCTTGTAAGACGATAAGATGTACAAGAAATCGCTGGTTCAAGAGCTTGAGATTCTTCTAGCTATTGATATCGTTGATCAGTTTTTACCAGCCATAGTCTTACAAAGAGAGAATTTTTTCGTATGCAAGGATATCAATTAGGAAAGAAGGTAAAGACAAGGCTTTTCCCGCACAGAGTTTTACAAGTTCATATTATTCTCGTCGATTCAAAAAAGAATAACTTCTTCCTCTAGATAAACAAGAAAATATCGTACAGGTTTCAAAAAAAAAACCTTGAATTTCTCTTTGAATTATTTCAATATGCGATTGGTACATGTACCTATCTTTCAGAAATTTATTTTCGATAATTTTATCTCAATGTTATCAAGCATCTGCTGGTAGGTACGTTTATAAAAGGTTTCCTAAAAGCAACTTAGGTACTCTAAATGGCGTTCATGGAAATAATATGAATAAACTAGAAATGCGTTCATAGAACTATGGACGCGCGTGTGTAACGAACGCAAAATGATAACCCTTTCATCCAATTTTATTTTTTGATTAAAACTTCAAAGAAAACTTGTCACGATAATATGATCGGTAAACTGGACTTACTCCTTTATAAAAAAAACTTACGATTATGATTCTTTCCTTAGTTTATAAGGATCATCAGATCTATAAAATAACAAGAAATTACTTAGGTGCAAGCGAGACGAATCGACGAAGTGCGAGTTGTGATAGAAAACTCATTAATTTGTATGATTTAAAATCGAGTAAAAATTCTACAGCAGGGATAAAACACTAGCTTACTCTTTTAAAAGATGAACGACCTAGTTTAAAAAATCAGTCCTGTTTAGCTTTCCCGATGATTTTTAATCACAGCCCAAACAAATGAAAAAAAAAAACAAAACAAAACAAGTTGGTAATATTTAATACTGTTCAACACACTGAAACTATTATCCAATCTACTTAAATACTCATATATTGAAAACAAAATTTGAGACAGAATATAAGAGAAACTACCGTACGATATTATAATGAAGACAATTAGAATTAAATCAGGGCTGAAATTGTTGAGAAGAAAGAATAAATATTTGGTTTAATCTAATTTTTGGTGAACCTTGATTTCGAGCGTTTGGTCTCGAAAGTATTTAAAGTTTGTAGTTCATAAAAATACAGTTTTAAGATAAGATACTAAGGATTACGGAATTTAAAGAATCAGAAATATTTTCTATCACCTACCTACTGAGTTTTCTAAACCTCAAAGTCTATAAAATGAAGACTATGTGAGATTGTGCTCTACTTAATATAATTCTGTTCCGACTTTTCAAAAAAATAGACAATGTCATTCTTACATCATTGAACGACTCAAAAGAATAACTAATAATTAATAGTTTAATTCTAGCAAAGTTCATTTTCCTAAATTCTATAAATTGAAAATCAAACAACTTTTTTTCAATAAATATAAGAATACAACTCCATAAAGTGATGATTTTTTTTTTTTTTTTTTTTTTTTTCTCGTCTATATTCGATATTCCTGTTGACTTCCTTTGTAGCTCGATTTTTTCGGGGTGTTGAATCTCAGTTTGAAGTACATTTTCCAGGTTTGGTGTCCCATCAATACACACACGTTTGATACCTATTTTTATCCTTATTTTTCATCTGTATTCATAATCGTTTTCTGCTCGTATTTCTTCTTATTTTCATTCAATTAAAATTTGGTAATACCGAAAAACTTATTTGTCTTCTTTTTTTCATTTTTTTTTTCCTCCTTTTTTTCTGCCAACATTCCGATTCAGGGTTATTTATATTATCTTAAATTTCATTATCGATGTAACATTCGTCAATTATAGTTAAATTATTTCATAGCTGCGTAAAATAGAAAAATACTACCAATCTTTTACCTGAATAAAGAAGAAATTAATATAACGTCTTACAGCTCGAATTGTACAATTTTTTTCTTCATTTTCCAAAGTTTTTGATTGATCATGGTGTATCGACGATGAGTGTTACAAATATTCAATCGTTTATTGTTTTTTTAAATAAACAAATTTTTCAATGGCGTCACACTGTGAATGACTCTTGGAAAAATTACAAACGCAACGGCTTAGATGTTGAACAGTACAAGTGGAAAATAATTTTTCTCTCAGAAGTTAAGTGGAAATACATATTTTGTTGACTGCTTTTCCAGATCGGAAGTCAGAAGTTGGCAGTTGCAAGAGTGGATTTACCAAATGGGGGATTTAGTGACATCCCCTGAAAAAAAATTGATAAAATAATAAATAAAAAAATAAGAGGAGAAGCAGGGGAAAAAATAGTAAATTCGAAAAGTTGGAAAAAGTGTTTGTTCTTTAAGTCGTGGATCGAACTGTCGAGACCCTCCTCTAAATCCGTCTCTACAGCTGGAAGTCGATTATACTATTCCTGAATAGGAGATCAGGAATCGGAATTATTTGGGAATTGTACGCTAAGTACAGTATTTTTACAGATATTTAAAAGGAAATAGAATTTTTTTCCAACTTTATTGATGAACTTTCAATTTTACTATGAGACGCTAACAGGGCCGGACCGGCCATAAGGCAAAATGAGCAAATTGCCAGGGCGCCAAAAATATCAAGAAAAATTGCATGGGAATTTTCACAAAAAAAAAATTACATAGAATTTTGAAAAGTTAAGTTCAGCCAGTCTTTTTGAAGATCATAGTTTTTAGGTGCGCTTATTCTAAATTTTGCATAGGGTACCAGAAGAGCTTGGCCCGGGCCTGGGTACTAAGCTGAGGGGACCTAGTCCATCTCATGACGGAGCCTTTCTTTGCACTCAGAATGTTATTCTAATGTAAGATTTTTCTACGAAAAATTTAAAATATTAACCGAAGTTTTTCGCCTTATCTACTTTGATTTCAATTTGGACACGACGTGTTTTCGGACACACTGCGTCTTAGGGGTCAGTTTTCGATTTTCGAGCTTTACAGTAAACATAGGTATGTTTAATGGGAAAAATTTGATAAACATAATCGTTTAACTTAGAACTCATAATTTACAAGATTACAGCTCAAGCAAGCTCTATATTTTAAAAACTGTTGGCTGGTTTGATACGGCTGATACCTACGGCTTCAAACTGGCTCCCCCTTTGAAAGTTGATGCTTACGGATTAATTTTTTAGCTCTCTAAAGAAAATTGGAACAGGCTATAGAAACCAAAATTAGGAAGCATAAATAAGCCCTTTTGGCTTGTAATGAATATAATATTATAATGCTTAAAGCGATCAGCTGGTAGCTTGACTATATAACTGAACAACGACTGACTGACAAATTAGATTTTTTGACTGAATGACTTGAAACTTAAACTAATCTAATAAGCTCGCGACGATGACTTACAGCTTAAAAAATTGAAAAACTGACTTACCACGAACAAAAAGTGTTAATAATATATGAACTCTTTTTAGCCAAACGCAACCAAGCGACATGATAACAATTTAGAGAAATGAAGAAATGTTCCTTTACTATAAGCAGAGATTCTTCCTCTTCCCCAGATCGTTATCATGTCGCTTGGTTGGGTTTGGCTAAAAAGGGTCCATATTGAGATTGATCCTTAGTACCATATAGGATATAGACCAACCATCGTCCATACGAACAATGTTGTCAATTTGACGCAGATATGTGATAAGAAAATTGGGATAATGGAATAAAAATAAACACATACACATACCAGTACTATGACACAACTATGAAAATTGGGATAATGGGATAAAAATACAATGTTAAACGTTATCACGTCTAGGCGTCATGATTTTTGAAGTATAGTTGGTCTATATCCTATATATGGTACTAAGGATTGATCAAAAAGTACTATTTTTGCTAATCGATCAATATCTGGGGTTGAAACCGCTCCATTTTACTCCAGAGTCATTAAATTTTGCTCCGGAGCTGTTTCACGTTATAATGGTAAGTTACTCGTTCTCAACTTCATGACGTACAACTTACAATAGTATCGACTTACAACTGACTGACTTACATCATTACAACACACGGTTGACGAGTGACTAAATGAAATAAGCCATACGTTCAACTTATATACGTCTGACTGACTTAATTTCAAAATAAATCAATCATTCTTCGACTTAATTACGACTTAAACTGAGACTTAGCATAAACCTGTGGCTTAAACTTATATCATTCTTATTACGAGCGCGACTACGCGAGTGTACGGCTAACCTTTTCGGCCAACTTTGGATGAACTGAATCGGTGAACCCCTCCTGAACCTAAACGCACAATATCAAAACAGATAGGATCATAATAATTAATTATGAACTCGAGGTTAATAGGAAACTCGCGCTTCGTGAAACTGGACCTTAAAATAAAGTTTGAAGAATTGAAATTTGCAGCTTGCTTGACATACTTGTTGTCTACTTTACTCATTTAGGGACGTTGAAGAATTAAACAACACCGTTGAAATTGTTTTAACTACCTAGCAAAATGTATGGAGTAATTTTCTATTGAGAAAAAACTACAAGTTATTATGTGCTCTATCAAGGGTGCAACGTAGAATAAAATCTGTATTATATTAGCACGAATGAGTGCAATATTTATCCCGATTTTAATTTTGAGTAAGTTGATCCTGAGATCGGAGAATGAGATGATGATGATTAATGCAGCCTGCGTAAGCTTTTCGATATTCAATTCGTGACGACACTGATATAATCGCTCTTCACGATTCAGAAGGCGGTTCAAGGTAACACTGACGGAAAGAATCGGGTATGGGTGCAACAAGCATCGTAGTTTCGGCACATCGCTGTCGCATCGCTTAGAAATAGGGTTTGGGGTGTTCGCGTTTCATTCGCCACTGTGTTGTGTGTTGACGAGAGTGTCTTACGCGGGTAGTGTTTCATAACTTCGTTTTTCATCTGAAAATTTAGTCGTTTTTTAATTTCAGTGTCAACGACCTAAACCGAAGATTAGAATTATTGCAATATTATTGTTCATTTACCTGTAGTGCAACGCTACCATCGGCGTGTTTGTTATCAAAGGTAGAGTGTGTTTAAAAAGCATGTGCAACTCGCGTCTTCCGAGATTTTACACCAGTGAGTCATCATCGCATCCGCCTTTATTTACCGGCTAAATGTAAGTTCTTCAATGCTGTACAATTTTCTAAGTTTATTCCCCTCTTTTTTTCGTAAAGTCGATTATTCACCGCTGCGTAGTGTGATGCTTGGGGATAGTTGAGAAATTCGCTTGACTGATGAAATTATTGCTACGTATCTACTGATTAGAAATCATTCGTGTTTCAACATGATTGAATTGTCGGTCATTTTACCAAAAGATGCCAAGTTAAATCTCGTTCGTTTCACATTTTCTTCCCATATTGGCGTAGTTATACACGCTAAAATAACTATCTCTGTACTTTTTTCGAAAGCATACGTCTGTAAAGAATGGTCTTAAAACTCCTTGTTCAATGAACACCTAATCAGTTTACTTCGCTTTTCATCATTTTCTTTTGTTACGGTAATTACGATTGTTACGTGTTGAAATTCGTCGCGTCAGTTTTTTTCAATCTGGTAGATCCACCGGTATATCTGGCGTTGAGATTAGACACGTGGCTTACTCTTGATAATGTGATAAGAACGAGTTACTTAGTAAACATTAATAGTGTACTTAAATACCTTGCTGATGAGGTAGAATTATTATTTTCTGTCTTTAATAACGTCGAGCAACTTTTTGTGCTTTCAACATCTGAATGTGAGTGCATTTCGATGAAAATATATTATTGAGATGTCGTGCATCCCTCGCAATTTATGAAAGAGACGATAGAAAAATTAAGTTTCGTCGCCCTGTTTCATTTTAGTGATGAAGAAGTTGATAGTTTAAAATACGTGGAGATAATGAGTTCTTATTCGAATCTAGCTTTCCTCTTGACTTCTAAGCGTCAACCCTTCATTAAATTAATTTCATTCAATCGAGTTTTGGCTTTCAAAAGAAAATACGAAGTCCATCATCTTTCAAACGACTTGGGTAGTTTTAGCCTTTGAATCTTCCTCAAATTTCTTCTTTTCATTTTCTTTAAAAATTTCATTCGTCATTCTTATACTTATTGCTTTCCGAAAATTGAGAATTCTATAATTCAGCGCGGTTGTGTTCGAGTTCATTTTTGCTATCCTTGATCCGGGTCACTGAATTCCACGTTTTAAACTCTGAATTGACGTTAGAGTTATTTTTTCAGTAAAATGTTTCATTTTCAGAGACATGAATTCTGATTAGGAAATATTGACAAAATTACAAACTACACAGTCATCAGAACCTATTTTGAGTGTGATGAGGTATAAGCACTAAGTAGAGCGTTGGAAATGAAAGAGACCTCAATTATAGGATTAGTTGGGTTACTGGAATACTTTTGGGCGTTAACCTTGCCTTGGATTACATTACACGACAGGCTTTGTGAGTCACCTCGCGCGATTATATCGCTATTAGTTCTTAAACACTGATTTTTATAGTACAATAAGGTGGTCTAATTGGCTACAACAATACTGCGTCGTGGTTTCTTCAAGCAGCACTTATGAGCTGTGTTTCTAATGGCCATCAGGTTTGCTATCATCCTATTGGTCGGTTCTGTCCTTTCTATTTCTTCCAATCACCAAGCTAAATAAGGCGCCAGAGGTATTTTTGCGGATGTAAACAAAGAAGTGATTTTGCGGTTTGGTTCGAAAAGAAGTGCTGCAACGGCAATGAGAATGTGAACCCACTATTTTTTGCACCGACTTGCAAACCCACTTTTTTGTTTACGTTGACAAGAATATGTCTAGCGCCTTAAGCTAAATAATCTTTCATTGTCAAACGTGATTACATTGTTCAAAAGGCTAGCGTCTCTTCTTTTTCCCTGAAAACCTCCATCTGTTCCCCGGGCGCAGTTTACAAACATTTGATAACGATTAGTTCAACAACAACTCTTATGGTGTCATAAACCAATGAAGCATAACGATTTATAAAGGATCTGTGTGTAAACCCACTCCTGAATTTTCTTCTCTTTATGCGTTTTCTTTGTGTATGTCTTTGAATATTCCTTCACTAGTGTGTTGTTCTTCATTGAAGTGTTTGCCAAACAGTGACTTGCTATCTTCTTTTTCTCTTGACTTTTCGTACTTCTGATTTCTGGTATCGAACTTTCTCTCAGTCTTTAATCCAAACGCAATAAAGTAGTGTCGGTGTCTGTAGCCGGATTGAAATATAGAGTATCTGAAGAAATACTTGAAAAAATAGAATGATTCAACATGACATCGCACAGTGAATAACTGTGGGTGAAACTACCCAACGTTTGGCCAACGCAATTATATACTCCCGCAAGAATAACATTGGAAGCAAAGATCGTTACTTAAATAATTCAAAAAAATGAGAAATGGACCCTTTTTAGTTGAACCCAACCAAGCGATATGATAACGATCTGGGGAAAAGGAGAATCTTCGCTTATGGCGAGGGAACATTTCCTCATTTTGTTAGATTGTCATCATGTCGCTTGGTTGGGTTCGGCTAAAAAGGGTCCAAATGTGTTAGAAATCAGAGGTATGGATTTATAATCTAGAAGACTTCTACAATAAATTACAGACCAACTAAGGAATTTTTGGTTCCCAATTAGAAACACAATGACCTCAACTCCCTATGCTTCGTTTTTGTAATGAGCGTGGGCCAAACGTTGAGTAGTTTCACAGACAGTGATTCACTTCGTGATGTCATCATTGAATCCAGTGGCGGAGCTAGAAATTCTTCAAAATTTTCGAAGACAAGATCTCATCCGGGTTAAAAAAAAACGAAAAACTATAATCAGTTGAAAATATTGATGATTTTACTCGTTTCATGACGTCCTTTGGAGGATTGAACTTTACCCCTTGCAGTTACGCCGCTGATTGAATCATCCTATTCTGTTGAATTTTATTAAGAACGAGCATCTTTTTTATGTATTTTTTGAGTGGTAGATGTTAGTATCATCTTTTTTTTTCTTAATCTCTTGGGAAAGTTTGGAACAATATTAGATTATGGAAACTGGTTCTATTATGTAAGTTTTTATCAGCTTGTGCTCTACAGAATATCAAACTGAATTGCTAGTTCCGCGTTTAAATGGTATCATCATGCAGGTTCACTGTAATTTTTAAACGATAGCTAATTGAGGACGTGTCAGGTAAAGGGGCGTCCGTGGGACGGAGGCCCTTCTGGCAGAACCCTTCTCAATTGTATTCAAACTCAGCACTTTATATGAAAAGCTTACTTAGTTGAGCTTAGATTCGAAAATTCTGTCGCAAATTTTAGAATTTGACCACTATCCACTTAGTTGAGTTCCTTTTCCATCAAATAAGTTTCAAGTTATTGATTCTCGTTTACATCTCTGAAACTTACTTTCTGTCTGCGATAAAAGATTTTCCCTATTTTGTAAAAACAATTGTTCAGCAAATATAGGTTCCTCATCTTAATAAGTGAGCCAGGGGGTTTACTCGCGTGTGGAGAACAAGAAGGTGGTATATTCCCGGAATTGACATCATTTAAAAGCTAGGATAGATCGGTCAGATAAATCTAAAGATTACTTTTTCAAGTGAACAGAAAAAATTGGCAATTCTTAATCTTCCCTCTCCAATTAATGCCATGATTTTATGATTGAATAAATGCCTTGTACTGAATGTGTAACATTTAGCGATCAATTGTTTTATTCCAAAAAAGTAAACATAGAATATTCAGCTATTTCGACTTAATTGGAATTTATCGAATAGAAAATAGAATTATTTTTAATTAATATTTTCATTACGGCCATAATTTTGGAAGTTGAATGACTCCTGGACATGCGTCCGAAATTTCTAGCATTGTTTTCCCAGCGAGTGTTACAGTTACAGTAAATATGAGAATCGCGTATAAAATTTCGTATGGGTCGACTGTTAACTGACATTAATATTAATAATTTTGCTGTAGCAAGCGCTATTCGACGCTGAAAAAACCAAATATAGCGCCTAATTTTTCCCGTGTACATTATAGGAGTAGGATAACAGTATGCATTTGGCGAGCGTACCGTAATATTTTGTGGTTGGGAAATTCTCCCCGTCCTTAATTTATCGTCTGCACTCATGCATTATACCGTATTTGATCCTCTTCCCTTCTATTTCACCTGTTTTCTCGTTTTCGGTTTTCCTAAATCCTCTGTATCTTTCCAATCCTAATTTTCTTGTTCATGCGTGGGCGTACACATGTGTGCGAAAAATAGAGCGGTACGTTGGAAGAAATTTCAGTCAACTGACCCCTACGTCAAATTTTTTTCAATAAGGCTTGTTCATGAATTTCGGTCGAGAATTTACGTGTCAATGTCTGCATTGGTACGTACTAGAAATCTGAATGAAAACTTGATAAATAGAAACCGTTTCATTTTCTGCTGATTATAAACGTAAATTCTTTCAAGCTTTTGTACACAGTTGGTTCATAGGCCGTATCAAAGCGATCGCAGTGAAGTAGGCGCGGGTCCAGATCAGTATTTGAGAGTTAGAGGGGTGGATGCAAGAAATTGAAATCTCTCGAATTTTTTTTTGTACGGGCATTTTTCCATTTTTGAGGGGAGAAGGAAGTTGTAAAAAAAGTCTTTTTTCTTCAGCATCGCCCAATTTCCCTCCCTCCCAGATCCGTGCCTGTTGGAAACAATTATTGTCATCAGAATTTTCTGTCATTTTATTTTACCTCACCTGAGATTGGGTCAAGAATTCAAAAGAAAGGAGTGGCGAGTTTCCTGTTTCTTTTTTTCCTCTCTGATATTTTTTCACATTCTTCTCAATCTAAATTATGTTGCGAAGGAAACAGACGGGGTTGTTTTATCATGGAGAATGGAGGTGATTCGCCATGATAGAGGAATTTCGAGAGCATACTGTGCAATGCATTAATGCCCATAAAAAGAAGAAAAAAAAAAGTGAGGATATAAAACGATTTGTAATCTAGAATAACAGTTTATCTGAGTCTGAGAATATAATGTTGTAGAATACGCTGTGACATCATTCCTTACATTTTCATCCATGTAAACATTGACCGTTCAGTATTTTAGAATTGTTATTTCGTTTTACTTTTGCACATTCAGTATTATTGGTCTTCGTTCTTCGGAAGTCCCCATGATTATTGATGAATCAGCGTGTGAATTATATCGAGTACACTGAGCGTAATGTATAGGCTCGTAATATCCGGTTAATTTTCCTACAAATGCAAAATTGGCGGAATTTCAGTTCTGCATTGTTTATTTTCTTGTTTTCTTTGTGTGATTATTGTTGAGGGGTCATTTCATAACGTCAGAACTTGACGCCTCCAATCGAGAATAACTCCCACGCAGAAGATCATAATATGGAAATACGTTCCAAATTCTTTCCTATAAAAGCGATTTTTTCTGTCTATCCATGCCCTTAGCGGTTGATTTTGAAACGTTTGAATTGTTACGATAGTATATGTACACATTACGTACACTAATACAATATGACACATGTGTATGAAGCTCACAATTTCCTAAAATATCGCTGGGAGGGATTATTTGTCTAGGCGAACTTCATCGATTTTGGGAGGGCGTAGATGTTTACGCCCGAAAAGATTTTTGAGAAATTCATCTACCTTGTTTTTCTTTGTCTATGGATATAAGATTTGCCAAGAGTGACTTCATATACGTCTATTTAGTTTCTTTCAATTTTATCGTTTTTACCCACTTATCGCCATAAAAGTAAAATGCTACATCCGTAGCAAGGCGGGCGGGGGGCAGTGAACTTCTTCGATATTTTGGAGGTTCTAGATCATTAAGTAGCATAGAAAAAAAATCGACCCCCTAATATATAGGCCTATAATATTGTTTTCAGGCTTCTTCTCCAAAACAACTGGATAGATTTTCTTGAGGTTTGGACAAGTTTTAGTGCCATATATGGAGTTGTGCACATGCAATTTTCGTCAAGATCGGCTGAGTAGTTCTCGAGCTATCCTCAATTGAAAAGGAAAATTTCTCATTCGATTTTCCACGAGTCTTCATCGAGTGTCTGGCGAGACTATCTTGATGACTTCATTCTTCATTTATTGGTAATTCATATTGTAGTTCATCAGTGCGTTTCCAATCATTTCAGTAAGCGGACTTGGAAAGGCAAATATAAATTGGGTACACTTTGAAATAAGATCTTTGTGGGTGCTAGATTTAAAGATGAAGTAATCAAACCTGATGAGACCCTACACTTATTAAAAAATTTTAATCAATGAGCTTGTAATGAGGGCTGTGAGCTCGGTGTCGTTCTTGAGCCGAGTTTAGATGCGGGAGATGAAATGTGATGGTTGGAGGAAATGAAATATGTCGAGGATGATCTGATATTGCGTCTACGTGATTGCGAGAGATGAGTATAGAGTTGCGAAGTGAGGCTAATTTGAGGCAGAAAAAGATGAGTTGAATGAATAGGATGGAATCAGTTTCGCAATGCGGGCATGGAACAGGCATAAGCTGAGTGATGAGATGTGTTTGTGTTAGTCTAGTTTGACCGATTCTAAGGCGAGTGATGATTATTTCTTCTCTGCGAGTGAGTTGATTTGAGGAGTCTCAGAAGATGGAAATATTATTTCTCATTTGGGCTAGTTTGTTCGAGTGAGATTTGAGGTCAGACCAATGAGTGAAGCAAACTCGAGTGACGTATTTGTTGAAGTGTTCAAAGAGGTTGGAGTGTGCGGAAAGGAAAATGATTGGTAGCTCATTGTCGAATATGTCGTTCCCTGGTATCCCAGATGAAGTATATTGGGAGAAGATGGCGATGAGAGCGTGAATATAATTTATAAGTGGATCTGGATGAGAAGGAGAGCGGCTAGAGGTAGTATTAAGTGATGCTAGGGAATCGAAGACGATTAAAAATGGGTTGATGGGTACGGGGTGGAGAAGTGAGAGAGGTAGTGAGGACGTGTGAGTCTTCTTTACACAACAGTTCATAGAATAAGTTGAAATATGGAACATTTTGAGATAGGATGTAAGCGCAATACCCAATTTCAGGCTGAGGTGATAAGTCGTGTGTTGCGTACAAGCATTTTTTATACCGGCTCTGTTTGTCAAATCTTCAACGTTCAAATCAACTCTGTGTTAAATGTATGTGGAGTTCACAAATTTTGTACAGGAAAAAAAAAATTTCCACGGGATCCCATTGGGACTCCAAAAAGCTTATGAAAAAAGGGGCGAATAATAGCGATCTTGAAGAACAAAATAAAGACTGAAATGTTGTAGGGAACTGAATTCTTAATTACCTGATTTGACAGACAATCAGAGAATGGAAATTCACGATGAAGCATGAAACGAGAAACCAGCGACCGATTCGTAAGGAAGGAAGAGAAAGCGGCCTATATGAGATTTTTTCATCTTACTTCCTTTTCCTTTCTTACACATCTGTATGATTCCTCGTGAACATCCGCACTATACATATACAATTCTTCACGCGACTTATGGTTACAGAAATTAAATAGTCCTAGAAAGAACCTTAGAGAAGAAGCCATCCCTCCTCTCCTTCATTTTGTGATAAAATAATATACGAAATAATGACTGTGTATGTATTTAATATCGTGTGATCAAAATTAATTACAAGTAGGTAACTTTTTTCAATTCTTTTCGAATAAATATTTTTATTTTTATTCTGTAAGTTCGCAACACAATGGAACTAATAATTACTGATAAAAATTAATTACGTTCCATCGCAATCGCATCTATCTACGTATTAAATAAAATTTAAAAAAAAATTAAGCTAGTAGAACAATTTGTGGTTAATAATTTAAGTGGAATCGTACCACGAAAAGAATTTCAAAGAGCATTAATTTCAAATCACTGAAAGAAGAGCACTGATTTATGTATAAAAAACATGTGTTACTTTTTTCTTCACCCTTTCATTCATTAGATACAACAGCTTTGCCTTCATTGTTGAAATTACTACAAAAAATATCATGCTATTGGCTTCGAGAATGTGTTTCATCTTCTGAACTGGAAAATATATTTTACGTACATCAGTTAAATACCTACTCGAGTTCTTATTCGAAAGGAAAAAAAAAAAAAAAATAGTTACCGAATGAATTTTTGCGTGAATAATGGAAATAATGGTACTTCGTTAATATGGATACAAACCAACATCTTGTTGGTGTTATAGTTGGAATGTAGGCCGGAAATACCGATTGATCCATATTTTGTTAATGGCGCTTGTTTTATCGTTTTGCGAGTGAAATAAACCCACTTCTAAGTCTAATTTCGGAAGTCATTAAATTTAAACGTCGCTTATTGAACCTTTATGTTGAGACTGTGCGAAATAATGCTCTTAACATTCTGCGTAGTGTATTTGCAGGTTTTCTACGGAAAGTAAAATTTCCGATAATCAGTAATCATTTAAACGTGTGCCTAATGTGAAATATATGGATGAATTACCAGAATGCAGTGTGAGTAGGCTTCAACTTTCCAAATGATATTATTTTTAAAACTGGTGACTATGAATAATTTCTCTGATATACAGTACTAGTTAGTAATACATACATGGAAAATAATGTACGGTTTTACTTTTTGTCTACGGCCGAAGAAACAATCGAGATTTGTCTTGAATGTATGCAAATTTGCAAGTATACGTTCTTCCCCGAATAAATTTTCGTCTATTCACATGAATTTTTATTTAAATTTCAGCTGTTCTTCTCAACCACACTTCTCGTATATTCGATGACGTCTCGTCTATGGGGCTGCGATATTTTTTTCTCGTTGGGTTTCTTCACAATATTTCCACGAATAGTCTCTCTTCGAAAGTTGAAGAAATACAACGATGAATCATCTTATGAGGTGATTGGAAGAGGTTGTATATAGCAAGTAATATGTATTCGTCATTCTTCGTTGTAATATACGTCGGTAGTTTTAGGAGGGACCGAGCAATCTAATAAAACGTCGAGAGTAGCTTGTAAGTTCTGCTCCGATCAAATAAAAGGAGAAGACGCGAAATAGAGGGTGGTCTTGTTGAGGGTTGTGCAGGATTGCTGCTACTCTTCGTATTGAACAACTTTAACGTATCTCATGGTGGTCAATGTAATACTTTGAAATAATGGGAGAGAAATGTGTGAATGTTGTTTCCGTGAATTTACTCCTCTTTTTTTCTTTTTTTTTCATTCTTACAAGACGAAGAAAAAGTTGATGAATTATCGCAGCTGCACATGAATAAGGTTTTTTCTGTACTCGTGGTTGTAAAGTGGCTTTACGCTCGTCCTATCAAACTTTATCGTCATTTGTGCTGTCAAATATCTCACAATTAGCAAACTTCTCACTTCATGCGCGGTCGACTAAAATTCATTCCTTTTGTGCGGTATCTTCTCGTTTTTTTGATCAGAGGGTGAATAAAAAGTAAGTTTTAGAAACAAAGGATTTCTCAGTCTTTGATTTTTTCTTTCGTTAAAATTTTCCATTTCTCCTTCATACGTGATGCCAAAATGCTACTCGCCTTGTGAATTGCGTACTTTCGTTTGATTTTCGAGAGAACAGTTTTGCTATACTATCCTCGCTTTTGGCTCGATTTGAAAAAATTCTGTTCATTTTAATTTCCTAGTGTAGCGATGTACTATTAATTATTCCCACACGAAATACTGTGAAGCTGCTTTGTCCATTACTTCCCACATATGTCCTGTCGTGGGGCTTTTTACGAGAATTTTGTAAATCCAAAGAATATTCTAAGGAAGTTTTTTTTTTTTTTTTTTTTGTCGAGCTCAATTTGGTGGTTCGAGAAACTTATTTTCTCGATACTGTTGATCGTCTCCAGTCATATCATTCAAACACCATTCGTTGATGAAGTTTTTTCTAGACCTCCTTTTCTGAATAAATTTGAGGCCAGTGCAGCGTAGCAAGTGATGAGCATTATTGAAGTGTTTTACAGGTTCAACTACACCTTCGATAACGTTTGATACGTTCCGCGACGATCCGCGGCGAGTAAATGCAAGTAAACGTGAACATTACTAAAGATAGAGAATTCATAGAGAAAAACGGTAATGGCATCGTGTTCAGCGTCGAAAAGTACTACAGATGTATATGTTACAGTTAAAACCCGAAATCAGTAAATTCTAAAATTCACTAGTCAAAACTAGTTGCCACAAATGACTTTAGTCAGAAGTAGTTTTGACTAGTTAATTCTAGAATAAAAAAAATTGTTTGAATTCATCAGTAAATTCTAGTTATGACTGAAATGAATTGAAATTGTTCGAGTTCAAAAGGTGATGGTGTTTCCAGACATACTTCGGCCAAATTGATAGATATTTGGTAGTTCTGTTCAACTTTGAGGATAAGTAGCTCACACTGGGATAAAATATACGAAAAAGTTATAAATTTTTCTTCCTTAATTCACACATTAAACCGCATATCATACGAATTCGTCGGCCTATAAACGTTACAAGAGTAAATCTAACAGTGACTAATTGACGCACACCATTCAAGTACAAACAAGCTTTGTAAAAAACAAAAATTCAAGGGTGTTGGAGGCTGGAGGCACTTCGTCTCTGGAAGTACCTTGCCTCCGTCTCCAATGAGGCGAAGATGGTGAGGATTTAAACCAAGATGTTGGAGGCTGGAGCATTGTGCTTCCGGAGATACCTTGCTTCCACCTAGAGGCTTGGAGGTGCTTCCAAAGACCCTTTGGGAGGCACTTTTTTCAACAGTATTCTATTCCTCGAAACCTCATTCAACCACTTTGATGCTAGCGCTGCTCGGTTCGGAGAAAAGCCAAAGTTTTAAATACACCTTGTGAGTATCATCTGTCATCTGGCAACACTGGTAGGCCAATATGCTACATCTGGTCACACTGATCAACATTACAAGTGCCTTCGGAGGCGTTTCCAAAGACGTCTTCGGTTTCTTCGACAGTGCCTCCGGAGGCATTTTCTCCAATCTCAGTAATTGCGCTGGAGACATTTTGAGGTACTTCCAGGGACATACTTTGGAGGACAGAAGACGCCTCCGAACGTGTCCACTGGAGGCAACCGGAGTCGGAGAGTCATTTTCTGTGTTCGTTCCGGACGCCTCTAAAGAAAAATATGCCTCCAACACCCTTGATAAAAATGCAATTACATTTGTACTAGGGAAGAAATTCATTTTACTGATTGGATTCACCCTTCTTGTTTTCGCTAGTTAAAACTAGTTTTCCCTGACAATCATAATTTCTTCTCTATTTCACTTTTTACTAGTCAATTCTAGTTTTTACAAGTTAAAACTAGCTCCAACGCTGAGGGTCACGGTAAATTCTAGAGTTAACTAGTCGAAACTAGTTCTGACTAAAGTCATTTGTGGCAACTAGTTTTGACTAGTGAATTTTAGAATTTACTGATTTCGGGTTTTAACTGTAACATATATAATGAAACGCATGGAACAAACCATTTGTTCGGTAGTGAATAGGTGTACAAAAGAGCTAAGTTTGTCTGACTGTAGACTATTCCATCTCTAAAAAAACCCTCATCTGATTAAAGTAAAATTTTGACTGTGCTTTCCTCTCTTCTGAGGACGTTTTGAGCTGTTTAAGTGCTTATATTTCGTACGAAATTTTATTCTTCTCAATAGAAAAATATGTATCACACTTGAAGTTCTCTACAAAAATTTCTCAATTTACAATGAAAAAATATGTGTGTTTTCCCGCCTATTCACACACGGCTCAAATTGTGAATTCACTATTTTCTATAATGGTAAAATTTTCTTTTATAAAATTCGGAATATGCGACGTATAGATTTTTGTCTTAAGGATCGGAAAATTCATTGTGCTGTACACGGTCTATTGTTAGCTGAAATTGATATCGAAGAGAAAATCTTCTTAGAAGAAAATTGAATTTAATGCAAGTCAATGGACTTCATATATATACGGTTTATACTCGCGTCGGCGTCACTTAATCTAATACCTACAGAAGCACTGAGGAATTCTTTTCTTGTACATCTATTTTTAAAAAGTAATCTGTTAGTATGTGAAAGACGACGTACTGTTCAGTTTACTTTTTCGACGCCACCTAATGCTGAAGTGGTACACCAAAAACCATTAATTCATCAACTGAACTTGTGTGTAGTATTTACCTTAATTATTAAAAATATAGTACGAAGGTGGATACAGATTTGGAGATGGCTGTTTCATTTATCTGTATACGAGTACGTACGTACGAAAATAGCGAAATAATTATCTTTTCAGCTGACCAAAACAGATGTTTTCTTGCACCGAAAGGATCACCTGCTTCTCTTCATCATATTTTGTCCAAGTATCAGCTTACCTCTCCTACATTTTTCTAGTATTGAATATCGTGTGGAGCATTGGTTATATTGGACTTATGTCTCTATACATCGTTACGTCGAGAAGGGTAAGAAAAACAAGAGTGTAAATTTCTCAAGTCTATTATATTTGAATAGGAGGAAGATCGGTTTGACGAAGACAGTTGAATGACGGACTACAGTTTATAGTCTATAAAATATTAGAAAATCACTTTGTTTATTGTTCTAAGCGGCACTTCAATAGATATTTCGGTAACAGATGTTTTTGCAACCAGAATGCTCACTGCGACTTCGTTCAGTAAAATAATCTTTCCAATTGAAAGGAAGAAAATGAAAATGATGTAGTTTGAAATATCGCCTATAAACTTTGATGAAAAATGGATAATTGTCTTGCAGTTTGTCTATCTCCGTCGTTCTCCTACCAATTTAGCGAACGAAGTTACCTACTTAGTGGAATTATACAACCCTTTTTTGCGTACAATATTCACAAGAGATCCTTCAAGATTTAAAATGATGAAATTTTTATTGAATTATGTTGTTGGACTCAGCGATTTCACGTAGTCGTTCTTTGTATAATCTGTCACATGGGCAACTTTGGATGCATCTTTATGATCATGGTCTCGATTTCAACGAGCACTCATGACGAAAAAAAATAAACCCCATGACACAATACAAAAGCCAACATGTCCCCTCCAGAGACACGTGTTGTAACATTTTACATGCTTGCTTCCTACTTCTCGGTGTAATATATCGATTTTATCGATCATATTGAATCGATGCTACATATTATAATATCGTATTTTGATTTCTCCGTCATGATGACGTCATCACACCAGTAGCTGGCAGCCTCTAATAGGCCTATTGCGTCATACTTCTCTCTCTCTCTCTCTCTCTCTCTCTCTCTCTCTCTCTTTCTCTCTCAGGCCCTGGTTTACTACTTGTATAATGAAGGCTAGTATACTGTATGTCCGTCGTCGTTGCAAATTTTGTGACGATTTTCTCAGAGTAATTACCAAATCTTGAAAACATTACGTAAAATGCCAAAACTCGATCCGTTGTGTGAATGGAAGATCGAAAAAATGGGACTGTTGATATGATAAATGAACCTGTCAACAAAACATTTATTCTGTCCATCTTGAAGATATGTATCTGTCGAAAATATTCTCTTCATCCGTTGTCTTTTCGGTCTAAGGCTGATAGAAGTTCCGAGATTCCATAGAGAAGATATAATTTGAAAATTTCATCGATTTGTATAGCCTATACAAAAACTTATTCAGGAAAGAAGAATAATTCACTCCGTCTCGTTGTGATTTGAAAATAAAGTAAAAGGTGAATATGAACAAGAAGACATTTCTCATCGCCTCGATATTATTAAGACATCTAATCGTAATTAATTATTTAGGCGGCCCTCTGGTAAAAAATTGAGATTACAATCTTAAATGATATTATCGTCGTCGAGCTAACTAATTTCACTCTTGCAATCTCGAGAACACGTACGAGACGATTTAATGATTCGTTTATCGTAAACGACAGAATCGGTTGAATTAAATTAAATAGGCCTTTCCATAGTCTTCCTACGAAATAGTATTCAACAAACCGCTGTATTATATTTTATTAAGGTTTACTTTGATGGATCAATTGTGAAGGCACAAACCATCCACGAGAAACGTGTATTACATTGAGTGAAGTTCAGCATTCTTTCGTTTGCGCGCTTCCAATCAAAATAATGTTTTTTCTTTCTCGAGATGTTCTTCTAATAATTGAAAGGGAGAGAAGATGCGAAGATGCTTTCTGATTAGAACAACTTTTTAGCTGAGCTTCGGCAAGTGAGGTTAATGTTTTCAGGGCCTATTTGAACGGGCAGCTGGGCCCATTTTTGGCAGTTCCAAAAAAAATGGGCAGTTCAATTTTTTTTTTTCTTTCTTTACCTTTACAAGCTTTTAAGCTACGCTTTGGGCTATTAGCTTGATATACAGTCATTTTAAAGGCTAATTTTACTATAATTTTATAGATAGTTAGAGGTTTTAAAGTAGAAGAAAAGTTCGGCTGAGGTTAGGTATTGTACAAGTTCTGTGTATGAGGTGTCATTTTTGAGTGCTTGTATTCCAGAATGGGGTATGTTTAGTGAGTTTCGTAAAGTTGTAAGTTCAGGGCATGTAAAACTATGGTTTATGTCTATTGTATTGAAGAAACATTTTGGACAGTTGAGTGGTTTTGAACATGAAAGAAGGTGTGAGTGGGTGAGTCGGGTGTGTCCTATTCTGAGGCGGGTTTGAACGGATGTTTCTTTTCTAAATGGTCTGCAAGTTGTGGGTTTGAGAGGGTTAGCCTTGATAGGGAGGAGTTTGTTTTCAAGTTGGTTAGACCATAGGTAAGACCATTTTTTGAGTATTTTGGGGCAGTGGTGGTTTTTGATATCAGACGCTGGAATTTTCCATGACAGAGTCACGGTGTTGAAATTGGTTGAGTCTTTGGCTGCTTTGTCTACTATATCGCTCTGTTTTAGTCCGATGTGTGAAGGAATCCACACCAGGGTTACGGATGATGTAGTTTGTGTTATGATGTTGATGATGGTGTGGATTCTTTGAATGATGGGTTTAAATATTTTGGATGGCTGAAAATGATGATAACGAGTCTGTAATTATGAGATAATGTTTGTTTTGAGTGGAAGTGGATATTTTTTCTAGGCATTTGAGGATCGCGAAAAGTTCTGCAGTGTATACTGAGGCTGAGTTTCGTATTTGAAAGCTGAAGAAAGAATTATTGATTGAGAAGGTTATCCCAGTTTTATTGTGACGTTTTGACCCGTCTGTAAAACAAAAGATGTGTGAGTGGTGGTTTTTTAAAAAATTTTCAATTTCTTTTTTGAGCGGTGTGTTGGGAGTGGAAGGTGAGAATTTGGTGAATTCGTCTTGGAAAGTGCCCATGGAGGGATGGAGTTGAAGATAGGAAGTAGAGGGTAGAAGGTGAATTTTTGTTCGTTACTTCGTTCCAGGTTGAGTTTCATGTGTTTTGTAGTGTCCAAAGAGAAATTTTCTATGTTGTTCGGGAGGAAAAAATGGTCGAAAGTCGGTGTGTTTGGGTTCGAGGATATGTTGGTCAGAAAAGAGGTCGTAAGTATCTGTCTGCGGTATTCGAGAGGAGGTAGGCTAGGGCTTGTTCGAAAAGCATCTAGCGCAAGGCAGAGAGATGAGTTTTGGATTGGGTCTAAAGTTGAGAGAGCTGGTTTCTTTGCAAGTCCATAAATTGGGGCCCCGTAGTCAAGCTGTGAGCGGATCAGGCTGCGGTATAATTGTAATAAAATTTTGATGTTGCACACTGTGCTAGGATGCGCGAGATATTTGAGGACATTCAGAGTGCGATTACATTTTCCTTTAAGGTATTTAATATGTCGTATCCAGGTTGAGTTTGATCGAGTATGAGGCCGAGAAATTTTGTTGTATTAAGGATGTGAATTTGTTTTTTGTTTAGTGTGAGGGGCGGTATAGTTGAGATAGGTCTTCTGTGGCGGAAAATTATTAGGTGTGTTTTCTTTTCTGAAAAACGAAAACCGTTTTCTGATGCCCAGTTTGATAGGTTGTTGAGGTTATCTTGGAGAAGGCGATGTGCTCGGCTTGGTAATTTGGATTTGACGGATTTACTATAATCGTCTGCGTAGAGTCTTTGGGTAAGCAGGGGTTGTACGTTGTTGGTTATATCGTTTATGGCGACTATGAACAGGAAGACGCTGAATACCGACCCAATTGTATAATCCTTACTACTTATAACTGTTAATTTTGAATAAGCGATATAATTTGAAAAACTTTCAAGGTTACAACCGTGAAAATGAAAGAAAACCGTCGAGAAAGAGAGCCTACAAAAGCTAGGGATCAACCCTGGTATATAAAGATATTCTCGATACCAGTATTCATGATGGTGAAAAATGGACGAATTAGAAGTAGAAGAAGAAATATACCTGAATCCGGATTCTATTAGAAATAAATCTCTCATATAAATTTATGTATGATCTTATTATCTCATTAAAGGCAATAATTAAAGTATACTTTTTTTTTGCGACATAAAGCAGCAAAAAGTAGACAGGAATGAAAGAAATCGCGAGCGAAAAATTTTCTTCCCTCTTTTGCTAAAAAATATTTAGTCGGCCCAACTTTTGAGCAGTTCCAAATTTTTCGCGAAATACACATAGGGTTTGTGAGTGTTTTAATATAGAAGACACGTGCATATCTGCTGAAAATACAATACTAGATAAGAAATGTCATATTTTAATTCGACCGATTAAAAAAAAAAAAACCGTTTTAGCATCCTAATATGAACTTATTCAATCATCTCTCTGTTACTTTAACAGACTTTTGCCACACTCACAGAGAGTCACAGCCGATCCTGGGGAAAAATAAGTGGCAAATATTTGAAAAGTTTCTCCTTTTCCGTAATTTGTCAATTTCTCTTTAATTTTGTATCACTCGCGTCCAAGTTAACATTTCCTTTGCCTTTCTCTGTCATCGAGCTTTCCTCGAAAATATCCATTCTTTTATTATATCTTTGTTATTCCAAACGGACTTTCCCTAGGCCCTTGGAGAGCGACAGTCGGACCTGTGTATTTGACAAGTTTCTCTTTTTCCGTTATTTACCAACTTTTTCTGAATGTTGTATTTTTCGAATCGTTTTTTTTTTTTCAGGTCGCCAGGTTGTTATTACCCCTCAGCTTGGGCCAAAATTCTCTCCTACCCCTCCCTCTTGTCAGGCCCCATCTATCTCTGAGGATACCCATTCTCGATGATAAGATTTACGGATCTTTTCACTGCTTCCGGTTTCTCCGAACGACTCTCTTCCAACCAAACACATTATACCAAGAATCTTTATTTTCTTTTCAGGCGAAAGTATTCTCCCCTCATTCTGAACCGAACAACCTTCAAAACCTCAATTCTAGACACCGTATCCTTAGAATGTCCTGATTGAACTTGTCTTTCGATGTGCCCTTCTTCTTCTTCTTACTTACAACGGTTTGTTATTCATATGTATACCTTGTCCTTATTGACTGTCCCACTGTATTCGCTAGCTAAGTCGAGAGAGGAAGTAAATGGCACATATCTGTAAACTACACAGCACAGTGATCAAAGATGAATAAATTGCCCACATGTAATATATTATGTATAGAAAATCATCAAGTGAAGTACGTATTCCGAAAACTATGTCTCCAATTAGATCTCATTGGAATCAAAGCAAAAGGGAATATGTTTTCCGTAACTTTATGCGGTTTTAGAAATGTTGGACCGAGAACATGTCGCAACCACCATATAATCTCTCCCCTATCAGACTTTGCTGTCTTATCTGTCGTGTGTGAGCCCAAGGGCTGGATTTGGCGGAACGCCCGATTTTCTCAACTGCTCGGTATAGAATTCAAAGTCGTCATTGTGTTGACCGAAGTCGTTCATCCGCGGCTTCATCACAGAGAGTACTGAAAGATGATTCCCATGCATGAAATTCATCTCGTTCTCATGAATGATGAGCCGCGTATCTTCGCGACTCCTTTTAAACCTTCTCTGATACGCAGTTCACAGCTGTGTGCATTTTACTCCTGTACAATTTATAAGTGTGTTCATGTGGGTCAAAAAACTTCGTTTTTTCGAAAATTGTGTGCAGTTTCAACTCGATCATGGCAGTGTGAAATGAATGAACTCAGAGAAGGAACCATTTTCCATATTTCGTTTCGGAAGGTGGGGGGCAAGAATCTATTCCTGCAACACAATCCTTCCCATTTTTGCTGTGATTTGCGAACTAATCGATGAGATTAGAAAAACGACGCAATATTAATTCTTATCAAACTTCGAGTTTGTATGGTTCTACATATAAGTTAAGTAAATTTTCACTCCAGTTTTTGTTTTATCAAAACAATCTTTTTTCTTACATCTACGAACTATGGCTAATAAAAGCGTATTTCATCGTCCAACGATGAAGGAGTCGCCTACAGCAGTTCTTCTCTAGTGTGCAATTTCAATCGATTTTTGATGCTGTAAAAAGTTTTCACGATTGTTATCGTTGTTATTCATTGGTGTGAGTCAGATGTATAAATGGAGTCGCTGAAATTCAGATTATAAATAGGAACGACCCCTGTTTCGAGTAAAAGACGGAAACCAATCAACAAAATGAATCAACTAAGCTAACTTTTGAAAATGAAAACTGACCGCTGATAATCATTGCAATAGAGTTTCTGCTCTTACGTACTATTATTAGAACAGCGGCTAATTCATCATTTTATAACCCTTCGAGATGGTGATTAGTTTACTTCTGGAAAGCTCTTGAAACCGAATCAGAATTTTTCTTTTTCAATAAGTTCATTTGTAGTGAATATTTTTTGTATTCGAGACCAAAAATGAAAGAATTAGAAAACTTTTTAGGTGGAGGAAATACGTGACGAGAGGAAAGAAAAATTTAGGTTTTCGTGTAGAAATATGTATAATATATATTCAATATTGAGGTTGTGATTCCATGTCCAAATAGCTTACAGTTTACTTCGTAGAACAAATTCTATTATGGTCAAAACAGTTATAGAACTTGATTGTCGTCTTTATTTTCGGTATCGGATGCAATATGTTGCGAATTTTTCGGAGTTATGAAATCGAGTGCCGTTAAATTGGAAACGTGACATGTGTTGAAAATCAACAATAATGATATGAAAAACATCACACCCGATAATAAAAATTTCGTAGAAAGCTTTTTCATTTGTCGAAAATATCAATAAACAACAATGTACACGTAAATTATCCGAAGTGGATATTGCGCTGCAAGGACGAAAAAATTCAAGTAGGTATGCATCGTTCGTCATTTTCCAAAGACTCGAGATGAGTAATTCTTGACACACTTTTTCACACGGAATCCTACGCGACTTGAGGTATTCATTTGTTCTCATCTACGAAGCGCACAGCAGTATAACTTTCGATAAGTTTTTAATGGATATCGAACGCTGCATTGCATTGTTATAAGAGTTGGACGCTTGATTCGAGTTTTCTCGCGCGTTAAGTTATTTGTGAACAATAAAAATATGAACTGTAATTTTTTTCTGCTCCGGCAAGAATGAATAAAGAATTTGAGGAAAACGCTTTTCAAAGAGATACGAGAAAAAGTCGAACTAATAATTCTTCAAATTTTGAGATCGCTGTTCATTTGAGTTCGCGATGCTCAAATCTGTACGGTGTGTGAAATGTATTTACAGTCGAAGTCTTGAGCAAAGGAGAGGTTGTAATTTGAATTTCTTCGCGAATAAATTTCTTAAATCCTTAAGGTAGGGACCATCAAAGTTGATTTCTATGAAGGGAAGGATGGTGGCGGTGTTGTGAAATAAATATGATTGTAAGCAGAGTAAATATGAAATATGATATTAATAGAGACCGGATTCCTCGGCATTTGCCGAATGAGTTCCTGTGAAGGCAGATGAGTAAAAATGAAATAGAATTACGTTTTGTGATAGTAGGGGCCCAGGAAAAAAATTTTATTCTGCCGAAAAATGCCGAAATCGAAATAAATGCCGAAATGGGGAGTAAACGCCGAAAAGCACCTTCTTGTGTTACATAATAAGAAGTTTCTGTAGAAAAGGACAAATATGTCTGTATTTTTCAAATTTTCGCGACCTAATTTTATTTTTTCAATTTTCGTGACTTAATTTTCTGATTTTCAAACGTTTTTGCCGAATAAAGCCAAACACGTCTCATTTAGTGCCGAGAAATCCGGTCTCTAGATATTAATACTCATGATCCCAATCAATACTTATTCCATCTATTAATTATGAAAATGATTATGCATCAATAATAGAATTACCGACCGAATTAATCATCTTCACATTGAGTGGTCAGGGAGACCTTTTGCACAGTGGAAGGTGGAAGCTTTAGTTCAACAAACAATGAATCATTCGCTCTATGCAGATATTATACTATTTATTTATCTATAACAAATTATAAGTGTCTTCATATACAAAATAAATTGTCTTCTTTGTAAAGCTGTAGATCGAATTCTTGGCAAATGTTCAGGTCTGGGAATCTAGGGGCGGAAAGGAGTCTACTCTCAGTCATTATCTCTCAATGAGTAATAACAAGGTGCTTAAACTCTGGCGAATTGAGAAATATAGAGCAACAGGTGACTCAAACGTCTTAAATTGACAATTGAATGTTAAGGGCAATGTTAATAATTTATACAATGCTTAGGTGCAGATATGGTGTGAGGGAGAGAAGGAATTTATTGAGCATAAGGCCTCAGGGGGACCTTTCTGTTAGTAACATAATTGAATAGGTTGTACTCACGGATCTTTGCGTGGCATCGCGAAAGGAACAATTAATAAATATTATACCTGGATTGATAAGTCACGTGTAACGAAACATAAACCACGAGAAAGTGAAAATTGAGTTTATCTCAAGAGCGATTTTTAATGCTCCTTTCTCAGGTTTATCGATTATTTGGTGGGGATGGTATACTATTATACAATTTCAACCTCCAGCGTAAAAGGTTAGCTTTTGTGTCTGGAGGAAAGGGCCTCCTATTATACTATCTCAACCATTACTTTAAAAATATGAAGGGGTATGAGAAAGATATGCCACCTGGCGGTGTTATTTATGTATGTACACAGCGATGATTAGCTCTTCCTAATGAATGTTATATTCTAATTAGAGAATTGTAATTAGCAGATATGATATTATAATTTATATTTTATATCGAAAATGGTCAATATTTTCGACACTCCGGTGTTTTTCGTAGCGCCCAAGTTTGTGGTTTAGGGATCGTGAATCGGACTTGAGTTTTTTAATAAAGAACAACCTTCAAGATCACTGCTACAGGAGTGAAAATCGAGACGTATAATCGATGTGAACGCTCTTTAACTTCAAAACAAAATAATAGACTGATTATAATTATAATTTTATTCACTTCATTGATTTCTTGAGCAGTCAGAGGAAAATCTTGGTTCTCCTCATCTGTCAAGGAAGTTTGATTTTAGATACCTCCAACGCCGGGATAGACCGATTCGGGTATAGCTTCAGTGTTGGAAGGTTCTCCTCGACAAAATCCTCTCATCTTGGCAAGTTGAAGTGTCCCCAGATACACATACTTCAGCGCACTCTTCATGCAGCAGAATCAGTCTGTATGTGGATGGCACAGGCCTATTCCATTCTGTATCCATCTTCTTCTTCATGATTGTGGTTGTGATTTGCGAATGCAGACACCTGGTGCCATACTTCTCTGGAACTTGGTATGGTGGCCTTTTGGAGCAAGTGCTTCGTCTACCCCAATCTCGCGCAGTGGTCGACTAAGCTTACCCCGTTTACGTCTTCACGTCTCACACTTGGATAAGGCGTGCAACAAATTTGGTTGTAATCTCTTTCGTAATGACGTGAAAGATCAAAATTAATTAACTATTTAAGAGGACGCTTTTTTATATTCTAAAATTGATCAACTTTAAGGCACTGACGTCCAATAATAATTGGACGTCAGTGCCTTAAAGTTGATCAATTTTAATAGTGAAAAATCAAATTCATAAAAGAATATCTCGAAATATTTTGATATTGAGCTTATCATAAAATGTATGATTGTATAGGTGATATAGGGACTCCGGTATGATCTTTCAATCTGGAAAAATCAATAGAATCAATGCGGTTTCTCAATTTATGGCCAGATATACCAGACGAAGTCATACTCAAGAGTTTCAATTCTCCTAAACACGTAAAAGAAGTTAGACGTGTGATAAACGAGTGTGAATTTATTATTAAAACTCCCTCGCTAAAAAGATTGCTCCTGGAGCCCAACCCTGTGCCTCCCCTCTTGTACGGGCTACCAAAAGTCCATAAAAAAGATAACCCGATGCGTCCGGTCGTATCCCTTGTGTCCTTCCCCACGTACGCTCTGGCGAAATTTTTGGACCGATGGTTTAAATCGAGAGTTGACCATGAGTCACCTTACTCGGTGAAAATTCGGTCTCCTTGGCTAATAGGCTTAAGGATAATATTCTTCCGCTGGGATCGACCCTGTGTTCATTTGATGTGGTCGGCCTGTTCCCCAATATCCCCAGAGCAACCGCCATGCAACATATGGGAGACCTTTTGATTCAAACAAATGTTCGCCAAGAAGAATTGGGTGAATTTTTCAATCTCCTCAATATTTGTTGGTCTCCCAATTATTGCAAATTCGATAACAAGTTTTTTGAGTTTCTTGAAGAGGTTGGAATACCCATCGGTTCTCCTTTGGGTTCTCTCATTTCGGAGATCTTTATGTCTAAGTTTGAGCTCGATTTGTTCTCCTCTGGCAGTGCGTATTTAGATCAGATTTATTATTGGCACAGGTATGTCGACGATGTGTTGTGTACGTGGACTGGTCCCCGAGAGCTCCTTTTGGAGTTTCTCCAGTATCTAAATAATCAATATCCTTCTATAAAATTTACTTTAGAAATCGGTGGCGCATCTATTAATTACTTGGATTTGACGATCTGTAATAGAGATGGTATCCATGAATTCGCCATATACAGGAAAGATACTGCGACCGATATTACTGTCCACGGCAAATCTTTTTGCCCTGTAGCCCATAAATATGCTGGATTTAACTGCCTAATCCATCAACTGACTAGTATTCCTCTCAATCAGTCAGCCTTCCAAAAAGAGGTATTAACTATAAAGCACTTGGCCAGAGTGAATGAAATGAACTTAGACATTGACCTTATGATCCAAAGGAAAGTTACTCGAAAATGCCTCGATTCCACCACCTCCCTCTCCCGCAATACGGCCCTAAACAGTAGAGAGCGTTGGATAAGGCTTCCGTACTTGGGGCAGTATTCATCTCAATTGAGTCGTGTCCTACGCCCCTTCGGATTTCGGCCTGTGTATTACAACCCCAATACCATAAAAAGTTTATTGCTTAGGTTAAAAGACCCCATCCAACTGGCCGAGAGGAGTGGTGTGTATAAAGTTGAGTGTAAGGATTGTAACGGAATTTATATTGGCGAGACAGGCCGTCAGTTGAAAATTAGAATCGCTGAACATAGGAAGGCGTAGGAAAAGAAGAATGTAGGTGAATCGGCGTTTGCGGACCATCTAATCACTAGCGGCCATATCATTAAAGAGGGGTCCGGAAGCGAAAAGCGTTAGAACATATCGAAATAATCCGTCATTTAAATAACGACGACCTCAATGTGCTCAACAGGTACATACCTGATGAGGGGTTGATTGAACTAGTTTACGAGTATGATTCACGTCGTGATGACTCGCTGGTTCAATCCTGATTTCCTCGTATGTTTCTAGTTTACAGCCGGAGTTGGTTCAGTCACTTTCCAGTCCCCGTTGACAATGATCGTTTAATCGAAAGCGCTCCGGCGTCGTTAAATTTCTGTGGCTATTGTAGAATACTCCGGTTGTGTTACTCGCTTGAGTATGACTTCGTCTGGCTGGAAAAATCAATTAATGGCGTTTACCTTTCATACAAAGTTCTGCCCAAGTTAATCAAAATCTTCTTTTGACTCAAAAAATTTACTTTTGGGTGATACAAATATAAATAGGTTGGTTATGTATTACTTTTCGCTTTCCTCTTGTATTTTTTTTTTTTTTTCAATCAAAACACGTAAAATTCAATTTATGGTATGTTTGATGCGCATAACAAGACCCGATTCTGTCGCCCAATAATCTCCCTTATCAGATAGGGGAAGCGGTTGTAAAACTTTTTTTCTTTTTTCTGACCGAGGGGAGAAGAGTTTTAATTTCCATTCATGGGAACGCTCAGCTTCCGGCGAAGAACGCTAAATTGTAGGAGATAAATTTCTCTTAATTGCACACTGTAGACTCTTGATGCAAACATTCATTTTTTGAATAATGCAAACTAACGTTTGACGAAGTTCCAGAGGTGTCTCGTCGTACAGCAATATTATTTCCCAAGTTAATTAGGGTCTAAAAATGACTAAAAATATAAACTTCGTTTCGCTGAATATTCGCGATGTGCGTTCCATATACTTCCTGCCCTGTGGAGCCAGCAAGTCAGCTAACGATAACAACTAAAATATAATCGGATAATGATAGTTTCGAAAGTTATAGTCGTGGCATGTTGCGAGCATACTTTTTCGCAAAGGGAATACGAGTAGCATCTATAGCGTCATGTTGTGAAAGAACGAAAGTCGGGTATCAAATTTTAATGTGTCTACGATGTACGTAAATTATGAAAACTAGATTGTATGTATAAGCCTGTTCCACGTAAAGGTTTTGCGTTATCTGCCTTTAGAGGTGAATATTGGCGTTATTTATTTGTACGGAGCGCATTTTTGTTAATTTGCTGTTGACAAATTTATTGGAGCGTAGAACGAAGTCTCCCTACAATATACAGTTTTCAACTGAAAACTCACATTAGAAGACGACGCACGATTCTGAAAACGAACAGTTTCCTATAGCCGTACAAACTGATAACAGGTGCGAGTCTGTAAAAGTAAGAGGAGTCAAACACTGGGTACCCTTCTCTCAATTTACGCCGGTAAGACACGTATTTTAAATAAATTTACAATTTTCAAGTTTGTGAAAAACGTTCTACCTATATAGCGATCACGTTCGCTACTCGTTCTTACACAATTATTTTCTTCCGACAATATAATGGCGTTATCTTAAATTCTGAAAACGGTGTAAGACATTGTGCACTCTAGCGTTCATTTCAAGCATTTGGAGTAAGAATTATCAGGCTTTTCAGCAAAGCGTACATCGACCCCTATTATTTTTTTATGGTATGTTTCAAGTTTACTACACCAGAAAAATGTCCAGAGCACGAATAGTCTGTCCTCAAAATTTAAGGTGCTGAACATTTTCGAAGGTGTTCGTTTAATTAGTACATTTTTAGTACATCTCATGCGCTCGAAGAAAAAAATACCTATTTTCTTGTTGCATATTTTCTTAGCCAAGTTATGTTCAATTCTGATGTACAGACACCAATGGCGTATTTAAAAATTCTCTCTGCCAAAAAGTTTTGAAGACAAAATTTTCATTAATTAAAAACAAAAAAAGCTTTCTGGTTTGTTGAAAATTATTGATTCTACATTTCGTAAAGACCTTACATCTAAATTTATTAATGCATTTTTCTTGTCAGTTGGAATGAAATAATGAAATCAGGATTTTAAATTCTTCGACTCCGATTTAAAAGATTTACAGTCGAATTTTCCATGTTTCTCGTCATCATATATGGCCAAACTCATGAACATCTGTTTTTTGAATTTCTATCTGTTCTTCGTGAGACCTTGATTACGGCAGGTAACAAGAAAATGTTTAGATAGGGATAATAAATTATGAAGTGAAATATTAATCTACTCATATCTTTACGGTAGACCACAGTTCCTTACTACTTACGTCAATGAGTCGTAATTTTTTTACCTCACGAAATGCTAAATAGAAATATTCCCGATATTTTTTGTACTAATTGTTCTTGTTTTAACTTATATAACAATCTATGTTACTATGACACCTATTGAAGGAGCATTTATTACCTCAAGAGGGTGGATAGTTGTAAACAAGTGCTTAAATTTCCGTGAGAAAATACTTTTTTTATTGTGTGGGTGAGTTCATACTAGAGATTTTCTAGATACGGAACAAGAATTGGCAATCCATTTTTCCGTTTTGGTGTCAATGCTCTTAAGACGGGCATAAAGCAAATATGTGTCTCACTTCAGAGAATGTGACGATAGAAGTTTATTTATAAATTTGGTTTCTGGGTAAGTAATAGTCTTTGAATTCGTGTATTCTTTCACCAACTCGTAGTTGAAAACCTACTCAGATCAATCTTATTTACTACTCATTTTTCAATAATATACAGTTCTCTTTTTCTTCTTTCAATGGTATTATTATTACTAGCATTGAGACCCACGAGCTACATAAGAGGCTATTTGAAGGATATATCGAACGTGATTTTTTTTTTTTTTTGTCAAAATGAATAATTTGCGGAAATTAGAGTGTGTACTCAGAAATACTCAATACTTCTATAGAATATAGTTGCAATGTTGAACCTTTCCATGTTTTGTGATATGCAAATCGTACTTTTTTTTTTTTAATTTATTAAAAATCCTTATATTTCCCTCTCCTTATTTCCAATTGAGCGGCTGCAAGATCAGGTTTTTCGGGTGGAAAGTTTTTTTAGTTTTCGAGAAGTATGACGCAAAAATCTGGCTTCTTTCTTTTCCTTGTTTTAGGAAAGTTCACCAGCCTCATACGGTATAGGAAAGAATGTCGACGTATCACCTCGGATGTAGTAAAGACCAAGAATAAAGAGCGAAGGCCGAAATAATAGAGAAATAAAGTCAAAACAATTTGCTCTCGGGTTTTAAAATTATTGTCTTTTGGTCCCTATCCTTCGATGATTGTCAACCAGTGGAACTACACTTATGAACAAAATTTATCATCATCAGTGACAAAGTAATTTGCATGCATGAATTCAATGTGAAGAAAAAAAAGAAAAAGACTGGGGCAATAGAGCAGTGTTTCTCAACCTTTCGTACATCGCGGCACACTTCTCCATGGGACGATATTACTGTGGCACAGTATTTCCAGAACTCCAAATTGTATCGAAAATTTTTGTGCGTTTTGAAATTTTCGTGTCTCTACTGATTTCCTCCTCCTAAATTCAGAATTTGTGGCCTACGAGATGGCTATATGAGGCCTCACCCTTCTTTCTCTATACTGCGGTTTCGGGAAACAAGAACTTTGATCTTCTGTTGGGGCTCAAGAAAATTTAGCCACCAATATACGCGCAAAAGTGTCTGGATATTTCTTGCATTTACTGAAAATCCTCGGGGCTCTTCTAATGCCAAAATTTACGAGGAAATACGGAGTACAATCTGTATTTTTTGTCAAGTCGCAGTTGAACTCAAGTTTAAGTAATTATAAGTGGAACTGACATGATTCAAAAATTGGAACACATCGGTCAGATAGTGCTTTCGATCACTTTTTCGAGTAAATAAAAAAAAATTTGCAATTCATATTTCAGTTCATATTGGTTTATGTTTTTGATCAAAATTTTTCGGCACAGTGATGTGCCGCGGCACACCGGTTGAGAAACACCGCAATAGAGGGAGCGAGGACTCAGAAACCACCCCTCATTAATATACTAAGAATATGAGAGATAGACATTAGACAATGGAGCGCAAGAATGTATTGAGATTTGAAAATGATTGAGTTCATTGAGAATGAAATAAAAGTACATCGAGATAATATGCACTAATTATTCGGTTTCGAATCAATACGTCACAATCCACTTACCCTCGTAAATATTTTCCGTTCTCATCTTTTCGTCGCGCTATTTTAATATTAAATTAATACTTATTTTACGATATTGCAATGGTTCGAGGAAATGAATTTCGTTTTAGTAAAAATTTTGGGCTGCAGAGATGTGAGTGGTTATACAACAAACACTCATCTAATCGATTTATCAATTTAGTGTGGATTTGTTGAGATGTGGTAGTCGCTTTTCAATGAACAGTCTGGAGTAATGGACTACTATCAGTAATGCTTGGTATTTTCTTTCGTTCTCGAGAAATATCGTCTTCCCCTTCTGTTTAGGTTTTCATCTAACACGCAAATACAACTTCTAATAATAAGTCTTTGCCTCGTGTCATTTCAACCCTTATTTATTGTATTGCTGGCTGCAATTCCGACAAACGTGGTCTACAGTCTGTGTTACTCGTATAATTTTAGTCAACACTAGAACGGATGCACGAAACATCTACGACATCGGCAGATGAATAACCTTTTTTTTTTTCGGCTTTATGTTTTATTCCTTCAATTTTTCAAGAACCTTTTTTGTGTCTGCACGATATTTTTCATCGAACATCGTAGTCTATCTAATGTAGGCGACACGATCCGACTCGAAACGTGTCGCGAACGTCTGCATACTCGTATTTTTGTACGGCGTTAAAAAGTCGTAGAAATTTCTTGTTTGTGGCTAATGAACGCTAAGAAAACTTTTCTTGTTGAACGCAAGTTTTCATGCGAAACTAATTTCATAATGCGGGTAGTTCCATATTCTTGAAGCAAACAAAGTATACATAAGTCGTTTGAAAGGGCCACGTGTTTCTTGCGCGATACGAGTGAACTTTTTAAATTTATGCTTTACGTTCTAAGACAGATTTTTGCGACCGCATATTATGTTTTGCTACTGTTTCGACCTTACTGGAACATTTCTTGAAGGTAAAATTTTGGAAAGGTATATTCACAAGGTCGACTAAGTCAATTACCGGTATGATCAATTTTTACAACTTCTAGAACGAAGCAGCTAAACTGAAATGAATCTTACTTTCCAAAGTTTAGGATACTCCCAGTTCTCTTTCAGACCTCGTATATATGGACTTGATCGATTCTCAATCTTGAGGTTATGAAGTTTTCTTCTCTTTGTAGAGCCTTGACATTTTCTTATGTCCCTGGGCATTGAAATATTTCCAAGTTTTATACCCTGAATTGCCTCCAGTCCAGGATTCTATCAAGCCCTACTTTTCGTAAGGAGCTCAGTACTTAGGGAATTCTTCCAGGCCCTTCCCTTATGTATCCGGGCTCACAAAATTCTCTGGTCAATTGATCGTCCGAACGGTTCTCTCATAATTTTTTGTTAACAATCCAATCAATAGAACGCTTATCTTCTCTGCTAGCCACTCCTGTAAATATATTAAGGAACGAATTCCGAGCTTTGGGCTGTATAACTTTATGATTGTCTGTGGTAGACTTTTTTGCATTAGAAATCGCCCTATATTTATGGAGGTGTCAGGTACCTCAGAATGTTAATAACTAATCAAGTTCTAACCCTCACCAGCTGCAGTATCTAAAAAGGAAGTCGAGTATTATAGGAATCCCCTTCTATGAGAAATATCGTACGAAATAGCTTTCGCCTGTATATTTCCAAGTGTCTTGCTCGTAATAAACGTTGATTGTTAATTTCATTGTTCTTCATCTGGATGTTTATTTGCATTCATATATTTTGATGTATATTGAATACCATTTACCTACCTTCATCTTTACCTTCAAGTTGAATGTTTGGCTGTTGGAGTGTACATAAAACGTTGAACGTGGCTTTATTCTAATTATCAGTAAAATATGTCTCATTACACGAGTATACTTCTCGTTTATATCATTCTCGCTTGTGTCGTACTGAGCGGAGCGACCGTTTAATTTCCCTACTCATTATCTAGTGTTAACTTCTTGGGGTTCAGAGAAAATACAATGTACGAACACGTTAGTCTGAATTTTCTGGTGTGTATGACTTAATTTACTACTTCTCGATGCACGCGAAGACCATTTTACGTTGAAATCGAAAATGGAAACGAAAGACACGTTTTCTGTCGACTGAAACATCATGATGTTATTTTAAATTTGAATCTATTCCGAATTCGTCGGGTGAAAGATGTTGTATCGTAGGTGATATGCAGAGAACGGATTTCTCGGCATTTGCCAAATCATTTCTCGGAGGCCGAAAAGTATAAGAATGATATAGAAACACGTTTCAGGGGTAATAGAGCCCCTTGAGCAAAATTTTATTTTGCCGAAAATGGGTATAATTGCGGAATATTTGCCGAAAGTGCTCTTTTTGAAAGTTTTCAACGGTAACTTACTGTCATATTTGAAAAAAGCCGTGAATTTTTGCCAAAAAAGTGTTGCTCCAAGATACTCCAACGCTAGCAGCTGATCTCACCTTCATCAATTCTCATTTAAGTTTCTTGCCGGCCACTATCGATCGATTACAGGAAAGAGGTCTTTCTCTGAGCTAGCAGGTGGACCTTGTCGACAAATTTTGGTCAAGAATTTGGGCAATACCTGGGTCTCAAGGGGCTTCTCTCTGCAGTTAAAAGCCGATGAAATTTTTGCAAAGAATCGTGACTAAACAATTTTGCGACAACTCAACGATGCTCTCGTCATATATGGCACTTTCGAAGTACCGGCCCCGCTTTCCAAAAATCTGAGCATTCTGAGTAATTACAAGGACGCTCCTGTCACTTCCGTCGACGTGGAGAGATCATTCTCCGAGTATAAACTAATTTTAAGTGATCGTCGTACAGGTTTTTCTCAAGAAAATTTAGAAAAGCATTCCCTGGTGATGTGCGACTAAAAGTTTTTGTAAAATTAGTATCTTTGTGTAACTTTTTTCCCTCTGACCGTTAAATTTCAATAATTTTTTTATTTTGCCAAAAAGTGCCGAAAATACAACATTTGATTGCTAAAAATTTTCATTTTAATTGCCGAAGAATCCGTTCTCTGATGATATGTCTAAATATCTTTTAATTTCTGAAAACTTCGTTGATATTTTTTTAAAATTCTGAATTTGAACCTTTATGAGACGCGTAATTGAAAAAGTATGATTTTAAAAGTCCAAAGACCTCAGGTTCATCATCGTTTATGAGTGATGAATTTTCATAACCTCCAGGCATATTGAGTAAAGACCTTTTTTTTTTTTTTTTTTTTTTTTTATTAGCATTTGTATATAGGTACAGGTCGCTATCAACTGATATGTACAATTTAATTATTATACATTAACAAAACTATGTCGTTCTCTCCAGTATCGTGAGTCGACGTCGTCCTCATGGGGTCTTCCCAGCTATTTTCCCCTGCACGACGGTCCGGAATGTCGTCTTTTTCCATTTTTGCTGCCAGGAATTTCTTCTTCCTTTCCATAATTGCCGACAGCAGGATTTTCCGTTGAAGGCCAGTTCGTTGTAGTACCTCTTTGTTCGTGATTTTTTCCGTCCACTTGATGCGATGAAGTCTGCGGTAGCACCGAAGTTCAGAAGCGTGGTTCCTGTTCTGTAATCTTTTTGATATTGTCCATGTCCCTGAAGCGTAACGTATTATAGGCCAGACATAACACATCAGGATTCTCCGCCGCAGGCCGATATTCATTTTCCGATCTTTAATTACAAGCTCCAAATTATTTAGAGCGTTTCTTGCACTGCCTATTCTTGTTAATATTTCCTTGTCATCCCTTCCGTCAGATGTTATGAGACAACCTAGGTATTGATACGTCTGCACTTCTTCCCGTGTGTTCCTCCGATCACAATTTTCAAAGGCCTACTGGGATGAGATTTTGCTATCTGCATGACTTTTGTTTTAGCTACGTTAATTCTCATGACGTATTTCTCACTTTCCACTGCCAGTGTATGTACCATTTTTTGTAATTGTTGAGGGGTTTCTGCGGTAAGAACTTTATCGTCCGCGTAGGTTATGCTGTTGATCTTCTTCCCATTTATTTTAATGCCAGAGTTTTTGAGGGTGCGATGTTTAGCGATTTCGTCGGCATACTGGTTGAAGAGTCGCGGAGAAAGTGGGCAATCTTGTCGTACACCCCGCTCTATATTACAAATTCTAATATTTGCTGCCAATATAGGTTGCTTATTAGTTAGACATCTTCCCGATCAACGTTGAACTTCAGTAGGCTTTCTATTACTTTTTTGTGCTTAACTCGATAGAACGTTTCTTCGTAGTCTGCATAACATAGGTACAGTGTTCTGTTCACCGCAATCGCTCGTTGTATGATCATTTTGAATAGCGCTATGGCATGGCATTTCGCGTTTCCTTATGAGACCTGAAACCAAATTGAGTTTCATCCAGCTGTTCATCTACCTTTTTCTCCATTCTACGACTGGGGGTAATAATTTTAGCGTGTGGCTCATCAGGCTAATTGTCCGAAACTCCGAGCATTTTCGAGTTCTATTCTTCTTTGGAATAGGAATGAATGTTGACAGCTGAAGGTCCTCTGGCAATTCACCTTTTCGATGCATAAAATTTAGCATCTGGAGCAGTACTTCCTTACTCTGCTTAGATAGGCATTTAAGGATCTCCATTGGAATTCCATCCGCCCCCGCTGCTTCATTTCCCTTGGCTGTACCAATAGCTGCAGCTTCTAATTCTGACATGGTAATGTCTGGCGCCGTGTTTGTTAGATCGTGCATCACCTTCGTATAATTTTTTAACGTATTCTATCCATGTCTCCTCCACATCCTCGTGACTACACAGCAAATTTCCATCATCATCTTCGATTACCATTATTCTTGAACGTTTTTTCTTCTGCTTTTTCATCAGCCACTTAATTTCTCTATGCATTTCGCGAATTTTACCTTTTTCAACCAGCTCTTCAATGTCACGACATCGGACTTCATACCAATTAGCTTCCGCCCTTCTGCATTTCTTGTTTATTTCTTTATTCAATTCTCAATACTCATTACTGCTTCAATCTTTAATTTGTCTTCTTCTGTCTATCAGATTTATAATCTCATCGGTCATCCATACCTGCTTTTTCTTGGTCGTTGTCTCTTTTTTAGCTACTCGTCTGAACTACTGTTTAGTTCTGTGTATTTCTCATGGCTATTGCAACGATATCAATATCAACCCCAACATATTGTTCGCAGTTCAGTCTGTAAACTAGTCTTTCTCCTCGGTTTGGTCATTCACCGGTTTTATGGCCATTGCGGAAGCCTGCTCATCTGTGCTTGTTTTTTTTAAACAGTGATGAAATACCCTATTCAGCAGTTCTCACAATACCTAACTGGAAACTTCCTGCAATATTCAAAAGGCCCATCGACAGAAGAATTTGTAACACAGTAAGCCTACTCTACCACCTTAGGAGACGACGAATAGTAGTCAACCTCTCGTGACATGACCATGAATATGGTTATGGAAAAGTAGATGGATAAGTAGGAGAAATAAAGGATAGCGAATATGGTTGTTCAAACAATATCGATAACACCGTTCAAACAGGAAAAGTACAAAAGAAGAGAAGAGGAAAGAAAAAACTAGTAAGAGAGAGAGGGGCCTGAATAAACTCGATGCCTCGATTTATGAGCACTCGAACAGATTTGATCTGGAAAAAAAGGGTGGATACTGTGTAATGCTGATACTCATTTTCGAAAAGTACTTTTGTATGAATGCAGAAGTAAAGATGACAGAGAGAAAAGAAACCCGGTTCCAGATGTCCTGGAGTGAAGGGATGAAAAACAATCTATATAGGATCATCGTTTCTATGCGAGTGGTGTAATTTCGGGTTTATCGTCTTCATCGAGACCGTGCTACCTGTTATAGTATGCAGTTTGAGGATTACTTCAGACCTGAGAGCGTAAGAGCTGTTCCATACAGAGTATAAGAGTTACTTATTCAGAAGTCGCTCGCCGGAGCCGCCCATTATTGCTGGTGTTTCAGACTAAAAAAACGAGAACTCCTAGTTTGTGAAGATGTGGTGTCCAGCCGTACATCCTCACAAAGTGGTACATATTTTATATTAGTCTTTCGACGTATAACTTAATCCTTAATATGTATTCCATCTTATTTTGTAGCTTCTACTCAAAGTCTCACTTACTGTCCTCGTACGCTGAACTATCCTCTCCTTCTTTATCGGTTACATATATGTGTGTTTATCAGTATTTGTCGTGTACGTAGTATTCTTGGGATACCCGTCTCGCTCCTACCTTGTCCGAAGTTGAGCCATTCTTACAGGTTTGAGTTAGAATACCGGGGTTCCACTCGTTCACAACAGTTTCGTTTTTTCAAATATATAATCTTTACCGTTTGGAGTAGGTGAGAAAAAGTCTGTTAGTTCCTTACAAAGAGCCCATTCATCTATCAGACTTTTTTTTTTTTTTCTTTAATTGAGTCCAATATAAACCGTAGCATCCAGGACAGTTCCATACCTGGAGAATCTTTTCAGACCCATATCTTTCCGATATTTCTCGTATTTTCCGTCGACTATTAGCTAATTTCGGCCAGAGAATGCGTCGAGAGAAAGATTCTCGAAGATAGGTCAAGATGGTTTGCTCCCAGGCAAAAGTCCTTGATTTTCTTCTTTCTGATCACGTTGTCAGAAAATTTCCTCCTTATGCGGAGGCTAGCAACCTTCTTTCTCGACGTCGGAGCTACGGGAGTCTCTTCTCGAAGAGAAACATTAGTATAGAAAAGTGGTTCTCAAACTGAGGGGCCGCGGAAGGTTGAAGTAACTTTTAAAACGTAGTGGTTTTCACAAAAATTTACTCATATTTAGGAATAATTTTCTTCTTAGGGGGCCACAGTCTCTCAGAGTGTGAGAACCACTGGTATAGAATATTATGCTGGTATGGGTGAAGAATTGAAAAATCTGCTTGAAAGAAGACTTTTGCGCAAATAACACAAGTGTTTTATTCAATTGCGTTGTTCCTCTGGAGATCAAATATGGTTATTGTCATCATCATTCATTCTTCGACAAGGAACGAAAGGAAGACGAGGGGGTATCCGAAAAAGTTCATCCATTACAGGAGATTTGACTTAGTTTGCTCGAGTCAAGCGTCAACGTGTAAGTTAACTCTCCAAACTTCATATGAAAACTATCGCTTTTTACATAAAGTGAATCCTTTTCGCATTTTCTCTACGTTCATGTACGACAACGGCGTGGTGTATCAATGTTTCCACTTACGAAAAAAGTTTCATTTTAATTCAGATAGTTTCTATGATGTTCTATTTATAAAAAATGTATCAAACGTTTGAATAGTGGCTTATTCAACCTGAATCATATTTTACAGCGTTAATATTCGTCATTAGGCTACCGTGTATCTATTCATTGAAGTCATGGAAGCGAAAAGTAACAAGGAAAACGGCTTTACCTTCCCTGTTTTTCATTCATAGACAGCTTTCTCATTTACTTTAAAAAAAGTCGTGTCGTAAAAAATTGTTGAATTGTTAAAAATCATTTACGCTACAATATTTTAGTCTCTTACTGTAAAAAATTTTTTCTTCCACCGAGATTATATGATGGCCTAGTTTTTGCTCATGATTGATGCTGAAGTATTGTTCTAATACAGAATAAGACAATACGTCCGTTGAGAAATATTCCCGTCTCTCTTTTGAAATATTGGTAGCTTTGTTTCTTTCGTAAGAATGTATTTGAAGCCTCGATTTTAATTTTTATAAACGTCGTGCATTCAGCGTTTTCAGAACCATTTACCAGGAACGGACTGTCACCCTGCCCTCGTCGTTCTTCCTCCTCGAATAGGAAGAATATAATTATCAAAAGAAATCGATGAAGAAAAAAACGATCAGGCAAACAATTTTACTACGAGTTGAATCTCAGAAATTCAGAAATAAAGTTCATTCATCTTTGTTCATTGTGTGTAAATCTAGAAGGTTTTCTCGCATTGGCTTCACATTCATGTTTTTCGTACACCTAATCATTTATCTCATTTTATAAGCCCTGTCTACCTTATACATATATAACTGATGTATCCGTAAGCCTCGACTGAAATTGATTTTGTAGTAAGCGCCGTCACATTCATGGCATGACGAGCGCAAACAATGACAATTGCGAGAATATATTGAGAGAGTTAATTGAAGGGGCGGGAGCTATCCTGAAATATGATGTATATACTATTCTCATATTAATTAGATGTACTTTTACGCATCAATTTTGGTCTATTTGGGGGAGCGCTAGATGGCAACAACGCTACAATTTCTTCAATTTCGATCAAAAATGTGTGTACACAATGGTTTATCATTTTCACAATGAACCTTGTTTTGTCTCGTGAGTTGGGTTTGGACGTACAGCTACTATTATTGACTTCGTGTTACACTCTCTTCTACTGTAGTTTTTTACATCAAGAATGCGTATACAATGAATTGAAATAGAACCTACAGGTACTATTGTTGAAGTCACGTATTCCACAAGTCGTTGCTTGAAGGAGAGGAAAAATAAAGAACAGTATTCAATAAGGATTTTACCAGCAAAAAAACATAATATTTTAAATACCTCACTTTTCTAGTTAGAAAAGTCGGTAAAACTAGGAGCCACATTAAGGAAGAAGGGATTTGTGAAGAAGGTATACCTCGTGATGACGCCATCAGGACTTAATCCTGAATTTGTCGCATGCCACGATATGCGATCCTATTTGTATCTATATGCTTTTGCCTTTATTTTGTATCCGGTGAAGGGAAGGTAATACGTAGGAACTAAATAACCAATGGTACATGTATACATCGTGGTCTCAACACTACTATACAAGGTGAGGCCAAAAGATGTTACCAGTTAAATGGGAGTTTGCGTTAAATCTGTTGTAGCGAAAGAACGCGAAACGTAAGATGTATACTTGAAATCTGCGAAATTCGCATCTCAATTTTACCTTCAATTTGCGCCAAATACGAAGTTTCTACATCTTCTCTGAGCCGAGTTAAGGACCAAAATGTGCCGAAAATTCAACCTACAATTTGCCAGGGTTCCCAAAATAGGGCTTGAAAATTAATTGATTTACAGTATTGAGCTGAATTTCGAACATTCCGATTATTAAATTACTGTTCCCGAAGTGAAATTTTACGGGGAAAACAAAAAAAAACTGCGAAGCACAAAAATGGGTTAATGAGGCCAAAAAGGGTCAAATTGTCCCGAAGTTGGAAAATCGCTAAATTTATTCAATTCTTCTTCAGTAAAATTTTGCGCTGAGTTCGAAAAAATCACCCTAATCACCCTACAAAGCTTCCAAATGGATGTACGGGCCCAAAGATGGTCAAAATTCCCCCAAATAAAAAAATTGCGTGATCTTCGAAAATTTAGTAGAATTTTGAAATATTCATAATCAAAATTTTGTACAATTTACTAGTGAAATTTCACGCTGAGTCCAGAAAAATAACCCCAAAATTATCTAACAAAGCTCCGAATTCAGTGAAAGGGTCCCAAGAGATTCCACATATTCACAAGTTGAAAGATCGCTCAAATTTTCATACTTTATTCGATTCTCTTGCGAAATTGAGCTTAGTTCGACTAAGGCCCTGAGTATGATTGAAGCTGGTGGAAGACTCGTTGTTTCAGACGATGAGGATAAGCATGGAACCAAGAAGCTTGTCTTCCGTTGTAAACTCGCGATGAAAAATTAGCTGGAGTGCCTCTATCGATGAAAGCGGGGAAGAAAGTGATCATTCTTGTTGTGTCAGTCGAAAGAGTGAATTTTCAGGGAAGATCGTCATCCGTTGTAAACTGACAGTGAGAAAATAGCTACGGTGTCTAAAAATGATTCATTTTACAGTATTTAAATGAATTTTGAGCATTTTAAGAATTAAATTGGGTGTTACTCGAAGGAAACCCAGCGTAGAGTTGAAAAAATATGATTGAAACATTTTGAAAAGCACCGAAATGGGTTGATGGGCTCAAAAAGGATAAAATTTCCCAAAAGCAAAATATCGCTCGAACTTGTAGACTTTACTCAATTCTTAGGTTAAACTTAGTGTAGATTCCGGAAAAAATTATTTAAAAATTCTGAACAGCACCCAAATGGTTCAATGGGACCAACAACATTTCTTCAAAACAGGAAATTGTTCGGGTTTTCGAAAAAAAAGAACGTGTCCAAAACTAAGCAAACAATTCATCTGTTGTATTCTGGCTGTGGAAGATCAGCTAGGGCAATGTATTTCTCATAGTTCCATGGGATGGAGGAAACAATACTTAGAAGCTGTTCTGTTGATAGCTAGCACCGAAAGATTGCCCAACTCCCTACGTGAATCAAATGGGGAAAATGTGGCCAAATTCTCGTTTTGTTGGCTTCTAGGGAGAATGTGACCGAAAGGCTAGTCTACTGTTGAATGCTCCCGGAGAGAAGTCGGTAAATGCCTTGCAGGAAAACATCCAGGTACTCATTGTTTGCGCGACAATGGAAGGTACAGAAGGTACAGTACCGAGCAGCACTCGCGGTGAGAGATCAGGAGAAGCCCTGCGTATGGTTAAGGTGGGCCAATGCACAACGATTCCTCGATGTTCCAAACGAAGATGATTGTGCTACGAAGAAGATTGTCTTCCAATATGAGTTTGTGGAGAGAGATTGGCTAGGTTCCCGCGTGCAAATGAAGCGGGCAAATGCACATGAGAGGCTCGTTGTTTCCGGCGGAGAATAAAATATGATCAAGACGATCGTCCTCTGTCGGTCGCTTACTGGCCCGCGTATGGTTGAAGCGGGCAAGTGCACGTGAGTAACTTGTTGTGTTGGACAGTAAATGGAATATGACTGGGAACATCGTCCTCTGTTGATCGCTCGCGGTGAGAGATTGGCTACAGCCCCGCGTATGGTTAAGGCGGGCAAGTGCACGTAAGCAGCGCGGTGTTTCAGGTGGAGAATGAAATATTACCAAGAAGATCGGCCTCTGTTGATCGCTCGCGGTGAGAGATTGGTTACAGCCCCGCGTATGGTTAAGGCGGGCAAGTGCACGTAAGTAGCTCATTGTTTCAGGCGGTGAATGGATTATGACCGAAAGGATCGTCATCCTTTGTTGGGTTGTGGTGAGAGATCGATTAAAGCACCACATATGACAAACTTAGACCGGAGGATGATCTTCTCGGTAACATTTCCTGCCATCACCTGGAATAACGAGGAATTCTCATCCAGCTCCGATCGTACGGGGGACTTTAGCCGATCTCTCATCGCGAGCTAACAACGGAGGACGATCTTCTTGACAACATTCCCTTCACAGTTGGGAATAACGAGGAGTTAGCTGTCTTGCATTTGCCCACTCTGATCGGACGCGGAAACCTGGCTAATATCGAACAATGAGTGCAAGAAGACAGAAGACGAGTTAGCAGAATTTTTGACTATTTTTTTAAAACTTAACTTTAGATTTTCTTAGAGAATTGAGTGGTGTTTGAAATTCTGAACAATTTTTCGTCTTGGGGAAATTTTGATCCTTTTTTGCGCCCATTGACCCATTTTGTTGCTTTCCAGAGTTTTTAAATAATTTTTTCCAGACTCTACGCTGAATTTCGCTTAGGAGTTAAGTAGTTCGAATGTTTGAGCATTTTTTTGCTTTGGGGATTTATTTCCCTTTTTGGAACCATTCACCCCGAGACTAGCCAATTTCTTACTGCGAGGACAAAACGGAAGACGATCTTCCTGAAAATTCCTTCTATCCGCTGGCACAACAACAATGATCGCAAGCTTACCCGCTTCCATAGATTAAGAGGCACTGTAGTCAGAGTTCAAAACGGAAGACGATCTTCCCCAAGAATTCACTCTCGCGGCTGGCACAACGAGAGTGATTGCACTCTTACCCGTTTCTATCGCTAGAGGCACCGTAGCCAATTTTTCACCGCGAGTTCACAACAGAAGATAAGCTTCTTGATACCACGCTCTCCATCGCCTGAAACGAGAGTTTTCGCCCTTCCACCCACTGTGATCATATGCGGGCCTATTCGATTCTCACGCGAGCACTCTTTATTCCACTCAAACCTTGATTTAACAAGTTAATTGATTAAATTTGAAAGTTGGAGCAATTTTCCAACTTGGGAGAATTTTGACCCTCTTTGGGACATACATCCATTTTCAGGCTTTGTAAAGTGATTTGGGTGATTTTTTCGGACTCAGCACGAAATTTTATTTCAGAATTCTACTAAATTTTCGAAGATCACCCAATTTGTTTATTCGAGGGAATTTTGACCCTCTTTGGGCCCGTACATCCATTTTGAAGCTTCGTATGGTGATTCGGATTGTTTTTTCAGACTCAGCGCGAAATTTTACTTCGGAATTGTACAGAATTTCAAAGATCAAGCAATTTTTTAAAACAGAATCATGTTTTCTTTTGATAATTAAACACTTTGGGAACCTCAGCAGCAAAATTTCGGCACATTTTGGTCCATAACGCGGCTCAGAAAAGTTGTAGAAACTTTGTATTTGGCGCAAATTAAAGATAGAATTGAGATGCGACTTTCGTAGATTTTAGTACACATCTAACGTTTTGCGTTTTTGCGCTACGACAGATTTAACGCAAACTCACATTTAACTGGTAACATCTTTTGTCCTCACCCTGTATAGGTCTATAGTCTTGACTGCGTCAAAGGCCAGGATGTACATGATTCTATTTCAAGTTACTTTATTCCTTTGGGAAAATACAGGTTATATTTGATTCAGGATATCGCTGACTTCCGAAGTTGTCGGCCAATGGGTCGCCGTAGGCGGCCTGCGAAGCCGCTAGCAGGGTATAGTGTATGGGTGGCTTCCGTTGACTCCTATTATTTTTTCTATATCTGGAGACAGTACGATGAGTGTCCTCTATAGGAACTATCAGGCTGAACGTATAGTGTTCACGAATGTGACTCAAAGTTCGAAATCTGTGAAAGATACCGCGTCTCTTAGAAGACGTACGTCAAAATGCGAAAATAAAGAACCAAATTCTACGAACGAAAATCTTTTCCACAATATCATACATATTAGAGCAGGTATGCAGTCCCTACACTTTAACTATTCATTGCTTAGTTGCCAACTTCATGCGTCGCAATGTACCTAAGACACATGAAAAAAATAAAACAATTTTTACGAAGGCTTATACAAGAAATAGGTTTCAACACATCCATTTTTCTCACAAAAAATGATGAGAAATTAGAAGTACACAAAAGAGAAGAAGAAATTATGTATTTTGGCGGATGATAAACTTTTTGCGTTATAACTAGCAGGATTTAAGAAAAAAAATGTATCAATATGAATGAGGAAAGTTGAAAGCACTTCCTCTTCAGAAACAGGAATTATTTGAAGATACTCATAAAAATAGTATAATATGTTTAGTAGCCTTCTTATAGATACTCTATGAAATTCTATAAATCCGTGTATAATGAAGTTAATTTTCAAAAAACCTGCGAGGTGTATCTTCGTGTTCAGTTTTCCATTGTCTTTCAATTTGACTCATTTAAAGTTGATCGTATTTCGATCAAACGAGCTACTACCCCTATCATATCAAGCCAAAGTAATGGAGTAAATATTTAAAATTGAATGTTGATATTGAACATGTGTTTGTATTCAATATTGACTAAAATTGATATTCGATCTCGATAGGCGCCGCGCTAACATTCAGTTATCGCTGAGTATTCGTTCATAAATTTCATACGAGACGTATACGTTTAGTCTATATCCTCACGCACAATAAGCCAGATCCTGTTCATTTTATCCGTGAATGAATTATAAGCACGATACGTTTTTATATGTACAAAAAACATTCTCCAGCTGCTTGTCAAGTCGCGAGCAGTTCACCATTTATATACGCGTCACAGATATTTTGCCGCGGGATTCTGTATTCGTAATGTATTACAAACTCGAATGACTCGTATGAACAAGCTTTCCGGAACAAAATGTCACAACACAAAGGAATTAAATGGGACATATGTGGTAAACGACTGATCCGTGGCTGTGTCTGTTGTTGCAGCAAAAGACTAGGGACGCAATTATTGTACTCAAAAAATATGAAAGGGTATGACATGTAGGCCCACACATATTGGTTTAAGTGCATTCTCCACGTACCATTCACCAAAAATGAACTCGGAACTTCTTATCATCAAAAACTTTCAAGTCGTATAAGACGTATGGGTAACGATCTTTGAGAGAGCGACCAGTCTGCCCTATGTGGAAAGTGGAATCCAGGAATGGTGCAACTAGCTTAATAGACCCTAAAACATTCTCCAGGGGAGGGTTTGTCCTTAAGAGAGGATGGGTGGCTTAAAGTGAGGACCGAATAGAAAGTGCACCGGTAATTTTATGCTTTGATACAGTTTGGGACGGAAAGGAAGAGATGGATGTGCTGCATATGTGTAGCAAAGCTCTAATGATCTTTGCTCCCCTGTCTTATTCTTACAGGTGTCAACGAGTTCAGAAGTCTGTAACCACGAGAACGCATTCTCTTGCCAACAGTAATTGACTTTATAACGTCAGAGGACATTTGTCCACCATCTTTGCCTCGAATCCCGTACAGTCCTTTCAAGGGTCGGCCCGTGTCGTAAATGACGACCGTATATTAGAATCACTCCACTACGTTTCAGTCGCTCACGGCACGGCACAAGAGTTCTGTATGTGAGGTATGATCATGCGTGTGCCGCAGGTAGTGTCATATTATTTTATGGTATTTGTGTAGGTATTGATTGTGCATGTTTATTGGAGCATAACGGTCTTATGAGTCTGTATTTGCGTTTGTTGATACCCTACTTGGTACACAAAGCGAGTGAGTACGGTTAAATTGCGAAAAAGTGATCCAAATGTAATTGTAGATTATACGTCATTGGTTTTGAAGCTAAGAAGTTTGTTGATTTGTGGATTGATAGAAGTGTGTTTCAAGGAATTTGAAAACTAGATTGTGAAACATGAATATATCTTTGCGAATTGACGGATCATGTAGACTGAATAATTACTATCCGATTGGTGTGGAAGGTTACAGTGGTGTTACTTATATTCTTATATCAGAGCGAACATATCGCGATAAAGTAAGACAATGATACAGAGACGGCAACACAAAACTTTAAAATAATGACGCAATAACAATTGAATGGATAAAAATGAAAAATGTAAAAAAAAATTTTCTGGCATAGCCAAATAAATGAAAATCATGTTCCATGTCTTTTATATTTTATCAGTCATCATGAAATATGTCAGTCTAGGCTTCTACTAGGTCAAGTGTTCGTGAGATATCATTCGTTTACCCCTTTACCTATCTTGGACTCGTATAAGTCTTCTATGAGAAATACGAGGTTGCGCGAACTCGCTCCGCTCGTTCGCCCCCCGTCTCGCTGTTGTATTGGAACGGTATGTGACATTTCAAGTCTAGGGGACTTGGAAAAATTTCGACTATCCAGCCTTTATTTATTTAATTATTTAATTATTCAATTATTTAATTATTTAATTATTTAATTATTGCATTTTATTATTAATTCTTGTACTAGGTCAAGTGTTCGTGAGATATTATTCGTTTACTCCTTTACCTATCTTGGCGTCGTATAAGTCTTGTATGAGAAATATTTTGAGGTAATTATGGGTGTTCTATATTTTGAGGTATCAACTTTCGGTGGGGCGAACGAGCGATCTCGCTGTTGTATTGGAATGGTATGAGAAAATTCAAGTCTAGGGGACTTGGAAAAATTTCGACTATCCAGCCATATATGATAGGAAGAGGGACTTGGAAAACTTTACCTATCTTGGCGTCGTATAAGTCTTCTATGAGAAATATGAGGTAGCGCGAACTCGCTCCGCTCGTTCGCCCCCTGTCTCGCTGTTGTATTGGAATGGTATGAGACAATTCAAGTCTAGGGGACTTGGAAAAATTTCGACTATCCAGCCATATATGATAGGAAGAGGGACTTGGAAAACTTTACCTATCTTGGCGTCGTATAAGTCTTCTATGAGAAATATGAGGTAGCGCGAACTCGCTCCGCTCGTTCGCCCCCTCTAATTATTAATTATATTAATTATTTAATTATTTATTTATTTAATCATTTATTTATTTAATTATTTATTTATTTAATTATAATAATTATTTAATTATTTATTTATTTAATTAAATAATATTATTTAATTATTTAATTATTTAATTATTTATTTATTTATTTATTTATTTATTTATTTATTTATTATTATTACGCGGGGTGTACTCGCGAATTTCTGAATCACCCACGGTAGAGATTTCTCTTGACGGGGGGGGGGGGGGCTGTACTCGCGAGTTTCAAAATCGGGGTCCGGCGAGAGAAAAGACATGGAACATGTCAAAAAATTAGATGCCATTGCAGGACTGCAATGGTAGCGGGGAAACCGCTGTCCCGAGACCCCTGTCCCCCTCCTATCATATAGCTCGAAGGTAGGAATTTTTCTAAGTCCCCTTCCTATCATATATAGCTAGAGGGTCGAAATTTGCTGCAATTTCAAGGAAGCCGTCGTCTTTCCAAGTCCCCCTCCTATCATATATAGCTCGGAGGTAGGAATTTTTCTAGGTCCCCTCCCTATCATATATGGCTAGAGGGTCAAAATTTTTCCGAGTCCCCCTTCCATCATATAATAGCTCGGAGGTAGGAATTTTTCCAAGTCCCCTTCCTATCATATATACTTGGAGGTAGAAATTTTTCTAAGTCCCCCTCCTATCATATACAGCTCGGAGGTAGGAATTTTTCCAAATCCCCTTCTTATCATGTATGGCTAGAGGGTCGAAATTTTTCCAAGTCCCCCTCCCTTCTCCGTGACGTCATCAACCTCGCTCGCGCTCGCCGCTCGCGGACGAAAAATTCCTGTAAATACTCCCAACAAAAGAGATAGCAGGTTTCCCGCTAAAAAATAAACGAATGAGAGAAGAAGGCAATTGAATGTCCTTTCTTACATCGTCATTGGTATCTGAATTATTCATCAATTTATAGATTGTTGAACATGAAAAGTGTGCAAGCGTCTTGTTGCAGTATGTTTGTGTATCGAGAAATGATTTGAATAATTGTAAATCATAAATTGGGAAAACAAATACTCCTAATTTGGATTACAGGTTCTCAATTTGCAACACTCGATTTAAGATCCGTGATTGAATCTGTAGTTTGCCCTAATTGTCCTGAGTTCAGAGTCGTCTGAAATTTGTATAAAGCTAGAGTGAGATTCCAGTTATGAACAAAAGTAGATTAAATACGTGGTACAAACATTCTTCCAACACCTCGTGCAACAAGTTTCCTATATCTTACATTCCGAACTATCATTGAATTTTTTGTGTGGAATACGAGGAGTGGTCGAAGCTTTATGAGGCCTATGTTTGAAAGAAAGGTTTAGTTTTGGTAAAAACTGAAACAAAGATAATCCAGTCCCGGCGCTGAGGACAGCAGAGCACGCAACTGCCAGTAGCACTAATTTTAAGGGGCGGCAATTTCAGGATTAAAAATCATTACCAAAATTAATGTTGAAAATTATGTGGCGTACACATATTGTCTAGGATCTGGTTCCTGCTTGTAGTGCCGAAAAACACATGATTTTGAAGAATTCAAAGTATGTCTGAGCCGAGGATCGATATTCATCATTGCTTTGAATAAAAGTTTTCCAAAAATGTCGAGTGAATTCATCGTTTTTATATTCTTTTACTATGCCTACTAATCAACATTTGTTTCTTTGTATGTGTAGTTTCCCCTGTCATGTCATCTTGTTATCAACACTCATATAACTTTTCTTTTTGAAGACAGCACCTACTCGTTATGAGAATGATATTTTTTATTTTTATACTTTCTTTGATTCTGGTCTCAGCGGGGACTGCATATCTTCGACCATATACTGATGGATATACCATCCTGATAGGAAATCGAAAACGAGAAACACCGAAAAGTGGCACTTTGTTATCATCATGAGAATAACACTTCGCGGTTTTTTTTTCAATTTTACATTTTACCAAAATCAACCAAGATTTTTACGTGATTTATGCATAATTGTTGTCTACTTATTAATTTCCGTTAAAAAAACTGGAAACATCATTTTCTTGCTCGAAATAAGCTCGTAATCAAGAGCCACTTTTCGTCATTTCTCAAAATCGATTTGTTTGGCTTCACGTTCTTATCAGTATGGCATATCCATCAGTATATGGTCGAAGCTGCATATCGACGGAATGGAAGAAGATTGAAGAAGTTGAATATCTCAAAAAAGTACCCAAGGTCTTAGGGTTTTCAAAAAATGATGCCATTTTCAAAGTTTTTACTAACGAACTTACCTCATAAAAATGTGAAATATTTCGCGACCTTCGTATTTTATTCATCTCAGATTTCTACTCTCAAAATCGAGGTCATTTGAAAAGAGGTGATTAATTTTCGCGACTCGGAAACATCAATCAATGCTGAGCTGGGACGATCTATATTAAATAAATATACCTTCTTAATACGTAAAAGGAAAATAAAGCCTTCAAATTACGGAGCTTCTGATTTTTGAAGACAATTTTGTAAAAATTAATTATTTTTAGGTAAAGATTCCTAGTATAGACCTATCCTGAAGTTGTGTACGCGTACGTGTGCAACCAATCTTGAAAATGTAGACTTGAATTTTTCACATTCTGATGCGATAGTTTTTTTCAAAGTTTAATTTCTTGCGCGATGTCAAATTCAATAGCATTCAGCGAGGGGTTGTTTTACGACAGCTCGTATCACGTGGCAGATTCCCACATGCATTGTGAAAGGAATAGAATCGTGAAAAAGTTCCTTCCACGTCAAGATTACACGGGGTGCAAACACGGCTTTCTTTGATTTTTTTTTTTTTTTTGTCTAACCACGAGCTTTCTCTAGTACCTTCTTTTTTCCTCACCTTGTTTACAAAAATTCAATTTCACCCGCTGTATAACACTAATGTACACACACCGTATTTTGTACGCGTATATTTTGCAAATGTGACATAGCGAAGAGACGACACTTACAATGGAAAACTGTTCAATTATAATGGGAATTCTCGACAAAAAAAAGAGTAAGTGACAGCAATTATTGAATGATTTTTCCGTGAGGTTTAAATTCACAATAGTAGTGAAAATGCTTACGGACAAAAAGTAACCGTACAGATGATATTGAGCCGAGTTATTTTTGTGCGATCTTAAATTGCAAATTATTTCACTGCGATGAAAGATTTATGCGAGGACGAGTTGTTTAAATGGTTTCAAAACGTGAAGTAGCTCATACAATATAGCACCATGCCTCACTCTCATCAATCAGTTTTCTTTAACTGGTAAGAAAATTTGTGTGTGCAAGGTCGGAATTCATATGGGAGAGATTTGCATAATCTTTCTTTTTGTTCGTCAACAACAATGTTGTGTAGGAAGAGTTTTGTATATTTTCTCTGTATAAGTTGTTATATAAGATGGATTTTGGACTTAATCTTTTATTGAAAATTTGTGTTATAATGCACACAGCTCATGACTCGAACAATCGCCATCTACGTATTTGTTCGTATTTGTTCTTCTGCTCTCGTCTGACAAGGTCGTAAAGAAGTTTTATCGAAGTATACTCGTCAAAGGTATATTGTCCGCCGCTCCAGCTATAACAATAGAATTCTTGATAATTATTACGAGTATACAAGTTTATTTGTTCTAAACAATATAATCACCTCTAGCGCCTGTGATCGATTTATTTTTTTAATTATATTGACCGAAGTGATTGGACAATTATTGCAAGAACGAAAACTGCTGAATTTCTACCATCTTTTCGTATCTAGTTAGCAATTGTGTGCTCAGTTACACCTTTAGGGTGCAACATTTTATCTGGGTCGCTATTAGAATTGCAGAAAATCAATCTTGCCCAATTTTATGAGGTAAGATACCAATGTAATAATATTAAAAACAAACAACTAGCTAATACTCGTAGAACAACGATATTCTAGAAAAATCGGATAGCATTGAAGATGATTTGGTGGATTGCATGCTTTTGGTTTGTTTTTACTTTTTCGTTTTTTAGAAATGAATAATGTAGTTTTACCGAGGGTTTGTCGAAGAAGTCACTCCTTTTCGACTACAAAGCCGTAAAACGTGTTCGATGAACGGATAATATACGGATAGCTATATATTTCCTCAGTCAGCAAGATTAGTGCGGGGACTCGTAGATTTAGAAACATGTGCCTACGGATTTAAGACCACTTTTTCGCACTGGAAATAATTAAGCAATGAGTGCGCGTGAGAAATTTGTCGGAACCACATTCCCTAACCCATGTGTATAAAATGTCATATGTACATATATGAGTCACCGTTCAGAACTACCCGCATCCATATGGTAGTTTATTGAAAAAGTAAGATAAACATTTCTCAACTCCCTCTAAATTGGGGTGGCTCAAAACTTGTATTTCACGCCGACGATTTATACGGGAAGGAGAGAAGAAAAAATGAGAAAGAAAGCGAAAGCTTCGTTGGTCATTGGCTTGTACGGTGACTACGATTTTTGGTCCAATAGTAGAAGTTTGGAGCGATTAAAGAGGATGATGTCGTCTGACCATTTTATCGAGTTGTTTCATATTCTCAAAAGGATTTCAATACTGGTCGTGAGATTTATAAATGCTTGAAGAATCGTATACCTTCTCAAAGTTAGTACAAAATGATGAAGTCACTTCCAAGTGAGCCAGTATCAATAATAAAACTTTAATAAAAGACTGTATGGTATGAAAATATAATTTTGCTTTGAATACTATTGTTCCGTCGAAGAGAAAATATCCCATTTCGGAAGTGAATATTTCATCAGCTTTGCCTCGAATTTCTCTGAATATTCAAAGAAATTCATTTTTACAGGTTCCTCGTTGTTCAAATTGGGCCGCGAATCGAAATTGTAAAAAAGTGGGTCATATATCTAATTTACTTGCTAAAGAAAACGCTCGTTTTTGAAATTCTCGTCATCGAATCTTTTGTTAGGAGTTTCTTGCGATAAAGTATACTTGTTGTGTATAGCTATTGTTGCAGAAACGGGAAATTATCTGTATAGAACTCGAAATACGTTCATTTTTTTCTCCCCTTTTTCGAGTATAAATTATGAAAACGCTCACATAACCACTCGATATATCCGCAAGAATACGCCTATGTTGTTCCAGCGCGCCTCATTACGAGCACTCACTCTGCCTCATCAAAGTAAATGATTCGAATGAAAAGTGTTTCATCGCTCTCATTTCCTCAATCAAGGAGCGATTTTAATTTTTAAATTTCCTGCTATAGTGGAATGCTTTTGTGGTGGATAAAAGACTAAAACGTTACCTAATGTTTCTCGAAGAGTATCAACATGTACCGCATGAAGTTATTAGAATGCTCAAAAAGTTGGGTACCTTTGTTACTACACATTATGTATTATGTATTGAAGTTTGGGATACACTAACACCTCTGCTGTCTATGTATGTACTTTATTTTAGATGTCCATCTTTATGGACAGTTCTGAAATGTTTCGGCAATGTCTTCTGAAACAAGGAATAAAGGATTTAAATATCCAATATAAAAATAAATAGGTTTGAAATGTTTAAATTTTACATTTACTTGACTGTAGCTGAATATGAAGATGTTTGAGGATTTTCAGTTGTACACATACAACTATTTGTTTGTAAAAATAATCTGAGTTGAGCATTGATTGTTCTCTAGTCCGTTTTTAAGGTCGCCCACCGTTACAAAGGCCGATACAATTGAAGTCATTTCTTAGGGTCGGCTCACGTCGCAAAAGCTGGGTAGACTTGGTTTAAGTATGCAGTTGTTGGTATCAATTATAAAATGGAATAAAAGTAATAGTAGACGAATTGTTGAAATCTCCTCGAGTATTATAGATGAAAGAAGCGATTGTGAGAGCAACATGAATGACAGTAGACTACTATCTGAACATAACATTGATGTGCTATAGTATAAATATCTATTGTTCTGGGCACGAGGAACAAGTAAGTAAGTGATAGTAATTCTTGAGTAATTGTGCTGTAAAGGTTTGATGCAGCTTTTTTGTCTAGAGATTAGAAATGTGATAAAGATCAATTCCATCAAGCGTGTATATGTTTGATGTATCTTGGTGAATTACAAGAGCCAGAGAGTGAGTACAAGTTGTAAAAAAGTTATAAGTACAACATTGGTTTAGTGTGCTTTAAGCAATCCAAGGAGTGAATTGTGGATCACAAATAAGTCTGTCTGAATTGAAGGATTATGAAGACTAAATAATGAAAATCCGATTCTCATAGAAGGTTATTGCAGTGATGATTCTTCTTTATCAGAAAACATGTTGTGATGTAACAAGCAACAGTATACAGAGATTATAAGGCAAAATCTCTAAATAAGGACTCAATAACAAATAAATGAACGAAAATGAAAGACGAAAAAAGACAAATGAAACAAGAAAACAATTGAATGAGTTACAACGTCATGGGTTTCTGAATTATCTGTCTGATTTGTTCAATGTTGTACAAAGTCTGCAAACTTCTTGTTGCATTTTGTGAGTTGAGAATTGATTTAAATAATTGCAGATAATCAATTAGGGGAAAAAAGCTACTAATGTGGACCACACATTGCCAATTTGTAATACATGATTTATGATCCGCAATTCAATCTATACTTGGTCTTGGGTTCAGAGTTTACTGTGACTTACTCATACATAGAGAACAATTTGTACAGGTGCATTTGTGGGAAATAGGCATTGAAAGCGTACATAATACAATGATGGTGCTTGGGTTTGGCTTGGTTAGATCTAGTTTTACAGCACAAAAAGATTGCAACTCATATCGACAGTAAAAATCAACAAATTATATTTGAATGTTCATTTTACCTTTTCTTTGAATTCATCCGAATAAACTTTTATGAAAAAAGATGATTTGTGGAAAATTTGGTGCTCTACAAATTTTGTTTTCTTCATTCTTTTCCTAAAGATTTTAAGATTAAGTTTACTGAATAAACATTTAAATGAAAAAATCGCTTTGCTCTCGTTTTCAATTGTGTTGATTGTAACGCTCCTAGCAGATGGACTGAAAACCAGAGTATTTTGCAGCCAGCTGAAAGCCAAAAGCCGAATTTTTCAACTTTATTCTTCAGGTTCTGTGATTCCCGTAAAATAGGAGAAAGCACTGTCCAAGTGTTCAAATTTCGAGTTCAACTGCTCTACTCTTTGGGCTGAGCTGACATTGCCAGACAATTTAAAAAAATATTCTGGCGTAGCCAAATGAATTAAGATCAATTTTAATATCTTTTTCACGAGGTACCTTATAAAATTAATCTTTCGTTCAATTCTGCTTAAGAATCTGTTCAATTCTGGTTAAGAATCTGAGTTTGAAATTATCAGTATACTAGGTATTGGCCTCTTTTATACTAAACTCGTATTAGATCTAACTAGGCTTATAGATCTAACCGTTAGTTGTACAAAATCTAGTACTTGATGTAAAATGATACCTACTTAGTCTCCTGGTTCATAGGCTCAGTTCCGTTTGATCCGTTGACTCAGTCACATTCTACTTATCAGAACATTTATAGCTGAAAATCACTTGAATTAGGCCGTAAGGCAGGTGGATTTTTCCAATGGTCGTAAGCCAAATTTTTAAAGGTAAGTTTAGGCTGAAAGTTGAAGCTGAAATTTTCAGCTGCTTTCTGTTAGAAACTGGATGTCTTACAACGTTCTTAAATAAGAAAAGTATGCAAGATTCTTGTTACAGTTTGTTTCCTAGGAAATAATTCAAATGATTGCAGATTATAGCTTGCGAAAACAAGAGCTTCTGAAATGGATCACGGATTTGCAATTTGTAATTCGTGATCCGCGATTCAATGTGTACTTACTCGTGGATTCAGAGTAAACTGAATCTTGTATAGAAACGTTGAATCTCATAAATGATAATCCAATTGATAAATAGTTGAAGTACGTGATCTATACATTAGCCTACCCTCCTAGCACCTTGTACAACGGGGTGCTAGTTGTTAAATCTCCTATCATATTGAACGATTTGTTACATACCTGAGAAAATTTGTGGGGGGAGAGGAGGTTGAACAACTTTTTTACAATACTTTATCCTCGTCTGAAAATTCATTGATATTTAAATTGTAAATTCTTCAGTTTCGGTGGGAATGGACTTTAACGCCACAGCGACTGAAATGATTTTGCGAACCCATTCCCGTGGAATATGTGATATAAATTTATTTCCGCTGTCTGTTTATTGCATTCATTGCTTCTTTTCGAGTATCACCATAAGTACTGCAGTCAGTCGAGTGTTTGTATTCATTTAACTGATAAAATGAAATTATTGAATCATTCAAATAACGGTTGATGGAAAAATGGTTCGGACATGACCTGCGTACCCGTTGTAATTCTTCTATTGTGCTGAGCAGTAAATTCTCATACACATTTTGTAGATATTAGCGATCTATATTTGGAAAACTTATCTTCTTGACGTAAGAAAATTTTCATTAGATTCGATTATTAACATCGCCAAACGTAATCAAAGTTAGTTTTTACCGCACTCGGATATCGACAACTAGAAAATGTTCGAACCTTCTGGGTACAAAAGGAAATGGTCGATGTGAGTTTAAATCTGTGAACTTTTTGTAAAGAAAGAGGAAAAATGAGACGAAAATGCTTTTTACAATCAAGAATCGTCGATAATGTTGCCTCAATGGGAACAATTATTCTTCAGTACGTACAAGTGCATGTCAATGGCATGCTTGAACGTGAAGTACTTTCTGTATTTACAGACGGCGCGACAATCGATGAGGAGGAAGCTATACGAAGCGTAAATTTTTACTAACTATACTGAGATAGCATCTCGGATCCAACAAACGTCACTGTGTGAATAATTCAGTCGTTCTTAGAAAAGAAATCCTACTCTTACGATACCTTGGAGATTGTGATGAATACAGTCGAATTAAATTATTATCGAAGTGAAAAACGTGGAGTAATTTATTTTCCATTGAAAAATTCGTCTACCGACTTATACTCGATGTTTCGAAAATAATTTATCATTGTTTTATAGAAAATAATTTATCTATGTGTTATACAGCCTTGATTACATGTGCTACGATTGACGACTCTATTTTTAAATACCCGAAGTAAAATTTTGTTCAAAAATATTTTTGGAGGCTTTTTACTGTGTCAAAATATCAATAAGAAATGCGTCGAAGATTTTTTCTTTTTGAGTCCAACTTCTGGAGATAGAATGATTCCTACTTGATATACTTCGTTATTTTGTTGATACCTAATAATGTTTGTTGATCATATCGTAACATATATCTTGTCTTTTTCGTTTTTTAGAATAAATATGAAACATAACAAGAAGAACAAACGGCGGCTCGTTTAGAATATAATTTGGGTAAGTATTCATCAATTTATCTGTGATAGGTAAATAAAAAATATTGATAAATTGAAGAGGGGGAGGGAATTAGTGCTACAGATAAATTTTCAGTGGACTAAAGGAATGAATCTAAATAGAGTTGTATGTAGCGAAGAATTATCGTAAGGTATCTCGCACACATCGTTGTTCATCTATAGCTTCCGTCACATTTGTCCCGCAAGCGTTTGAATTGTATATAGAGATGAGAAAAACCAAAATTAATACAGATGGAACATATTCAAAGAGTTTATTAGAGTTTCCTTATTACACCGACAGGTCCCTGAAGTAATGTTATCAATATTCACTCATCCATATCCACAATTATCTTACGTTTTCCTGTTTTCAGGGCGATTTCAAAATTTAATTTTGATTAGAACTCATGGTACGCTATCTTCCTTTTTTCTGAACAAACGGATCTAATGATAGCACTCTCTTACTTGTGCTCAAGAATTTTAGATTTTTCGGTAGATAACTAGTATAAGTGAGCATTTGTGTAACAAAGAAATGAATAGTCTGACCGAGGAACCGAACTTCCTAGAATCCTTTGGTAATAAGTTAAGGAAGATTCCACCTCGTCGAATCTTACCTAGCGATGATATGAATTGCGCATAGTTTTGCGCAGTGGTGATTCTATGTAGCAGGAAGGAATACTTGGAAGCTGCGACGCGTTGTAGAATGTCCTCAGAATTTGAGGGTTAAACGGGCAAATGTCCACTTACGAGTAATGTTGACTTTTAAGCATTTAGAAAAATACCGAGAACAGAAATATGAAGAACCAACCTATTATGTGTGCATCATTCAAAGTCGAAGAGTAACTTCTTTGTTTACTCAGTGTACAACACTGCATCCTAGTTAGTGATTTCAGTCTTACACAGGTATATTTACATATGTGCACACTTCTGGTGACGTCATTGTATGTTGGTTGTTGTACTGCGAGCTTCAAACTGTGGCAGACTGAAAGCAAATTTTTTTTTTGTACAGGAATTCCCAAGTAAGAGAACGCGAGGACCTGCAAAATGAACCAATAATTGAAAAAGAAGGAATGCGTAAAGTAAAGTTGCTGAGCTATCTAATTAAAAACTCGAAACTTGTACCTACATTTTTAGCCATTGTGAGAGGGAAAAACCGCTACTGTCAACGAACATTGTGCCTTTGAAAATACAATATCTTATCGTGTCCTTATCGCTAGTTCAACTCTGGCTAGCACAATAATGTGTGTTTCCCACCGAACCAGATCAATTTGGCGTGACACTCAACTTGGCGGCGTATTTATTTGGGCGCGAAAGAAATTTATTAGTCTGCTTCTGCAAGCTGAGTGAGCTTCAATTCTTATAATATTTGAAGAGAGAGGAAAGTGTCGTGAGGGTGATTGATATCAACTTAGCATGCGCAAGATTAAATCAGGGTTTCATCAATTCTTTTGTGAAAGGAAAGTAGAGCTGCTGTGCTGGCAGAATGAATGAAGAGGATTTTTTCTTCGAAGGTACTCGTCATTGTTATGAAAAGAAAGAAAGCACATGGACGTGTAACGATGTATTTGTAACTCGCGGCTCGATATCTTAAAAGAACGGAAAGATTGACAATTTAGAAATCGATACAAATCAAAAACATTGAAAAATCGAAAGCAATCGAAGAGTAAACAGAAAATAATAATAGCGAAAAAGAGCTTTCTTTTCATATTTCATCAATTCTTTCTTGATAGACGCATAAAGCTGAGCTATGACAGAATTTAAATTCAGACTAGCAAGAAGAGACGCTAATGGGTGTTTACTGGCAAGTGAAACAACCAAAAGCAAGTAAATAGCAATAATTTACTTGAGGGGGCATCCGAACATGTAAATAGCATCCTTTTGCACTAGGAGCAACCAAAAACGGAAAAACGGGGGAAAAACTTCGATACTGCATATATGTATATCAATAGAATTGTGAAGCGTTCTGGAGAAATTGAGCAATTGGGCACTGACTGATCATTATTAAAATCTATAGTTCTGACTTCTGAGTTCAACTCAAAAGAAAGTTACTGTCATACTTGTAGATTAATAATTTCCTATACCTTTCTAATTTTGTTCTTATATAATAATAATTTTGGTGATTGGAGAGGTCGTGTTTCTTATCTATTGATATGTGGGTGATTCTACCGAGATAGTCATATTTTGTGTTCCAGTTAATATAGAGTACTCAAATGCGATTCTTTCAACAAAAAAAAAAAAAACTTCCATCATGTAGAGGAAAGATTCCTCTACAAACCCAATGTATCAAAATCCACATAAAATATCAATTACTGTATGGAAAATGAGATTAAGTGGGTAAAATGTCCATCGTCGTGGATGTCTCAGCCTAGAAATATAACTTTACTTGAATTTTTTCAGAAACAACGATCACAATTTCTTGGAGTTGGAATGAAAAATATATGAGAGTAAGACTTGTTCTCACATCCCTACTGAGTTTTTGGTCTAAAAACGTTTTTATTTCCTTAAAATCAAGTTATGTTATCTTGTATCTGACAATTTGGTCCACCGTCGTGGACAACTTTCAGTGGTGTGTCAGCATTAATAATTTTTCATTCCGAACTTTTTAAAGAGATCACACTGATAGATTCTGCTCCCCACTAATAGGTCCACACCTAAAAAAATCAATAATCTGTATAGTGAATGTATCTACCTCATTTCAACTGTGTAAAATGAAAATTCCATTTTTAATTTAGTCCAACCGTCGTGGACCCTATTCTGTGGAATGCTTTATCAATTCTGACACGAAAATCGTGGTTAATCTTAGCTAAATCGTGTTACATTCCACTAACATTGTCAAATTTTAGATCTGGAGAATGGTACCTGGTAGGTAATGAAATGAACATGATTTTGTCCAACGCCGTGGTCGTTTTTTTCTGTCTTTCGTCGTGGCTGAATCATCCATAGTGAAGGACATTTATCTGTTGTCCATCGTCGTGGATGTGTATTTACCTATGTTGTCCATCGTCGTGGATAGAACAATTTTCAAAACCTCTTTACATCCCCCTCCCAAATTTTAAGCATGTTCATGATTACTAACATTTTCTGCTACCTACCTCCTAACACTTTACATCAAAAAATTATGAAAAAATGATGCTTCAAAAAAAAAAAAAAAGAATTTGAAAATATGGCTATCTCGGTAGAATTACCCATGTAGTCTTGAATAAAAACTAAAAAAATCATCTTACGATTTGTCTGGGAGCTGCCCCTTTGTCAAGGCGCGCAACATCAAGGGTTTTCGCCGGACAATTGAGGATTTTTTTGTGGTAAGCCAGTAGCAAGTAAATGGCATCCTTTTTCATTTCATTTTTCTAGTAGACACCCTGTATTAGATCGGAGCTGCTGTAGCGGGAGCCCATCATGAGGCACTCAAGTTGTTGTGCAATTTGTTTGAGAATTTTAACGCTTGACAGTTTAGCTCTAACTCGTGGATCAATTGTTAGAATACTAGCAAGACGGCGCGCCTTTCACGTTGTCACATATTTTTATTTTTAGATATTTCTCCTTTTTCGGAATTCGAATATAATATATTATTTTTTTCATTTAATCTTATGCATTTTTTGATATTTGTGTCATCTAAATTTTCAAAATATATTTTTCATATTGCCTATATCACTTTTAACAAAACAGAAGTAAGAAATTATGAATAAATTATTGGTGAAGAAAGTTTCTATAGAAAACGAACTTATGAACAGGAATCATTTTTAATAACTTCGGTAAGTTATCTAGATAATATCATGTATTTCTACTCTGGACATTAAAAAAGAAAAAAAAGTAGAAATTCTCCAGATGACTTTTCTTTGGACCTGTATTCAAAATTCTTATGCAAACACAAAGTACTCATAGCTACTTTTAATCCTGTTATTTAGGAATTTGGGTAAGGTACATGAAACAAAGGGAGTAACTCTGGAGTTTAATATTATTTGGAATTTCTTATAGTTAGATGCACCATTTTCTTTGTATCTTTTCATCTTGTAGTTCAATTCAATCTGCTTAATTTTCTTTTCAAGCTTTTCTTCGTTCTTAATTTCGTTCAATTTTACACTCTTTCATTCTTTACTTGTCTTGTTCTTCCATACAACCTTTTTTTTTTCTATTTCTTTATCGTTTCCTGAGTCTTCCGAATTGTTCTCTTCATCAGTATCACACTCTTCCATTTTTCCCTCCTTCCTTAGGAAGTTCCTACTCTTCTTTTTCAGTTTTCTGCATCCATCTCCTCCAATTATCCATACAGTGATAATTGATTCTACGTATAATTTGTTACTACAGTCATTCCAATTTTCAGCAATGATTAGTTCTATGACCTCTCTTTTTTACATGCAAATAAAATAACTCCTCCTTCTATTCTCGAGTTGATCAATTTGAGATTTTGAAAATCCCTTCCTTCATTTAGCTTAATTAGAACAAAATGTCTCAAAACCCTCAATACATTCCTTCGGGTCCACCCACCTCCAGCTAACAATTATTCCTGACGTCGAGTCCTGATTTTTGTAATTCACTTCTAGAGGGATTCTTCTGTTAAATCCTGATGATGTTAAGAGTATCTCCATTTTTTTAATGATGTCAACTACATAACCTAAATCGAGGTTTAATAGGAAACCTGTTCATAGGGGGAGGGATTTTTGAAAATTTTGGCGTCTCGCTATTTGCCTAGAATGATGGTTGATATTTTTCCAAGTCCTTTTTCTGTCATATATATCTTGGAAGTTGAAATTCTTCCATGTTCCTCTCTTAAAAAATATAGCTTGAAAGTTGAAATTTTTTAAAGTTATCCACTTGTCATAATTGCATAGATTGATGTACAAAATGCGTTTTCAATTTAAAATCCTCTGATGGTTCAATTTTTTCCAAGTTCCTCTCCTGTCATATATAGCTCGATTCCCAATATTAAAAATGTTTTCAAATCTGACTCCTTTGATATTGAAAATTTTTCCTATCCATTATCTACCATAATAATAGAGCTCAAAAGTCTCAATTTTTCCGAGTCCCTCCTGCTATAGTTAGCTTAATTTTCGAAATTTCATCAAATCTAATTCCTCTTTTTGGAACCCCTCCAATTTTTGAATTCAATTCTCAATACAAAACCAATCCGTCCCATAGAGGAGGATGTGGGAATTCCTTATTCAACTTTATTAAACACGTGATTGTTTTCTATTACAGCCTTTAATTGAACTTCTTTTGGTTGAATCATAGAAATCTGATTGGAAGCTTCATTACAATCCTTACTATCTCATTATACAGATAATCTGAGAATTTATCACCTTTTTTCCTGTCCTACTCTTCAAAATCAACTTACTTCCTACAAAGTATTTTCTCAGTTGTATCCTCTGACCTGTGTAATCATTTCCAACACAGTTTCCAACTCTCGCAACTACCTGTGTTACTCAGTTCCATTTTCCAAAATATTTCAGTTGTTTTTCTTCTTTTACTTCTTACAATTGAAGTGATTTTTGATTCAAAAAGTTGACATTGATAAGGGATCATCATATTTTGGTGACTACTATTTTCTATTTTGCCTATTAGCTCTCCTTCATTAGATACTTTCCATCATTATGTGAACATTTTGACGTCATTAGAACTTGCTGCCAAATTAATTATCCTTCAATTTGCAAATTGCTAAATTGTATCGGATAAAATGAGGTATAAGTGCAAAGAGAAGGTCGTTACCGTTATAATATTAGGCTTTAGCTATTTTTTAGCCTAATTGTATCGGGTCAATTAGGTATGTGGTGCAAAGGACAATCGAGTTCTTTCAATTTGCTATTGAATACACATAATTCATTTTCACGCTGATCTTCGTAACACATGTGTGTACTGTGTGACGTCATTAAACCTTTTCGTCTTCTCTCGCTTACGTCCAACAAAGTTGGCTACCTTTTGTCGAGAATTTGGACATCTATAGTCTGAGGTGCGGTCGTTGAAAGAGGCGAGGTAATCGATGGGAGATTGAATCTTTGTTTTCTCCTCTATTTTGCTAGGCAATTCATTTTACGCAGATAGATAGGTTCGATGCAAAACTTGATTATTCGTGACTAGTACGATGGTTTTCGGCTTATACGAGCTCAAATGAAAGCTGAATGTTCATATTTTACTATTAAATACCTCTACAATTCAACTTTTCCCATTTTTTGAAGTATTTGACAATTTCGAAGATACATCCACCCGGCTGGCAAAGCTTCTAGCTTGAAAATTTTCCAAGTCCCCCTCCTATCATATATAGCTCGGTGGTCGGTGTGTGTACCCCGAAAGATGGCCCCTTGACGGTACTAGATATGCAATGTTTCATGGACCAATTGACTTAGCCCCTTCAATGAGCCAGATATGCAATTCTTCCAACACCATAAGACTCAGAACATCCTTTTAGGGTCCTATTATATATAGCTCCAAAATCCGGGCCTGTGACGTCATAAATCTGGTACGTCAACATTTTTCAGATCCCACATGCCCCATAAAACAGGACCCCTGCCACCCCTCGTTCAACTCCATCAAAGAACCCGTGAGTTTTTTCTTATCATATCTTCCGTTCAGAGGTTCATTACTATGTGAAATTCAAGAAAATGACACTTGTATCCACATCAACTAAGTTTTATTCACGACGTTTCGACCGCATAGCGGACATCATCAGGCGAAGAAATATTCGGTTTATTTCTTGTATGGGTCAACTAAAGTGAAAACTTGGCAAACAGGCCTTGGGTTTGATAAAATTCTGGCTTTATGAGTCAGTGTGACCAGTATCCTCATGAATTTCTTCTTTCAAACGTTTGCATTTGATCAGAAAATGACTCTCATAAAAGTGAGCCGAACGCTGTAACCTCAAGTGCTAATGAAGTGAAAATTGCAAAGGAAAGTTTGGGCTACAGCTTTTTTGCTTCATTGAAATCCTTAATGATACAATGTAGTTTTTATTTTCCCAAAAGTACTAGTTCTAGGCAATTTTCAAATATTTCAATAAACACAATATGTAGGATACCAAAATGAAATAGCAAAAAACGGTAAACGTCGTCGTATTCAGCGTGAAAATAATGTACTTCCAGAAACAGCTTTGCTAGTTCATTTTCATTCCAAAAGTTTGAAATTCGTTCATATGTGTTATTAATGGCTCAAAATTGGTCAATGTAGGACCTACTTTTGCGTCGACAAACAAAAAAGAAGACCCAAAATTCTCAATGTATTAATTAGCTGGGTATGTTTAGCCCGGCGCAGTTGAAAACGACTTTGCGCTGTAAATATGCAATGTATGTGTACTTGCCGGATACTTACTTTGAAAAATGTCAATTTTTTGTTGCAAATAGTGAATACGGATTATAAAAATTTGGATTTTCCGAATTGTAGGGTAGTAGAAAAAAATTTGGTTTCCTTTTTCTTGCCATAAAAAATTCATGACTCATCTCATATTATTTGTGTAAAACCAACAAAGGGTGTGGTCAACCAAATTTTTAAAAGGCATAGCAGCCAGAATTCGATGTTAAACGGTGTCCGATATGTTGACCATTTAATTTTCTTTTTTTCGAAACGCATCTGTAAAATCATTGTCTTTTGTTGTTGAAAGTGGTGTTTAAAAATAGAATTTCTGAAGCAACAAACTATGCAAAATCGGTAAAAGATTCGCAGTTACATCGCTCGCTATTACGAGTAGGTGCAAATTCGAGCCCCCTTGTAGAAGAGAATTTTTTCGTTTTTATTTCTCTGGTAAAGAACGCCTTTGAGCAGATTCGTAAATAACACGTTCTACTAATTGGGTATCATCACATTAGTTGATAATTCGAGTGTGGGATGTATTGTAATCAAATATTCTGCTGACGAGTACGTGTGAACGATGAAGGCGGCGACAAGCTTTAATCGACAAAAAAAAAAACTTACACACCCGTTGTGTGCTTACCCTTAATGACAAAAGTTTACGACGGAATTTTCTTTTCGAACGCATAAGCGAAGATTTGTTTGTTTTCATGAGCGAAAGAACCAACAAACCGTTAAATAAGAAAACAGCAGCGAAAACGATTCTTATGTACTTGTTCATTCCCGCCTATGTCTTTAAGGGTTCGCCTCTGGCATTAGGGTAGATTTTGTTCGCCATTCTTTATATCTTTTTCTCAAAGGAAAAATATGTCGCATTAAGGAAATGTGATGGTAATATACAATGGTATAATATTTATCAACTTTCTAGGGTTATATCTCGAAAGATTTTGGCAACTTTTTCAGACGTAATTTTTAGCTTTTTACTATTTTTCAACATCTTGAGGTGTGGCAGGGTGTGTCATGAATTTCAACAGCAAAAGTGCAATCCGAAATTAGATTCTGAAATCGATTTAAAATCTGTAAAATGGAATGGAGAAATTGGTAAAATATTATGATGGTGGTCTCAGAATCTTGGAAAATGAATTTTATCCGAGATAATTTTCATTTGAGTGACTTTGTGTACGTGCTAGTTCTCAAGTTCTTTTGAAAAGGGACAGAGAGCTATAGGTTTTCATTGCGTTTCATAATTGTCCCCTCCTCATAATATTAAATTTAGCTCAGAAATTTTTGCTGATTTTTAGAATTTTATACGCTTTTAAGACTGGGGATACTCTTGAAAAAACCGTCACGAAAAGCTGTGACAGCTTCATAACCATGACGTCATCAATCTGAGAGACATGGTATTGATTATGTCAACAGTAACCTTGACCCGATAAGGCCTTTATATAAAGAAAGGGCGGGATAAACTAGCAGTCTAAAATACCGAATACTAGACTTACTCTAAGCTAAGAAATACTGGTAGAGGGACGGTACTATGACGTCATTATGACCGAGATAGATTCATCAAAAATCGATATGATCGGTGGAATCATCGATGACCTGTCACAAGGAAAACTCTTAGACGTCGGAGAACCAATCCGTGGAATGGGTGTACTCTCAAGACGAAGCCTATTCCGCTTATTGCTTCTTTGACGCCCAAGTGACTGATTTCTGATTCATCATTATCCTTAATAATATTTGTATTTCACTTCTTCGGGTGAACTTGTTAGTGCAGCCAAACATATGTTACGGTAAATGACGTCATAAATGTTATTAGCCAAGAATATTATTGTTAACGTGAATGACCTGGGTCTCATCGGGTGAACGACGCGACGTGAATAGCCGGCGTTTCACGTGACTTCTAAATTGAGGTGGCGAATAACGTAAGTAATAATCTTATTCGGCTGTTATCGTTATCTTCCAACCAGTTGTGGTGCATGTTGTGTTTGCCCAGGTTATAATTCTGTTTGAATGGACCCTCCTTAGCCTTCCCGCGACGTCCTACTGAGCTTCATTCTTTACCGTTGCTCCGTTCTCTTTTCCCCAATTTTGGCATGCGGCGCTAGGCGTCCGCTTGAGTTCAACAGTCACGCTAGCCGGGCTCAAAATACCCAGTTCGGCACCTCCTTTCTAGCTTGCGACTGGATAGCGAGCGTGAACCTTATTATTTCAAAATAAGGGGCACTCTTGGGCCTGAACGTGCCCCAAAGAGAGGTTCTGCAGACTCTCTTCTTCGACATAGTATATGGCTACCAGCAGCAGCTTGCTATTTCCCTCGTGAGCTTTATGAGAGCGCGATAGACTTCCCGGCTTGCAAGCCAGCTTCCACATCATTGGGAGCAGGGTTAGGTGCTGCCGTTTGGCAAGTCGTTTCGTCACCGTTCGCCGATGAGCCCGTAGGTTCCCCCCCCAGACTGCTAGGAAGTACGGCTGCCCGTGTCTTTTCCTTTTTTCTTAGGCGGTTTTACTTTAGCATCGTTTCCCGTTGCCCCTGCTTTGTCGTGGTGGTATTGACAGCGTCCGATTCCGGACGGGTCGCTAGCCTCGCCCGTGTTTCCCGAGTGCTCTTAGGAGATGACAAGTCATCCCCTTCCTGTTCCCGGGCCTTCTTAGCGTCCATGCCGGCCGAAACCGGTGCGTCGCGTCGCCGCGTTTCCGTTTCCGATGACGCCGACCCTGTGTCATGACCGCCGACAAGCTCGAATCGGAATCCGAAGGCCCCGCGTCGCTCCCGCCGACAGCTGACTCGTTAACAGTGACCCCGGAAACGGATAACTTCTTCGGCGAACCCCAAGTGGGAACCCGGGTGCATTCGGATTTCACAGGCTCGAGAGCCAAAGTCGTGGTGTACCACCTCAGAAAAAAGTATATTAGTCAATTAAAAGGAAACGACCCGCTTTCGGTACTTAACACGTCACGTCGTTATAGCGGGGAGCCTTCAAAGATGACCCTATTCAGACAAGCGATCACAACACCGTTTCCAATCAATTCTCCGCCGCGCAAGGGCTGCTAGGGCAAAACCACCGTGGCTAGTTCCCTTGATTCGAAGCGAGCTCAGGGCCAAAAGAAGCTAACCGGCAAAACCTAACTCTTTACACGTTGGAGCTCATAAAATGAGGAAGACACCTCATTTTACAAGAATAACCAAGCTTTTCATAAATTAACGTTAATTGCCGGTAATTAACGACCCTACCTTATTGGTGGTGAATAACGGTACTGCACGGTTAATCACGTTAATTTCATTATCACGTCATTTACCGTAACATATACAGTATTGTAGGATCAAATTGTGCTAAGCAATACTAAGAAAAGAAGCGAAACGGAGCAAGCATACGAAATGCTACACTGCATGTCTCTTGAGGAGACCTGTTATCTCCTGCATTATTTCTCTATAATGAAAGCTTTTTTCTCCACAGATGAGTCATTACTCTTCAATCAGCCTCCCCTCCCTGTCGAAAGTTTTCCAAAACAATAATGACTGATCGCCGACAAAAATGAATCATGACAGAGGGAAGAGTTTTCATAAAGATTTTCATTTTTCTGTTGTCGAGGGTAAGGATGGATGGATCCAGTGATTTCATGACACTTTCAGTTTTATGCTCTTACAGCAAGCTTTACTCATGATTTACAAAAAAGTATGAACTTATTTCTCTCGTGTGAGGGGGTAATTTCTTATTCCGCGTACTTTTGTAATGCCTACTTGGAAAAGATATACTTCATAATTTTGTAGTCTCTTAAAATTTAAAAATAGAATCTTTTAGTCTAACAATTCAAATTTCATAGCTGTCAACAAAATGACATTACAGTTAACTGGCTGATTGATTTATATTTAATTTCAATTTCATATCGAGACACGGAGTGCTTTCAGAGTAGTGAAGCTGGAGAAGACACTCCTCCGGCCCCGTTTTATACAGTTATTCCCGTATTATTATAATGACGGTTTGTTTTCGAAATTGGATGAATGCCGGAAAAGAGTTTACACAGTTGAATCGCCGAGTTATTCTCCTGTATTATTCCTGTATAAACGAGACCGTGTAAACAGCGAGGATCACATTTGTTGAGGATTATCATTCTAGGATAAATTGAGTGTGTTGTAATGAAAATTCTACGAGACGAGTTTAATACAAGAGGAAGACCTGTTGTTACTACAAATAAAACGGCGAAATAATTTTCATTGATAGTTATTCTTTGATGTACTGAAATAAAATTGATTGATTCGTCGGGCGGGAATTCTATAAACTTTTAATATAATAAAAGGGCTTGTTGTTGATTACAATATTACACCGAATTTTTAGCATTTTTTTAGAATCGCTACGTTCGATGGTAGTTATAACACGAGAGCCTGCCGTATAGCCATAAAATCGCGAAATGTTTGTACTGAATGTTATCCTTTTGTGAAATTGTTAAGAAAGATGAACAGCTTGAAAGGAACGCACAGATCCAGGAGGATAAAGGAGTGTGATGCTGATGACAACGACGACGGCGAGTAAAATGAATTTCGGTTTGCACGTGTTACACGTGTTTAGTATTATGTATACGTCATATTAGATTTCTAGCAAAGATACTTGTAAATTCGATTTTGAAAAAGTGCATGCATCTCAAATGGTTTCGTAGCGTTGTACTTACGACTTTATAGTGGGGAGTGACAAAACAACAGCGTGAGATATATTCGTACGTGTTTTAGTAGAAGTCCCTGTTTGAGGTTGACAAATTCGATATTCTAACATTTTTCGGCGAAAGTCGTCTTTAAGAGTGTATGGTGTGAAGAAGGATTATAGTGGAAACACGAAAAGGTAATAAAGCCTTCGCAACACTTTGTCATTGTATCTCTTTTGTAAGTTGTCCAGTATGGTCTATATTTGATATCATTTTCCCGCGAGTTTTGCGGTTTCCCATTTCATTCATCTTGGAGCGCCCAAAGGGGTGTAGTTCCGGAATCATTCTTCGCATATCAAATTGTTATGAGGAATATCTTTTTTCATCGCGTGCTATTGAGTCGAAAAATTTGTAGGATTCGTTGTTCATACAGTCGGAATGGGTAGTACCTCTATAAGAATGGTCTTTAGCATCATTTTTCTTCCATCCAATTCTAAAACGAAGAAGTTAGACTTCTTGTTCGCGATTTAATGGTGCTAAATTTGGAAGACGAGGGTGCGTAGTTCCGTGGTCCTTGATCGAATTTTTAAATGGGAGTGGGTGGAGTTGTTTGTACTACGTTTTTGCCATCGAGGTTCCCTCCTCCAACAGTTTGAATGGCTCCAGACCTGCGAGACCCCCTCCCATTCACTTTCGGGGCCATAAAACAGGCTAGATGTGGTACTTTTCAGTTTATTCGATTGTAAAAGCCTCTTCCACTTCAATCATTGGGAGGCTGGAGACATGCGCGACCCAATTTGAACTATTAGTAGATTTTCGGCATAAAAGTGGATGGAGTCGTTTGTGCTATGTTTGTTCGGGTACCCTTGTCTCGTCCTTTGTTGTAAACTCGAAGTGAAGGATTGGCAAAGGTCTCGCGTCTGGTCAGAGTGGACAAATGTTTGGAAATTCTCGTTGTTCCAGGTTATGGATAAAAAGTTATCGGGAAGAACGTTTTCTATTTGCTCGCGGTGGTGGGAGATCGACTACGGCTCCGCATATGATTGAAACGGTCAAGCGGAAACTCTCTTTGAGAAACTCGCCTTCTGCTGCGGACTTGTGGTGAGAGATCGGTGAAAATTCCTGGTTCAATCAATGCGGGCGAATGTGCGGCGGAAATTCTCGTTGTTTCAGATAATGGAAAGAATGATATCGAAAAGCTTGTCTTCTGTTGTGTGCTCGCAGTGAGAGATCGGTGAGAGACCCTGGTTTGACAAATGCGGCCAAATGTGTGGTGATTCTCGTTGAGTGAAAGGAGATAATGTAAATTTACAAAGGTTCTTTGAACCCGTGACAAGAAATCTGTTATGCCCCTGGTTCAGATCAGGGAAAGAAAGACGGAAATCCTTTTTGTTCTTGAAAAAATGATATGGATCTGGTGGAACGTAGGGAAATTCACTTTCTTCGCTCAGCATAAAGATAATTTCTATATTTACCCTCTTTGAGATGAACCGGGGGCGAAGCCGATTTCTTGCCGTCGATTCACAATGAAAGAGAGTTTCTATGTGAATTACTAAAACTATAATGTTTGGGCTCTTGTCCTCTTCGGTCCTCAACGGGGCTGGTGTTGATTTCTCCCTGTAAGTATATTGCAAAACACGAGCTTTCCAGTAAAATCGTACGCTTTTGCCGAGTAGGACGAGAATTTCCGCAAGTTCATATTCTCGTCTTTGTGATACGCGGGGCTGTTTTCGATCTCTCAACGTGAACACACAACAGGAGACGATCTTTTCGGTGACATTCCCTCCATCGCCTGAACGAACAAGAATTTTCGCGCATTTGTCCGCTCTGACCAGACACAGGAATTCAACCAATCCCTCTCTGTGAGCTTAGAACGAAAGACAACGATTTAAAGCCAAGAATACCAGAACAAACATAGCTCGAAGGATCCATATTTTCATTTTCATCATAAAAATCCTCTAATTGTTCAAATCCGTTGTGTATGTCTCCAGCCACCTAAGGATTGAAGGGTGAAGGTGCCTCACATTTGAAAAACTCTACAGCATAATCAGAAAAATTGTAGCACCCATGGTTCAGCCCGAAAAGGAGGCTTGCATGAGCACAGCCTCCCAACGGTTGAGAAGAAGACCAGCACAAACGGGGAACTGGACAACATTGTCTTCCACAAACGATTCAAACTACTCCCACCTTGACATTCCATATGAGGTGGCGGACCTCTTTGCAAAAATCATTTCTCAAAATTATGGTGCCAAACAGATGTCCAAACTAAGCGAATTAATACCACGATAACGTGTTTTACCCGTGCGTAAATTTTAGAAAGTGACTTAGTCTGCATGCAGCCTTCCTTGGCTTTCCTTTTCTGTACATCATTGTTTTCATCCAATAGCCTACTTCAGTAAAAGTGCAGTAGGAAGGGAAAATTAGAGGCGACCTTAAAAAAAAAAAAAAAAAATAGATAGAATTGTGCTGCATGAAAAGCTGAGAAAATCTTTCAAAGAATCTGATAATTTATTTATTGAAAAATCAGAACATCCAGAATTTCAGTACGCTTCTAGAAAAGAGCGAAAAAGAATCGTCCTTAAACACAAGAACCGATAAAACTTATTCTGTGTAGCATGTAATATTTATGATGTGTAAAAATTATAATTTTTTACGAGAGATGAATTTTTACGGGAATGAAAATTGAATTCGTTCGCAATCATGCTTTCATTTCCTCTTTATTTTGTTAAACTCGATATAATATATCGTGCGCATTATGCAAAACATATTTGCTATCAGACTTCTATATTGTACGCGCTGTTCTCGCGATAACCTTTTTGGGCGCGAATTCGTTCCTATTCCATCTAGAAAAGTGCAGATAAAAAGAACGCGTGAAACGTTATTTTAAATAGAAATGGAATGTTTTTGCGTAGTTTTATCTTTTTTCGTTCATCGTTTGTAACTTATACGTACCATGTGCACTCTGCCCAGACATTATTGTTGTCAGTGATGAGGTGATAACCATCTTCTACCATATACGTATATATGAGCAGAACTTGGAAGGAATAATGGAACTGATCCGCATACGACGCGAAAATGCGAAGGAGCCGCAGAGTATTTGAACAGTAACTTCATGACCAACGTTGTTTTATATTTCTCCGGGGATTTTTCCTCCCTACGAGTGCTCGCTGTGCTGTTCAAATCTGTCAGGCGTTCGCAAAAATAGGTGCACAAGTCTCTCGTTTATGTCCTTCGTTTCGTGAAATTTACCGAGTTTTTGTCGCAGAAAGGCCGATTGTGGCGGTATTCTTGCGCGACAAAAATGTCAGAAAATTAAAATTTTTCGTTCGTTCTTACACAAAGTTCCAAAAAGGAGCGATAAACGCGAATGTTCCCCATGTTTTTGTCTTGTTCGCTGTGTGCTGCGAATTACGACTTAATTTGCAGCCCAATTCTTTGTAATGCATTTTAGCGTAATCAAACTCGTGTACAGTACTCACTCATTCTCATGCATACACCGACTTACTCTATTCTATGCACCATACATCGAAAATATCCGTCTTTATTTGGCACGGTGGCTGCGTTTCCATGGAAACATTGACAGTCTGTAAACTACTCGAGCAAAAAAATAATCCTACCAAATCGCGAAATCCGTTGGACGGGCTGGTAAGTCAACTGTCATTTATAGTCAGATCCGCCGTCAACTTCCGCGTCAAGTGCGGAATTTCCACCGCATCCGTACGCACAAAACCATCAGCGCACGATGATGTGCCGGTACATTCTACGCATATAATGGTATATTTATTCAGAAGTGCTGATGAAAGGGGAAGGTACCACGTTTAACAATATCTTCGATAAGTGATGTACGAGTATTACAAACACTAAAACTATGAAAAGAGTTTTTACAGTTAACGAATTGTAACATTTTTATCATCAAAGGCGCATTCAAATTACATGAAAATTTGGATACCCGAAACTCTTCTGAGAGTACTGCCTACGACTCGAATTTTATGATCGTAATTAATTGTTTTTGTTCAGTAAAACCATTCAACATTTCAAGCGATACGCTGAAATTTTGTATATCGTAAAATTTTCCTAGTTCCTCCAATTTTGAGAATAAAACATCAATTAATATCCACTCTATCTTTGGCGCCGAGTCCTACGCTCATCCTTGGAAGTGAGAGTTTGACGCTCCTTTTTGATACCTCAATTTTTCCTACAGAAAATTAAAAAAAACACTTATAAAAATTCAAACAATGAATAAATGAGAATAAAAAAATGTGTTCCTTGAAAGTCGCATTCCTCCATTTCAGTTGCTCATTTTTCACAACTTCGTGAAAATATTTTTGCTAGTGAATCTCTGCCTTCTCGCAATCTTTGAGAATTAAATTATGATCTAGTTTTGCCAACGTATTTGTACAGGTGTCTTTTAAAATCGAAGGACAAGTCCCCCTTCAAGTATCAAATAAATTAACAAACCTCTTAAATGTGTATACAAAAACATAGTGAGTAGCATCTGATCATCTGCGATTATCGACAGCAATAATGTTAGTACTGTAGAAAAATATTTAAAACCCATAAATTTCCATCGATTTATCATTGGAAAATTCTTTTGCTAGTCAGTATGAATGATATAAAAATCTTCTGGCGGAGCCTAATAGAAAAAGATCATGTTTCATGTCTGCTGTACTAAGTGTGAGGTTTTCACTCGTTCACTTTCATTACTAACCTGTGGTATGATTTATAATCGGCTGAGTGGCTCACGGGGAATAATGAGATATCTAAACGATTACCCCTCTTTCACGTAGATTCTTTATGACATTGTACGCGAGTAATATTCTGATACTACTCTCGCTTCTTAACAGCTCTCTCTCTCTCTCTCTCTCTCTCTCTCTCTCTCTCTCTCTCTCTCTCTCTCTCTCTCTCTCTCTCTCTCTCTCTCTCTCTCTCTCTGGGCATGGTCCAGTATAACAAAAAACTCGCAGCCCACTTTGTGAGCCGCTCGGAGTTGCCTTCATTAACCTTGTTAATTGAGGCAGACAGGGAACCTGTTTTATGGGCGTCACTATTGTGTATTCTCAAACTTTAGCCTTCGTTATACTGGGCCTAATATACTATACTTCGAGGCCTGTAATACGTAGCCTGACTAGGCTTAATATAAAGTATAATTATGTACTAAACTAGCCTGAAACACCTATCATATATATCCGTAGCTCGGAGGAAGAAATTTTTCCAAGTCCCCCTCCTGTCATACGGGAAGATTTTTCTAAGTCCCACGTTTTTCCTCCCGGCGCCCGTCTATTATAAGTCTAATTTAAGACTAGTAAAATCCTAGTATCTAGCTGAGATGTAGCCTAGTAAAGGACTAGACTTGTTTAGGCCTAGTATAGAGGAGCGTGGACCTAGTATAAATCTGGTATATGATCTAGTACAAACTAGGCCGGGTGAACTCGCAAATTTCTGAATCACCCACGGGGTAGAGATGTGCACGCGCACGCAAGGGTGAAGGGGGGGCACTCGCAAAATTTCAAATTGGGATCAGGGCAGAGTAAAGACATGAAACATGTCAATAAGAAGAGTTCGATAATTTTATTAGTGCTGCAGTATTCGGAATTACATCCATTCAGAAAAATAGGTTCGGAAAATTGGCCTTCGGAAAAACGGTATCATTCTCTATTCGGAATTTTTTCCGTTTGGATGAAGGGGATTCATAAAAATGTCTGTGAATCCCTTCTTATGAAACAATTTTTCTATACAGCATTCATCGCAACAATTTACAAACCCAGAAGAAGGATACCTACCTAAACATTCTTCTTATTCCGAAAGAAGAGATTTTGATACAGTTTCTCGGACCTACAATTGAAGAGCCAATACCTTGACGATTCTGCTGTGAGTAATACTGACGGATCTAGAAAAACGAAATGGAGAGGGGGTCCAAAATGTCCCGCGTGAGCGTGGATTTTTTTTTGTCTTCTCCCCTTTCGATCTCTGGTACATTATGGGTACCATACAAATTTTGTTCCCAAATTTCATTTACCCTACTTTTTCTACCTTTCTCTTCTCGTTTCCTGTTTATTCCCGCCCCCCTTTTCCTAGATCCGTCACTGGTGAGTAATTGAGTATCACAGAATCTTCTTTAACTAGATACCTGTTTTAGAGAAAGACGAAAAAATTTCATCGTCCGCTGTATCTCTAAACCTAGGGGGCGCGGGCTGTGATCTACTTTAATAACCATAAAAAATGTCAAACATTTTACATTTTTTTTTTTTTCGGAGTGATTATTTGAAAGTACTGTACCTTTTAATAAGACGTTATTCGAAGGTACTGTGTCAACCTCCAATAATTTTGAAAACCGTGGCACTAAACAGTTCCATGTTTATTTGACTGCGTTTCATGAGGTGGAAGAGTTAGTGAGAGCTGGACCCCAATATTCCGTCCTTGAAAGGAACATCTAGCAAAGAGAAGCAGACTGACGAGAACGTTGAAGAAATCGTTCCAGTCCTAGGGTCTCCTCACATCTTTTCGTCCGCCGATGGCGAGCCATCCCTCAATAACAGCAGATTTCAAAATCTTCAATTCCGGAAAAAAGTGAGAGCGCGAGGGCGACCAAAACGCGCAACTCACCGATTGTGTTCTTTTAACAGATCTCAAGCCGATAGAGAGACACAGAAAAGCAAAGGTACCGTGAAGAGAAGACGTATGGGCACAGATAAGTCTGTTATTGTTGCTAAAAAAAGAAGACTGAACTCCTCGGATATCTGTATTGTTTGTCATGTTTCCTTCTACAAAGATACTTCTGACGTTATTTCGCTTGATTGTTGCTCAATTTTTGTTCATGAACATTGCTCCGTAGACCTTCGAGTGTGGTCTTCCTGCCAAAAATAGTTTCCATCTCTTCGAATTAAATTTTAATTCATGGTACTTTCGATTAATGTCTTATTGAAGACTTGCGACAAGGCGTTCGTCCACAGCGCCGCGAACTATGTCCAAAATCGTACGGCGGGCAGTCAAAATGTTTAAAGAAACCCGACCATAGAATACGAGGGCTCTCTGTTAAAAGTACGAGTAGTATTCTGCTTGTATAGGCCTACTAATAGCCTAATATGATTAATAAAACCCTAATGCGCGTAGAAAGCTAGTACAAAAGTCGTATACTGCATAGAACAGCGAGGGTATGGAGGCACTCATAGATTTTTAAATGTAGTTTTAGAGTAAAGACATGAAACATGTTAAAAGTGGTTGACCGACGGATTTTCGGTTAGGCAGTAAGAACAAGAGGAGGTCGAGAAGACCTACGGACTCAATAAATAGGGGTGGATTAATCGAGTGTGTCTTATTTTTTGTTGGACGTAGTAAACCAGAAATTATATTTAGGTTTACGGTATCGTCGGGTTAACTCGTCATACCGTTATTCATCGGTAGAGAGACTCTAACACTCGTGGTTACCCTGCAACATGTATCGAAAGACTGACGATAGCTGGTGGAAGTCGAGTACATCTCACGTTAGCTAGTATTACTCAGGGTGACTCACGGTGACACACTCGGGGTCGGTGTGTGAGGCTGACAAGTCTAGTCTACTACTTCCAACACTCCCCCCTCAGCCGAGGCCCGACCCGGAAAGCCTGGGACTCACAAGGTGGAACTGGAGAAATCAGTAGAGTAGAGCAGCCGGATCATAATGGTACTTGTTATTATGACCACGTGTACGACAAAGAAATATTTTCTAATGTCTGTGTAGAAGAGAAAAAGAAAAAAAAAAATTTATAATTACAACAGAAAACAAATTTATTCTTGAAAATGATACTTTCCGTTGGATAAAGGAGAAAAAAAATACAATATTATCTCCACGTGGACAAATAACTAAGGTGATTTTCTTCCAACGCCGTCAATATTAAGTGAACCGAATAATACTGCAGGTCAACAGTAACGAAATTATTCTTCTGTAATCATATAGGTAAACAGAAAATTTGCGATTAGCTCGGTTTTGTCACGAGAAAATCGCGGAATTTAACAAATTTAGGTTGAGGCAATGCTTTTGTAAACACATCCGCGATGTTATCGGATGATGGGATCCATCTAAGCTGAACATTTTTATTGAGGACCTCGAATCTGATGTGATGAAAACATAGATGAACTACGTGTTTCAAACTTTTTTGTTCGAGTGATTTCGCGAGAGAAATAGCGCTTTTATTGTCACCAAAAATGATGGGGATCTGAGTGAAATTATAAATGAATGTTAGTAATGATTTCAAAGCAACGACCTGACGACATGCTAGGGAAGCAGCAATATATTCTGCTTCTGAGGATGATAGTGCGACGTGTGTCTGTTTCTTGGTTCGCCAAGAGACGAGGTCGCCGTATAAGTAGATGGCATAGCCTGATGTAGACCTAGCATTAGGGTCGTTGGTTCCTAGGCTGGCATCAGAATAGCATTCGATGTTTTCGGTTTCTCCCTTATATAAAAGACCATGATCAGTGGTCCCTCCCAAATATTGGAATATACGTATAACTTGATCCCAGTCATCAGTGGTGGGATTTGCTTGTGCCCTAGATATTTTATTGACCCCGAACGCGATGTCGGGTCTAGTGGAATTCATGAGATGAATAAGTGCTCCAACTGCAGCACGGAAGCGAGTTGGTGAAACTAATTCCTTATTGTTTGAATTTTTGATACGTTTACGTTCAGCGTCTAAGGTCAGAACTGGAGTTGGTTTACTTGTGAGAAAATCTTCAAAGCCAAAGTTATGTAGTAACTTTTTGATGTATGAAGACTGATGTAAAAAGAGATGATTGTTCTCAATATTGCGTGAGAATTCGATTCCTATAAATTTTTGTGGGGGACCAAGATCGGTAACTTTTAATTCTTTAGTTAATTGATCAATGACAGAGCGAATTTTATCGGAGCAATCGCCGATAAGTAATATATCATCAACGTAATTGATGAGGATTACTTGTTTCGTTTTCCCATTTTTTGAGTATTGCCATTTATAGATACATGGTTTGAAGATGAAGGGGCGGAAGCCTAATTTCAACATAACTTTTCGAAATTTTTCAAACCATCTTTTTGGGCTGACTTTCAGTCCATAAAGGGCGCGAATTAGACGGTAAGCATGAGTTTGTCGAAGTTTATCATAATGTTGTGACCTTTGAATAGGCGGTTTGAATTTCGAATGACGATCGCAGCAACGATCATCGTTGCATGTATGCAATACTGCATTCGCTGCTTATACGGGGTTAACGATCTATGCTTGAAGCATGCATAACCGCATGGGTTCAGCCGCCTGAGTAAGCAGGCGTGAATCATGACCATGCGTAGCCCAGGCAGGGTGAACGCCCCGAAGCCTGGATCATGACGCGAAGCGTGAGCTGGGTGAACGTCCCGAAGTCCGAATCACGAAGAATTATACTCATGATTTAAAGCGCCGTAAGAAATTCGTAGGTTATCGAATCAATTATTTCAGTTCGATATATTTATTTTTAAATATTAATAATGAATTTCTCAACGTCAATGACAGAGCCCGATGCCATTTGACGGAGTTGATACGTTAAATGTCAAAAAGACGAAAGAAAGAAAATTACGTATCGAAAAAGGTAAATGGTTGATCAGACCAGAATACCAGGATTTTGGTGAGGCATTTTTCCAATTTTCTTGTAGGAATACACTGACCGCTTGAAATTAACAGTGCTAAGTAAAAAGAATATTAGGAAAAATTGTTTCATATCTTCTGTTGGACTACAACGAATCATAACTTGACATTTCAGTCTTGATGTTACGATTTTAGCCTGACCAAAAATAAATTTGTGGATGATCCTATGAATAAGTGAGGAATCAATCAACACAAATGAATTCGCCCATGGACTCGGGAAAAATATGCGGTTTTATTTAAAAACAATGCGACGCGTCGACTTGAGGAAGTGGTGTCCGTTAATGTTTCGAAGCCGAAACAGCTTTAATATTTGGTCAACACTTAAATCACAAAGATAGTGCGACATAATTTGGACTTCAACCAACAACCAAATTTTTGCTAGCAAGAAGAAAAGAGCGAGTTTTTAGACTGCGCTAGTTTATATGAAAACTAAATTAACCGGTTCTTATATAACAGTACTGTAAGCTACTCTAAGAAGTACTTCTAGGTCTAAATTAATCTTAAATTAAAGTGCACTGAAAATTTTCAAAAGATATGAAAATCGATAATATTCATGATCTCCCCCCGAAACCAATAATCACTTGGTTTGGAAATCAAGGGATTCGTACCACCAATTTTGAAGAGGTGTGAGTTGACTTAAAGGAGAGTTTTTCCAAACTCACATTTTTGGTGTTATGTGATATTGACTTATTTGTAATAAAACTCAAAAGCCATGTATTCTGGGTTTTGGTTTTGAAATCTTCGCTTCTTTTGAGATAGCGTGAGATGGTAAGATTTACAACTTTTAGGTCTTCATGAAACCAATGTGAAGATGGTTTCAGTTTTTGTCGTCACTAGTTTTAAGTGAGAAAGGCAGTAGAAAAACAAATTCTATGTTTTTTTTTTATATTTATTTAATAAAGATTCTGTAGGTCCAGAATCGTAATAGCACGAGAGCTGCCACCATGTTGGACGTAGTAAACCAGAAATTATATTTAGGTTTACGGTATCGTCGGGTTAACTCGTCATACCGTTATTCATCGGTAGAGAGACTCTAACACTCGTGGTTACCCTGCAACATGTATCGAAAGACTGACGATAGCTGGTGGAAGTCGAGTACATCTCACGTTAGCTAGTATTACTCAGGGTGACTCACGGTGACACACTCGGGGTCGGTGTGTGAGGCTGACAAGTCTAGTCTACTACTTCCAACATTTTTGTATTTGAAGACTTGAGAAAAAAAGGTTAGAAGAATTGAAAGAATTTCAACTTTCGAGATAAAAGAGGGACTTGGAGAAAATTCGAACAAATTTTAAATCTTAAACAGATGAAGAAGAGGTAAAATAATACACGTTATCCCAAGTTGTGGAAGAAAGTTCAAGTTCCCCGTGAACAGGTTCTCTACTCGGAATGGAACTAACCTCCGAGCAACGAAAGTGGTAAATTGCGAATTGCTTGTTTTTGATAGTTATCTTATCTAATATATAAAATAAAACGTTTGTCTGTCTGTATGTATATCTGTATGTATGTTCGTCCATAACTTTCGAACGCCTTCCCCTATCGACCTGGAATTTTTTTTGAAAAATTTCGTTTTTTCTGGGTCAGGCTCTTAAATACATTTCGATGTTTTGACTCCCTGAAGGTGGAGTAGGGGGCGACAAAATTATGAAAAACGGGCATTACGTATCGAGTACTGAAACTGCTTTGCGCTGTACGTTAGACCTACGCGCGTTGAGTGGCGCAGTTTCGAAAATTGAATTATTGTGATAACTCGAGTATAACTCATTTTTATGAAAAATTGAAGAGAACAAAAATTGTAGCCCCTGTAATTTCCTTTCGAATGAGCCCGGTTCCAGATTTTTAGGAGGAAATTTTGTGACTACAGTATTCGCTGTACTTCCATACTAAGTAAGTTATTTTATTCACAGTTTTAAAAACACCTACATAAAGGATTTTACATCCGGTATCTCATACAAGAACCAATGTCTAGACACGGTGCGCACTGCGTATGGGCTAGCGGAAATGACCCTTTTTTTTACCTGTTGTCCGTGTGTTTTCTTAGGGACTGGCAAAATGTCAATGGATTTGTCTGTATTCTGCTGCGATACAGGCTTCACGCGTTAAGTCAGCTCTCAAGTGAATTAGTGTGTAAAAAATTTAATTTGGTGATTTTATTTTTGTGCGACTCGGAACTTTGATATTTTATAAGTACAGTCGCAGTTTTTGGTGTCTATTTTCTTATTTTTGAACAGAAAAAAAAATAATGTAATTCGGTAATTTTAATTTTTGCGCGACTCCGATCCATTCTTAATAATTTATTATCTCTTGGTTATGGGAAACTTTTAACCTCTTTTTCGCGCTTTGCATGCTAACCATTTATAAACATACCAGAATACAGTTTATGTATGTTGAATTCTGCCAGTCCCAAGTCTGGAAAATGAAAATGTGAGGGAAATGGTTCATCTTACATCTTATGCGCATTTTTCAATTTTTTCAACCTTCTCTTTTTCTTTACTCTATGTATGTTATCATTCTCGGTGAAAATGAAGTAGGCTTAACAGTATTAAATTTTTGAAAAACGTAGCAAAAAATTCATCCGAATTCCGCCAAGATACCTACAAAACATACATACCTACGAGATACAGATATACCTATAAAACACAGATATCTACTCAACACACAGCTAGCGGTCAGGCGCGCCTACCGCTAGTCTACCCTATAATATGGAAATGTAAAAGGATTGAGGCCAGTTTTAGAAAAAACAAACTGTAAAAAAAATTAATTAATGTTCACTTTGTAGGAAATGCAGTGAAATGATTCGAAATTGTTGCATTACATCTAACAACGCAACATTATTCAATTAACAAGACGGGAGTACGAATTTACCGATGCCATAATTCAAATATATCAGGAAATTGCTTGAGAATTTGTCTCGTCCTCTTTGGATACATCATAATTGGGAGTGAGCTACAACTATACTGTCCGCAGTTCTTGAAGGTTAATCAAGATCTAAAGCCTGCTATCAAAATCGTAATTGCGAAAACATCATCAGTTGAGTAAAAAAATTCTCATGTCCTTTGATGGTAGCGTAAGGAGGGAAAGATTTTTGAGGGAAATTTAAGATGATCTGATCGACGCTAACGAGTATTTTGATTAATGATCTCGTTGCAAAGTCAAAAAAGTAGATTTCCGAAATCAAGTAACTTAAATCCTTCTGTCTTCTTCTGAAATCGTCTCTTCAACTTTTGTTGAACACCTCTCCCTCCCTCATCAAGGACTTTCAGGTAAATGACTGCAGACTAGCCAATTAATTTCTATTGTAGTGATTTGGTCCAGGGGGTCTACCTGCGTCAGAAAACTCCAGGATTTTACGAAAAGGTGCTCGGACACACAGGATACCCTGGAATTCGTTCAGATGGCCGGGAAAATTATCTTAAAATCTGGATTCTTTTATGAATCAGAAAATAGAATATGACAGGGAAAATTTGTATGATGTGTAAACGCCTATACTTTAGAGTAGGTAGGAGTCCTGTCGTACAGTACAGAAACCGTATAGGAACAAGTATACGAGGAAACATCAAGAGTCAAAAAAATACATGTAGTGATACTCGTGGGTGGCGAGCACTAATACATCATTCTATATCCTCAGTTAATATCGAAGAAAGGGTAGGAAAAGTTTCACAAGAAACACCAATCACACGCTTTGAGTTAAACGAGTTGACTACAGTTTCGACGTTTGCCATTGTAATTGAGTGGTTGTTGTGGCACTCTACAGCAAAAGAGTTTAACGCGTGCAGAAAAAAAACTCATATTGGAAAGTGCAGAGAGACGTGCGTGAGCACCCGGGTCAAGGGACAATGCTGGACGCGCTGTTTGCTAGGGTAGATTTTATACTGCTCTAAATGTACGGAAACCAGTGCAGTCGAATTGGTTTGTTGTAGTTGGCGTTTTAATACAATGATGCTCGTATTTCCTGGCGGCAGTCTATTCGATGTATTTATTTGGCGGCCCGCTAGCTAATAAATTATATGTATCCTAATAATGGTACATGATGAAGATTTAAGAGAAGTGCGATGACGTTCTCAATTGTCAGTGGTTGTAAATATTCAGCGTTGTGTCGCGTGTAAAACTCGTTGATGTGGTTGAACCGGTTTAAGTTATCGTCATGAGTATTGATGCTGTATTGGTGAGTTGGTTCACTGAGTATATCTGTAATTTACACTTGTCTGCTCGATAGATAGGGTTCTTTATTTTATACTAATGTAGGCGTTAATTTTAAGTGAGCGATACTGGGCACACAGGATAGGGTGTTTGTTGATGAATTGGGATTATAATGAAGGGTCCGTTTGTGACTGAAGCCCTGTTGTCGGTGTCTAGGTGACGATGGTTATATCGGGAAGTACATTTGGTTATCCAGAAGGCTGCTGATAGTTTCAGGCTAAAATCCAATTGAATTTAAATGGATGATAATATGGACAGAAACTGGAGAATGGTGTCTTTCTACACATACAACAAGGCTCCCTTTCTGGTGATCGTTTCAGGCTGAAATTCAATTGAATTTAAATGGATGATGATATGGACAGAAACTGCAGAATGGTATCTTTCTACACATGTAACAAGGCTCCTATTCTGCTGATCGTTTCAGGCTGAAATTCAATGGAATTTCAGTTTGAAACGATCACCAGAAAGGGTGCCTTATTATATGTGTAGAAAGATACGATTCTCCAGTTTCTATTGATATTATCCTCCCATTAAAATTCTATTGAATTTCAACTTGAACCGATCACCAGAAAGGGAGCCTTGTTATCTGTGTAGGAAGATACCATTCTCTAGTTTCTGTTGATATTATCATCCATTTAATTCAATTGAATTTCAGCCTGAAACGATCACCAGAAAGAGAGCCTTGTCATATGAGTAGAAAGATACCATCCTCCAGTTCCTGTTGATATTATCATCCATTTAATACAATTGAATTGCAGCCTGAAACGATCACCAGAAAGGGAGCCTCGTCATACATGTAGAAAGGTACCATTCTCCAGTTTCTGTTGATATTATCATCCATTCAATTCGATTGAATTTCAGCCCAAAACAATCACCAGAAAGGGATTCTTGTTATCTGAGTAGGAAGATACCATTCTTCAGTTTCTGTTGATATTATCATCCATTTAATACAATTGAATTGCAGCCTGAAACGATCACCAGAAAGGGAGCCTCGTCATATGAGTAGAAAGATACCATCCTCCAGTTTCTGTTGATATTATCATCCATCTAATTCATTGGAATTTCAGTTTGAAACGATCACCAGAAGAGGATCCTTGTTATCTCTGTAGAAAGATACCATTCTCCAGTTTCTGTTGATGTTATCATCCATTTAATTCAATTGAATTTCAGTTTGAAACGATCACCACGAGAGGATCCTTGTTATCTGTGTAGAAAGATACCATTCTCCAGTTTCTGTTGATGTTATCATCCATTTAATTCAATTGAATTTCAGCTTGATACGATCACCAGAAAGGGAGTCTCGTTATATGAGTAGAAAGATACCATTCTCCAGTTTCTGTTGATATTATCATCCATTCAATTCAATTGAATTTCAGCTTGATACGATCACCAGAAAGGGAGTCTCGTTATATGAGTAGAAAGATACCATTCTTCAGCTTCTGTTGATATTATCATCAATTTAATTCAATTGAATTTCAGCTTGAACCGATCACCAGAAAAGAAGCCTTCTTATATGTGTAGAGGGACTGAATGGACTTTTCCAGTCGTATTTTCGTTTGTCGAAATCTGGTAATGCGTCTACCCATATTTTTTTTTTTATCATTTTATTTATTTATTTACCACGATCTGTACAGAGTACATTTATTGGTATTTATAACATCTTACTTTAATTTTAACTTTTCAGTCAGTTCACTCCCACTGGAGTGACGACTACTATTAATATTTACATTAACGTATTACGAGCCTTTACAATTCTATAAATCCAATATCCTCTTCCTTTGGAGTCTCCTGATCTCCAGGCTGTTATCGAGGAGATTTATCGCTAATGGGTTGGAGTGAACGTCCAGTCGTTGCCGGTGTTTTTCAGCTTGTCGGGAGATTTCTTCTTTCACATATGGTAAACCAGTATATTCATGGATTTCAGACGTTTTTGTGAACCATGGAGGCGAAACAATGGCTGTTAGAATTTTATTCTGGATCCGCTGTATTATCTCGATGTTGCTGTTGCTCGCTGTGCCCCATACTTCAGCTGCATATAGCCACACTGGTTTGAAAATAGCTTTATATACTAGAAGCTTATTTTCAAATTAAAGTTGAGAGTTTCTACTTATTAGCCAGTAGAATTTGTGGAGTCTACCCATATAATACTTTTATCTATTTTGATATCGAGATGCGCATCGTTTTCCAATTAATGCTTCCATGAATTCTAAACGTGTCATGGTTAATTTATTGTTTATTGAAGCTAGTCTAGATATTTTACGAAAAATAGAGTAAAGCTGTTTTCAAATGTTTTTGGATTATGATATACAAGATAAGCGCAACAAGCGTAAGCGTGCTTGTTAAAATAATCTGATAGTCGTGTATGTTCCATAAAATAAGATAATAAGCAAGTTAATAAGATATTTATGTGAATCATGAGAGAGATCACGTTCTTTCTTTTCAGGAGGCTCAATCTGATAAGTAATAAGTCGAGGCGCTTCTTATCTAACTAAGTTACCGACATCTGTAGCGGACTAAGGTGACATTGTTACCGCCATATACCCAATGTCTGCCGAATGCAACTCCTAAGAGAGTCTCATGTATCCCAGTGGTAGGATACGGTGTTGTTGACACTAGTTGCGCTAATTCGGAAGGAAATCATCGAAGTGACCCTTCCTTATACGTGAGATCAGTCGTGCCTGACTATGCCCAGAGCTTCGTAGCTGTAGGGAATTATGCTTTTCGCGTTTTATAACCACTGAACGCTGCAATGCATAATGACTACAATATGACCCCATAACGGAGTACGCAAGGCCTGTTATTAAAATAAGTAGGAAAATGAGTAACAACGTTTCGCCGACGCCTAAGCATCGATAGGGTGGAAACGGTGTCCCGTTTAGCCGGGCGTGCTGGAAGGAATAAATAGGAGTATTCCTTCTATACCACCATCGCGCATTAGTGGTACATGGGTAGCATATAGTTCAAAATTTCCTTATCCTTTCCGTCCCATACCAAAAAGAATATGGCAATCGCGACTCATACTACCACTACATAAATGAACTAATCAGTATATTCGTGTCAACAACTGTCCTATTCTTTATGTGTCGCTGCTGACCGAAGAAAGAAACCTAAGCTAAGGAAACGATGAGAAGCAGCCTCAAGGTTGCCTGACATTCGACGTTTGCCAGAGTCGGGATAAGTAATAAGTTTAGTATAATATTTTCCTGAAAACGTGTCTTCTCCTCTGATTCTGAATAAGCATATAATATTGAGTTCAATAAGATTAATGTTCGCGAAGAGAATGTGACCGGTCATGAAAGAGAAACCAACAAATTCTATTGAATTCGGGCGATTATGATTTCTCGTAAAATTGTTAAATGTTTTTCAGATTGAGCCTATATTCTATCGTGCGTAATCCCGAACGGTCATAGGCCAAGCGATTTCACAAAATGATCCGTATAGGTTGGAATTTACGACGACGTATGATATCTAGCATAAGAGACCAGACAAAAGAAGACAAAAATAAAATAAAATGAACTAACTCACGTCCAACTATCGCCATAATATCTTCGCTAATCGAACATAATGAACTCTAAAATTTTTCTAAGTAGGTAATAAAGAATACCGTATAATATAACCGTCTTCGTCCTTGCTCCATCGCATCAAATTATAGTCGTGTGGAAAATAAGTTCTAAGATCCTTGAGATGGGGTCTGGTTCTTACCCGTTTGGACACAACAGTACGATTCTAGTAAGCTAAGTTAAAAATAAAGATTATTCTGGTTCTTCCCTTAGGTCCTTATTGAAGCTCTGCTACCAGATTCTGTGGGAAATGCGAAAGGGGGGAATAGCTAGAGTGGCTTTGTTGCAGTGGAAGACGTGTTGAAAACTCAATCTGAGGAAATATCGAGACGTACAAGAAACATAAAATATATTTATTTAATTAAAAGGATAAATCGAATAATTATAAGTCCGAAACGTGTCTGAATGTGTACCATGGTCTTCATCGACGGATCATCGGGAATCTAACGGACAGAGAATAAAACATCTATCCGTCAGTCTCGCGAACGAGAGTAAGTCGATTAGAAATAAAAGAAGGTTGAGGTCGTGGATCGTACAAGTCCTTAACGGGTCAAACCAGAGTAATAAGAAGAGTCGAATTGTCTAAGAATAAGTAGGTACTTACATCGATTGGAACCATCATGAATTGCTGAGTCGGCGTCTGCTGATCCGACATCGTATCGCAAATGTTTGTCATTGTTTATACGTAACTCGTAATCGAAATTCGTAGACAGTGGAAAAGGATTAATGAGAGAGTTTGAAGAGAGATATTGAAAATGGGTTGATTTTTCATTGCTATGGATTTCGTTATTTGTTTATCAGTCGGCTATTGCCGCAGCGATGAAACTTCAACTCCGGGAAGGAGTTGAAGTCGAAAATTGCAGATTTTCGACAGTACCATTCTCCAGTTTCTTATGATATTATCATCCATTTAATTCAATTGAATTACAGCCCGAAACGATCACCAGAAAGGGATCCTTGTTATCTGTGTAGGAAGATACCATTCTTCAGTTTCCGTTGATATTATCATCCATTCAATACAATTGAATTTCAGTTTGAAACGATCACCAGAAAGGGAGTCTCGTTATATGAGGAGAAAGATACCATTCTCCAGTTTCTGTTGATATTACCATTCATTTAATTCAATTGAATTTTAGCCAGAAACGATCACCAGAAAGGGAGCTTGTCATAGAAGTAGAAAGATACCATCCTTCAGTTCCTGTTGATATTATCATCCATTTAATACAATTGAATTGCAGCCTGAAACGATCACCAGAAAGGGAGCCTCGTCATATGAGTAGAAAGATACCATCCTCCAGTTTCTGTTGATATTATCATCCATTCAATTCAATTGAATTTCAGCTTGAACCGATCACCAGAAAGGGAGTCTCGTTATTTGAGTAGAAAGATACCATTCTCCAGTTTTTGTTGATATTATCATCCATTCAATTCAATTGAATTTCAGCTTGATACAATCACCAGAAAGGGAGTCTCGTTATATGAGTAGAAAGATACCATCCTCCAGTTTCTGTTGATATTATCATCCATCTAATTCATTGGAATTTCAGTTTGAAACGATCACCACGAGAGGATCCTTGTTATCTGTGTAGAAAGATACCATTCTTCAGTTCCTGTTGATATTATCATCCATTTAATACAATTGAATTGCAGCCTGAAACGATCACCAGAAAGGGAGCCCCGTCATATGAGTAGAAAGATACCATCCTCCAGTTTCTGTTGATATTATCATCCATTCAATTCAATTGAATTTCAGCTTGAAACGATCACCAGAAAGGGAGTCTCGTTATATGAGGAGAAAGATACCATCCTCCAGTTTCTGTTGTTATTATCATCCATTCAATTCAATTGAATTTCAGCTTGAACCGATCACCAGAAAAGAAGCCTTCTTATATGTGTCGAAAGGTACCATTCTCCAGTTTCTGTTGATATTATCATCCATTTAATTCAATTGAATTTTAGCCTGAAACGATCACCAGAAAGGGATCCTTGTTATCTGTGTAGGAAGATACCATTCTTCAGTTTCTGTTGATATTATCATCCATTTAATACAATTGAATTGCAGCCTGAAACGATCACCAGAAAGGGAGCCTCGTCATATGAGTAGAAAGATACTATCCTCCAGATTCTGTTGATATTATCATACATCTAATTCATTGGAATTTCAGTTTGAAACGATCACCAGAAGAGGATCCTTGTTATCTCTGTAGAAAGATACCATTCTCCAGTTTCTGTTGATGTTATCATCCATTTAATTCAATTGAATTTCAGTTTGAAACGATCACCATGAGAGGACCCTTGTTATCTGTGTAGAAAGATACCATTCTCCAGTTTCTGTTGATATTATCATTCATTTAATTCAATTGAATTTTAGCCAGAAACGATCACCAGAAAGGGAGCTTGTCATAGGAGTAGAAAGATACCATCCTTCAGTTCCTGTTGATATTATCATCCATTTAATACAATTGAATTGCAGCCTGAAACGATCACCAGAAAGGGAGCCTCGTCATATGAGTAGAAAGATACCATCCTCCAGTTTCTGTTGATATTATCATCCATTCAATTCAATTGAATGTCAGCTTGAACCAATCACCAGAAGAGGATCCTTGTTATCTGTGTAGAAAGATACCATTCACCAGTTTCTGTTGATGTTATCATCCATTTAATTCAATTGAATTTCAGCTTGAACCGATCACCAGAAAGGGAGTCTCGTTATTTGAGTAGAAAGATACCATTCTCCAGTTTTTGTTGATATTATTATCCATTCAATTCAATTGAATTTCAGCTTGATACAATCACCAGAAAGGGAGTCTCGTTATATGAGTAGAAAGATACCATTCTCCAGTTTCTGTTGATATTATCATCCATTCAATTCAATTGAATTTCAGCTTGATACGATCACCAGAAAGGGAGTCTCGTTATATGAGTAGAAAGATACCATTCTCCAGTTTCTGTTGATATTATCATCCATTCAATTCAATTGAATTTCAGCTTGATACGATCACCAGAAAGGGAGTCTCGTTATATAAGTAGAAAGCTACCATTCTCCAGTTTCCGTTGATATTAGATATTGATGCGTTTTTTTTTTCCAAAAATCTGAAGATTAAAAAATTTAGGGTTTGTAAACAGAGAATGTGTTTGATTTTGAGCAAAATTTTTTCTAGTCACCGCACTTTTAGTATTCAGGCCATAAACAGAAGTTTTCATATATGAATCAACTGGTTAGAAATTGTAGCAATCATCATGTTATTGTACTGTTGAAGTCTATAACATTTTTCATTTTTCTTTTTCGGCACGCAGGTCGAAACGGTGGAATGAAATTTGTGGATACCGATGCTCTAGTCTTCCTGTATACATGTAAGCATCAGATTGTCCGCATTGTACTAATGTCTTGAACATGGTTTCGTACTTTATAGATTTTGAGACTGCATCACTCGGAGAAGGAACGAAAAGGAGAGCGAATGCGATGCTGCCGGAATTCATATCTGTTACTGTAGTAAACGATAGCAAAAGTAGTGGGTCGAGGTAATCTTTGGGGAGACATTTGGTCGTACTTCAGCGAAGTGTAACGTTCGTACCTTTGGCGGACTCCGCGTTTCCTATCGGTTTTCCTTAACCTATTCGTCGGGTTGGTTTCTATATCGCTTTTTCCTTCGTTTCGAAACAAGTCCAGATGTTTTCATGACGATTTTATTGAGGCAAATTTTTGTGTATGTGCTGGAGAAGCTTCAACGTAGCACGTTTTCTTCATAAAATAAAACGAACGGAAGGAAATTCAATACTTTCACATTGAAATTCGAGATACTCGTACTTAGGAAATCTCTCCAGAAAAATTACGGTCGTACAAATATTTTGTATAATGTTAAGTAGGTGGGTGAATTTTAAAATAATTTATTATTGTCCAAGCTCTCATGAGGAAAAATTCTTCGCTGAGAGGTACCTACTTAATTTTAAAAATATTTGAACACGATCCTCGATCATTTTTCATTTATCAGTTTCTTTTTTCCTCGTATGAAGAGTACATGGGAAGAAGGGGAATGTTTGTAAGAAACGATCCGGACAGTTGGATCTTTCGCACCTCTTAGAAGAAATCGCGTTTCTCCAGCAACTCGTTTCTTTTGGACATTCCCTCTTCTTCCTCTGTACCCTTCACATTTAGTAGCAATTACTTGGTGAATGTAATTTCTGAAGTTGGCCTGACAGTTTTAGTACTTTTACCAATTTTAGTCAAGTGTCCTTATTCCAAGACTTTAAAATGAATCTACCGTTATTTTTTCTATAGTTTCTCCCGAACTTCACGAAGTTATCACATTTTTTGAGTGGAGTATTCTAACGATTTTCAGTGTCGTGAGTTTTTTTCCTGCAGAAAAGAATGACCGAACGTCTATCATGAGCCGAGTACCAATATTTGTTATGCCTCGAGTCGACCCTAAACTGAATTCGAAATACAAGTATCGCGCTTAAATTAACTATCGATATTTTTGTGTATGTTACGAGATGATAAGGAAGTTTTATCGGTACGATGCAGAACGGTTTCCATGATCATTCTGTAATTACATTAGTCTTCGGGTCACGTCTGAATGAGCCTAAGAACAAAACTTGCGAAAATAGGTAGTCGCAAACCCACACCCTTATAGCGGAGAAGCCCTTACAGAATGTTCTGCTCCGTCGGAATCGCAAAATGGTGCATTTGTCTCTATATTCCTGTTCGTTTCCTTCTCCTTCCGCACAATCTTATATCTCACCGTGGCGTAAGGGTCTTTTGCTCTACGCACAGCAGCGCAGTAGTGATTTATTTCGACGTCTAAGAATTTGAGATATTTTCAACTTTTTTCCCTCGTCGTTCATATTTTCCGTACCTATATAAAAGTTTATGAATTATTCCTTACTTTTTTTAGGCTCCCGAGAAAAAATGTGATTCTCGAGCGAATGGATAATTATATCGCTTCATTTATGACGGAAGTATAATAGAGACTGAAACTTGCGATCGTTATTAAATGAAGTGTGCAGCAAAATACGGTAGTTTTGTAAAATTAGTTCTACACCATTTGATGAACATTGAAATTCAGGAATAGGAAGCAGCGACTCGGCTTAACTGAGCAAATTACTATTATGATTATCATCAGGTAGGTGCTTCTTGCTCGCATTTATTATGTGGCGCTCCGAAATGCGATGTGTTGATCTTACCTAATCCTTATTTACTGTTACTTCCACAGTATTTGTCCTTCCAAGTTGTTCCATATTTTGTTTCGTCGAAATTGTCACTCACATCCATAAGTAGGTTATTTAAAATTTGTGGAGACCTCGGACCCCTCCATTATTCTGTCGCTTTTCGGTCTCTCCTTTGTGTCATACGCGGGAGTGAGTAGAGAGTAGAACAGATTGAAATGTGGACCTCTCTAAATGACTCATATACGTCACAAAGGTTGCGATGAGCGTATTCTCTTACGCGATTCCGTGACTTTTTCGTAATTAAGAGTCTTTTTCCAAGGCGGTTGAATAGAAAAGGTGCACACCCCCCGCCCCGATCGATTTTTGGTCTGGAAATGGGCTGATTCGTTTATGCTACGTTTGTGCTGGATTGTGCTGTCGAAATTTTCCTTTGTATTGATGTTTTTCCCCTTGAACTGCTAGGGGGGAAAGGGAGGCTGTACTTATGCAAGAGCAGATTTACAAAATAAAAGGGACTTTTGGGACCAATATGGATGAAATCATTTGTGCTATATTTGTGCTTGATTGTGCCGTTGAGTTATACGTTTCTATGTGCTAAGTCTGCCCTGGTACCCTGGCTCTGCAATTGTCATTCTCTGTTGTAAGTTCACAGCGAGGATTTGGCTGAGGTACTGTGTTTGGTCATTGCGAACAAATCTACGGAAATCGTAGTGGTTTAGGCGACCGATGGAATTATACCGAAAATATGGTTTTCTGTTACGTAGCCGCGCTGACAGATCGACAAAGGCCCCACCTATTATCAAAGCTTAAATTTGATACATCGTCATCTTCTCTATCGTCATCACTGCTATCATCGGTCCCATTTTTAACTTTCTCTCCAGCATCTTTTTCTTTACTCTTAATCTTATGTTTGTTGCTGCGCCAATATTCACACAATTTACATTAATTTAATGAAATTGTCTAATTGGGAAAAAAGGTCATGAGAAGGATTACGTATCTGATACTGTTGAAAGGTGGTTTCGGGAATGATCAACAGCGTTACAGCTCGTATGAGTTGCGTCAAAAGTTTGAATTTCTTCTCTACCGCCAACTGATAGTCGTGACACGAATTTCCATCCAAGATTCGAATATATTGGACAGTATTCCTTCAGCTCCCTCAAATTTGAAATGTGTATGTAGTGGATTTAAAATGCATTGAAACAAATGTGAACAAAATTATGGCCCTAGTTCCGATCGAAAATTAAGAGATGAGAATAACGGAAGGTTGGGAACATGGACCTGAATTACTGGGTATAAAAAATGTTGAATAAAATACACTATCTTTATTAACGGCAACGCCTGGAAGATTCTTGTGATTTTTACTCCTTGTTCTCTATTGCATTAAATCACGTATTGATGAAAGTTATTTCTTTGTTTTCGACCTTGGTATCTGAAAATATTGGAGAAAGAAGTCTTTCAAGTTTGAATCGAGTTCTTCTGAAATTTCATCCGTATTTTTCTTAATGCTACGGCTTTCAAATGTGGTAATCGAGTATCTAGGAACAGATTACGTACTTTCAAGAAGATATTTTGGACGCCCATTAGAAAAAAAAACCTTTTTAAGAAGCTAACGAAACTCGCGAAATCGTAAACCGGTGACGTTACCACGTCACGCTAAATTAAAACGTCTTCGATGTCCCTGTTACAATACTCTCTTTGTAGCGACCCTGCTGTTGGTCTCAATATTGGTTTCCTTTACACACTGTATTCTCGTGCTCTCTATAAATACACGTTCCAACTATACAATCCTCCGTCTCGAATACTTTTTTTCGTATTAGTAGAAGTTGCACACTTTTCCTACAGGATAGAGGATCAAAGCGAGCGGAAAATTCCACGAACGGAAACGAAAATAAAGTGAGTTGACACATGATCAAATGCAGACAACTGGTAGAGGATGTGAGTCGACCGATACTTCTCAAATTATGTAGCATTGGGTTTTTCAGGATTTTGAAAAACTTCGGAGCACGAGAATTTCTCGCGAATACGACGAGCTGGCTTGAGCTGTGGAAACGTGTTGTGTAAAAGTTTTATTTTTCCAGCTAAAATAAACTTAGAACTCTTAATTACTTTACGCGCAAAATGTGGTCGCGTATCCTCGTAGCTTTTTATCATCATGTCGTCTCCCCGAAGCGACTATAAAGTGAAAGTTTACCTTACTGCATCCGTTCGCTCTTTCATTCGACCAAAAGCGTTGCGTTTCATTCACCCCAACTGCAAACATCATTCGTGTGCTTTTTATTTCGTACTAGGCAGACATACGTTTGAATCTTGAATGATTTCACTCTATCTACGATACAGACATCGCGTCGCACTCGATTGGAATTCGTGATTAATTCGTGCATACTATTTGTTTATTTGTTTCAGAACGAGTATGTCAATTAATGGTAGCGTTTTATCGCCCTCACAAAGGGATTCAAGTTGTATGTCCGAGTTGAAATCGACAACTCGATGTTTGAAAATGCATCTGAACAGTTTGTGGTCCATTTGGTATGGTATCGGAGTTACGGTATTGAATGGATACATCGCGTTCGAATGTTCAAAGAGATTTTTAGGTTGGTCAGTCTTACTAGAGAGTATTTTTTTTCTCGTAAAAATGGCTCCGAATGAATGTTCTGTGATGTTTCAGACTATGCCGATCGATTACCTGCGGCTGACTCGACAACGTATCAATGCGAGCTATTTGTTTGTATCGGCCTTACTGGATTCGCGGTACTCCTCATACCATTTTTCTTCGTATCCGCACTTTTCAAAGTCGGTAATTTGGCCAACGATGGTTTCAAGCTCGGTCGTAATCTGAGCACGTGTAGCGCGAATTTAGAAAGTAGCATCGTATTCGCCGAGCAGAGTGGTTGTCAGCGCATGTGGCAACATTGTGGGCCAACAGCATCGCTTTTCCATTTGATCATCGCATTTTCTTTACTCATTCCGAAGTTGATTATAGAAGCGCGTTCTATACAGACGAAAATATTGCCTCTGAGTAAGTATACGTATTAGTGAAATGTATTTGAGAACTCTTAACAGGAAATTTTCTCTATATCAGGAAGGACTTGGTACAATTTCGATTTTAAGGAGGGGATATGAAAAAATGCCCGACCATCAACCTGCATATTAAATTGTGAGCATCAAGACTTGAGAGAGTTTCTACTTTTAAGCTATATCTATAGCTTGTCAAAATTCTATGGTTACAAGACGTTCGATGACTTTATAACCTCTTCTAGGCCAGTACATTCAAGTTCTCCGTTTTTGGCGTAGAATGACGTTATCAAGATTTAGAAAAACAAATGTGATGCAGTCATCAGCGACTGACCTAATCCTAAATCGCAGAGTCGTATCATATCTCCCCTATCTCATTTTTTAAACAGCGGCTTCAATCCAGTTCATCTGTCCACCCATCTCAAACAGGTGTTCCATAGCTTTGAAGATTCAATATTCTGAAAATTAAATTATTCTCTCAATGGTGCCATACCTTGGGTCGCGTTCTCTTCAATCTTGAATGGCTACATTTTTATAAACTTATCGTACTTCGAAAATCTTCCAAATCTCACCGTCTAGTTCACATCTCGAATTGTGGATAAAAAACGTGTGTTTTCTAGTAAAATTCAAAACGTCATCATGAAGTACACTCTGGGAGGACACTCATTCAACTTTTCAAGATCAGCTCGAGCTCGAACAACTGCTTTAATGAGGGTTTTAAATTTAATATCTTCAAAAAATACTCAACAAAAGACTTCTTTGGTATCTAGAATCAAATAATCTTCTCTCACCCTTCCAATACGGCTTTAGAAAAGGGCGAAACGTCACCTAATCTCTTGTTGACCTTCTCTCTACACTCCGGAAATCCTGTCTTTACTCCATCTTTTTTGATCTCCAAGAAGCCTTCCCCCGGGTCTGGAGACACATTATCGCAAACAAATTACACGAAATTGGCCTCCGAAGCAATCTCCCTAATATACTACAGGGTTTCCTTCACGACAGAACATTAATGGTACGAATCCAAAATACAACCTCTCCCCCTCTCCCTGTACAAAATGGTGTGCCCCAGGGAGAAGTATTTAGTGTCCTACTCTTCCTCATAGCTATCAACGACATTACAAAACTTGTTAACCCTCCCCTTACGCAACGTCTTTTCGCCGACGACTACAATATTTCAGGGAGTTTACCAGGTCAACTAAGTCAACTAAGTCAACCTTCCTATCCGTAGGTCAACTAAAAAGTCCAAAAATGCATAATTTTGTGTAAATAATGTTTTTCACCCGTCTTTCTATATGCACAATATCAACGTATAATCAACAAACTTCTGACTTTTAAAATGACACTTTTCTCAATTAAATATTAATTCTTGCAAACGAATAAAAAAATACCGAAATTACGATATTAGTTTGGAGAGGGGGGGTGGGTGGTGATATTTTTTAGGGTCAAATAAAATATCGAAAGAAAGGTCAACGAATCTCAACTATTTCCATTTTTCAATTCTGGTAGACATCCTGTTCTTCAAACCCTCAACGAGCCCACAGACTTCTACAGGAAACACTAAATCTAATTATTGCATGGACAACGAAAAATGGCTTCAAATTTTCTACTTCTAAAACCTACTTGGTGATTTTTAAAAAAAGACGTCCTATACCCTACTTTCAACCTCTCTTCCTACAAAATTTCGAAATTCCAGTCCGCGAATCTGCTAAACTTCTTGGCCTCCGTTTTGATCAGAAACTTTCTTGGACCTCCCATATCAAATATTTAAAAGCAACGTCATTATATTCATCTCACACCCCTCTGAAGGATGCTCCAGAAAATTACTACTACAACTCTACAAAAGCCATATTCGATCTATATTAGAATACGGGGCACCAACATATAATTTAGCCAACAAATCTGTTCTCTCGTTACTTGATAACATTTAAACCTCGTCCTTGAGAATGGCCTTAGGTGTCTACCGCACAAGCCCCAAACTTAGTTTATGTGCAGAAACCGCTGAACCTCCACTCTTCTTTCGTAGACTCACCCTAACTTCTAATGTCTTGTCCTCTGTCTCCCAATTCCCTGACCTTCCTATATATAACTCAATCTTTCTACAAAACACTTAACCCTTTTCGACTCACAATAATAAACATATCCTTCTTCAATTCAATCACTCCCTCAATAAGCCATTTCGAGCAAATCCTCTGCAACCCATTTACATTACCTCCCCCCTTGGACGCTTCCTGAACCAAACATACGTTTTGATCTCACACAATTCCCTAAATCTAACAACAACATGATTATACAAAACATTCGACAGATGATACAAGAATATCCGGATTACACAATTTACCTTTCAGACGGATCTAAAAAATTGAATAAAACTGCTTACGCTTATTCCATAAATGGATGTCTTACTTCTCACCGTATACGCAACATTGCATCCATATTCACAGCTAAACTGATGGCTATATTCTCCTGCCTTTCTCATCTCTCCCAACTCCCTCCAAATGGCAAATTCCTTCTCCTGACTCACTTTCTTCTTTACACTCCATACTAGACACCCCTTATTCAACGCATTCACCTCACATTACATATCCTTAGGTCTATCAACACCCAAATCACATTCATATGGATCCCTGGTCATATCAATGTACCAGAACATGATGTAGTCGACAGAGCCGCCAAAAACGCCACTTCCCTAACTAAAATAACGGATTACACTCGTCTACCTGTCTCCGATTACAAAAATCACTACCGTTTTCTCAACCTTCAAAGATGGAAATCATTCCGGGAAAACCAAACGGCTAACCAACTTCACAGTATTAAACGAACTCCCGTACCCTGGTCCTTCTCTATAAGAAATTCTAGACGTGAAGAAGTTGTTCTCACCCGTCTAAGCATTGGTCATAACCTCACTAACTCCGATCTTCTAGCTCCCCCATCCTGTCCTTACTGCGAAGAAGAGACTTTAACAGTCAAACACTTCTTTTCCTGTCCTCTACTCGCACCTCTCCGCTCTTCCCTAAATGTACCCTCCTCCCACTCTCATGCATTGATGAATAATACAGATACAATAACCTACTCCCTCCAATACATACGCCTCATCCAATTCTACTCCTTCATATAAAAAAAAATATAAATACATATTATATACATATAAAAGTAATAATCCGCACCCTATTACCATCACCTTTATTCATCCCTAACTCATCACGCCAAGATGTAAATTACACCTATACTCATATGTAATATTCGTCGAGCTAATAGCACGGTTGTGTTGCTTAAATGCTCGTTAAAATAAATAAATAAATAAATAAATAAAATTAATATTGTCCTAACCTCATCACAGTATTTTTATTCAATTTGAAACAAGCTAAAGTAGGTCATTTTCGTCACTTACTATGTGGTGCGGTTTCATTTTGATTGATGATGGCATAGCAGAAAAAATTGATTCGTACGGGTAATGTTTCGTTATCGAAAGACCCGTCTCTTCGCCTTTTTCACGACAGGCTACACTGTTCGGGGAATTCTCCAACTCGAGAAATAAGCGTGCAGAAATCTCTGTAATGAATCGTGAAAATCTTGGGGGATCTCGAGAATTTGATCGCTGTGCCTGCAAGCATTATATTTTGCCATTCGAAAAAAAGTAGAAAAAAATTAATAAAGGATTTAATTTTATTATTCCTACACTCTTACGGTCTCTCGAGACTAACTTATATGCGTTTCTAGCAAATTGAAAAACTTTATACGCGTGTAATAGGGTGCGGTAAAGTCGAATCCAGTTGTCTGGAAAGCACCGATGCGCTTAACACTTTTTTCTTTTGTTGCTCTCATCTCTTTCTTATTTCTTATATCATAACCCGGAGAATTTTTCGAAGGTCGAGAAATTCAGTGCAACGCAAAAACCACCCACGTTGTGAGGTAGATTCATATTCGTCGGACTAAAAGTACATATTTTGCATATTTTTGACCAACTTGGCATACGTGGTGGAAGTTCTGCGTATTGTCGCGCTATATGTTTGAAAGATTAACAAATATTTCACCTTCAGAAGAGTTCAACGACCTCAAAGAATAATCTAAAAGCAGGCGCCTGCCTATTTTTTCCATTATTATTATTTCGAAGACTTTTATTTCCAATGAGAGATATCTCATTTTTCTGGAATATTTTACGGTCCTACGATCATCATAGGTAAATATGAAATATGCGGGTACGCACGTTTTGTTATTGACCGGACTACCGGTATTAGAGTTGAAATAATGAGTTGTAAGAGACCAAGTACTTAGAACGCTTAGGATACGTTTGTCATATTTGGATGTTAACGCCACGTGCCTTTTTTCTCCATCATCGCGAATACTAAATTTAATGACTGCATTACGTTGTTGTGGGTATCTGGTACTTTCAAATCACGCAGAATTCACGTCACAAATACCTAAGGTAATACAAAAAACATCATATCGACTTTGAAAGTCGCAAACTGAATCATACTTCCTTCATTGCATTTTTAATGAGAAACTGAAAGTTGAAGAAGTCAGTTTTCAACAAGGAACCTGTGCTGATTTTTTTTTTTTTTTTGAAAAGAATTGGCATCCTTGACCGCCTTTTATCGCGAAATTCTACCTATCTCGTTCCTTGTTTGACGTGTCTGTTTCCTTCTGTAGGTCAGGGCCTACTATACAGTGTGTCACTCGCTTCGCTCGTTCAGCCTCCTTCTAAGACTAGTATAAGCCTAGTTCACTGTACGCTAAGCTAACTAGCTTACGGGCTACGCTCGATTGCGTCCTTCTTACTTTAGTTTAAACTCATAAAAGCACTTTCAGGTGTTGCCACATCTTCAGTTGTATCGCTGCTGAGGAACAAGGTCTTAAACTTAAGTTTTTGTAATCTAACACTGTGATCTGATTGGCTACAATAATACTGCGTTGCCTATGTTCTGCTAGTGCGGCTATCAGGTTTGCTGTCATCCCATTGGTCAGTTCTGTTCTTCCTGTCTTGTCCACTCACTGTCAAACGTAATTATGTACATTGCTTAAGAGGCTGGCTTTATTCATTTTGTTGCTTTGTAGGGTCATTTCAGTAATTTTTTCAGACTCAGCGCTAAACTTTATCGCTGGATTGAGAAAAATGTTTAAGATTACGCGATTGTTTTATTTTGGGGAAATTTTGAACCTCTTTGGACTCATACACCTATTTTGTTGCTTTGTAGGGTCGTCATGACACGGGGTCAGCGTCATCGGAAACGGAAACGCGGCGACGCGACACACCGGTTTCGGCCGGCATGGACGCTAAGAAGGCCTGGGAACAGGAAGGGGATGACTTGTCATCTCCTGAGAGCCCCCGGGAAACACGGGCGAGGCCAGCGACCCGCCCGGAATCGGACGCTGTCAATAACACCACGACAAAGCAGGGGGCAAGGGGAAATGATGCTAAAGTGAAACCGCTTATGAAAAAAGGAAAAGACACGGGTAGCCGTACTTCCTAGCAGTCTGGGGGGGGGGGGGGACCTACGGGCTCATCGGCGATCGGCGACGAAACGGCTTGCCAAACAGCAGCACCTAACCCTGCTCCCAATGATGTGGAAGCTGGCTTGCAAGCCGGGAAGTCTATCGCGCTCTCATAAAGCTCACGAGGGAAATAGCAAGTTGCTGCTGGCAGCCATACTATGTCGAAGAAGAGAGTTCGCAGAACCTCTCTTTAGGGCACGTTCAGGCCCAAGCGTGCCCCTATTTTGAAATAAGAAGGTTCACGCTCGCTATCCAGTCGCGATCTAGAAAGGAGGTGCCGAACTGGGTATTTTGAGCTCGGCTAGCGTGACTGTTAAACGCAAGCGGACGCCTAGCGCCGCATGCCAAAATTGGGGAAAAGAGAACGGAGCGACGGTAAAGAATGAAGCTCAGTAGGACGTCGCGGGAAGGCTAAGGAGGGTCCGTTCAAACAGAATTATAACCTGGGCAAACACAACATGCACCACAACTGGTTGGAAGATGCACGATAACAGCCGAAAAAGATTATTACTTTCGCCACCTTAATTTAGAAATCACGTGAAACGCCGGCTATTCACGTCGTTCACCCCGTGAGACCCAGGTCATTCACGTTAATTTTTGGTTTGACGACATTTACCGTAACATATGTATGATAGGAGGGGGACTTGAAGATATTTCGACTCCGACCCATAATATGACCGAAGAGGTACCTATGGTGTTTGAAACATTGCATATCTGTCTCATTGAAGGGGCTAAGCCAATTGGTGTACAAAGCATTGCATGTCTAGTTATTTGAAGGGGCTATCCTGATGCGGGTCGTATATTGTATTAGTTTTCAACCCATAGAACAGGTTCCCTGTGTTCCTCGTTTAACGGGAAAGTTTTTTTTGTCTTTCACTCTTGAGTTAACAAGCAGGAGTGTCGTTTTAGAAACGTGAGAATTCAATTCAAAAATTTCATAGATGACAAAGTCGTGAAATAGCCTATTCCAATTTGTACGTACAATGAACGATAATTACCTTACATTAATTCGTCAGGATTTTAACATCGGAATCAATTATTATCGTAAACTTCGATTATTCATACTTTGGTTTCGTCGTCGTTTCTTTGATGAACGAAGACAGTTAATTACTCTTTTTGAAAGTTCCTCCCTGTAAAATAAAATGCCATCTATATTTCGTTGACGACGTCTGGTGCGGACGATGAATATAGAGGTATTAGTCGTCGTTATTTGCAATTCATGAATGTTGATGATGTACGCCGGATGAATAACATTATTTTCTTTTCCTTCTCGTCTATATGTATGTTTTATGTAGATGTTATTACAATCATTTTTTTCTTTTCTTTTTTTTTTCTTGCAAAAAGATGGCGTTGGCGAAAAACAGAAGGGAAAAAATAGTAGAACCGAGCGACGAGGAAGTTTAGACTGCGTAAAGGAACCGTATATAGGATCAAAAGTTGGATGCGAACATTTTCTTAATTGCGCGAAATCATTGAAATGAAACGAATATTACTCGTATATGGAAACAGGAACTCGCGGTACAGGGTGCGGACAAAATACGTGACTAAGTACCGTGTTTTATTCTAACCACATTATACGCGAGCAATTCGTTTTATTAAGTGTTATAAGGTGTAATTGTTGAGAGAATAAAATTGCAAAATTTTACTCCGAGTGGTTTAACTAACTCGAAAAGGGATACCGTTTACTTTCGCTCGAACTCGACGGTATTCATGAATTATTCTTAGTTTCTTGTTTTCTTTATGTTTAGGCCGAAAACTTTTTTTTTTTTTTTTTGGTAAGAAATGAAAGTTTTACTAGAAGAAAACTACGGGTACTTTTTTTAGCAGAACAATGGTAGAAATCAGCCTTTTTTTTTACTTTTAGTCGTATTTTATTTAATTTATACTCAAAATCTTGTGCCGAGGGCCAATGATTCATCTTTTCCCAGTCCACTTTTTTTTTCAAGCTGATTTCGTCTAGAATTTGAAAATTTTGAGACTAGTTGAACAAAGCTGAAGACGGCTGTCTTACATGCAGAAAAATTGTATGATATTAAATTTTTGATAGACTAGGATTTAAAATAAATATCAGACGCCTCGTAGATACACGAAAATTTGAGGGGTGAAAATCGACTTTACTACGAGTAAATAAGCTCACACCATTTTGTCAAGATCATGAATAGTTCTCTTCCAAAGAGAGTGTGATGATTGTAAGCACAGTAAAATATGATATTAATAATCATAATCTCAATATGATTTCGCTTGTGTGTCACATGTTCAGCACCGCCCGTCCTCCATGATGGATTAGGTGCGGACTGCGTATGCATTTGATTTTGTTTGCTCCAGTACCGGAATCGACCCTTTCGGGTATAACTTCAGTGTTGGAGGGATCTTCTTGGCGAACACCCCTCTTCTACTCGGCAACCACCGAGTTGCTTTGGCGACCGCCAAGCTTTAGTGCCCCCCTGGCACACAAAAAACACTAGACAACACTCATATCACAAAGACAACACTATCACATCAGGTGTAGTAGGTTGCTGTTGCGTAAATCTCACTGTAAGTTCACCGGAATAGAGCACATATAAACGCAAGATTCTTTCAAACAACTGAAAAGGCTCTATCAAACTGGACGGTATCCTTCTTCCTCTTCTTCTTGCAGACCTGGATGTGATGGTGGCCGCAAATGCAGACAACTGGTTTCATGCTTCTTCGGAACCTAGCGTGGTGGGTACCAGGCTACACCAGGCTACTCGGGTTGAGCGCTTCATCTACCCCGATTTCTTGAAGAGACCGACTAAGCTCGTCCCGCTCACGCCTCCACGCCTCACACTCAAATAAGGTGTGTTGTGGTCCATCATCCCGCCCTTGGTTACAGTGCGAACACAATGCCTGCTCAACTTTCCTTAACTTCTCGTGAAGATACTTGTTGAAGCAGCCATGGCCGCTTAACACCTGCGTCACGTGAAAGTTCAGCTAACCATGGTGTCGGTTCATTTACTTGTCAAGGTCGCGTATTAGCACACGGGTTGTCCATGTACCCAGCTCACTCTGGGAAATTCTTGTTTTCCACTTTACGAGCAAGGAGCGCCTGGCCTCCTGCTTGACCCGTAAAGCTTCTTGGTTGGTCGTCGTTCTCTTCTTTGCTTTGAACACCACCGCTCTCTCCTCAGCAAGGAGCTCGATTGGTGGTGAACGTGCTAATACACAAAAAGCCTCCGTCGAGACAGTGCGGTAGGCACTAACACACCTTAGCGCAGCTCTTCGTTGGATCTTTACCATCTCTCTCCTTCGGTATGGTATCTTCATGCAGTCGGCCCATACTGGCGCACTGTATAGGAGGATCGACAAGGCGGTGCTCATCATGATCCTTCTCCTTGCTTCTCTCGGTCCTCCTAGGTTCCTCATCAGGTGGCTTAGGTATCCAACTACCCGGCCCGCCTTTTCCGCTGCCATCAGGAAATGGTGCGAGTCAAACCAGATGCCCAGGTATTTCATTTGCTTCTTGATTTCAATTTCCACACCTTGCAGGCGAACGGTGGGTGGAATCTCAATATGATATCAATAATCATAATCTCGATCAATACTTATTCCATCTATTGATTATGAAAATGATTATGCATCAATAATCGAATTACCGACCTTAATCATCTTCAGATAGGGTGGTCAGGTAGACCTTTTTGCGCAGTAAAAGGGTGAAGCTCTAGAATAAGAAGCAATGAATTATATCTTCATATACAAAATAAATTGTCTTCTTTAAAGCTGTAGATCGAATTCTTGGCAAATGTTTAGGTCTGGGAATCTAAGGGCGAAAAGAAATCTACCTTCAGTTATTATATCTCAATGAGTAATAAGAAGGTGCTTAAACTCTGGCGAATGGGGAGATGTAAGAGCAACAGGTGAATCAACATGATTATACTCTGGCGAGTTGAGAAATATACTATAGAGCAACAGGTGACTCAAACGCCACCGAGTCTTGGTAGCGATTTCTAATGTTCCTTTCTCAGATGTATCGCTTATTTAGAGGGGGTGGTATACTATTATACAATTTCAACCCCTAGCGTAAAAGGTTAGCTTTTGTATCTGAAGGAAAGGGTCTCCTATTATACTATCTCAACCATTACCTTAAAAGGTGGAGGGGTATGAGAAAGGTATGCCACCTGGGGGGTGTTATTCATGTATGTACAGAGCGATGATTAGCTTCTTTCTAATATTCTAATTAGAGAATTGTAATTAGCAGATATGATATAATGATATTTTATATCGAAAATAGTCAATATTTTCGCCAGAGAAGAAGGAAGTTAATGTCAGGGATTCCCGTGTCCACACGCAGGTACGTTGCATCGCCTGACATGAAGATGATCAAGTTTTTATGACAAAAATGTGTCAGAAGTTATCGGGAATGCATCTGGAACTAAATCATGCGTTGTGGAGAGTTCGGATTGAAAATTATCCGATTATCAGTGAAAGAAGTCTGAATACATGTTAGGACTTGTGGTCACGATGAAACTAAAATCAATACAAGAATTAGAGCTATAATTGATTGGAACCGATATTCAGAAATAAAGAGATGAATACAGTATAATATGTAATTAGACCTACACAGGGACGGAATGCCTCTAATGGTGAATGTAGATAAGACATATATGTTTTGCGCCTGTGTGCGCCATTGAGGTTTTTCCTAGGCGCCAGCTCCATTTTAAGGCTTTCCCAAGAATCCTCTGATTCTTCTTACTAAATATGTAGCTGTTTTTAAGCAAATGTAGGTTTTTTCGCTCCATTTTTTCTTCTCCAGCACTGCTTTGAAAATTTCAGAACTTTTGTATCATTTTTCTCTTTTTTTATCCCCCAAAAATCATCCCATATGAACTTCGTACGCTCACAAAATTAAACTTTATCTACTCAAGGTCTGTAGTTTTGAAAACTCTCCGCTGTATATTTGTTTTGTCCCATTATAGAATTTTTCACGTGCGTCATCACCATCTTGATACTTTTTCAAACCGTCAAGAAATTCTTTAATTTTCAATATTGAATATTTAGCTATTTTTAAAGGAAATTGTGAGTCGTTTTGCTCTTTTTCGCTGTTTTTTCTTCCTCATTGGTTCAAGAATTTTAGATTGTTTGTATCAAATTTCTATCGTTTTTCTCTTTTTTTTTTTCAATCCTAGAAAATCATCGCAGCTGTACTTCGTAAGCTCATAAAATTAACCGTTATTTTTTCTTATAGACATCTTAACCCTTCATGGTAACATTGCTACCCCCTGGAGAGAAGTACTTCCAACAAATCGACTCGATTGTGAATAGCCAGTAGCAAGGAAAGGAAAAAAAACGAATTGGATCTAAAAAAATTAAAGAAGGGTCAAGAAAAGTCAGGGAAATTTATTATCATAAGAAAGTGGCCACCCTATAATGAACACCATCCTTCACAGAAATTTTGGTACCCAGAATAATTTTGAGAAGGATAGATTAGGCCTCCAGATGAATCTATGATTAGATATAACTATAACTATAAGAATTTATTGCTCAATTGATGATCTTATCTGAAGAAAGTTCTAAATTCTTTCCCGGCAATTTAAAAATCAATACATTTTATAGAATTGCTAATGAGATTTTAAACAATACAAGAATCGAAAGATAGAAACGTTATCTTGTCAGTAAAGTTATAATAAGACCAAATGAAGGTTTTTGAGTCTGCATCGGGAACAAGAACTCGTAAATCTTACAAATTTTTATTAATGATTACGACTGGTCAAAAGTTCAGTCGACTCACCATTTGCCTGTAAGTTGTGGAATCACAATCAAAGAGGTGATCTGGACATCTGGTTTGACTGATGGCAGTGGAAAAGGAGGACAGAGTAGTGATCCAGCAGTGATCTACCCAAGCCGCCTGATGAGGAACCAAGGAGAGCGGAGGGAAGTGAGAAGGATCATGATATGAGCACCGCATCGTCGATCCACCTATATGGTGCAGCAGTGTATGTCGACTCCATGAAGATGCCCTACAAAAGGAAAGAGATGGAAAAAATGCTACGAAGAATAGCGCTGAGGTGTGTGAGAAGGCTTTTTGCGTATTAGCACGTTCACCACCAATCGAGCTCCTTGCTGAGGAGAGAGCGGTGGTGTTCAAAGCAAAAAAGAGGACGACGACTGATCAAGAGGCTTTACAAGTCAAATAGGAGGACGTACGGATGTACATGCGGAAAGGCAAATAGGTCGTGGCTAAAGTGTTGAGAATTGATGATGAGATCAAAACAGACTAATAATGGAAAAATAAGAACGTTACTTTGATGACTAGATTATAATTTAGGCTGAATAGAGATTTGTGAATTTGGATCGAGAACAAGAATTTGTAAATCTTACCAATTTTTATGAATAAACTGTTGATAATGGCGTGAAGAAGCATTGCATTTTGAAATTTTTGATCGTACAAAAGTTTACTCCTGAACAGCTACATGATTATTGTATTTTTCATCAACTCGCCTCGTTGGCTACCGTGATTGCTATCAGAGATTTTTCCAGATCTTTTTTTGATGATGTTACCAACTTCAAGTTTTTCTAATGACGTATGTTCTTCTTCAACTAATCGATAATCTCATCATTGATGAATTTTCTCCATTCTTGTCTTCGCATAACCGCAAACCATCGTTTATACTTGGTGGGTCTACTCGCGCTAGAGTACATCCGGTAGCTAGAATGGCCACATATTCTGCCTCGTCTGGGGTCGTATCGTGATGATAATGACCTGCTTCAGTCTTATTGAAACTATGAAAATGGCTGACTCTCAAATCTAGACCCTGTAATAAACAATTTTCTCAGTAAGATAATGGGTTCAACCTACGAGGCTTCTTCAATAGAGCCAAACGCTTACAGGATCTTTGGATACGAGAGTTCCGAGGGCAGTTAACGGGGCTGACATATCATGAAAGTTCAACCAATTGTACAACTTCTCATCCGTGTCGATTGGTATTTTAGCAAAACCTGGCATTACGTGTTGCCAGGCCTTACCTTTTCGAAGAACGAAGACGCCCCCCACACCTGAAATTGAGTAAGCATATTATTGGAAATTACCGTCGCCAGTTTTCGCCTCTTTTATATTCGAAATCATTCGTACCGATGAATTTACCCGGAAAAGATTCTGCTAAAGCTAGTCGAATAGGTGATACAAAATCTAATTTGCCCGTTCTCTTCTTACAGCACACTTTTACGACCTAAAATTGGATCAAAAAACTTATACCTATATTATAAAAAGCGCGCTCGGAGCAAATTTTCATACGCTTGAGCATTTCTTTGAAATACCTTGCACGTTTCTCCTCGGCTACAGAACAAGTTTGCCATTAAACATGATCGATATTCACTAGCTGGAAGTACTTCCGTTTGTAGTTTTTGATTTGCATCTATTTTGCTAATCCTGGTGCCTGACGTGATTATTTTATCTTCATTCAAAACCACATTGAAGACACCCTAAAATTGAAAAAATATGTACATGTATAGTGAAGAAATTGCGAACGCAATTCAGGATTTAGTTGTCGAAAGAATATTCTGTTTGACGAGCAGTTACTATCCTACTTCGCAATTCACACCCGCATATGGCCAAGGACCAGCTCCAGCTCCGATGACAAAACAGTCTTCATCTCCGACTAACTTGGGCAAAGTTCTCAAATCGTATATCTTCTCTCGATGCACTAGTGGTAGGAGAAATGCTGGACCTCCGAGTTCTATTAGGACAGGATTCCCTCCTAATCCTAGGTAGGAATTTGACCGATATGATTTCTATTGTACGAAGGTTTGTCAAGTTGGATGACATATTAGCTAGGTAGTGAAAGATACCTAATTATCTGTGAACCAATCTATTTACCTTTAGCGGCTAAGTTGTATGGTTCCTCCGTCAAATTTGGACAGTCGATAACTTCTGTACTAACTTCTTGAAAATTTTCGCATAGTTTCTTCCTGATGGCTAAAATTGTATAAATTTTGTTTAGTGAGTTATTTCGAATGTCGTATTTGTAAAATTGATTTCTATTCATCACCTGCGGCAATTTCTTCTAACGGAGGTGAATCGAGTGCATGCACCTCAAAAGGTAGTTCGTTCAAATCTAAGGCTTCGAGACTCATGTTCACAAGTGTAAGGGACCACTTTTCGAATTGAATGAAAGTTACGAGTGAAGACTTATACTTTCTTTTTCTCTGTACGAGTCAAAGAATGATAACGCAATCAGTATCTTTCATCACGAAATATCATTACGGAAAATTTTGAACTTGAGATTTGGTGAGAGGCGGTACGATCGCGGTGGTGATTAACAAATGATAAGTATTCGAATTGGGTATGACTAGTACTTATTTTTGACCAGACGACTTTAAATCGACCTCTAATTGATATCACAATTCTTTTTTTTAATTAAGTGTACGCCAACGTCCATATCAAGTTGACATGAGGTTATCTTCCTTAATCTAACGATGAGTAATTGTCATATCAACCAGCAGTCGGCTTCTAGTCCACTTTCGTTATGTTGCGTGCTCGTGGTGAAAGATCGACTGCGGCCCCGTGTTCTATCAGGCCGGATAATAGTGCGAAAACTGTCGTTGCTTTTGGCGATGGAGGTAGGGATATCGAAATAGTATATTTCATGACAAGGTGCGAAAGCGACGTTTTGAGTGACGAGTTCGGTGTAGTTGCGACGCGAGTCGAAGACGAGCGGAGCAAGCCGAACGAGTCACTCGAGTCGCTTCGCTCCTTGTCTTGGAAGATTTTTTTTATAACGACGGCTACGAGTGTGCGTTTCTTGTTTTGTCGTCAACTCGGCACCCGGTCGCCGATGCACGCAATTTCTCCTGCTGCTAACATAGAACATTATCACCCACTATCGATATGGAGCAATGCGGCGCAGCTGGTAGTGCAACGGCTTACAAAGTCAGGAGTGCGTGGTTCGAACCCCGATCGCGGTGACAAAAAAAAATAATAAAGAGAAAATGGCCGTCGAGAATGGAGGGGGCAGAAAAGTGTGAATTCAGGGTGGTAATATAGCAAGCGGGCGGTAAAATGAGAGAAGACGATAGAAAAGTAAATAGACGACCTGCAAAGTAGATGAGTTCTCAAACAGCTACTTTCGCACCTTAAATCGACCAACAAAAAACGCACTTTCGTAGCAGGAGTTATAAAAAGATAATTTCCTGTTACGTACTTGAGCTTTGGTGAGAGTTTGATCGGGCCAGGCAAATGCGCTGAAATTTCTGTTGTTCCTATAGCGATGGTGGGAATGTTACCGAGAAGATCGTTTCCCGTTGTGGTCTCGCAGCAAGAGATCGACTACAATCCCGCGTATCATCGAAACGGGTGAACATGCGGAAACTCTCTTCCTGCACAGTAAAAGTAGATGAATTTACCTCGAAGCTTGTCTCCCGCTACATACATTTACGGGGAGAAATTAGCTCCTGCCCTGGTCAAGGCCAAAGCGGATGAGTGAGCCTACACATTTTTGTTATCCTAATTTACCTAGAAACTCTCTTTCATTCAGAATTGACGGCATGAAATCAGCTTTGCCCTTAGTTCATCTCAATGAGGATAAATTTCTAGTAATTCTTGTTATGCTAGGCAAGAACGAGACTGAGTCGCCAGGCGTCTTAGTATATGGGTCTCTTGCGTTTTTTTCTCTCTCTTAATTTCCCTAAATTCATGCGAATTTATTTTCTCATTTTTTTCAAGAACTGAAAACAAAACCAAACTGATACTGTTAGTCTTTTTTTTTTTCAACATCCAGAATAGACCCATTATCGCACTATTATCGTGAAAAATGGCACGGGTATACCAGAAACTTAGACCTTACAACAGATAGACCGAGCATCGGCCATATAAGCGTGTACAACGCGTTGAACGGAAGACATGATAAGAAAATAAGGGAGACTGGACCTCAATGATGGCAACGCGGGTGAACGCGCGGAGCAGTGAAACGCACCGTACACCTGCGCCGCTCATCAAACTTGTAAACAAGGTCCAGTCCCCCTTATTTTCTTATGTGTATTCTTATCATGTTATCCGTTCAAAGATTCATTACTATGCTCGGTCCATCTGTTGTATGGTCTAAGACCAGAAAGAAAAACGATTAGATATTGAAAAGAAGAAACTTTTTCAAAGACTGTGTAAGAATTCAGAAAATACCATACAAAAATAAAACTCGCCAAGGCTGAACAGAATTTTGGAAATTGCTACGCAAAAATAAAATCTCAAGTAACAGGAGTAACGTCACAACACATTTTTGTGGTGAGAACTTTTTTTTTCAAGCGTTTGCATAGGGGGCTCTCAAACAAGACTGAGTCGCCATACGTCTCAGTATCCGGGTCTCTTGTTTTTTTTTATTTAAATTGACTGTTACATGACGGAAATTTATTTTTTAATTTTTTTTCAAAAGATCTGGAGCTTCTTTTCCTACTAAGATGTAGAGCTCAAGAGATCTCAATTTTTTCTATGTCAAGATCTGGAAACCAAGAGATATGCATCTTTGTTCCACTCTGATCTAGCTGGAATCTCAGAGACTTGATATTTGTACGTGCGGTAGGTATTACAATTAAGGAAATATCGAGAAGAAGAAACTTCCTCAAAAACTGTATACAGAAATTTGAAAAATGCCATGCAAAAATAAAATCATAGGTGGCACAGAATAATATGTAATACGTGTAGTATTGATCAAACGATGTACAATATCTTATCATCAATATTGATGTTCGAAGACTATCTCGGTCACTCTTGACAAAGACTGTACAAGAAATAAAATTTGCCAGGAAAAAATAAAACCTCAAGAGACAGAGAATGTATATCTTAATGAAAAACTTCCCGAAATTTGGAAATTGCTATGCAAAAATAAAATCTCGAGTAACAGAGAATGTATGTATTACTTGAGTGACGTAACAACACATTTTTCCGGTGAGAACTTTTTTCTTTTTTTTTTTTTCGCAATTGCATAGGGGCTTTCGCCTTGCCTGAAGCAAGAGCCTTTCCGATATCTCACGAACAATAAGAATTTGCGTGTATCCCCTCCTGATCTGATCAGAGGCGAAATGGGTTTTTCGGGGTCAAGCATCACTAAGACCAGTCCTTAACCACCTTTGATGTGTACACAATTTTTGAAGCTCAAATATAATTGATCAGCCCCGACCTTAGATCAACTTTTTTCTAATCTCGATTCAGATTGTGTAGGTATTATGAATTGAGCAATTTTGGTCAGGATCACAGGAATTTTCCGGATGAAGAATGTAGTGTGAATCCAAACTTGTCGTAGATTTGATCTCAAATCGACATCGGCCTTCGCCTCAGAAGACAAGTGATCAATTAGCCTGTGCGCCTCGCGCTACCTTCTCTTCCGTAGAGATTGTCTATGCCGAGGACATGATCGATGCACTAGTGTGGTGTACTAGGTTATACATGTATTTGCCAAGCAGAGCTAGGTCCCATTTTTTCTACATCAAAAAAATTATTTATCATTATTTTTAATCAAATGCAAAAGACAGTGCGAATAGCGTAATGTTGTTTAAGGCCACAATGCAATTATTGAAGAGCCTTCAACTGAACGTTTACGATGTAGAAGTTTGAAATTTTTACTCTAAGCAATCTCCGAAGAATCTTTTACCGACCTCCCTGTGCTGTATAGGCACGTAAAAAATATTTTTCGGTTTACGTGCTCGAAATTGCGGCTATTCATTTCAGTAAGGATAGATGCGCGACGAATTTTTCACCGATGAATGTTTATGAAAGACTTCTTCAATGATGCCAAGCACGTAAATAAATACTGTATTCATTTTGACTGGAAAGCTTTGAAAAATAGTTACAGTATGGTGTTATGATTTCACGATCTGTATTAAACATCTTAAAATGATCGCTTTTGGCGGATGACTCGACTCCTACTTATAGCTTCTGCACTTGATGCTCATCTAGAGAAGACGAATAAAATGTTAGATTTCACTCGTAACGTTAAAATAATTTCGTTTTCACCTCTTTTAAGTTTTTTTTTTTTTTTAACTTCTCGTTCTTTTTGCTCGTTGAATGCTAAACGAAAGGACAGAAGAAATTGCTCTTTAGCGTTGAATAATTAAATATCTTGTTCTTTTTTCTGAAAACTTCTAATGAAATTTGTGTACCTTCTTTCGAGTGTGTGCGACAATACGACAAAAAACGTTTTAGTAATAGGACAATTTCGAGACCCCTCCTATTCGCTAATCCGGATTCATATCTTGATGAATAGCCTGCGGTTGTAATGAAAACGAAAAGCTCTTTGAAATTGAAAATTGTTAGTAGAGCGTTAAAGTAAACATAACCGTTAATGTGGCCAGAAAATGACAGCGTAGACGCTTGCAATTTGAGAGCCCGTGAGCGGGAAACTTTAGGGTCAAGGATTTGAGGAGAGAAAATGCTGAAATCTGAAGCGCGTAATAAAGAAATGGCTCGGTTTAAACTAGCGACGCGACGTATTCGCGGTGTAGTGTAACACTCCAGATGAGGAAGAAAGAGGAGTAATTCGAGTATCAAAGGCTGGATTTGGCTTGCGTACGGCGCTTTTTGGTCTATCTTTAATGGTTGGCAATTCTGGAAAGTCATGCATGACTTATTCGTGAAATTCATTTTCGACCGGCGAGCCTCCGTAATGCCTGCTAGAAAACATTATTACAGTCTGGATTATTGCGTAAGCCTGTACGTTGAGCTTTAGGCTGTCGAACTCGATGGTTACAGTGACTTTCGAATTCTCGCGATTTTGTATTTTTGAAAACTTACGCATCCTCGGCTTCACTATTTAAGCCGCAAATTTGATTCCTTAATGGAAATGTATACTCAGGGGTATTTTTCTCTTTTTATTGATTTCAAAGTTTGACGATTGAAATAAGAAGCAGGCTCATTTTATACGAACTGCAACTACAAATTGGACGTTACAGATATTTTACAAAACTGCCAAATGAAGGAAAACTAGATCATCTAAACAAAGGATGATCATCTTTGGTTGTGTGAGGAAGAAAAATTTAAGACCAAGGAGAACAACTTGATCGAATATCATCTTCATCTTCTAGAATTTATCCATAGAAGAAGTTCTTCCAATAGTTTTAGACGGAAGGAAGGGGCCCTATACCGATTCTAGATACCTTGGGGTATCGCATACTAATATTTGCCCAGCCTATGACGTCATCAGAACCGTGATCGATCCGGATCAGGTGCGCAACGTCAGATCGGGATCGTCGAGTTAATCGGAGAAGAGAAAATCATGATACAGGTCACCTTTCGTCCCGCGCTCATAGCCAACCTAGATCTTCTAGAATCTAGAGCAGCGTATTTGGAAATTTCTGAGCTATGACATCAGCTGGATGGTCTGATATCGGTCAAGGTCAATTTCGAGTCGGGAACGTGACGCCTCTTCCGCTCCTTCTGCTCTGGCCTATAGTATTCTTTGACCTGCGAGTTTGACGAATTAACGCCCGCACGGCCGTGTCGACATAATATTTATTAGGAAGGGGTAAGATTTAGCAAAGACATGAAAAATATGTTTCGGAAATCCCTGTTCAGTCTTTGAGTCCTATTCTTCCCTGTCTTTTTTCATTTATCAATTGGTGAGCGGCGAGAAATATGCGCGACCTACCGATGGTGATCAAATGAATTTTCTGTTAAGCCTTCCAAAGTACAGTCACGATAATCTGGTATTTGTTTGTTTCTTACTGCAGTTTCACGTGGTGTATTTTAATTGTTTCCAATTTTCGAACAAAGACTTGGAAAACAAATTAGAGCTGTAAGCTTAAAAGAATGAGAAGACTGAATTTTCTTTGTACATGAGATGAGATTATACATAAACTTGAAATGAAATTACTAGGACTTCTAGATGTACCGCAAGGTCATGAAACCTAGCCCTCAAAATATCTTTATCTGTAAGGCCGTCAGAGACAGAGGAAATTTAATAAATTACTGCCTAAATTTTATCAGAAAGGTCTTGTGATAAGGAAGATGTTTTCAAGGTCGTGCGTTTGACAGTACCAAACGATTTTTTTAATTTTTCGTATTACAAATTTTCTGACTCAAACGACTGGATTATTTTATTCGATATGGTTTACTAAATAATCCAGTACAGAGATGAGCTAATTTTCCACGCCCTCTTGTAAACGTAATAAATTTTCTTCATTTTGTGTTACAGATGCCATTTGGAAAACTGATCTAGATTTCTTGATACCACACCAGGAAGAGACAGTGTCCCTAAATTTCTCCAGTGCCAGTAGTATCGTTGCTTCGGCTATTTCTAGCAATCAGCCGAAATCGTTACCATTGTCTGTGACTCCTGGCTTGGAAATACAGATCAGAAGTAAGCACTACACTGTAATTGTAACAATTATTATGGTAATATTGAAGTTATTCAATTCAGCCAGCACTCATAGAAAGTCCATATCCTCAGCTTCTCCGAAACGAATTTTAAGGTGGAAGGGTGTTAATTCGTTTGTGCTACGTTTGTTCTGGATTTTGCCACTGGTCTTCTCTTTTTCCAGCCGTTGTGGAGGAGGGCTGTAGACCGAGGCTCGCTCCCATTCAAATTTTGACCTGGAAACGTGCTAAATTGTGTGTTATGTTTTCCTGGATTATGATGTTCAATTTTGGAGACTTCCTTCCCCTCCAATCCTTGGAAGGTTGGAGGCGTACAGATCTCGATTTGAACAATTAATGGATTTTTAAGGATAGAAGTAAGGGGATCGTTTGTGCTACGTGTGCTCTAGTACTCTTGCCCTCCAATCGTTGTCTTCTGTTGGAAGCTCACGGTGAGGAATTGGCTGAGGTTCCCTGTTTGGTTAGAGGCTCAGAGCGAGTAAATGTGCGGAAATTCTCTTTTTGCACGGCAACGGCAAGATGATAAAAGCTTGTCTTCAGGAACATACTTATGGCAAGAAATCAGATTCGCCCCGGTTCTTCTTGATGAAGACTGTAGCAATTTTCGTTTTCATAGTCGAGGAAAATTCGTATTCTTGTGCTTAGAATAAGAATTTCCGTGCCGTAGTCAATCTCTCAACGCGATACCACGACAGGAAACTATCTGCTGGGTAAATAGACGATTTCTCACTGCGAGTCCACAACAGAGGACGAGCTTCTATGGGTACCATTCCATAAATATCGCCTGAAACAACAAGAATTGACGCATATTTACTCGCTGTGACCGGACATAGGACCTCAGCCAATCCCTCACCGTGAGCTTACAACAAAATACCACGATTGGAGGACAAGAGTACCAGAACAAACAGAGCGAAAGCGATTCCACCCAATTTTACCTCAAAAATCCACTAATTGTTGAAATCGGGTCTTGCACGTCTCTGGGTCCCCAAGGAATAGAGGGGAAGCAGGCATCAAGAATCGAAAAACTCAACATCATAATGTAGCAAGAAGGTAGCCAAAATTTGAATGAGAGGAGGCTTTGTATGTCTTCAGCCCCCTCAAACGGTTAGAGGGGAAGGAGAACAGCACAAACAAAAAACTTGGCGGCATAAATGTGGCACAAGCAAAGTCAACCCTCTGCCACCTTGAAATTCGATCCGGGAAGGCTGGCGACATGGACCTCCTCCCGAAATACTCGAAAAACCTCCTAGTTCATCCCATTTGCTGTTGGCAGGGTCTCTTTTATTAAATTCGTTATAATCAAGGCGAACAGAAAAGCCGTTTTATGGGAGGTTTTTTTTCGATTCAGATTTCAATAATTGATTTCGATTTTGCTAATCGATTCGAATAAACAATCGGGATCGATTATTCTGATAGGTCGAGATCAAGGATGTAAAGTCGATTGGTAAAACTTCCACTTCCAATTTTTTTTTCTGACTTCCACTTCCAACTTCCAACTTCTCGCGTTGCAGCTTCCAACTTTCAACAAAATATGCAGTGCTGCCGTACAAAAAAAAAATAAATAATTAAAGATTGACGAATATCCAAAATAACGATTTTGGGGAAAAATATCTATCGTCTGTGAAAAAGAGATATTTTTCTTCAAATCATTATTTTGGATATTTCCCATCTTTCTTTGAAACGGTGGTGTAGCCTCCTGTGGAGGAAGTTGATTGAAGAAGTCAATTGCTATTGACTTCTACTTCCAACTTCCACTTCCTACTTCCAAATAACTTCTCATCCTTGGTTGAGATTCTTTCGAATACCTACCTAAATTGTAGTCCTCTTTATTCTCATTTTACTCGGTTTAGAAGTCGAAGCGAAAAAAATTAACATCCTCCTCTTTTTAGGTATTGAATTCAAGAGTCGCAATAAATTTCTTGTTTAGTTATAGAAGTTTCGTGAGTCGAGACTCGTCAGTTAGAGAGTTCGCAACTTTTATTGGTACATCTGGATAATTTAAAATATAGAATTGGACTTACTTGTGGATAAAAGATACACCATCGCAAGTGACCACAATTTGCATCTAACGCGATTAACTTGTCGTGTAATTTCGCAGTCTTTGAAGTATTAGGTTATGTACTTTTATTCATGACAAATTGGTATTTGACAGCGTCAGTTATTCATAAACATCCTTCCAGCTCCAGTTCTCGTATGTGTGTATGTTTTTGTTCTATGTATACGTCTCATTAATTTGCAGCAACTTTTTTCTCATGTTTTCAGATGATACGAATTTTGGTTCAGTATCGATCGAATTTCTGAATTACGCTCTAGCTTTATTTGTTTACTCCATTCGATATCCAGCTGTATTTTGGAATACGAATAAGTATTTCGGGGTGCTCTTCTGTCTACAGTTGATGATCAATAGCGTACAATGTTTGTTGATACACGCAGGAGTGTGTGTTCTTTACAAGGTGAGATTTTTGGAATTCCCATAAACCAACTCATAACTTCAGTTTAATCGAGATTTATTACCGCGTGAGCCGATTGATAAGTAGTATTAAAAGATTGATGTGATTGTGAAGCATTGATGATAAATTCGACTTCAGTGACCTTATTAATTTGGATAGTTTAAGGTTGAGGATCGATCTGAGAGAAAGTGTAAATACAACAGGAAAGGTGATACAATTAAGTGTCGGTTGTGAAGTCAATGACAGGAAAACTAAATATTTACTCCTCTTGTTTGTTCCGTTCAAAATTGACATTCTGTCCTCGTTTTTTATTGCTCTTTTTGAAGTTTAAAACACTGTTCAGGCTTTAAGCAATGACTTGAGAAACATTTGATTGGTAAAGTATGACCTAGGTAAAAAACTTCGGAAAGTTCTATCTAATATTGAAACATATTTAACGGAAATCTGCAAAGCTGGCCTGTGGCCTTCAAAAGTGCAATATCCGAATTGACGCCGAAATCCTGGTACTCCTAGCTAGATACAGTATACCTACATAAATAAGGACTTCAATTTAGGGTCCTTCAGACTACCTTCCTGGTTGTCACACACCCCAAAAGGTTCCATTGTTTTTGTTCAATTTATTCAATGAAAATTATTGCGCGAACTATGAGTATTTTATCGTAGTTTTTCAAAGTCATTGCGTGTTTTCAGTTACATGTTGTCGGTCCTCAAGAAGCTTTGCCAACAGTTATGAGACTAAGTAAATGGACTTCGCGATTCAGCACACCATTCATCCTCAACCGAGAAGTAACCCTTGCTCTATACGTGATGTCTGTCGTTTTGGTGCTTGTTTCAAGCTTAGTACTGTATTTGTACGGCTATGGACGGTAAATATTCGTATCCATTTTCAGCTGCATGCGTTATCATTGTTAAAATCAATCAATTTCGGAATTTTTTCCAGGTTGAACTCATTCCTAAATCGCGAACGAACACGTCATGTCATCTCGATGAAGGGCGTACAGTCAGGTCGAACGTGGATGTATTTCACGCATTGCGCGGCCCTTTGTATTCTGGTTGCTATCGGAGTTTGCGAAGCCCCGCTGTTGTACGACTTCGTCTTGATTTATCGAAAAAATTTAGATTCGCTCGTACTAACGATCATCTTGTCCTCCATCCTGCATCTGTTCGTATGGGTATTGTTATGGTTAATTCTGACGCTGAAACAGCACTGGGAATTCAAGCTCCAAGTGACTGTCGGTCAGGGTAGAGTGCGTTCGGCCCGTTCTATCCGCATGATCACGGACGTTCAACTGGCGTCCGCAAATCAGGACTACACACATGTGCCGTTGCTCGTCATCAATCATGGTCGAACGTTCGTCGTTCCAGAATTAAACTCGAAAAAAGCGATAATGACGGTCATACAGAAAACCTCGATGGAAAGAAAGTTGAGGCTTGGACAAAGTACGTGAACGGGAACACATTTTTGTGAGCGGATTCACACGATTTGTCGTGTTCTTCGATCATAGTAATGTTGTTCTGGCTTTATAATTACAGGTTCTAGCAACAGGCAGCTCGATGATGGAGAAGAACAAATTTACTGGCTTCGACCTAAATCGCGTACACCACGTCACTCACCCGATTCGTCTAGTTCGGAGCCACGGTTTGGGTGGTTTTCAAAAAAGAAACACGAAAAGTTATCTGTTGAAGAAATGGCGATGTTACCGTGAGTTTCTGATAAATTATTTTCATCGAAGGAATTTCGAATCCCTATCATCGTAACTGTGGTATCTGCGAAGAAATTCATGAACAAACTTAGTTGTATTTTAATAAACCAGTCACTACTTACTTATACATATAAAGAAAGTTCCGGGTGCGTACGTTGCTGGTGGTGCTTACAAACCTCTTGATTTCCATAAGAAAAACATAAAACGCAAAGATCATCGATATTGATTGCGAATAAGCTTATTGACCAAAAATTTATGGATGAGAATTAACCTTCATTCATACCGGTATACAATTTCTTTTCCATCTTTGCTTCCTGTATTTCTCTTAAGGGAGTGGTTCGATTCAAATGGTTTGGAAACACCAGAACGGGTACTCTTACCTTCTGTAACTGACGTCAGAAAATTTGTCTAAACGAAAGAAGGTTACACACCGCCAATTCTTCATTCATATCTTATGGCAACTCAGTCGTACTCGTGGAGCGTGGGGCATACGAAAGGAATGCTTATGAGTATTTACTGTTCAGTGTGGACTTTCTACTTCCCAATCCTGTTGTCAAGTCGCCGCGATGTGAAAAAGACCGTGAACAGTTACTGACCATAAGAGAAAATGTCAGCCCTCGTCCCACATCCAGCGTCTCTTCAGTTTCACATCCATAGGCTGGAGCAACGAATTAGGCCCATCACGTCTATCATAACGAGTTCGAAAAAGAAAAGAAAAAAAAAATTGTCTATCAAGTTGTACGCCTAAGTACCTATGTATGAAGATAGGGTGGTTCATAAGTACTAGGCAATGAAACAAATTGCCTGCCAAATGGACGTACGGAATTTGAATCTCAAGAGAATGGCGCTTTTTTGAAGAATCTGTGTCGTTGGTGAAAAGAATTCGAATAATCTTCCTTCCGTAGATAGATTAAAATTCTTTCAAAATCCCTTCTTCTGTGTAGGGTTTTTCCGAGTATCAGCTTAGCTGTTGTCGGCGCTCGACATTTCTTCAAATTCCCTTCAATTTCTGGAGCTTTGAACTTGAACTTTTTCAAATCTATTGAGAAATGTACCCTGTACCCCAAGAAGAAAAATAGAAACTTCTTGCCCTCTGTAAGTTCGATGCTGAATCCATCATGGTCTAAAATTCTTTGAAGTCCCTCTGCTGTATGGATTTGGGCGAACATTATCTCTCCTAGCCCAGCGAGATATCGCCATGAGCCAGACACAGGCCTTCTCTTATAGCATTGTACCCCTATCGAAAGCAACAGCTAGTTCCTCAACCTGTGAGGTTCAAAATTTGCCGGGCTTAAAACTTTTGCATTGTGTTTTACATCCTTTCATTAAGAATTAGAGTGAAAGTATTTACTAACGTGATTAATTTTCTCATTTCAGGAAACATAGTAAAAGAAATGGTATGGGTGGCGAAGAAGATGGTGATTATGTTCGATTACGCGAAATTTCAGGTGTGGGAACAGTCTCCTCTTCGTCGAAAATCGATCATCATGATGATACAGCGTCTGAAGACAATAAGGTAGTTGAAAGTATAAAGAGAAGAGGGAAACTGATAATTATGCATCCGGCATTGTAGATGGTCTTCTTATCTCGTTTTCTTATTTCATTTTGTATGTTTAGTTATTAGAGTCAGTGCGCAACGATCGAATCACGTATGCAAGCGCTAATAAAGATTTGTTGAATCCTATTCTACGGGAATACGAAGATCCTAGTCCATTGTTGACGCCCGAGCCACAAGACCACGATGATTTACCTCCTCCTCCTCCTGAGTTGTCTGTTGACCTGAATAATTGTATACGTAATAGTATACATCAAGTAAGTGAACGTTTCTTCAAAAATATCTTATTGAATACCGGTACTTCGAACTTTAATTAAAAGGATCTAAAGTGTACAATTCCACTTTAGTCGTTAGCTTACAAGAGCACTTTCGGGCGTCACCCTCTCATCAGTTTGTACGCTATCGAAGAATAAGTCCTTATACATTATATAGTTTTTATAGTATAACACTGTGATCTGATTGATTGCAACCAGTACTGCGTCGTGATTGATTCATTCGCTTACGTACTGAGTTTCTGTTGACTACCAGGTTTGCTTCTATCCTATTATTCGATTCTGTTCTTCCTGTCTCGACCAATCACCAAGCTGAATGATCTTCATTAAATTGTTCAAGAGGCTAGCCGTTTCTCCTCTTTGCTTCTGCAATCTCCATCTGTTCTCATAGTTTCCTTCTTTTCTTGCATTTTTCTACGTTTATGACTTCAAATATACCTTCTCCATTGTGCTGTTCTTCATTGTAGTGTTAGCCAAACAGTGACTTACCACCTTTTTTATTTCTTGATGTTTTGTACTCCTTTCTCCTGATGTTGAACTTTCTCCCAGTCTCACTGTAGTAGATGGCTTTGCCCTTGTAACTGAGCTTTTATACCCCTTCTCAAGCTTAACTTGTCCTTTTCCTCCATCGGGACGTTGTTTATTCTCTTCACCATGAATGGGTCGTTATGAACGCCTACGTTCACATCATAACCACTGAACGTTTTCATCACCTTGTTTGTGTGCTTTTCTATGAATGGTAGTGATTTGGAGTACTTTCCCACTGTACGGTCATGGATTAGCTTCTTTGCTTCTGTTTTTCCAAGGACTCCCGTAAACACGCCTCTAGAATGCTACATTCTGCTTTACTATCTCGATTTCTTTTTCCTTGTCTTCTTTGTTCTTTAGGGAGAAATTACTCGGTGGCAGTAGTTCTGAGTCACCGAGAACTTAGGCCTTGGGTGATGGTAGGAGTCATTTCTAATGATGGTATCGGTGTCCGTAGGCTTCCTGTAGATTTTGTACACTATCTTGTTGTTTACCAGTGTGCGTGTTAGGTCCAAATAGTTGATGATCTCATTGCCCTTTTCCATTATGAATTTGATGCTCTCAATATGTTTTTCTCAAGTTCTTCCAAAAGGATCAAGCTTTGGAATTTTTCCAAAACTCATTTTTTCATGTAGGGTTCGGGTTTCTGAAATTCCCTTCGATTTAATCAACACCCCACGAATTCTTGTATGTTTGAATTTTTCTTTATTTACAACTTCTTGACTACGGCTCTACATCTACAGAGTTACCTTGATCAAAATGCTTTTGTGCAGGTATTCAAGTTATTGATGTTTTAGACTCTCTCGTGACGAACTTCATTTTTTTCAGGATCTGTCAAAGTGTCTTCAAAGAGCAGATTCGGGTATGCCTCACGAAGAAATACCGTCACATTCCGATTCCGAGGTTTCCGGGGATTCGCCACCAGATCCAACATGTTCGAACAGTGAAACATCAAGCGGTGTGCATTCCAATTCGAGCCGCGAATCTGGCACCAATAAAATACTCGACCATCAAATGGTCAGCGGAACGTCGACGTTGCTCAATGAAACATTGAAGATTCACCCGCAACAATGGATTCAGCGTAATGTAATTCATTCTCCACCGCATTATAACAACGCTCGTGTCTACAAACCTCAACAACATTACGTTATAGCAAACAACACACCAGTAATAAACGAGGTTGTCGAAGAGAACACGGTGGTGATTCGACGGAAAAATTCGACTAGCGCAAAATCGCCTGTCAGTCCCGAAGCTGCTACAGATCGATTTAGTAGATCAACTAACATGAGACTGACCTCATTTATTGAGCCCCATCAAACTGAAATAGCGAAATCGTCAGCTACCCTGCCACTCTATCCTTCTGCGCAACCAATCGGCGTGAATCATCCGCATTGTTCGACAATGCCGCTGCCGGTGACCAACGTTGGTTGTAATGCATTAAATAACGGAGGAAGTTGTGGTTCATTTCCACGGCCGCACGCGACTATACCGACACACCATAATGGCGTACGTTTTTGCGGACCGTCAGCGAATAACGCCGTGTACGCCAAATTCCCGTTACCCGCACAATTTGGTTACCTGGGCAGAGTCGAACAGTCACCGGTCTGCTCCTTGAAAACTAGTCATCACACGTTTCCGCAACTGCCCGTTCATCCGGCCAAATTTCATGTACAAAGAAATGCTGAACGGGACTCGGCTAATTTCTCGATCGGCTCCAGCGGCGATTCGGACGTGTGTAATGGGGGAGTGGTTCCCTCATGATTCTCAGCCTCTCTCGAGTGTTCCTCTTTATCGTAATTACTTTATGACTGCAAATTATGTAAGCATTTCTGGCTTCATTTATAGTTCGAGTAATTGTTACTTTCTCATATTCAGCGTAGGTCCATAAAATAATGTTATTAGTCCTAATGTGGTCCACAGCATCGTCATAAAACTTGCGTTCATAATTTTGCTTCGTCCAAGACTGCAGAAAGTAGTTCGAGTTTACAAGTTACCGACTGACTTCGTTGCAAGAAAGAAATAGTCAAATTTAATGGCGAGCGATAATTGTTCATTTGTAGTCTTGAATTTACTTGCGTTCAGTAGAGTGATATTTAAAATTCATTCGTACCTGATTGCATTTGACTTCGTTTCGTTTTCAATATTCTTCGTCGTGTTTCTTATTCATACTCTCATCAAAATTATTATTATTATCAATATGTATAATCTTATCAATACTATTATTATCTTCATCATTCTTAGTATTACCTATATCAACAATTCTTCTCTCGCTCTTTCAATTCGCCATAAGCTCTTTAGTAAGTCTTAGAACAAAATATCTGCATTATGAGAATAGATATTATTTCTGTGAATTGATTTCCGAACGCTGATTAAAAATAAGAACTTAGAAAACAATATCTGTAAGTTCATCTTTTTGATGAGGAATGTCAATAATATTTTCCACTAATCATAAACACCTTCATTATATGGATGAAGTAAAATAGCCCTCATCAGTCTTCCACAAATTGAACCATTAAACTAGCAATGTTATTTATCACCGAACCCCAGCAGGTCAATAATAAAAAGAGGGCTTCTCCAAAACGCATTTGCGCATTACGACAATAAAATTCTAGAAATGAGTTTTTTATAATAATTTTTGGTTTTATATTTTTATAAAAGATTTTTATGTTTTACGTGTTCAAGATCCTTTTTATTTTTTTATTTTATTCTCTTTTAATTACTCATTTTGAGGAGCAATTTTATCCGTCAAAACTTCAATCCTGAATCTGGACGCGCCTTAACAAATTCTTGGAAAAAATTTTTATCACGCCCTTTTAGAAATTTATTTTAATGCTTGTTTGAAAGAAAGTGAATAGGTAATATGAACGTAAAATCTCTTAGTGTTTTATAAGTGGAACACTCCAAAATAAATATTACTATCAATCACGTATTATATTTCATCATTATTTTTATTTTCATTCGTAAATACTTATTTACTTTATAGGTGAAAGAGTTTTTTTAGTCAAGATTCCTCGAGTTGTAACAGTAAGTTCACCATAACGCAGTATACTTTGTGAAAACCATTATTCATCCTGTTATTTAATCATTACTTTCATCAACACTTCATTTGTTTTATTTGCAAATATTTTTCAACCCTTACACAATGCGGTATTAATATTAATTAATCTTAAATATAACTTCAATTCTCTTGTTTTCTTACTATGAGCCTGATATTTATTTTTTCTCATTAATTTCTTTTGAAGCTTGATCTCATTGCAAGTTAAGGGAAGAAACTTGTTGACTTGTTTTTTTTTCTTATTGTTGAAGAATGTAAGGTTAATGTTTAGGTTAATGCTAACTTTCGCTGAATTACTTTTTTTATTTTTTCTTCTATTCGTTGTAAATAATTAAGACTGATTAGAATTTTTTCTGTATTTTTTTTTTTTGTTTTTCAAAATCGGCAAATTAGATGTTTTAATTTCAATGTAACTTCGTTCATGGTCATTTTATATTTTAATTTTCTACTTATATTATTATGTTTTATTTCTTTTCAATTTTACATATCAAGAATAGCCTTTGTAACAATATCTGTTCGGTATTAATTTTGATATATCTGCTCGTAAGAAGAATAGGAAATCATCTTCGTTTATGCAAATTTCTTGGAACTGTAAATCTGAATGATACGCTTTGAAACTATACCCAGGATTCAATAAATCAATTCATCGTGAAAGGTTTTAGTTATATTCTACAGTTTATTTAATTTTGGGTGAAGCCATTGGTTGCTATATTTATCGACTTTCACTGAGTGAAACGCATAGCATGACAAATTGAATTAATGAAGAAGAAAACCTAAAAATTAATGAACTGTTCATAATAGCACCGAAGCATCGCATTTAAAAATTTTTGATCGTGTGAAATTTTACCCCTGAATAACTATAGGCCATAGGGTTGTTGTATTTTACATCAGGTCGTCTCATTAGCTATCATGATTACCAGCAAAAATTCATCCGAGTCCTTTTTCTGGTGGTCAGTGCTGCAGAGAGGAGGTAATTTGGCATCTTTGTTCCTACGCCCGGATTTCTAAGGGGCTCGAAGGGCCACATTTTTTCTTTCTTTCTGCAAAAGAAAAAAAAAAAAAAAAAAAAAGGAAGGATAATCACGAGGGAAACGAACGAAAAATTTTGGTGGCCGCAGTTTAATTTCTTCCGGGCCCGGAAACCCTTTCGTTGGTGTGATGATTTTCGACTTTTTCAAATATGAAAACTTCTTCATCTATTCAAAAATCTCACCAATGATGAATTCTCCAGTTAATTCTTATTTTCGGACAACCACAAACCATCGTTGATAAACAGGTATGTTTCGATTACCAACACACCAAATTTTAAACAATTGCTTTCACTGAAGAAATTTCAATAAAATTTCAAGTATTTATTCCGCGTTCAGGTAATACAAATGAGCGATAAAATGGTTATGGTATTAGATGATGTTAATCTTTCCCAAAACTAGTCGCTACTTTTGGTGGGTCTAATCGCAAAAGAGTACATCCGGTGGCTAAAACGGCTACATATTCTGCTTCATCCGGGGTTGTATCGTGATGGTAATGACCTGCTTCAGTCTTACTGAAACTATGAAAATGGCTGACTCTCAAATCTAGACCCTGTAATAAACAGTCTTCTGTGTAAGATAATGGTTCAACCTCCGAGGTTTTTTCAATAGAGCAAAACGCTTACAGGATCTTTAGACACAAAAGTCCCGACGGCAGTTAATGGGGCTGACATATCGTAAAAGTTCAACCAATTGTTCAATTTTTCATCGGTGTCGATTGGTGTTTCAGAAAAATCTGACATTACGTGTTGCCAGGCCTTACCTTTTTGAAGGACGAAGACGCCACCCATACCTAAAATTGTATATGTATATTATCAGAAATTACCGTCGCCAGTTTTCGCCTCTTTTATATTCGAAATCATTCGTACCGATGAATTTATCCGGAAAAGATTCTGCTAAAGCTAGTCGAATAGGTGATACAAAATCTAATTTGCCCGTTCTCTTCTTACAGCACACTTTTACGACCTAAAATTGGATCAAACAACTTATACCTATATTATAAAAAGCGCATTCGGGGCAAATTTTCATACGATTGAGCATTTCTTTGAAATACCTTGCACGTTTCTCCTCGGCTACAGAACAAGTTTGCCATTAAACATGATCGATATTCACTAGCTGGAAGTACTTCCGTTTGTAGTTTTTGATTTGCATCTATTTTGCTAATCCTGGTGCCTGGCGTGATTATTTTATCTTTATTCAAAACCACATTGAAGACACCCTAAAATTGAAAAAATATGTACATGTATAGTGAAGAAATTGCGAACGCAATTAGGATTTAGTTGTCGAAAGAAGATTCTGTTTGACGAGCAATTATCCTACTTCGCAATTCACACCCGCATATGGCCAAGGACCAGCTCCAGCTCCGATGACAAAACATTCTTCATCTCCGACTAGCTGGGGTACAGTTCTCAAATCGTATATCTTCTTCCGATCCACTAATGGTAGGAGAAATGCTGGACCTCCGAGTTCTATTAGGACAGGATTCCCTCCTAATCCTAGGTAGGAATTTGACCGATATGATTTCTATTGTACGAAGGTTTGTCAAGTTGGATGACATATTAGCTAGTGAAAGATACCTAATTATCTGTGAACCAATCTATTTACCTTTAGCGGCTAAGTTGTATGGTTCCTCCGTCAAATTTGGACAGTCGATAACTTCTGTACTAACTTCTTGAAAATTTTCGCATAGTTTCTTTCTGATGGCTGAAATTGTATAAATTTTGTCAAGTGAGTTATTTCGAATGTCGTATTTGTACAATTGATTTTTATCCATTACCTGCGGCAATTTCTTCTAAGGTAGGCGAATCGAGCACATGCAGCTTAACAGGTAGTTCGTTAAAATCTAAGCCTTCAAAACTCATGTTTACAAGTGTGCGACCACCTTTCGAATTGAGTGAAAGTTACGAATGACGTGTGGTTTTCATTTTTTCTGTATGAGTCGAAGAATAATAACGCAATCAGTATCTATTCTCACAAATCATTACTGAAAATTTTGAACTTGAAATTTGGTGAGAGGCGATACAGTCGCGGGAATAAACAACGACTGACTGATAAGTAGGCACTTGAACTGCACTATCTTTTTTCTTACCGAGCGTCGTGATAAGAAACCAGCAATTCTTGAGATTTGTATGACGTAAACAATAGTGCTGTGTGCACAAACCGTATAATAATATTATTCTCGTTCAAAATAATTTACTTGTTACGCTTCCTCTGAAGCGTGTAAATCAGGTTATTTCATCATTATGAGCCACGTCTTGTCGAGATAGTGGTCACAAACCTGCGCTGCATACATTATATGGGTACCGTGATCCCATATTAGACTACATACATACGAGGCGAGTTCACCTCAGAGGAAACAGAAATGTATTTTTTTGTATGCTTCCTACCCAGGGCTACCTGTGAATGTACCAAAATTAAAATCTTTGATGATGCGATGAAAATCTAGATCAATTCTCGTGAATTTGTGTTTCATGCGTGTTGATGCCCTGTTACCTTGCATAAGTATATCTTCTCAGAAATGATTTCTATTTCGCTGTATAAGACCCTGGAATATTTTTTTCCCTAATTCTTTGTTCTTTATATTATAAAGAAATACTAGTGGTATCATCTTCGATTCTTGACCGTTCAATCAAAACTGATTCTAACTTTGGAAGTTCGAAAATATTTCGAGGGTACATCTTTTGTACAGTTTGTGTAATTGTATATTGGGTGCTGTTTTAGTATGTGGTCTACACAGTGCCATGTGAAAAATCGAGATATAACCTGACGAACGTACAACCTGGAGCGCACTCACGTTGGATTATCGGTACCTATGAGGGTTGGTTTGTCGCGGTGTTTGATCCAGGAGTATCTCCAATCACTTCCCTTACGCAAACCTGTGAATCAAACGATGCCACAGTAGAATGTAGATAGTGGAACGAACGCAAAATATTCATAAACATAAGCTAAGCACAATCAAAAGATGTGGACCTTAGAATCACGCACTAGCAATGACGTGAAATAGATAAGTAGATCATATTCGTATAAGCCTAATTATATCACGTAGGTATCGTAATCATCGAAAAATATATAAGCGGTGGACGAAAACGGTCGCGCGGGCAGTCAATAGGTCGAGTATACAAACATATGTAAAATATAACCGCTTTCGTTCAACACTCTTGCTTTCTTTTACGGTCGCGTACCTGCGTACGAATACGTATCTTCGAGTATACTAGGTCGCGAACCCATAACGTCGAGGATTTTGGCCGGGGCTTAACGATCATCACAAAACCGAAGACCCAGGGGACGTCAGCGCCATGATTCCTCTGGTTGGAGACGTCTGCTTCGCTACCCACAGAAAGTCTGGCACCAATCCCCTAGAGCATCCTACCCCAATTATATTTTCGCTTAACCGCGAATCGCGATTTGTCGATTTGAATTGCATAGTCACCGGTACCAATCGTTCGGGGACGAGAATGTACCACGGAACTATAAACTGCATAGCACATATTATATCAGTCGGTGATGATTTCTGAGCTCCTTCCCGTGAGATTGATTGCTGTTGTCACTGGGAGTTCCATAACAAACATTATTATTATTTCGATAATTTAGTACAATTTCAAATTAGAATTCAGACATCCATTGAAGTGAGATGCCTCGCGACGAGACAAAGCCACCGCTGGTAAGAATTCCACTGTAGGTCGAAAATTCAGCGTTCATGTGCAAATGCGAAAAACCGAAAAATAACTAATATGTATAAAGTTGTTATAGGAGAGACGAGACAAATACAAAACAGGCAAGAACTCGACTGTACTTTGGATTCAGGGCGTCGAGACAAATAGAATAGACTATAGACACCTTAAATGTAATTTTTCCGCCATTTTTCAAAAAAATCACATTTTTGGCCATAAATCACTAACCGTTTGAGATACGGAAAAAAGCTCAACGGATTTGGATTCAGGGCGGTGAGACGCATCTAATACACAACTTAAACGCCTTCTTTTGACCATTAAAAAAAAAAAATCACATTTTTGGCTATCAAACGCTACCTTCTGTACCATACATCGAATGAATCACATACTCCATGAGCAATGCTGAACCATATATTTGGTGAACCACATATTCCATGAGCAATGTGAACCAGATATTCCATAAGCAATATTGAACCATTTATTCCATAGAGAATGCTGAACGACATATTATTCTATAAGTAGAGTCCGAAAGTTCGTGCATATAAAATCGCCATTTTTGTGCAATTAAAAATGGAAAAAATGCAGTAAAAACGTGTAAGAAAAACTGAAAATATGCAATATAATTTTGAAAACGTGCAGTTACAAACATTAAAAAATGTGTTTTATTTTGAAATATGGACATTAAAATTAACAATCACGGTTTGTTCAAAATTATTATCAATAAAATTTTGCCTTCTATCGGTTAAAATAGGTTTGACGTGTGAAAACAATCGCTCCAGCTATTTACAGTACATGTGGCGTAGGTGAGTCTTTTCATAACGAGTACATACATTGCTTCACTCGCTTTGCTCGTTCCGCAAACGTATGTACTCGTTATGAAAAGACTCACCTACAACACTTGTACTGTACAAGGCTTTAAAACACAAATACTTTGAAGACAAATTTGTACATCGGAAGTATACGTTTTCGTGCGGCATGTTTACGTCATAGTTTTTTCGCAACGGTTTTCCGTGTGTAAAAGACCATCGGTGACGTTATTTCGTTTTTTTCACACGCTCCGCGCTAACACTGAAAATTGTTACCTACGTCACTGAAAATCGTTTCGCAAAAACGTACTTACGATGCATGCGTGTTTTAAAGACAAATTAACATTCCTCGACTCATGTCAGGTGGTATTTCACCTCGATCAATTTGGAGCAGTCCTTGCAAACGCGCATTTTTATTTTGAAAACGGGACGAAATTTTGGCGTAGAATTCTTCCGCCTTCTTCCTCTTGCACACCTTCCAGTTTCTTCTTCACAACTTTCGCAGTAAGCGAAGACACTACATGCGTCGTGCTTTCACGATTATTCAAACATTGTACCATTCTTACAATTCTCCTCAGTACTTCTCTCTCATGCGAAAATATATGTAATTCATGGAAAATATGGTATAAAAAGATGCGTCTCGACGCCCTCGATCCAACGCCGTAAAAATTTTAAACCTACCTCGAACGGTTAGCGATTTATGGCCGAAATTCTGTGTCGTCGGAAATAAGGTCTAAAAAAGGTGTTCAAGGGGTGGATTAGATGTGTCTCGGGCGTCAAAACGCATCCAATCCACGCCTTGAACACCCTTTTTAGACCATATTTCCGACGACACAGATTTTCGGCCATAAATCGCTTACCGTTTGAAATAGGTTAAACATTTTTACGGGGTTCGATCGAGGGCGTCGAGACATATTAGTCCCCAGGAACGTCCGGATCATCAACAGATTGACCAAATCACTGGTTACTGTTACTGTAACCATTTCTGTTACTGTGACTGTTACAGTTTCTGTTACTGTGACTGTTACAGTTTCTGTTACTGTGACCATTACTGTTACTGTTACTTTTACCGTTACTGTCACCTTCACTGTGACCTTCATCATTACCGTTACTGTAAGTGTTACTGTTACTGTTACTATGACTGTTACCATCACTGATATACTGCTCTCATCACTGTAATTGTTACTGTTACAGTCCTTCTTATAGTAACAGTCACTATGAAAGTTACCTCCCCCATCACCATCACTGATCGTCATAGTTACTGTCACATTCTACGTTACTGTTACAGTCATCGTTACTCTTACTGTTACTGTTACCATCACCACAAATTGTAACTTTCATGACTACCGTTACCGCTACTGTTACTTTGTCTGTTCCCGTCACATTCACCATGACTGTCATCATTACCATTACCGTTTTTGTGACTATATTTGTGGTGGTTACAGTTATTGTCACTATTACCATTTCTGTTACTATTACCAGTATCATCACTGTTACTGTTATTTTTGCCATTAAAGCTATCATCACCCTTACTGTGAATGTCCATATTACTGTGACTGTGAACATTACAGTTAACATGACTGTTACTAGTAGAGAGGTGATGTATGTTCTAAGACAGTTCTGGATTTCTAGGACAGTTCTGGATTTCTAAGACAGTTCTGGATTTCTAAGACAGTTCTGGATTTTTAGGACAGTTATGGATTTCTCACTTTTTCACTCACTTCTCATCAATCCTCAAGTTTCCATTTATGAGCTACAAGCAGCCAGATTTCTCACTTTTTTACTCATTTTTCTTCACTTTTCATTGATCCTCAAGTTAACACTAACTCCAACGCGTGTGAGATTTTCGCACAGAACGTCATTTGTCCTTGACGAGGAAGTACACTTCCACAACAGTATAAGCGAGTCAGCTACTGTGTATCAAAATTGTCTCGACAACTAGTTGAGTGTGCACAGATTCAAAGCATGAAAATTGTCGAAGTTGTCCTTAACGAGGAAGTGTACTTCCACGACGGTATACGCGAGTCGGCTTCTATCATTATGTACGAGTATATTGAATTTTCAACCAGCTTCAACTATTCATCTTTGGCTGAATATTTTTGTCTACAGTGTATGTACGTCAAATATCATCATCCATGTACGACTTTTCAAACCCTTCTCTCTGCGTTTCACATGTAGGGGTTGAGACCTACCAATGCTCGCATTAAAAGGTTTGATTCACCTTTTCAGGAAAAGTTGATAAGATATATAAATATTGAAATTAATCGTGTTGTTCAGGAATAAGTAACTATTTCTTCATCATTTGATAAAACGGATTAGTCTCACGAATTGGTTCATTATTAACAATTTCTTCTTCGTATGAATTGCTTGAACGAATAGGATTTACTTCAATTATCCACTCTTTCGCTAGTTCTGGATGATTACGGAAAAGTACTTCTAATTGAGCACGATACGAATACAATTTAGATAAACTGATCCCAAGATGACCAATTTTCTTGTACTGACACCATAAGCAACCCAACCAACGTAATGTTCCAGCATGACGATTACTGATACCAAATTCTTTTTTCACCAATTCTGAAAATTTCTCGTTGGTTTCACCATTCAGTTGCTTCTCAGAATGTAGTTGGTAAAATAATTCGAGAAAATAACCATAATGACATTGATGAATAATAAGATCTTGTTTCTTTTTCTTTATGACAACGCTTGAAGATCTCAAGAAATTTCCAACTTCAAAATAACTCAAAGAAGTGAAATTTGGAATATTTACGATAGGTATTTCACAGCTTGTGAATAAAAATGATTTCAAATATTCATTAAAATTGTTACCAGTTAGTGCAGTAGTGCTGCATGGTTTTCTGAATAATCTTGATAGATAGATTTTATACGGTCCTGCAAGTTATGGCCAAGCATACTGAACGAATGAAATACTCAAAATGGTAAAACTAGGAGTAAACTAAACAAAGCCACAGAAATACGATTATACACTGGAGCGCTTTCGATTAATAAACCATTGTCAACAGTGACATGAAAGCAACTGAAACCAATTACCGCTAGGAAGGAGAACATCCGACGAGATCATGACTGAACCAGCGAGTCATCACGATGTGAATCATACTCATAAACTAATTCAATCAATCCCTCATCAGGTATGTACCTGTTTAGCACATTTAGGCTGTCGTTATTAAGGTGCCGAATAATTTCAATGTGCTCAAGCGCCGTTCGTTTGAAGTACGAGTTCTCTCTGTGGAGGAGGGTCTCGGACCCCTCTTTATAGCAGTGACCACTGGTAATGAGATGGTCCGCAAAAGCCGATTCCCCCAATTTCTTTTTCTCCCAAGCTTTCTTATGCTCGTCAATTCTAATTTTAAGTTGACGGCCAGTCTCGCCTATGTATATCCCTTTACAATCATTACAATTCACCTTGTAGACACCACTTTTTTCGAGCAATGGGATAGGGTCCTTCAATTTGACAAAAAGACTTTTTACAGTATTAAGGTTATAATAAGCTGGTCGGAACCCAAACGGGCGGAGTACGCTACCTAATTTAGAAGAAAACTTCCCCAAGAAGGGGAGCCTTATCCAACGCTTCCTACTCTCCAATGTCGGATTGCGGGGGAGGGAAGTAGTGGAGTCCAGGCATTTCCGAGTCAACTTCCTCCGGACCATGAGGTCAATGTCTATGCTCACCTCATTCACTCTGGCCAAGTGCTTTATAGTCGATAGCTCCCTTTGAAAGGCGGTCTGACCAAGCGGAATACTGGTCAACCGGTGGACAAAGCTGTTGAATGCAGCGGATTTATGGGCGACAGGGCAGAATGATCTGCCGTGGACAGTAGTATCGGTCGATGTAACTTTCCTATAGATGGCGAATTCATGGACACCGTCTCTATTGGAGATCGTGAGGTCCAAAAAATTAATAGATGAACCGCCCACTTCCAATGTGAATTTGATGGAAGGATACTGATTATTGATATACTTAAGAAACTCCAAAAGGAGATCTCTGGGACCGGTCCACGCACACAAAACATCATCGACGTACCTGCGCCAATAGTGTATATGACCTAAAAGCACATGGCCAGAGGAAAAAAGATCTAGCTCAAATTTTGACATAAATACCTCCGAGATGAGGGATCCCAGAGGAGAGCCAATAGGAATGCCAACCTCCTCAGGAAATTCAAAAAACTTGCCCTCAAATTTGCAAAAATTGGGAGACCAGCAGATGTTAAGCAAGTTGAAAAATTCCATCAATTCTTCATGACGGATATTAAATTGTACCAAAAGGGTACCCATATATTGCATAGCAGTGGCTCTAGGAATATTGGGGAATAAGCCGACCACATCGAAAGAGCAAAGGGACGAATCCGGCGGGAAATTTTCATCCTTCAGCCCATCAGCCAAAGACACCGAATTCTTCACAGAGTAGGGAGACTCGAAATCTATTCTAGATTTAAACCATCGGTCTAGATACTTCGCCAAAGAATAAGTGGGGGAGGACACAAATGAAACGACCGGGCGCATCGGGGTATCCTGTTTGTGAATCTTCGGTAGCCCGTATAATAGAGGAGGCACCGGGTTAGGCTCAAGGAGCAACTTTTTTAGAGCAGGAGTTTTAATAATAAATTCACAATTATTAATGACACGTCTTACTTCTTTTACGTGTTTTGGAAAATTGAAATTAGCATTTTCTTTAGCCCCACATTGGCTGAGAACGTCGTAAACTTTGGAGACGTACGAGGACCTATCCATTACAACAATGGCATTACTTTTGTCAGCCTTTGTAATGGTTAAGCCCTCCTCCCTGACCCTCCTCTTAATCTTCTTAATCACATCAGAAGCAAGGTCATTTATACGAGGGAGGGGGGTATTACGGACGAGAGCAGCACAAGTTTTTTGGGTATTAACCCCAGGCCCAATTTTTATTTCGAGGTCCGCAACTACATTAGCGAGAGTGTCGGCATTATTGAGGGGGGGTAGCCCGAATTTTAGACCTTTCTCCAGGAGATTCATCTCGTCACTATCGAACTCGGCATTGCTGCAATTTATAACACGCGGTTGAAACCTTTGGGTGACGCTGACGTCAGAACTTACATCCTGGACCGCGGAGGCTTTCAATTTTTGGAGGGAACAAATTTTCTTGTTTTTCTTTCGTTTCAACTTTGCCTCAAAAGACCGACATTTAACGTTAACAGATTTAATGAACAGATCCAACTCACCCGGATGCAGCATACCAGAAAGTTTGGAATGAACCATCAGGTTCAACCTTGTGGTGATATTCATCTTACCATGCCACCTCCGTAATTCAGTGCGGATCCACTTTTCTGTTAAGAATTTTTCCAATTTTTCGGCGGTCTGGTTGCAGTCAGAGAAGAGCCTGAATTTAACAAACTTTGGTTTCAAATGCAATTTCAAGCATTTCCGAAGGAACCAAATATGGGAGGTGAACGACAGCCTTTGGTTTCGAAACTTTACAAATAGGAACCGTAAATACGCCTCATTAGCGTCATTAATAGATTTTATACGGTCCTGCAAGTTATGGCCAAGCATACTGAACGAATGAAATACTCAAAATGGTAAAACTAGGAGTAAACTAAACAAAGCCACAGAAATACGATTATACACTGGAGCGCTTTCGATTAATAAACCATTGTCAACAGTGACATGAAAGCAACTGAAACCAATTACCGCTAGGAAGGAGAACATCCGACGAGATCATGACTGAACCAGCGAGTCATCACGATGTGAATCATACTCATAAACTAATTCAATCAATCCCTCATCAGGTATGTACCTGTTTAGCACATTTAGGCTGTCGTTATTAAGGTGCCGAATAATTTCAATGTGCTCAAGCGCCGTTCGTTTGAAGTACGAGTTCTCTCTGTGGAGGAGGGTCTCGGACCCCTCTTTATAGCAGTGACCACTGGTAATGAGATGGTCCGCAAAAGCCGATTCCCCCAATTTCTTTTTCTCCCAAGCTTTCTTATGCTCGTCAATTCTAATTTTAAGTTGACGGCCAGTCTCGCCTATGTATATCCCTTTACAATCATTACAATTCACCTTGTAGACACCACTTTTTTCGAGCAATGGGATAGGGTCCTTCAATTTGACAAAAAGACTTTTTACAGTATTAAGGTTATAATAAGCTGGTCGGAACCCAAACGGGCGGAGTACGCTACCTAATTTAGAAGAAAACTTCCCCAAGAAGGGGAGCCTTATCCAACGCTTCCTACTCTCCAATGTCGGATTGCGGGGGAGGGAAGTAGTGGAGTCCAGGCATTTCCGAGTCAACTTCCTCCGGACCATGAGGTCAATGTCGAGGAATGAATACAAAATCGACAGTCATTAGTCATTAGATATCGCTGATCAACAGCTGGTTGGATGACGCAATGCATACTGATGCAATTTATTCAGTGTGGTTAATTAATAATTTCAACGCGTGAGATTATTTTATTGAATTTTTTGAAAACTAGTCGGATGGTGCATCAATTTTAAATAAAAAGTTGTAAAATTTATCGGGATAAGCACCATTGACAATTATGTGAATAATAGTTTTCGTGATGGATTTTTGATGTGTTGTTAGGCGATGGCGGGATTGAGTGGTGTAAGTATTATTTTCATAATTCTTTTGTCGATTATATTCTAATATCGTCACGAATGTTATCGAAGTATTTAGCCGGACTTACTCAGGATCTTTTGATTGAGCTCGTCAGTTGAAATGAGTAATAAAAATACTCTGACAGGACTAGTTTTTTGAAAGAATCTTGAAACAAACGAGCCAGCGTTCGTAAATCATTCATCAATCGTATTCGAGTATTAGTATTGTTTTTTATCTCGTTTAAGAAATTTTACGTGGTACGTCTACTCGCGAATTTGATGGTTGTTTGTCAGGCAGAACGATTTCGAGTGATTAGGTTCGCTAGTCGAAATCAGTAACATTTGTGTGCTGACGAGATCAGGTTTTTCACATGAATCTTTGTACGCATTTCAAATACGAGATTGATAGTGATCGTCACTGATGAAATTGTGCGAGAATTTTCGAGTTTACTAAGGGAATTAATAGGTCTTCATATCTGATCAGCTGACGTCGTTTTTGATCTTATTAAGGAACTTGACGTGATACAAATTACGTGTTAAATTCAAGGAAAAGTCTTCCATGCTTTTGTACTACGAGTAGAATTTTGAGTGTTTCGAACTTCGCATCGTAATGCCACAATTCTGATGGAAAATAGGTTCAACAATGCCTCGACAGAAGAGTGAGCAATACCAAGAATTAACCAAGAATATATTGGTTGTCATATGTGGTACCACTGTTTGTCCATTATTGCATCACAAATCACAATGCTTTGTACAGTTAAAGCAGAGAAGCCCTCGTGATGTTCTTGACGAGCGTCAACTGAAAACAAATTGCTCTATAAATTATCAATCAGGAATACTTTTGAGAACATTGTCGAACGAAAATCAAAATCATTCTGCACCCTGCACGTTTTGATCTCGTCAATTATGAGCGAGAAAAGACCTTTTAAAATATTTCGAGACGGTCAAAAGTACGGTGTAATGGTTTCGTCGATCGACGATGTGATGAAAAAATGTAAGTATTAGTACATAAACTATCGAAATAGTTATTCAATTTGAGAACAATTGGATGAAAAAAGAAAGAAGGTATAATTATACATCTTTTGTAGCTGAAGAAAAATATGGTGTCCGTAACGTGAAGATAAGATTAAAAGACGGGACGTACGTCGAGGATGATGAATATTTGCGTGCCCTGGAAATTAATACATGCTTATCAATCGTGGATGAAAATGAAATTCCTCCCGTTCAAAGAGTACACGTCGCTGAAATGAACGAAGTACGTAAATCATTTTCAGAATTTTTCGTCGACGATATTCTGATTTCGTCCGAAGTATTTAGCGAGATTTCCAGATCAATTCATGAGTTTCCGTGATCAGTTTCGACAGTCAAAATGAATAGCATTCCTGCTAAACTTATCAGAAGCATTATACACGTAATTAATCCGTAGACAGTTCGTGTACAGATATTGACGCATCCATTTCGTACGTAGTGTAGATTACCCTAGTACTGACTAGATGAATTTTTCGAACGAATCTTGATATTCATTTTATACGATTCAATGTGCAGATATTTTACTCCAGTCTTTTTTCTATTGTTTTCTTACTATTTCATTGTTGTTTGAGTAGTATTTTTCATTTGGCTAGAAGTTGTTCTAAGGTACTTTTTCGACGTGTAGTGAGAAAATAATTTTATTTTCGGTGATAGCTGTCTTCGATTACGTTCGTGTTCATTATTTCCGTTGTAACATTTTATGTATGTGAATACATGGGATCTGATTGTCGAAAGAGTTAGTCTCGTTTGAAATTTAGATAGTCGAGATTTTACAGTGGGTCTTTCCGGAGAAAAATTGATATGAAACTACAATTTGTTTTGAGTCTGTTTTAGATCGATAGTGTTAGTAAATTTCGAGAGAATTTAATTTGTTGTACAGACGAGATCAGTTTTTTCGAAAGATGCGTTTCAAATACGAGTATTTTCGTGATTATTCGGGGAATATATTCGTATCTGATCAGTCGAATGCGAATTGTGTGTTGAGTACTGATTTTCTAGGATGATCAGCATATTTGAAGAATCGACTATTCTCTACGAAGATCATGAAACAAAAAGTTTAGTGATTTTCTGAAACAAGGTATTTTTGAGCTGTAACGAAATCATTTTTGACTCGGTGATAACTATCTGGCACGTTCGTTTCCATCAAGTTTATCACAGTCTATCGAGTGAAATCTTTATTTTCTTTCGTTTCGCGGTATAAATGATGATCGAGTTTGTCATACAAATAAGCGATTTCGATGAAAGCGAAAATTTGATTAGGAAGGTTTGATGTATGAATCGGATTTATCGAGAAACAATAATTTCGGGAAATAATTACCGTAATTTTTCGGACGGAAAATACCTCGTGTTAGTAAATTTTGAAGGAATTTGAATCGTGTATCGAGATACGTTTGAGAAAATAATTTTCTGCTCGCTGATAGCTGTCTTCGATTACGTTCGTGTTCATTATTTTTGTTGTAACATTTTATGTATGTGAATACGTTGTATCAGATTGTCGAAAGAGTATTTCAACCATCGAAAATATGATTAATTTCCCGTTAAATTCTCTACATACAGCTTATCATGAAACAAGTGATGTTTTTTCTGCGTAATAGTTCTCGATTATTTCGTTTTTTAGGTGCCAAGGAAAAGGTTGAAATTTTCGGAAAACTGTAATGCCGAATTTTCGCGAAGTGGTAATATTTTCAGGTCCCTCATGAATAAAACATTTTTTGTGGACAAAAGCGAAGTGATTCGTAGCGTTATAAACCTCTACATGTCGAATGAAAAAACAGAGAAGAAAGAGTCTCCGATTTCAATTATTGCGCCTCGAAGGTTCGGTAAAACGGCCAACCTTGACCTGCTAGAAGTTTTCTTTGGTGGACAAGTATCGAAAGAAGAATTTTTAAAATTAAAAATTGGACAAGACGAGGAGGCCTTAGGTTGGTACAATAAGTTTACCGTTATTTACATTAGTTTTGGGTCGTGCCTCGATGTTGTGAAAAGTCGTGATGACTCTATACGCTCTTGTCGTTTGATATTGCATACTGCGTTCAGAACTTACTCTCATATTCTACATAATCTCGATTTGGAAAACTTCCAAGCTTTTCGTAAATGGATAGATGAGGAAGACTATAAAGATAAAACCGAAGAAGATGTTTTCCGCGGCCTCAGATTCTTAGTTGAATGCATTCGTTCCCATACAAAACGAGATGTGTGTTTGTTGATCGACGAGTTTGACAAGATTTGTACGACCGCTATATTCAGAACAAACGAAACAAATTTAGGAGAGATAATCGACTTCTATTGCGGTATGGTAGCTCAAGTAGTAAAGTTCGATCCCATAAGTGCGATATCTATTTTTAGCGGGATAACACTGATTACTAGTCAAGCACTGTCATCCTTAAACAATCCAATAAACATAGAAGTTTTAAGAGATGAAAATTTCTTTCGATTTTATGGGATCATGGAAATGGAGTTTGAAGAGTTGATGGGGAGAGAAAATATTCCGAAGAATGTAAAAGATTTGAAACATTTAGCATATAAATGGTATAACGGCTATAGTTATAAAGATGTTAAAATTTTCAACACGTTTTCAATTGTCAATTTCATCATTCTTCAAACTGTCAAATTGTATTGGAGAAGATCCGGAACAGCAAAAGGCTTATGGGAAGCCTTGAATAGTGAGTCATCAAGAGAAAAAATACATGAATTAATAAATGGTGCCACAATAGAAGTCAAGCTTATAGAATTATGTCCGGAACACTTCAGCCGAATTTCAGATGGGCGTTACGAAGTGATTGATCCTAATTTTATCCTAGTATTTTTACTTCAACAAGGATATCTCACGATGACAAAGGCGATTGGAAATAAGACAGTTCACGTGAAAATCCCAAATGAAGAAGTAAGAGGTGTATATCATACGATAATCGCTCAATACTACGAGGAAATTTTTAAATTTGATCCTACAAAAATGGAGAAGTTGTTCAAATTGTTTGACACAATGAATTTATCCAAACAAAGTGATTGTAAAAAGAAGTTGAAAAGTTTTAAAAACATTTTAATCGAACTCGTGAACACTGAAAACGAAGTTATCATTAATGAAGCCTGGCTTGAAGCATTTATTTTCGCAATTTTTTTCCAATATACCGAAGTTCAACAGCAAGTGAAGGTAAAAAGAACGGCTAAAAATAATGATATGCGGACTGCGAAGGTGCTTGACCTCATTGTAGAAATTCGTAATAATTACTTCATATTTGAAGAAACACTGATTGATTCTGGTGCAGGTGCACTAAAGAAGATTCTCAAAAAAGGCTATTATAAACATGTTAAGGATGATTCCCAATTTGTACTCATTGGTATTGGGTTCAAAAATAAAGCTGATATATCAATCTCGTTTTTGGTTAATAGCATAAATGAAAAAGATTCTGAGGTGTTATAGGTGTCAAGAGGTTGATTTCTCAGGTTATTATTGAGTGGTCTGTTCTTATTTTTAGTGGATTATTCTTTTCCAACTTATGATAGCTCTTTAGTCACAATATTCATTTGTTTGTTACATCTTCATTTTCTGCATGTACCTATGATTTTGTAACTGATTAATACATATTTGTGATCTTTTTGCGCCTCCCACTGTTCTTTTATTCTCTTTTATAAATCCACCTTCTTGTGATACTACATAAAACTATACTGTAATTTCATCAGTTTAATGTATTGGTTTATTTATAAAAAGATTTTGAAATGTTCCATCCTCATTATCAAAAACATAAGTTATGATTTTAAAGTATCAATAATTTGTAAAATGAATTACGGGCGAAAGAAAGTATTATTGAAACAAGGAAAATGTATAAATTTTTACTCGTTCTCAGAGGGGTTAGAACCCACGAACTTCTCGCGTTCAACTATCTCAAAATTTCACTCTTTCGGGATCAGGAGAGTCAACTTCCTGGCTGATTTTCAAGTTTCCAAATGTACCTATAGATAGCCTAGATTTCTTTGGAACGCTTATGCGCGTGAAAAATTTCTCAAACTATTGTAATTGAATACTATATTTTCATAAGTAGTAATGGATGACTAGAATAATTATAATTAGATGTATGAATGCTGTGTTGTGTGTACCGTTTCTTTTAAAATTTTTTTACAATGAATAATCAAATATCATCAACATTATTGGTATATAAAGGAAAACACAAGGTTTGTATGATTCTATGAATTTATTTGTGAATAGACTATGGTATTCTGAAAAGAAATTTCATGTGACAGAAATTGTGACTTGCTGAAAAGAAGAAACATTCTTGATTCCCTAAAATTGAGATTATAAATTGAGTACTTAGTTAAACCCTTCTAAATTGTCTATGAATGATAAATAATCAAACTTTTTGTTACTTCGATTTTCTTTTTGTCTATCTGCTTTTATGACTGTATTATTATTCAAATTGATACGAACTTTTCCTGTAGAATCTTTATCAATTTTATTATTGCTATGTGATAAAACTTTAGTTTCAGGTTTTTTAAAAATACCAAAGGTGAATCGTCCATTTTTATCTCGATTAATTTTTATAATATTCAGATTTCTTCTATGGGGGATATCATATTTTATTAGATATTTATTAATAGTTTTCAGGCTTATATTATATTTCTCCCTGAAAGATTTTTTGGTATTATTTATGAAATCATATTCTCTCATCAATTGGATAAGTGTTGCATGATCCATTTATTTATCAAATTTTTTGAGAATGGTAAATGGAAAATGGTAACTGGAATGGAATGGAAAAGGGAATGGGAAATGGTAAAATGGAATGGAAAGTGGAACGGTAAATGGTAAAAAAAAAAATAGACAAAATTTTATATATAAATGACAAGTGAAAAATCTTTAGTGACATTAACTTCAATAGTTAATTCATTTAGCACAGATATAAAAGAGATGATAAGTTTCAATTTAGAAAATTTAAAACATTATTATGAAAATCAATCAACATCAGATATTGCTAAATCATACATGAACTTGATCAAAGAATTTCATAAAGGAATTAATGCGAAAAATTTTGATGATGAAACCAAAAAGAATTACAGAAAGCTTGTTAATGCAATTTTTGCTCCTGCTTGTGAAGCGAGATGTAATAACATACTCTATCAAAATTTATCAAATGATTTAATAAATCTTCTGAATAATAGCAAACACTTGGAAGAAGAGAATAATCAATTGAAAGAAGAAAATGATAGATTGCTTAAAAAATATAATGAAAAATCTCAAATTAAACCTGTTAAATATGATTCTGGTTTGGATATATCTGTGACAACAAAATCCTTCAATTTACTGCCAGTTTCAGAATTAATGAAAATTCAAAAGAAGGTAGATGAAATGAAAATAGATTTTGGTAATAAGTTCACAAGAGTTGCTGTCAAAGATTCAGATATTCCATCTAAAGATAAAATAGAAAGAATTTATGCAAAGACTAGTGAGTCAGAAAAATCAGTCATAAATCAAAAACCTAAAAAATTGAAAAATTAACACGTAGAACTTGATCTTAGAGATGTTACATAATAAGCCTATAATCATTTTTTCAGAACTTTTTACATTGATTAATTTTGGAAGGTTTCTTGTTGGTTTTGTGAAGGTTTTTTGTCGATTTTGTGAAGGTTTCAAGTCGGTTTTGTGTCTATTTTTGAACTTATTCTTTTTTTGAGAAGGTTATGAATGTATTTTTAACATATTTTTTAATTTTATATCTATTTTAAAAATGTTTTATGTCTATTTTTAGAAGGTTTTACGTCTATTTAGAAAAGGTTTTTGTTAGATCATTGTTTATAAAATTCCTTATTAAAAAAATTTCTATATAAATAAGAAGAATGAATCTATCTAAGAAAATTATTTTAATTTATAAGACAATACAAGATGAGGACTTATTTTCAGCTATTGATGCTGGAGAGCTTCATCTGTGTACTAAATGTCAGAAATTTAAAAGCAGTGATGAATTTAGTAAAAATCAGTATTACTGTAAACCATGTAAAAATTTATTAATGAAAAAACATAATGATGAATTGAAATTAATTGATAAACAGTGTGAATGTGGAAAGAGAATAAATATAAGAAGTTATAATACCCATTTAAAATCAGATTATCATAAAAGAAGATTAGAAATGACAAAGGAAAACATCAATTTCAAATTGATCTCTTGAAAAATAATTTTGTTATTAAAAAATTTTCTATATAAATTAGAAATAAAAAAACCTTCTACACAAAAATGAATAACAGAAATCAGATCTCAATAAGCATTATAAGAAATGAAACAAGAAGACAAGATACAAATATTGGTCACTGGATTCAGTTTTTTAAAGCGCACAATATATATGTAAATAAAACTACAAGGCAAATAGAATACTATTTAAGAAAATATAGAATTTGTGTAGTTTTTAGAGGACAGGAGGTAATAGAAAAATTAAATAAGTTATATGAAATATTAATTCAAAAATTGGGAGAATCAAGAATTCATGAAAGAAAATTAGAAGTTTCCTTTGAACTAAATAATGAAGAAATTAATTCTTGGCTGACTGGTACACCATTCAATTTTAATGAAGATATATTTGAAGCAAATACAACTTTATCACAAAATAATTACAAAATTAGACCTAGATTTGTAGATGAAAATTTTAGAAGTAGACATGCACAATTTGAAATTCAGAATGACTGGGGAATTCAAGATTTGACAGAATTTTTACAAGTTATGAAAAAACCTACTTTTGGTCTCTTGAAAAAATATTTGAGACAACATGTTGGAATTAGAGCTAATTTTTGTGTTACTGCAACCTATGAAAGAAGAGGTCAAACAGAAATCATCCAGACTGAATCAATGCATTTACAGACAGAAAATTTTACAATTCTTCCTGAATCTAATATGGATAATATGTATGATAATGTTATGAACTACATAATGGGAAGACATGAAAATATATCTGAAAACTTAGAGGGGTCACAATGGGTTTTAGCATCAATTGATAATTTTAGAATCAATATAAATAGATATGATCCATTAAGAGCTAGTTCATTCATTCAACTTGGTTTTCTTTTATTGATGAGTAACATTCCTGTAATGACGAGATTGTTTTTTTCAAATTACGCATTTCGAATTTCCGTGATTATACGGGAACGTGATCTAAATTAGAGCCGACCTTCATTTTTCTTTGAATTGTTTATCAAACTGAAATCTAAAACTTTTTCATCTTTCATTTATTAGAACAATCAAGCAAATAGTTTGGATCGTATTGACGATGATGATTTTCGTGCGAAGAAACGTAAAGCGGATCAACCGACGGCAGGAGCGTTTAAGCGGCCCAGAAATACTGTTGTTAATCTGGTACGTGTGTTATTTTTTTTCTCTTTCATCTAAATTTACATGATCTCTTTACGAAACTTTCATGATATTGTATGGAGTCTTAAGCCATGGGAAATGCTTTACTGCTTTCGTTCTACCTACGAGTTAAATTTCTTGAAAATCGATCATCTAGTTGAAAAAATCTGTCTTACTCAATTTTCCCCTTGAAAATCCTGTGCTTTCGAGTTCCTGTAATTTCTTCTTTTTTTTTTTCAACCTGAAAGGGTACTGTCGTTGATTAACTTCTTCAGATTCGATGCATCATTTTTATACTACAATTGTAATGTATTATGTGCTGCAATCAGCAAAATTTTTAGGTATCATGATGCTTGGTAAATCGTACTCCTAGTTCGATTGTATTTAATTTTTTATTCGTCTAAGAGACATTTCCTTTGGGAAAATCTATGATTTTATATTTTCTTCTTTTTTTTTCTTCAGGATTTTGAGATAGATTTTCAGTCAATAACTGATGCAGAAGTTCGGCGGTCATTTTATGCCGAGATGGCTAATAGTGAGAACGCAAGTAATACCTATAATCATGTGTTATCAAACATGGCGAAATTCTTCCGCAATTATTGTTTGACCGGATTCGACGATATACTACTATCTTTCACCAAAGAAATAAACGTCGGAATTCTGGACGATTCATGTACTATAATTGAAATCCCTGCTCCGCAAGTAAACATTAATGACACATGTCTCCACAAGCCAATAGAGATTTCCCAGGCTATTCTAACGCGTCATCAACGAAATGCAGCATGCTCAACGTTATCTGAAATCGGATTCCAACCTACTGCGTCACATAAAATGATTGACTTCAAAAAGTCAAACACAGATGACAGCTCGGATGAATCTCTGAGCTCGGATTCCTCATCAGTGAGTGATCCAAAGACAGCGAAAGAAAAAAAAGAGATGAAGGAACTGCTGAAATTGTGTCAAGTAAAAATAAAACAACCCTGCGGAAATATGTTGGATGATCATGTGGACAATCATACAAAATTGACATATAGCAAGAAATTGCCTCAAACTAAACTAAAAATTCTTATTCTTTTTCCTGAAAATTGTATAGAAATAATTCAAGAAATAGCAAAACATATAGGTCTAGTTTTCATTGATAATGTATTCGATGAATGCAGGAAAGAAGTGAAAAACGAGAATTTGGAAGCCTTCACGAAGAAACCTGAATCAAAAGTCTATAGTCTGATTCAAAACTATGTATGTAGACATCTAGTGTTAGGGCACAATAACATAAACGTCACCTGTAACCGGAACATATTCAACAACGCATGTGCTGATGTAAAAATGGTGATATATGGAAAACTTGATCATACGGTTAAGTTGTCCTTGGCAAAGCAGTCGCATATGTTTGTTAAACTTCAGGAAGGAAATAGAAATATATTAGATTATCTACAAGCGGTGAGCTACGCATTAAACGAATGCACAGAATTTTCTACCAGTATGAAAGTGGTGTACCAAGTGGAAAAGAAGTATTACAGATGTCAGGTACCGGCCGCTGCCATTATTCCATATTACATTCTGAAATTCTTTTGCGCTAAAAAGGTGGCTGAATCTGGATCAGAGAAAACCCCGCTTTTTGATTTAGACAGTTTTCCATAAATATTATAATTTTTTTTTATTAGACTGAAATGAAAAAAATAATAAAATTTCTTGAATAATATAATTAAAAGGTTAATTGATAAGATGAAAAAATGTATTTAGTAATTCTCTGATGTACTATGCACGTATTTGCATTTATATATTACTAGCGGTTGGCGACGCGCCTCCGGCGCGCCTGACCGCTAGCTGTGTGTTGAGTAGATATCTGTGTTTTATAGGTATCTGTATCTTATAGGTATGTGTGTTTTGTAGGTATCTTGGAATTCAGATGAATTTTTAAAAAAGAAACAGTGGAAAGAGTTTTGCAAAATTCACAACTATTCAGTTCAAAAATAAGAAAATAGACACCAAAAACTGCGACTGTACAGTGGAACCTTTGTAAGTCGAACCCACGTAAGTCGAAAAACCCTGTAAGTCGACGTAAAACTGATTTCCCTTGAAAGTCCCATAACACTCAATGTAAAATTAAACCATGTATGTCAAAATTTTGTAGTCGTAACTCGAAATGAATTTATTGCGTTTTGAAGAAGAAAAGACTCTATAAGTCGTACGTTGTCCCATTTTCGACTGCATAACTCGAAGCACAACCGGATTAAACTCTATACGTCGAACGTGGTTCAACTTTTGATTGTGTATCTCGAAATACAGTACTGTACCATCTCATAATTACACCATGAAAGAGGCGAAAACAGCTGTCCACATTTTGCAATCTTTTTTTGAACAATCCGATAATGTGGATAACGACGTATTTTTAACTTTACTGAATGTTGATAATTTTGTCGATTTGAACCGTGAAAGTAGAATGAAGCAAACTTCGATCGAAGATTATTTTTCCCGCGATTAAATTTCATTTTCTTTTAAAAGACTTAATTACAGCTCGTTGGTCCTTATTTATGTATGTACATGTACCAACTATACAATAAAAGTGTACCTATGTATGTACTTGAGAAAAAAAAAATTATTTTAGAAAAAATTCGCATATGAACAGCTATATTTTTGAAAAACTGCATAACTCGAAAATACATCGTAATTCAACTCTTTAACTCGAAACTACAGTACTCGAAAAACCCTATAAGTCGAAATGCTGTGTGTTTCCCTTCAGATTCGACTTACAAAGGTTCCACTGTACTTATAAAATATCAAAGTTCCGAGTCGCACAAAAATAAAATCACCAAATTAAATTTTTTACACACTAATTCACTTGAGAGCTGACTTAACGCGTGAAGCCTGTATTCATCGCAGCAGAATACAGACAAATCCATTGACATTTTGCCAGTCCCTAAGAAAACACACGGACAACAGGTAAAAAAAAGGGTAATTTCCGCTAGCCCATACGCAGTGCGCACCGTGTCTAGACATTGGTTCTTGTATGAGATACCGGATGTAAAATCCTTTATGTAGGTGTTTTTAAAACTGTGAATAAAATAACTTGCTTAGTATGGAAGTACAGCGAATACTGTAGTCACAAAATTTCCTCCTAAAAATCTGGAACCGGGCTCATTCGAAAGGAAATTACAGGGGCTACAATTTTTGTTCTCTTCAATTTTTCATAAAAATGAGTTATACTCGAGTTATCACAATAATTCAATTCTGGAAACTGCGCCACTCAACGCGCGTAGGTCTAACGTACATGGCAAGCTACACGACCACGTTTTTTTATATTGAAAAAAGTCATTGTTTTCGCCCTTTTTTGAAATTACTCAGCACCTCCCCGTCAAATTTTTATTTTTATGAGTCTATGTGCTGCTCTGGGATGAGGACAATATATCCTGAAAGTTTGAAAGCGATCGGCCCAGTAGTTCTCGAGTTATAAACGGACAGGACGACAGACAGACGGACAAACTTTCTGCTTTATATATTAGATTGATGTAGAAATGATACAAAAACTTTGAAATTTTCGAACTATCTTGGAAGAATTAATAGGGTGAATCGATTCATATTTAGCTTAAAAACAGCCAAGAATTCAGTGTATAAAAGTAGAGGATTTTAGGATTTTTTAGAGTATGTAAAAAAGAGCTTGATTCATAGAAAAAACGGTGTTGGCGCAGAGTGGCACAGTACATACATGTTATATCTACTCCCCCCCCCCCCCCCCGAGACAGTGTTGAAAAAGTTCGACTTGGTAAACAAGTATCAGCGGGAGGTGAATCACGATTCGAGCAGGCTTTAACGGGATACCTGCTCTCAGGTAAAAACGGTCCCTAACTGCATTTCCCTACGGAAGGATACTAGTTTCCAATTATTAAACGGACGTTACACACGTTTCTTGCGTTCGAATAATTTACGAATATTTGCCTTACGTGCGTGCTCAATTTTACGTGTTTGATTATTGTGCTCAATTACTTGCGATTATTGTGCTCAATTACTTGCGATTATTGTGCTTGATTACTTACGTTGTAGAAAACTTCGAAGTATAATATTTTTTTTCAACATTTAGAAGATGCGATCAGAGACATCGCGACAATGGAGGTTAGTTAATTATTATTTATTGAAGATCAGCGGTTACGGATTTTTCGGTGAATTTTACATCTTTCTAGAACGGTCGGTTAAGGCGGTCTCTTTGCTTAAGATCTGTCTCACCTTACATTCTCGGTTGGTCGGTTGAGAAACGGTAGCACTTCTGAGCTTTAGTTAGGTCTCACCCTGTTTACGGCGGCGGTTATAAATACTAACGTACTGATGGACGTTTCTCTTTGTCCACAGGTAAGAAATAGGAGCGCCGTGCATCACAGGTCATATATATGTTTCCTTTATACTTATTATTCGACAATATATTGATTCATCGGTATTTGATGAAAAATTATTCCATTGCGCATTGCGTGTAAAATCACACCCACGCCTCCCTTTCTTATTGTTGTGGTTAGACCCAACCCCCTTTCGGCTCGATAATTACAAAAATGGCGGTCCTATTAGAAATTTCTTAGGAACCCACTCTGCTGGGGATCTGGGCCCAACTTTTACAACACCTTAAACACCTTTTTTAGACCATATTTCAGACGACACAGTTTTTGGGCCGTAAATCGCTAACCGTTCGAGATAGGTTAAAAATTTTTACGGGGATCGATCGAGGGCGTCGAGACGCATCTAGTCCACCACTTCACCTCCATTTTTGAGCCGTCTAGACGACGACACAGTTTTTGGGCCGTAAATCTCTAACCGTTGGAGATAGGTTAAAAATTTTTACGGGGATCGATCGAGGGCGTCGAGACGCATCTAGTCCACCACTTCACCTCCATTTTTGAGCCGTCTAGACGACGACACAGTTCTTGGGCCGTAAATCGCTAACCGTTCGAGATAGGTTAAAAATTTTTACGGGGATCGATCGAGGGCGTCGAGACGCATCTAGTCCACCACTTCACCTCCATTTTTGAGCCGTCCAGACGACGACACAGTTTTTGGGCCGTAAATCGCTAACCGTTCGAGATAGGTTAAAAATTTTTACGGGGATCGATCGAGGGCGTCGAGACGCATCTAGTCCACCACTTCACCTCCATTTTTGAGCCATCCAGACGACGACACAGTTTTTGGGCCGTAAATCTCTAACCGTTGGAGATAGGTTAAAAATTTTTACGGGGATCGATCGAGGGCGTCGAGACGCATCTAGTCCACCACTTCACCTCCATTTTTGAGCCATCCAGACGACGACACAGTTTTTGGGCCGTAAATCGCTAACCGTTCGAGATAGGTTAAAAATTTTCACGGGGATCGATCGAGGGCGTCGAGACGCATCTAGTCCACCACTTCACCTCCATTTTTGAGCCGTCTAGACGACGACACAGTTTTTGGGCCGTAAATCGCTAACCGTTCGAGATAGGTTAAAAATTTTCACGGGGATCGATCGAGGGCGTCGAGACGCATCTAGTCCACCACTTCACCTCCATTTTTGAGCCATCCAGACGACGACACAGTTTTTGGGCCGTAAATCGCTAACCGTTGGAGATAGGTTAAAAATTTTTACGGGGATCGATCGAGGGCGTCGAGACGCATCTAGTCCACCACTTCACCTCCATTTTTGAGCCGTCTAGACGACGACACAGTTTTTGGGCCGTAAATCGCTAACCGTTCGAGATAGGTTAAAAATTTTTACGGGGATCGATCGAGGGCGTCGAGACGCATCTAGTCCACCACTTCACCTCCAGTTTTGAGCCGTCTAGACGACGAGACAGTTTTTTGGCCGTAAATCGCTAACCGTTCGAGATAGGTTAAAAATTTTTACGGGGATCGATCGAGGGCGTCGAGACGCATCTAGTCCACCACTTCACCTCCAGTTTTGAGCCGTCTAGACGACGAGACAGTTTTTTGGCCGTAAATCGCTAACCGTTCGAGATAGGTTAAAAATTTTTACGGGGATCGATCGAGGGCGTCGAGACGCATCTAGTCCACCACTTCACCTCCAGTTTTGAGCCGTCTAGACGACGAGACAGTTTTTTGGCCGTAAATCGCTAACCGTTCGAGATAGGTTAAAAATTTTTACGGGGATCGATCGAGGGCGTCGAGACGCATCTAGTCCACCACTTCACCTCCAGTTTTGAGCCGTCTAGACGACTAGACAGTTTTTGGGCCGTAAATCGCTAACCGTTCGAGATAGGTTAAAAATTTTCACGGGGATCGATCGAGGGCGTCGAGACGCATCTAGTCCACCACTTCACCTCCAGTTTTGAGCCGTCTAGACGACGAGACAGTTTTTTGGCCGTAAATCGCTAACCGGTCGAGATAGGTTAAAAATTTTTACGGGGATCGATCGAGGGCGTCGAGACGCATCTAGTCCACCACTTCACCTCCAGTTTTGAGCCGTCTAGACGACGAGACAGTTTTTTGGCCGTAAATCGCTAACCGTTGGAGATAGTTTGAAAATTTTTACGGGGATCGATCGAGGGCGTCGAGACGCATCTAGTCCACCACTTCACCTCCAGTTTTGAGCCATCTAGACGACTAGACAGTTTTTTGGCCGTAAATCGCTAACCGTTCGAGATAGGTTAAAAATTTTCACGGGGATCGATCGAGGGCGTCGAGACGCATCTAGTCCACCACTTCACCTCCAGTTTTGAGCCGTCTAGACGACGAGACAGTTTTTTGGCCGTAAATCGCTAACCGTTCGAGATAGGTTAAAAATTTTTACGGGGATCGATCGAGGGCGTCGAGACGCATCTAGTCCACCACTTCACCTCCAGTTTTGAGCCGTCTAGACGACTAGACAGTTTTTGGGCCGTAAATCGCTAACCGTTCGAGATAGGTTAAAAATTTTCACGGGGATCGATCGAGGGCGTCGAGACGCATCTAGTCCACCACTTCACCTCCAGTTTTGAGCCGTCTAGACGACGACACAGTTCTTGGGCCGTAAATCGCTAACCGGTCGAGATAGGTTAAAAATTTTTACGGGGATCGATCGAGGGCGTCGAGACGCATCTAGTCCACCACTTCACCTCCAGTTTTGAGCCGTCTAGACGACGAGACAGTTTTTTGGCCGTAAATCGCTAACCGTTGGAGATAGTTTGAAAATTTTTACGGGGATCGATCGAGGGCGTCGAGACGCATCTAGTCCACCACTTCACCTCCAGTTTTGAGCCATCTAGACGACTAGATAGTTTTTTGGCCGTAAATCGCTAACCGTTCGAGATAGGTTAAAAATTTTCACGGGGATCGATCGAGGGCGTCGAGATGCATCTAGTCCACCACTTCACCTCCAGTTTTGAGCCGTCTAGACGACGAGACAGTTTTTTGGCCGTAAATCGCTAACCTTTCGAGATAGGTTAAAAAGTTTTACGGGGATCGATCGAGGGCGTCGAGACGCATCTAGTCCACCACTTCACCTCCATTTTTGAGCCGTCTAGACGACGACACAGTTTTTGGGCCGTAAATCTCTAACCGTTGGAGATAGGTTAAAAATTTTTACGGGGATCGATCGAGGGCGTCGAGACGCATCTAGTCCACCACTTCACCTCCATTTTTGAGCCGTCTAGACGACGACACAGTTCTTGGGCCGTAAATCGCTAACCGTTCGAGATAGGTTAAAAATTTTTACGGGGATCGATCGAGGGCGTCGAGACGCATCTAGTCCACCACTTCACCTCCATTTTTGAGCCGTCCAGACGACGACACAGTTTTTGGGCCGTAAATCGCTAACCGTTCGAGATAGGTTAAAAATTTTTACGGGGATCGATCGAGGGCGTCGAGACGCATCTAGTCCACCACTTCACCTCCATTTTTGAGCCATCCAGACGACGACACAGTTTTTGGGCCGTAAATCTCTAACCGTTGGAGATAGGTTAAAAATTTTTACGGGGATCGATCGAGGGCGTCGAGACGCATCTAGTCCACCACTTCACCTCCATTTTTGAGCCATCCAGACGACGACACAGTTTTTGGGCCGTAAATCTCTAACCGTTGGAGATAGGTTAAAAATTTTTACGGGGATCGATCGAGGGCGTCGAGACGCATCTAGTCCACCACTTCACCTCCATTTTTGAGCCGTCTAGACGACGACACAGTTTTTGGGCCGTAAATCGCTAACCGTTCGAGATAGGTTAAAAATTTTCACGGGGATCGATCGAGGGCGTCGAGACGCATCTAGTCCACCACTTCACCTCCATTTTTGAGCCATCCAGACGACGACACAGTTTTTGGGCCGTAAATCGCTAACCGTTGGAGATAGGTTAAAAATTTTTACGGGGATCGATCGAGGGCGTCGAGACGCATCTAGTCCACCACTTCACCTCCATTTTTGAGCCGTCTAGACGACGACACAGTTTTTGGGCCGTAAATCGCTAACCGTTCGAGATAGGTTAAAAATTTTTACGGGGATCGATCGAGGGCGTCGAGACGCATCTAGTCCACCACTTCACCTCCAGTTTTGAGCCGTCTAGACGACGAGACAGTTTTTTGGCCGTAAATCGCTAACCGTTCGAGATAGGTTAAAAATTTTTACGGGGATCGATCGAGGGCGTCGAGACGCATCTAGTCCACCACTTCACCTCCAGTTTTGAGCCGTCTAGACGACGAGACAGTTTTTTGGCCGTAAATCGCTAACCGTTGGAGATAGGTTAAAAATTTTTACGGGGATCGATCGAGGGCGTCGAGACGCATCTAGTCCACCACTTCACCTCCAGTTTTGAGCCGTCTAGACGACTAGACAGTTTTTGGGCCGTAAATCGCTAACCGTTGGAGATAGGTTAAAAATTTTTACGGGGATCGATCGAGGGCGTCGAGACGCATCTAGTCCACCACTTCACCTCCAGTTTTGAGCCGTCTAGACGACGAGACAGTTTTTTGGCCGTAAATCGCTAACCGTTCGAGATAGGTTAAAAATTTTTACGGGGATCGATCGAGGGCGTCGAGACGCATCTAGTCCACCACTTCACCTCCAGTTTTGAGCCGTCTAGACGACTAGACAGTTTTTGGGCCGTAAATCGCTAACCGTTGGAGATAGGTTAAAAATTTTTACGGGGATCGATCGAGGGCGTCGAGACGCATCTAGTCCACCACTTCACCTCCAGTTTTGAGCCGTCTAGACGACTAGACAGTTTTTTGGCCGTAAATCGCTAACCGTTCGAGATAGGTTAAAAATTTTCACGGGGATCGATCGAGGGCGTCGAGACGCATCTAGTCCACCACTTCACCTCCAGTTTTGAGCCGTCTAGACGACGAGACAGTTTTTTGGCCGTAAATCGCTAACCGGTCGAGATAGGTTAAAAATTTTTACGGGGATCGATCGAGGGCGTCGAGACGCATCTAGTCCACCACTTCACCTCCAGTTTTGAGCCGTCTAGACGACGAGACAGTTTTTTGGCCGTAAATCGCTAACCGTTGGAGATAGTTTGAAAATTTTTACGGGGATCGATCGAGGGCGTCGAGACGCATCTAGTCCACCACTTCACCTCCAGTTTTGAGCCATCTAGACGACTAGACAGTTTTTTGGCCGTAAATCGCTAACCGTTCGAGATAGGTTAAAAATTTTCACGGGGATCGATCGAGGGCGTCGAGATGCATCTAGTCCACCACTTCACCTCCAGTTTTGAGCCGTCTAGACGACGAGACAGTTTTTTGGCCGTAAATCGCTAACCTTTCGAGATAGGTTAAAAAGTTTTACGGGGATCGATCGAGGGCGTCGAGATGCATCTAGTCCACCACTTCACCTCCAGTTTTGAGCCGTCTAGACGACGAGACAGTTTTTTGGCCGTAAATCGCTAACCGGTCGAGATAGGTTAAAAATTTTTACGGGGATCGATCGAGGGCGTCGAGACGCATCTAGTCCACCACTTCACCTCCAGTTTTGAGCCGTCTAGACGACGAGACAGTTTTTTGGCCGTAAATCGCTAACCGTTGGAGATAGTTTGAAAATTTTTACGGGGATCGATCGAGGGCGTCAAGACGCATCTAGTCCACCACTTCACCTCCAGTTTTGAGCCATCTAGACGACTAGACAGTTTTTTGGCCGTAAATCGCTAACCGTTCGAGATAGGTTAAAAATTTTCACGGGGATCGATCGAGGGCGTCGAGATGCATCTAGTCCACCACTTCACCTCCAGTTTTGAGCCGTCTAGACGACGAGACAGTTTTTTGGCCGTAAATCGCTAACCTTTCGAGATAGGTTAAAAATTTTTACGGGGATCGATCGAGGGCGTCGAGACGCATCTAGTCCACCACTTCACCTCCAGTTTTGAGCAGTCTAGACGACGAGACAGTTTTTTAGCCGTAAATCGCTAACCGTTCGAGATAGGTTAAAAATTTTTACGGGGATCGATCGAGGGCGTCGAGATGCATCTAGTCCACCACTTCACCTCCAGTTTTGAGCCGTCTAGACGACGAGACAGTTTTTTGGCCGTAAATCGCTAACCTTTCGAGATAGGTTAAAAAGTTTTACGGGGATCGATCGAGGGCGTCGAGATGCATCTAGTCCACCACTTCACCTCCAGTTTTGAGCCGTCTAGACGACGAGACAGTTTTTTGGCCGTAAATCGCTAACCGGTCGGGATAGGTTAAAAATTTTTACGGGGATCGATCGAGGGCGTCGAGACGCATCTAGTCCACCACTTCACCTCCAGTTTTGAGCCGTCTAGACGACGAGACAGTTTTTTGGCCGTAAATCGCTAACCGTTGGAGATAGTTTGAAAATTTTTACGGGGATCGATCGAGGGCGTCAAGACGCATCTAGTCCACCACTTCACCTCCAGTTTTGAGCCATCTAGACGACTAGACAGTTTTTTGGCCGTAAATCGCTAACCGTTCGAGATAGGTTAAAAATTTTCACGGGGATCGATCGAGGGCGTCGAGATGCATCTAGTCCACCACTTCACCTCCAGTTTTGAGCCGTCTAGACGACGAGACAGTTTTTTGGCCGTAAATCGCTAACCTTTCGAGATAGGTTAAAAATTTTTACGGGGATCGATCGAGGGCGTCGAGACGCATCTAGTCCACCACTTCACCTCCAGTTTTGAGCAGTCTAGACGACGAGACAGTTTTTTAGCCGTAAATCGCTAACCGTTCGAGATAGGTTAAAAATTTTTACGGGGATCGATCGAGGGCGTCGAGATGCATCTAGTCCACCACTTCACCTCCAGTTTTGAGCCGTCTAGACGACGAGACAGTTTTTTGGCCGTAAATCGCTAACCGTTCGAGATAGGTTAAAAATTTTTACGGTTATCGATCGAGGGCGTCGAGACGCATCTAGTCCACCACTTCACCTCCAGTTTTGAGCCGTCTAGACGACGAGACAGGTTTTTGGCCGTAAATCGCTAACCGTTCGAGATAGGTTAAAAATTTTTACGGGGATCGATCGAGGGCGTCAAGACGCATCTAGTCCATCACTTCACCTCCAGTTTTGAGCCGTCTAGACGACGAGACAGTTTTTTGGCCGTAAATCGCTAACCGGTCGAGATAGGTTAAAAATTTTTACGGGGATCGATCGAGGGCGTCGAGACGCATCTAGTCCACCACTTCACCTCCAGTTTTGAGCCGTCTAGACGACGAGACAGTTTTTTGGCCGTAAATCGCTAACCGTTGGAGATAGGTTAAAAATTTTTACGGGGATCGATCGAGGGCGTCGAGACGCATCTAGTCCACCACTTCACCTCCATTTTTGAGCCGTCTAGACGACGACACAGTTTTTGGGCCGTAAATCGCTAACCGTTCGAGATAGGTTAGAAATTTTTACGAGGATCGATCGAGGGCGTCGAGATGCATCTAGTCCACCAATTCACCTCCATTTTTGAGTCATCCAGACGACGACACAGTTTTTGGGCCGTAAATCGCTAACCGTTGGAGATAGGTTAAAAATTTTTACGGGGATCGATCGAGGGCGTCGAGACGCATCTAGTCCACCACTTCACCTCCATTTTTGAGCCGTCCAGACGACGACACAGTTTTTGGGCCGTAAATCGCTAACCGTTCGAGATAGGTTAAAAATTTTTACGGGGATCGATCGAGGGCGTCGAGACGCATCTAGTCCACCACTTCACCTCCAGTTTTGAGCCGTCTAGACGACGAGACAGTTTTTTGGCCGTAAATCGCTAACCGTTCGAGATAGGTTAAAAATTTTTACGGGGATCGATCGAGGGCGTCGAGACGCATCTAGTCCACCACTTCACCTCCAGTTTTGAGCCGTCTAGACGACGAGACAGTTTTTTGGCCGTAAATCGCTAACCGTTCGAGATAGGTTAAAAATTTTTACGGGGATCGATCGAGGGCGTCGAGACGCATCTAGTCCACCACTTCACCTCCAGTTTTGAGCCGTCTAGACGACGAGACAGTTTTTTGGCCGTAAATCGCTAACCGTTGGAGATAGTTTGAAAATTTTTACGGGGATCGATCGAGGGCGTCGAGACGCATCTAGTCCACCACTTCACCTCCAGTTTTGAGCCATCTAGACGACTAGACAGTTTTTTGGCCGTAAATCGCTAACCGTTCGAGATAGGTTAAAAATTTTCACGGGGATCGATCGAGGGCGTCGAGACGCATCTAGTCCACCACTTCACCTCCAGTTTTGAGCCGTCTAGACGACGAGACAGTTTTTTGGCCGTAAATCGCTAACCGGTCGAGATAGGTTAAAAATTTTTACGGGGATCGATCGAGGGCGTCGAGACGCATCTAGTCCACCACTTCACCTCCAGTTTTGAGCCGTCTAGACGACGAGACAGTTTTTTGGCCGTAAATCGCTAACCGTTGGAGATAGTTTGAAAATTTTTACGGGGATCGATCGAGGGCGTCGAGACGCATCTAGTCCACCACTTCACCTCCAGTTTTGAGCCATCTAGACGACTAGACAGTTTTTTGGCCGTAAATCGCTAACCGTTCGAGATAGGTTAAAAATTTTTACGGGGATCGATCGAGGGCGTCGAGATGCATCTAGTCCACCACTTCACCTCCAGTTTTGAGCCGTCTAGACGACGAGACAGTTTTTTGGCCGTAAATCGCTAACCTTTCGAGATAGGTTAAAAATTTTTACGGGGATCGATCGAGGGCGTCGAGACGCATCTAGTCCACCACTTCACCTCCAGTTTTGAGCCGTCTAGACGACGAGACAGTTTTTTGGCCGTAAATCGCTAACCGTTGGAGATAGGTTAAAAATTTTTACGGGGATCGATCGAGGGCGTCGAGACGCATCTAGTCCACCACTTCACCTCCAGTTTTGAGCAGTCTAGACGACGAGACAGTTTTTTGGCCGTAAATCGCTAACCGTTCGAGATAGGTTAAAAATTTTTACGGGGATCGATCGAGGGCGTCGAGACGCATCTAGTCCACCACTTCACCTCCAGTTTTGAGCCGTCTAGACGACGAGACAGTTTTTTGGCCGTAAATCGCTAACCGTTCGAGATAGGTTAAAAATTTTTACGGGGATCGATCGAGGGCGTCGAGACGCATCTAGTCCACCACTTCACCTCCAGTTTTGAGCCGTCTAGACGACTAGACAGTTTTTGGGCCGTAAATCGCTAACCGTTCGAGATAGGTTAAAAATTTTCACGGGGATCGATCGAGGGCGTCGAGACGCATCTAGTCCACCACTTCACCTCCAGTTTTGAGCCGTCTAGACGACGAGACAGTTTTTTGGCCGTAAATCGCTAACCGTTCGAGATAGGTTAAAAATTTTTACGGGGATCGATCGAGGGCGTCGAGACGCATCTAGTCCACCACTTCACCTCCAGTTTTGAGCCGTCTAGACGACTAGACAGTTTTTGGGCCGTAAATCGCTAACCGTTGGAGATAGGTTAAAAATTTTTACGGGGATCGATCGAGGGCGTCGAGACGCATCTAGTCCACCACTTCACCTCCAGTTTTGAGCCGTCTAGACGACTAGACAGTTTTTTGGCCGTAAATCGCTAACCGTTCGAGATAGGTTAAAAATTTTCACGGGGATCGATCGAGGGCGTCGAGACGCATCTAGTCCACCACTTCACCTCCAGTTTTGAGCCGTCTAGACGACGAGACAGTTTTTTGGCCGTAAATCGCTAACCGTTGGAGATAGTTTGAAAATTTTTACGGGGATCGATCGAGGGCGTCGAGACGCATCTAGTCCATCACTTCACCTCCAGTTTTGAGCCGTCTAGACGACGAGACAGTTTTTTGGCCGTAAATCGCTAACCGGTCGAGATAGGTTAAAAATTTTTACGGGGATCGATCGAGGGCGTCGAGACGCATCTAGTCCACCACTTCACCTCCAGTTTTGAGCCGTCTAGACGACGAGACAGTTTTTTGGCCGTAAATCGCTAACCGTTGGAGATAGGTTAAAAATTTTTACGGGGATCGATCGAGGGCGTCGAGACGCATCTAGTCCACCACTTCACCTCCATTTTTGAGCCGTCTAGACGACGACACAGTTTTTGGGCCGTAAATCGCTAACCGTTCGAGATAGGTTAGAAATTTTTACGAGGATCGATCGAGGGCGTCGAGATGCATCTAGTCCACCAATTCACCTCCATTTTTGAGTCATCCAGACGACGACACAGTTTTTGGGCCGTAAATCGCTAACCGTTGGAGATAGGTTAAAAATTTTTACGGGGATCGATCGAGGGCGTCGAGACGCATCTAGTCCACCACTTCACCTCCATTTTTGAGCCGTCCAGACGACGACACAGTTTTTGGGCCGTAAATCGCTAACCGTTCGAGATAGGTTAAAAATTTTTACGGGGATCGATCGAGGGCGTCGAGACGCATCTAGTCCACCACTTCACCTCCAGTTTTGAGCCGTCTAGACGACGAGACAGTTTTTTGGCCGTAAATCGCTAACCGTTCGAGATAGGTTAAAAATTTTTACGGGGATCGATCGAGGGCGTCGAGACGCATCTAGTCCACCACTTCACCTCCAGTTTTGAGCCGTCTAGACGACGAGACAGTTTTTTGGCCGTAAATCGCTAACCGTTCGAGATAGGTTAAAAATTTTTACGGGGATCGATCGAGGGCGTCGAGACGCATCTAGTCCACCACTTCACCTCCAGTTTTGAGCCGTCTAGACGACGAGACAGTTTTTTGGCCGTAAATCGCTAACCGTTGGAGATAGTTTGAAAATTTTTACGGGGATCGATCGAGGGCGTCGAGACGCATCTAGTCCACCACTTCACCTCCAGTTTTGAGCCATCTAGACGACTAGACAGTTTTTTGGCCGTAAATCGCTAACCGTTCGAGATAGGTTAAAAATTTTCACGGGGATCGATCGAGGGCGTCGAGACGCATCTAGTCCACCACTTCACCTCCAGTTTTGAGCCGTCTAGACGACGAGACAGTTTTTTGGCCGTAAATCGCTAACCGGTCGAGATAGGTTAAAAATTTTTACGGGGATCGATCGAGGGCGTCGAGACGCATCTAGTCCACCACTTCACCTCCAGTTTTGAGCCGTCTAGACGACGAGACAGTTTTTTGGCCGTAAATCGCTAACCGTTGGAGATAGTTTGAAAATTTTTACGGGGATCGATCGAGGGCGTCGAGACGCATCTAGTCCACCACTTCACCTCCAGTTTTGAGCCATCTAGACGACTAGACAGTTTTTTGGCCGTAAATCGCTAACCGTTCGAGATAGGTTAAAAATTTTTACGGGGATCGATCGAGGGCGTCGAGATGCATCTAGTCCACCACTTCACCTCCAGTTTTGAGCCGTCTAGACGACGAGACAGTTTTTTGGCCGTAAATCGCTAACCTTTCGAGATAGGTTAAAAATTTTTACGGGGATCGATCGAGGGCGTCGAGACGCATCTAGTCCACCACTTCACCTCCAGTTTTGAGCCGTCTAGACGACGAGACAGTTTTTTGGCCGTAAATCGCTAACCGTTGGAGATAGGTTAAAAATTTTTACGGGGATCGATCGAGGGCGTCGAGACGCATCTAGTCCACCACTTCACCTCCAGTTTTGAGCAGTCTAGACGACGAGACAGTTTTTTGGCCGTAAATCGCTAACCGTTCGAGATAGGTTAAAAATTTTTACGGGGATCGATCGAGGGCGTCGAGACGCATCTAGTCCACCACTTCACCTCCAGTTTTGAGCCGTCTAGACGACTAGACAGTTTTTGGGCCGTAAATCGCTAACCGTTCGAGATAGGTTAAAAATTTTCACGGGGATCGATCGAGGGCGTCGAGACGCATCTAGTCCACCACTTCACCTCCAGTTTTGAGCCGTCTAGACGACGAGACAGTTTTTTGGCCGTAAATCGCTAACCGTTCGAGATAGGTTAAAAATTTTTACGGGGATCGATCGAGGGCGTCGAGACGCATCTAGTCCACCACTTCACCTCCAGTTTTGAGCCGTCTAGACGACTAGACAGTTTTTGGGCCGTAAATCGCTAACCGTTGGAGATAGGTTAAAAATTTTTACGGGGATCGATCGAGGGCGTCGAGACGCATCTAGTCCACCACTTCACCTCCAGTTTTGAGCCGTCTAGACGACTAGACAGTTTTTTGGCCGTAAATCGCTAACCGTTCGAGATAGGTTAAAAATTTTCACGGGGATCGATCGAGGGCGTCGAGACGCATCTAGTCCACCACTTCACCTCCAGTTTTGAGCCGTCTAGACGACGAGACAGTTTTTTGGCCGTAAATCGCTAACCGTTGGAGATAGTTTGAAAATTTTTACGGGGATCGATCGAGGGCGTCGAGACGCATCTAGTCCACCACTTCACCTCCAGTTTTGAGCCATCTAGACGACTAGACAGTTTTTTGGCCGTAAATCGCTAACCGTTCGAGATAGGTTAAAAATTTTTACGGTTATCGATCGAGGGCGTCGAGATGCATCTAGTCCACCACTTCACCTCCAGTTTTGAGCCGTCTAGACGACGAGACAGTTTTTTGGCCGTAAATCGCTAACCGTTCGAGATAGGTTAAAAATTTTTACGGTTATCGATCGAGGGCGTCGAGACGCATCTAGTCCACCACTTCACCTCCAGTTTTGAGCCGTCTAGACGACGAGACAGGTTTTTGGCCGTAAATCGCTAACCGTTCGAGATAGGTTAAAAATTTTTACGGGGATCGATCGAGGGCGTCGAGACGCATCTAGTCCACCACTTCACCTCCAGTTTTGAGCCGTCTAGACGACGAGACAGTTTTTTGGCCGTAAATCGCTAACCGTTTGAGATAGGTTAAAAATTTTTACGGGGATCGATCGAGGGCGTCGAGACGCATCTAGTCCACCACTTCACCTCCAGTTTTGAGCCGTCTAGACGACGAGACAGTTTTTTGGCCGTAAATCGCTAACCGTTGGAGATAGGTTAAAAATTTTTACGGGGATCGATCGAGGGCGTCGAGACGCATCTAGTCCACCACTTCACCTCCAGTTTTGAGCCGTCTAGACGACTAGACAGTTTTTTGGCCGTAAATCGCTAACCGTTCGAGATAGGTTAAAAATTTTCACGGGGATCGATCGAGGGCGTCGAGACGCATCTAGTCCACCACTTCACCTCCAGTTTTGAGCCGTCTAGACGACGAGACAGTTTTTTGGCCGTAAATCGCTAACCGTTGGAGATAGTTTGAAAATTTTTACGGGGATCGATCGAGGGCGTCGAGACGCATCTAGTCCACCACTTCACCTCCAGTTTTGAGCCATCTAGACGACTAGACAGTTTTTTGGCCGTAAATCGCTAACCGTTGGAGATAGGTTAAAAATTTTTACGGGGATCGATCGAGGGCGTCGAGACGCATCTAGTCCACCACTTCACCTCCAGTTTTGAGCAGTCTAGACGACGAGACAGTTTTTTGGCCGTAAATCGCTAACCGTTCGAGATAGGTTAAAAATTTTTACGGGGATCGATCGAGGGCGTCGAGATGCATCTAGTCCACCACTTCACCTCCAGTTTTGAGCCGTCTAGACGACGAGACAGTTTTTTGGCCGTAAATCGCTAACCGTTCGAGATAGGTTAAAAATTTTTACGGTTATCGATCGAGGGCGTCGAGACGCATCTAGTCCACCACTTCACCTCCAGTTTTGAGCCGTCTAGACGACGAGACAGTTTTTTGGCCGTAAATCGCTAACCGTTGGAGATAGGTTAAAAATTTTTACGGGGATCGATCGAGGGCGTCGAGACGCATCTAGTCCACCACTTCACCTCCAGTTTTGAGCCGTCTAGACGACTAGACAGTTTTTTGGCCGTAAATCGCTAACCGTTCGAGATAGGTTAAAAATTTTCACGGGGATCGATCGAGGGCGTCGAGACGCATCTAGTCCACCACTTCACCTCCAGTTTTGAGCCGTCTAGACGACGAGACAGTTTTTTGGCCGTAAATCGCTAACCGTTGGAGATAGTTTGAAAATTTTTACGGGGATCGATCGAGGGCGTCGAGACGCATCTAGTCCACCACTTCACCTCCAGTTTTGAGCCGTCTAGACGACGAGACAGTTTTTTGGCCGTAAATCGCTAACCTTTCGAGATAGGTTAAAAATTTTTACGGGGATCGATCGAGGGCGTCGAGACGCATCTAGTCCACCACTTCACCTCCAGTTTTGAGCCGTCTAGACGACGAGACAGTTTTTTGGCCGTAAATCGCTAACCGTTGGAGATAGGTTAAAAATTTTTACGGGGATCGATCGAGGGCGTCGAGACGCATCTAGTCCACCACTTCACCTCCAGTTTTGAGCAGTCTAGACGACGAGACAGTTTTTTGGCCGTAAATCGCTAACCGTTCGAGATAGGTTAAAAATTTTTACGGGGATCGATCGAGAGGGTCGAGATGCATCTAGTCCACCACTTCACCTCCAGTTTTGAGCCGTCTAGACGACGAGACAGTTTTTTGGCCGTAAATCGCTAACCGTTCGAGATAGGTTAAAAATTTTTACGGTTATCGATCGAGGGCGTCGAGACGCATCTAGTCCACCACTTCACCTCCAGTTTTGAGCCGTCTAGACGACGAGACAGGTTTTTGGCCGTAAATCGCTAACCGTTCGAGATAGGTTAAAAATTTTTACGGGGATCGATCGAGGGCGTCGAGACGCATCTAGTCCACCACTTCACCTCCAGTTTTGAGCCGTCTAGACGACGAGACAGTTTTTTGGCCGTAAATCGCTAACCGTTGGAGATAGGTTAAAAATTTTTACGGGGATCGATCGAGGGCGTCGAGACGCATCTAGTCCACCACTTCACCTCCAGTTTTGAGCCGTCTAGACGACGAGACAGTTTTTTGGCCGTAAATCGCTAACCGTTCGAGATAGGTTAAAAATTTTTACGGGGATCGATCGAGGGCGTCGAGACGCATCTAGTCCACCACTTCACCTCTATTTTTGAGCCGTCTAGACGACTAGACAGTTTTTGCACCGTAAATCGCTAACCGTTCGAGATAGGTTAAAAATTTTTACGGTTATCGATCGAGGGCGTCGAGACGCATCTAGTCCACCACTTCACCTCCAGTTTTGAGCCGTCTAGACGACGAGACAGGTTTTTGGCCGTAAATCGCTAACCGTTCGAGATAGGTTAAAAATTTTTACGGGGATCGATCGAGGGCGTCGAGACGCATCTAGTCCACCACTTCACCTCCAGTTTTGAGCAGTCTAGACGACGAGACAGTTTTTTGGCCGTAAATCGCTAACCGTTCGAGATAGGTTAAAAATTTTTACGGGGATCGATCGAGGGCGTCGAGATGCATCTAGTCCACCACTTCACCTCCAGTTTTGAGCCGTCTAGACGACGAGACAGTTTTTTGGCCGTAAATCGCTAACCGTTCGAGATAGGTTAAAAATTTTTACGGTTATCGATCGAGGGCGTCGAGACGCATCTAGTCCACCACTTCACCTCCAGTTTTGAGCCGTCTAGACGACGAGACAGTTTTTTGGCCGTAAATCGCTAACCTTTCGAGATAGGTTAAAAATTTTTACGGGGATCGATCGAGGGCGTCGAGACGCATCTAGTCCACCACTTCACCTCCAGTTTTGAGCCGTCTAGACGACGAGACAGTTTTTTGGCCGTAAATCGCTAACCGTTGGAGATAGTTTGAAAATTTTTACGGGGATCGATCGAGGGCGTCGAGACGCATCTAGTCCACCACTTCACCTCCAGTTTTGAGCCGTCTAGACGATGAGACAGTTTTTTGGCCGTAAATCGCTAACCGTTCGAGATAGGTTAAAAATTTTTACGGGGATCGATCGAGGGCGTCGAGATGCATCTAGTCCACCACTTCACCTCCAGTTTTGAGCCGTCTAGACGACGAGACAGTTTTTTGGCCGTAAATCGCTAACCGTTCGAGATAGGTTAAAAATTTTTACGGTTATCGATCGAGGGCGTCGAGACGCATCTAGTCCACCACTTCACCTCCAGTTTTGAGCCGTCTAGACGACGAGACAGGTTTTTGGCCGTAAATCGCTAACCGTTCGAGATAGGTTAAAAATTTTTACGGGGATCGATCGAGGGCGTCGAGACGCATCTAGTCCACCACTTCACCTCCAGTTTTGAGCCGTCTAGACGACGAGACAGTTTTTTGGCCGTAAATCGCTAACCGTTGGAGATAGGTTAAAAATTTTTACGGGGATCGATCGAGGGCGTCGAGACGCATCTAGTCCACCACTTCACCTCCAGTTTTGAGCCGTCTAGACGACGAGACAGTTTTTTGGCCGTAAATCGCTAACCGTTCGAGATAGGTTAAAAATTTTTACGGGGATCGATCGAGGGCGTCGAGACGCATCTAGTCCACCACTTCACCTCTATTTTTGAGCCGTCTAGACGACTAGACAGTTTTTGCACCGTAAATCGCTAACCGTTCGAGATAGGTTAAAAATTTTTACGGTTATCGATCGAGGGCGTCGAGACGCATCTAGTCCACCACTTCACCTCCAGTTTTGAGCCGTCTAGACGACGAGACAGGTTTTTGGCCGTAAATCGCTAACCGTTCGAGATAGGTTAAAAATTTTTACGGGGATCGATCGAGGGCGTCGAGACGCATCTAGTCCACCACTTCACCTCCAGTTTTGAGCCGTCTAGACGACGAGACAGTTTTTTGGCCGTAAATCGCTAACCGTTGGAGATAGGTTAAAAATTTTTACGGGGATCGATCGAGGGCGTCGAGACGCATCTAGTCCACCACTTCACCTCCAGTTTTGAGCCGTCTAGACGACTAGACAGTTTTTTGGCCGTAAATCGCTAACCGTTCGAGATAGGTTAAAAATTTTCACGGGGATCGATCGAGGGCGTCGAGACGCATCTAGTCCACCACTTCACCTCCAGTTTTGAGCCGTCTAGACGACGAGACAGTTTTTTGGCCGTAAATCGCTAACCGTTGGAGATAGTTTGAAAATTTTTACGGGGATCGATCGAGGGCGTCGAGACGCATCTAGTCCACCACTTCACCTCCAGTTTTGAGCCGTCTAGACGACGAGACAGTTTTTTGGCCGTAAATCGCTAACCTTTCGAGATAGGTTAAAAATTTTTACGGGGATCGATCGAGGGCGTCGAGACGCATCTAGTCCACCACTTCACCTCCAGTTTTGAGCCGTCTAGACGACGAGACAGTTTTTTGGCCGTAAATCGCTAACCGTTGGAGATAGGTTAAAAATTTTTACGGGGATCGATCGAGGGCGTCGAGACGCATCTAGTCCACCACTTCACCTCCAGTTTTGAGCAGTCTAGACGACGAGACAGTTTTTTGGCCGTAAATCGCTAACCGTTCGAGATAGGTTAAAAATTTTTACGGGGATCGATCGAGAGGGTCGAGATGCATCTAGTCCACCACTTCACCTCCAGTTTTGAGCCGTCTAGACGACGAGACAGTTTTTTGGCCGTAAATCGCTAACCGTTCGAGATAGGTTAAAAATTTTTACGGTTATCGATCGAGGGCGTCGAGACGCATCTAGTCCACCACTTCACCTCCAGTTTTGAGCCGTCTAGACGACGAGACAGGTTTTTGGCCGTAAATCGCTAACCGTTCGAGATAGGTTAAAAATTTTTACGGGGATCGATCGAGGGCGTCGAGACGCATCTAGTCCACCACTTCACCTCCAGTTTTGAGCCGTCTAGACGACGAGACAGTTTTTTGGCCGTAAATCGCTAACCGTTGGAGATAGGTTAAAAATTTTTACGGGGATCGATCGAGGGCGTCGAGACGCATCTAGTCCACCACTTCACCTCCAGTTTTGAGCCGTCTAGACGACGAGACAGTTTTTTGGCCGTAAATCGCTAACCGTTCGAGATAGGTTAAAAATTTTTACGGGGATCGATCGAGGGCGTCGAGACGCATCTAGTCCACCACTTCACCTCTATTTTTGAGCCGTCTAGACGACTAGACAGTTTTTGCACCGTAAATCGCTAACCGTTCGAGATAGGTTAAAAATTTTTACGGTTATCGATCGAGGGCGTCGAGACGCATCTAGTCCACCACTTCACCTCCAGTTTTGAGCCGTCTAGACGACGAGACAGGTTTTTGGCCGTAAATCGCTAACCGTTCGAGATAGGTTAAAAATTTTTACGGGGATCGATCGAGGGCGTCGAGACGCATCTAGTCCACCACTTCACCTCCAGTTTTGAGCAGTCTAGACGACGAGACAGTTTTTTGGCCGTAAATCGCTAACCGTTCGAGATAGGTTAAAAATTTTTACGGGGATCGATCGAGGGCGTCGAGATGCATCTAGTCCACCACTTCACCTCCAGTTTTGAGCCGTCTAGACGACGAGACAGTTTTTTGGCCGTAAATCGCTAACCGTTCGAGATAGGTTAAAAATTTTTACGGTTATCGATCGAGGGCGTCGAGACGCATCTAGTCCACCACTTCACCTCCAGTTTTGAGCCGTCTAGACGACGAGACAGTTTTTTGGCCGTAAATCGCTAACCTTTCGAGATAGGTTAAAAATTTTTACGGGGATCGATCGAGGGCGTCGAGACGCATCTAGTCCACCACTTCACCTCCAGTTTTGAGCCGTCTAGACGACGAGACAGTTTTTTGGCCGTAAATCGCTAACCGTTGGAGATAGTTTGAAAATTTTTACGGGGATCGATCGAGGGCGTCGAGACGCATCTAGTCCACCACTTCACCTCCAGTTTTGAGCCGTCTAGACGATGAGACAGTTTTTTGGCCGTAAATCGCTAACCGTTCGAGATAGGTTAAAAATTTTTACGGGGATCGATCGAGGGCGTCGAGATGCATCTAGTCCACCACTTCACCTCCAGTTTTGAGCCGTCTAGACGACGAGACAGTTTTTTGGCCGTAAATCGCTAACCGTTCGAGATAGGTTAAAAATTTTTACGGTTATCGATCGAGGGCGTCGAGACGCATCTAGTCCACCACTTCACCTCCAGTTTTGAGCCGTCTAGACGACGAGACAGGTTTTTGGCCGTAAATCGCTAACCGTTCGAGATAGGTTAAAAATTTTTACGGGGATCGATCGAGGGCGTCGAGACGCATCTAGTCCACCACTTCACCTCCAGTTTTGAGCCGTCTAGACGACGAGACAGTTTTTTGGCCGTAAATCGCTAACCGTTGGAGATAGGTTAAAAATTTTTACGGGGATCGATCGAGGGCGTCGAGACGCATCTAGTCCACCACTTCACCTCCAGTTTTGAGCCGTCTAGACGACGAGACAGTTTTTTGGCCGTAAATCGCTAACCGTTCGAGATAGGTTAAAAATTTTTACGGGGATCGATCGAGGGCGTCGAGACGCATCTAGTCCACCACTTCACCTCTATTTTTGAGCCGTCTAGACGACTAGACAGTTTTTGCACCGTAAATCGCTAACCGTTCGAGATAGGTTAAAAATTTTTACGGTTATCGATCGAGGGCGTCGAGACGCATCTAGTCCACCACTTCACCTCCAGTTTTGAGCCGTCTAGACGACGAGACAGGTTTTTGGCCGTAAATCGCTAACCGTTCGAGATAGGTTAAAAATTTTTACGGGGATCGATCGAGGGCGTCGAGACGCATCTAGTCCACCACTTCACCTCCAGTTTTGAGCCGTCTAGACGACGAGACAGTTTTTTGGCCGTAAATCGCTAACCGTTGGAGATAGGTTAAAAATTTTTACGGGGATCGATCGAGGGCGTCGAGACGCATCTAGTCCACCACTTCACCTCCAGTTTTGAGCCGTCTAGACGACGAGACAGTTTTTTGGCCGTAAATCGCTAACCGTTCGAGATAGGTTAAAAATTTTTACGGGGATCGATCGAGGGCGTCGAGACGCATCTAGTCCACCACTTCACCTCTATTTTTGAGCCGTCTAGACGACTAGACAGTTTTTGCACCGTAAATCGCTAACCGTTCGAGATAGGTTAAAAATTTTTACGGGGATCGATCGAGGGCGTCGAGACGCATCTAGTCCACCACTTCACCTCCAGTTTTGAGCCGTCTAGACGACGAGACAGTTTTTTGGCCGTAAATCGCTAACCGTTGGAGATAGGTTAAAAATTTTTACGGGGATCGATCGAGGGCGTCGAGACGCATCTAGTCCACCACTTCACCTCCAGTTTTGAGCCGTCTAGACGACTAGACAGTTTTTTGGCCGTAAATCGCTAACCGTTCGAGATAGGTTAAAAATTTTCACGGGGATCGATCGAGGGCGTCGAGACGCATCTAGTCCACCACTTCACCTCCAGTTTTGAGCCGTCTAGACGACGAGACAGTTTTTTGGCCGTAAATCGCTAACCGTTGGAGATAGTTTGAAAATTTTTACGGGGATCGATCGAGGGCGTCGAGACGCATCTAGTCCACCACTTCACCTCCAGTTTTGAGCCGTCTAGACGATGAGACAGTTTTTTGGCCGTAAATCGCTAACCGTTGGAGATAGTTTGAAAATTTTTACGGGGATCGATCGAGGGCGTCGAGACGCATCTAGTCCACCACTTCACCTCCAGTTTTGAGCCATCTAGACGACTAGACAGTTTTTTGGCCGTAAATCGCTAACCGTTCGAGATAGGTTAAAAATTTTCACGGGGATCGATCGAGGGCGTCGAGATGCATCTAGTCCACCACTTCACCTCCAGTTTTGAGCCGTCTAGACGACGAGACAGTTTTTTGGCCGTAAATCGCTAACCTTTCGAGATAGGTTAAAAATTTTTACGGGGATCGATCGAGGGCGTCGAGACGCATCTAGTCCACCACTTCACCTCCAGTTTTGAGCCATCTAGACGACTAGACAGTTTTTTGGCCGTAAATCGCTAACCGTTCGAGATAGGTTAAAAATTTTCACGGGGATCGATCGAGGGCGTCGAGATGCACCTAGTCCACCACTTCACCTCCAGTTTTGAGCCGTCTAGACGACGAGACAGTTTTTTGGCCGTAAATCGCTAACCTTTCGAGATAGGTTAAAAATTTTTACGGGGATCGATCGAGGGCGTCGAGACGCATCTAGTCCACCACTTCACCTCCAGTTTTGAGCCGTCTAGACGACGAGACAGTTTTTTGGCCGTAAATCGCTAACCGTTGGAGATAGGTTAAAAATTTTTACGGGGATCGATCGAGGGCGTCGAGACGCATCTAGTCCACCACTTCACCTCCAGTTTTGAGCAGTCTAGACGACGAGACAGTTTTTTGGCCGTAAATCGCTAACCGTTCGAGATAGGTTAAAAATTTTTACGGGGATCGATCGAGGGCGTCGAGATGCATCTAGTCCACCACTTCACCTCCAGTTTTGAGCCGTCTAGACGACGAGACAGTTTTTTGGCCGTAAATCGCTAACCGTTCGAGATAGGTTAAAAATTTTTACGGTTATCGATCGAGGGCGTCGAGACGCATCTAGTCCACCACTTCACCTCCAGTTTTGAGCCGTCTAGACGACGAGACAGGTTTTTGGCCGTAAATCGCTAACCGTTCGAGATAGGTTAAAAATTTTTACGGGGATCGATCGAGGGCGTCGAGACGCATCTAGTCCATCACTTCACCTCCAGTTTTGAGCCGTCTAGACGACGAGACAGTTTTTTGGCCGTAAATCGCTAACCGGTCGAGATAGGTTAAAAATTTTTACGGGGATCGATCGAGGGCGTCGAGACGCATCTAGTCCACCACTTCACCTCCAGTTTTGAGCCGTCTAGACGACGAGACAGTTTTTTGGCCGTAAATCGCTAACCGTTGGAGATAGGTTAAAAATTTTTACGGGGATCGATCGAGGGCGTCGAGACGCATCTAGTCCACCACTTCACCTCCATTTTTGAGCCGTCTAGACGACGACACAGTTTTTGGGCCGTAAATCGCTAACCGTTCGAGATAGGTTAGAAATTTTTACGAGGATCGATCGAGGGCGTCGAGATGCATCTAGTCCACCAATTCACCTCCATTTTTGAGTCATCCAGACGACGACACAGTTTTTGGGCCGTAAATCGCTAACCGTTGGAGATAGGTTAAAAATTTTTACGGGGATCGATCGAGGGCGTCGAGACGCATCTAGTCCACCACTTCACCTCCATTTTTGAGCCGTCCAGACGACGACACAGTTTTTGGGCCGTAAATCGCTAACCGTTCGAGATAGGTTAGAAATTTTTACGAGGATCGATCGAGGGCGTCGAGATGCATCTAGTCCACCAATTCACCTCCATTTTTGAGTCATCCAGACGACGACACAGTTTTTGGGCCGTAAATCGCTAACCGTTGGAGATAGGTTAAAAATTTTTACGGGGATCGATCGAGGGCGTCGAGACGCATCTAGTCCACCACTTCACCTCCATTTTTGAGCCGTCTAGACGACGACACAGTTTTTGGGCCGTAAATCGCTAACCGTTCGAGATAGGTTAGAAATTTTTACGAGGATCGATCGAGGGCGTCGAGATGCATCTAGTCCACCAATTCACCTCCATTTTTGAGTCATCCAGACGACGACACAGTTTTTGGGCCGTAAATCGCTAACCGTTGGAGATAGGTTAAAAATTTTTACGGGGATCGATCGAGGGCGTCGAGACGCATCTAGTCCACCACTTCACCTCCATTTTTGAGCCGTCCAGACGACGACACAGTTTTTGGGCCGTAAATCGCTAACCGTTCGAGATAGGTTAAAAATTTTTACGGGGATCGATCGAGGGCGTCGAGACGCATCTAGTCCACCACTTCACCTCCAGTTTTGAGCCGTCTAGACGACGAGACAGTTTTTTGGCCGTAAATCGCTAACCGTTCGAGATAGGTTAAAAATTTTTACGGGGATCGATCGAGGGCGTCGAGACGCATCTAGTTCACCACTTCACCTCCAGTTTTGAGCCGTCTAGACGACGAGACAGTTTTTTGGCCGTAAATCGCTAACCGTTGGAGATAGTTTGAAAATTTTTACGGGGATCGATCGAGGGCGTCGAGACGCATCTAGTCCACCACTTCACCTCCAGTTTTGAGCCATCTAGACGACTAGACAGTTTTTTGGCCGTAAATCGCTAACCGTTCGAGATAGGTTAAAAATTTTCACGGGGATCGATCGAGGGCGTCGAGACGCATCTAGTCCACCACTTCACCTCCAGTTTTGAGCCGTCTAGACGACGAGACAGTTTTTTGGCCGTAAATCGCTAACCGGTCGAGATAGGTTAAAAATTTTTACGGGGATCGATCGAGGGCGTCGAGACGCATCTAGTCCACCACTTCACCTCCAGTTTTGAGCCGTCTAGACGACGAGACAGTTTTTTGGCCGTAAATCGCTAACCGTTGGAGATAGTTTGAAAATTTTTACGGGGATCGATCGAGGGCGTCGAGACGCATCTAGTCCACCACTTCACCTCCAGTTTTGAGCCATCTAGACGACTAGACAGTTTTTTGGCCGTAAATCGCTAACCGTTCGAGATAGGTTAAAAATTTTTACGGGGATCGATCGAGGGCGTCGAGATGCATCTAGTCCACCACTTCACCTCCAGTTTTGAGCCGTCTAGACGACGAGACAGTTTTTTGGCCGTAAATCGCTAACCTTTCGAGATAGGTTAAAAATTTTTACGGGGATCGATCGAGGGCGTCGAGACGCATCTAGTCCACCACTTCACCTCCAGTTTTGAGCCGTCTAGACGACGAGACAGTTTTTTGGCCGTAAATCGCTAACCGTTGGAGATAGTTTGAAAATTTTTACGGGGATCGATCGAGGGCGTCGAGACGCATCTAGTCCACCACTTCACCTCCAGTTTTGAGCCATCTAGACGACTAGACAGTTTTTTGGCCGTAAATCGCTAACCGTTCGAGATAGGTTAAAAATTTTTACGGGGATCGATCGAGGGCGTCGAGATGCATCTAGTCCACCACTTCACCTCCAGTTTTGAGCCGTCTAGACGACGAGACAGTTTTTTGGCCGTAAATCGCTAACCTTTCGAGATAGGTTAAAAATTTTTACGGGGATCGATCGAGGGCGTCGAGACGCATCTAGTCCACCACTTCACCTCCAGTTTTGAGCCGTCTAGACGACGAGACAGTTTTTTGGCCGTAAATCGCTAACCGTTGGAGATAGGTTAAAAATTTTTACGGGGATCGATCGAGGGCGTCGAGACGCATCTAGTCCACCACTTCACCTCCAGTTTTGAGCAGTCTAGACGACGAGACAGTTTTTTGGCCGTAAATCGCTAACCGTTCGAGATAGGTTAAAAATTTTTACGGGGATCGATCGAGGGCGTCGAGATGCATCTAGTCCACCACTTCACCTCCAGTTTTGAGCCGTCTAGACGACGAGACAGTTTTTTGGCCGTAAATCGCTAACCGTTCGAGATAGGTTAAAAATTTTTACGGTTATCGATCGAGGGCGTCGAGACGCATCTAGTCCACCACTTCACCTCCAGTTTTGAGCCGTCTAGACGACGAGACAGGTTTTTGGCCGTAAATCGCTAACCGTTCGAGATAGGTTAAAAATTTTTACGGGGATCGATCGAGGGCGTCGAGACGCATCTAGTCCACCACTTCACCTCCAGTTTTGAGCCGTCTAGACGACGAGACAGTTTTTTGGCCGTAAATCGCTAACCGTTGGAGATAGGTTAAAAATTTTTACGGGGATCGATCGAGGGCGTCGAGACGCATCTAGTCCACCACTTCACCTCCAGTTTTGAGCCGTCTAGACGACGAGACAGTTTTTTGGCCGTAAATCGCTAACCGTTCGAGATAGGTTAAAAATTTTTACGGGGATCGATCGAGGGCGTCGAGACGCATCTAGTCCACCACTTCACCTCTATTTTTGAGCCGTCTAGACGACTAGACAGTTTTTGCACCGTAAATCGCTAACCGTTCGAGATAGGTTAAAAATTTTTACGGGGATCGATCGAGGGCGTCGAGACGCATCTAGTCCACCACTTCACCTCCAGTTTTGAGCCGTCTAGACGACGAGACAGTTTTTTGGCCGTAAATCGCTAACCGTTGGAGATAGGTTAAAAATTTTTACGGGGATCGATCGAGGGCGTCGAGACGCATCTAGTCCACCACTTCACCTCCAGTTTTGAGCCGTCTAGACGACGAGACAGTTTTTTGGCCGTAAATCGCTAACCGTTGGAGATAGTTTGAAAATTTTTACGGGGATCGATCGAGGGCGTCGAGACGCATCTAGTCCACCACTTCACCTCCAGTTTTGAGCCGTCTAGACGATGAGACAGTTTTTTGGCCGTAAATCGCTAACCGTTGGAGATAGTTTGAAAATTTTTACGGGGATCGATCGAGGGCGTCGAGACGCATCTAGTCCACCACTTCACCTCCAGTTTTGAGCCATCTAGACGACTAGACAGTTTTTTGGCCGTAAATCGCTAACCGTTCGAGATAGGTTAAAAATTTTCACGGGGATCGATCGAGGGCGTCGAGATGCATCTAGTCCACCACTTCACCTCCAGTTTTGAGCCGTCTAGACGACGAGACAGTTTTTTGGCCGTAAATCGCTAACCTTTCGAGATAGGTTAAAAATTTTTACGGGGATCGATCGAGGGCGTCGAGACGCATCTAGTCCACCACTTCACCTCCAGTTTTGAGCCGTCTAGACGACGAGACAGGTTTTTGGCCGTAAATCGCTAACCGTTCGAGATAGGTTAAAAATTTTTACGGGGATCGATCGAGGGCGTCGAGACGCATCTAGTCCACCACTTCACCTCCAGTTTTGAGCCGTCTAGACGACGAGACAGTTTTTTGGCCGTAAATCGCTAACCGTTGGAGATAGGTTAAAAATTTTTACGGGGATCGATCGAGGGCGTCGAGACGCATCTAGTCCACCACTTCACCTCCAGTTTTGAGCCGTCTAGACGACGAGACAGTTTTTTGGCCGTAAATCGCTAACCGTTCGAGATAGGTTAAAAATTTTTACGGGGATCGATCGAGGGCGTCGAGACGCATCTAGTCCACCACTTCACCTCTATTTTTGAGCCGTCTAGACGACTAGACAGTTTTTGCACCGTAAATCGCTAACCGTTCGAGATAGGTTAAAAATTTTTACGGGGATCGATCGAGGGCGTCGAGACGCATCTAGTCCACCACTTCACCTCCAGTTTTGAGCCGTCTAGACGACGAGACAGTTTTTTGGCCGTAAATCGCTAACCGTTGGAGATAGGTTAAAAATTTTTACGGGGATCGATCGAGGGCGTCGAGACGCATCTAGTCCACCACTTCACCTCCAGTTTTGAGCCGTCTAGACGACGAGACAGTTTTTTGGCCGTAAATCGCTAACCGTTGGAGATAGTTTGAAAATTTTTACGGGGATCGATCGAGGGCGTCGAGACGCATCTAGTCCACCACTTCACCTCCAGTTTTGAGCCGTCTAGACGATGAGACAGTTTTTTGGCCGTAAATCGCTAACCGTTGGAGATAGTTTGAAAATTTTTACGGGGATCGATCGAGGGCGTCGAGACGCATCTAGTCCACCACTTCACCTCCAGTTTTGAGCCATCTAGACGACTAGACAGTTTTTTGGCCGTAAATCGCTAACCGTTCGAGATAGGTTAAAAATTTTCACGGGGATCGATCGAGGGCGTCGAGATGCATCTAGTCCACCACTTCACCTCCAGTTTTGAGCCGTCTAGACGACGAGACAGTTTTTTGGCCGTAAATCGCTAACCTTTCGAGATAGGTTAAAAATTTTTACGGGGATCGATCGAGGGCGTCGAGACGCATCTAGTCCACCACTTCACCTCCAGTTTTGAGCCATCTAGACGACTAGACAGTTTTTTGGCCGTAAATCGCTAACCGTTGGAGATAGGTTAAAAATTTTTACGGGGATCGATCGAGGGCGTCGAGACGCATCTAGTCCACCACTTCACCTCCAGTTTTGAGCAGTCTAGACGACGAGACAGTTTTTTGGCCGTAAATCGCTAACCGTTCGAGATAGGTTAAAAATTTTTACGGGGATCGATCGAGGGCGTCGAGATGCATCTAGTCCACCACTTCACCTCCAGTTTTGAGCCGTCTAGACGACGAGACAGTTTTTTGGCCGTAAATCGCTAACCGTTCGAGATAGGTTAAAAATTTTTACGGTTATCGATCGAGGGCGTCGAGACGCATCTAGTCCATCACTTCACCTCCAGTTTTGAGCCGTCTAGACGACGAGACAGTTTTTTGGCCGTAAATCGCTAACCGGTCGAGATAGGTTAAAAATTTTTACGGGGATCGATCGAGGGCGTCGAGACGCATCTAGTCCACCACTTCACCTCCAGTTTTGAGCCGTCTAGACGACGAGACAGTTTTTTGGCCGTAAATCGCTAACCGTTGGAGATAGGTTAAAAATTTTTACGGGGATCGATCGAGGGCGTCGAGACGCATCTAGTCCACCACTTCACCTCCAGTTTTGAGCAGTCTAGACGACGAGACAGTTTTTTGGCCGTAAATCGCTAACCGTTCGAGATAGGTTAAAAATTTTTACGGGGATCGATCGAGGGCGTCGAGATGCATCTAGTCCACCACTTCACCTCCAGTTTTGAGCCGTCTAGACGACGAGACAGTTTTTTGGCCGTAAATCGCTAACCGTTCGAGATAGGTTAAAAATTTTTACGGTTATCGATCGAGGGCGTCGAGACGCATCTAGTCCACCACTTCACCTCCAGTTTTGAGCCGTCTAGACGACGAGACAGGTTTTTGGCCGTAAATCGCTAACCGTTCGAGATAGGTTAAAAATTTTTACGGGGATCGATCGAGGGCGTCGAGACGCATCTAGTCCATCACTTCACCTCCAGTTTTGAGCCGTCTAGACGACGAGACAGTTTTTTGGCCGTAAATCGCTAACCGGTCGAGATAGGTTAAAAATTTTTACGGGGATCGATCGAGGGCGTCGAGACGCATCTAGTCCACCACTTCACCTCCAGTTTTGAGCCGTCTAGACGACGAGACAGTTTTTTGGCCGTAAATCGCTAACCGTTGGAGATAGGTTAAAAATTTTTACGGGGATCGATCGAGGGCGTCGAGACGCATCTAGTCCACCACTTCACCTCCATTTTTGAGCCGTCTAGACGACGACACAGTTTTTGGGCCGTAAATCGCTAACCGTTCGAGATAGGTTAGAAATTTTTACGAGGATCGATCGAGGGCGTCGAGATGCATCTAGTCCACCAATTCACCTCCATTTTTGAGTCATCCAGACGACGACACAGTTTTTGGGCCGTAAATCGCTAACCGTTGGAGATAGGTTAAAAATTTTTACGGGGATCGATCGAGGGCGTCGAGACGCATCTAGTCCACCACTTCACCTCCAGTTTTGAGCCGTCTAGACGACTAGACAGTTTTTTGGCCGTAAATCGCTAACCGTTCGAGATAGGTTAAAAATTTTCACGGGGATCGATCGAGGGCGTCGAGACGCATCTAGTCCACCACTTCACCTCCAGTTTTGAGCCATCTAGACGACTAGACAGTTTTTTGGCCGTAAATCGCTAACCGTTCGAGATAGGTTAAAAATTTTTACGGGGATCGATCGAGGGCGTCGAGATGCATCTAGTCCACCACTTCACCTCCATTTTTGAGCCGTCCAGACGACGACACAGTTTTTGGGCCGTAAATCGCTAACCGTTCGAGATAGGTTAGAAATTTTTACGAGGATCGATCGAGGGCGTCGAGATGCATCTAGTCCACCAATTCACCTCCATTTTTGAGTCATCCAGACGACGACACAGTTTTTGGGCCGTAAATCGCTAACCGTTGGAGATAGGTTAAAAATTTTTACGGGGATCGATCGAGGGCGTCGAGACGCATCTAGTCCACCACTTCACCTCCATTTTTGAGCCGTCTAGACGACGACACAGTTTTTGGGCCGTAAATCGCTAACCGTTCGAGATAGGTTAGAAATTTTTACGAGGATCGATCGAGGGCGTCGAGATGCATCTAGTCCACCAATTCACCTCCATTTTTGAGTCATCCAGACGACGACACAGTTTTTGGGCCGTAAATCGCTAACCGTTGGAGATAGGTTAAAAATTTTTACGGGGATCGATCGAGGGCGTCGAGACGCATCTAGTCCACCACTTCACCTCCATTTTTGAGCCGTCCAGACGACGACACAGTTTTTGGGCCGTAAATCGCTAACCGTTCGAGATAGGTTAAAAATTTTTACGGGGATCGATCGAGGGCGTCGAGACGCATCTAGTCCACCACTTCACCTCCAGTTTTGAGCCGTCTAGACGACGAGACAGTTTTTTGGCCGTAAATCGCTAACCGTTCGAGATAGGTTAAAAATTTTTACGGGGATCGATCGAGGGCGTCGAGACGCATCTAGTTCACCACTTCACCTCCAGTTTTGAGCCGTCTAGACGACGAGACAGTTTTTTGGCCGTAAATCGCTAACCGTTGGAGATAGTTTGAAAATTTTTACGGGGATCGATCGAGGGCGTCGAGACGCATCTAGTCCACCACTTCACCTCCAGTTTTGAGCCATCTAGACGACTAGACAGTTTTTTGGCCGTAAATCGCTAACCGTTCGAGATAGGTTAAAAATTTTCACGGGGATCGATCGAGGGCGTCGAGACGCATCTAGTCCACCACTTCACCTCCAGTTTTGAGCCGTCTAGACGACGAGACAGTTTTTTGGCCGTAAATCGCTAACCGGTCGAGATAGGTTAAAAATTTTTACGGGGATCGATCGAGGGCGTCGAGACGCATCTAGTCCACCACTTCACCTCCAGTTTTGAGCCGTCTAGACGACGAGACAGTTTTTTGGCCGTAAATCGCTAACCGTTGGAGATAGTTTGAAAATTTTTACGGGGATCGATCGAGGGCGTCGAGACGCATCTAGTCCACCACTTCACCTCCAGTTTTGAGCCATCTAGACGACTAGACAGTTTTTTGGCCGTAAATCGCTAACCGTTCGAGATAGGTTAAAAATTTTTACGGGGATCGATCGAGGGCGTCGAGATGCATCTAGTCCACCACTTCACCTCCAGTTTTGAGCCGTCTAGACGACGAGACAGTTTTTTGGCCGTAAATCGCTAACCTTTCGAGATAGGTTAAAAATTTTTACGGGGATCGATCGAGGGCGTCGAGACGCATCTAGTCCACCACTTCACCTCCAGTTTTGAGCCGTCTAGACGACGAGACAGTTTTTTGGCCGTAAATCGCTAACCGTTGGAGATAGTTTGAAAATTTTTACGGGGATCGATCGAGGGCGTCGAGACGCATCTAGTCCACCACTTCACCTCCAGTTTTGAGCCATCTAGACGACTAGACAGTTTTTTGGCCGTAAATCGCTAACCGTTCGAGATAGGTTAAAAATTTTTACGGGGATCGATCGAGGGCGTCGAGATGCATCTAGTCCACCACTTCACCTCCAGTTTTGAGCCGTCTAGACGACGAGACAGTTTTTTGGCCGTAAATCGCTAACCTTTCGAGATAGGTTAAAAATTTTTACGGGGATCGATCGAGGGCGTCGAGACGCATCTAGTCCACCACTTCACCTCCAGTTTTGAGCCGTCTAGACGACGAGACAGTTTTTTGGCCGTAAATCGCTAACCGTTGGAGATAGGTTAAAAATTTTTACGGGGATCGATCGAGGGCGTCGAGACGCATCTAGTCCACCACTTCACCTCCAGTTTTGAGCAGTCTAGACGACGAGACAGTTTTTTGGCCGTAAATCGCTAACCGTTCGAGATAGGTTAAAAATTTTTACGGGGATCGATCGAGGGCGTCGAGATGCATCTAGTCCACCACTTCACCTCCAGTTTTGAGCCGTCTAGACGACGAGACAGTTTTTTGGCCGTAAATCGCTAACCGTTCGAGATAGGTTAAAAATTTTTACGGTTATCGATCGAGGGCGTCGAGACGCATCTAGTCCACCACTTCACCTCCAGTTTTGAGCCGTCTAGACGACGAGACAGGTTTTTGGCCGTAAATCGCTAACCGTTCGAGATAGGTTAAAAATTTTTACGGGGATCGATCGAGGGCGTCGAGACGCATCTAGTCCACCACTTCACCTCCAGTTTTGAGCCGTCTAGACGACGAGACAGTTTTTTGGCCGTAAATCGCTAACCGTTGGAGATAGGTTAAAAATTTTTACGGGGATCGATCGAGGGCGTCGAGACGCATCTAGTCCACCACTTCACCTCCAGTTTTGAGCCGTCTAGACGACGAGACAGTTTTTTGGCCGTAAATCGCTAACCGTTCGAGATAGGTTAAAAATTTTTACGGGGATCGATCGAGGGCGTCGAGACGCATCTAGTCCACCACTTCACCTCTATTTTTGAGCCGTCTAGACGACTAGACAGTTTTTGCACCGTAAATCGCTAACCGTTCGAGATAGGTTAAAAATTTTTACGGGGATCGATCGAGGGCGTCGAGACGCATCTAGTCCACCACTTCACCTCCAGTTTTGAGCCGTCTAGACGACGAGACAGTTTTTTGGCCGTAAATCGCTAACCGTTGGAGATAGGTTAAAAATTTTTACGGGGATCGATCGAGGGCGTCGAGACGCATCTAGTCCACCACTTCACCTCCAGTTTTGAGCCGTCTAGACGACGAGACAGTTTTTTGGCCGTAAATCGCTAACCGTTGGAGATAGTTTGAAAATTTTTACGGGGATCGATCGAGGGCGTCGAGACGCATCTAGTCCACCACTTCACCTCCAGTTTTGAGCCGTCTAGACGATGAGACAGTTTTTTGGCCGTAAATCGCTAACCGTTGGAGATAGTTTGAAAATTTTTACGGGGATCGATCGAGGGCGTCGAGACGCATCTAGTCCACCACTTCACCTCCAGTTTTGAGCCATCTAGACGACTAGACAGTTTTTTGGCCGTAAATCGCTAACCGTTCGAGATAGGTTAAAAATTTTCACGGGGATCGATCGAGGGCGTCGAGATGCATCTAGTCCACCACTTCACCTCCAGTTTTGAGCCGTCTAGACGACGAGACAGTTTTTTGGCCGTAAATCGCTAACCTTTCGAGATAGGTTAAAAATTTTTACGGGGATCGATCGAGGGCGTCGAGACGCATCTAGTCCACCACTTCACCTCCAGTTTTGAGCCGTCTAGACGACGAGACAGGTTTTTGGCCGTAAATCGCTAACCGTTCGAGATAGGTTAAAAATTTTTACGGGGATCGATCGAGGGCGTCGAGACGCATCTAGTCCACCACTTCACCTCCAGTTTTGAGCCGTCTAGACGACGAGACAGTTTTTTGGCCGTAAATCGCTAACCGTTGGAGATAGGTTAAAAATTTTTACGGGGATCGATCGAGGGCGTCGAGACGCATCTAGTCCACCACTTCACCTCCAGTTTTGAGCCGTCTAGACGACGAGACAGTTTTTTGGCCGTAAATCGCTAACCGTTCGAGATAGGTTAAAAATTTTTACGGGGATCGATCGAGGGCGTCGAGACGCATCTAGTCCACCACTTCACCTCTATTTTTGAGCCGTCTAGACGACTAGACAGTTTTTGCACCGTAAATCGCTAACCGTTCGAGATAGGTTAAAAATTTTTACGGGGATCGATCGAGGGCGTCGAGACGCATCTAGTCCACCACTTCACCTCCAGTTTTGAGCCGTCTAGACGACGAGACAGTTTTTTGGCCGTAAATCGCTAACCGTTGGAGATAGGTTAAAAATTTTTACGGGGATCGATCGAGGGCGTCGAGACGCATCTAGTCCACCACTTCACCTCCAGTTTTGAGCCGTCTAGACGACGAGACAGTTTTTTGGCCGTAAATCGCTAACCGTTGGAGATAGTTTGAAAATTTTTACGGGGATCGATCGAGGGCGTCGAGACGCATCTAGTCCACCACTTCACCTCCAGTTTTGAGCCGTCTAGACGATGAGACAGTTTTTTGGCCGTAAATCGCTAACCGTTGGAGATAGTTTGAAAATTTTTACGGGGATCGATCGAGGGCGTCGAGACGCATCTAGTCCACCACTTCACCTCCAGTTTTGAGCCATCTAGACGACTAGACAGTTTTTTGGCCGTAAATCGCTAACCGTTCGAGATAGGTTAAAAATTTTCACGGGGATCGATCGAGGGCGTCGAGATGCATCTAGTCCACCACTTCACCTCCAGTTTTGAGCCGTCTAGACGACGAGACAGTTTTTTGGCCGTAAATCGCTAACCTTTCGAGATAGGTTAAAAATTTTTACGGGGATCGATCGAGGGCGTCGAGACGCATCTAGTCCACCACTTCACCTCCAGTTTTGAGCCATCTAGACGACTAGACAGTTTTTTGGCCGTAAATCGCTAACCGTTGGAGATAGGTTAAAAATTTTTACGGGGATCGATCGAGGGCGTCGAGACGCATCTAGTCCACCACTTCACCTCCAGTTTTGAGCAGTCTAGACGACGAGACAGTTTTTTGGCCGTAAATCGCTAACCGTTCGAGATAGGTTAAAAATTTTTACGGGGATCGATCGAGGGCGTCGAGATGCATCTAGTCCACCACTTCACCTCCAGTTTTGAGCCGTCTAGACGACGAGACAGTTTTTTGGCCGTAAATCGCTAACCGTTCGAGATAGGTTAAAAATTTTTACGGTTATCGATCGAGGGCGTCGAGACGCATCTAGTCCATCACTTCACCTCCAGTTTTGAGCCGTCTAGACGACGAGACAGTTTTTTGGCCGTAAATCGCTAACCGGTCGAGATAGGTTAAAAATTTTTACGGGGATCGATCGAGGGCGTCGAGACGCATCTAGTCCACCACTTCACCTCCAGTTTTGAGCCGTCTAGACGACGAGACAGTTTTTTGGCCGTAAATCGCTAACCGTTGGAGATAGGTTAAAAATTTTTACGGGGATCGATCGAGGGCGTCGAGACGCATCTAGTCCACCACTTCACCTCCAGTTTTGAGCAGTCTAGACGACGAGACAGTTTTTTGGCCGTAAATCGCTAACCGTTCGAGATAGGTTAAAAATTTTTACGGGGATCGATCGAGGGCGTCGAGATGCATCTAGTCCACCACTTCACCTCCAGTTTTGAGCCGTCTAGACGACGAGACAGTTTTTTGGCCGTAAATCGCTAACCGTTCGAGATAGGTTAAAAATTTTTACGGTTATCGATCGAGGGCGTCGAGACGCATCTAGTCCACCACTTCACCTCCAGTTTTGAGCCGTCTAGACGACGAGACAGGTTTTTGGCCGTAAATCGCTAACCGTTCGAGATAGGTTAAAAATTTTTACGGGGATCGATCGAGGGCGTCGAGACGCATCTAGTCCATCACTTCACCTCCAGTTTTGAGCCGTCTAGACGACGAGACAGTTTTTTGGCCGTAAATCGCTAACCGGTCGAGATAGGTTAAAAATTTTTACGGGGATCGATCGAGGGCGTCGAGACGCATCTAGTCCACCACTTCACCTCCAGTTTTGAGCCGTCTAGACGACGAGACAGTTTTTTGGCCGTAAATCGCTAACCGTTGGAGATAGGTTAAAAATTTTTACGGGGATCGATCGAGGGCGTCGAGACGCATCTAGTCCACCACTTCACCTCCATTTTTGAGCCGTCTAGACGACGACACAGTTTTTGGGCCGTAAATCGCTAACCGTTCGAGATAGGTTAGAAATTTTTACGAGGATCGATCGAGGGCGTCGAGATGCATCTAGTCCACCAATTCACCTCCATTTTTGAGTCATCCAGACGACGACACAGTTTTTGGGCCGTAAATCGCTAACCGTTGGAGATAGGTTAAAAATTTTTACGGGGATCGATCGAGGGCGTCGAGACGCATCTAGTCCACCACTTCACCTCCAGTTTTGAGCCGTCTAGACGACTAGACAGTTTTTTGGCCGTAAATCGCTAACCGTTCGAGATAGGTTAAAAATTTTCACGGGGATCGATCGAGGGCGTCGAGACGCATCTAGTCCACCACTTCACCTCCAGTTTTGAGCCATCTAGACGACTAGACAGTTTTTTGGCCGTAAATCGCTAACCGTTCGAGATAGGTTAAAAATTTTTACGGGGATCGATCGAGGGCGTCGAGATGCATCTAGTCCACCACTTCACCTCCAGTTTTGAGCCGTCTAGACGACGAGACAGTTTTTTGGCCGTAAATCGCTAACCTTTCGAGATAGGTTAAAAATTTTTACGGGGATCGATCGAGGGCGTCGAGACGCATCTAGTCCACCACTTCACCTCCAGTTTTGAGCCGTCTAGACGACGAGACAGTTTTTTGGCCGTAAATCGCTAACCGTTGGAGATAGGTTAAAAATTTTTACGGGGATCGATCGAGGGCGTCGAGACGCATCTAGTCCACCACTTCACCTCCAGTTTTGAGCCGTCTAGACGACGAGACAGTTTTTTGGCCGTAAATCGCTAACCGTTGGAGATAGTTTGAAAATTTTTACGGGGATCGATCGAGGGCGTCGAGACGCATCTAGTCCACCACTTCACCTCCAGTTTTGAGCCGTCTAGACGATGAGACAGTTTTTTGGCCGTAAATCGCTAACCGTTGGAGATAGTTTGAAAATTTTTACGGGGATCGATCGAGGGCGTCGAGACGCATCTAGTCCACCACTTCACCTCCAGTTTTGAGCCATCTAGACGACTAGACAGTTTTTTGGCCGTAAATCGCTAACCGTTCGAGATAGGTTAAAAATTTTCACGGGGATCGATCGAGGGCGTCGAGATGCATCTAGTCCACCACTTCACCTCCAGTTTTGAGCCGTCTAGACGACGAGACAGTTTTTTGGCCGTAAATCGCTAACCTTTCGAGATAGGTTAAAAATTTTTACGGGGATCGATCGAGGGCGTCGAGACGCATCTAGTCCACCACTTCACCTCCAGTTTTGAGCCATCTAGACGACTAGACAGTTTTTTGGCCGTAAATCGCTAACCGTTGGAGATAGGTTAAAAATTTTTACGGGGATCGATCGAGGGCGTCGAGACGCATCTAGTCCACCACTTCACCTCCAGTTTTGAGCCGTCTAGACGACGAGACAGTTTTTTGGCCGTAAATCGCTAACCGTTCGAGATAGGTTAAAAATTTTTACGGTTATCGATCGAGGGCGTCGAGACGCATCTAGTCCACCACTTCACCTCCAGTTTTGAGCCGTCTAGACGACGAGACAGGTTTTTGGCCGTAAATCGCTAACCGTTCGAGATAGGTTAAAAATTTTTACGGGGATCGATCGAGGGCGTCGAGACGCATCTAGTCCATCACTTCACCTCCAGTTTTGATCCGTCTAGACGACGAGACAGTTTTTTGGCCGTAAATCGCTAACCGGTCGAGATAGGTTAAAAATTTTTACGGGGATCGATCGAGGGCGTCGAGACGCATCTAGTCCACCACTTCACCTCCAGTTTTGAGCCGTCTAGACGACGAGACAGTTTTTTGGCCGTAAATCGCTAACCGTTGGAGATAGGTTAAAAATTTTTACGGGGATCGATCGAGGGCGTCGAGACGCATCTAGTCCACCACTTCACCTCCAGTTTTGAGCAGTCTAGACGACGAGACAGTTTTTTGGCCGTAAATCGCTAACCGTTCGAGATAGGTTAAAAATTTTTACGGGGATCGATCGAGGGCGTCGAGATGCATCTAGTCCACCACTTCACCTCCAGTTTTGAGCCGTCTAGACGACGAGACAGTTTTTTGGCCGTAAATCGCTAACCGTTCGAGATAGGTTAAAAATTTTTACGGTTATCGATCGAGGGCGTCGAGACGCATCTAGTCCACCACTTCACCTCCAGTTTTGAGCCGTCTAGACGACGAGACAGGTTTTTGGCCGTAAATCGCTAACCGTTCGAGATAGGTTAAAAATTTTTACGGGGATCGATCGAGGGCGTCGAGACGCATCTAGTCCATCACTTCACCTCCAGTTTTGAGCCGTCTAGACGACGAGACAGTTTTTTGGCCGTAAATCGCTAACCGGTCGAGATAGGTTAAAAATTTTTACGGGGATCGATCGAGGGCGTCGAGACGCATCTAGTCCACCACTTCACCTCCATTTTTGAGCCGTCTAGACGACGACACAGTTTTTGGGCCGTAAATCGCTAACCGTTCGAGATAGGTTAGAAATTTTTACGAGGATCGATCGAGGGCGTCGAGATGCATCTAGTCCACCAATTCACCTCCATTTTTGAGTCATCCAGACGACGACACAGTTTTTGGGCCGTAAATCGCTAACCGTTGGAGATAGGTTAAAAATTTTTACGGGGATCGATCGAGGGCGTCGAGACGCATCTAGTCCACCACTTCACCTCCAGTTTTGAGCCGTCTAGACGACGAGACAGTTTTTGGGCCGTAAATCGCTAACCGTTCGAGATAGGTTAAAAATTTTTACGGGGATCGATCGAGGGCGTCGAGACGCATCTAGTTCACCACTTCACCTCCAGTTTTGAGCCGTCTAGACGACGAGACAGTTTTTTGGCCGTAAATCGCTAACCGTTGGAGATAGTTTGAAAATTTTTACGGGGATCGATCGAGGGCGTCGAGACGCATCTAGTCCACCACTTCACCTCCAGTTTTGAGCCATCTAGACGACTAGACAGTTTTTTGGCCGTAAATCGCTAACCGTTCGAGATAGGTTAAAAATTTTCACGGGGATCGATCGAGGGCGTCGAGACGCATCTAGTCCACCACTTCACCTCCAGTTTTGAGCCGTCTAGACGACGAGACAGTTTTTTGGCCGTAAATCGCTAACCGGTCGAGATAGGTTAAAAATTTTTACGGGGATCGATCGAGGGCGTCGAGACGCATCTAGTCCACCACTTCACCTCCAGTTTTGAGCCGTCTAGACGACGAGACAGTTTTTTGGCCGTAAATCGCTAACCGTTGGAGATAGTTTGAAAATTTTTACGGGGATCGATCGAGGGCGTCGAGACGCATCTAGTCCACCACTTCACCTCCAGTTTTGAGCCATCTAGACGACTAGACAGTTTTTTGGCCGTAAATCGCTAACCGTTCGAGATAGGTTAAAAATTTTTACGGGGATCGATCGAGGGCGTCGAGATGCATCTAGTCCACCACTTCACCTCCAGTTTTGAGCCGTCTAGACGACGAGACAGTTTTTTGGCCGTAAATCGCTAACCTTTCGAGATAGGTTAAAAATTTTTACGGGGATCGATCGAGGGCGTCGAGACGCATCTAGTCCACCACTTCACCTCCAGTTTTGAGCCGTCTAGACGACGAGACAGGTTTTTGGCCGTAAATCGCTAACCGTTCGAGATAGGTTAAAAATTTTTACGGGGATCGATCGAGGGCGTCGAGACGCATCTAGTCCATCACTTCACCTCCAGTTTTGAGCCGTCTAGACGACGAGACAGTTTTTTGGCCGTAAATCGCTAACCGGTCGAGATAGGTTAAAAATTTTTACGGGGATCGATCGAGGGCGTCGAGACGCATCTAGTCCACCACTTCACCTCCAGTTTTGAGCCGTCTAGACGACGAGACAGTTTTTTGGCCGTAAATCGCTAACCGTTGGAGATAGGTTAAAAATTTTTACGGGGATCGATCGAGGGCGTCGAGACGCATCTAGTCCACCACTTCACCTCCATTTTTGAGCCGTCTAGACGACGACACAGTTTTTGGGCCGTAAATCGCTAACCGTTCGAGATAGGTTAGAAATTTTTACGAGGATCGATCGAGGGCGTCGAGATGCATCTAGTCCACCAATTCACCTCCATTTTTGAGTCATCCAGACGACGACACAGTTTTTGGGCCGTAAATCGCTAACCGTTGGAGATAGGTTAAAAATTTTTACGGGGATCGATCGAGGGCGTCGAGACGCATCTAGTCCACCACTTCACCTCCATTTTTGAGCCGTCCAGACGACGACACAGTTTTTGGGCCGTAAATCGCTAACCGTTCGAGATAGGTTAAAAATTTTTACGGGGATCGATCGAGGGCGTCGAGACGCATCTAGTCCACCACTTCACCTCCAGTTTTGAGCCGTCTAGACGACGAGACAGTTTTTTGGCCGTAAATCGCTAACCGTTCGAGATAGGTTAAAAATTTTCACGGGGATCGATCGAGGGCGTCGAGACGCATCTAGTCCACCACTTCACCTCCAGTTTTGAGCCGTCTAGACGACGAGACAGTTTTTTGGCCGTAAATCGCTAACCGGTCGAGATAGGTTAAAAATTTTTACGGGGATCGATCGAGGGCGTCGAGACGCATCTAGTCCACCATTTCACCTCCATTTTTGAGCCGTCTAGACGACGACACAGTTTTTGCACCGTAAATCGCTAACCGTTCGAGATAGGTTAAAAATTTTTACGGGGATCGATCGAGGGCGTCGAGACGCATCTAGTCCACTACTTCACCTCCAGTTTTGAGCCGTCTAGACGACGAGACAGTTTTTTGGCCGTAAATCGCTAACCGTTCGAGATAGGTTAAAAATTTTTACGGGGATCGATCGAGCGCGTCGAGACGCATCTAGTCCACCACTTCACCTCCAGTTTTGGGCCGTCTAGACGACGAGACAGGTTTTTGGCCGTAAATCGCTAACCGTTCGAGATAGGTTAAAAATTTTTACGGGGATCGATCGAGGGCGTCGAGACGCATCTAGTCCATCACTTCACCTCCAGTTTTGAGCCGTCTAGACGACGAGACAGTTTTTTGGCCGTAAATCGCTAACCGTTGGAGATAGGTTAAAAATTTTTACGGGGATCGATCGAGGGCGTCGAGACGCATCTAGTCCACCACTTCACCTCCATTTTTGAGCCGTCTAGACGACGACAGAGTTTTTGCACCGTAAATCGCTAACCGTTCGAGATAGGTTAAAAATTTTTACGGGGATCGATCGAGGGCGTCGAGATGCATCTAGTCCACCACTTCACCTCCAGTTTTGAGCCGTCTAGACGACGAGACAGTTTTTTGGCCGTAAATCGCTAACCGTTCGAGATAGGTTAAAAATTTTTACGGGGATCGATCGAGGGCGTCGAGACGCATCTAGTCCACCACTTCACCTCCAGTTTTGAGCCGTCTAGACGACGAGACAGTTTTTTGGCCGTAAATCGCTAACCGTTGGAGATAGGTTAAAAATTTTTACGGGGATCGATCGAGGGCGTCGAGACGCATCTAGTCCACCACTTCACCTCCAGTTTTGAGCCGTCTAGACGACGAGACAGTTTTTTGGCCGTAAATCGCTAACCGTTCGAGATAGGTTAAAAATTTTTACGGGGATCGATCGAGGGCGTCGAGACGCATCTAGTCCACCACTTCACCTCCATTTTTGAGCCGTCTAGACGACGACACAGTTTTTGCACCGTAAATCGCTAACCGTTCGAGATAGGTTAAAAATTTTTACGGGGATCGATCGAGGGCGTCGAGACGCATTTAGTCCACCACTTCACCTCCAGTTTTGAGCCGTCTAGACGACGAGACAGTTTTTTGGCCGTAAATCGCTAACCGTTGGAGATAGGTTAAAAATTTTTACGGGGATCGATCGAGGGCGTCGAGACGCATCTAGTCCACCACTTCACCACCATTTTTGAGCCGTCTAGACGACGACACAGTTTTTGCACCGTAAATCGCTAACCGTTCGAGATAGGTTAAAAATTTTTACGGGGATCGATCGAGGGCGTCGAGACGCATTTAGTCCACCACTTCACCTCCAGTTTTGAGCCGTCTAGACGACGAGACAGTTTTTTGGCCGTAAATCGCTAACCGTTGGAGATAGGTTAAAAATTTTTACGGGGATCGATCGAGGGCGTCGAGACGCATCTAGTCCACCACTTCACCTCCATTTTTGAGCCGTCTAGACGACGACACAGTTTTTGCACCGTAAATCGCTAACCGTTCGAGATAGGTTAAAAATTTTTACGGGGATCGATCGAGGGCGTCGAGACGCATCTAGTCCACCACTTCACCTCCAGTTTTGAGCCGTCTAGACGACGAGACAGTTTTTTGGCCGTAAATCGCTAACCGTTCGAGATAGGTTAAAAATTTTTACGGGGATCGATCGAGGGCGTCGAGACGCATCTAGTCCACCACTTCACCTCCAGTTTTGAGCCGTCTAGACGACGAGACAGTTTTTTGGCCGTAAATCGCTAACCGTTCGAGATAGGTTAAAAATTTTTACGGGGATCGATCGAGGGCGTCGAGACGCATCTAGTCCACCACTTCACCTCCATTTTTGAGCCGTCTAGACGACGACACAGTTTTTGCACCGTAAATCGCTAACCGTTCGAGATAGGTTAAAAATTTTTACGGGGATCGATCGAGGGCGTCGAGACGCATTTAGTCCACCACTTCACCTCCAGTTTTGAGCCGTCTAGACGACGAGACAGTTTTTTGGCCGTAAATCGCTAACCGTTGGAGATAGGTTAAAAATTTTTACGGGGATCGATCGAGGGCGTCGAGACGCATCTAGTCCACCACTTCACCACCATTTTTGAGCCGTCTAGACGACGACACAGTTTTTGCACCGTAAATCGCTAACCGTTCGAGATAGGTTAAAAATTTTTACGGGGATCGATCGAGGGCGTCGAGACGCATTTAGTCCACCACTTCACCTCCAGTTTTGAGCCGTCTAGACGACGAGACAGTTTTTTGGCCGTAAATCGCTAACCGTTGGAGATAGGTTAAAAATTTTTACGGGGATCGATCGAGGGCGTCGAGACGCATCTAGTCCACCACTTCACCTCCATTTTTGAGCCGTCTAGACGACGACACAGTTTTTGCACCGTAAATCGCTAACCGTTCGAGATAGGTTAAAAATTTTTACGGGGATCGATCGAGGGCGTCGAGACGCATCTAGTCCACCACTTCACCTCCAGTTTTGAGCCGTCTAGACGACGAGACAGTTTTTTGGCCGTAAATCGCTAACCGTTCGAGATAGGTTAAAAATTTTTACGGGGATCGATCGAGGGCGTCGAGACGCATCTAGTCCACCACTTCACCTCCAGTTTTGAGCCGTCTAGACGACGAGACAGTTTTTTGGCCGTAAATCGCTAACCGTTCGAGATAGGTTAAAAATTTTTACGGGGATCGATCGAGGGCGTCGAGACGCATCTAGTTCACCACTTCACCTCCAGTTTTGAGCCGTCTAGACGACGAGACAGTTTTTTGGCCGTAAATCGCTAACCGTTGGAGATAGTTTGAAAATTTTTACGGGGATCGATCGAGGGCGTCGAGACGCATCTAGTCCACCACTTCACCTCCAGTTTTGAGCCATCTAGACGACTAGACAGTTTTTTGGCCGTAAATCGCTAACCGTTCGAGATAGGTTAAAAATTTTCACGGGGATCGATCGAGGGCGTCGAGACGCATCTAGTCCACCACTTCACCTCCAGTTTTGAGCCGTCTAGACGACGAGACAGTTTTTTGGCCGTAAATCGCTAACCGGTCGAGATAGGTTAAAAATTTTTACGGGGATCGATCGAGGGCGTCGAGACGCATCTAGTCCACCACTTCACCTCCATTTTTGAGCCGTCTAGACGACGACACAGTTTTTGCACCGTAAATCGCTAACCGTTCGAGATAGGTTAAAAATTTTTACGGGGATCGATCGAGGGCGTCGAGACGCATCTAGTCCACTACTTCACCTCCAGTTTTGAGCCGTCTAGACGACGAGACAGTTTTTTGGCCGTAAATCGCTAACCGTTCGAGATAGGTTAAAAATTTTTACGGGGATCGATCGAGCGCGTCGAGACGCATCTAGTCCACCACTTCACCTCCAGTTTTGGGCCGTCTAGACGACGAGACAGGTTTTTGGCCGTAAATCGCTAACCGTTCGAGATAGGTTAAAAATTTTTACGGGGATCGATCGAGGGCGTCGAGACGCATCTAGTCCATCACTTCACCTCCAGTTTTGAGCCGTCTAGACGACGAGACAGTTTTTTGGCCGTAAATCGCTAACCGTTGGAGATAGGTTAAAAATTTTTACGGGGATCGATCGAGGGCGTCGAGACGCATCTAGTCCACCACTTCACCTCCATTTTTGAGCCGTCTAGACGACGACAGAGTTTTTGCACCGTAAATCGCTAACCGTTCGAGATAGGTTAAAAATTTTTACGGGGATCGATCGAGGGCGTCGAGATGCATCTAGTCCACCACTTCACCTCCAGTTTTGAGCCGTCTAGACGACGAGACAGTTTTTTGGCCGTAAATCGCTAACCGTTCGAGATAGGTTAAAAATTTTTACGGGGATCGATCGAGGGCGTCGAGACGCATCTAGTCCACCACTTCACCTCCAGTTTTGAGCCGTCTAGACGACGAGACAGTTTTTTGGCCGTAAATCGCTAACCGTTGGAGATAGGTTAAAAATTTTTACGGGGATCGATCGAGGGCGTCGAGACGCATCTAGTCCACCACTTCACCTCCAGTTTTGAGCCGTCTAGACGACGAGACAGTTTTTTGGCCGTAAATCGCTAACCGTTCGAGATAGGTTAAAAATTTTTACGGGGATCGATCGAGGGCGTCGAGACGCATCTAGTCCACCACTTCACCTCCATTTTTGAGCCGTCTAGACGACGACACAGTTTTTGCACCGTAAATCGCTAACCGTTCGAGATAGGTTAAAAATTTTTACGGGGATCGATCGAGGGCGTCGAGACGCATCTAGTCCACCACTTCACCTCCATTTTTGAGCCGTCTAGACGACGACACAGTTTTTGCACCGTAAATCGCTAACCGTTCGAGATAGGTTAAAAATTTTTACGGGGATCGATCGAGGGCGTCGAGACGCATCTAGTCCACTACTTCACCTCCAGTTTTGAGCCGTCTAGACGACGAGACAGTTTTTTGGCCGTAAATCGCTAACCGTTCGAGATAGGTTAAAAATTTTTACGGGGATCGATCGAGCGCGTCGAGACGCATCTAGTCCACCACTTCACCTCCAGTTTTGGGCCGTCTAGACGACGAGACAGGTTTTTGGCCGTAAATCGCTAACCGTTCGAGATAGGTTAAAAATTTTTACGGGGATCGATCGAGGGCGTCGAGACGCATCTAGTCCATCACTTCACCTCCAGTTTTGAGCCGTCTAGACGACGAGACAGTTTTTTGGCCGTAAATCGCTAACCGTTGGAGATAGGTTAAAAATTTTTACGGGGATCGATCGAGGGCGTCGAGACGCATCTAGTCCACCACTTCACCTCCATTTTTGAGCCGTCTAGACGACGACAGAGTTTTTGCACCGTAAATCGCTAACCGTTCGAGATAGGTTAAAAATTTTTACGGGGATCGATCGAGGGCGTCGAGATGCATCTAGTCCACCACTTCACCTCCAGTTTTGAGCCGTCTAGACGACGAGACAGTTTTTTGGCCGTAAATCGCTAACCGTTCGAGATAGGTTAAAAATTTTTACGGGGATCGATCGAGGGCGTCGAGACGCATCTAGTCCACCACTTCACCTCCAGTTTTGAGCCGTCTAGACGACGAGACAGTTTTTTGGCCGTAAATCGCTAACCGTTGGAGATAGGTTAAAAATTTTTACGGGGATCGATCGAGGGCGTCGAGACGCATCTAGTCCACCACTTCACCTCCAGTTTTGAGCCGTCTAGACGACGAGACAGTTTTTTGGCCGTAAATCGCTAACCGTTCGAGATAGGTTAAAAATTTTTACGGGGATCGATCGAGGGCGTCGAGACGCATCTAGTCCACCACTTCACCTCCATTTTTGAGCCGTCTAGACGACGACACAGTTTTTGCACCGTAAATCGCTAACCGTTCGAGATAGGTTAAAAATTTTTACGGGGATCGATCGAGGGCGTCGAGACGCATTTAGTCCACCACTTCACCTCCAGTTTTGAGCCGTCTAGACGACGAGACAGTTTTTTGGCCGTAAATCGCTAACCGTTGGAGATAGGTTAAAAATTTTTACGGGGATCGATCGAGGGCGTCGAGACGCATCTAGTCCACCACTTCACCTCCATTTTTGAGCCGTCTAGACGACGACACAGTTTTTGCACCGTAAATCGCTAACCGTTCGAGATAGGTTAAAAATTTTTACGGGGATCGATCGAGGGCGTCGAGACGCATTTAGTCCACCACTTCACCTCCAGTTTTGAGCCGTCTAGACGACGAGACAGTTTTTTGGCCGTAAATCGCTAACCGTTGGAGATAGGTTAAAAATTTTTACGGGGATCGATCGAGGGCGTCGAGACGCATCTAGTCCACCACTTCACCTCCATTTTTGAGCCGTCTAGACGACGACACAGTTTTTGCACCGTAAATCGCTAACCGTTCGAGATAGGTTAAAAATTTTTACGGGGATCGATCGAGGGCGTCGAGACGCATCTAGTCCACCACTTCACCTCCATTTTTGAGCCGTCTAGACGACGACACAGTTTTTGCACCGTAAATCGCTAACCGTTCGAGATAGGTTAAAAATTTTTACGGGGATCGATCGAGGGCGTCGAGACGCATCTAGTCCACCACTTCACCTCCAGTTTTGAGCCGTCTAGACGACGAGACAGTTTTTTGGCCGTAAATCGCTAACCGGTCGAGATAGGTTAAAAATTTTTACGGGGATCGATCGAGGGCGTCGAGACGCATCTAGTCCATCACTTCACCTCCAGTTTTGAGCCGTCTAGACGACGAGACAGTTTTTTGGCCGTAAATCGCTAACCGTTGGAGATAGGTTAAAAATTTTTACGGGGATCGATCGAGGGCGTCGAGACGCATTTAGTCCACCACTTCACCTCCAGTTTTGAGCCGTCTAGACGACGAGACAGTTTTTTGGCCGTAAATCGCTAACCGTTGGAGATAGGTTAAAAATTTTTACGGGGATCGATCGAGGGCGTCGAGACGCATCTAGTCCACCACTTCACCTCCATTTTTGAGCCGTCTAGACGACGACACAGTTTTTGCACCGTAAATCGCTAACCGTTCGAGATAGGTTAAAAATTTTTAAGGGGATCGATCGAGGGCGTCGAGACGCATCTAGTCCATCACTTCACCTCCAGTTTTGAGCCGTCTAGACGACGAGACAGTTTTTTGGCCGTAAATCGCTAACCGGTCGAGATAGGTTAAAAATTTTTACGGGGATCGATCGAGGGCGTCGAGACGCATCTAGTCCACCACTTCACCTCCAGTTTTGAGCCGTCTAGACGACGAGACAGTTTTTTGGCCGTAAATCGCTAACCGTTGGAGATAGGTTAAAAATTTTTACGGGGATCGATCGAGGGCGTCGAGACGCATCTAGTCCACCACTTCACCTCCAGTTTTGAGCCGTCTAGACGACGAGACAGTTTTTTGGCCGTAAATCGCTAACCGTTCGAGATAGGTTAAAAATTTTTACGGGGATCGATCGAGGGCGTCGAGACGCATCTAGTCCACCACTTCACCTCCATTTTTGAGCCGTCTAGACGACGACACAGTTTTTGCACCGTAAATCGCTAACCGTTCGAGATAGGTTAAAAATTTTTACGGGGATCGATCGAGGGCGTCGAGACGCATCTAGTCCACCACTTCACCTCCATTTTTGAGCCGTCTAGACGACGACACAGTTTTTGCACCGTAAATCGCTAACCGTTCGAGATAGGTTAAAAATTTTTACGGGGATCGATCGAGGGCGTCGAGACGCATCTAGTCCATCACTTCACCTCCAGTTTTGAGCCGTCTAGACGACGAGACAGGTTTTTGGCCGTAAATCGCTAACCGGTCGAGATAGGTTAAAAATTTTTACGGGGATCGATCGAGGGCGTCGAGACGCATCTAGTCCATCACTTCACCTCCAGTTTTGAGCCGTCTAGACGACGAGACAGTTTTTTGGCCGTAAATCGCTAACCGTTGGAGATAGGTTAAAAATTTTTACGGGGATCGATCGAGGGCGTCGAGACGCATTTAGTCCACCACTTCACCTCCAGTTTTGAGCCGTCTAGACGACGAGACAGTTTTTTGGCCGTAAATCGCTAACCGTTGGAGATAGGTTAAAAATTTTTACGGGGATCGATCGAGGGCGTCGAGACGCATCTAGTCCACCACTTCACCTCCATTTTTGAGCCGTCTAGACGACGACACAGTTTTTGCACCGTAAATCGCTAACCGTTCGAGATAGGTTAAAAATTTTTAAGGGGATCGATCGAGGGCGTCGAGACGCATCTAGTCCATCACTTCACCTCCAGTTTTGAGCCGTCTAGACGACGAGACAGTTTTTTGGCCGTAAATCGCTAACCGGTCGAGATAGGTTAAAAATTTTTACGGGGATCGATCGAGGGCGTCGAGACGCATCTAGTCCACCACTTCACCTCCAGTTTTGAGCCGTCTAGACGACGAGACAGTTTTTTGGCCGTAAATCGCTAACCGTTGGAGATAGGTTAAAAATTTTTACGGGGATCGATCGAGGGCGTCGAGACGCATCTAGTCCACCACTTCACCTCCAGTTTTGAGCCGTCTAGACGACGAGACAGTTTTTTGGCCGTAAATCGCTAACCGTTCGAGATAGGTTAAAAATTTTTACGGGGATCGATCGAGGGCGTCGAGACGCATCTAGTCCACCACTTCACCTCCAGTTTTGAGCCGTCTAGACGACGAGACAGTTTTTTGGCCGTAAATCGCTAACCGTTCGAGATAGGTTAAAAATTTTTACGGGGATCGATCGAGCGCGTCGAGACGCATCTAGTCCACCACTTCACCTCCAGTTTTGGGCCGTCTAGACGACGAGACAGGTTTTTGGCCGTAAATCGCTAACCGTTCGAGATAGGTTAAAAATTTTTACGGGGATCGATCGAGGGCGTCGAGACGCATCTAGTCCATCACTTCACCTCCAGTTTTGAGCCGTCTAGACGACGAGACAGTTTTTTGGCCGTAAATCGCTAACCGTTGGAGATAGGTTAAAAATTTTTACGGGGATCGATCGAGGGCGTCGAGACGCATCTAGTCCACCACTTCACCTCCATTTTTGAGCCGTCTAGACGACGACACAGTTTTTGCACCGTAAATCGCTAACCGTTCGAGATAGGTTAAAAATTTTTACGGGGATCTATCGAGGGCGTCGAGATGCATCTAGTCCATCACTTCACCTCCAGTTTTGAGCCGTCTAGACGACGAGACAGTTTTTTGGCCGTAAATCGCTATTCGTTCGAGATAGGTTAAAAATTTTTACGGGGATCGATCGAGGGCGTCGAGACGCATCTAGTCCACCACTTCACCTCCAGTTTTGAGCCGTCTAGACGACGAGACAGTTTTTTGGCCGTAAATCGCTAACCGTTCGAGATAGGTTAAAAATTTTTACGGGGATCGATCGAGGGCGTCGAGACGCATCTAGTCCACCACTTCACCTCCAGTTTTGAGCCGTCTAGACGACGAGACAGTTTTTTGGCCGTAAATCGCTAACCGTTGGAGATAGGTTAAAAATTTTTACGGGGATCGATCGAGGGCGTCGAGATGCATCTAGTCCACCACTTCACCTCCATTTTTGAGCCGTCTAGACGACGACACAGTTTTTGCACCGTAAATCGCTAACCGTTCGAGATAGGTTAAAAATTTTTACGGGGATCGATCGAGGGCGTCGAGACGCATCTAGTCCACCACTTCACCTCCATTTTTGAGCCGTCTAGACGACGACACAGTTTTTGCACCGTAAATCGCTAACCGTTCGAGATAGGTTAAAAATTTTTACGGGGATCGATCGAGGGCGTCGAGACGCATCTAGTCCACCACTTCACCTCCAGTTTTGAGGCGTCTAGACGACGAGACAGTTTTTTGGCCGTAAATCGCTAACCGTTCGAGATAGGTTAAAAATTTTTACGGGGATCGATCGAGCGCGTCGAGACGCATCTAGTCCACCACTTCACCTCCAGTTTTGGGCCGTCTAGACGACGAGACAGGTTTTTGGCCGTAAATCGCTAACCGTTCGAGATAGGTTAAAAATTTTTACGGGGATCGATCGAGGGCGTCGAGACGCATCTAGTCCATCACTTCACCTCCAGTTTTGAGCCGTCTAGACGACGAGACAGTTTTTTGGCCGTAAATCGCTAACCGGTCGAGATAGGTTAAAAATTTTTACGGGGATCGATCGGGGGCGTCGAGACGCATCTAGTCCATCACTTCACCTCCAGTTTTGAGCCGTCTAGACGACGAGACAGTTTTTTGGCCGTAAATCGCTAACCGTTGGAGATAGGTTAAAAATTTTTACGGGGATCGATCGAGGGCGTCGAGACGCATTTAGTCCACCACTTCACCTCCAGTTTTGAGCCGTCTAGACGACGAGACAGTTTTTTGGCCGTAAATCGCTAACCGTTGGAGATAGGTTAAAAATTTTTACGGGGATCGATCGAGGGCGTCGAGACGCATCTAGTCCACCACTTCACCTCCATTTTTGAGCCGTCTAGACGACGACACAGTTTTTGCACCGTAAATCGCTAACCGTTCGAGATAGGTTAAAAATTTTTACGGGGATCGATCGAGGGCGTCGAGACGCATCTAGTCCATCACTTCACCTCCAGTTTTGAGCCGTCTAGACGACGAGACAGTTTTTTGGCCGTAAATCGCTAACCGGTCGAGATAGGTTAAAAATTTTTACGGGGATCGATCGAGCGCGTCGAGACGCATCTAGTCCACCACTTCACCTCCAGTTTTGGGCCGTCTAGACGACGAGACAGGTTTTTGGCCGTAAATCGCTAACCGTTGGAGATAGGTTAAAAATTTTTACGGGGATCGATCGAGGGCGTCGAGACGCATCTAGTCCACCACTTCACCTCCATTTTTGAGCCGTCTAGACGACGACACAGTTTTTGCACCGTAAATCGCTAACCGTTCGAGATAGGTTAAAAATTTTTAAGGGGATCGATCGAGGGCGTCGAGACGCATCTAGTCCATCACTTCACCTCCAGTTTTGAGCCGTCTAGACGACGACACAGTTTTTGCACCGTAAATCGCTAACCGTTCGAGATAGGTTAAAAATTTTTACGGGGATCGATCGAGGGCGTCGAGACGCATCTAGTCCACCACTTCACCTCCAGTTTTGAGCCGTCTAGACGACGAGACAGTTTTTTGGCCGTAAATCGCTAACCGTTTGAGATAGGTTAAAAATTTTTACGGGGATCGATCGAGGGCGTCGAGACGCATCTAGTCCACCACTTCACCTCCAGTTTTGAGCCGTCTAGACGACGAGACAGGTTTTTGGCCGTAAATCGCTAACCGTTCGAGATAGGTTAAAAATTTTTACGGGGATCGATCGAGGGCGTCGAGACGCATCTAGTCCACCACTTCACCTCCAATTTGAGCCGTCTAGACGACGAGACAGTTTTTTGGCCGTAAATCGCTAACCGTTCGAGATAGGTTAAAAATTTTTACGGGGATCGATCGAGCGCGTCGAGACGCATCTAGTCCACCACTTCACCTCCAGTTTTGAGCCGTCTAGACGACGAGACAGTTTTTTGGCCGTAAATCGCTAACCGTTCGAGATAGGTTAAAAATTTTTACGGGGATCGATCGAGGGCGTCGAGACGCATCTAGTCCACCACTTCACCTCCATTTTTGAGCCGTCTAGACGACGACACAGTTTTTGCACTGTAAATCGCTAACCGTTCGAGATAGGTTAAAAATTTTTACGGGGATCGATCGAGGGCGTCGAGACGCATCTAGTCCACCACTTCACCTCCATTTTTGAGCCGTCTAGACGACGACACAGTTTTTGCACCGTAAATCGCTAACCGTTCGAGATAGGTTAAAAATTTTTACGGGGATCGATCGAGGGCGTCGAGACGCATCTAGTCCACCACTTCACCTCCAGTTTTGAGCCGTCTAGACGACGAGACAGTTTTTTGGCCGTAAATCGCTAACCGTTTGAGATAGGTTAAAAATTTTTACGGGGATCGATCGAGGGCGTCGAGACTCATCTAGTCCACCACTTCACCTCCAGTTTTGAGCCGTCTAGACGACGAGACAGGTTTTTGGCCGTAAATCGCTAACCGTTCGAGATAGGTTAAAAATTTTTACGGGGATCGATCGAGGGCGTCGAGACGCATCTAGTCCACCACTTCACCTCCAATTTGAGCCGTCTAGACGACGAGACAGTTATTTGGCCGTAAATCGCTAACCGTTCGAGATAGGTTAAAAATTTTTACGGGGATCGATCGAGCGCGTCGAGACGCATCTAGTCCACCACTTCACCTCCAGTTTTGGGCCGTCTAGACGACGAGACAGGTTTTTGGCCGTAAATCGCTAACCGTTCGAGATAGGTTAAAAATTTTTACGGGGATCGATCGAGGGCGTCGAGACGCATCTAGTCCATCACTTCACCTCCAGTTTTGAGCCGTCTAGACGACGAGACAGTTTTTTGGCCGTAAATCGCTAACCGTTGGAGATAGGTTAAAAATTTTTACGGGGATCGATCGAGGGCGTCGAGACGCATCTAGTCCACCACTTCACCTCCAGTTTTGAGCCGTCTAGACGACGAGACAGTTTTTTGGCCGTAAATCGCTAACCGTTCGAGATAGGTTAAAAATTTTTACGCGGATCGATCGAGGGCGTCGAGACGCATCTAGTCCACCACTTCACCTCCAGTTTTGAGCCGTCTAGACGACGAGACAGTTTTTTGGCCGTAAATCGCTAACCGTTCGAGATAGGTTAAAAATTTTTACGGGGATCGATCGAGGGCGTCGAGACGCATCTAGTCCACCACTTCACCTCCATTTTTGAGCCGTCTAGACGACGACACAGTTTTTGCACCGTAAATCGCTAACCGTTCGAGATAGGTTAAAAATTTTTACGGGGATCGATCGAGCGCGTCGAGACGCATCTAGTCCACCACTTCACCTCCAGTTTTGGGCCGTCTAGACGACGAGACAGGTTTTTGGCCGTAAATCGCTAACCGTTCGAGATAGGTTAAAAATTTTTACGGGGATCGATCGAGGGCGTCGAGACGCATCTAGTCCACCACTTCACCTCCAGTTTTGAGCCGTCTAGACGACGAGACAGTTTTTTGGCCGTAAATCGCTAACCGTTTGAGATAGGTTAAAAATTTTTACGGGGATCGATCGAGGGCGTCGAGACGCATCTAGTCCACCACTTCACCTCCAGTTTTGAGCCGTCTAGACGACGAGACAGGTTTTTGGCCGTAAATCGCTAACCGTTCGAGATAGGTTAAAAATTTTTACGGGGATCGATCGAGGGCGTCGAGACGCATCTAGTCCACCACTTCACCTCCAATTTGAGCCGTCTAGACGACGAGACAGTTTTTTGGCCGTAAATCGCTAACCGTTCGAGATAGGTTAAAAATTTTTACGGGGATCGATCGAGCGCGTCGAGACGCATCTAGTCCACCACTTCACCTCCAGTTTTGGGCCGTCTAGACGACGAGACAGGTTTTTGGCCGTAAATCGCTAACCGTTGGAGATAGGTTAAAAATTTTTACGGGGATCGATCGAGGGCGTCGAGACGCATTTAGTCCACCACTTCACCTCCAGTTTTGAGCCGTCTAGACGACGAGACAGTTTTTTGGCCGTAAATCGCTAACCGTTGGAGATAGGTTAAAAATTTTTACGGGGATCGATCGAGGGCGTCGAGACGCATCTAGTCCACCACTTCACCTCCAGTTTTGAGCCGTCTAGACGACGAGACAGTTTTTTGGCCGTAAATCGCTAACCGTTCGAGATAGGTTAAAAATTTTTACGGGGATCGATCGAGGGCGTCGAGACGCATCTAGTCCACCACTTCACCTCCATTTTTGAGCCGTCTAGACGACGACACAGTTTTTGCACCGTAAATCGCTAACCGTTCGAGATAGGTTAAAAATTTTTAAGGGGATCGATCGAGGGCGTCGAGACGCATCTAGTCCACCACTTCACCTCCAGTTTTGAGCCGTCTAGACGACGAGACAGTTTTTTGGCCGTAAATCGCTAACCGTTCGAGATAGGTTAAAAATTTTTACGGGGATCGATCGAGGGCGTCGAGACGCATCTAGTCCACCACTTCACCTCCAGTTTTGAGCCGTCTAGACGACGAGACAGTTTTTTGGCCGTAAATCGCTAACCGTTCGAGATAGGTTAAAAATTTTTACGGGGATCGATCGAGGGCGTCGAGACGCATCTAGTCCACCACTTCACCTCCAGTTTTGAGCCGTCTAGACGACGAGACAGTTTTTTGGCCGTAAATCGCTAACCGTTCGAGATAGGTTAAAAATTTTTACGGGGATCGATCGAGGGCGTCGAGACGCATCTAGTCCACCACTTCACCTCCAGTTTTGAGCCGTCTAGACGACGAGACAGGTTTTTGGCCGTAAATCGCTAACCGTTCGAGATAGGTTAAAAATTTTTACGGGGATCGATCGAGGGCGTCGAGACGCATCTAGTCCACCACTTCACCTCCAATTTGAGCCGTCTAGACGACGAGACAGTTTTTTGGCCGTAAATCGCTAACCGTTCGAGATAGGTTAAAAATTTTTACGGGGATCGATCGAGGGCGTCGAGACGCATCTAGTCCACCACTTCACCTCCAGTTTTGAGCCGTCTAGACGACGAGACAGTTTTTTGGCCGTAAATCGCTAACCGTTCGAGATAGGTTAAAAATTTTTACGGGGATCGATCGAGGGCGTCGAGACGCATCTAGTCCACCACTTCACCTCCATTTTTGAGCCGTCTAGACGACGACACAGTTTTTGCACCGTAAATCGCTAACCGTTCGAGATAGGTTAAAAATTTTTACGGGGATCGATCGAGGGCGTCGAGACGCATCTAGTCCACCACTTCACCTCCATTTTTGAGCCGTCTAGACGACGACACAGTTTTTGCACCGTAAATCGCTAACCGTTCGAGATAGGTTAAAAATTTTTACGGGGATCGATCGAGGGCGTCGAGACGCATCTAGTCCACCACTTCACCTCCAGTTTTGAGCCGTCTAGACGACGAGACAGTTTTTTGGCCGTAAATCGCTAACCGTTTGAGATAGGTTAAAAATTTTTACGGGGATCGATCGAGGGCGTCGAGACGCATCTAGTCCACCACTTCACCTCCAGTTTTGGGCCGTCTAGACGACGAGACAGGTTTTTGGCCGTAAATCGCTAACCGTTGGAGATAGGTTAAAAATTTTTACGGGGATCGATCGAGGGCGTCGAGACGCATTTAGTCCACCACTTCACCTCCAGTTTTGAGCCGTCTAGACGACGAGACAGTTTTTTGGCCGTAAATCGCTAACCGTTGGAGATAGGTTAAAAATTTTTACGGGGATCGATCGAGGGCGTCGAGACGCATCTAGTCCACCACTTCACCTCCAGTTTTGAGCCGTCTAGACGACGAGACAGTTTTTTGGCCGTAAATCGCTAACCGTTCGAGATAGGTTAAAAATTTTTACGGGGATCGATCGAGGGCGTCGAGACGCATCTAGTCCACCACTTCACCTCCATTTTTGAGCCGTCTAGACGACGACACAGTTTTTGCACCGTAAATCGCTAACCGTTCGAGATAGGTTAAAAATTTTTAAGGGGATCGATCGAGGGCGTCGAGACGCATCTAGTCCACCACTTCACCTCCAGTTTTGAGCCGTCTAGACGACGAGACAGTTTTTTGGCCGTAAATCGCTAACCGTTCGAGATAGGTTAAAAATTTTTACGGGGATCGATCGAGGGCGTCGAGACGCATCTAGTCCACCACTTCACCTCCAGTTTTGAGCCGTCTAGACGACGAGACAGTTTTTTGGCCGTAAATCGCTAACCGTTCGAGATAGGTTAAAAATTTTTACGGGGATCGATCGAGGGCGTCGAGACGCATCTAGTCCACCACTTCACCTCCAGTTTTGAGCCGTCTAGACGACGAGACAGTTTTTTGGCCGTAAATCGCTAACCGTTCGAGATAGGTTAAAAATTTTTACGGGGATCGATCGAGGGCGTCGAGACGCATCTAGTCCACCACTTCACCTCCATTTTTGAGCCGTCTAGACGACGACACAGTTTTTGCACCGTAAATCGCTAACCGTTCGAGATAGGTTAAAAATTTTTACGGGGATCGATCGAGGGCGTCGAGACGCATCTAGTCCACCACTTCACCTCCATTTTTGAGCCGTCTAGACGACGACACAGTTTTTGCACCGTAAATCGCTAACCGTTCGAGATAGGTTAAAAATTTTTACGGGGATCGATCGAGGGCGTCGAGACGCATCTAGTCCACCACTTCACCTCCAGTTTTGAGCCGTCTAGACGACGAGACAGGTTTTTGGCCGTAAATCGCTAACCGTTCGAGATAGGTTAAAAATTTTTACGGGGATCGATCGAGGGCGTCGAGACGCATCTAGTCCACCACTTCACCTCCAATTTGAGCCGTCTAGACGACGAGACAGTTTTTTGGCCGTAAATCGCTAACCGTTCGAGATAGGTTAAAAATTTTTACGGGGATCGATCGAGGGCGTCGAGACGCATCTAGTCCACCACTTCACCTCCAGTTTTGAGCCGTCTAGACGACGAGACAGTTTTTTGGCCGTAAATCGCTAACCGTTCGAGATAGGTTAAAAATTTTTACGGGGATCGATCGAGGGCGTCGAGACGCATCTAGTCCACCACTTCACCTCCATTTTTGAGCCGTCTAGACGACGACACAGTTTTTGCACCGTAAATCGCTAACCGTTCGAGATAGGTTAAAAATTTTTACGGGGATCGATCGAGGGCGTCGAGACGCAGCTAGTCCACCACTTCACCTCCATTTTTGAGCCGTCTAGACGACGACACAGTTTTTGCACCGTAAATCGCTAACCGTTCGAGATAGGTTAAAAATTTTTACGGGGATCGATCGAGGGCGTCGAGACGCATCTAGTCCACCACTTCACCTCCAGTTTTGAGCCGTCTAGACGACGAGACAGTTTTTTGGCCGTAAATCGCTAACCGTTTGAGATAGGTTAAAAATTTTTACGGGGATCGATCGAGGGCGTCGAGACGCATCTAGTCCACCACTTCACCTCCAGTTTTGAGCCGTCTAGACGACGAGACAGGTTTTTGGCCGTAAATCGCTAACCGTTCGAGATAGGTTAAAAATTTTTACGGGGATCGATCGAGCGCGTCGAGACGCATCTAGTCCACCACTTCACCTCCAGTTTTGGGCCGTCTAGACGACGAGACAGGTTTTTGGCCGTAAATCGCTAACCGTTGGAGATAGGTTAAAAATTTTTACGGGGATCGATCGAGGGCGTCGAGACGCATTTAGTCCACCACTTCACCTCCAGTTTTGAGCCGTCTAGACGACGAGACAGTTTTTTGGCCGTAAATCGCTAACCGTTGGAGATAGGTTAAAAATTTTTACGGGGATCGATCGAGGGCGTCGAGACGCATCTAGTCCACCACTTCACCTCCAGTTTTGAGCCGTCTAGACGACGAGACAGTTTTTTGGCCGTAAATCGCTAACCGTTCGAGATAGGTTAAAAATTTTTACGGGGATCGATCGAGGGCGTCGAGACGCATCTAGTCCACCACTTCACCTCCATTTTTGAGCCGTCTAGACGACGACACAGTTTTTGCACCGTAAATCGCTAACCGTTCGAGATAGGTTAAAAATTTTTAAGGGGATCGATCGAGGGCGTCGAGACGCATCTAGTCCATCACTTCACCTCCAGTTTTGAGCCGTCTAGACGACGAGACAGTTTTTTGGCCGTAAATCGCTAACCGGTCGAGATAGGTTAAAAATTTTTACGGGGATCGATCGAGGGCGTCGAGACGCATCTAGTCCACCACTTCACCTCCAGTTTTGAGCCGTCTAGACGACGAGACAGTTTTTTGGCCGTAAATCGCTAACCGTTCGAGATAGGTTAAAAATTTTTACGGGGATCGATCGAGGGCGTCGAGACGCATCTAGTCCACCACTTCACCTCCATTTTTGAGCCGTCTAGACGACGACACAGTTTTTGCACCGTAAATCGCTAACCGTTCGAGATAGGTTAAAAATTTTTACGGGGATCGATCGAGGGCGTCGAGACGCATCTAGTCCATCACTTCACCTCCAGTTTTGAGCCGTCTAGACGACGAGACAGTTTTTTGGCCGTAAATCGCTAACCGGTCGAGATAGGTTAAAAATTTTTACGGGGATCGATCGAGGGCGTCGAGACGCATCTAGTCCATCACTTCACCTCCAGTTTTGAGCCGTCTAGACGACGAGACAGTTTTTTGGCCGTAAATCGCTAACCGTTGGAGATAGGTTAAAAATTTTTACGGGGATCGATCGAGGGCGTCGAGACGCATCTAGTCCACCACTTCACCTCCAGTTTTGAGCCGTCTAGACGACGAGACAGTTTTTTGGCCGTAAATCGCTAACCGTTCGAGATAGGTTAAAAATTTTTACGCGGATCGATCGAGGGCGTCGAGACGCATCTAGTCCACCACTTCACCTCCAGTTTTGAGCCGTCTAGACGACGAGACAGTTTTTTGGCCGTAAATCGCTAACCGTAGGAGATAGGTTGAAAATTTTTACGGGGATCGATCGAGGGCGTCGAGACGCATCTAGTCCACCACTTCACCCCCATTTTTGAGCCGTCTAGACGACGACACAGTTTTGCACCGTAAATCGCTAACCGTTCGAGATAGGTTAAAAATTTTTACGGGGATCGATCGAGGGCGTCGAGACGCATCTAGTCCACCACTTCACCTCCATTTTTGAGCCGTCTAGACGACGACACAGTTTTTGGGCCGTAAATCGCTAACCGTTCGAGATAGGTTAAAAATTTTTACGGGGATCGATCGAGGGCGTCGAGACGCATCTAGTCCACCACTTCACCTCCAGTTTTGAGCCGTCTAGACGACGAGAAAGTTTTTTGGCCGTAAATCGCTAACCGTTCGAGATAGGTTAAAAATTTTTACGGGGATCGATCGAGGGCGTCGAGACGCATCTAGTCCACCACTTCACCTCCAGTTTTGAGCCGTCTAGACGACTAGACAGTTTTTGGGCCGTAAATCGCTAACCGTTGGAGATAGGTTAAAAATTTTTACGGGGATCGATCGAGGGCGTCGAGACGCATCTAGTCCATCACTTCACCTCCAGTTTTGAGCCGTCTAGACGACGAGACAGTTTTTTGGCCGTATATCGCTAACCGTTGGAGATAGGTTAAAAATTTTTACGGGGATCGATCGAGGGCGTCGAGACGCATTTAGTCCACCACTTCACCTCCAGTTTTGAGCCGTCTAGACGACGAGACAGTTTTTTGGCCGTAAATCGCTAACCGTTGGAGATAGGTTAAAAATTTTTACGGGGATCGATCGAGGGCGTCGAGACGCATCTAGTCCACCACTTCACCTCCATTTTTGAGCCGTCTAGACGACGACACAGTTTTTGCACCGTAAATCGCTAACCGTTCGAGATAGGTTAAAAATTTTTACGGGGATCGATCGAGGGCGTCGAGACGCATCTAGTCCACCACTTCACCTCCAGTTTTGAGCCGTCTAGACGACGAGACAGTTTTTTGGCCGTAAATCGCTAACCGTTCGAGATAGGTTAAAAATTTTTACGGGGATCGATCGAGGGCGTCGAGACGCATCTAGTCCACCACTTCACCTCCATTTTTGAGCCGTCTAGACGACGACACAGTTTTTGCACCGTAAATCGCTAACCGTTCGAGATAGGTTAAAAATTTTTAAGGGGATCGATCGAGGGCGTCGAGACGCATCTAGTCCATCACTTCACCTCCAGTTTTGAGCCGTCTAGACGACGAGACAGTTTTTTGGCCGTAAATCGCTAACCGGTCGAGATAGGTTAAAAATTTTTACGGGGATCGATCGAGGGCGTCGAGACGCATCTAGTCCACCACTTCACCTCCAGTTTTGAGCCGTCTAGACGACGAGACAGTTTTTTGGCCGTAAATCGCTAACCGTTCGAGATAGGTTAAAAATTTTTACGGGGATCGATCGAGGGCGTCGAGACGCATCTAGTCCACCACTTCACCTCCAGTTTTGAGCCGTCTAGACGACGAGACAGTTTTTTGGCCGTAAATCGCTAACCGTTCGAGATAGGTTAAAAATTTTTACGGGGATCGATCGAGGGCGTCGAGACGCATCTAGTCCACCACTTCACCTCCAGTTTTGAGCCGTCTAGACGACGAGACAGTTTTTTGGCCGTAAATCGCTAACCGTTCGAGATAGGTTAAAAATTTTTACGGGGATCGATCGAGGGCGTCGAGACGCATCTAGTCCACCACTTCACCTCCAGTTTTGAGCCGTCTAGACGACGAGACAGTTTTTTGGCCGTAAATCGCTAACCGTTCGAGATAGGTTAAAAATTTTTACGGGGATCGATCGAGGGCGTCGAGACGCATCTAGTCCACCACTTCACCTCCAGTTTTGAGCCGTCTAGACGACGAGACAGTTTTTTGGCCGTAAATCGCTAACCGTTCGAGATAGGTTAAAAATTTTTACGGGGATCGATCGAGGGCGTCGAGACGCATCTAGTCCACCACTTCACCTCCATTTTTGAGCCGTCTAGACGACGACACAGTTTTTGCACCGTAAATCGCTAACCGTTCGAGATAGGTTAAAAATTTTTAAGGGGATCGATCGAGGGCGTCGAGACGCATCTAGTCCATCACTTCACCTCCAGTTTTGAGCCGTCTAGACGACGAGACAGTTTTTTGGCCGTAAATCGCTAACCGGTCGAGATAGGTTAAAAATTTTTACGGGGATCGATCGAGGGCGTCGAGACGCATCTAGTCCACCACTTCACCTCCAGTTTTGAGCCGTCTAGACGACGAGACAGTTTTTTGGCCGTAAATCGCTAACCGTTCGAGATAGGTTAAAAATTTTTACGGGGATCGATCGAGGGCGTCGAGACGCATCTAGTCCACCACTTCACCTCCAGTTTTGAGCCGTCTAGACGACGAGACAGTTTTTTGGCCGTAAATCGCTAACCGTTCGAGATAGGTTAAAAATTTTTACGGGGATCGATCGAGGGCGTCGTGACGCATCTAGTCCACCACTTCACCTCCAGTTTTGAGCCGTCTAGACGACGAGACAGTTTTTTGGCCGTAAATCGCTAACCGTTCGAGATAGGTTAAAAATTTTTACGGGGATCGATCGAGGGCGTCGAGACGCATCTAGTCCACCACTTCACCTCCAGTTTTGAGCCATCTAGACGACTAGACAGTTTTTTGGCCGTAAATCGCTAACCGTTCGAGATAGGTTAAAAATTTTCACGGGGATCGATCGAGGGCGTCGAGATGCATCTAGTCCACCACTTCACCTCCAGTTTTGAGCCGTCTAGACGACGAGACAGTTTTTTGGCCGTAAATCGCTAACCTTTCGAGATAGGTTAAAAATTTTTACGGGGATCGATCGAGGGCGTCGAGACGCATCTAGTCCACCACTTCACCTCCATTTTTGAGCCGTCTAGACGACGACACAGTTTTTGCACCGTAAATCGCTAACCGTTCGAGATAGGTTAAAAATTTTTACGGGGATCGATCGAGGGCGTCGAGACGCATCTAGTCCACCACTTCACCTCCAGTTTTGAGCCGTCTAGACGACGAGACAGGTTTTTGGCCGTAAATCGCTAACCGTTCGAGATAGGTTAAAAATTTTTACGGGGATCGATCGAGGGCGTCGAGACGCATCTAGTCCACCACTTCACCTCCAATTTGAGCCGTCTAGACGACGAGACAGTTTTTTGGCCGTAAATCGCTAACCGTTCGAGATAGGTTAAAAATTTTTACGGGGATCGATCGAGGGCGTCGAGACGCATCTAGTCCACCACTTCACCTCCAGTTTTGAGCCGTCTAGACGACGAGACAGTTTTTTGGCCGTAAATCGCTAACCGTTCGAGATAGGTTAAAAATTTTTACGGGGATCGATCGAGGGCGTCGAGACGCATCTAGTCCACCACTTCACCTCCATTTTTGAGCCGTCTAGACGACGACACAGTTTTTGCACCGTAAATCGCTAACCGTTCGAGATAGGTTAAAAATTTTTACGGGGATCGATCGAGGGCGTCGAGACGCATCTAGTCCACCACTTCACCTCCATTTTTGAGCCGTCTAGACGACGAGACAGTTTTTGGGCCGTAAATCGCTAACCGTTCGAGATAGGTTAAAAATTTTTACGGGGATCGATCGAGGGCGTCGAGACGCATCTAGTCCACCACTTCACCTCCAGTTTTGAGCCGTCTAGACGACGAGAAAGTTTTTTGGCCGTAAATCGCTAACCGTTCGAGATAGGTTAAAAATTTTTACGGGGATCGATCGAGGGCGTCGAGACGCATCTAGTCCACCACTTCACCTCCAGTTTTGAGCCGTCTAGACGACTAGACAGTTTTTGGGCCGTAAATCGCTAACCGTTGGAGATAGGTTAAAAATTTTTACGAGGATCGATCGAGGGCGTCGAGACGCATCTAGTCCATCACTTCACCTCCAGTTTTGAGCCGTCTAGACGACGAGACAGTTTTTTGGCCGTAAATCGCTAACCGTTGGAGATAGGTTAAAAATTTTTACGGGGATCGATCGAGGGCGTCGAGACGCATTTAGTCCACCACTTCACCTCCAGTTTTGAGCCGTCTAGACGACGAGACAGTTTTTTGGCCGTAAATCGCTAACCGTTGGAGATAGGTTAAAAATTTTTACGGGGATCGATCGAGGGCGTCGAGACGCATCTAGTCCACCACTTCACCTCCATTTTTGAGCCGTCTAGACGACGACACAGTTTTTGCACCGTAAATCGCTAACCGTTCGAGATAGGTTAAAAATTTTTACGGGGATCGATCGAGGGCGTCGAGACGCATCTAGTCCACCACTTCACCTCCAGTTTTGAGCCGTCTAGACGACGAGACAGTTTTTTGGCCGTAAATCGCTAACCGTTCGAGATAGGTTAAAAATTTTTACGGGGATCGATCGAGGGCGTCGAGACGCATCTAGTCCACCACTTCACCTCCATTTTTGAGCCGTCTAGACGACGACACAGTTTTTGCACCGTAAATCGCTAACCGTTCGAGATAGGTTAAAAATTTTTAAGGGGATCGATCGAGGGCGTCGAGACGCATCTAGTCCATCACTTCACCTCCAGTTTTGAGCCGTCTAGACGACGAGATAGTTTTTTGGCCGTAAATCGCTAACCGGTCGAGATAGGTTAAAAATTTTTACGGGGATCGATCGAGGGCGTCGAGACGCATCTAGTCCATCACTTCACCTCCAGTTTTGAGCCGTCTAGACGACGAGACAGTTTTTTGGCCGTAAATCGCTAACCGTTCGAGATAGGTTAAAAATTTTTACGGGGATCGATCGAGGGCGTCGAGACGCATCTAGTCCACCACTTCACCTCCAGTTTTGAGCCGTCTAGACGACGAGACAGTTTTTTGGCCGTAAATCGCTAACCGTTCGAGATAGGTTAAAAATTTTTACGGGGATCGATCGAGGGCGTCGAGACGCATCTAGTCCACCACTTCACCTCCAGTTTTGAGCCGTCTAGACGACGAGACAGTTTTTTGGCCGTAAATCGCTAACCGTTCGAGATAGGTTAAAAATTTTTACGGGGATCGATCGAGGGCGTCGAGACGCATCTAGTCCACCACTTCACCTCCAGTTTTGAGCCGTCTAGACGACGAGACAGTTTTTTGGCCGTAAATCGCTAACCGTTCGAGATAGGTTAAAAATTTTTACGGGGATCGATCGAGGGCGTCGAGACGCATCTAGTCCACCACTTCACCTCCATTTTTGAGCCGTCTAGACGACGACACAGTTTTTGCACCGTAAATCGCTAACCGTTCGAGATAGGTTAAAAATTTTTACGGGGATCGATCGAGGGCGTCGAGACGCATCTAGTCCACCACTTCACCTCCATTTTTGAGCCGTCTAGACGACGACACAGTTTTTGCACCGTAAATCGCTAACCGTTCGAGATAGGTTAAAAATTTTTACGGGGATCGATCGAGGGCGTCGAGACGCATCTAGTCCACCACTTCACCTCCAGTTTTGAGCCGTCTAGACGACGAGACAGTTTTTTGGCCGTAAATCGCTAACCGTTTGAGATAGGTTAAAAATTTTTACGGGGATCGATCGAGGGCGTCGAGACGCATCTAGTCCACCACTTCACCTCCAGTTTTGAGCCGTCTAGACGACGAGACAGGTTTTTGGCCGTAAATCGCTAACCGTTCGAGATAGGTTAAAAATTTTTACGGGGATCGATCGAGGGCGTCGAGACGCATCTAGTCCACCACTTCACCTCCAATTTGAGCCGTCTAGACGACGAGACAGTTTTTTGGCCGTAAATCGCTAACCGTTCGAGATAGGTTAAACATTTTTACGGGGATCGATCGAGCGCGTCGAGACGCATCTAGTCCACCACTTCACCTCCAGTTTTGGGCCGTCTAGACGACGAGACAGGTTTTTGGCCGTAAATCGCTAACCGTTCGAGATAGGTTAAAAATTTTTACGGGGATCGATCGAGGGCGTCGAGACGCATCTAGTCCATCACTTCACCTCCAGTTTTGAGCCGTCTAGACGACGAGACAGTTTTTTGGCCGTAAATCGCTAACCGGACGAGATAGGTTAAAAATTTTTACGGGGATCGATCGAGGGCGTCGAGACGCATCTAGTCCATCACTTCACCTCCAGTTTTGAGCCGTCTAGACGACGAGACAGTTTTTTGGCCGTAAATCGCTAACCGTTGGAGATAGGTTAAAAATTTTTACGGGGATCGATCGAGGGCGTCGAGACGCATCTAGTCCACCACTTCACCTCCAGTTTTGAGCCGTCTAGACGACGAGACAGTTTTTTGGCCGTAAATCGCTAACCGTTCGAGATAGGTTAAAAATTTTTACGGGGATCGATCGAGGGCGTCGAGACGCATCTAGTCCACCACTTCACCTCCAGTTTTGAGCCGTCTAGACGACTAGACAGTTTTTGGGCCCTAAATCGCTAACCGTTGGAGATAGGTTAAAAATTTTTAGGGGGTCGATCGAGGGCGTCGAGACGCATCTAGTCCATCACTTCACCTCCAGTTTTGAGCCGTCTAGACGAGGAGACAGTTTTTTGGCCGTAAATCGCTAACCGTTGGAGATAGGTTAAAAATTTTTACGGGGATCGATCGAGGGCGTCGAGACGCATTTAGTCCACCACTTCACCTCCATTTTTGAGCCGTCTAGACGACGACACAGTTTTTGCACCGTAAATCGCTAACCGTTCGAGATAGGTTAAAAATTTTTACGGGGATCGATCGAGGGCGTCGAGACGCATCTAGTCCACCACTTCACCTCCAGTTTTGAGCCGTCTAGACGACGAGACAGTTTTTTGGCCGTAAATCGCTAACCGTTCGAGATAGGTTAAAAATTTTTACGGGGATCGATCGAGGGCGTCGAGACGCATCTAGTCGACCACTTCACCTCCATTTTTGAGCCGTCTAGACGACGACACAGTTTTTGCACCGTAAATCGCTAACCGTTCGAGATAGGTTAAAAATTTTTAAGGGGATCGATCGAGGGCGTCGAGACGCATCTAGTCCATCACTTCACCTCCAGTTTTGAGCCGTCTAGACGACGAGACAGTTTTTTGGCCGTAAATCGCTAACCGGTCGAGATAGGTTAAAAATTTTTACGGGGATCGATCGAGGGCGTCGAGACGCATCTAGTCCACCACTTCACCTCCAGTTTTGAGCCGTCTAGACGACGAGACAGTTTTTTGGCCGTAAATCGCTAACCGTTCGAGATAGGTTAAAAATTTTTACGGGGATCGATCGAGGGCGTCGAGACGCATCTAGTCCACCACTTCACCTCCAGTTTTGAGCCGTCTAGACGACGAGACAGTTTTTTGGCCGTAAATCGCTAACCGTTCGAGATAGGTTAAAAATTTTTACGGGGATCGATCGAGGGCGTCGAGACGCATCTAGTCCACCACTTCACCTCCAGTTTTGAGCCGTCTAGACGACGAGACAGTTTTTTGGCCGTAAATCGCTAACCGTTCGAGATAGGTTAAAAATTTTTACGGGGATCGATCGAGGGCGTCGAGACGCATCTAGTCCACCACTTCACCTCCAGTTTTGAGCCGTCTAGACGACGAGACAGTTTTTGCACCGTAAATCGCTAACCGTTCGAGTTAGGTTAAAAATTTTTACGGGGATCGATCGAGGGCGTCGAGACGCATCTAGTCCACCACTTCACCTCCATTTTTGAGCCGTCTAGACGACGACACAGTTTTTGCACCGTAAATCGCTAACCGTTCGAGATAGGTTAAAAATTTTTACGGGGATCGATCGAGGGCGTCGAGACGCATCTAGTCCACCACTTCACCTCCAGTTTTGAGCCGTCTAGACGACGAGACAGTTTTTTGGACGTAAATCGCTAACCGTTCGAGATAGGTTAAAAATTTTTGCGGGGATCGATCGGGGGCGTCGAGACGCATCTAGTCCACCACTTCACCTCCAGTTTTGAGCCGTCTAGACGACTAGACAGTTTTTGGGCCGTAAATCGCTAACCGTTGGAGATAGGTTAAAAATTTTTACGGGGATCGATCGAGGGCGTCGAGACGCATCTAGTCCACCACTTCACCTCCAGTTTTGAGCCGTCTAGACGACTAGACAGTTTTTTGGCCGTAAATCGCTAACCGTTCGAGATAGGTTAAAAATTTTCACGGGGATCGATCGAGGGCGTCGAGACGCATCTAGTCCACCACTTCACCTCCAGTTTTGAGCCGTCTAGACGACTAGACAGTTTTTTGGCCGTAAATCGCTAACCGGTCGAGATAGGTTAAAAATTTTTACGGGGATCGATCGAGGGCGTCGAGACGCATCTAGTCCACCACTTCACCTCCAGTTTTGAGCCGTCTAGACGACGAGACAGTTTTTTGGCCGTAAATCGCTAACCGTTGGAGATAGGTTAAAAATTTTTACGGGGATCGGTCGAGGGCGTCGAGACGCATCTAGTCCACCACTTCACCTCCAGTTTTGAGCAGTCTAGACGACGAGACAGTTTTTTGGCCGTAAATCGCTAACCGTTCGAGATAGGTTAAAAATTTTTACGGGGATCGATCGAGGGCGTCGAGACGCATCTAGTCCACCACTTCACCTCCAGTTTTGAGCCGTCTAGACGACGAGACAGTTTTTTGGCCGTAAATCGCTAACCGTTCGAGATAGGTTAAAAATTTTTACGGTTATCGATCGAGGGCGTCGAGACGCATCTAGTCCACCACTTCACCTCCAGTTTTGAGCCGTCTAGACGACGAGACAGGTTTTTGGCCGTAAATCGCTAACCGTTGGAGATAGGTTAAAAATTTTTACGGGGATCGATCGAGGGCGTCGAGACGCATCTAGTCCATCACTTTGTAGCGTCACATTTTTGGAACGCACGACAAAAATGCATATAAATGCCCATAATAAGTCTCAATTGCTATATATATTATTAGACGACTATTTCTCGACTATTTCTCGATTTTTCCGTATTAAATTTTTTTTTTCGATGCATTATAGTGCAGCCTATTGCAATCTGGTATAGCCAGCTTATACCGCATCTACCCTTGTATAATATATTCCATTGAAAGAGAAGGCGACGAGTCCGTTTATTCAAACATCTGTGACTACAGTCAGTCTAAATCCTATTTTAGATTCTAAATTAAATCTCCCTCTTTTAAAATCTTTTATTAATGTACGCATGCACACCAATACTGCATGACTGTCCTTGAGGCTGGACCTAACACAGAGAATCTTTCTGTTTATTTCTGAGAAAAGAAAAGGATGTTAGTTCAACCAATTATTTAAACCCTATTTTAGATACAGTTGAGTGTCAAGTTATTTTACGACTGAATTCTCCAAATAGTTAATTTTACGATTTCTTAAAAAGATTCTCTCCGTTACCGCCGGACCTTAGGAAATTGTCAATGAGTCCGCAGCAGGGGATGTGCAGGACTGACTTTATGCAGTTCATCTCCGAGATGGTCTGATGGATGCATACAGTGGAGGAAGTCGTAAAAGTCATCCTCTGTTCTTACATGCGTATCTTTATAAAAGTTTTTCTCACTGTTGGTCCCAAACACGTGTGGATTCAAATTCCTCTTTCGGCCACCCTTGATGTTTGGGTCAACTGACTGTTGCTTTTTCGCGGGTTTCTGTACATTGGGGGCGTATGTGTATTGCTATCACTACCAGTATTGTGATAGGCTGATCTACCTAAGATGGCCCTTGTAGTAAGTAAAGCCTAGCCAATCAATAACTCCTTGTCGACTCTTGATTCGATGCTGCTAAGAGAATGGGAGCAGCCGAAGTAGGAAGTCTGCGGAACAGGAGTCGACAAGAGATGATGTTGACGTTAGTCGATAGAGTTGCTCAGAAAATTCGGAGACCAAAAGTCTACGCAGCTTGTGTTCGAAAATCGTTCTCGAACAATATTATATTGTTACGTTCTTGCAAAGCGTCTCGCTCGTGGTTATTATTTTCGTCGCGCCTGTCTCGATTTTAAAGTGTCGGTACATGTCACAAGAGAAAATTCCGCACCGCGACAATTAAAATTTCGAATTTCAATCGCACATAAAATTTTAGCTTGATGTAACAAGCGATCAGATAACTAGAATTAATATCGTCAAGTAACTTGTGCTCGTAAACGTGTGTTCGTATAAACATATCTAGTTTATCATTTTCATTCGCCGATCGTCTGATTCGAGTGCGAAAAGTTGCGCTAGTATTATTGCAGTAGTTCTGTGCCTTTATCGATGTTCTGGAAAAATTGTTTCACAACCATGAGCGGCTAGGCTCACTTATGCGGGGGCCATCCCGACCCCCAAATGCTGCCCAAATGCCGATTCAATAACAACTCATCATGATTTCGCCATTCGTACCATTTTGCCAGGATGCCTCTCCGGGAGTTTGTGCACCGAGATGTTTCCACCCGGTTTCCAACATCGATCCACCAACTGCTGTCACTAGTTATTATTTTATATCGTCCTTTGATATTTTCGTTTTGTCGCCGCTTAGGCGTCTTTTTCACTTTTCATAATTATTCCTCTATTTTTCATGTTTCTTATTTTTCATTTGTTTATCTTGCTTTTATTATACTATGATTATGCATCAACGCCACACTCTTCATTATATAATATGTTCGTAAAAATTCCTATACCGTTCAACTTGAATCCCAAAAGGTCCTCTTCCTGAGATGTAAGAATTATTCTTTGGAGGAAAGGTTACATTTCTTTTCAGATGCAGATCATCGGATACGCGCGCGTCTTCGAGCTGATCTACATGTGCTCCGTTTATTTACGGTGAGTAAAATATTATCTGATTATAGCAGACTCCCAAGTTTTGAACGCTAAATTTCGTTTACCCTTTAATTCATTTTCTTTTTTTACTGTTTGAATCGTGCGAGTAAGCTCGTACAATATATTTTTTTTTAATATTACACTTGAGCGCCGATGAGCGCATTTAAAAATTTTGGGTTGAGCTAGCGGCTCGCGCGACCTAGTTTCGGTATCCCCGAGCCCTATCTGAGCTCACCTACATTTTTTGTAGCACCCCGCTGGTGGTTTTGTCTCCCGTGAATCTGGGACGTAATTTGATTTACGTTAACTTGACTTTAATTCTCTTCTTTTATTATTTTATTTTTATATACGTACCCCATTCGCCCAGTGAGACTTGCCAGACGGGCTTTTGCTCATTTTACTTTTGGAAACTTTCCATGGTCGGGCCAGGTAAGGCCAACGAGGATATTCAAGGCGATGGTCGCGCAGCGCCGACACGCTCCTATTCCCTACTCTAAAATTGTTCAGTATTTCCGATTTATTTTGATATGGACAAGTTTCATTCTCCACATTTTTGGTTCGTTCCAAATTCAACCCCGAAGGGATTTTTTGGGACAAACACATCTTAGTTAATCATAATTAACTGTATCTATTAATACGAGTTACCTCATTTAATTGTTTCCTGATAATTAAGTTCATGCATTGTTTGTCGTTCACCGATTTATTTCATTTCCATTATTATCAGTTTTGACCCGTATTTCGGGTGCATATATCCGTTTGATTTTTCAATTGTCTGTTCTTGCATGCTCGTAACCCGGGCATAATTATAGTTTTTATTCCGTAGCTCCAACCAGTGTCATTTTATTTCATGATACGTTCTGTCTTCTCTCTACGGTAATATTACGAGTAGAAGAAATCTTCATTAGTCACAATTATTCTGTAAGTTAATCGTCGGTGGAATATGCCGATAATTCCACTCGGAGAGGGAACAAGTAGGCGTAACCCTCTCTTAAAGCGCCGAAAGCTAGCAAGTGTAGCTTAGCTTCTAAATTGTGGGTCTTTTGTCTCCCCCAGCTTTCAAGAAAATCTGGGCAAAATTCTTCATTGGTCTTCTCTGTCAGACCACACCTTTTATATGTATCTAATGAGACAGAGTGGCATCCCTGTTTTCTTTTCTTTTTGGTTCGACTTGTTCGGGCATAGGTTAGGCTACACTTTCAGCATCTTTCAAGGGGCACTACCCCCCTTGGAAAGCTGTGACGCTACATAATTTGGCATCCCTGGTGGGGACCGATTGTCTTTTCAGCCTTTGGACCTGATTCCTTATTCGCAGAGACAAAATTATTTCCTTTTATTCTGATCAAATTCCTGTTAACACTAAAAACTTTTTTCTATAATTGTAAGTTGACGTCAATAATAATTCCTGATGATAATAAAAATAATTTCCTTTTGAACGTACGTTCACGAATAACTCAATTAAATTATGCTGATTTTCCGTATCATCTGCCTCAAGGTTCAGGGGGCATATTCGGAGCTTCACGTTTTAATAGTTATTTTGGTCTGATTCTAAATTGTATCTCCTTGAGTCGACTACGACTGTCGATTTTGTTAAAAATAATAAAGGTTCAGGGGGCAACTTGCTTCTCTGATTCTGAATTCATGAGAAAAATTGTAATCGTTGTTTTAAAAAATAAAAATGATTTTAAAATAAAGTTTGATAATAATGATAATAATTCGAGTGGTAAATAAATAACGTGACTCCTCTTATCTTTGAATAGTCATATGGATTAATTAAAATAGTATTTCTTTCGTATAAATCTATAATTTTAGTCATCGAGAGTCGTGTGTTTGGGTGACTCTAGCATTAACGAAAGTGAAGGGAAAAAGTGTTACGAAAAAATGTTACGAATACCGAAACCCTTCACGTCGATTTCAACCGGTTCATGCGAAGGGTGATATGCGGTCATCGAACTGTGTGGGTTTCTAGGTCATTCTAACGCGCTTCCCTCGTCTGTTCGTTCTGTGCGGATATGGGTCGCGAGGAACTCGACTAGCGAAGGGTTCTTTTAAAAATATTTATATTATGTACAAAAAATACAGGTCAAGAAATCGTCTTCCTTTTCTCGTGACGTCGAATCAAGGGTTATACGTCGATGTTTATAAGTCTCGCGGAGAAGGGTTCCGGTTTCGAGGGCGTGCGTGATATTAATACGAGTGATCCGAATTCATTGTTCGAGCCCTCTATTTTTTTTTTTGTTTTTGTGTTTGTTCCTTGTGTGAATTAATTCTACAGGACGACATTGTCCGTACTCTCAGTTGACGTTCGGGGTCCAGCGCTTTCAATTAGCTTTTAATTCAATAATTAGGTGAATAAATATACATTATTTAAGATTGACTTCTATGAGTGCGATCAGCGTGGAAACTTTAGAGCGATGAGATTTTTAATAATTTAAATCTAACATAAATTAATCTATAAGTTTGATAGAGAGACGAAAGGTGGATAATAACGAGAAATGATTTTCTTCTCGACGAAGGCAGGTACGAGTGCGAATGTTTAGGCATAGGTAGCAAAAGGTCGGGATGGTTCCCGCTTTCTATGTAATATTTGAATTTGGTTCAAGATATAAATTTAAAACGATTATTGACCTTCACGTTGAAGAATGTCCTTAAATTCTATGTTCGATTATTTTTGCTTTGTGACTGATAAGACCAGGATTATCGAATGTGACGAGTAGTTCAGACTGTGAGACACTGGTCAAAATCATCAGGGTAACTAGGCTGTCCGGTGCCCGTGCTGTTTTAGTTTTATTTTTGTTAATCTCCTCAGTAGGCAGGATAGAATGGATATTCGGATCACAGTTATTCTAAAAACTGATTACAAAGTGAAACGATGAGCGTTAAATCAGTTAGAGACGTGGCGTGGGATCTTGAAACCTGCCCTGTCTTTCGAAATGACGGCGAAATTCCGCCGGTTCGATTCGTTGAATATTTTAATGGAGCTATTCAAGGCTCTGCTATTCCCGAATGTGTGAAAAATCGACTGTTCAAAACTTTTGTGAGGAGTAAAGAGCCTTATTGGTACTCAAAGTTGAGTTTTGTGAACGATTCGTTAATTCGTTGGGAAGAAGCATTCCTAAATTATTATTGGAATGAGGGTATTCAAGCGGAGATTCTTGAACAGTTCGAGGAGCTACGCTTAGATTGTGAGTACTATGGTGAATTGAAAAGCCAGCTCGATACTTGGTACAGTAAACTTTCGACTCTGACGAACGTAAAATTTTCAGAATGGTCAATTTTCAAGGCGTTAATTGGCAAACTCCCTCTTCATCTAGAACCCATCCTCATGGGCGTGGAATATTCTGATTTTGACCATTTTAGTCGAGTAGTCCTTCGCTTGATACACTTTGAGGGCGAGAAAAAGTCTCGAGAACAGGTGGATATTGAGCAGGAACAAGAGCGACAAGAACAGGAAGAGGAAGATCGAGTGCATATTAATGAGATAATAAATGTTCTTCTTTCACCCTATATCAAGGAGGAGGGTAAGCTTCAAATATCTGTGGAAACTGAAAATGAAAATAGGAGCCCTGACCAAGTGATTAACGTAGCTGTCAGTCAGAATCAGAAGGATCCTCCTTACATTCCTGCTAATCCAAACCCCATTCTGCCATTTACAGACGAGAAGAACGATTCCACTTCGTTGTCAGGGAAACCCGTGACGTCTAATATAGAAAACTCAGGGGGCAATTCATTTAACGAAGTTGCTCATTCTTTGCTCAAAATGATGGAAGAAAATCGTCAGCGTACTTCCGAACGCGAGCGTCGTTACAAAGAGGATGAACGTCAGCGTAAAGAGCAGATCGAAAGGGAGAGGAAACTGCGAGAAGAGAGAGAGCATGCAACCATGCTGATTTTAAATCAAATGCTGATGACTCTAGAAAGTATGAAAGAGCAGACTGGATTGGTACCTGAAAAGCAGCGAAGTGAGCAACGCGTTTGTCATGATTCGAGTACTGCACCTCAGGTCCTGATTGAGAGAGAAGCGGATACCTCGGAAGTCGAGAATCTAGTTACCGATGACGCAATTCCCATTTGTGAGGAAGTTGTCACAGGTTCTCTTACGGATGACAGTATTTCATTCGACCGTATTTCGTATCCCCATTGTCGTGAATCGACAGGTATTAAGAGCCCGGTGATCAGGAAGAAGGTGAGCATACCAAATGAACGCGATAAAATTACGCAGAAGAGAGATTTTTGCAAACTGCAGTTGTCTGAATATTATTTGCGAGAAGGTAAAATGAAAATGTATAAGATACAATTAGCGAGTCTTCTTGGAGCTATCTATAGCTTTCTAATAGGGCTTTGGATTCTATTGACCAGCTCTATTCTTGTACTAAAAAGTAGGAGCGACGATGTTTTGCATAGAAAAATTACTCGACATTTTACTAGAGCGAAACTGCGCAGACCTCATTTTGCTTTATATCAGAAACCAGTAGAGAGACTTTTAGATTTTGCAAATCTCTACTGTGATAAGAAAAAAGTCGACAGACCCTATAGTAACCAGGTCAATCTTCATACTTCTACTTCCAAAGACTTGGAGCGAGGACACAGTGTCATTAAAGACGATAGCATTGGAAGAAAAGAGTTCAAGTTTTGGAAGTTGTCACTGATCAACTCCCATATTGTAAGAGTGTTAATAGTCACTACAACATTATTGAATATTATGAAAAAACTGATTTCTTGGCTTTGGTTCAAGCACTCCATTACTATGGTGACACACATTTATCGTTTGGCAAAGTACATGCTTGTAACTTTGGAACCAACTTGAGCAGCAATAAGAGTTTTTGTAGAGGGGGAGTTCATTGTCGTTCAAAGGGTGGGGAAGAATGCCTATCTCTTGAGGGATCCAATATCGGGACAGGAGGTAATGGCTAATGTACGACAAATGACTCTCATCAGCAGAATTCAGCCTAATAACAGCTGTGAGAGTAAGTGGATGGCCCTGGATGAAGTGAGGAATGAAGAAAGTCTAACTGTTAATCTAATGCATCAAATAAAATGCCAACCCTCTGATACATACTGAGGGGTTATACTTCATTCTAGGTATGGATATAACTATAAAGGGGAGTCACGACCCCAAAACTTGATCTCATTAATTTGGGAGAGGTTTGAGTGAACCATTGCATTTATTAATTCTAACCTATAGAATAAATTAGTATTATTATTCTTAATTCAACGTATTGTTTACAAAGCGCTGGATTCCTATGAAACAAAATCTTTGCAAACGTCAGTAGTAAGTGGACCTGTCTGGGACACTAATTTTTTCTAGAGCTGGAAGCATTGGTGGATATAGGTGCTGACGGTGACGCTGTTGGATAGAAACTTCTAAAGTCGTCTGGTGCAACTTTCAAAGTTCCTAGGGGGCATCTGTAGCGTCACATTTTTGGAACGCACGACAAAAATGCATATAAATGCCCATAATAAGTCTCAATTGCTATATATATTATTAGACGACTATTTCTCGACTATTTCTCGATTTTTCCGTATTAAATTTTTTTTTTCGATGCATTATAGTGCAGCCTATTGCAATCTGGTATAGCCAGCTTATACCGCATCTACCCTTGTATAATATATTCCATTGAAAGAGAAGGCGACGAGTCCGTTTATTCAAACATCTGTGACTACAGTCAGTCTAAATCCTATTTTAGATTCTAAATTAAATCTCCCTCTTTTAAAATCTTTTATTAATGTACGCATGCACACCAATACTGCATGACTGTCCTTGAGGCTGGACCTAACACAGAGAATCTTTCTGTTTATTTCTGAGAAAAGAAAAGGATGTTAGTTCAACCAATTATTTAAACCCTATTTTAGATACAGTTGAGTGTCAAGTTATTTTACGACTGAATTCTCCAAATAGTTAATTTTACGATTTCTTAAAAAGATTCTCTCCGTTACCGCCGGACCTTAGGAAATTGTCAATGAGTCCGCAGCAGGGGATGTGCAGGACTGACTTTATGCAGTTCATCTCCGAGATGGTCTGATGGATGCATACAGTGGAGGAAGTCGTAAAAGTCATCCTCTGTTCTTACATGCGTATCTTTATAAAAGTTTTTCTCACTGTTGGTCCCAAACACGTGTGGATTCAAATTCCTCTTTCGGCCACCCTTGATGTTTGGGTCAACTGACTGTTGCTTTTTCGCGGGTTTCTGTACATTGGGGGCGTATGTGTATTGCTATCACTACCAGTATTGTGATAGGCTGATCTACCTAAGATGGCCCTTGTAGTAAGTAAAGCCTAGCCAATCAATAACTCCTTGTCGACTCTTGATTCGATGCTGCTAAGAGAATGGGAGCAGCCGAAGTAGGAAGTCTGCGGAACAGGAGTCGACAAGAGATGATGTTGACGTTAGTCGATAGAGTTGCTCAGAAAATTCGGAGACCAAAAGTCTACGCAGCTTGTGTTCGAAAATCGTTCTCGAACAATATTATATTGTTACGTTCTTGCAAAGCGTCTCGCTCGTGGTTATTATTTTCGTCGCGCCTGTCTCGATTTTAAAGTGTCGGTACATGTCACAAGAGAAAATTCCGCACCGCGACAATTAAAATTTCGAATTTCAATCGCACATAAAATTTTAGCTTGATGTAACAAGCGATCAGATAACTAGAATTAATATCGTCAAGTAACTTGTGCTCGTAAACGTGTGTTCGTATAAACATATCTAGTTTATCATTTTCATTCGCCGATCGTCTGATTCGAGTGCGAAAAGTTGCGCTAGTATTATTGCAGTAGTTCTGTGCCTTTATCGATGTTCTGGAAAAATTGTTTCACAACCATGAGCGGCTAGGCTCACTTATGCGGGGGCCATCCCGACCCCCAAATGCTGCCCAAATGCCGATTCAATAACAACTCATCATGATTTCGCCATTCGTACCATTTTGCCAGGATGCCTCTCCGGGAGTTTGTGCACCGAGATGTTTCCACCCGGTTTCCAACATCGATCCACCAACTGCTGTCACTAGTTATTATTTTATATCGTCCTTTGATATTTTCGTTTTGTCGCCGCTTAGGCGTCTTTTTCACTTTTCATAATTATTCCTCTATTTTTCATGTTTCTTATTTTTCATTTGTTTATCTTGCTTTTATTATACTATGATTATGCATCAACGCCACACTCTTCATTATATAATATGTTCGTAAAAATTCCTATACCGTTCAACTTGAATCCCAAAAGGTCCTCTTCCTGAGATGTAAGAATTATTCTTTGGAGGAAAGGTTACATTTCTTTTCAGATGCAGATCATCGGATACGCGCGCGTCTTCGAGCTGATCTACATGTGCTCCGTTTATTTACGGTGAGTAAAATATTATCTGATTATAGCAGACTCCCAAGTTTTGAACGCTAAATTTCGTTTACCCTTTAATTCATTTTCTTTTTTTACTGTTTGAATCGTGCGAGTAAGCTCGTACAATATATTTTTTTTTAATATTACACTTGAGCGCCGATGAGCGCATTTAAAAATTTTGGGTTGAGCTAGCGGCTCGCGCGACCTAGTTTCGGTATCCCCGAGCCCTATCTGAGCTCACCTACATTTTTTGTAGCACCCCGCTGGTGGTTTTGTCTCCCGTGAATCTGGGACGTAATTTGATTTACGTTAACTTGACTTTAATTCTCTTCTTTTATTATTTTATTTTTATATACGTACCCCATTCGCCCAGTGAGACTTGCCAGACGGGCTTTTGCTCATTTTACTTTTGGAAACTTTCCATGGTCGGGCCAGGTAAGGCCAACGAGGATATTCAAGGCGATGGTCGCGCAGCGCCGACACGCTCCTATTCCCTACTCTAAAATTGTTCAGTATTTCCGATTTATTTTGATATGGACAAGTTTCATTCTCCACATTTTTGGTTCGTTCCAAATTCAACCCCGAAGGGATTTTTTGGGACAAACACATCTTAGTTAATCATAATTAACTGTATCTATTAATACGAGTTACCTCATTTAATTGTTTCCTGATAATTAAGTTCATGCATTGTTTGTCGTTCACCGATTTATTTCATTTCCATTATTATCAGTTTTGACCCGTATTTCGGGTGCATATATCCGTTTGATTTTTCAATTGTCTGTTCTTGCATGCTCGTAACCCGGGCATAATTATAGTTTTTATTCCGTAGCTCCAACCAGTGTCATTTTATTTCATGATACGTTCTGTCTTCTCTCTACGGTAATATTACGAGTAGAAGAAATCTTCATTAGTCACAATTATTCTGTAAGTTAATCGTCGGTGGAATATGCCGATAATTCCACTCGGAGAGGGAACAAGTAGGCGTAACCCTCTCTTAAAGCGCCGAAAGCTAGCAAGTGTAGCTTAGCTTCTAAATTGTGGGTCTTTTGTCTCCCCCAGCTTTCAAGAAAATCTGGGCAAAATTCTTCATTGGTCTTCTCTGTCAGACCACACCTTTTATATGTATCTAATGAGACAGAGTGGCATCCCTGTTTTCTTTTCTTTTTGGTTCGACTTGTTCGGGCATAGGTTAGGCTACACTTTCAGCATCTTTCAAGGGGCACTACCCCCCTTGGAAAGCTGTGACGCTACAACTTCACCTCCAGTTTTGAGCCGTCTAGACGACGAGACAGTTTTTTGGCCGTAAATCGCTAACCGGTCGAGATAGGTTAAAAATTTTTACGGGGATCGATCGAGGGCGTCGAGACGCATCTAGTCCACCACTTCACCTCCAGTTTTGAGCCGTCTAGACGACTAGACAGTTTTTGGGCCGTAAATCGCTAACCGTTGGAGATAGGTTAAAAATTTTTACGGGGATCGATCGAGGGCGTCGAGACGCATCTAGTCCACCACTTCACCTCCAGTTTTGAGCCGTCTAGACGACTAGACAGTTTTTTGGCCGTAAATCGCTAACCGTTCGAGATAGGTTAAAAATTTTCACGGGGATCGATCGAGGGCGTCGAGACGCATCTAGTCCACCACTTCACCTCCAGTTTTGAGCCGTCTAGACGACTAGACAGTTTTTTGGCCGTAAATCGCTAACCGGTCGAGATAGGTTAAAAATTTTTACGGGGATCGATCGAGGGCGTCGAGACGCATCTAGTCCACCACTTCACCTCCAATTTGAGCCGTCTAGACGACGAGACAGTTTTTTGGCCGTAAATCGCTAACCGTTCGAGATAGGTTAAAAATTTTTACGGGGATCGATCGAGCGCGTCGAGACGCATCTAGTCCACCACTTCACCTCCAGTTTTGGGCCGTCTAGACGACGAGACAGGTTTTTGGCCGTAAATCGCTAACCGTTCGAGATAGGTTAAAAATTTTTACGGGGATCGATCGAGGGCGTCGAGACGCATCTAGTCCATCACTTCACCTCCAGTTTTGAGCCGTCTAGACGACGAGACAGTTTTTTGGCCGTAAATCGCTAACCGGTCGAGATAGGTTAAAAATTTTTACGGGGATCGATCGAGGGCGTCGAGACGCATCTAGTCCACCACTTCACCTCCAGTTTTGAGCCGTCTAGACGACGAGACAGTTTTTTGGCCGTAAATCGCTAACCGTTCGAGATAGGTTAAAAATTTTTACGGGGATCGATCGAGGGCGTCGAGACGCATCTAGTCCACCACTTCACCTCCATTTTTGAGCCGTCTAGACGACGACACAGTTTTTGCACCGTAAATCGCTAACCGTTCGAGATAGGTTAAAAATTTTTACGCGGATCGATCGAGGGCGTCGAGACGCATCTAGTCCACCACTTCACCTCCAGTTTTGAGCCGTCTAGACGACGAGACAGTTTTTTGGCCGTAAATCGCTAACCGTAGGAGATAGGTTAAAAATTTTTACGGGGATCGATCGAGGGCGTCGAGACGCATCTAGTCCACCACTTCACCCCCATTTTTGAGCCGTCTAGACGACGACACAGTTTTTGCACCGTAAATCGCTAACCGTTCGAGATAGGTTAAAAATTTTTACGGGGATCGATCGAGGGCGTCGAGACGCATCTAGTCCACCACTTCACCTCCAGTTTTGAGCCGTCTAGACGACGAGACAGTTTTTTGGCCGTAAATCGCTAACCGTTCGAGATAGGTTAAAAATTTTTACGGGGATCGATCGAGGGCGTCGAGACGCATCTAGTCCACCACTTCACCTCCAGTTTTGAGCCGTCTAGACGACGAGAAAGTTTTTTGGCCGTAAATCGCTAACCGTTCGAGATAGGTTAAAAATTTTTACGGGGATCGATCGAGGGCGTCGAGACGCATCTAGTCCACCACTTCACCTCCAGTTTTGAGCCGTCTAGACGACTAGACAGTTTTTGGGCCGTAAATCGCTAACCGTTGGAGATAGGTTAAAAATTTTTACGAGGATCGATCGAGGGCGTCGAGACGCATCTAGTCCATCACTTCACCTCCAGTTTTGAGCCGTCTAGACGACGAGACAGTTTTTTGGCCGTAAATCGCTAACCGTTGGAGATAGGTTAAAAATTTTTACGGGGATCGATCGAGGGCGTCGAGACGCATCTAGTCCACCACTTCACCTCCAGTTTTGAGCCGTCTAGACGACTAGACAGTTTTTGGGCCCTAAATCGCTAACCGTTGGAGATAGGTTAAAAATTTTTAGGGGGTCGATCGAGGGCGTCGAGACGCATCTAGTCCATCACTTCACCTCCAGTTTTGAGCCGTCTAGACGAGGAGACAGTTTTTTGGCCGTAAATCGCTAACCGTTGGAGATAGGTTAAAAATTTTTACGGGGATCGATCGAGGGCGTCGAGACGCATTTAGTCCACCACTTCACCTCCAGTTTTGAGCCGTCTAGACGACGAGACAGTTTTTTGGCCGTAAATCGCTAACCGTTGGAGATAGGTTAAAAATTTTTACGGGGATCGATCGAGGGCGTCGAGACGCATCTAGTCCACCACTTCACCTCCATTTTTGAGCCGTCTAGACGACGACACAGTTTTTGCACCGTAAATCGCTAACCGTTCGAGATAGGTTAAAAATTTTTACGGGGATCGATCGAGGGCGTCGAGACGCATCTAGTCCACCACTTCACCTCCAGTTTTGAGCCGTCTAGACGACGAGACAGTTTTTTGGCCGTAAATCGCTAACCGTTCGAGATAGGTTAAAAATTTTTACGGGGATCGATCGAGGGCGTCGAGACGCATCTAGTCGACCACTTCACCTCCATTTTTGAGCCGTCTAGACGACGACACAGTTTTTGCACCGTAAATCGCTAACCGTTCGAGATAGGTTAAAAATTTTTAAGGGGATCGATCGAGGGCGTCGAGACGCATCTAGTCCATCACTTCACCTCCAGTTTTGAGCCGTCTAGACGACGAGACAGTTTTTTGGCCGTAAATCGCTAACCGGTCGAGATAGGTTAAAAATTTTTACGGGGATCGATCGAGGGCGTCGAGACGCATCTAGTCCACCACTTCACCTCCAGTTTTGAGCCGTCTAGACGACGAGACAGTTTTTTGGCCGTAAATCGCTAACCGTTCGAGATAGGTTAAAAATTTTTACGGGGATCGATCGAGGGCGTCGAGACGCATCTAGTCCACCACTTCACCTCCAGTTTTGAGCCGTCTAGACGACGAGACAGTTTTTTGGCCGTAAATCGCTAACCGTTCGAGATAGGTTAAAAATTTTTACGGGGATCGATCGAGGGCGTCGAGACGCATCTAGTCCACCACTTCACCTCCAGTTTTGAGCCGTCTAGACGACGAGACAGTTTTTTGGCCGTAAATCGCTAACCGTTCGAGATAGGTTAAAAATTTTTACGGGGATCGATCGAGGGCGTCGAGACGCATCTAGTCCACCACTTCACCTCCAGTTTTGAGCCGTCTAGACGACGAGACAGTTTTTTGGCCGTAAATCGCTAACCGTTGGAGATAGGTTAAAAATTTTTACGGGGATCGATCGAGGGCGTCGAGACGCATCTAGTCCACCACTTCACCTCCAGTTTTGAGCCGTCTAGACGACGAGACAGTTTTTTGGCCGTAAATCGCTAACCGTTGGAGATAGGTTAAAAATTTTTACGGGGATCGATCGAGGGCGTCGAGACGCATCTAGTCCACCACTTCACCTCTATTTTTGAGCCGTCTAGACGACTAGACAGTTTTTGCACCGTAAATCGCTAACCGTTCGAGATAGGTTAAAAATTTTTACGGGGATCGATCGAGGGCGTCGAGACGCATCTAGTCCACCACTTCACCTCCAGTTTTGAGCCGTCTAGACGACGAGACAGTTTTTTGGCCGTAAATCGCTAACCGTTTGAGATAGGTTAAAAATTTTTACGGGGATCGATCGAGGGCGTCGAGACGCATCTAGTCCACCACTTCACCTCCAGTTTTGAGCCGTCTAGACGACGAGACAGTTTTTTGGCCGTAAATCGCTAACCGTTGGAGATAGGTTAAAAATTTTTACGGGGATCGATCGAGGGCGTCGAGACGCATCTAGTCCACCACTTCACCTCCAGTTTTGAGCCGTCTAGACGACTAGACAGTTTTTTGGCCGTAAATCGCTAACCGTTCGAGATAGGTTAAAAATTTTCACGGGGATCGATCGAGGGCCTCGAGACGCATCTAGTCCACCACTTCACCTCCAGTTTTGAGCCGTCTAGACGACGAGACAGTTTTTTGGCCGTAAATCGCTAACCGGTCGAGATAGGTTAAAAATTTTTACGGGGATCGATCGAGGGCGTCGAGACGCATCTAGTCCACCACTTCACCTCCAGTTTTGAGCCGTCTAGACGACGAGACAGTTTTTTGGCCGTAAATCGCTAACCGTTCGAGATAGGTTAAAAATTTTTACGGGGATCGATCGAGGGCGTCGAGACGCATCTAGTCCACCACTTCACCTCCAGTTTTGAGCCGTCTAGACGACGACACAGTTTTTGGGCCGTAAATCGCTAACCGTTCGAGATAGGTTAAAAATTTTTACGGGGATCGATCGAGGGCGTCGAGACGCATCTAGTCCACCACTTCACCTCCAGTTTTGAGCCGTCTAGACGACTAGACAGTTTTTTGGCCGTAAATCGCTAACCGTTCGAGATAGGTTAAAAATTTTCACGGGGATCGATCGAGGGCCTCGAGACGCATCTAGTCCACCACTTCACCTCCAGTTTTGAGCCGTCTAGACGACGAGACAGTTTTTTGGCCGTAAATCGCTAACCGGTCGAGATAGGTTAAAAATTTTTACGGGGATCGATCGAGGGCGTCGAGACGCATCTAGTCCACCACTTCACCTCCAGTTTTGAGCCGTCTAGACGACGAGACAGTTTTTTGGCCGTAAATCGCTAACCGTTCGAGATAGGTTAAAAATTTTTACGGGGATCGATCGAGGGCGTCGAGACGCATCTAGTCCACCACTTCACCTCCAGTTTTGAGCCGTCTAGACGACGACACAGTTTTTGGGCCGTAAATCGCTAACCGTTCGAGATAGGTTAAAAATTTTTACGGGGATCGATCGAGGGCGTCGAGACGCATCTAGTCCACCACTTCACCTCCAGTTTTGAGCCGTCTAGACGACGACACAGTTTTTGGGCCGTAAATCGCTAACCGTTCGAGATAGGTTAAAAATTTTTACGGGGATCGATCGAGGGCGTCGAGACGCATCTAGTCCACCACTTCACCTCCAGTTTTGAGCCGTCTAGACGACGACACAGTTTTTGGGCCGTAAATCGCTAACCGTTCGAGATAGGTTAAAAATTTTTACGGGGATCGATCGAGGGCGTCGAGACGCATCTAGTCCACCACTTCACCTCCAGTTTTGAGCCGTCTAGACGACGACACAGTTTTTGGGCCGTAAATCGCTAACCGTTCGAGATAGGTTGAAAATTTTTACGGGGATCGATCGAGGGCGTCGAGACGCATCTAGTCCACCACTTCACCTCCAGTTTTGAGCCGTCTAGACGACGACACAGTTTTTGGGCCGTAAATCGCTAACCGTTCGAGATAGGTTAAAAATTTTTACGGGGATCGATCGAGGGCGTCGAGACGCATCTAGTCCACCACTTCACCTCCAGTTTTGAGCCGTCTAGACGACGACACAGTTTTTGGGCCGTAAATCGCTAACCGTTCGAGATAGGTTGAAAATTTTTACGGGGATCGATCGAGGGCGTCGAGACGCATCTAGTCCACCACTTCACCTCTATTTTTGAGCCGTCTAGACGACTAGACAGTTTTTGCACCGTAAATCGCTAACCGTTCGAGATAGGTTAAAAATTTTTACGGGGATCGATCGAGGGCGTCGAGACGCATCTAGTCCACCACTTCACCTCCAGTTTTGAGCCGTCTAGACGACGAGACAGTTTTTTGGCCGTAAATCGCTAACCGTTTGAGATAGGTTAAAAATTTTTACGGGGATCGATCGAGGGCGTCGAGACGCATCTAGTCCACCACTTCACCTCCAGTTTTGAGCCGTCTAGACGACGAGACAGTTTTTTGGCCGTAAATCGCTAACCGTTGGAGATAGGTTAAAAATTTTTACGGGGATCGATCGAGGGCGTCGAGACGCATCTAGTCCACCACTTCACCTCCAGTTTTGAGCCGTCTAGACGACTAGACAGTTTTTTGGCCGTAAATCGCTAACCGTTCGAGATAGGTTAAAAATTTTCACGGGGATCGATCGAGGGCCTCGAGACGCATCTAGTCCACCACTTCACCTCCAGTTTTGAGCCGTCTAGACGACGAGACAGTTTTTTGGCCGTAAATCGCTAACCGTTCGAGATAGGTTAAAAATTTTTACGGGGATCGATCGAGGGCGTCGAGACGCATCTAGTCCACCACTTCACCTCCAGTTTTGAGCCGTCTAGACGACGAGACAGTTTTTTGGCCGTAAATCGCTAACCGTTCGAGATAGGTTAAAAATTTTTACGGGGATCGATCGAGGGCGTCGAGACGCATCTAGTCCACCACTTCACCTCCAGTTTTGAGCCGTCTAGACGACGACACAGTTTTTGGGCCGTAAATCGCTAACCGTTCGAGATAGGTTAAAAATTTTTACGGGGATCGATCGAGGGCGTCGAGACGCATCTAGTCCACCACTTCACCTCCAGTTTTGAGCCGTCTAGACGACGAGACAGTTTTTTGGCCGTAAATCGCTAACCGTTCGAGATAGGTTAAAAATTTTTCACGGGGATCGATCGAGGGCCGTCGAGACGCATCTAGTCCACCACTTCACCTCCAGTTTTGAGCCGTCTAGACGACGAGACAGTTTTTTGGCCGTAAATCGCTAACCGGTCGAGATAGGTTAAAAATTTTTACGGGGATCGATCGAGGGCGTCGAGACGCATCTAGTCCACCACTTCACCTCCAGTTTTGAGCCGTCTAGACGACGAGACAGTTTTTGGGCCGTAAATCGCTAACCGTTCGAGATAGGTTAAAAATTTTTACGGGGATCGATCGAGGGCGTCGAGACGCATCTAGTCCACCACTTCACCTCCAGTTTTGAGCCGTCTAGACGACGACACAGTTTTTGGGCCGTAAATCGCTAACCGTTCGAGATAGGTTAAAAATTTTTACGGGGATCGATCGAGGGCGTCGAGACGCATCTAGTCCACCACTTCACCTCCAGTTTTGAGCCGTCTAGACGACGACACAGTTTTTGGGCCGTAAATCGCTAACCGTTCGAGATAGGTTAAAAATTTTTACGGGGATCGATCGAGGGCGTCGAGACGCATCTAGTCCACCACTTCACCTCCAGTTTTGAGCCGTCTAGACGACGACACAGTTTTTGGGCCGTAAATCGCTAACCGTTCGAGATAGGTTAAAAATTTTTACGGGGATCGATCGAGGGCGTCGAGACGCATCTAGTCCACCACTTCACCTCCAGTTTTGAGCCGTCTAGACGACGACACAGTTTTTGGGCCGTAAATCGCTAACCGTTCGAGATAGGTTGAAAATTTTTACGGGGATCGATCGAGGGCGTCGAGACGCATCTAGTCCACCACTTCACCTCCAGTTTTGAGCCGTCTAGACGACGACACAGTTTTTGGCCGTAAATCGCTAACCGTTCGAGATAGGTTAAAAATTTTTACGGGGATCGATCGAGGGCGTCGAGACGCATCTAGTCCACCACTTCACCTCCAGTTTTGAGCCGTCTAGACGACGACACAGTTTTTGGGCCGTAAATCGCTAACCGTTCGAGATAGGTAAAAATTTTTACGGGGATCGATCGAGGGCGTCGAGACGCATCTAGTCCACCACTTCACCTCCAGTTTTGAGCCGTCTAGACGACGACACAGTTTTTGGGCCGTAAATCGCTAACCGTTCGAGATAGGTTGAAAATTTTTACGGGGATCGATCGAGGGCGTCGAGACGCATCTAGTCCACCACTTCACCTCCAGTTTTGAGCCGTCTAGACGACGACACAGTTTTTGGGCCGTAAATCGCTAACCGTTCGAGATAGGTTAAAAATTTTTACGGGGATCGATCGAGGGCGTCGAGACGCATCTAGTCCACCACTTCACCTCCAGTTTTGAGCCGTCTAGACGACGACACAGTTTTTGGGCCGTAAATCGCTAACCGTTCGAGATAGGTTAAAAATTTTTACGGGGATCGATCGAGGGCGTCGAGACGCATCTAGTCCACCACTTCACCTCCAGTTTTGAGCCGTCTAGACGACGACACAGTTTTTGGGCCGTAAATCGCTAACCGTTCGAGATAGGTTAAAAATTTTTACGGGGATCGATCGAGGGCGTCGAGACGCATCTAGTCCACCACTTCACCTCCAGTTTTGAGCCGTCTAGACGACGACACAGTTTTTTGGGCCGTAAATCGCTAACCGTTCGAGATAGGTTAAAATTTTTACGGGGATCGATCGAGGGCGTCGAGACGCATCTAGTCCACCACTTCACCTCCAGTTTTGAGCCGTCTAGACGACGACACAGTTTTTGGGCCGTAAATCGCTAACCGTTCGAGATAGGTTGAAAATTTTTACGGGGATCGATCGAGGGCGTCGAGACGCATCTAGTCCACCACTTCACCTCCAGTTTTGAGCCGTCTAGACGACGACACAGTTTTTGGGCCGTAAATCGCTAACCGTTCGAGATAGGTTAAAAATTTTTACGGGGATCGATCGAGGGCGTCGAGACGCATCTAGTCCACCACTTCACCTCCAGTTTTGAGCCGTCTAGACGACGACACAGTTTTTGGGCCGTAAATCGCTAACCGTTCGAGATAGGTTAAAATTTTTACGGGGATCGATCGAGGGCGTCGAGACGCATCTAGTCCACCACTTCACCTCCAGTTTTGAGCCGTCTAGACGACGACACAGTTTTTGGGCCGTAAATCGCTAACCGTTCGAGATAGGTTAAAAATTTTTACGGGGATCGATCGAGGGCGTCGAGACGCATCTAGTCCACCACTTCACCTCCAGTTTTGAGCCGTCTAGACGACGACACAGTTTTTGGGCCGTAAATCGCTAACCGTTCGAGATAGGTTGAAAATTTTTACGGGGATCGATCGAGGGCGTCGAGACGCATCTAGTCCACCACTTCACCTCCAGTTTTGAGCCGTCTAGACGACGACACAGTTTTTGGGCCGTAAATCGCTAACCGTTCGAGATAGGTTAAAAATTTTACGGGGATCGATCGAGGGCGTCGAGACGCATCTAGTCCACCACTTCACCTCCAGTTTTGAGCCGTCTAGACGACGACACAGTTTTTGGGCCGTAAATCGCTAACCGTTCGAGATAGGTTGAAAATTTTTACGGGGATCGATCGAGGGCGTCGAGACGCATCTAGTCCACCACTTCACCTCCAGTTTTGAGCCGTCTAGACGACGACACAGTTTTTGGGCCGTAAATCGCTAACCGTTCGAGATAGGTTGAAAATTTTTACGGGGATCGATCGAGGGCGTCGAGACGCATCTAGTCCACCACTTCACCTCCAGTTTTGAGCCGTCTAGACGACGACACAGTTTTTGGGCCGTAAATCGCTAACCGTTCGAGATAGGTTGAAAATTTTTACGGGGATCGATCGAGGGCGTCGAGACGCATCTAGTCCACCACTTCACCTCCAGTTTTGAGCCGTCTAGACGACGACACAGTTTTTGGGCCGTAAATCGCTAACCGTTCGAGATAGGTTGAAAATTTTTACGGGGATCGATCGAGGGCGTCGAGACGCATCTAGTCCACCACTTCACCTCCAGTTTTGAGCCGTCTAGACGACGACACAGTTTTTGGGCCGTAAATCGCTAACCGTTCGAGATAGGTTGAAAATTTTTACGGGGATCGATCGAGGGCGTCGAGACGCATCTAGTCCACCACTTCACCTCCAGTTTTGAGCCGTCTAGACGACGACACAGTTTTTGGGCCGTAAATCGCTAACCGTTCGAGATAGGTTGAAAATTTTTACGGGGATCGATCGAGGGCGTCGAGACGCATCTAGTCCACCACTTCACCTCCAGTTTTGAGCCGTCTAGACGACGACACAGTTTTTGGGCCGTAAATCGCTAACCGTTCGAGATAGGTTGAAAATTTTTACGGGGATCGATCGAGGGCGTCGAGACGCATCTAGTCCACCACTTCACCTCCAGTTTTGAGCCGTCTAGACGACGACACAGTTTTTGGGCCGTAAATCGCTAACCGTTCGAGATAGGTTGAAAATTTTTACGGGGATCGATCGAGGGCGTCGAGACGCATCTAGTCCACCACTTCACCTCCAGTTTTGAGCCGTCTAGACGACGACACAGTTTTTGGGCCGTAAATCGCTAACCGTTCGAGATAGGTTAAAAATTTTTACGGGGATCGATCGAGGGCGTCGAGACGCATCTAGTCCACCACTTCACCTCCAGTTTTGAGCCGTCTAGACGACGACACAGTTTTTGGGCCGTAAATCGCTAACCGTTCGAGATAGGTTGAAAATTTTTACGGGGATCGATCGAGGGCGTCGAGACGCATCTAGTCCACCACTTCACCTCCAGTTTTGAGCCGTCTAGACGACGACACAGTTTTTGGGCCGTAAATCGCTAACCGTTCGAGATAGGTTGAAAATTTTTACGGGGATCGATCGAGGGCGTCGAGACGCATCTAGTCCACCACTTCACCTCCAGTTTTGAGCCGTCTAGACGACGACACAGTTTTTGGGCCGTAAATCGCTAACCGTTCGAGATAGGTTAAAAATTTTTACGGGGATCGATCGAGGGCGTCGAGACGCATCTAGTCCACCACTTCACCTCCAGTTTTGAGCCGTCTAGACGACGACACAGTTTTTGGGCCGTAAATCGCTAACCGTTCGAGATAGGTTGAAAAATTTTTACGGGGATCGATCGAGGGCGTCGAGACGCATCTAGTCCACCACTTCACCTCCAGTTTTGAGCCGTCTAGACGACGACACAGTTTTTGGGCCGTAAATCGCTAACCGTTCGAGATAGGTTAAAATTTTTACGGGGATCGATCGAGGGCGTCGAGACGCATCTAGTCCACCACTTCACCTCCAGTTTTGAGCCGTCTAGACGACGACACAGTTTTTGGGCCGTAAATCGCTAACCGTTCGAGATAGGTTGAAAATTTTTACGGGGATCGATCGAGGGCGTCGAGACGCATCTAGTCCACCACTTCACCTCCAGTTTTGAGCCGTCTAGACGACGACACAGTTTTTGGGCCGTAAATCGCTAACCGTTCGAGATAGGTTGAAAATTTTTACGGGGATCGATCGAGGGCGTCGAGACGCATCTAGTCCACCACTTCACCTCCAGTTTTGAGCCGTCTAGACGACGACACAGTTTTTGGGCCGTAAATCGCTAACCGTTCGAGATAGGTTGAAAATTTTTACGGGGATCGATCGAGGGCGTCGAGACGCATCTAGTCCACCACTTCACCTCCAGTTTTGAGCCGTCTAGACGACGACACAGTTTTTGGGCCGTAAATCGCTAACCGTTCGAGATAGGTTAAAAATTTTTACGGGGATCGATCGAGGGCGTCGAGACGCATCTAGTCCACCACTTCACCTCCAGTTTTGAGCCGTCTAGACGACGACACAGTTTTTGGGCCGTAAATCGCTAACCGTTCGAGATAGGTTGAAAATTTTTACGGGGATCGATCGAGGGCGTCGAGACGCATCTAGTCCACCACTTCACCTCCAGTTTTGAGCCGTCTAGACGACGACACAGTTTTTGGGCCGTAAATCGCTAACCGTTCGAGATAGGTTAAAATTTTTACGGGGATCGATCGAGGGCGTCGAGACGCATCTAGTCCACCACTTCACCTCCAGTTTTGAGCCGTCTAGACGACGACACAGTTTTTGGGCCGTAAATCGCTAACCGTTCGAGATAGGTTGAAAATTTTTACGGGGATCGATCGAGGGCGTCGAGACGCATCTAGTCCACCACTTCACCTCCAGTTTTGAGCCGTCTAGACGACGACACAGTTTTTGGGCCGTAAATCGCTAACCGTTCGAGATAGGTTGAAAATTTTTACGGGGATCGATCGAGGGCGTCGAGACGCATCTAGTCCACCACTTCACCTCCAGTTTTGAGCCGTCTAGACGACGACACAGTTTTTGGGCCGTAAATCGCTAACCGTTCGAGATAGGTTAAAATTTTTACGGGGATCGATCGAGGGCGTCGAGACGCATCTAGTCCACCACTTCACCTCCAGTTTTGAGCCGTCTAGACGACGACACAGTTTTTGGGCCGTAAATCGCTAACCGTTCGAGATAGGTTGAAAATTTTTACGGGGATCGATCGAGGGCGTCGAGACGCATCTAGTCCACCACTTCACCTCCAGTTTTGAGCCGTCTAGACGACGACACAGTTTTTGGGCCGTAAATCGCTAACCGTTCGAGATAGGTTGAAAATTTTTACGGGGATCGATCGAGGGCGTCGAGACGCATCTAGTCCACCACTTCACCTCCAGTTTTGAGCCGTCTAGACGACGACACAGTTTTTGGGCCGTAAATCGCTAACCGTTCGAGATAGGTTGAAAATTTTTACGGGGATCGATCGAGGGCGTCGAGACGCATCTAGTCCACCACTTCACCTCCAGTTTTGAGCCGTCTAGACGACGACACAGTTTTTGGGCCGTAAATCGCTAACCGTTCGAGATAGGTTGAAAATTTTTACGGGGATCGATCGAGGGCGTCGAGACGCATCTAGTCCACCACTTCACCTCCAGTTTTGAGCCGTCTAGACGACGACACAGTTTTTGGGCCGTAAATCGCTAACCGTTCGAGATAGGTTGAAAATTTTTACGGGGATCGATCGAGGGCGTCGAGACGCATCTAGTCCACCACTTCACCTCCAGTTTTGAGCCGTCTAGACGACGACACAGTTTTTGGGCCGTAAATCGCTAACCGTTCGAGATAGGTTGAAAATTTTTACGGGGATCGATCGAGGGCGTCGAGACGCATCTAGTCCACCACTTCACCTCCAGTTTTGAGCCGTCTAGACGACGACACAGTTTTTGGGCCGTAAATCGCTAACCGTTCGAGATAGGTTGAAAATTTTTACGGGGATCGATCGAGGGCGTCGAGACGCATCTAGTCCACCACTTCACCTCCAGTTTTGAGCCGTCTAGACGACGACACAGTTTTTGGGCCGTAAATCGCTAACCGTTCGAGATAGGTTAAAAATTTTTACGGGGATCGATCGAGGGCGTCGAGACGCATCTAGTCCACCACTTCACCTCCAGTTTTGAGCCGTCTAGACGACGACACAGTTTTTGGGCCGTAAATCGCTAACCGTTCGAGATAGGTTGAAAATTTTTACGGGGATCGATCGAGGGCGTCGAGACGCATCTAGTCCACCACTTCACCTCCAGTTTTGAGCCGTCTAGACGACGACACAGTTTTTGGGCCGTAAATCGCTAACCGTTCGAGATAGGTTGAAAATTTTTACGGGGATCGATCGAGGGCGTCGAGACGCATCTAGTCCACCACTTCACCTCCAGTTTTGAGCCGTCTAGACGACGACACAGTTTTTGGGCCGTAAATCGCTAACCGTTCGAGATAGGTTGAAAATTTTTACGGGGATCGATCGAGGGCGTCGAGACGCATCTAGTCCACCACTTCACCTCCAGTTTTGAGCCGTCTAGACGACGACACAGTTTTTGGGCCGTAAATCGCTAACCGTTCGAGATAGGTTGAAAAATTTTTACGGGGATCGATCGAGGGCGTCGAGACGCATCTAGTCCACCACTTCACCTCCAGTTTTGAGCCGTCTAGACGACGACACAGTTTTTGGGCCGTAAATCGCTAACCGTTCGAGATAGGTTGAAAATTTTTACGGGGATCGATCGAGGGCGTCGAGACGCATCTAGTCCACCACTTCACCTCCAGTTTTGAGCCGTCTAGACGACGACACAGTTTTTGGGCCGTAAATCGCTAACCGTTCGAGATAGGTTGAAAATTTTTACGGGGATCGATCGAGGGCGTCGAGACGCATCTAGTCCACCACTTCACCTCCAGTTTTGAGCCGTCTAGACGACGACACAGTTTTTGGGCCGTAAATCGCTAACCGTTCGAGATAGGTTGAAAATTTTTACGGGGATCGATCGAGGGCGTCGAGACGCATCTAGTCCACCACTTCACCTCCAGTTTTGAGCCGTCTAGACGACGACACAGTTTTTGGGCCGTAAATCGCTAACCGTTCGAGATAGGTTGAAAATTTTTACGGGGATCGATCGAGGGCGTCGAGACGCATCTAGTCCACCACTTCACCTCCAGTTTTGAGCCGTCTAGACGACGACACAGTTTTTGGGCCGTAAATCGCTAACCGTTCGAGATAGGTTGAAAATTTTTACGGGGATCGATCGAGGGCGTCGAGACGCATCTAGTCCACCACTTCACCTCCAGTTTTGAGCCGTCTAGACGACGACACAGTTTTTGGGCCGTAAATCGCTAACCGTTCGAGATAGGTTGAAAATTTTTACGGGGATCGATCGAGGGCGTCGAGACGCATCTAGTCCACCACTTCACCTCCAGTTTTGAGCCGTCTAGACGACGACACAGTTTTTGGGCCGTAAATCGCTAACCGTTCGAGATAGGTTGAAAAATTTTTACGGGGATCGATCGAGGGCGTCGAGACGCATCTAGTCCACCACTTCACCTCCAGTTTTGAGCCGTCTAGACGACGACACAGTTTTTGGGCCGTAAATCGCTAACCGTTCGAGATAGGTTGAAAATTTTTACGGGGATCGATCGAGGGCGTCGAGACGCATCTAGTCCACCACTTCACCTCCAGTTTTGAGCCGTCTAGACGACGACACAGTTTTTGGGCCGTAAATCGCTAACCGTTCGAGATAGGTTGAAAATTTTTACGGGGATCGATCGAGGGCGTCGAGACGCATCTAGTCCACCACTTCACCTCCAGTTTTGAGCCGTCTAGACGACGACACAGTTTTTGGGCCGTAAATCGCTAACCGTTCGAGATAGGTTGAAAATTTTTACGGGGATCGATCGAGGGCGTCGAGACGCATCTAGTCCACCACTTCACCTCCAGTTTTGAGCCGTCTAGACGACGACACAGTTTTTGGGCCGTAAATCGCTAACCGTTCGAGATAGGTTGAAAATTTTTACGGGGATCGATCGAGGGCGTCGAGACGCATCTAGTCCACCACTTCACCTCCAGTTTTGAGCCGTCTAGACGACGACACAGTTTTTGGGCCGTAAATCGCTAACCGTTCGAGATAGGTTGAAAATTTTTACGGGGATCGATCGAGGGCGTCGAGACGCATCTAGTCCACCACTTCACCTCCAGTTTTGAGCCGTCTAGACGACGACACAGTTTTTGGGCCGTAAATCGCTAACCGTTCGAGATAGGTTGAAAATTTTTACGGGGATCGATCGAGGGCGTCGAGACGCATCTAGTCCACCACTTCACCTCCAGTTTTGAGCCGTCTAGACGACGACACAGTTTTTGGGCCGTAAATCGCTAACCGTTCGAGATAGGTTGAAAATTTTTACGGGGATCGATCGAGGGCGTCGAGACGCATCTAGTCCACCACTTCACCTCCAGTTTTGAGCCGTCTAGACGACGACACAGTTTTTGGGCCGTAAATCGCTAACCGTTCGAGATAGGTTGAAAATTTTTACGGGGATCGATCGAGGGCGTCGAGACGCATCTAGTCCACCACTTCACCTCCAGTTTTGAGCCGTCTAGACGACGACACAGTTTTTGGGCCGTAAATCGCTAACCGTTCGAGATAGGTTAAAATTTTTACGGGGATCGATCGAGGGCGTCGAGACGCATCTAGTCCACCACTTCACCTCCAGTTTTGAGCCGTCTAGACGACGACACAGTTTTTGGGCCGTAAATCGCTAACCGTTCGAGATAGGTTAAAAATTTTTACGGGGATCGATCGAGGGCGTCGAGACGCATCTAGTCCACCACTTCACCTCCAGTTTTGAGCCGTCTAGACGACGACACAGTTTTTGGGCCGTAAATCGCTAACCGTTCGAGATAGGTTGAAAATTTTTACGGGGATCGATCGAGGGCGTCGAGACGCATCTAGTCCACCACTTCACCTCCAGTTTTGAGCCGTCTAGACGACGACACAGTTTTTGGGCCGTAAATCGCTAACCGTTCGAGATAGGTTGAAAATTTTTACGGGGATCGATCGAGGGCGTCGAGACGCATCTAGTCCACCACTTCACCTCCAGTTTTGAGCCGTCTAGACGACGACACAGTTTTTGGGCCGTAAATCGCTAACCGTTCGAGATAGGTTGAAAATTTTTACGGGGATCGATCGAGGGCGTCGAGACGCATCTAGTCCACCACTTCACCTCCAGTTTTGAGCCGTCTAGACGACGACACAGTTTTTGGGCCGTAAATCGCTAACCGTTCGAGATAGGTTGAAAATTTTTACGGGGATCGATCGAGGGCGTCGAGACGCATCTAGTCCACCACTTCACCTCCAGTTTTGAGCCGTCTAGACGACGACACAGTTTTTGGGCCGTAAATCGCTAACCGTTCGAGATAGGTTGAAAATTTTTACGGGGATCGATCGAGGGCGTCGAGACGCATCTAGTCCACCACTTCACCTCCAGTTTTGAGCCGTCTAGACGACGACACAGTTTTTGGGCCGTAAATCGCTAACCGTTCGAGATAGGTTGAAAATTTTTACGGGGATCGATCGAGGGCGTCGAGACGCATCTAGTCCACCACTTCACCTCCAGTTTTGAGCCGTCTAGACGACGACACAGTTTTTGGGCCGTAAATCGCTAACCGTTCGAGATAGGTTGAAAAATTTTTACGGGGATCGATCGAGGGCGTCGAGACGCATCTAGTCCACCACTTCACCTCCAGTTTTGAGCCGTCCTAGACGACGACACAGTTTTTGGGCCGTAAATCGCTAACCGTTCGAGATAGGTTAAAATTTTTACGGGGATCGATCGAGGGCGTCGAGACGCATCTAGTCCACCACTTCACCTCCAGTTTTGAGCCGTCTAGACGACGACACAGTTTTTGGGCCGTAAATCGCTAACCGTTCGAGATAGGTTGAAAAATTTTTACGGGGATCGATCGAGGGCGTCGAGACGCATCTAGTCCACCACTTCACCTCCAGTTTTGAGCCGTCTAGACGACGACACAGTTTTTGGGCCGTAAATCGCTAACCGTTCGAGATAGGTTGAAAATTTTTACGGGGATCGATCGAGGGCGTCGAGACGCATCTAGTCCACCACTTCACCTCCAGTTTTGAGCCGTCTAGACGACGACACAGTTTTTGGGCCGTAAATCGCTAACCGTTCGAGATAGGTTGAAAATTTTTACGGGGATCGATCGAGGGCGTCGAGACGCATCTAGTCCACCACTTCACCTCCAGTTTTGAGCCGTCTAGACGACGACACAGTTTTTGGGCCGTAAATCGCTAACCGTTCGAGATAGGTTGAAAATTTTTACGGGGATCGATCGAGGGCGTCGAGACGCATCTAGTCCACCACTTCACCTCCAGTTTTGAGCCGTCTAGACGACGACACAGTTTTTGGGCCGTAAATCGCTAACCGTTCGAGATAGGTTGAAAATTTTTACGGGGATCGATCGAGGGCGTCGAGACGCATCTAGTCCACCACTTCACCTCCAGTTTTGAGCCGTCTAGACGACGACACAGTTTTTGGGCCGTAAATCGCTAACCGTTCGAGATAGGTTAAAAATTTTTACGGGGATCGATCGAGGGCGTCGAGGACGCATCTAGTCCACCACTTCACCTCCAGTTTTGAGCCGTCTAGACGACGACACAGTTTTTGGGCCGTAAATCGC